>CM061062.1:106567143-107932611 GCA_030762895.1 Sophora flavescens
ATGTCTATTGTGCAAAACTCACTCCCATCACTGTTACCACTTATTGTTCCAGATTTAGGCCCACCTCCTCTTTTTACTCCCTCAGGGAATTTCACTCCAGAGGATCTGCGGCCCAATTCTTCCTCTGCTGTTGTTGGGCTTTCCAAAACATTCCCTGACTTTTGGATATATGATAGAGTGTTGGCTACCTGTTCCTCTACAGCTTTATCAGAGGATACATGTCTGGTCATACTCAGGGCCTGTTGTGCGATCCCTGTTCCTCGAGCCCTCTACTTCAGAATTGTCCTTGTAGATAGCCTGCGGGGTTTCCTCAGTAGACCTTACCATCCCGAATTTTGAATTTGAAAATTCAAAATTCAGCCTTGTGTTGTCATCATCCCTTTGCCCACCGTGAACTCCGTTTCTGGTACCATCAGGATGCTATTCGCCAACGATCCTCCTTCTTCTGAGGATAAATCCTCTGAATTCTGGTAAATCCGGTCAAAGGTGAATCTGTTTGTATTGGACCCAAACGATTCCCCCACAACACAAATAGAGAAAGTTACTCCGTTGACCTTAACTTCCACCACCATATTTATGAATTCTGGCACTGTCATTTTGACCAAAACCCTTATCGTATCTAATCTGATTTTTTCCACGGTAGACTCGTCAGTGGCAATGAAAGTTCCAATCAACTGTGAAATGTGCCTAAAGAAGTTTTCATTTCAAATGTGCACTGAAGTTCCCAATATTTTGAGCCATATAGATCTGGAATTTGGGACCGCATTTATATCCCACGGGGCAATTTCAGAGAACCATCTTACGAATACTTTGTCGTTTTTTTCCATCATTTCTCTCAGACTACTGCCCTCCAATTCCCGAATGAGTGCCAAATTCCCCCCCATGGGTGTAATGGATGCCGATAGAAGCGACTCCAATTACTGAAATTTCTTCCTTTGACCCGTCAATCCTTCAGGATCCCTTGTGCTCCCCATAAAACTTGTCTTCAGCCAAGCCAAATCCTCATCAGACGCAATGAACTCCAAACCTCCGAAACAGTTTTCACTAGGATGACCTCTTCTGTATTGAATAGGAGGATGTGTATTGTTCCTCGTATTTTGTCCATTAAAACCCCCATATGACACAACC
This sequence comes from Sophora flavescens, assembly GCA_030762895.1. Lineage (NCBI taxonomy): Eukaryota > Viridiplantae > Streptophyta > Magnoliopsida > Fabales > Fabaceae > Sophora > Sophora flavescens. The sequence goes on from CM061062.1 coordinate 106,568,272, forward strand.
TTCGCGTAGCTCTGGTACCCCCATGAATGCCATTTGTTCTATTAAATGCGTCTGGGACCTGTTGTTGACTCCTACCTAAGGTTCCTGCATCCTCACACCTGAAAAAAGGAATATTGACCCTAAGTTTAAATGACCCAATCCACATGGAATCCAACTTTTCCTCCAGTGCCTTTGGATTCCTCACTTCCAGAAACCTCACAAAACCGAATTTTTCCCCTTTTCCCCCCCTTTTTGGTGGAACCAAGTCGATCTTTCTATCCCAGTTGAGAAAAACCCCCTATAGATCTTCGTAAGACATATTATCTAGGAAATTAGTGAAGTAGTAAGAAGTTGACCCTTATGATGTTGGAATTACTCTCCGGCTCTCTTTTTCTCCCACTTTCTCTCTCATCTCTCTAAGGTCTTGATGTTATTTTAATACTATATAAATAAGTATTATTTGAATAGAAATAAGTAAATGGCATTGTTAATACTAAAAATAACTACGGGTCGGTTAGAATCATTGAAATGATATACAATTATTCCATAATATTTTTAAAAAAATCTCTGTCGTGAGAAAGAAAATAATTAAATAGATGATATAGTAATTAATTAAAGTAATTCTACTAAAACCATTTAAAAGGATATACATTTATTTTTTTCAGGAAAAAGGATATACAATTATTTCACAACTTTATTTATAATTTTTCCTGAAAAAATTAAAATAATTAAATGAAAAATCTAAATAACTAATTTTTATATAAAAGTAAGAAAATAATATATGATATTTTTAATGTCATAAGGAAAATAGTTTATTTTATATATATATATATATAGTAGACGAGTAACTGGTATTTATGTGAAAAATAAGAAAATAATATATAGCTGATTACATTTATGATAATATTATTATTTTTTTGACGCATATGATAATATTATTAAAAGTATATATTGTAAATGAAAATTTCTATTTTTATAGTTATATTTATTGCAACAGGTTAAGTTGTGACATTCACTCACTGATTATTACGTAGGTAAGTAAGTACAATTGATTAATGAATTAATTTAAAAATATTGTGAAATAAAATATTTATTTTATTGAAGTTGGTAAATAAGTTTGTATTTGAAATAATCTAAAATAAAGTTAAAAATCGAAATAAAATGTGATATTCACTTATTAAATTAAATAAATAAATATTACTGATATTTGGATGAAAAAATATGTAATTTATATTTGAATAAACTTTATAATATAAATGAAATAATTATTTTAGAGTTTCTTTTTATCATAATTAGTGTTTGAATTAATTTTAAAAGGTGCCAATTTAAATAATGTATAATAGCAATTAGTTAAAAATCTTTATTTGAAAAGGGAAAATAATTAAATGATAAGTGAATCTTGTAGTTATAATAATTAACCATCAATTTGAAAACAAAACATTTTAAAAATAAGATATTAAAAAAGTGATGCTTAATATAGGTAAAACCTTGTGACTCACTGTAGCCAACAACAAAAAAAACCATGTGACTCATTGAGATGAAAGTATTAATGAAGAGTATCTTCTATACTCCAATTCAAGAGTGATTATTTTGCAGGGCAATACTAAAATTAGAATACAAATATTATTTAATTGCACTCGTCCCTTGCTTTACAGTGTTCATAGACGAATGAAAATACTAAAGATCTTGCTAACGATTATTCTTAGGACACTGATTAAGGAATCCAAAAATAGCAAGATTTCATTGAAAAAAAAAGTGTTTATCTTTTCAAAATATTAAATACTTTACTTTCCAATAAGATATTTTTTTTATTGATTATTTAACCAGTATTTCAAAAACACTTGTTAGCATACTTCATATACTAAAGTTAACCATCGATGATAAATCTTAGTTCAATGAATAAATTTTCTGAGAATCCAACTGGCAAGGAAAGTATGCAGGAATTAAATGAATTTTAAAAAAATTATGAGTATATGCTTTGAAACTTACAGTCATGAATCGTGATAACACCTAATTGTTCCTATTAATTGTGGATTCAACATTCATCACCCAAGATTTTTGTTATTCAAGTACAACTCCAAGTCCTCCAAGGCCTGCATTCATGTCAAACAAATTCTGATATCTAGTAGTGCCAATCAAATTTATTCTTTTGCAAGTATATGACTATATTCACGCTTTTCCCATAATTTATTGTCTCTCCTGACAAGATTCAGCTAATCCTGTGGAATAATGCCATTAGCTATTCGAGGAGGGACTTCACTTGGCCGGTTACCTCAAGGAAAGATATTTTGCGTACCTCCATTTTTTGTGCCTATTAAACATTGGATTTAATTGATATATACTTAAAATATAAAGATTTTTTATACTATCAACCAATCAGAAATTGATAAATCTTTAAAAATCTTTGATTCTTATCATAATCACTATAAAAATCATTCAAACCATAAATTCTAATTGATTGACAGTGTAAAAAACTTTATTAAAAACTTTACACTAACAATGTACAACAATTAAAATCTTAAACATTATTAAAAAAAAACACCACCAAAAGTTGTTTAAATGAGTTTCATCTATCAATGCTTTATGGATTTTCCCAGTAAAAAGAGAAACATTATGATTCAGACTTTTGTGTATACTTGCATGATAATGATGATGACAACACATGATAAATGATAAAAACAATCATTGTCCAACAATAAATTCTCACCGCTTGGAGAAATCTAAAAAGGAAAATATTCAATTTGTGAACAAGGTGCTCCCAAAACTAATACCAAAAAAAAAAAAAGAACAATGGCATGGATGTAGTTATTCAAGATCATCGTATAGGTTTTAGTAAAAAAATAAAATAAAAATCCATCGTATAGGCCAAAATTGTTAATTTTTTTTAAAAATTTCTATATAACTTTAACCAAAATTATTTATGCAAGTATTATAAACTCTTAATTTTATATATATATATATATATATATTAAAGAAATAATCTAGCCTGGTAGGCCAAAGACATTTTCAAATGCCTAAGCCTTAGTTTACATAATCAATTAAATAGACCTTTCAGAAACCTTAAACTTGACTTGTTTACTAATTAGGTTAGGCCTAGGTAGGCCAAAAATAGATTAGGCTGTAGGCCCTTGATGAACTGCCTACCCTATCCTCATCCCAACAAATCATCCAATTTAGAATAAAAGGACAACGAAGATTGCTCACGTATATCATTTACTAACTTAGCCTCAAGACTTCTTAAATTAGAAGACCAGGTCCATGTTATTATCAACAAACTCTTCATACTCACAAACATAACAGGAAAATCAACTAAAAATGATAACTGAGCCTTAACAGCAAGAGGAAAGGGATGAGTTCACGAATTCACCTTATAAACTATGTGAACAATAATTAAAACTATGCAAGAATAATAGCATACGTTTGTGTTAATCAACAAACAACATAAGTAATCACTGCCTTGATATATTCATTTTACTTTTACACGACCTATGACTCTGTCTTGTTGGCTTTATACACCAAGAATGATCTAGTTCCAGTGTAACCAGATGCTAATGCCTTCCCAGCCGAGGTTGGCTGAGAGAATGCTAGCTGAGTACGTTCAAGGACAAAACCAACGCTGAAACTTTCCCTGCCACGAATTTAATACAGACAAAAGATAACAAATCAATTAGCTGGAAATTGATTGAAGAATAATCAACTAATTAGCACTAACTCAATGCAGCTAGTATCAAAAACTTCAAAGATATGACATTAATTAATGCCATCTTCCTTTATCAGTGTTACTAGTTGAACCTTTACATTGTTATTGGCTCTTTCGGTTGAATCTGATGCATCATTTAAATCCGCAAGGGGATTGTGGTTATATATTTTTTAAAGTTTCAGCAATGATGATGAATTGTGAGGAAAACTTTAGGAATGCTTCAGCCTTGGACTCATGAGACACCAACCATTGACGTTGGTTAGGTCATATGATCCTTAGCTCAATTCTGTTATTTCTATATTTGACCTACACTTGGTACTGATGAGTTAATTATTAGACTTTTGTTCATGAACTAATAATTTTTTTCCATTAACATACGCGTTGTTAATTAAAAAATTAACTCAATTACCTTGTGTGTAGGTTAGGTGTAATATATGAGGAGTAGAAGAAACTTTCTTTTTAGCTTTCACATGAGAAAGGCACGATAAAACTAAAGCTAAAATATTTTATTACCTCACGGCATCTAGCAATTGGCTAGCAATGCCTTTTCTTCTGTTGGAGGGAGTGACCCAAATGGCTCTAATGCCACAAACAGCAGGCACTGCTTTATTTTCACAGAAAATTGCCCCATGTGATCCATGCATTACCTCAGAATCACTCATTGAAACGGCTCTTTTTTCAACTTCCCTTTGAAAAATAATATTCCCAAACTGTAGAGTGGTTGAATTTGACTGTTTTCCCTTTTTCCTTGTGCTATGAGAATGTCCAGCAATTGAGCAAGACACAACTTGGAATGCTTCTTCAGTTGGTTCTGCAACGAGGCACCCAACAATCCTATGCTGAGAAATGAAAAGATAGACCTGTATATATAACATGATGCCAATGAACAAATCAACAGAAGGTAGCCAATAGCCTCAATCTCCACAACTTGTTCATGAGATGCTAGAAATTTGAATAGAATCAATCAATAAAAGGAATAAATATGTATTACATAACAGATTGAATTGCAGAAGTTTTAATTTTTGCAATCTAGCCGCTTCAAATTTGAACTTTCCCGACTCACAAATTCCGCCCTAAAATTATAACCAAGTTCCATACAACTTCACTTCTCAATGCTTAAAATTACTTGGCTGAAGAAAAAAAAAACATAATGACTTGTTTGGTGTTAACAATGTAAAAAACGGATTAATAGATATGGTGAATTGCTAAATGTTTAAAGTTCCAGCAGGTAATTTCCTAAAATTAAAACTTACAGGATAATTTGGTAAAAGATTAAAGTTAAGTGAGTGATTTGCAAATTGACCTATATAATAGCCTAACATAATCTATGTTGCAAAACAGTTTCTTTAGTTGAAGGAAAGCATAATCCACCTTAGTGAGTTCATGGACTATCCATCCACTTCCTAGTTCAATTTCCATCATTTTCACAACCTCTTCAACCTGTCAGTTTAACAATTTCCCAATTAAATGCTACACAAAAAATGAGAAAAAATTAAAAAAACAATAAATACAACTGAGCAACAAGAAGAGAATATGTTCCTCAGAAACTTTAAATGGGTTAAGCTAAAAACCTTGTTTCTGTGAGCAGATGGGTCAGTGTGTAAGACCATAATGATTCGACCTCCTTTGACACTGGGCATATGGACAACCCTTTCACTGGTCCAACCCTACAAAACAGAATCGAGAATGGGAACAATAAAACAAATTGTGCATCATTTGCATGGATGAAAAAGAGAAAATTGGCAGTGTAAGTTACTCTGAAATGGATCCCATGTGTATAGCGATTGTGAAAATCCTTGTGCGATTTCTCGTCGTCAGCATCACCGGGAGCAAACTTGACCCCACAGGTAGTACAAGCACGTAATAGGAAATCAGATTGACCGAAATCTAGGTGAAATTGTGCATAGCTCCTCTTCTTGTTCTTAACAAGTGTTGTTCCTGTTATGGTGGATCCCTTCCGTTCGGAACACAAAGCAACCGAGTTAGGTATGGAACTTGTTCGTGTTCGGTGGTAAGTGATGAGGATATGGTGTTGTTTTTTCTCCCAGATAGCCAAATCATCATTGTGGGATGCGGGAGCAGGAGCAGGAGCAGGAGCGGAAGCAGAAGCAGAAGCAGAAGCAGAAGCAGAGGGAGTTTTGAAGAAAGAGCTGATCTTGGACTGCATCTGCAATAAACCTGATCAAGTTCCACATCGCTTTTAGTCTTTACCTTCAAATCACCAAAAAACCAAAAATAAAAATTGCAGAAAAGTAATATCCAAACAACCAAAGCGGAACAATACTACTAAAAGAGCAACACGGTGCTACTAAAAGAACAATACTCTCTTACAATTGAAATAAATAAAAAATGTTTTGCCCAAGGCCACAAGCATTCCACAAAAAGGAAAAAGCGGGAAAAGAAGGGGATGGGAAAAAATGAAAACACTATTATTAAAATCTAAATTTCAAGTCAAATTCTGAAGATAGGTTCACCATCTCTGGTACAAAAATTAGTACAGGAACAACAATTCATCAACTTCATAATAAAGCATCAATGGACTTGTCTGCAAAAACACTTACCAAAAAAGAAACAAAGTTAAAGGGTCAACACAATATTTTTTTTTTGTTCTTCTTATACTAAGTGCATGTTCACTACATAGACTTCAATCATGTAGAAGCAAATCATTATTTGAACAACCTATGTAGAACTCAGTTTGCTACAGAAACGTATGGCTACTTATTTTCAAAAGGCGTCTCCATTATCTATTTTAGCAAATAGCTTGTTCAACTTTGTAACCCTAACCAGGAAAAAGAAGAAGCTTTTTCAACTCAAATCAGATATCATGATAACAGCACAGAGTACACCTATAACCATGTCATCACCCAACATTTACAGCACAAAATACACCAAATATATTATTATACAAATTTATATTTATTTATATAAATAAAACCAACATAGATAGAACAAAGGCAACTGAGATTTCATGATTCATCCATGGTGGGTCAACAAATCCATCATCAATACAGAACTCCCATAACAGAACACCTCCATTTCCTGCTCTCGAGATTCTCACATTCTCAATACCTTAAGATAAAAACATTGGCTCTAGAGAATAGGTTGGATGGGAATCGAAGAGGGGTAACAGGAGAGAAAGCTCCGCATAAGTAATAAAAAAGCTCCATTTGGTAGCTTTTCTGAGAGCTACTTATTACACTTAATTTTAATTGAAATTACACTGATCTCTCGAAAACAAGAGAGGTGTTAGCGTAATAATTAAGTTAAATTTTAACAGCAATGTTTAAAGAAACAGCATGTCCATGAATCTTGATTGAAAGGGGTTGCTATACTTGCCGAAGTGCCGAACTACAATGTAAGAGTGAAAGTACAAACAGCACAAACCTGGACGCCGATAGCTTGCGACGGCACTTCTCTGTTGTTGCGTCTTCTCCGGAGGTTGAGGAAGAGAGTGCTACGTAGGGGAAGGAGAATAGATGATGGAGGAGAGAGTGGCGCCTTTTTTTTTATTTTTTTGGGGAAGAAAGAAGAAGCAATTTCAATTGGCAATGCGTTTTCGCGGGTTTTGCGTTTTGGGGGTTTTGCTATTGACACCAATTTTATTGCTTCAGACACCTTGTTTTCCAAAAATACCCTTAACTCATGTTTCACCATTTTCGCACCTCCATTTTTCACTCACTCTCTGTTGGCATCTTCACTTCACTTCACTGCATATGTTCTTTGTTGCTGCCACTGTTGGAAGAATTACGCTACAGAATAGTTTTCCATATACTTTGAATTCCGCATTTCAATTTCCGTAACCTTTACTTTCTGCCAACTGGAAAATTATTTCCGGAACATTAATTTCCGAACGTGTTCCTATAATTAATATGCAGAGCAATGCACCATTTCAGATCTCAAACAGAAAAAAGAAATGCGCAAGTTGCCGTGATGAAGAAAAACGAGCACCAACCTGTAACCACGGAGATCGAGAGAGAGAACGGCGTCCGGCGAAGGGAAGGCGTTGCCGGAGATGGGAAGGCGCAAGGACAGGGAGATGCACGGCGGAGGAGCTCACGGGTTTTTCCGCTTAAGTGAGTGGGAGTGGGAGGAAGAGCCCACGGGTGTGGGGTCTGTCGGGGAGCGAGGAGTGGGAGGTAACGCTCGGATTCGCTCCTGCAAAGAGTCCCTCCTACACCGTCCTGCAGGCAAATCCAAAATTTATTTTTGGTTAAAGTAATATTTTGGTCCTATGTGAGATACGAATTCTCGATTTGGTTCCTATACATAAAAAATTATATTAGAATGATCTCTATACACATATAAAGTCTCCATTTGATTCCTATACGTTACTCGTTTGGTCCCCAACATTTTATACGACAGGGACTAAATGGGGACTTCTTGTATGTATAGAGACCATTTTAATAATTTTTTATGTATAAGGACCAAATCGAGAATTCGTATCATGTATAGGGACCAAAATATTATTTTAACCTTTAATTTTTGGATATATAAAACTATATAAACTGAAGTGTCGTATATGCTTGAATTCTTTAAAATTTATTTTTCGGAGGTAGAATTTTTTTAATACTTGTACAGATTTACGTTCCCTTCATTTTTACACTTCCAAAAAATTAAATTCCGGACGTTCGGGGAAAAGTATATGGAATTTAACTTTCAGAAGTATAAAAACTTACGAATTTTTATTTTATAGCTCCGAAATATAATTTTCGGACAGGATAGACGGTCCAGATTCGCTGCAGACGGACAGTGGCAGAATCCGCTTTCGTGAGGAACCAGAGAAAGAGAGATAAGTGGGTATTTTTGAAAAAGTAAATTAAAAAAAGGGTGATAGGTGTCTGGAGCAAGAGCAAAAGGTGTTAATTAGCTATCGGTCCAGCCCAAAAATATCGGGCATGCCCAAACCAAAAATTTGATGTGTTTTTGAAACACGTTGGTCGCTTTTCAATTTGTGATTTTGTGGTATTTTGTTTTTTTTTTATTAAAAAAATATTCATTCATTCAAATTGATAAAATACATCAAAAATAATATAAATTCGATATTACTAAAATCAAAAAGAATGAGTCTGCGAACAAACGCACAATACTCAGGTTAATATCATAACACGACAAAATGTCTATAAATATGACAAAATGAAAGTGACCAGCTCATGCCTCCGGATATGTAATATTGATGCGCCCAAGTCTTGGAATCTGTAATGGATCAAAGCCAATTTGAACCAAACGAACACCGCAATAAGACTGTAAACCAAACGACGCCGTAACAAGACGACGAATAAAACACCACTGCACGCAGAGGACGAAAACGTGAAAAAACATGAAAGAGAGAAACCAGATATATGTGGAAAAATCACTTATTTAGATAAAATGAGAAGAAAAATAATATAAAGAAATTATTTCAAACTAAAAAATATTTAAAACTACCTCTTTTCATGGACGAGGAAGAAGGAAGGGAGTAGGAGTAAGAAGGAAAAGAGTAGCGGAGGAAATCTTGAGAGAAAGAGGGGCTGGTATTTTGTTGAAAAATGCTAAACGGACACAGATTTGGGGGACACTTACGGTGACACCGGCACTGTAGCGGTTTTTTTTTTAAATTTAAATTTTTTTTATAAATGATTTTTTTGATTAAGTATGTGTCAATATCTGGTGAATCGGGTACAAATATCTGGTGAATTCAGTTCATTAACTGGTGAATGGTTTTTTTTTAGAACTAATTTTTTTGATTAAGTATGTGCAAAAATATGGTGAATCCGGTATAAATATCTGGTGAATTCAGTTCATTATCTGGTGAATAGGTTTTTTTGAGAAATAAATTGTGGTTAAGTATGTGCAAATATATGGTGAATCAGGTATAAATATCTGGTGAATTCAGTCCATTATCTGGTGAATGTGTTTTTTTTTATAAATAAATTTTGTTGGTTAAGTATGTGTAAATATCTGGTGAATCGGGTACAAATATCTGGTGAGTTCAATTCATTATCTGGTGAATGAGTTTTTTTGAGAAATAATTTTTTTGGTTACATATGTGCAAATATCTGGTGAATCAGGTATAAATATCCGGTGAATTTAGTTCATTATCTGGTGAATGAGTTTTTTTGAGAAATAAAGTTTGGTTAAGTATATGCAAATATATGGTGAATCAGGTATAAATATCTGGTGAATTCGGTTCATTATTTGGTGAATGTGTTTTTTTTTATAAATAAATTTTTTGGTTAAGTATGTGTAAATATCTGATGAATGAGTTTTTTTGATAAATAAATTTTTTGATTAAGTATATACAAATATCTGATGAATTCAGTTTATTATCTGATGAATATATTTTTTTAGAAATAAAATTTTTAACTTTTTAAAAAAGTCAAAATAAAAAAAAAAAGATACTACACTAGCACTATAATAGCGTTACAGATGTCGTATTTGTGTTGCAAAAACTGTGTCCATTTAGGATAACTCTATTTTGTTTGTCACACATTTTCATCTTTAATTTAATAATAACATTTTCAAATCCCCTGTCTGAATTGCGTTTCACACGCTTTGTCTGGTAGGGCTGCTGCACTTTCACATGTTTTGCTTGGAAGTATTTTACCCACAGGGACTTGATCCGAGATTGCCAATCCAACCTTCTCCAACCCCATTACATTACTCTCTCTAAAATCTTCACTCACCATCTTCTTAAAATCCCTCAATCACTTCAAAGACTCTATTTTTACATCAGAAAATGGGTTGTCATGGTAGCAAAGAGAAAAAACCCACTTCACAATTTAGTGGGCATGGATCAAACCCAGCTACTAGTGTCGGACACCATCATAGTTACCACACTGTTCAGCCTCCTACTACACAGACTGAAACATCAGCACCACCCAAGAACCATAACCAGAACCACCCTCAGGTGCCAATCACCACCCCATCTTCCCAAAATGCAAAGCCAGTGCAGAAGCTTGAACCAACCATTCTGGGAAAACCCCTTGAAGATGTCAAGAAGTACTACACTCTCGGGAAAGAATTGGGTAGAGGGCAATTTGGGGTTACCTATCTGTGCACTGAGAATTCCACTGGTCACACCTATGCCTGCAAATCCATTTTGAAGAGGAAGCTTGTGTCTAAATCTGACAAAGAAGATATCAAGAGGGAGATTCAGATTATGCAGCACTTGTCTGGCCAAAACAACATTGTGGAGTTCAAGGGTGCTTTTGAGGACAGGTATTCAGTGCATCTTGTGATGGAACTCTGTGCTGGTGGGGAGCTCTTTGATAGAATCATTGCTCAGGGACAATATTCTGAGAGAGCTGCAGCATCAATGTGTAGAGCCATTGTTAATGTTGTGCACATTTGCCACTTCATGGGTGTGCTGCACCGTGATCTAAAGCCTGAGAATTTCTTGCTTTCTAGCAAGGATGAGGGAGCAACCCTCAAGGCAACTGATTTTGGATTATCTGTCTTCATTGAAGAAGGTGGAGTCTTTACTAGTTTGCATTCATATCAGGTTATGCAATTCAGTCATTGGTTTTAACTTTTACCAATTGGCCCTGCTAATATACTTAGTAAAAGATATGAAAGATTCAGTAAGCGATTAATCGTGCAAGAAAGTCAGATTCTTTTTCCCCCCTCAGTTAGTGCTGAATAATTTTATCTTATCTCTGTAAATGTGTAATTGTGTTAATTGGGATTTGGCCCTTGGTTTTGGTAGGATTCTATCCTTGAATTTGTCCTGGAAGGTGGTAGCTCTATGATGGTTATTTTCTTGACAATAAAATGGGAAAGAAAAGAAGTAGAAAACTTGATGGTTTTGTTGCTTTAAATTATGTCTGATGAATTGTCTCTTTGTACCTATACCACCTTTCTGACCTCAAATTAAGTTTTAGTATCATAAGTACATTGATAAACCAAGTTAGTTTTATTCTAAAGTTAAACTTCATACCTAACATGAGCTGTGTGAACATCAAATACCATGTCACACTCTGCAGAACATGAGATGCTACTTTTGTATCTATATTTTATATTACCTTGACAACTACCCTGCAATGACTGTTAAATTGGGAACAAGCAATTCTATGCTCACAACTTGTTGGAGTGAGATTGATTTTCATTGTCGGTAGCTGATTATTCCATGGTAGTCATAATTTGATTTCCTAGTGAAGGTGATGAAGGGTATCAGCATCTTGAGTTGTAATTGCTTTTGACTGCTATGATTGTTCTAAAAGAATTTCATATTGTTACCTGATATAGTCATTATTTTCCGCTTGATATTATTTTCTTCTGAAATTTTATTTCAGGGAAGGTTTACCGTGATATGGTAGGCAGTGCTTACTATGTTGCTCCTGAGGTATTGCGTCGTAGTTATGGAAAGGAAATAGATATTTGGAGTGCAGGCATCATATTGTATATTCTCCTGAGCGGTGTACCTCCTTTCTGGGCTGGTAAGACCAAATTATAGTTAAAAAAGATTTCATGTTTGCAGCTTATGGTCAAGCATCTTATTTAACAATTAACACAGCGACGAACATTGGGATAAGAACATGTTGTCAATTTCCTCTGCAGAAACGGAAAAGGGAATATTTGATGCCATATTGGAAGGTGAAATTGACTTTGAAAGTCAACCATGGCCATCAATTTCAAATAGTGCTAAAGATCTAGTCAGGAAGATGTTGACACAGGACCCAAAGAAGAGGATTACTTCTGCTCAAGTCCTTGGTATTAGACTACTGTGTTTTGTTATGGCTCAAGTAACTTTCATCATAGTAGTGCTTCTTTAGTTAAATTTAAAGCTTTATTATCATATCCTAGCTAAATTTCGCAGTTTAATTTTCTCCTTTGTCTGTTGTTACAAATTTGCAACTTTCCTTGTCTGCTTCTGTTGTCCAAGTTGTAAAATATATAGGAAGTGCATTTCTATGGATGAAAACTAAGAAATATTACCTATATTAAACAGGAAAAACATAATCTAGTGTGGAGAAATAATAACAAGCATAGATTTGTTGCTATCAGATTATTAGCCATCGACTAAACAAATTCTCATCATACATTTGCATTGAACCCCTTTTTTTTTCAACTTTTCTATCCCACTTCTTTAATCTGACAAGGATTATTATTTGTTTGATAAGAACACCCATGGATCAGAGAAGGTGGAGAGGCATCTGATAAACCAATTGATAGTGCAGTTCTATCTAGAATGAAACAATTCAGGGCAATGAATAAGCTCAAGAAGCTTGCATTGAAGGTAGGCATCAAACTCTGATCAGAAACAACCATATTCAATTTCTTGTTTTTTTTTTTTCCGGTGGTAGATCCTTGAGATTGTTGAGAATTGGAAATTTCTCTTTGGATATGTGTTACGTGTTCACCTATTTTGGATTTTAACTATAGACATTAACTGATATTGTGCGAGTACTTTTTGTTCATTTTGTATGGTATTATATGAACCTCTAGTGCTATTACCTGAAACTAGTTGACAGGGCCTGTTGAGTTAGCCCTTAGTGAGCAATCCCTTCATCATAAATTGTCGATAGTAAATCATGATTTTAGGCATCGAACACATAGACTTGTCCAATATATTGATATAGAATGGAAAAATCTGCATATCCAAGGTTTAAACTCACTTGATACTGTTCATTCTGGAAGGTATCATCTAGTGATGTTATTAAAGCTTGGATTGGCTGTGTATTTCTTCTTTCTTGTCTACATGATTACCAAGAACATTTTATCTTATAAGTTACAAGTTCCAACTTATTTCTTCATTGAATTCTTCCCCATCACCAATGTCCATGGAAATCTCTCTAGGTTATTGCTGAAAATTTATCGGAAGAAGAGATTAAAGGTCTCAAAGCAATGTTTGCAAACATGGACACTGACAATAGCGGCACTATCACCTATGAAGAACTGAAGACAGGCTTGGCCCGAATTGGATCACGATTGTCTGAGGCTGAAGTGAAGCAACTCATGGAAGCTGTAAGTAGTTACATACCCCTACCAAGAGCTTGATTAGTTGAACATATTCCTTGCATCCAAAACTCAACAGGCATTCTTACACTTATTAAAATATTTTTCAGGCTGATGTTGATGGGAATGGATCAATTGACTATATTGAATTCATCTCAGCTACAATGCATAGGCACAGGCTTGAACGAGATGAACACCTTTACAAAGCATTCCAGTATTTTGATAAGGATAACAGTGGGTGAGTATAAGATTGGTATTTTAGTGATAGCTATATTGCAAAAAAAAAAAAATCCTAACCATTAGTTTTTTTGGACAATGAGTTTGTTAATTTTTCTGTAGTAACACTCATCTTTTGAGTTTTTAACTGTTTTATTGTGACATATTTGTTAGAGCCTTCCTAAATGTCCATAACAAATCTGCGAAATGAGTATTTTTTTTCTTCTTTGTATGTTTTAGTCTCCAAACTTAACTATCATTTTGTCCCGATGGCGTCTTTCTACACATCTTGCTGGCATGTTCGAGCATAATTATTTTTCCTGCACCATGAAGGTTTTATCAATCTCTGTTGTTTCTATGTTAAATTTGGATTACTTTCATTGTCAATTTCTGATCTCAGGAGTTGATTAATTTAATAAATGAATTACTAAATGAACTATGAAAAGGCTAACAATAACTTGTTATCATAAAATTTATGGCTGAGATCAACTCTCATAAACTTTTCCTTTTCAAATTCATCCACAGCTATATTACTAGAGATGAATTGGAAACTGCTATGACACAGCATGGAATGGGTGATGAAGCTACCATAAAGGAAATAATTTCTGAGGTGGATACAGATAATGTAAGTTGGTTCTAATTTAACCAGCTGATCTTTCTTATAGAATATCGTTATCGTTACTAATGATTCTTAAACAAACAGGATGGGAGAATAAATTACGAGGAATTCTGTGCAATGATGAGAAGTGGAATGCAACACCAGGGACGAATATTTTAAATCAATGTGGGCTAGAAGCACTGTCTCCAGGCACTTTATGGGTTGTTGATTTCTTTGCAGTTTTGATCTTCATGCTAGGTTGGTTTTGTATCTGTACTGCTAAAAGTGGATTACTTGAAGTATTGTTTGGTATACATTCAGTTTACAGCTGTCACATTTCCCAAGCATCATACCGAAGCCTTAAATATTTATATTAAAACTTCAACTACGATATGCTATGAAGAGTTATCATTTTTAATATGGCTGAAGAATGAGCAAACAGGCATGAGAATTGATTTCCTCAACCTGTATGGAAGTGCAAGCTTAAATCCTGTGTTCACTTTTATAATCTTTTGTGCATATTCTAGTCAATTAAGTAACCATACATGGCTTTATTATTCTTTACTCTCATTTTAGTCCCCATCTGACTAGTGACAAATCAACATAGAGTTGGAGAAAACATCTTGTGATTGCTAATTGATATCAATATGAATGAAAAGTATCTAATAACATGTAACACAACACACATCGCCAGGCAATAAAGCATGTGTTCATGTTAACTTAAAGGAAGCTAGAATTTACATTCACACTGACCTTTTTCGCTTTCTGGTACTATGTGTTATCCAACTTAAGTAGTCAATCTTGCTGGAGTTTCGTTTTATCACTGCTCATTTCGAAATAGTTAAGAGTGTTCTATGAATAAACATTGAAATAAGCCAGCTGAAGGGACCATACCAAGAGTTTACTATTTATATGCTCCAAATGTGAAACTGCATTGTCCGTCCACCTGGACATCTTAACTGTGGTTCTAGAGAGTGGACCACTTATTCTTCTTTACCCCACGTGTTGTCTAGATTCCAGGACCCCTTTTATTTCCATCTCCTTGTTTGGACTTTACATACCTACCATTACCATCAAGGGCTTTGCTATTTGCATCTTGCATTTTACTATTTACACCTTGCATTGGTTTTTTTAAAACTATTTTCCTAAAATACCATTTTCGTCTTGTTAGTGTCTTCATTTTGGTACTTTCCGGAAAATAATTTCCGGAAATTAAATTCCGGACATCTAAAATGTTAATCTGGAATAAAAAAAATTTCACCTCCGGAAATTTCTGGAATAGTTCCGGAATTTAGATTCCGGATAGTGGTGATTTGGAATTTAAATTTCACCTTGCATTGTAGATGCTCAATGTTGGTGTATTTATACAGGCTTTGGAAGTTTGAAACAACAATTCAGATCAAGATCCCAGTCGCTTCTCTCATTTTCTTATAGACTTTTCGTCCACTTCCATGGCATGTCCCTTTTCAGATTTCAAGTACTCTGATGGCCTCACTGTAGTGGGTATCTCCTTCTGCGTAGCTATTGTATGTGAGGCCATCTCATGGGTTCTTATCTACCACACCAATTCATACAAGAATCTTCGGTCCTCCATTGACAAAGCCTCCAAGAAGCTTGAGACCATGAAGACAGACAGCAATGCATCCGTTTCATTTATCAACGCATTAACAACACACACACACACTAAGAATGCACTTGAGGATGCATCAATGGAAATAGAGAGATGCAGCAAGTGTTATTGATGTTTGTTAAAAAGAGAGACCCATCTCACTTGCCATTTCTTCAATCTTATCCTCCATTCCCGCAACCTACAACATCAATCTTATCATTTTACGGCGCCATAATATCTATTCCTTGTGGAGTCTATCAAATGGAAACATCCAGATTTGTTCTTCCGCATTTTATTTTCCGGATGTAAAATTCAGTATCCGGAATTTCAATTCCGGAACTATTCCGGAAACAAGTTTCCGGACCATGATTTTTTTTATTTATTTCGGAATAATACTTTGGATGTCCGGAATTTAATTTTCGACCGTTTCCGAAAATTATTTTCCGGAAAGTACCAAAATGTCTGTGAGGCCATCTCATGGGTTCTTATCTACCGCACCAATTCATACAAGAATCTTCGGTCCTCCATTGACAAAGCCTCCAAGAAGCTTGAGACCATGAAGACAGACAGCAACGCATCCATTTCATTTATCAACACATTAACAACACACACACACACTAAGAATGCACTTGAGGATGCATCGATGGAAATAGAGAGATGCAGCAAGTGTTATTGATGTTTGTTAAAAAGAGAGACCCATCTCAGTTGCCATTTCTTCAATCTTATCCTCCATTCCCGCAACCTACAACATCAATCTTATCATTTTATGGCTCAATAATCTCTATTCCTTGTGGAGTCTGTCAAATGGAAACATCCGGATTTATTCTTCCGGAATATTTCCGGATTTTATTTTCCGGATGTAAAATTCAGTATCCAGAATTTAAATTCCGGAACTATTACGGAAACAAGTTTCCGGACCATGATTTTTTTTTTATTTCGGAATAACACTTTGGATGTCCGGAATTTAATTTTCGACCGTTTTCGAAAATTATTTTCCGGAAAGTACCAAAATGTCTGTGAGGCCATCTCATGGGTTCTTATCTACCGCACCAATTCATACAAGAATCTTCGGTCCTCCATTGACAAAGCCTCCAAGAAGCTTGAGACCATGAAGATAGACAGCAACGCATCCTTTTCATTTATCAACGCATTGACAACACACACTAAGAATGCACTTGAGGATGCATCGATGGAAATAGAGAGATGCAGCAAGTGTTATTGATGTTTGTTAAAAAGAGAGACCCATCTCACTTGCCATTTCTTCAATCTTATCCTCCATTCCCGCAACCTACAACATCAATCTTATCATTTTACGGCGCCATAATCTCTATTCCTTGTGGAGTCTGTCAAATGGAAACATCCGTATTTGTTCTTCCGGAATATTTCCGGATTTTATTTTCCGGATATAAAATTCAGTATCCGGAATTTAAATTCCAGAACTATTTCGGAAACAAGTTTCCAGACCATGATTTTTTTTTTATTTCGGAATAACACTTTGGATGTCCGAAATTTAATTTTCGACCGTTTCCGAAAATTATTTTCCGGAAAGTACCAAAATGTCTGTGAGGCCATCTCATGGGTTCTTATCTATCGCACCAATTCATACAAGAATCTTCGGTCCTCCATTGACAAAGCCTCCAAGAAGCTTGAGACCATGAAGATAGACAGCAACGCATCCTTTTCATTTATCAACGCATTGACAACACACACACTAAGAATGCACTTGAGGATGCATCGATGGAAATAGAGAGATGCAGCAAGTGTTATTGATGTTTGTTAAAAAGAGAGACCCATCTCACTTGCCATTTCTTCAATCTTATCCTCCATTCCCGCAACCTACAACATCAATCTTATCATTTTACGGCGCCATAATCTCTATTCCTTGTGGAGTCTGTCAAATGGAAACATCCGGATTTGTTCTTCCGGAATATTTCCGGATTTTATTTTCCGGATGTAAAATTCAGTATCCAGAATTTAAATTCCGGAACTATTACGGAAACAAGTTTCCGGACCATGATTTTTTTTTAATTTCGGAATAACACTTTGGATGTCCGGAATTTAATTTTCGACCGTTTTCGAAAATTATTTTCCGGAAAGTACCAAAATGTCTGTGAGGCCATCTCATGGGTTCTTATCTACCGCACCAATTCATACAAGAATCTTCGGTCCTCCATTGACAAAGCCTCCAAGAAGCTTGAGACCATGAAGATAGACAGCAACGCATCCTTTTCATTTATCAACGCATTGACAACACACACACTAAGAATGCACTTGAGGATGCATCGATGGAAATAGAGAGATGCAGCAAGTGTTATTGATGTTTGTTAAAAAGAGAGACCCATCTCACTTGCCATTTCTTCAATCTTATCCTCTATTCCCGCAACCTACAACATCAATCTTATCATTTTACGGCGCCATAATCTCTATTCCTTGTGGAGTCTGTCAAATGGAAACATCCGGATTTGTTCTTCCGGAATATTTCCGGATTTTATTTTCCGGATGTAAAATTCAGTATCCGGAATTTAAATTCCAGAACTATGACCATGATTTTTTTTTTATTTCGGAATAACACTTTGGATGCCCGGAATTTAATTTTCAACCATTTCCGAAAATTATTTTCCGGAATGTACCAAAATGTCTGTGAGGCCATCTCATGGGTTCTTATCTACCGCACCAATTCATACAAGAATCTCCGGTCCTCCATTGACAAAGCCTCCAAGAAGCTTGAGACCATGAAGACAGACAGCAACGCATCCTTTTCATTTATCAACGTATTAACAACACACGCACACACTAAGAATGCACTTGAGGATGCATCGATGAAAATAGAGAGATGCAGCAAGTGTTATTGATGTTTGTTAAAAAGAGAGACCCATCTCACTTGCCATTTCTTCAATCTTATCCTCCATTCCCGCAACCTACAACATCAATCTTATCATTTTACGGCACCATAATCTCTATTCCTTGTGGAGTTTGTCAAATGGAAACATTCGGATTTGTTCTTTTGGAATATTTTCTGATTTTATTTTCCGGATGTAAAATTCAGTATCCGGAATTTAAATTCCAGAACTATTCCGGAAACAAGTTTCCGGACCATGATTTTTTTTATTTCGGAATAACACTTTGGATGTCCGAAATTTAATTTTCAACCGTTTCCGAAAATTATTTTCCGGAAAGTACCAAAATGTCTGTGAGGCCATCTCATGGGTTCTTATCTACCGCACCAATTCATACAAGAATCTTCAGTCCTCCATCGACAAAGCCTCCAAGAAGCTTGAGACCATGAAGAAAGACAGCAACGCATCCTTTTCATTTATCAACGCATTAACAATACACACACACTAAGAATGCACTTGAGGATGCATCGATGGAAATAGAGAGATGTAGCAAGTGTTATTGATGTTTGTTAAAAAGAGAGACCCATCTCACTTGCCATTTCTTCAATCTTATCCTCCATTCCCGCAACCTACAACATCAATCTTATCATTTTACGACACCATAATCTCTATTCCTTGTGGAGTCTGTCAAATGGAAACATCCGGATTTGTTCTTCCGGAATATTTCTGGATTTTATTTTCCGGATGTAAAATTCAGTATCTGGAATTTAAATTCCGGAACTATTTCGGAAACAAGTTTCCGGACCATGATTTTTTTTTTATTTCGGAATAACACTTTGGATGTCCGGAATTTAATTTTCGACCGTTTCCGAAAATTATTTTCCGAAAAGTACCAAAATGAAGCCACTAATAAGACGAAAAGGATATTTTAGGAAAAAAGTTAAAAAAAACCAATGTAAGATATAAATAACAAAATACAAGATACAAATAGCAAAGCCCTACCAGCAATTATTTACTCCATATACTGCCTTCTTATATAACGAGTCTTGTCTGTATTGTCTTTTTCCATCTCCCATCTTGTTATTTGTGTTTGTCCTCAATGCTGACTATGTATGTTTGAAATGTCCAACGCACGTGATGTATCACAATTTTTAGGATAAGATTATTCTAAAATAGGTTTATTTTTTAAAGTAAGTAAGTAAAGGTTTAAAACTAGCTCCACTACCAACTGGGTTGGTTGGAGTGGAAACATGCTCAGGTACCTGAGTTCCATTCCTAGGAGGTGTTTCGGTTAGGACTTAGGAGGTCGTAAAATCCAATAGGTTAAACCTCGTGCGTCTATGTGGTCGAATCGAGGATTAGTCCCATAGTCGATCCAAATGGTTGAAGCTATGGAGATATCCCGATGAGTTCACTAGGGAGCCAAAGACCCTAATTACAAAAGGTTTCAAAAAAGAAAAGAAAAAAGAAAAACTAGCTCCACTACCAATCGGGTTGGTTGGAGTGGAAACATGCTCCGATTCCTGATCTCGATTCCTAGGAGGTGCTTCGATTAGGACTTAGGAGGTCGTAAAATCCAACAGGTTAAACCTCGTGCGTCTATGTGGTCGAATCGAGGATTAGTCCCATAGTCGATCCAAATGGTTGAAGCTATGGAGATATCCCGATGAGTTCACTAGGGAGCCAAAGACCCTAATTACAAAAGGTTTCAAAAAAGAAAAGAAAAAAGAAAAACTAGCTCCACTACCAACCGGGTTGGTTGGAGTGGAAACATGCTCCGATTCCTGATCTCGATTCCTAGGAGGTGCTTCGATTAGGACTTAGGAGGTCGCAAAATCCAACAGGTTAAACCACGTGCGTCTATGTGGACGAATCGAGGATTAGTCTCATAGCCGGTCCCAAGGGTTGAAGCTATGAGGATACCTCGGTGAATTCATTAGCTCCAATATATAGTGGTGGGACGTGTTACAAGTTTTGGTCGATGCATCCCATCCCGTCATACATGTGCATCCAAAATATATATTATGTTTATTTCATTTATTAATAAATTCAATTTTATTAACTGACTTTTCTTTTTGGTGCCCAATTTTATTTACTGATCTTTATTCACTTAACATTGGTATGATAGTATTGAACATATTTTTTATGGGGAAAACTTTAAGGCTATGTTTGAAAGATGACAAAAGAATGAGTGTCAAGAAATATAATGGCTAAGCTAGCTAAAAGAGTGTTTGATAGTGATTTAAAAGGAGGGAATGGAATGATAAGATCACTCAAAGCCTTAATTGTTTTGTCCCTACAAATTAGGGGGGTCAACAAGGGAATAACATGAACTTCTCTTTCGCTCATGGTTAAACTTATTAAATAAGTAAACAATGGAATGACTTGTTCGATTATATTTTATTGTTTGCCTTTTCATCCCATTCCAATTCAAGGCTTTATTTGGATACCTTAAGACGAAGGAACAGAATACAGTACAATGGAATGGGATGAAATGACGTAATAAAGTTTTCATGTTATTGTTTGGATATTTAATTATAAGATAAAAATAAATTTATATTATAATATTTAAAATTGTAGTATAATGTAATGAAGTGTAAGAATTATAATATGTTTCTTCCTATGTCATTCAATTTCATTGTATTCCTCGTAAATTGTTTATTGGTTTTCGAGATTGTCCTCCCATTCAATAGGTGAGAGACTAATCTCCTGAGGTATCATGACGCCTCTAAGCGGGTGACCCTCCTAATATTTTTTTTCCCATACGTATGGATTAAGGGATCAAACCCAAGTCCATATTTTTAAGGGACCCAATCCACCTTACCACTTGAACCACCAATACATGATAGAATAGTTACCCTATGCCATACCATTCCATCCCGTCATAATTTTAAATCTAAAGAATGGTACCCAAATCAATTTGATTGTTTTTCACTTCGTTCATCCCATCCCATAATACAAAATCAAACATAATGAACTATTCCCTTTTAACCATCTTTAAAATTCTTTAAAATACTCTTACCTTGTGTTTGGATGGGGTATTTCAAAATTCTAAGGAATTTGAAATCTAAAGTAATTCAATTACTTCATTTAAATTACCTTCATTTTAAAAATACTTTGTTTGGATGGGGTAATTCAAATACCTTGTATTTTAAATTCTTTGTTTGGATAAAGTATTTCAATTACCTTCAATTACAAATTTTTTTTTGAATATTCTTTTTTTAAAAAATGGGATTTCGATATAAAATGTGACAAATAAATAAACAATAGCAATTTTTGAAATAATAAAAATTTAAAATAGTCTTTGAAAAATAATAAAATTAGACAATTTACTTGGTTGTGAAACATAGTTGCCTCTAATTTCACATAACTCTTATGAATATTTTTTCTGGTTCAATAGTTGAAGACGGTATCTCATATTCTCAAGCACGGCCACTTTCAAATCAACATAAACTCCATATCTATTTAATTCATAATCATGTTCAAGGACCAACATGTCATAGAATGGAATGCTAAATTGCTAAGCATATGGATCAATACATTCATAACAATTGAGACCAAAGTCACTATCCACTAATTAAGAAATCGGCCAATATTCATAACAAAATTAGGCCAACCCCTTTAAATAGAACCAACATGACATACCAAGAAAAAAAAAACAACTTGATTAGCAAAATGAGTTTAGAATCTCAGTTTCTGGACAATAGAAAATGGACTAAGATGCCTGCAAGCTCATGTAAATACCAACTAGAAACAAGATCACAATCAGATGTTGATGGCTTGTTGCAGTGGATTAGGTTCAGTATATTTCCTATATATATAAAAAAAAGTTCCATCAATAATAGTAATAGTCATTAACTTGAGGAAAAAGATAAAATAAAATCTTATATTGTACTTAATCCATACCTCAGCTAGTAAAAATCCAACAATTAATTTTACCTGGCATTAGGACATGAAAGCCAACAAGTAATCCTTTTTCTTGTCCAGAGGAAGAGCTCTTATAACTACAAGTTTACTAGGATTTTCAGTCAACCAATTGATAGCCTTGAGCCATTGCTCATTGTCAAGACTCGGTATTTTCTCCAGCTCCTCTAGCACTTCTTGAACGTCTTTTTCATCAGTCTTCTTTGTATTTGCTTGCATGAATTCTTTCATTGACTCGGCAAATTCTCTCATTGCAGCAACTATCCCATCGTTTTCTCCACTTTTTCTCTTTTGGGATTGCGTTCCAGTAGAAGTCGAAAACTGACCCCGTTTCTTTGTTGCAACGCTTGACTCCTCTAAACCAATGTTGATACTATTAGCCTCATCCTCTTCAATGTTCATGGCACCATCGGCATCGAGTGCAGTCTCCGCTCTAAACCTGCAAGCTTAGTATATGAATTAAAACAGATTCGGTTTTGACAATCAGCAGTTTCTTCAAACATAATGAATCCAAAAAAGTAAAGGAAATGAGATAACTAGAACATTTTGAAATATCAATTATAAGCAGGGATTCAAACATTTTGAAATATCAATTACAAGCAATGTCCCCATAAAACATGGATATAAAGTCTATTACATATAAATAAGAACGAAAATCCAAAGTCTACTACAAAATACTCTCCCTAAGCAAAGTTTCTTCTAACTTGATAATCAGCAAACATATCTTGTGCTAGAGTGTCACGAAATATTGTCCATTCCTCAGTGACTTGAATAGTTGCAACCTCGTCCGGGGTATCATTTGCAACTCTTTCCCTATGCTGACTAGTTAACTCTTCATCAACCGCAAATAAAAGCTCCAAGTCTTGGACCTCTAAAATTAGATCACTTCGTTGCTCGTCTCTTATAAAATCATGTAGTATGAAACAAGCATTAATAATTCTTATTTGTGTTTTTATATCAAAAAATGATGGAGTTCTTAATATACTCCATCTTTTTTTCAATATCCCGAATGATCTTTTAATGGCATTCCTTGCACTTGCATGGCGACGATTAAATAACTCCTTGTAATTTTGAGGGGCATTTCCCGTCCATTCATTGAGATGATATCTAGTCCCTCGATAAGGTGCTAAAAATCCCGGGCCATTAGTATATCCCGCATCCACAAGAAAGTATTTACCTACAATAGTTTTTTAAAAAATTATATAGTTATATATGATAAATTAAATAAAGTTTCATTCTTTTCATGATATTACCATTTGGAACTTGGAGACGGTCTTGACGACGTAAAGCATCTCGTAATATTCGAGAATCTCCAGCCGACCCTTCCCACCCGGGTAATACATAAATAAACCTTAAATCTGGACCACAAGCTCCTAACACATTTGTGGATATATCTCCCTTTCTGTTACGATATCTAGGCCTATCTTCAGTACCAATCGTGGAGGTAATATGTGTCCCATCAAGTGCTCCAACAGAATTCTAAAAACATTTTAAAATCATAAATAAGTTATAATAACTAAAGATGCCATAATTAGAAAATTTAGCCTAACAAACAAACTTACCTCAAACCATCTCCATCTGTTTGCCTCAGAGCCTTCTAGATTATAGTCATGAAACTTTAAAAAATCCTTGCTCACTTTCATTATAGCTCGTAAGACATTATTGAATTGCCTACTTATTGTTTCTTTGGATCTGCAATAACTAAAGTGCACTACTCTATATTTTAGATTATGAGCAAGGATATGTAAAAACATTGCCACAGCTTCGGTTATAGGGACATTTCTCGTTCTTACTAATCCCCCTTTCTCTTGTAAAATTCTACATAGCTTAAAAAATGCTCGTTTACTGACCCTTAGTTGTTCAATGCAATCCTTTTTCTCCTTCGTTATATAGACGATTAAGGAGACGATTAAGGAAGCTGCGCCTTTCTAATTCCCAATTATGGTATGGTTCCTTAACAAAATATTTGTCATAATACCAAGCCACTGCACCCATAAGCATTGCAGCGGCACTAACAACAATGAATTTTATTTTCTCCACAAATTCTACCTCCTCTTCATTTCTTTTACGTTTTCTTGAAGTATCAACTACACTAGTGTCCATTTCTTCACTATACACAACATATAACATAACATCAAATTATGAACAAAATTTCAATAATTAAGAGTAAAAATCATCAGATAACACATCCAAAGATGAAACTTTAATTAAGAAAAATAAAGTAATTAGACCATCAAACAGGTAGCAGTCAACACAAAATGTGAAAGCTAGTACTTTCATTCAATGAAGTAGCAGAGGTGAACTTTCTTTATCTTGTTTTTTTTTTGGCCCCCTGATACAAGGTTCAAGAGGCCTACGGATACATGAAAAGGTCATTCTCTGCCATCTATTAAAGCCATAAAATAGTGTACTCAGTACCTACAACAAGGAAGCATCTATACTGTGTTGTTTCAGAAAAACTAAATGCCACCTAGTTTGAGATATATGTATTTGATATTCTCATAAGAAACCCATGGCAACAGGACACTTGTGTTAGATACAGGATAACATATGTATCACTATCAAGTACATGTACAAGATAACATATGTATCACTATCAAGTACATGTACAAGATAACAAGAACGTGTTAGTCTTGGGCCCTTGGCTCAGCAAAACCACATTCTTCCGCACTTTGTTTTAATTTCCAAAACTGCCTATACACAGCCTCTGGTTTTCCCTATAAATAAGAGTTACCAACCCTGTGTTATCTCCAATTATAATTGCACTGCTTACCGTACTGTTTCTAATATCGCTTCTCAATTTAAACAAAACCACATCATAATTAGTTATCTGTGTGATCATCACAAGATGAATTGTGCAACAAGAAAAGCATGGATTGTGGATGCCAGTGTTGGAGTTGTGGAGGCCTTGAAGGACCAGGGTGTATGCAGGTGGAACTATGCTTTAAGATGTGCTCAGCAGCACTTGAAAAACCATGTTAGATCCTTTTCTCAAGCAAAGAATCTCCCTAGTACTTCTTCTGCTCTTGTTGCAACCAAATTAAAGGATGCGAAGGCCAAACAAGCAGAGGAGTCCTTGAGGACTGTCATGTACTTAAGCTGCTGGGGTCCCAACTGAAGGACAAAAGTAGCATAGAGGTTTTTTTAAAATGCTCTATTCTATGTATATAATTAGTGATGAGTGATGATATTATATGGAAAATTGTAATGTCAAACTCAAACTGCAATGAAATTTTTTGTTTCTGTGGTTGAAAACTGCATCTCTTGTAACTGAAATGTTTTAGTTTTTAGACAAATGAAGCAAATGTATATAGATCAATAACAATGAAGTCAGACACTTGTTATGCAGAATTGCAGATTGCTTATGGTCCTTGGATTTCAGAATTTGAAGTACTGTGAGAGGGCACTATCCTTCATACAATATTCTTAATATTGAACATTAATGAATCAGCTTCAACTGGTGACCATATTTCTGTCTCAGTTAAGACTGATTAAAAATGGAACCAGAAGAGTCTGTCAAAAGCACATGTTTCCTCATATCATTAGTCTATTGAAGGAGAAAGTTAGGGGCGCTATATTGATAATCTTATCTTACACTTTTTCCTTTCGTTTACTTTTTCCTTTCGTTTGTTTTATACTTTGGTTTACTGTTTATTACCTTCACATTTGCATTCAGTTGGTTTAAAGAGACAAGATCTGAATTACCATATATATTATCTATAAATTCTATCCTCCTCAAGCATAAGGATCTTCAATTGCAAGTTTATAGAGAACTTTTATCAAACACATCGCATGCATTTTTCAATGAGGAACATAGAAATGTACCAACTCATTTTCAGAATCAAGCAAATGATAAAATCAAACGTAAATCAAGATTGTAGCAGCTATAGAAACAAAGAACACAATGAAAATAGACCCATATGTGGTCATAACTTAACCAAATCCATTGTTATGGAGCTTCACCAAATGACAAGGGATTCAAATACAACAAACCATCAAAATTGATATCGCGAAGAAGTATATACAAACAAAAAACCAAAGACGAGCTTGAACTCACCGTGGCGGAGGATGACAGAGACCGTTCGAGCGTGGAGGCAGTGTTGACGTTGTTGAGGATAGTGCCGACGAAGGGGACGGAGAAGGAGGAGGGGGAGGGGCTTAGCAGAGAAGCGCGCAAAGGATCAGTGGGAAGCCATTGATGCACCTCAACGAGGAGCTGCCGTGTCGAAACCCAAAGAACGATTGTGATTCGTGAAGGAAGAAACGAGGTGGAAGGTTTGAAGCGAGATTTTCAGCGTGACTTCGTAAGGCAAATCGATCAGGTATTTTAGAAATACCTCCTGCTGAGGTGGAATTTAAAATCCCTTATTTTAGGTAAAGGAAATACCCTGTCAAAATTAAAGTGGATTTTCAAAATTCTTAACTTAAGAATCCAAACAACATAATTTAAATTCAAGTATTTTTAATACCCTCACAAATTACTTCATCCACTTCAATCACCCCATCCAAACAAACACTTAGGAAAAGAACGAGGAAGAAATATTTTCCCTCTTTCCTCCTCCTTAATTGATGAACAGTTTGATATGAGCGTAAAAACATGAATGGAAAATTGATATTTTTTTTTTTGGTAGAGTAAAATTGATATAATGATATGTATTCTTAGTATAATTTTACAAACAAAATTCGTCCATGATTTTTTCATTTCTATTTTTAACCTTGTACCAAACATATAAAAAAAATCTTTCAAATAAGGAAACAAGTTCCCCCTCCCTTTATCCCTTATCATGTAATCTACACATGACATAAATGACATAAGAGATTAGAGTTCTTATTAAGGGAGTTTGTTTCAAGGTTTGAAATTATATTCCCACGAATTACATATCTGAGAATATTATTGTCGGGTATTTTATAAAAAGTGTTTGGTTAACCATTAAAATTCTTGGGAATCTTTCTTAAAATTCATGGGAATAATTTGGAAGTATGTTTGGTTCAAGATATGTATTCCTGGGAATAAATGTTGTAATTATCAAAATGTCCCAGCTATGTAAAATATTATTTAAATATGAGTTTTTGAAAGCGATTGATAAAAATAAAATATAAATATAAATATAAAAATTAAGGTGATTAACATATTTATAATATAAAATAAATATTTTTATATTTATTTTTGTTTAACCATTCTTAATGATTTTTTGACAAATGATATGTTAAAATTATGACCATGTACTATATGATATTAACACAATATTAATCTGAAGATTAAAAATTTTAATGAAATTTATGTTTTTTTAAAAAAATCTAATTTAATTGTGATTATTGATGAACTAGTGTGTCCTAATGAAAGGGTTGTAGCTTTTTTTTTTTATTTTGTTTATGTAAGTCAGGTTGATAGCAACTTGTTATTACGCATGACTATTGTCTATTGTTGTACACCAAAAAAAAAACTATTGTTATTATGCATCTTATATTCACCGCAGGGAAAAACATTGTGTATGATGAGAGGTGTGGGGCTGAGCATTAGATAGTGGAATCAATCAGTTAAAATTATAGAGTCAGTTTTGTAATTTTATCGGAGTAATGTTGATGGGAATAGAGCATACCCAACCTCAGTGGTGGGAATAAAAATGAGCAAAACCACAATCATATCACTTTCTTCGGAATAACTATTTTCTGGGAATATTTTTTTTATAACTTGAAACAAACATAAGAATATTATATTCCCACCTTCATATTCCCAGGAATAGCCTGAGATACCTTGAAACAAACACCACATAAGGTTGAAAAATTTGAGAATTACTAAAACCACTAACTAAGGCCATTTTTGTTATGTTTTCAATTGGTTGTTTTCATTTTCTATTTTTAGAAATAATTATAGATTTGTCACATTGTTTTCATTTTATTTTCCGTTTTTAAAGTTTTATACAAGAAATACCGGAAACAATTTTTTGTTATTTTCACTATTTCTGATACAAATATTTAAAGACAGGAAACAAAATGAAAATAAGATGACAATTTTATAATTATTTATGAAAATATGAAACTGAAAACAAAACAAACGTGTCCCTTACTCTAATGTTAGAATGATGTTCATGAAGTCCACTATGATGGTTTGTTTTGGATGACAATATAACAAATGGATGAAGTTAGAAGGAAATACAGTAATGAAGGATTACTGCTAGGGGTGAAAATAAATTAGGTCGAGCTAGGCCCTGAAAGGCCTGAGTTTGGTTTGCGTTCCAATCTTGAGGCATAAGTCTGGCCTATTAGCCTGATATAGGCCAATTTTTAAGGCCGGAGTCTGACATACTTCAAAGTCTAACCTGACCTGACCTGAAAGGCTATTTAAAAGCCTACTTATCAACAATACATTTAAATTTGCCTCTACCTATAAAAATGTCATAGGACTTCATTTGTAAATAGGCTCGCAGGCCTCTAATGATACAAAGGTCGATAGATCTATACCGATAAATAGATTGTTAGACATTCACAATTAAATAGACAAGTAGGTCATTACAATTAAATGAGTCAATTGGCCTTTACTTTCAAATAATATAAATAATATATTGTAGTATTATAATATATTATATTATTCATAAGTGAGTATGTATGTGTGTTAACGAGGCCGGTCTGATAGACATAATAGGTTTTTTTTTTTAACCTTAGGCCTAACCTCTTTAACTATACAGATTTTTTAAAATGTTTTGACCTAACATTTTTACTAAATAGGTTAGGCCATAGGTCCCCGACATGAACTATTTCCACCCCTAATTACTGCAAAAGTTTTAAAATATATGGACTAAAACACAAAATAATTAATTTTATAGGAACTAATTATATAATTATATATTTATTTATATAAACAAGAGTGAGAAAGGGAGGAAGCCCAGGAAGGAAGGGAAGAAGCAGATTGAAGCTGTGCGTTTTGATTCGTGAAGGGTGAAGGCCGTGGTGTGCGTCTGTACGAGGGGACCAAAGATAGCGAAACGTAGAAAATTTTTCCCGTTTGGAAAGAAAGGAAAATAAAACAGTAAACCTAGAACGAAAACGACAACGTCGTACGTTGCGCTCATTGCTTCGTCAACCTCTTCATCCACACCACAGTCATTTTGCAGCAGAAATTCGGCAACCATTGCAGTACCTCCGCTACTCTTCGCTGCTATATTTGCTCCTATCACTTCTAATTTATTATCCTTTTGCTTTTAATTTTGTTCTTTTGATGCCACAAGTTGCTTTTCGCTATTTCTTTAGATTGTTAGGGTTTTTGGCTCGATGCAATGTTTTCAATCCAGCAAATTGCAATGAAACTCACTTAGTTCCCAATTGCCAATTATTATTGTTGTTGTTGTTTTTCCTCCCTGAGGTTACTATTGATGACAATTCAGGTTCTGATTGGGTTTGAGGATTACTCTTGGCTTATTCAAGTTAGTTTCTTTGCAATGCACAAGTCACATTGTTATGAGATTATGGTTTCTTAAAAATGAGGTTCAATCTCTGTTGAAGTCTGGTCAAAACTGAGTCGTAGCTTGTGGGAATTATTTGGCCTTGAAGTGCCTTTTTTTGTGTGGACAGAGGAAGGTGATCAATGATTTTTTCCTCAAATTGTCATTTTCAAGTCCCGGTATTTCTTGATACCTCCTTGTGAGTGGGATTATTTATTAGGGATTTTTACATCATGCTTAATCTACAGTTGGGAGAAAGGAGAACTGTGAATTCTCTCTGCTCAAGGGATGAGATCATGAGAGGAGGGTGCAATAGAAAATTAAGGAAGCACATGAAGTCATGAACTTTAATAAGCAAAACATCAGAATTACACTGTTCTGCAATGTGGTTTGGTGTTTAGTTCCATACTTCCATGTCACTGTTCTTTCTTTTAAGTTCTATGGTTTCATTTACTTTTTCAGTAAAACCAGTATTCAATTTGAAATCGATGTTTTATTGCATCCATCTTTGATGTAATGAGATTTGACATGTATGCACTATGCATATGCACCGGACAGCCTGTTGAGTTTTATATTTACTACTGCTTTCTTCTTTTTCCAGGGTCTCTAATGATTTCAACTTCCATCTTATGGATACTGTCTCTTACACACTTCTGAATGTTTCTATTCTCTAAGGCTCTCAACAACAAGCAATAGCCTTATATTGTATGTTTAAAATGCCTTCATGCTCAAATGCACAGTCAGCCAAAGTTGACTTTGCCAAGAATCAGGATACACTCCCATCTACTGAGAGCCATGAAAGGACTTTGAAACCTGAAGAGGATAAAGAAGAAGAGGCGGAAGAGGAGGAAGAAGATGAAGATGCAGATTTTAATCCTTTTTTGAAGGAAACCCCTTCACATGAAGCATCTTCAAGTTTGAGCTCCGAAGTTGATGGTTTGGATGGTCATGTTGTCAATAGTGAACTATCTATGGATACAAAGTTATCGAAGTTAACCACTAAGGAGCCAATCTGTACCGCTGTGGATTCTGACCATGGTGAGGAGGAAAGTATTTTGCAATCATCAGCTATGATCTCCCAATCAGAAACTAATCAAGAGAAGCACAATGACTTAACTAGTGCAACTGATAGTCACGAGTTTAGGATAGGAGAATTAAGCAACACAATAAAATCCCGGAGTCTGATAGTAGACATAGATAATGAGGATGCTATCTGTATGCGCACCAGAGCTCGTTATTCACTTGCAAGTTTTACTCTTGATGAGCTTGAGACTTTTCTTCAAGAGACCGATGATGATGACGACCTTCAAAATGCTGATGATGAAGAAGAGTATAAAAAATTTCTTGCAGCTGTATTACAGGGTGGAGATGGTGATGGCCTTTCAACTCATGAAAATGAAAATCTTGATGACGAAGATGAGGATAATGATGCGGACTTTGAGATAGAGCTTGAAGAGTTACTGGAGAGTGATGTCGATGAGAATGCAGCGGTAAAAACCCGAAAAGAGTATGATGGAGCTGGACGACGACCACAGACTAGGCAAAATAAACGCCAGAAGTGCTCTACCCAATGTGAGAAGAAAACACTAGGACAAGTCAAGAGGCCACTGCGCCTCCTTTTACCTAATTGGCTTAATGGATCCCTAGCTTCAGGAAAAGGTTTGATGCCCGAGGCTACTTCGAGCCTTCAGTCTTCTGCTATAGGAAATGGTCTTGTGAATGGGTTTACTCCCCAGCAGATTGGTCAGTTGCACTGTTTGATCCATGAGCATGTGCAACTTCTTATTCAGGTATTTTCTTTGTTGGTTCTTGAGCCTTCCCAAAAGCAGATTGCTTCTCAGGTCCAAGGATTGCTTTTTGAGATGATTGACAAACGTGATGAAGTTTTAGCTTTGAAAAGAGCTCCGTTTCCTAGCATTTGCTTTACTCCACCTTACGCTTACACATCGGTGACCGATGGAATCTCTAAATTTGGCACAGGCCAGTGCAACATAGAATCTGCTTCAACACAAGACGCTCAAAGTGCGTGCTTTCCCCAATCCAATCAAAGCACTTCTGAAGGTTTGAACAGGCAGAGAAGTTGTTTTCAAGATAAAGTGGGTTCTTTCTGGGTTCCTTTTGTAAGAGGCCCTGTAAAATCTATTTTGGATGTTTCTCCGCTTGATTTAGTAAGAAGATATGTAGATGACATTTATTCTGGTAGGCCATATTAAAGATTTCAAGTTTTCTTCATGGTTTTCCATTCTATGCTTGTTCACAATAATGGCTTTTACATACTCAGGCATTGGTTTGAAATTCCTTTTACAGCTTCCCAAGAGTTTCGAAAGCGATACATTGAATCTAGATGTGATTCACGAGTGGAGAAGTATCCTCTATTTCCTTTTTCTTCATCACATGCTGAAGCTAACAATGAAGTTTCAAGTGGAACAATATCTGGAGCAGTTAACACAATCTCAGCTTCACCCAGTCAACAACAACCTAAGAAAACATTGGCTGCCATTCTTGTTGAAAGTACCAAGAAGCAGTCAATTGCTTTGGTACCAAAGGAAGTTGCAACGTTAACTCAGAGATTTTTACCCTTGTTCAATCCAGCATTATTCCCACACAAGGCACCCCCAGCAGCAGTTGTAAATAGGGTACTTTTCACCGATTCAGAGGATGAGTAAGTTGCATACCTTCTCTTTCTACTAACCAATTTTTTTAAATCCTTTAATATAAGGGTGCTTGATCTTTATCATTCGTTACACATGTCCATGTTTATATGTTTGTAGGTAGATAGGCAGATTGGGTGTTTAAAGTCTCAAAGAAAACCTTTGAACTTTTATTTATAGTGTACCTAGGTTTAAAATTTGTGATACGTGCTATGCTTCTTAAATCTGCAAGTGGTCATGGAAGATGTTACATTGTTCAGAGTGAATAGGTTTTGTCCTCTTGGCCCATGATCCTTGTTCTGTAGTCTGAGTGTAACCTATACTATTGCTTCTTAAATCTGCTAGAGTTGGAGTCAGGAGGTATTAAGTCTCAAAGAAAATCTCTGAATCTCCATTTAGATGTTAAAACCTGCCCAGGATCAAAGCTTTTGCAACACATGCTACGCCTCTTATTTCTGCAAGTGGCCACGACACTTAGATGCATGCTTCTAGCCTACTATACTTGAGAGTTTAGCTTGTAATGGTGTGAGTTTTGTAAAACCAAGGTTAAATTAATTGATGCAATTCTTGGATTAACGTGTTTGAGTAGTCGTGAAGCTTGACAAACGCAGCAAGATTGTACTGCACATGTCTATCTTCTCTCAAAAGAAAATACAAGTTCTTATTGTATTATGCTTGTTTTGGTAATTGAAAACTCTTTGGAGTTAGATTTCAAGTATGCTTTAGTTGATCATGAGTATGAATAATCTTTTTAATAAAACAAGCAAAAAATTAATCTTTTGTGATGTCCTGGAGTGGAAGGCAATGCTTCATTGATTTTTTAAATTTTTTTATCGTGGTTGTACAGTGGAGATTTGAAGTTGGTGGGGTCATAAGGTGGCAAAGTTTATGACAATGTTTGGAAGGTTTTAAGGGGACGGAGAGGAGTGGTTTATAATGGAATTCTAGAAATAAATAATACCACTGTATTGTTTGTTTATGCTGAGAGTCCCACATCGACTAGAGATATGATCTAAGTAGTGCTTATAAGGCTTAGACAGTCCTCACCTTATAAGCCGGTTTTGTGGGGTTGAGTTAGGTCAAAGCCCAAATTCTAAGATAGTATCAGCGCCTATCCTATATTTGTTATTGGGTCAAGATCTTTGTTATTCCACCCGCGTTTTTCCATGCTCCAAATGTCCAGTCCTGGGCGCGAGGGGGTGTATTGAGATCCCTGTTATTTCACCCGATTTAGTCCACACTTCAAATGTCCAGTCCTGAGCATGAGGCGTTGTGTTGAGAGTTCCACATCGACTAGAGATGTGGCCTAAGTAGTGCTTATAAGGCTTGGACATTCCTCACCTTACAAGGTTTAGGGTTTTGTGGGGTTGAGTTAGGTCAAAGCCCAAATTCTAAGATGGTATCAGTGCCTATCCTATATTTGTTATTGGGCCAAGATCTTTGTTATTCCACCCGCATTTTTCCATGCTCTAAATGTCCAGTCCTGGGCACGAGGGGTGTATTGAGATCCCTGTTATTTCACCCGATTTAGTCCACACTTCAAATGTCCAGTCCCGAGCATGAGGCGTTGTGTTGAGAGTTCCACATCGACTAGAGATGTGGCCTAAGTAGTGCTTATAAGGCTTGGACATTCCTCACCTTACAAGCCGGTTTTGTGGGGTTGAGTTAGGCCCAAACCCAAATTCTAAGAGTTTGGAAGTTTTAATGAGGGAATAGATGAGGGCCCATTTCTATTGTTTGGAAGACACGATGGTTTTTAATGGAGTGGAGTAGATTTTACTAATTTAACTTTCAGTACTGCCCATTTATTTTTTATTGGTATGCAAATGAGTTAGAGTGCTGAGGGTTAAAAAAAAAATGGAGAAAGAAGTTTTCCATTCCATATAACCCCCAAATTGGAGGTATGAAAATTTGGGAGTGAGTGGTAAGGAATGGTTGAGTTCTGTTAGAGATATAAAACCAATTTTGGAGCTTTCATCTGATGGACTAAGTTTTTAGGTGAAAGCTTTGATTGGTTTTATATCTTAACAAGCTCCCCTCCTCAACCATTCCATTGAAACTCGCAATCAATGGTTTGAGATCCTTCCACCACTTCGCTCCATTCATCCAAACATGGTATAAGAATAAATGCTTTAGAAGTTAGAATCTGTGATTTTGAATAATTTGTATATATGCTATTCTGCTTATATTGGTCAAAATGGGAATTTTCTCTTTATGAGGTGCAATAGCTTGTAGTTAGAAGACAAATATTCAAATGTTGTTGGTAAATTATAAGGTTATAGTAGTAGTGTACTATTATTTACTTCAGCATTTTTTTAGGAAAAGAAAACTCTAGTAGAAAAGAAAGGAGGTAGAAACTACAAAGGCAGAGGATAAGACATTTTTCTTATATATTTACTTTAATATTTTATCTTACATAATGTTTCCTTTTCCCCTCATAGTTGACTTTGATATTCTGCAAATTTTTTTTTTGGATGTAGTACTACTTTTATTCTCTTATCTTACTATGAGCTTATGGAGTTCACATCTCTTCCTTTTGATTTTATTGCAGATTACTAGCCTTAGGGATAATGGAATATAATACAGATTGGAAGGCAATTCAACAACGTTTTCTTCCCTGCAAGTCTAAGCATCAGGTGATTACTATTACAGACAATTTGCCTAAGGACAGTTTCTTTTTTTTTGTTGGTGATTTGAATTTGAAGCTGAAGTTGAAGCGTTCTTACTTATGTTATTTATTATTTTTTGTTAATATCTTGTTCTTGCTTCTGAGACAGTGGATAGGTAATCTTTTTTGGCATTCACATGTATGCTAAGTTTCTGTTTTATACTTCCTTAAGATATTTTCTTAGTTGTGATCACTCTCATGTTATGTAAAGAAATCAACAAGTGCTTGATGCACAGTTGTTATTTTGCAATTATATAAAGTTTCGATGACTAACTGGATTGTATATGATTTATGGTTAATTTAATTAAACTTGTGAAATACTTGGATGGAAATCCTCCTAACAAAGGTAGGGTAGGCTTCCATTTGTTTCTAATTGCCATTTTCCTGGATGTGTGCCTCTAATGATTTGTCTGAAGAAATACCCAAACTAATTGTCCGCGAAACACTATGGTTTCTAACTGCCATTTTTCTGGATGGGTGCCTCTAATGATTTGTCTGAAGAAATACCCAAACTAATTGTCTGCTAAACACTATGCCCAGTGGTGGGATCCCTTTTCCTTGGACATCAGCAACTCGTATTCTCATCCCCCATTTTTTTTCAAAAAGAAAGAGCAAAATAAATGAGGTACTATTTGGCTGTTTGCCACAGATTTGTTGGCTCTAACAAGCATGTTTCAATGATGAAACAATATTATTTGATAGTAAACACATTGAGACTCTCTTCACAGCTTCAGAAAGTTGGTTTAATAGTTGTCATGGATGGCCGTAGTGTAATATTTTTGTCATTGATTGGGCAATTTAGACTCTTAGATGTGAGGTTAATGTCCTGGATACACTGTAATCTTTTAATATTTTGCTAACAGTTGAAGACCCAAGGTTTCACATTTCTGTGCTTGAGTGGGACTGATCTGTGGTATCAAAGCATCATCATGATGATGAATTGTAGTTTTGTTTCTTTTGCTAGTTTTTGAATTGATATGTAATGTTCAGTTGAATAATTTTGTCAAGCAATTTCATTATGGTGGTCAAAGTTTGTTGCCTATCTAATATGATATGGAATGGTCAATGGTCTGGTTACAGATTTTTGTCAGGCAGAAAAATCGTTGCTCTTCGAAAGCACCAGAGAATCCTATAAAGGTAAAAATCTATAGACATAATAGTGTATAATGAATTGTCATTGATGTGGCTTTTCTTATTTGTGTTTAATTGCTTATAGAATTTTTTTTAGAAATCAAAGTATATAAAAACATTGTTTTAGGTTGTAATACTCTCTCCTCCTTTCTCTCTTACCCTCTCGTTATGGACATATAAATTGAAAATAGTGGTGCTAATGCTTTATAACATTTTATTGTAGCCTTTTCTCTATATCCTGGTTTTGTATTGCCTGTCAATTCCCTTTCCTTTTGTTTGAATTATAGAATTAACTGAGAAACTCTAATATGTTTCCTCCTAAACTTTGGATATTGAGTTTTTAGGACAAACTAAAAATAGATATCCAAGGAGGAGAATCTTATTCCCATAGTTGTATAGATAAAATATGCATGAGGCAGAGTTGGATCTGATATCATGAAGACCAAGTGAATCCATAACCAACTTAGCCTAAAAAAATAGGTTTATGGCTAAATACTAAGTTTGAAAGCTTTCTTCTCTTTCTTCTCTCTTTTGTAACCACTCAAATGTTGAATCTTCGCATGTATGATTATTGCTAAAAGCCAATTGTCATGCATGTGAATCTTAGTTGTTCATATCTTCACAGTTGTCAATTTGTGAATTGGATGTCCAGTTGTCTGAATCTTGAATTGAAAGATTGCATCATCTTCATAATAATACATGATTTGACCATTGAAAGTGACAAATGTCGGCATTCAAAGCCAAATAAAAGTCATTATATACCCAAAGAACTCGAACGGTATGTCCTGCCAGGGATTTTGTTCAAAAAAGAAAAGATATCCTCCTTGAAAAAGTAATACAAAAATGAATACAAGAGATGTTGCATTAGAAGGGTTTCCAATATATTTCCATTTGTTTGACAAAGCTACCCTGAATGCTTATAACTCACGAAGGAAATGAGTATATCCCTTAACAGAAAACAGATAGGAAGCATGGGTTAAAAGGCGTTGTACTTCAACCAGATTGTATATGCACCCTATATGTTATAGTGTTGTATTTGTAGCATATATGAAATCATGCTATACTCAGTAATTTAATTAAATAATTCTGGATACTATTGCTTGATTTTTCTACACAGGCAGTTCGAAGAATGAAAACCTCCCCATTGACTGCAGAGGAGATAGCATGTATTCAAGAGGTAATTTATTTGATGACATCTTTGGATCTGAATTTTCTGATTGATGGCATTATGACTTACTGATGCATGACCAAAATCACACAGGGGCTTAAGATTTATAAATTTGATTGGATGTCAGTATGGCAATGTATTGTTCCACATAGAGATCCATCCTTGCTGCCACGCCAGTGGCGTATTGCTCTTGGGACTCAAAAGTCATACAAGGTAGATGCATCAAAAAGGGAGCAGCGACGATTGTACGAGTCAAGAAGAAGAAAGATGAAAGCAGCTGCTTTAGAAAGTTGGGAAGCTATATCCGATAAAGAGGTTTGCTACTGTCTGAAGCTTAGAAGCCTGTATTGACATTTTATATCTCAGGTCTTGCTTGTATATAAGATGCCATTGTAATCATCTTGAATGCTGCATTTAGGTAACTGCCTGAATGGATTATCACAAGTAACATACAGCTGCACAATATACAGTTCTTAATTACCTTTATACAATCTTGGCTCATAGATGCACAAAAGTCTGTAAGAAACTATAATTCATTAGAAATTTATGTTGGTATGCTTGTAAATCTACCAATATTTATGTTTCCAACATTTCTTAGTTGTGTACTTGACATTTGCACAACAACCTGTCACCTATGCACTACCTGGTTCATCAATCAATTCATTGGACGATGGGCCTACAGTTTAGTTTGAGCATTTAGCTTATCTGGGCTTTTTCTATGGGTTATTGAGGATTGAAATTCACGTATTTTGGGTTCACTTTCATAGTCTTTTATTTTTTTGGAATTTATATTTATTGCAGGATTGCGAGGCTGAAATTGCTGGTTCAGAGAATTGCATGGATATTCCATATGTCCACCGGGCATTTCTGGCAGATTGGAGACCAGACACATCTACTCCTACTTATCCTGAGCGCATTTCCTCTACATCTGGAGAAGGAAACCTTGCCCATGGTAGAGTTCCACCAGAAGATACTCAGTTATATAGAGGTAATCACAATTATGGTATATTTGGAAATACTCAACATCAGAACAATAATCAATCTGTATTTCCATCTGTATCTAAGCTTCCCCAACCTTTTCATACTACAGCTGATTTAAGGAGTGGCATTGAAGGTGCTTCTAGTGCCATTAAACCTGGAAACCCGGTTTTTGATGTGACCTCTAGCTCCAAATATTATTGTCGCCCTTATCGGTCTCGGAGGGTAAATAATGCTCACTTGGTGAAATTAGCACCAGGCTTGCCCCCTGTAAATCTTCCTCCAACTGTTCGGGTAGTTTCTCAGACTGCTTTTAAAGGATTCCAGTCTGGAAAATCTAAAATTTATCCTACTGGAGGTGGTGTCACTGCATCTGCTTGTAGAAAAGATAATTCTGCATCTCAAATTCCTCACATTGAGAAAGTTAAAATCGTGAATCCATCGACAGGTGCAAGACTAGTGCTGAAAGACAGTGTCACAAGTTCTCAACTAGAAATATCTGGAACTGTTGAAGGCAGATCTGTTGTTGCAGAAAAAGACACTTGTGCTGATCTCCAGATGCATCCTCTATTGTTCCAGGCCACTGAAGATGGCAACGTGCCTTATTATCCATTGAAGTTTAGTTCTGCCACTTCAAATTCCTTCAGTTTGTTCTCAGGAACCCAACCACAATTAAATCTGAGTCTCTTCCATAATTCACAGCAACAAAGCCACATGGATTGTTCTAATAAGTCCTCAAATTCAAAAGATCCCATTTTAAGGTCAAGTGGCATCGATTTTCATCCACTTCTGCAGAAATCTAATGATACACAATCGCAAACCAGTTTTGATGCTACTCAGACCGAGTCACTGGTTAATAGTGATGTGCCAGCTATAGCCAATAAATCTTCTGGTCTTAATGACAAATCCAATGAGCTTGACTTGGAGATTCACCTAAGTTCTGTATCTGGAAGGGAGAAATCAGCGAAAAGCAGACAACTAAAGGCACTTGATCCAATAGGGGCTAAGAAAACTTTAGCAAATTGTGGAATAGCAGTGAATGCTCAAGAGAATAGTGTTCCGTATTTTCAGCAAGGTGGTAAAAATCCTTCAGCTAGCACTTGTGGTCTTGCTTCAAGTGCTCTCCCCGTAGATGTTCCTAATGATAACATCACCAGATATGGTGTAGATGATATTGGTGATCAGTCTCATCCTGAGATAGTGATGGAGCAGGAAGAGCTAAGTGACTCTGAGGAAGATATTGAAGAACATGTAGAGTTTGAGTGTGAGGAGATGGCTGATTCCGAAGGAGAGGATGGTTCTGGCTGTGAACAAACTCCTGAGGTTCTAAATAAGGTAATTTGGTTTATCTTTTCTCTCGTATGGTTTCCCTTTTTTCTACTTCAGTCTCCTAAAATGGAAATAGAAACTGAATACGTTTATACCAAAATTTACTTTTTAACTACCAATGGTTAATTGAGTATGGGTTGTCATTGGATATTTTTAAAATGTGGTACTTACTCCTTACTACGAAACTCAACTTTTTTTGTATTGAGTTTACTATTTAAGTTAATAAAAACAGTGTTTGAGCCTTGCATATATGATGCACGCTATCCAATGGCAATTCATTCTATCTGTCATTCAATGGCAATAAATATGATAATCCTTTTTTTAATCAGGCAAATTCAGGATGCACGTTATCCTTGTCAGGCTCAACTTTACTGGTCAAACCATGTCTGAACTTTTGAAGGTCTAGATGATTCGTTGGTTACATGTGCAGTTTTTTCTCCCTCCTTCATGAAAACTTTTGCTTCGACTTTTGCTTCGACTTTTGCTTCATGCCTTAATAATAGATATGTTTTTCATCAATCTATTGCTTGTTTGTTTTTCTTGCTTCTTTGTTCATATGACCATTTGATGCATTGTGAGCCTATCTTATTATTCCGTTTGACTAGGTCCTTTGTGATTGGTCATTTGACTCTGCTTTATAGTCCTGTATCATGCTAAGATGCAACTTCTATGATGCTAAATTGCTAATTCATATCCTCAACTAATTTTTTACAAATATCTTTTTTCTTCCCTCATAACTTTGCTTTTTAACTTTGTTTTGATAGGTCCCAACTTCTTCAGAAGAAAATGTTGCAAAATATACAGCTTGTATGAAAAAACCATGTGAACCGAGGCACATTTCTGATACCCAAGTTGATGATAGTCCCCTTACAAATGATACAAGTAAACTAAATATGGCTTTGATTAGTGAGGGAAAGAATGACAAAAGTAGTTCTTCATGGTTAAGTTTAGACTCCTCAATAGCCGATAATCCTGTGCTCTCAAAGACCAAGCTTGTAGGGGGTATGGTTGGTGAAGTTCCTGCTTCCAGAAACTTTAAAATCGGTAAAGTAGCAGCAGAGGAGAGACATACCATAGACATTGAGCAGCATCCAAGCTCAGGTCCTCTTGTTTTTGCCACACCACGTAAACCCAAGAAGCGTTTTAGAAAATCGAATGCAAATTCTAATATAGGATTGACTGTTGAAAGATCAAGCCATGGTGGTAATCAAAAAGATGGTTGATTGAAGTGTTCTGGCAAATCGAGTGCTAATTCTAATATAGGACCAAAGTTCAAGCCATGACAGTAATCATAAAGATGGTTTGATTGATGAACCATCTGAACTGACCAAGTTTGTTTTCATTGTGATGATGGTAGTTTTGGCATCTAATGCCGTTGCAATTGCTGCATGGCAGTTAATCAGAGCTTTAAGTGCTACAGGATAAGGAAAATTGCCCCCTTTCGTGGTTTTGTTTTGTTTTGGCTTTTTCCCCTCTTCCTTTATCTTTTAATGGGACTCCTTGATAGTTTCTAGGTACTCCGCCAGAATTGGGACTTTAGATTTGTATAATGATTATTACTGGCAAGGGTTATAGTGACATTTTGTCTTTGTAAATATGTTATGAGAGGTCATGGGCAAAATTGATCTTAGACTTGCTCATTCTCTGAATATCATGTACAAAATTTCCTTCCACTGGGCATCCATTGTCTCCTAATTCATGGTGGAATTGACGAATTGTATAGAAGTATATCGTTCAATAAATCATTTATGATTGAAAGTTGAAAATTTAATTCCATGTATATGAATGAGAACGAATGATATTCTCAAAAATATAGTTTATCTTGAAAACAAAACATTTCTTCAATCAAATCTCACAAGGGGATCTAAAGACTTAACTGAATAATTAATACAGCTATACAACTACTTTTATGTAAAAAACAAGTAGTGTTATTTTGCATACCAGTACACAGATAAAATAGAATTGAAGCATTTTACTGTGTCAGAGTTGAACCTAGTTAAGTGCAGAAGGAATCAATCATGACTCGAAAAGCCGCATATTCCTTGAGTAAGCCACATCGGATTGCATCTCATCTCTCCACCAACGGTCAAAATCGTTATCCCAAAACCTCATCCACTCCCTCTCATTCCCTCCACTCATTCCTCACTTGGCAATACAGAATCCCAACCCAACACAAAAACCATTGACATGAGGAGAAGATAAGATCTCACAAACCCAAAAGAACACACAACACAGACCCCAAAACTCCATTGCAACAAAGCAATGTCTTGCTCCAATCTCACAATGTTGGTGTCCTCCAAACCTTCTTTATCTGATGCCTCCAACCTCTCCTTCCGTTCTGTCCTCAACCCTTTTCAGCTTCCTTCACAAAACTCATCTCCTTCCACCCCTCCGCGCTCTTGTGTCACCCCGGTTCAGTGTGGCCTCAGAGAGCTGAGAACCCGTATTGAGTCTGTCAAGAACACACAAAAAATCACAGAGGCAATGAAGCTTGTGGCTGCTGCAAAAGTCAGAAGAGCTCAAGAAGCTGTTGTTAATGGAAGACCCTTCTCAGAGACCCTTGTTGAAGTCCTTTACAACATCAACGAGCAGCTCCAAACTGAAGACATTGATACTCCTCTTACAAAAGTTAGGCCTGTGAAGAAGGTTGCCCTTGTTGTTGTTACAGGAGATAGAGGTCTATGTGGTGGTTTCAACAATGCAATCATAAAGAAAGCTGAGGCCAGAATTGCTGAGTTGAAGTCTCTTGGTCTTGATTACACTGTTATCAGTGTTGGTAAAAAGGGTAACTCATATTTCATTCGTAGGCCTTATATACCAGTTGATAAGTTTCTAGAAGGCGGCACGCTTCCCACTGCTAAAGAGGCTCAAGCAATTGCTGATGATGTTTTTGCACTGTTTGTGAGTGAAGAGGTTGATAAAGTTGAACTTTTGTACACCAAATTTGTGTCACTAGTGAAGTCAGATCCTGTGATTCATACCTTGCTTCCACTGTCACCAAAAGGAGAGATCTGTGATATAAATGGGGTTTGTGTGGATGCTGCTGAGGATGAGTTCTTCAGGTTAACAACCAAGGAAGGGAAGTTAACTGTGGAAAGAGATGCTGTGAGGACTAAGACAGCAGATTTCTCACCCATTTTGCAGTTTGAGCAGGACCCAGTTCAGATCCTTGATGCACTTTTGCCTCTATATTTGAACAGCCAAGTCTTGAGGGCATTGCAGGAATCACTTGCCAGTGAGCTTGCTGCAAGAATGAGTGCTATGAGCAATGCATCTGATAATGCAGTAGAGTTGAAGAAGAACTTGTCCACTGTCTACAACAGGGAACGTCAGGCTAAGATCACAGGTGAAATACTCGAAATTGTTGCTGGTGCCAATGCCCTGACATAGATTTCTTTCTAGGTATTAATTAATATTATAATGGGTATTTCCCTTTTCATATTATCATATGCTTGTTTTAAGACACTTATGCAATTTTTACACTTATTTATTGTCCTTCTCAATTGCGCAAACCTTGTGCACTAGGAGAACTGCAATTGATTCTGAAACGGATACCTCTTTTTGTCAACTCTTTTCCCCCCTCTGAATTATATATGTAATAATAAATCTATGTAAAGATCACAGAGTTCTGTGTGTTGATTTGTTCTCAACTGCACCATGGACTTGGACTACTTCTCAAAGTAGTATTTCACTTACTTCCTATGGATCACAAAATGTTCCTGTGCAATATGATAATTGTGTTTGATACATATGTTATGGCCTGAAAAGCTAATTTTAATGACTCATATACCATATATATAATTACGCATACTTGCGCGACCAAACATGGGAACAAAATATTCCCATCTTAAGATTCCTGTGAATTTAGGAATGTAAAAACAAAGGCTAAACAAATGGTATTAATTAATAGCAGATAGATTGTTTATTTCTATAAACGAAACGAACTTTTCCTAATTAATTGAATATGTATTCTTGGTCCACCCATATTTACGTATTAAACGTTCAGAGTGCTGAGCAAGCAAATTATTGCATAGCATAAGACATGCAGGTTTAGTCTGTTTGGTTCAATTTGCATAATTCGTTAGCAATATGAATGTTGCAAAAAATCTGTGAAGGCAATTTGAATCTTTTGCTTCATTCAAATTATGTCAATATGAACAGGAAAGGTACATCTATAGATCAGTCACATTCGC
This sequence comes from Sophora flavescens, assembly GCA_030762895.1. NCBI lineage: Eukaryota > Viridiplantae > Streptophyta > Magnoliopsida > Fabales > Fabaceae > Sophora > Sophora flavescens. Next base: position 106,612,625 of record CM061062.1, read on the forward strand.
ATGAGGCACGATGTCATACAAGTGTTTGATTTGAAGTGTACATAAAACATTTTCTTAATACCTATGTATGTCACACTCCTCTCACCAGTGGCGGGTCTTGGGTGAAGATTTTGATTGAGGTGACCAAAAGAATATAACCACTTCAGTTAATCATTTGGCTACATCATAAAAAGTTAAAAGATAATAAGAACCGCAACTTCTCTTGCACCACACTAGAAACAAGACAATAAAAAAAATCTTGGTATAGAAAGACAAAAGAAAATACAAATTTTGGAAAAAAAAAGCCACACATCTATACTAATTTAAAAGAGGGATAGACATCTTCACTGTACATACACATGTCAAAATTATGATTTTTTGCCCTTCTTTTTTTAAAAAAGAAATTTATTTTTTAATTTTATTTTTTATAGTTTTTTTATTAATTTTTTTTATGATTTGCTTTTCTTTTTTAAATTTTTTTTACGTTTATTTTATTTTTTTATAGTTTTTTTTAAAAAAATTTCATTTTTTTGTTAAAATTTATTTTAAAAATTTTATATTTTTTTTTACGTTTTGCTTACTTTTTATAATTTTTTTTGCTAATACTCTTTTTAAAAATTTATTTGTATACATTGACAGTATACAGTTTTTTTACACTGTCAATCAATCATAAATTGATAAATATTAAAAGTAGAGTTATCATGTTCTTGATGTTTTAATTTTTATATACTTACATTTTAATGTATATATAATTTAATAGTTTAAAATTTAATATTTTTTATATTTTATATATATATATATATATATATATTTTATATTTTCCAATTCGAACCGAATCAAAACAAACCAATTTTAATTGGTTCGGATATTTTTATTGACTTTTTAAAGTTTATAATTTTTTTGTTTTTAGATATTTTTAGACAGGAAAGGTAGCAAAGCTACGGTGTTCTTCGAAAAAGTTTAGGGTCGTAAGACTCGAACCAATAATTCGATAAATTTGAAAATCCAAACCAACAAATTAAATTGGTTCGTTTTTTTTTTTCTTTTTAGTGCACGACTCCAAATTGAACCAAACCCAATGGTCACTAATTTGGTTATTTTGGAATCAAACCAATTACTATATTTTAAAATTAATATATAATTTAATATTCAATATGTATATCACTTTATCAATTAATAAATTTTCTTCTAAACAGTAGAAGAAGTTGTTAACCGGTGGATTATTTTGGATTATTTAAAAAAAAATAAAAGCATATATTCTTTAAAAAAAAATAAAATTTTTTTCCCGAATTAGTTTTTTCCTAATTTACTTTTTTTAAAATGTTTATTTTTATAATTGATTTTTTTAAAATATTTTTGTTTTCTAATTAATTTTTTTCCTGAATTCTTGAATATTTTTTTCTAACTATAATTTTCCTTATTTTTTTAAATACTTTTTTATAATTATTTTTTAAAAAATTCGATTTTTTTTTCTAATTTCCTTTTTTATTTTTAATTTTTTTAATAATTGTTTTAGATATCTTTTTTGCTAATTATTTTTTTTTCAAATATATATATTTTTTATAATTATTTTAAATTTTCTTTTATAATTATTTTTTTTCTAATTGTTTTAAAATCTATTTTTTCCTAACTATTTTTTTCATAATTTTTTTACTAATTATTTTTAGAATTAATTTTTTTCTAATTTACATTTTTCTTTTTCCTTTTAAAATAATTTTTTTATAATTAATTTTTTTCTAGTCATTTTAAATATTTATTTTCCTAATTAGAAAAATAAGAAAAATAATTATAATTATAAAAAATATATTTAAGAAATTTAAAAAAAATTAATTATAAAGATAAATATTTAAAAAAAGTAAATTAAAATAAATTAGTATTTTTTTCCGAATTTTTTTAAATATCTTTATTTTCAAATTATTTTTTTCCTAATTTTTCTTAAATTGTTTTTTTAATAAACTTTTCTCATTATTTTAAATATTTTTTTATAATTACTTTTTTTCCTAATTTTTTTAAATAATTTTTTCCTAATTTTTTTTGCTAATATTTTTTTAAATATGTTTTTTTCCTACTTTTTTTTTCTAATTTTTTTTTGTTAATACTTTTTTTCAAAGCAGCATCCTTGCCTTTGTTTTTTCTATTTTAAATAATCAATCTATATCTATATTAATTGATATGGACAAATTCTGATTTTAGTGTTGCACAATAGTGCAAGTCAAATGTTAAGTTACGGAATATTTTTATTATTATTTTATTTATTTTAAAAAATGTATATATTTATTGTTTTAAAATATTTATAAACCGGTAAAGGTACATTGTTTTGGGAGTCAAACACGGCAATCTCTGTATTAACATAAATAGAGGCAAAGTTATTCATATTTTGTATTTTTTTTGCTACATCCTTGCCTTTGTTTTTTCTATTTTAAATAATAAATCCATATATATACTAATTAATAAGGGGAAATGCTAATTTTAGTGTAGCACAATGTTGCAAGCCACATATCAAGTGATGAAAAAAATTTATTATTATTTTTTATTTTCTAAAATTTATATATATATTTTTTAAAATATTTACAAACCAGTAAAGGTACAATGTTTTGGGAGTAAAACACGACAATCTCTGAATTGACATAAATAGAGGCAGATCTATTCATATTTTATAATCTAATTTTTTCTACATCATTACCTTTGTTTTTTCTATTTTAAATAATAAATATATATCTATACTAATTAATAACGGGAATTGATGATTTTCTAATAAAGGGACACGTGTCAGCACCACATGATTTAAGAGGATTAGTTGATCATTAGTAATAATCAAAGAGTAACACTTAACACATAGTATTACATTACGTATTGTAATATCATTTTAAAATAAAAATAATATTCAATTCTTTGCACTCAAATTATAGATAAAATTGTTTCAAGGTTTTTGGTGATCACTTCTGTCTATAAATAAAAAGCCTTGGAGATGAATGAGTATCACCATTATGGGTAAGAAGGAAATATTGAAAGCAAAGTGTGAAATAAGTAAAAAAAAATGTTTGACATAATGGACTTAATTTGAGATAAAGGAAAAAAAAAAATTTGGTACATATAGATGGGAGAAACAAGAAACAAGAAATGTGATAGAAATGTGTTATAGAAGAATGAATATGAATGAATATGATATGGATCTTAAATAATACATGGACATGAGTATGTTCTGATAGTTGCCATAATTGCTCAGATAAATCTTAAGTAAGATTGCTCTGATAATAATTTCAAAGTAAAACAAGTCAAACTTAATGTCTGATCTAGCATCTGCATGACCTGTCCGCTTAAGAAAATTTCAACCTATCTGATATATGCTATTTTATTTGTTGATATTTTCTGAGGTTCATTAAATCATCTCAATGTTTGTCATCATCAAAAAGGAGGAGATTGTTAAGTCTCTAAAATGTCTGATGTGCATTTCCCTAGTTTTGATGAGAACTAAACATTGGTTAATGATTTAATTAACCTTCATTGGTTGCTAACTTGTCAATCTAGTGTGCAGATTAAAACTGTAAGAATCATCCGTCCAACGCAAGTGATAGAATCATTCGTCCAATGCAAGTGATTGAAACGCACGTCCAACACTATAATGATAGAATCCCACTCTCAACACCAACTGAAATATACAACTATAAACACGAGAAGGGGGGTTGAATTGTGTTTATTAGAATTTAAACAACGTTGAACTCTTTTCGCATACAGAAGCTAGGTTTGGACGAGTGGAAGGATACAGGATGGACGGGTGACTTTTGACAAACACACCACTTGATAGACGTAAGAAAACTAAAGCAATTAAAGAAGTTATAAGGAAAGAGAGGTTAACACAGTTATTTATCCTGGTTCACTCTTAAAAGTAAAGAGCTACGTCTAATCCTTGGCAGCACCAAGATTTATCCACTAATTGATCAGGTTACATACTCAAGTATTGTTTGCACACCTAGCCTCTTCAAGCTCAAAGACAAATATTCTTTGCACATCTAGCCTCTTCAGGCTCAAGACAAGTATTCTTTGCACACTTAGCCTCTTCAGGCTCACTCAGGTTTGTTTGAGAGATTTGGTTTGTAATAAATACAACTTCTCACAGACGGATCTTTCACTAACACTCAGAGTGGTTTAAATGTAAAGCTTAGGAAAGTCTGCGTAATAACTTCAAATGATTGAAGAATACAGAATGAAAGAATGAAGATATTAATGCGCAGAGTAATGGCTCTTTGATGCTATGTGTATTCTCTATTCTCTGTGCTTCATCTTCAATGACTTATGTATTTATGGTCTTCAAGCATTTAGGATCCGTTAGAGATATTCCTTAAGATGTTGGCTTCTAGCAGAACTTCATTAAATGCAATAGAGTCATTCTGGGCAGCCATTAATGCAATATGAAGGTTTGTTGTACTCTAACATGAAGGATCATGGCTTTATGCATCGTGATACAACCATATCAGAGTTGTGCAGAGAGCTTTTTGTACTTTGCTGAGTGCAATTCCCTTTTCGTGTAAGGACCAGAGGTACTAGGGAATAAAGCATGTTGGAAGCATTCTTTAACTGGTCTTTGATACTGATATCCGAGGTTGCTTGAGAGAGTAACTTCTGACTTTTCTTGATTCTGGTTCTTGAAATAAGATTCTGATAATTCTAAGAGAATTCGCGTTCATAGGATAAGCACGTCCATCTTGAAAATAGCTGCGTCCATCTAGCCATTTAAGATTTTACATTCGGGATAGTAGACGAGCTCCAAATGCTATGTCATTGGACGGATACTCCTTTAACTGGTTGAACGTAACCTAGTAGACGAGCTCCATATTAAGGACTCAGCAAGTCCAAAGACTTGTGTGGACGAGCGGTTTTGTTACCTTAGTGGACGAGCGCTTCTATCACTTTAGTAGACGATCGCTTCTATCGCTTCAGTAGACGAACGCTTCTGCCACTTTAGTGGACGCTTGATTTTATCACTTTAGTGGACGCTGGCTTTTATCACTTTAGTGAACGCTGGCTTTTATCACTTAAGTGGACGCTGACTTTTATCACTTTAGTATTGGACGTGAGATTCTATCACTACAGTGTTGGACGCGCGTTTCAATCACTTGCGTTGGACGGATGATTCTATCACTTGTGTTGGACGGATGATTCTATTATTTGCGTTGGACGGATGATTCTTACAGCTTTAATCTGCATACTAGATTGACAGGTTAGCAACCAATATGAAGGTTAATTAAATCATTAACCAATGTTTAGTTCTCATCAAAACTTAGGGAAATGCACATCATACATTTTAGAGACTTAACAATCTCCCCCTTTTTGATGATGACAAACATTGAGATGATTTAATGAACCTTAGAAAATATCAATAAAGAAAATAACATATATCAGATAGGTTGAAATTTTCTTAAGTGGACTGGTCATGCAGATTCTAGATCAGACATTAAGTTTGACTTGTTTTACTTTGAAATTATTATCAGAGCAATCTCACTTAAGATTTATCTGAGCAATTATGGCAACTATCAGAACATACTCATGTCCATGTATTATTTAAGATTCATATCATATTCATTCATATTTATTCTTCTATAACACATTTCTATCACATTTCTCATTTCTCATTTCTCCCATTCTCATTTCTCCCATTCTCCCTCTTTTGTCAACATAAATGGTTATCAAGTTTTATTTATGAGATATGTTTAAGGGCAAGATAACATGCTAAGAAAATCATAGTAATGCAGCAAGCATATGAGACATACTCCACTTAAACTATTGTATCATCACTCCCCCTAAACTAATGCTTAGTTAAAAGAACATGTATATAGGAGTAATGACAGATTTAGCACAGACAGGTTAACATTCAGACATGTCATTCAACAATGCAATGCATGTTTAGATTATTTCTAATAAATAAAAACCTTTCTTCTGCGAGGGGTTTAGTGAAAATATCAGCCCATTGATTTTCAGTTTTAACAAACTTAATATCAAAGATGCCTTTTTGAACATAATCCATAGTGAAATGATGTTTGATTTCAATATGCTTAGCCTTAAAATGCTGAATTGGATTTTTAGCTAAGCATATAGCACTGGAATTATCACACCATACGGATATGTTATGTTCATAAATAGAGTTATCCTCAAATTGATGTTTTACCCTTAAGAGTTGAGAGCAGCAACTAGCAGCAGAGATGTATTCTGCTTCTGCAGTAGACAGGGCAATGGTTGTCTACCTCTTGCTTGACCATGAGACAAAACTTTCTCAAATGAAGTGACATCCTCCACTGATGCTTTTTCTTTCTATTTTGTCTCCAGCAAAATCAGCATCACAATATCCCACTAATCTGTATTCCTTTGATCTTAAATACAACAAACCAAGATTAGTAGTTCCAATAAAATATCTAAATATTCTTTTTAACAGCCTTAAGATGAGATTCTCTAGGATCAGATTGGAATCTAGCACACATACAAACACTAAATTGAATGTCAGGTCTGCTTGAAGTTAAGTACAGTAGAGAGCCAATCATACCTCTGTAGACAGTTTGATATACCTTTTTACCTTCATCATCTTTGCTTAGTTTTGCATTGGGTTGCATAGGGGTTTTCATGTGCTTTGCATTTTTCATTTTGTATTTCTTGAGTATCTCCTTGGTATATTTTTGTTGATGAATATAAATTCCATCACTTGTCTGCTTGATTTGTAATCCAAGGAAGAACTTCAATTCTCCCATTATGCTCATCTCAAATTCAGCTTGCATTAGATTTGAAAATTCCTTGCACAGCTTTTCATTAGTTGCTCCAAAAATAATATCATCAACATATATTTGAACTATAATAAAGTCCTTTTTAGAGCATTTCTTGAACAGAGTAGTGACTACTTGTCCTCTAGTAAAACCATTATGCATGAGAAAAGAACTGAATCTATCATACCATGCTCTAGGTGCTTGTTTCAAACCATATAATGCCTTTTTAAGTTTGAAAACGTGATCTGGTTTATCAGTATCCTCAAAACCAGGGGGTTGTTTAACATACACTTCTTCTTCAATTATACCATTTAGAAAAGCACTTTTTACATCCATTTGAAACAGGGTAATTCAGGGTTGTGCAGCATATGACATTAAAATGCGTATGGCTTCTATTCTAGCTACAGGTGCAAAGGTTTCAATATAACCAATACCTTTTTGTTGGTTATAGCCTTGAGCTACTAACCTTGCATTATTGCTGACAACTTTACCATCTTCATCCAATTTGTTTCTGAAAACCCATCTTGTTCTAATAACCGACTTGTTTTTAGGCTTAGAGACAAGAGTCCAGACATCATTTCTGGTGAACTGGTTAAGCTCTTCTTGCATAGCAAGAATCTAGATTTCATCCTCAAGAGCTTCTTCAATGCGTTTAGGCTCCAAATCTGAAATAAAGGCCACATTGCATGATTCTCTTAATGTGGATCTGGTTCTTACTCCTTCAGAAGGATTTCCAATAATAAGATCCTTAGGATGATGAGTGTTGAACTTCCAATTCCTTCTGAGATCATCATGAAGATCTTGACTTGTCTGCTGACTCGTCTGTTCCACTTGTCTTTCAGCCTCAGGCACAGGTTCTGTTTTGGTTAGATCGGGTTGTTGACTTTCTGGCTTGTTTATATCAAGACCTGTAAGATCATCTTCTAGATCTAATAGTTCTTTATCAGTCTTTAATCCATCATTGAATTTAACATGAACAGATTCTTCAATAATACAAGTTCTTGAATTGTATACTCTAAAAGCCTTAGACTTTTCCGAATGTCCTACGAAAATACCTTTATGTACCTTAGAATCAAACTTTCCAAGATTATCTCTGGTATTCAGAATAAAACATTCACATCCAAAAGCATGAAAATAAGATATGTTGGGATTTTTTCCTTTCCACAATTCATAAGGAGTCCTTTTTAGAAAATGCCTAATAAGTATTATGTTTTGTACATAACAAGCAGTGCTTACAGCTTCTGCCCAGAAGTACTTTGGGAGATTATTTTCATTGAGCATAGATCTGGCCATCTCTTGCAGAGATCTGTTCTTTCTCTCAACCACTCCATTTTGCTGTGGAATTCTAGGTGCAGAGAAAGTGTGAGAGATTCCATTCTCCTCACAGAACTGTCTAAACTGCTCATTTTCAAATTCTCCAACATGATCACTTCTAAGGGTGGAAATACAGAAACCCTGCTCATTTTGTACTCTTTTACAGAATACTGAGAAAGCCTTAAAAGACTCATCCTTGTGTATTAGGAAGAGTACCCATGTGTATCTAGAATAGTCATCAACTATGACAAATCCATATTTTCTTTCAGCCAGGCTGGCAACACTAACTGGTTCAAACAGATCCATGTTTAACAACTGAAGAGGTCTCGAGGTTGATACTTGGTTTTTAGATTTGTAACTTGATTTTATCTGTTTACCTCTCTAACATGCATCACACAAGACATATTTCTTAAAACTAATATCAGGCAATCATCTCACGAGATTATTCCTTTTAAATTCAGAACTCAGTTTCATACTAGCATGTCCTAGTTTCTTATGCCATAACCATCTCTCATCCTCTTTAGACATCGGATAGGTTACACTTTGATCTGAGAGATCAGACAGTTCAATCTTATAAAGATTTTGTTGCCTTTTAGCTGAAAAGAGGGTTTTGCCACAACAGTCTTTAACTATGCATATATCCTTGGTAAAGGAAACATCAAAACCACTATCACATAATTGACTTATGCTAAGCAAATTGTGTCTTAATCCTTTAACCATAAGAACATTAGATATAGAGGGAAGAGGGGGTTTACCACCAATAGTACCAATTCCTATAACTTTCCCTTTCTGATTCCCTCCAAAGGCAACATGTCCTCCTTTCTTAAGTTGGAGGTCTAGGAATATAGACCTTTATCCTGTCATATGACGCGAGCAACAACTGTCCAGGTACCAGCAGTGGTGTTTTCTTTGTCCTATTGAGGACATCTGCAACAAAAATTATTTGATCTTTAGGTACCCATATTTTTCTGGGTTCTTTTTTGTTAGTTATAGGAGTCTGTGAAGTCTTCATTCTCTTCTTATGGATACACTTAGACATAACATGTCCAGTTTTTCCACCGAAGTTACAAACTGGTGTAGATTCGATTACAGTTACTGTAGAAGCTTTAGTTGATATTTTACGATGTGTCTGATGGACATATCCAATACCTTCTTTGTTAAGAGAGTGCCTCTGACTGTCAAGTAGCTTATTCAGATTGTCTCTACCATTAACAAATTTGGTAAGATCAGAAGTGAGCTCTTCCACTTTTTGTTGAAGTTTTTCAACTTCTTCATATGGTGATATTTCACTTGAGATCTTAGCTTCATTAGAATTTTCAGTCTTCAACTCACTGTTCTCTTTAGCCAACTTCTCGCACTCTTGAGATTTCTGTTTATGCTCATCGGTGAGCTTTACATACTCTCTCTTGAGGGATTTGAAGGCTTTAGATAAGCAGTTGGATTCCTCCATCAACTCCTCATAAGCATCAAGTAATTCCTCATAGTCAGGATGTACCTCATTGTTAGAATCTGAGTCAATGTTGGACATCAAACAAATTGGCTTCTTCCTTTGTTTTTTCATCAGAAGATGTTGACTCCAAATCCTCCCAAGTAGCCATCATTCCTTTCTTCTTCTTCTTGAAGAATTTCTTAAAAGGGGCCTTCATGAGTTGAGGACATCCAGCCTTGATGTGAACAGGCTTCTTGCACTCATAGCAAACAATTGGACTTTTGTCTGTTGAGGTGGATTCTTTGAAGTTCTTGTCCTTGTCGAACCTTCTGAATGGCTTATCCTCTTGAACTTCTTTTTCTGTAGGAGAAGCTTTATCTTCCTGGTCAGGAGAGACAATTCTTCATCACTCTCGGAATCCTCGAGTTCTGATAGGTCAGCATCACTGGATGACTCATCTGCCTTCAGAGCCTTGGAAACTTTTGCTGACTTTTGATAAGCTTTCAGAGCAATTGACTTACCCTTCTTTGGTGCAACTTCATCTCCAAGTTCTTGCTCATGAACAGTGAGTGTTCTAAGAAGTTCATCCATAGTCAAGGTAGTGAGATCTTGACTTGAGAGACAACAGTGATCAAAGGTCTCCACTGTTTAGGTAGACTTCTCAGAATCTTTCCAACCTTCTCAGCATTGGTATAGCCTTTGCCAAGAGATTTTAAACTGTTGGCTATAGTTTGAAATCTTTCTATCATTTGAGCAACAGATTCTCCTTCCTCCATGACAAACAGTTCATACTTTCTGACAAGTATGGCAATCTTTGACTCTTTGACTTTGGCTGTTCCTTCATGTGTGATAGTTAAAGTGTCCCATATTTCTTTGGCAGAGTCACAAGCACATACCTTCTCAAACTCCTCCGGACTAAGAGCACAAATGATTTTATATCTAGCTTTGTGGTTCAGCTCCCATTTTGTCTTTTCTGCAGTAGTCCACTGAGCTTTTGGTTTGTCAGTGTTATCATCATTCTTGGGAATGAATGGACCATCTGTAATGACATTCCAAATATCAGAGTTTGTAGATAGAATGAACCATTGAAATTTATCTTTCCAATAGTTGTAGTTTTCTCCATTGAAGTAAGGAGGTCTGGTTAGGGAAGCTCATTCAGTCTGGTGACTTCCACTTGAACTAGCTCCAGCAGTCATGTCCATTCTTCAGGACCTTTTACGTCTACACTGTTAGATGCTCAACCCAGAGGCTGAGCTCTGATACCAATTGAAATAGACAACTATAAACACGAGAAGGGGGTTGAATTGTGTTTATCAGAATTTAAACAAAGTTGAAATCTTTTCGCATACAGAAGCTAGGTTTGGACGAGTGGAAAGATACACGATGGACGTGTGACTTTTGGCAAACACACCACTTGATAGACGTAAGAAAACTAAAGCAATTAAAGAGGTTATAAGGAAAGAGAGATTGACACGGTTATTTATCCCGGTTCACTCTTCAAAGCAAATGGCTACGTCCAGTCCTTGGCAGCACTAAGATTTATCCACTATAACTGATCAGATTACAGACTCAAGTATTGTTTGCACACTTAGCCTCTTCAGGCTCAAAGACAAGTATTCTTTGCACACCTAGCCTCTTCAGGCTCAAGACAAGTATTCTTTGCACACTTAGCCTCTTCAGGCTCACTCAGGTTTGTTTGAGAGATTTGGTTTGTAATAAATACAACTTCTCACAGACAGATCTTTCACTAACACTCAGAGTGATTTAAATGTAAATCTTAGGAAAGTCTGCGTAATAACTTCAAATGATTGAAGAATACAGAATGAAAGAATGAAGATATTAATGCGCAGAGTAATGGCTCTTTAATGCTATGTGTATTCTCTATTCTCCGTGTTTCATCTTCAATGTCTTATGTATTTATGGTCTTCAAGCATTTAGGATCCGTTAGAGACATTCCTTAAGATGTTGGTTTCTAGCAGAACTTCATTAAATGCAATAGAGTCGTTCTGGGCAGCCATTAATGCAATATGAAGGTTTGTTGTACTCTAACATGAAGGATCATGGCTTTATGCATCGTGATACAGCCATATCAGAGTTGTGCAGAGAGTTTTTTGTACTTTGCTGAGTACAATTCTCTTTTCGTGTAAGGACCAGAGGTACCAGGGAATAAAGCATGTTGGAAGCATTCTTTAACTGGTCTTTGATATTGATATCCGAGGTTGCTTGAGAGAGTAACTTCTGACTTTTCTTGATTCTGGTTCTTGAAATAAGATTCTGATAATTATAAGAGAATTCGCGTTCATAGGATAAGTGCGTCCATCTTGAAAATAACTGCGTCCATCTAGCCATTTAAGATTTTACATTCGGGCTAGTAGACGAGCTCCAAATGCTATGTCATTGGACGGATACTCCTTTAACTGGTTGAACGTAACCTAGTAGACGAGCTCCATATTAAGGACTCAGCAAGTCCAAAGACTTGTGTGGACGAGCGCTTCTGTTACCTTAGTGGATGAGCACTTCTATCACTTCAGTTGACGAGCCCTTCTATCGCTTCAGTAGACGAGAACTTCTGTCATTTTAGCGGACGCTGGCTTTTATCACTTTAGTGGACGTTGTCTTTTATCACTTTAGTGGATGCTGGCTTTTATCACTTAAGTGGACGCTGACTTTTATCACTTTATTATTGGACGTGAGATTCTATCACTACAGTGTTGGACGAATGATTCTTACAGTTTTAATCTGCATACTAGATTGACAGGTTAGCAACCAATATGAAAGTTAATTAAATCATTAACCAATGTTTAGTTCTCATCAAAACTTAGGGAAATGCACATAAGACATTTTAGAGACTTAACAATAGAGGCACATTTCAAGTTATTAATGATAACAATGCTATCAATAATAATAATAATTGATGACCCGCGCATCGCACGGATGGAAAAAATACTAGTTAACTACAATAACACAAAGTATGAATAAGTGAGGTCGTCAGGGGCGGACGCACGTTTGAGCGAGGGTGCGCACATGCACCCCTCGTTTTTAATTTTTTTTATAACTATCATATATTATTATTTTTTGCCCCCCATCACTGACAAAATTTGCACCCATGCATGCCGTCTGTTAGCCGACCCCATCCGTCCAACACTGCTGTTGACTGCAAGTTGTTCCTGTTCCTCTTTCTCTCATTTCTCACACAACACAACACCTGTTCCTCCCACAATCTGTTCTGTGGCGGATCCGTGCACACTTGTTCTCCTCCGCAATCTGTTCTATGTTCTCCTCCGTACACCATCCTTTTTGCTCGATGATAGTGGTGAACAGAAAGGTGAAAGGCAAGTGGGTGATGGTTTGAGAGTTGGAACGATTGACCCTGGAGAAGTGAAAAGTTGTATAAAATAAATGCTTGACAGAGAGGTGTTTCAACTTTCAAATCACACGGTTTCAAATGACAGTGCAGGATTAAATTGTAGTTAATATTTATTTGGTGTCCAAAAGATATTTTCTTTGCATTTGGTATTAAATAGTCACGTGCCTTCTACATCTGGAACTAGGGAGTCACCTTTGTTTTATTTGGTCTTTATTTTTTTTAGTTTGACATGAAAGGCTGATTGCAGCCTCCATTCCATGGGCCAAAGGTTGGGGAGGATAAGGCTGGGCTCATAAGAAATGAAGAAATAATTTTTTATGGGCTCATGGTCCATTTTTTGCAGCATAAATGTTATCCACAGAAGATAATAATTATAATAATAATGATGATGATAAATCAAGTCAACTAGTTCAACTAGTGATTTATTGATTCGACCAATAGTCCATTAATTCATTAATCAGACTAAGTCCATGACTGGTCCGAGTTTTATATTGACTATTTAATGTTTTAATGTTCTAATTATAAATCATGGTTTCTTATCCAACAAATTATATTTAAATGATTGCTTTAAATAATAAATGGATTTAATATATTTATTATTAATTATTTTAAAAATATTTTATCCTCATTGACATAGGGAAGGATCCGTTATCGGAGGTCGTCCGTTCCAAATAATTGAAGGGATATGCCATGCCACTTGAGTCAAGTTGGTTTCACAAACAAAAATCTCGGTAGCCACTAGCCACAAGTGGGAGCCATCGAGTGGCTCAAAAAATGTTTAGCTAGCTTGTGGCTTTTCTTTAAGAAGGTGTAATTTTTTATGCTTATTTTTGGCCAACAAGCGTTATTAGAGTTGTAGCATCCCCTCCACTTGACTGGGCTCCTATTATTATTTTCCTTTCTCTCCATAGTAGAAAGAAACATATTACCTTACCTGTTACACCCAAAAAAGAAGGGAATTAAGAAACATCAATACCAAATGAAAAAGGAAAAGCAAAGAAGAAACAGCAGAAGCAAAACGGGAAAACCGATTTCCCTTTTGTTGGTTCACCTTCTTCTTTTGTTCCTTTTTATGTTTAAACGTTAAACCCGTGCCCGTGCCCGTGCCCGTGTCCGTGACTAATCGTTCCAGTAATGTATTGAACTATGTTACTTGCACTCAAATCTTTTGTTTATTCATCTAACTAATAAAAATTCGATAGTTAAATAATAGAATAAGTACACATGTCTCTTAGCAATTTCATTTAAATTTAATTTTGGTATAATAATTGCATATTTAATTTTTGAAGTCGATATCAGTGTTCTTCATTTCTTCTAAAAAAATTTAAATTAAATCATTTTACTTTTAAGTTGGCAGTTGGCAGTTGGCAGTTGGCAGTATTTTGATTACTAGGATACATGTATACGACAGAACAAACACATCATCCTACAGTAACCACTCAACCCCAATAATTTTCCACCGTTAGATCAGATACCCAAGTGTCGTTATTCCCATGAATTAAAGCCTACCTTGGTGGGCGAAGCTTAACAAAATAGAAACAGAATGCATAGAAGGTCACCGACAAATCAAAAAATACCCATAAACAACCCCACCATCCCCCATTACTCTCCATTAAGAAAAGAAAATGCTTAGAAAAGAAATCAATAAGACAGAATAAGAAAAACTGAAGTAAAAATAAACTTAGAACCTTACAAACCACCATCAAACTCATCGTAAGAAAAATTAACTCTCAGAAAAAGACTTGTGAGAAAAAATTTAGGATGTTAATTTTTGGTGTCAAAATATCATATATCTTTTGATTACTAGGATACTTAATAAGAGACATGGAATATACGACAGAACAAACACATCATCTTACAGTAACCACTCAACCTCAATAATTTTCCACCGTTAGATCCGATACCCAAGTGTCGTTACTAACAGGAATTAAAGCCTACTTTGGTGCGCGAAGCTTAACAAAATAGTAACAGAATGCATCGAGGATGCACAGTGATGTGTGTGGCTCTCACACTCACATGCTCAACTCTTCAGATATTGGCGCTGCCACATCACATCACATAACATAACATAACAAGACAGGTACATAACATATATAATTTCGTTTTGTTCTCCAAAATAATAATAATAATATAGTATCATAGTCTTTCTTTTTTCTAAATATTAATAACACAAATGGTTCACAGATCATAGGCAGCGTCGAATAAGAAGAAACATTGTTGGCAGCAAAGAAAGAAAGTTGGCGTAGCTATGGAGATGTCTTTGCAACTCAACACCAAAACGGCGTTTCCCGACAGAGCTGGTTGTTTGAAGCTGAAGCAATTTGTTGGCTTCTTCCCTCACAGTCACCGTCAAATAACTGTTTCAACTACCCACCAAGTAACTACTCTGCTATTTCTTCCTTCTCGCCGTTGTGTTTTATGTATCAAATGGATTTGAATTCCCAACATTCAAAAAATCACACGTTCACACATTAATATATATACCGTGCGTTCAATCGCTGACAGTATTCGAGGAAGTTTAGGATTGATCAAACGGTACATTGATGCGTGAATGTGTGATTTTTTATTTTTTGAACATAGAAAATCAATTTTACAGTCTCTTCTGTTTTTTCTTTTTCTTTTTTAAAATTGCTTTAATTAATATGATGGTAAATAAATATGTCGAATTTATGGTTTTGTTTTTAAGTCTTCAAGGTGCAAGGCAGGTTGGGGTGCTTATTGCATCAATGCTAGTGCAGGTTTATTGGCTACCTTGCTCTCCTTTGTTATTTATTTTGTTATATTATTGTGATTGCTTCTTCAACTTTATTATAACTTTACTTCTCTATAATTGGCTTTTATGATATTTTTTGGTAGATTTTTCAAGGAGACAACAGAAGAATGTGTCGCTTTCAAATGCATGGCCCAAGGGCCCTGCTTCAAAGGGTTTCATTCCAAAATCTTCTATTGAGACAAGGAAGCAGCAAAGAGATCAAAAGAATGCTAGAGTCAAGGGGGATTCATTGACTCCAATAGTCAGTGACATTTCAGGGGATAATGATAATAAACAGATACTTGATGTGAATATTGGTACTGATGATGAAGAAGAAGAAGGGGCAATTGAATTTTCCCAGCAGGAAAAATTTGAGGTTGTAAATAGAACTGATGAAATTGCGGGGGAGGTGGGTGAACTTTCATTGTCAGACGAGACACTAGCTGTTGGTTGGGAAACTGAAAACATTTCTGTAGTTGATGAGGATGTCCTGAATTTACACCAGGAGGAAATTTCTTACATTGGGGATGTTAGGAATGTTTATGATTCATCTGATAAGACAACAGACTATGCAGATATTGATGAAGCCATTAAAGAAACAAAGACTGATACTGATGATGAAATAATTGAGGAATCCGTTATGGAAACAAGTACCGGCACTGATGATAAAATAAATGAGGAAGCTTCTCGGCTGTTGAAGTTAGAGTTGGAAGCAAATTTGCGAAAGCAGGAAATAGAGATGATTGCAGAAGAAAACCTTTCACAAGGAACTAAGCTGTTTGTATATCCTCCTGTGGTTAAGCCTGATCAAGACATAGAAGTTTTCCTTTGCAAGAGGCTTTCAACACTAGGTAATGAGTCAGACATTCTTATCATGGGGGCATTTAATGATTGGAGGTGGAAATCTTTTACCATTAGGTTGAATAAAACGCATCTCCAAGGTGATTGGTGGTCTTGCCAAGTACATGTGCCAAGAGAAGCTTATAAAGTAGATTTTGTGTTTTTCAATGGCCAAGATGTCTATGATAATAATGACCAAAAAGACTTCTGCATACCTGTTGAGGGGGGAATGGATGCATTAGCATTTGAAGATTTCTTGCTTGAGGAGAAACATACAGAATTAAAAAAACTTGCTAAGGAGCAAGCTGAAAGGGAAAGACAAGCTGAAGAGCAAAGGCGAATGGAAGAAGACAAAGCTGCAAAGGAAGCGGACAGGTCACAGGCGAGGGTGGAGATTGAAAGAAGGCGAGAAATGTTGCCGCAATTGTTGAAAAATGCTGTAAAATCCATTGATAATATTTGGTATACTGAGCCTAGTGAATTTAAAGGCAAGGACTTGGTCAGATTATATTATAACAGAAGCTCAGGTCCTCTTGCAGATGCTATGGAAATATGGATTCATGGTGGGCACAATAATTGGAAGGATGGATTATCAATTGTTGAAAGGCTTGTCAAATCTGCTGTAAAAGACGGTGATTGGTGGTATGCCGATGGTATGTTATCTACATGTTGTTCCTTGTCTTTGATGTTAATTCATTTCCTTGAAATTAATCTTTTGCTGGATCTTAGAATTTGGACTTGGACCTAACTCAACCTCAAAAGCTAGCTTGTAAGGTGAGGTTTGCTCAAGCTTTATAAGCACTACTTTGGTCATATCTCTAGGCGACGTGGGACTAAACACACCCCTCATACTCAGCACAATGAAGGTGCTGGAGGCTGCAATGAAGGCAGTCCAAACTTGTCGCAATTAAGGCGGCTAGGGGCGAACCGCAATTAAGGCAGATTTCCAACACTGGACATAGAAAAAAGTGTATGAATAGATAAAATAAGTTATGTGCACAGAGGTGGAGTTTGACATCTTTTTATTTTAAAATGGACATATGCTTCGCCTTCTGAAGATGGACACATGCTATGTATCATGGTATATGCTGATACAGGATGTTGAAGCTTCAGGTGAACGGTACGGTTTTGTAGATGAGATGCTGATACGATTCCAAACTACCTTTGTTATCCAAAAGAAGAACCAGGATTGGAGGGAGTGAATTGATTTTATATATCTGCCATATCCTTCATTTAATTTAAATGTGAAAAGGTTGCAGATTTAAGGGGCTGGGATATTTGTGTTTATGTCCATCATTTAAAAAAAAAATATTTGATGGAAAATTTGAATTTTGAACTTTGAAAGTTACAAGACCGTTTCTAATTCATTGCTTTGGATTTATGCCATCTCTACATTTGTTTGGCAACATTTCATAGAGAGAAAGTGCTATAGGTTTCGTTTATGAAGCATTAAGTGTTTACTTCTAAGAACAGGATTTAGACTCACCCCATCAACTCTCTAAGCAGGACTAGATCTATGACTGTTAGATGGTCACCAAAAGAATATTAGTTTAGAAGAGAGATGAAAACTTGATCTTTTATTTAAGATCAGTTTGACACTTTGTTGATCAATTTTATATTTTACGCAGTTGTTGTTCCTGACGAAGCTGTCGTCCTGGATTGGGTCTTTGCTGATGGTCCACCTCAAACTGCAGTTGTGTATGATAACAACCATAATCAAGACTTCCATGCAATTGTCACAATGGTCATGTGTGATGAACAGTATTGGGCTGAGGAAGAGGAGCTGATATACAGAAAACTCCAGGAGGAGAGGAAGTTAAGAGAGGAAGCTTTACGTGCAAAGGTTAGTTCCTACCTGAGATGACTTCCAGAACCATATTGAGCAAGCACTACCTAAGATAGTTGTCTTGTCAAGCATAAAGATTTTCAGTTATTGTTAGGGCTCAGTCTAATAAGTAATAAAGATAAATATAAGGGTTTGTTAGTAGATTAAGGAGTTAGTTAGTAATGGCTATTATTAGATTAGGACATTCAGTTAGCTTTGTTAAGAGTTGTTGTTAGCTGTTAGGAGTTTGTTAATTTTGATAAGTTGGTTGTTAGGAGAATTGATAGGTATTGTTAGGCCTATAAATAAGAGGCTAATCTGTAATCAATGAGAGAAATGAAGAATTATATTTTGTGAACTAAATAGTGGTTTAGTTGTGAAAGGAGAGTGCTCCTTTGGGGTACATTTGTACCATTCTTTCCCTATCTCTTTTCTTTTTTCATCTCTTTTCTTTTTTCTGTTTTGGTTTAGGAGAGGTTCTCTCCATAGTTAGGATCCTCATCTTCCTAAAAGAATGGTACAAATGTACCCCAAAGGAGCACTCTCCTTTCACAACTAAACCACTGATTAGTTCACAAAATATAATTCTTCATTTATCTCATTGACTACAGATTAGCCTCTTATTTATAGGCCTAACAATACCTATCAATTCTCCTAACAACCAACTTATCAAAACTAACCAACTCCTAACAGCTAACAACAACTCTTAACAAAGCTAACTGAATATCCTAATCTAATAATAGCCATTACTAACTAACTCCTTAATCTACTAACAAACCCTTATATTTATCTTTATTACTTATTGGACTGAGCCCTAATAGTTATCCATTTTCTTTCCCAAGCCCTTTCATGTAAATATCTACATAAGTATAAAGTGCATTCTTATATTCTTATCTCTCACTTAGGGAGGAGAAGGTCACCTTTTTTACTTTGGCCATGTAGATAGTTTAAATTCTGTTGTTTAGAGTGCTGTTTTATATTGATCCCTATAACTACTTGCCTACTAATTTTCCCACTTAAGCATTTTTTTTTTCTTTTGGGAAGAAAAAGAATACCAGAGACAGATATCCAAGCTACTAAATTCTCATCTTGTTGATTTGGTCTTGTTCTTGCTGCAGGCTGAAAAAACAGCACAAATGAAAGCCGAAACAAAGGAAAGAACTTTGAGAAGATTTTTGCTTTCTCAAAAGCATATTGTCTTCACTGAGCCTCTTGATGTTCAAGCAGGGAGCACAGTGACAGTATTTTATAACCCCTCCAATACAAATCTGAATGGAAAACCCGAGGTTTGGTTTAGATGTTCATTTAATCGTTGGTCTCACCGTAACGGTCCTTTGCCACCTCAGAGAATGTTGCCTGCAGACAATGGTACTCACGTCAAAGCCTCCGGTAAGTCTTCCCCTAGTGTACATTTGAAAGATGATTGGAACCTAGTATTCTAGCCAATGTTTTAAAAGCTGGACCGGAGATAGAAACGGTCAGACCTCCAGGTCATGGTTTAGTTAGCTCAACTAGCTAATTTTATAGTTGAACCATAATTGAACTAGATAATATTTGAACCGGAGACATGGCCGGTTCATCGTCCAACTGGTTCAACTGGCCAGTTCGGTCTTATTTTTAAAACACTTATTCTAGCTATCAGCAATATCAAGGATTATGATGTATCTTTGATTGCTTGTTTTAATTTTGTTTATTAATTATTCGTTTTCAGATTAGTTGAAAGGGTGTTATTTCTGAAATATGTTCTAGTATCCTCAAAATTCATTATGCTACGACTTTTGATGTTAACATCATATATGATGTGCTATTCTGTTAGCAGATTACTGATCTTTCATCTTTTTATTGAATGAATTTTGTGCTACCAGTTTGTTTTGTGTGTGGATAATGCTAGTTGAACAACACTAAAGGAGATAAAAAGTGGCAACACGTGTGTAGAGCCATTTGATTGCATGTGGATTTAGGTACAAAAAGTTTGATATGGCATGGTACAGATTCAGAGAAAAATCTAATGATGCAGAAATAATTTTGAGTTTTTGCATGTCAAAAGGGTTGTTTATATACCATACCCTTGTGTGTCCTAGAAGCTGTATAGTGGCCTTGATCGGAATGCTGACTGTGTGTTGTCACATAATATTATGAAGGAAGCTGCAAGGAGTTTCTGATAAGTATTAAGTATCACTTTATGGACATATTCAGATTCAATGTTCACTGATCTTGTATAATTAGAAATAGAGTTTTAAGATGGACAACTTTATAATACTTCTGTAAATTTGGTAGTCTGTAACTTGATACAATTCTGTGTTTGTGTGACCACTGTTCACTCCAGGAAAAAAGACATTTGGTCCTGAAGAAGTTCAATGATTTTGTCTTTCTGCAGTTAAGGTCCCTCGGGATGCATACATGATAGACTTTGTATTCTCTGAGGGTGAAGATGGTGGAGAATTTGATAGCAAATTTGGAATGGATTATCACATACCTGTTTTTGGAGGTATTGTAAAGGAACCGCCTTTGCATATCATCCATATTGCTGTTGAGATGGCCCCGATTGCAAAGGTAAGCTAGCCTATTGCATGTATTGTGTCTCATTTTCATCTATATATCTCTGTGCATACTTCTCCTTTTGTCCCCAAGGCTGGAAAATTTTAGGATTTACAAGTTTACGTTTTTCCTGTGCCATGTTATGGTATATACTGTTGTGACAGACAGTTATATTTAGTGTCTCTTCATAAATAAGTCAAAACATCAGTTGCATTTTTTTTACTATTTCAATACCCTTCTATGAAAAAATAGAATTTGAGAATTTGTATGCCTGAAAAGTTAGCATTTTCAATTTGATGGGGAATGGAAAAAGGAAAAACAATCATTGAAACCTTTTATAATGTCTATACTTGTTAAGCCCAACAGAGTTAGTTAGATGGGTTGTTGGTGGAGTTACTTAGCTAGAAGGTAGTCAGTTAGATAAATAGAGGGGGGGATGTAGTAGAAAGGCATTCAGAGAATTGTAGTGTGTGTGAAAGGGGAAACTCTTGGAGAAGAAATGCTCTCCTTCATCCAGTGTTATTCAATAAAATCGTTCGTTTCCAATGTTTTCATCTATTTCTCAACTCTCATATTTGGGTTCCTAATGCAACTTTTTATTCATTATTGTGTTATTCATATAGGAGATCTTGTTAGTTGTTAATAATCAATCTTCTGTTATTACAATCTTTTCTCATTTGCATCTTCATGGAATGAAGAAGAAAGAACATAAATGATCTCCCTGAGGGGATTATTTTATTTGTGGATGAAGAAATACTTCTTGAAAAATCTTGAGAAAAAAATCGTTGGTCCTCTTTAATTAATTGTAAAGACACGTACAACTAGGGGAAGGTTTCTGAGCCTTAAATTTGTTCTTCTAAGAAATCATCAATAACGAGGTTGTTCTTTGATTTTAAGATCCCTAATTTCCATTTTTATCTTTTAAAATCAATGTTTCTCGTACCACTCATTCTGTAATAGAGTATAGTACAAGTATATGTAGTTAGTACAAATGTATGTATTAGTATTGCATAACTGAATATGCCAAGTCGGCATATTCAGTTATGGTTATCCAGCTGTAACTGTAACTGACAAAGGCTATATATAGGCCTGTTGTAATAGTTAGAGATTCAAGAAAATGAAAGTTACAATTCTCTGAAAATTCTCTCATAAGTTCTTCGATACTTTGTCTTTATGGTATCTAGAGCTAAATTCTGGGCCTAGGCTCTCTTCTCTGTTCTTCGTCGCGTTTCTCTGTTCTTCGTCTTCTTCGATTCTTCAATGACTGAATCTAATCCTTTCAACACCATCAATGGAGCTCCGGTGACTTCTCTGGCACCGGTGAGCTTCAATCCGTCCTTATCAATCAATCTCGATGATCAAAATTACTTACTATGGAAACAGTAAGTGGAAGCTGTCATCATCACACACAAGTTGCATCGGTACGTTGTAAATCCTGTGATTCCCCCTCAATTCACGTCGGAAGCAAATCAAACCCTAGGAATTGAATCGGAAGCCTATCAGCTATGGGTTGTTCAAGACCAAATGCTCTTCACTTGGCTCCTCAATTCTCTCTCTCCCTCGATATTGCCCCGATTCATCGGATGTAAACAATCTTGGCAAGTCTGGGAAAAGATCCATAAACAATTCCACGCTCATCTTCGAACAAAGGTTCGTCAGTTCAGATCGAAGCTCAAGAACACGAAGAAGGGATCTCGTTCAATTTCTGAGTATCTCCTTCGAAGTCGTGCCTAATTGAGTCTCTGCAAGCTCTTGGAGATCCAGTCACTGATCAGGACCATATCGACGCTGTGCTTGAAGGTCTTCCAGAAGAATACAACAATTTTGTCATGATGATCTATGCTAGAGCAGATCAAACCTCAATTGATGACATAGAAGCTCTCTTGCTAATGCAAGATGCCCAATTCGAGAAGTTCCAGAAAGAATTACCCTTGTCGTCGATCATTGTTAATGTGGCTCAAGCATCGACCCTCCCTGACTCGTCCTCCTCTCCCAACTTTCAGCAGAATCGCGATGATTTCAACAGTGGAAATCGCGGTAGAGGAGGTCGTGGCCTTGGCCGCGGCGGCGGTGGCCGTGGGTGTGGTGGTCCTAAACCCACCTGTCAGCTATGTGACAAGTATGGCCACGATGCCTACAGTTGTTGGTATAGGTTTGACCAAACCTTTGTGCCACCACAGAGACCTCCACCCCAATCTAATTTTCATCAGGGTCAGATGCAGAACCCTAACCAATTTCAAAACCCCAATCAATTCCAGAATTCAGGGTCTTCTCAGCAAGGATATGGGCATCAATCTCAAGGGTTTAGGCAGAACTTTAACGGTCCCTTTGCACGCCAACAATCTCAGCCCAGTGCCAATCTAGTGATGCAACAACCTCAGTTTGTTCCTAACACTCAAGAGGTGCTATAGAGACCATTTGATAATCAATCATGGTTCCCTGATTTAGGAGCCTCTCATCATCTAACAGCAGACTCCAATAATCTTAGTCATAGCAATACCTTTACAAGCCAGGACCAAGTTCTTATGGGAAACGGCCAAGGTCTCTCTATTGACTCAATAGGTTCATCTAAATTCTCCTTTCCCTCCCATCCCCATATCATTTTCTCATTGAATAATCTATTGCTTGTCCCTAACATAACAAAGAATTTGGTCTCTGTCTCCAAATTTGCACGAGACAATAATGTCTATTTTGAGTTTCACCCTTTTTCTTGTTATGTGAAATCTCAGGGTTCTAATCAAGTCCTTCTAGAAGGTTCGCTTGGAGGTGATGGGCTATATAGCTTTGACAACATCAACATCCTCAAGGAGCCTTTCTCCTCTTGTTTTCAACACACTCTTTGTAATCCAGCTCCTACTGAGCCCTTAGTTAAGTCTTCTTCTACTTTACCTACTGTATCAACTACTTTTGCCACATGGCACTATAGATTAGGACGTGCGCATACTAATGCTGTTAAATCTGTCCTACAAATCTGTAATATACCCTCATTGAATAAAACTGATTTTGAATTTTGTAATGCTTGTTGTATGGGAAAATCACATCGTTTACATGCTTCACCCTCTATTTCCATTCATCCCACTCCCTTTGAATTAATACACAGTGACCTTTGGGGTCCATCTCCTTACCAATCCCATGGTGGTTACACCTACTACCTTACCTTTGTGGATGCACACACTCGCTTTACCTGGATATATTTTCTAAAACAAAAATCAGATGCATTGAATGCCTTCAAACAATTCTCGACCTTTATTTCCACTCAGTTTTCAGCCCAAATCAAGGTTGTCTAATCTGATTGGGGAGGGGAATTCAGACCCTTCTCCAAATACCTAGCAGATCTAGGTATTATTCATAGGCTCACTTGCCCCCACACATCTCACCAAAATGGGACAGTGGAGTGCAAGCATAGGCAATTTGTTGAAATGGGACTTACCCTACTTTCTCATGCCTCCATGCCTCTTAAATTTTGGGACCACAGCTTCACTCAAGCTGTTTACCTAATCAATAGACTGCCCACAGTAGCACTCAAGTCCCATTCCTCTCCCTTTCATGCTTTGTTTGGTACTATTCCAGACTACTCCACTCTTTGGATTTTTGGTTGTGCTTGCTTTCCATTCTTGAAGCCATACTATCAGCACAAGATGCAATTCAGGTCCTCAGAATGCATTTATCTTGGCTTGTCTCCTCAACACAAGGGACACAAATGCTTAGATTCTATTGGTCGCATTTTTATTTCAAAGGATGTCTTATTCAATGAGTGTATATTCTCTTACCCAAAATTATTCCTCTCTGCTCCTAGTGTACCAGAGTCATCCACAACTTTCCCAGCCTCTATACCTGTCCCTATCTACCCACCCCTCAATGCCACTCCCTTAAACCAACATGCTCACTCCTCTCAACCCCCTTCTGGTTCAGTTTTCCCTTCATCCGAACATCACTCTTCTTCCTCACACCGAGTCCTCAGTCAAGTCAGCATGATCACACATCTCCAACTTCGCTTGAACCTACCTCCTCTGTATCACACCAACTCAGTCCTATGCCAAGTCAGCCTGATAACACATCTCCAACCTCACCTGCCATCTCTTCTTCCCCATCATTCAACTCTCAGTCTAGTCAACCCTCATCACCATTACCTCCCCCCCCCCACTCCCCCCTCCTATTAACACTCACTCAATGCTTACTAGGTCCAAAACTAGACTTCTACCACCAAGATTGTTCCTGAGTCATGTTGAGCCTCGATCTGTCAAAGAGGCCCTTTCTCATCCTCAGTGGCTTACTGCCATGAAAGAAGAACACACAGTTCTTCTAAAGAACCAAACTTGGTCCCTGGTCCCTCTTCCCTCAAACAGGGCTGCTATTGGTTGTAAGTAGGCAAGTGATGCTGATTGTGATGCTGATTGGACAAGTGACCCAGATGACAGGAGGTCTACCTCAGGCTCCTGCATTTTCTTTGGCCCAAATTTAGTTTCTTGGTGTTCCAAAAAGCAACCTCTAGTGGCAAGGTCCAGCACTGAAGCTGATTACAGGAGTATGGCAAATACCACAGCTGAAACCATTTGGATCCAATCTCTACTTACCGAACTTGGAATTCCCTTCACAGCACCTCAACTATTCTGTGACAATCTCAGTGCAGTTTCACTAGCTCACAACCCAGTTCTTCATGCCAGAACCAAACACATGGAACTTGACATCCACTTTGTTCGAGAGAAGGTTCTGTCTAAGGCTCTACAGGTCACTCATGTGCCTAGTACAGAAAAGATTGCAGACTCACTCACTAAACCCCTCTCCTCTTCTAAATTCACTGAACTTAGAACCAAACTCAATGTGGCGTGCTTGCAGCAACCACCTTGAGTTTGAGGGGAGGCTAATAGAGTATAGTACAAGTATATGTAGTTAGTACAAATGTATGTATTAGTACTGCATAATTGAATATGCCAAGTCAGCATATTCAGTTATGGTTATCCAGCTGTAATTGTAACTGACAAAGGCTATATATAGGCCTGTTGTAATAGTTAGAGATTCAAGAAAATGAAAGTTACAATTCTCTAAAAATTCTCTCATGAGTTCTTCGATACTTTGTCTTTATTCTGTACGGTGACATTTCTGTTTTTGGAAGGTTCTCGTATTAATAATGTAATCTCTGCATTATTTTCAATGATAGATAGGAAAAAAAAGAAAAGCTAAAGCTAAAGAGTAGCCAAATATTACCAGGAAGTTTATGAATTTGTTTCAGAGTTTGAGAGAGTGCACACTGCACATGGATATTTATTTTAGGGTTAAAGTAATCTTTTGGTCCCTATACGTGACATCGATTTTCAATTTGGTCCCTATACGTAAAAAGTTATCAATTTGGTCCCTATACGTGACACTGATTTTCAATTTGGTACTCACCGTTAATTGGTCCCTATATAAGAGGGCCAAATTGCAAATTATTGTCATATGTAGGGACCAATTCAACAAAAAAAAAATTGAAATCGGTCCCTACATGTGACAATTATTTTCAATTTGGTCCCTATATGTGATAATAATTTGTAATTTGGTCCCTCTTATATAGGGACCAATTAGCTGTGAGGACCAAATTGAAAACCAGTGTCACGTATAGGGACCAAATTGATAACTTTTTACGTATAGGGACCAAATTGAAAATCAGTGTCACGTATAGGGACCAAAAGATTACTTTAACCTTATTTTAGTGGAGATGCATACAAGATTATAAGTTTTTGTGAAACTAACTTTACAGAGAAATCCTACTATAAAAATATATTTTAATATAGGCAATCAAATAGCATTTTGTTGCAGCTAGGCTGCTTCTGAATGATAAATGTTTATCCATTTATTGTTATTGCAATTTTTTTGTTCAGAAAAAGATTGTTACTGTTGCTATGTTATGAAGAGGATATTTGTGAGTTATTAAAACATATTTTTCTGATTCTGATGGTATATATGTTTGGTAGGTTGGAGGCCTTGGTGATGTTGTCACTAGTCTATCCCGGGCTATTCAGGATTTAAATCACAATGTTGACATTGTTCTTCCAAAGTATGACTGTTTGAACCTTAGCAATGTAAGCTTTTCCTTCATTTTTCCTGTTGATTTGGTGCTTATGTTTCATCTGAATCTCTTCATTAACTCTATTCCTTAATTCATGAGTTATCTGGTCTGACCTTATTGAATATTTCATGATGTTGTAATTATTCTTGAGAGTGGTATATCTTGAGTTCCAATATGAAGCTGCTTGATAATAAATGAAGGGAAACAAATTCTAATAATGTTTGATGGTCATGTACATGGAAATTAATGGCTAGTTGAGCACATTTCTTAACATTTGGCTATTGAGCATCTGCATCAATGGCTCTCTTAAAAGATATAAACAGCCCTTGACATTTGTTGAAAATGCACATATTATGTTCGTGTTAAAGTGTTTTAGTTAATGTTATTATTAGCTGCTAAATATACGGCTTCTGATGCAGGTAAAGGACTTTCAATGCCGCAATAACTATTTCTGGGGTGGGACTGAAATAAAAGTATGGCATGGAAAGGTTGAAGGCCTCTCTGTCTACCTTTTGGAGCCTCAAAATGGGTAACTGCTTTGGTTCTCCATCCTTTTTTGTAACAAATGTCAATTAAGTTCTTCTTATGTCTAAGCTTAATTCTTTACATTGAAAAAAATACCTTTTTCACATCAACTTTCTAGGTTAGAGCAATATCCATGTTGAGATAAAATGCAAAAAATGTTTATGGTAACTGACTGTAATCATGTCAGTGAGCGTAATATTATTATGATAAAATTGCTTGAAGAAAAGGCTTGGATTCTTTTGGACACAATTTGCTAAGTGTACAGTGGTACTCCGGTGGGTTCATTGCCTGTGATAAACTTGAGGTACCTGCATTTTAGGGAAATAGTAGGAATGATGGTGGTCAGGCAGGCCAAGCAACTTACCTGGCTAGACTTTCAATGTATTCAAGGGGCACTTACTTAGACACTTAGTACCAAACATTGGGCCAAATGTTTCCAAGCAGCATCAAGGTTGGGTCGGGTGAAGTTCATAAGTTCCATCACTTGCTTTTATCAAAGTAACGGCTTTTTATGTATCAATAATAATTTGAATAAATTTGTGTAATGCCAAGTAGTACTACTTTTCCAGTTATTAACCCAAATTGTATTTGAAGGTCAGCTGCAAGTTTATCTCTCCGCAACTGTTTGATGAACCTAAATATTGCATATCAGATAAACTCTATCACCACTTCAGAAACAGTTGAGAGCAGAAGATATTTTCTGTATGTAGAAACATATTGATGATTATAAAATTAAAAAAAAAACTTATTGATGATTATATGCGAAATAAGCCTGGAAGAAACAAAACAGAACCAAATGTGTCTGAAACAAATAAATTGGTCTTCCTAGATCTATAAATTACATTAATTAATTATGTATCGAAGCCAACAGCTTGAATTAATAATTGTTGGCTATATTGTTTTTTCATTATCTACAATATGATTATCTACATTTGTACTCTTCATGAACGTTGACATTAAGCTGACTTGAAAAGCTTCAATGCTCCATGAACTACATGTACTATGCTTTACAAAATCTGTATTCATTCTTGCAGATTCTTTAACGTAGGCTGTGTATATGGTCGTGGAAATGATGCAGAGAGATTTGGTTTTTTTTGTCATGCAGCTCTTGAATTTCTACTCCAACATGGATTTCATCCTGTAAGACATTATTTGACTAGTGATTAAGCTGTTTATCTTTTATTTGATGAAAAGCTGTTAGTTTTACAACTTTAATGAAACGTTTCTTTCCTGATGTAAATGTGCAACTTAAAGTGCCAATTGATTTGATGCTAAATCAACGTTCTCTCTCATCCCACTGGACCCAAAAACATGATCATGCAATTGTTTATTTGAGAGAGGAATAGTCAGAAGTTATCATAGTGTCATGAAGTTGTTGCCCCTATTTTGACTCATTTACTACATTGATGTTGTTGATTCTCACATTGTTGGTTTATGCATGCATAGATGTGATTGTAACCAAACTTCCTATACATAAAATGACCAAGAATATTACATGAGAAATAGCTGCTTTCAGACTATCATTCTAGGTATGCAAGTATCCGAAACCACCTTTCCTGGTGATCAGCTTTCCTACTGTTATTGGGGTATTTGTCTTTCAGATTAAATTGACATACAATTTCCATAACTTTGCATGTGACCTCGGGTTTAACAATTATATAATCACATCTTTTTGTGAAAAGGAAAAAAATGAATTAGTTATCTTCTAGGATGTTTTGTAATTAGCTCTACAATGGACAGGATATCATCCACTGCCATGATTGGTCCAGTGCTCCGGTTGCATGGCTATTTAAAGACCACTATGCACATTATGGTCTTAGTAAAGCACGAGCTGTCTTCACAATTCATAACCTTGAATTTGGAGCCCACTTCATTGAAAAAGCTATGACATATTCAGACAAGGCTACAACTGTAAGTGCTGGTTATGCCCCAAATTTGTCAATTTCCAAAACTTCCACAGTATTTGATTATTTTTATCTTGGTAATTTTCATTGTTGATGGTAATTAGTCATATTTTGGTATAAAGTACAAGGCCTTTTTAATGGGGTTTCTCTAACAAATATGTTGAGAGATTGGGCAGGTTTGCTCCATTGATTTTCTCTTTTATCTTGGTTGTTCTCTGTTTTGTTCTTTTGTTAAGGAGAATTCCTTATCCTCCCTTCTCTCTGTAACTTTTTCTCTTCGTCTTAATGAATTTCATTTTTTATAGGAAAAAAATGCAGTTTTTAGTCGTTATATTTGTTTTATTCTTTCTGAAACTCTACTTTTCTTTTAACTTGCAATAGTAGAGGAAAAACTTAAGAGCTAATAAAGTACAGAATAAGAGGTACAGTGTCATCCTGAAATGAATAGGAAAAACAGGAAATTAAGATGTTGAATACAACACTTAAACAGACTATCAGTCAAAATGAATCTTCTACAGAAGCCATTAGCATACCATCATAGCAAATCCAAAGTGATAATCATCCACAAATAATCAAGAGTTGAAACTATATAAGAACTATTGCATACTAATTCAATCATTTTCAACAAACCAGGGCTAGCATCACTCTTACTAAAAAATTTGTTAAGGATCAGCCATTCCAAAAGCTTGAGCTATTAGGTTTATGTCTTGGAGTGATTTTTACCTCTAACACAGTCTCTCAAACAAGAGCCATTTGGGCTTAAGTGCTGATTTTTTTCTTATTTCAACTTTGTATATTATTAGGTAGATTAAATGGAGAGCAAAAGTTTGAGTATGTTATGGAAGCAACAAAGTGTTTTGTGCACTTAAAAGTTATAGCATATCTTATCATGAATTTGTCTGGATCTCTCACTCATCTATGCTTAAAGTATATTTTCAAACAAACTTTTTCCTTTCATAATTTAAGTTTATAAAATTATGACATCAGATACAATGAAAGGAATGAGAAGCTGATTGTTACTTGCATCTATATCTTATTTTGATTTTCTATTATCGAATAAGCATTTCGGTCACACATGTTTGGCAGGTCTCCCCCACTTATTCAAGGGAGGTTGCTGGGAATCCTGCTGTTGCTCCTAATCTTCACAAGTTCCATGGTATAATAAATGGAATTGACCCTGACATATGGGACCCGTATAATGATAATTTCATTCCTGTAAGTAGACATTTACCCCGATATTTCTCTGTCACTTCTTACATATCCACAGTGGCATATAGTTATCAAACTAAAGTCCCAACATTGTGACTGCTTGAAAACCTATGTCTACATACTAGAGTTGGGTAACTCAAGTGGGAAGTGGGAGCAGTGCTGGAGGACCATTTTTATCTTCACTTTTTTACTTCCATTGGATAAGACACTAATGACTAGCTCCATTCTATATCAGTTCTTATCATACATGTGTTAAAAATAATGCAACCAATTATAGCGAAGATACTTGCATCATCTTTATTTTGTAACTTTGTGAATATTTGGGGTGGATCATTGATACGAAGAACATATCCACTGGAAAAATGCTTCTTGCTCAAATGTTGCAGTCTCAACAGTACACAATTGCACACATGGCTCCATCTGGGATTAATATAGAAAAGTTTAGTTAGAAATTCTTAAATGCAAGACTGATGGATTCATGCATGTAGTTGAGTTCAGTTAGGACTGTAATGAGTCAGTACATTACTCTACAGTCTACCCGCAATAACTGTAACTTACTTATTATATATAAACTTTTATTCAATTTCTACTACTAATTCAATTATGACTATTCCAATATAACATTGTTCCAGGTATCGTACACATCAGAAAATGTTGTTGAAGGAAAAAGAGTTTCCAAGGAAGCCTTGCAACAAAGGCTTGGTTTAGAAAAAGCGGATCTTCCTTTGGTAGGAATTATTACTCGATTGACTCACCAAAAAGGAATTCATCTCATCAAGCATGCCATATTGCGTGCCCTAGAACGTGGTGGACAGGTCTTCTTCCTCTTTCTGTTTTACATTCAAGTGTGCACCAGCAATGCCATTGTTTCCTGCATAATAGCAGAAAGTTCCCTAGTATATGGATGGGCACCACTAGAAAAATTATAAAAATTTCAACTATTATTTTGTTATTATTATAAAAATCATGCTTGAGGCCACACTTATTAATTTTAACCGTTTAGGCCAAGTGGTTATTTGACAATTGATGCAGTATTAAACCTTCTTTGTTTAATTTGTTTTGACTTCGATCCTCATCACCCTCATGTTAGGAGATAAGCAGCCAGTTTGTAGCCTCCTTGGAGGAGTTTCTGGTTTTCAAGTCAATTTGTTTAGCAGAAATAATTGTACAGGATATATATGATATCTTGAACTTGGAAAATTTTTAAGCTTCAAATATGTGCCAATGATATTGAATTTTGATTATAAGCCAATGGTAAATGTCATAATAAGTTGTTTGAATTTGTCATTAGATTTTCTAGTTCAATTTAGAAAATTGTTTACGAATGTTGTGTTAAAGTATAATGTCTTGACCGTGGAAAGATTTGAACGCAGGTTGTATTACTTGGTTCAGCTCCAGATCCTCGTATCCAAAATGATTTTGTGAATTTGGCCAATCAATTGCATTCTACTCACAATGATCGTGCTAGACTTTGCCTTGCATACGATGAGCCTCTTTCTCACTTGGTAACTAATAGAACTCAAAAATCTTTGGTAACTTTTTTCCTATTACATTTACAGGTTCAACTTATCGGGGCACTACTGATTCAAATTTTTTTGTTCTAGATATATGCTGGTGCTGATTTCATTCTAGTTCCTTCAATATTTGAGCCATGTGGACTCACTCAACTCATAGCAATGAGATACGGCTCAATACCTGTTGTTCGAAAAACTGGAGGTTTGTACATGCTTTATGTCAGCGATATAATTCATTTCTTGGTCTTGTTGGCATGCCGACCCTCAATAATGCATTGAACATTAACCTATGTGCATGTCTGGAATATTTGTATCATTTTAATTTCTTTTATTCATTCACCACAACTATGGTTCAGCCGACCATCCATCTTGATATAATTTTTCAGGGCTTTACGATTCTGTATTTGACGTTGATCATGATAAGGATAGAGCACAAGCGCAAGGTCTTGAGCCAAATGGATTTAGTTTTGATGGAGCTGATGCTGGAGGTGTTGATTTTGCTCTCAATAGGTGAGTTTTGTGCTGTATGATGAGCAGGCAGTTATGTCTGAACAAGAAAAAGCCCAATTTGCCAACAGCAAAACTGCAAAAATACTTAACAGTCGGCATAAATTAATATTCAGAAGCTAAACCAAATTTAGTAGTGATCTATGATGGATTTTAAAGTTTCTCGAACATTAGCTTGTAGGCTAAAAGTCCTTTTAAAATTAAATATGTCGAGACTCAAACCCAATTAGAGACCATACTAAGGGCTAGTGGCATCTCCTCAATCTATTTCATGTATATGATTGATATTGACTACAAAGATTTCTTTTTTTTTACCTTATTATCATATTTTGGTAAAATAGTTTTGGGAGTGTCCCAACATATATTTGGAATACGCGATCCTTAAGACAAACATCGTATGTTGGAATTTTTACCTTGGAATTTTCATGAGGAAAGAAAGAAGGGTTGAAAATGGTTATGAAATGGCCATAGGAAACCATATGCATTATGCATTTTTAAAACATAAGCTCCTCCCTTTGATGTTTCTGGATCCATCCCTGATCGAACTGTTTTGTTGTCTTGCTTGCTCATGTTGTCGCCGCACACTAGCACGCACACATAGCCATCAGTGTTTCTAAAGTCTTAATGTTCTTATTGCAATATTAATTTTGTGGATTTTATTTTTTTAAGGGCAATAACAGCGTGGTATGAAGGCCGTGATTGGTTTAACAGCTTATGCAAGAAGGTGATGGAGCAAGACTGGTCTTGGAACAGGCCTGCTCTCGACTATATGGAGCTTTACCATGCAGCACGCAAGTCAGCATGAGATTCCAATGGACATCATCAATAGTGAGATGCATATCACCCGATCCCCTATTTGTACAGCTTTAGTGGTAAGTTTTAGTCTAAAAATCATGAGTTGCCTATAGTGACGATAGATCAGTTTGTAGAGACAAGGCCCAAATTGTTCATTATTTTGTTGGCACGCACTAAATAATATTGTAGGTTAAATTTTGCAATAAATTATGCTAAGAGATCACGTCTTGAAATAGTCGAACTTGTGAAATGCTGCTAGCATTGCAGAATAGACAAGTGCTATGCAAATTCTAAAAGTGCATTACAGAATTGAAAATCAAGAGTAAGAAAGAGTCGTTTCAAGTTTTTTTGGCAGTGAGCAAGGCCTACTTCTTCTCAGGACAATTTAGAAGGAAGTCATTTATTGAAATTGTATATTATTTATTAAAAACTTAAATGACTTTCATCATCTTCAACCAAGGTGATAAAGAGATTGATAGTGCACTTATTTATGAAATATTTGAAGCCATTAAAATTTTATGTGGAAATCGTCACAACGTTAATTGAGATAAAGTGCAATATGTTGTTTTAAAAGAGCAATTGGGTTTTCTTTTTGATAACAGAGGTAAGCTAGTAAACCTTCACCACTAGTCTAATTCTAATAATTTGGGGGCAATTGTTGGATCTTAAGATAAGGACCCTCTAATTTGATAATGAGGCATTGTTTATAAGTTTTATTCTATCCTCTGATAAGATCAATGGATTAATCTCCACAGTTGCGTGCAGAGGATATCATAGGAAACCAAAAAATTCTGAGTAAAATTCGATTCAAAGGTTTGGATTATTGAATTTTTTTTTGTGATTGAGTCAATTTAAGTACTCTTATCAATACATTATTTTATATTTGAAAATTTGATAAAAAATGAATCATCATTTTGGTCCCCAAAATTGTGAAGCGTAGCAAGTTGATCCTTCATATTAAAAGATAGGTAAAAACATCATCCAAATTGAAAAAAGTCTATCATATTAGTCCAATTTTGCAAAGTTTTTTAATTTGGAGACAATAACGTAATGAACGTTTTTTTAATTTGAGAAACGTTTGGTTAAAATAATGTTTTAATCTCTATATGTGTCATTCGTTTTTAAATTAGTCCCTATAGAAAAAAAAATTATATTAGTCCATACACGTGCAACTGTTACCAAATAGGTCCCTGATATCCGTTCTGTCGTTACCATATATCCGACAACTAGTTATCGAAAGTAGAAAAATGTAAATCTGACATTTAATTACCTGAGTTTTTTTTTAATTGAATCGGGCAAATAAATATTGAAAGCTATATTATTGAATCCGGTGATTAGTTGTCGGAAAAAAAAAAAAAAAAACTCCGCGGATTCACGTTTTTTCTATTTCCGGCTATGGCAACGGCAGAATATCCTCTTTCCTTTTTAAAAAAATTAAAATTAAAATAAAAATAAACTCAATCCAACGGCTCTAATATCCTCTTTCAGTTTCAGATAAACAAATCCACAGTATCTCCAACGGTCATAAATCCCGCGATATAAATAGTGCCACAGTCACTCCTCTGTGCGTTTGGAAATATAGCCGTTACCATTCATCAATCGCTTCAAACAACAATCAATCTCTGAATTCAATCAAATCAATTCTTCAATTTTTCCCAAATGGGTAGATCAAACCCTAATTCCAGAAGTTCCGAACTCACTGACCCCATGAGAAGAAGTTTCAGCGGAAACCCATTTCCCAAACCCTCCCTCATCCCCAACGCTAGAACCTTCTCTTCTGCAAATACCCCATCAGGTTTCGCCTTTTATTTTTTTTAACTGCCCCCTTTTTTTTAGTTTCATGATAGTAATAATGACTGTTTGGATGCTGAGAAAGTGTAGAAAAGTCCGAATTTTGATGAGAAAATTATTATTGTTATCATTTTTTGCTAAAACCAGTGTACCTATTTGATTGACATCGATTAGGGTTTTTATGATTTTGGTGTTTTTTCAGATTTTCAGAGAAGAAACTCTGTTGGGGGTAGGGAAGTTGCAGGGTCTTTCTTCCATGACCTAGATGACAAAGAAAACGGGAAAGACCAGATTTTGAAGCCTTCAAAGGTTCGGTCACCGGCTGCAACTTCGAAGAATGCAAAGAATTTCATGTCTCCGACAATCTCTGCATCCTCCAAGGTCACCGTGTCTCCGAGGAAGAACGTCCTTGTTGAGAGGAACGAGCCTGCTCGAACTTCTGTTCCTTCCACCACCACCAAAGCCAAAAACCCCACCATTCGTAAGGTAACTTTCGCGGAACCATTACCGTGTAGTGATTTCAAATCAGAGAATGATGTAGAACAGAAAAACTTTGTAGCTTTATCATTTGATGGGGTCCCCAATGAGGAAATACATGCTACTTCCTTGAGTAGTGAAGACTTGAGTGGTGAAGCTCCTGTTTTTGATACGAGTGTTCCTTTCTATTCAAAGAATGAAACTGAATCTTCATTTGATACTGTTGCTGATGAGCCTGATTGTGTTATCCTTGACCCGAGTTTTAAGCTTAGTCCTACACCAACTCCAACTCCTCCAGTTTCATCCGCATCTTCCATCTTAGCTCCTCTTGATGCAGATCCTTTGATGCCTCCTTATGATCCTAAAACTAACTACCTCTCCCCCAGACCACAGTTCCTTCACTACAGACCTAAACCCCGAACTGAACTATTCAATGAAAGAGAACTTGGGGACAACTTAATGTATGGGAGCTTTTCTGATACTGAAGTTACTGAGGATACTCAGTCTGAAGGCTCGCAGAAATCAGAGGATGTTTCTTCGGATGAAGTAATTGAAGAAGAAGCTGGGATTTCTGAACCAAGTCCTGCGTTGGCGGAGGAAACTGTTGAAGCAAGAGAGGTGCCTAAACCATGCTTCTTCATGAGATCAAAGGCTATTATTGCTCTGCTTTTGCTCTTCTCAATTGCCTTTATCTCAGTCTCAGTCACAAACTCTTCAGTGATGGATCACCCTGTGTTTCAAGACTTCTATAAGGTCTATGAATCGTCTGACTTCTCGGAGTTTGCAAAGGCTAATTTTGATCAATTCTCAGAATTTGCAAAGGCAAAATTTGACTGGTCAGCTCGAAATTTCCATACCTGGTTTACTAAATCATTGTCTTCAATTTCCGAGTTGATTTCCAATGTCAGAGGAGTGCCCAATTTTGGCCACTTACAATATTATAACTTAACTGTTTTGCACGAGTATAATGCAGTTTATCAGGAGCCTATATTTGGTCCTGGTGAAAGGGTCATTGTTAAGACTCCAGAAGTCTACCCACTAGTACTGAACAATGAAGAGAGTGACACTGCCTTAGAAATTGGTACCGATGAGGATGGGGATTTTGGAGATATTTCAGAAGAGGATTATGAGCCAGTATATGGAGAACAAGTTCAGCAAGATACGGGAGAAACTACAGCGGTTGAAAATGCTCCAGAACCTGATGAAGTACTTGAGGGCCAACTAGCCACTGTGATAGAATCAGATCAGCCTTTCCAACTGGCTGAAGTGAGTGAACCTCACCCATCAGAAGTTGTGATAGATCTTAATCATCAGCCAAGTTTAGATGCAAAGGCTGCTGATATTCATAGTGAAGTGCTTAAAAATGGAGATTTAGAAGTAAAGACGGCAAAGCAAGAATGTGATGCCGAAGTCAATGTTGACAAATACAGCGGTGTAGGCCTCAAGGATCAGCCAGATGTTACTGAAATCCATACAGAAACCTATGGTGATAATGACATAGAGTTGAATGAAGCAGAGGGAGAATCTACAAGCATTGATGCCGCAGTTGAAGATAATGAACCGAGATCAGAAACAATTTACTTTTTGCCACACATGGTGCTATACTTGCTGCCCATTGGAGGTACAATTTTGATTGCAGGTGCAGCTTTCAAATGGTTGAGGAAAGGTAAAAGCAGAAGCACGAGGGTCACTAGCTGTGTGGAGCAACCTGTGTTTGCTAAGGCGGCATTCCATGCCAAAGAAGAGCCATCTCTCAGGAATGGGCCATCGGAGATAGACATGCTTGGAGAATCATTATGGCCTTCAGAAATGAGCAGCATTCAGAAGAGCTCATCCAATAGGCAAAAAGTAATGAAAGAGTTGAATGAAGTTCACAGCCTCGAGAAGAAGCCAAAGAAGAGGAGAGAATCTCTGGCCTCTTCATCTGACTATTCAATGAGTTCGCCATCTTACGGAAGCTTTACCACCTACGAGAAAAT
Organism: Sophora flavescens; assembly: GCA_030762895.1. NCBI lineage: Eukaryota > Viridiplantae > Streptophyta > Magnoliopsida > Fabales > Fabaceae > Sophora > Sophora flavescens. The sequence goes on from CM061062.1 coordinate 106,650,165, forward strand.
TCAGATCAAGAATGTGAGTTATTCTAACAATATTGTGATTTAATCTTGAGCATCACTTTGAATTGTTTCTCATGTGTTTCACTATATTAATATTAATTTTCAGGGGTATGATGAGGAGACAATTACTCCAGTTAGGCGTTCAAGTAGGATTAGAAGCCAAGCCACTTCTCCATTATGACTGCCAAGCCACTTCTCCATTGGACGCCCTCTCTGCAAGGAGAATCGTGAATTAATAGTAGTATTGTATTGATCTAACTTGTGTAAGCAGAAGGTCCTATCTTCTGACTCTAAACTCAATACAATTTACTGATGTTTATTTTGTTGTCTGTTATTCTTGGACTTTGTAGTTGTAGGAACTTTTTATTGAATGAATGAATTGTTTTAAAAAAAAATGGAATCGTGATATTGTACATCTAAAGTTGAATGTGCATCGACCTTTAATTGTACCATTTCCTCTTATGCTCAAAGTGCATTCGATTGTCTAAAAATTAAAATTACTTATTTAATTAATGGTTAATGGATAATAGAACATATCAGAAGATGAAGCACGGACAGAATACCAAAGCCCTCTTTTCTCCTTAACCACTACATTTTGGAAATACCCTTGTCATTTTGGAAATATCAGAAGATGAAGCACGGACAGAATACCAAAGCCCTCTTTTCTCCTTAACCACTACTTCATTTTGGAAATACCCTTGTCATTGTTATGAATTTAAAGGTCATTGTTTCTGCATCGAACAAAAAATTATATTGGAACTTGTGCACCTCTAATATGAGTCATTACCAACATCCTTTTTAACGTGCAGGGGTGACAAATCTTGAACAAAGTTATCGAAGGGGCAAAAAGATACCGAGTAATCAATAGAAAAATTATAATGATATACATGATTTACAATATCTATACTTAGAGGCAAAATACATCACACAAAAACATTCACACACCAAAGAATTCATATCAAATTCATTATAAGTAGTAACCTTCAAAATCTTAGAGGGTTTTTTCATGAGTATCATCAAGACAATTTTTTTCATTTAGAAGCTATATTACTTTCCTCTTCGTAACTAGCTTTTCTTTTGAAAATTGTATCAGTTTTCTTACTCTTCACCAATATGTTATTTCAGGATAACTAGGTAAATTTATTACTCCAAAATAACTTGAAGATGCTTTAGATAATTCAAACAACTATATTTATAAGCAGCTAGTATTCAATTTAAAGATTCATGAAATGGGAAATACTTACAAGTTATATAGGATGCTCCTTTGATTAGCAAATTGACATTTCAATTCATCAACAAGTGCCTTTATTTTAAGCAAACAAGCCTGTAAAAATTAATTAAAAAAAAAACTTATTCGATTTATCAAATAGAGTCTAAAAATTAATATGAAATATCAACTTTCTAGTCTAAAAGCCTAAGTGCCTATTTGGAATCGGCATGTAAACAGATTTTGTAAAGAGAAAAAATGGGAGAAGAGAAGTGGGTAAGAAAAGGAAGTTTTATGTTGTTTGGTTGAGGAAAATGGTAGAGAAGAGACAAAAAAGAAGTATGGGTCCCTCTCCAAAAAAAATCTCTCCATTGATGGAGAGAAAGTAGAAAAGACGTGATTTTATATTAAATTACATTCTTAACCCCCCACATCTGATGTCATGGGTTCTGTGTTTTTTATTTAAAATAATCTAGTATATTTAGTATTTAGCTTAAAATTTTTTTAAAAAAAATTGAGAACGATCTTTTTTTGCCATCCAATAAAGACTTTTTTTTAGGAAAAAGTTTTTTTCTCACTCTCAGATGCAATGTCCTTTCTCTCTATCCCTATTTAGCTTAACATTAACATAAACAAATAACTTTATATCATTTTTCTAATCTACTATATAAAATTAATTTTTTCATCATCCAAACGAAATAAATTATTTTAAAATTGTTTTTCAACAAACATGCCCAAACAAAAATAAATTCTGATTATAATCGAATTTTACAATAATGTAAAAAATGACTGTGTATAATTAGTTATTAGCATAATTTATTTTTTCCAACTTTTTCAAACATACTCAGTAACTTTAGAGCAATGTTATTTGTACATCTAGAATAACACCAACACCATATAAATAATAAAAATCTTTTCGGGTAACTTTAATAAGAAAAAATATATATGAAGGACTTGATTTTGATGTGCAACAGTGCAACGAAACAGATTATAAATCATCTCCGTTTTTGGATTCAACCTACCTCCATTGCCCCCACCTACTTATCAAGTTAATTACCCCTAAAGTTGGTTTACCTTTGGTGGGCACTGAAGCACAAAACACAGAAAGGCTAGATTCGTGACTAACTACGTTCACATTAAAGTAGCAACTTATTTAAGGTTGTGTGTTTACGGTTAAATGAAAATATATATGAAGGACTTGATTTTGATGTGCAACAGTGCAACGAAACAGATTATAAATCATCTCCGTTTTTGGATTCAACCTACCTCCATTGCCCCCACCTACTTACCGAGTTAATTACCCCTAAAGTTGGTTTACCTTTGGTGGGCACTGAAGCGACAAAACACAGAAAGGCTAGATTCGTGACTAACTACGTTCAAATTAAAGTAGCAACTTATTTAAGGTTGTGTGTTAACGGTTAAATGAAAATAACGTCTGCTTCTTTATATCAATAATGACCTTGGTTCAGTGGTATCAGCACATGCCTTGCATCTACGATGTATGCGGCTCGATTCCCAATTGTGGCATTTTCAACGTCAATGTTTTTGAAAGTTTCTAAAACATTTAAAATGGAAAAATTGCCATGTGAAGGTTCGAACTCGGTTTTGTAAGAGAATGGGATACGACCGCTAGCCACTAGGCTAACGGGTATATATTCATCATTGTTAATGATACTTAAGTGTAGGATTTGACCGTTGGCGAAACTCTTGGAGAGTTGTTTTCCTTCACCAAGAGGCATGATTTGGTCTATAAATAGGACCATCTGCATGCATTAAAACAGGTGAAAAAATCAGAATCTCTAAACCATTCTTCACTCCAAATCACATTCTTTCTTCCCTTATGCGCAGAGAGATTTAAGGAGACTATTGTTTTGTAAACTGCCATTGACGATACGATTGGTTTAGGGTGTGCAAACCAAACCAAGGTTCTCCATTGTATCCTGAAGGGGATTCGCCGATTTTACCTGTTGCATCCAATCTACGAGGAGAGATTGGTGGGGGTGAATCGAACCTAAAGCCTGGTGTTCTTACACGCCTCGGAGATTGCGCATTACCATTGTTTTCTTCACTAGTGGAAATAATGTAATATACGGGAACGTTTTACGTCAGTTGACCATATGTTTGACGTTAAAAATGAGTCGGTGGTAGTTTTGTAAATATTAAATCACTATTTGCGTCAGTTGTTTAATGAACTGACGTTAAAAATGATTTGCAAGAATTATTAACACTTTTATCGTCAGTTGTTTATACGACTGACGTTAAAAGTGTGATTTTTACTTCAGTTAAATAAATAACTGACGTATATAATCCTATATCCCTATCTGAAACTCATTCCTATCTTTCTTTCGTTGTCATCTCCCTGCAGTTGTCACTCTTAACGCAGATCACTCCATATAGTGTAGTTTATTTCTAAACTTTTTTTTAAACAAGTTTATTTTTAATCTTAATTAATTTGCTTGAATTAGTAAACAAATTCTTGTGCAAATTAAAATAAATAAACACTTAACATAAAACAAGTTATATGTATAGTCAAATCGCATCTCATTGAAGCGACTCATGAGTTACAATTACATGATTAAAAGATTAAAAATTTCTGCAACATAGCCCTAAAATCTAAAAACATTTCTGCTTCAACGTCATTTTCTTCTCAATCCTGTGTCCTCAGAAACTCAAATGGATGCATCTCCTCCCTCACTTGAATTCCTTGATGCTCCATCTGAATCCACAGTCACTTGCTGCCAAAGCATAGTGAAGGGGATGAAATAAAGTGAGAGAATCACATTACGTGATTCACCCAACCTTACCATCCATGTTACGTGATTTACTCAACCTCAAGTTTTTTGACCATTAAGACAGAGACCTTTAAGTCTAGGTATAAGAAGAAATACCAAAAGTCTCAAATATAGAGCCATAGTGTGAAGGAATAGAAAACACACGAAATATAGAGGAAAAGAAGAGGATGTATTACAGACTGATATAGAAGAATGATACTTTATATAGATAAGAGAGACTACCTGATTTTATTGAAAACTGATCTATAAACTTAATGCTCAATAAGAGGATTAAGTTACAAGGTGCTTGGGTAAGTAGCACAGTAGTCATAGGAATGAATGTTTTTGCATAAACTTATACACTTTTAATGTCAGTTGTTTAAGACAACTGACGTTAAAAGTGTTTTTAAATAAAAAATATTTATTTTTAACGTCAGTTGTTTGTAACAACTGACGTTAAAAATCATTTATTTAACGTCAGTTGTCTTAAACAACTGACGTTAAATAAATGACTCTTAACGTCAGTTGTTACAAACAACTGACGTAAAATATTTTTTTAAAGATGGTTTTTGATTATAACGTTTACACCTGCTCGCCTTCTTCACTTCGCTCTGTACGTCTCTGTTCTTCTCTTTTCACCACGCTCACTCTCACTCTCACTCTCACTCTGCCCTAATCGCAAGCTCCTGTCCACCGCAACCACCGCGAGGGCTTCTTCGCCACCACCGTGAGGTACACTCTTAACCCTAACTCTGTCTTTCCCGCTCATTCTTTGCAATAATTTGACATCTCTCTTTCCCTTTCCCGCTCACTAACTCTCCTTGTCCCTCTACTCTTAGTAAAACCACATCGAACGTTGGCCACCACTCGAGCTCCCCTCCCCACCACCACGCGAGCACCTATTTCTGGTGAGTCTTTAGGTCACATTTTTTTATTTTTGGTTTTGAGTGTATGTTGAAACTGTAGTCTCTGTAGTTGAAACTTGAAACTGTGAGTTTGAGTTGTTTAGAATGTCTCTATTTTTTGTCGTAGGTTTTGTGTTTTCTCTTGTTTTTCTTCTGCTATCATGACCTATTTCAAAATGGGAAGAAATTTAGAGTTGCTTGTAGCATGTTAATAAATATATATTGTTTCTGAACAGACATACATATGGATCAGTCGGATGACCCACATGCACGGGAGGACACTGTAGGGCCTACGCAGGACCCGATCGCGCCTACGCCTGATTCTAGTGTAAGTTTACATGTTATATACTATCTTTAGTCCTTATTTTTAATGTAAGTTTATAATGTTACAACCCTCTATTTTATCATTTTTTTTGTCCATACAGACATCACAGGCTCATAGGAAACGGGGTAGAGAAGCCACGACTTTGAAGAAACTAGAGAAGGCCAAGCAAAGCGGACAGAAGCTTGAGGTGTCCTTCGATGCTAATCTAAATCCCCAGGGACCCCGTGCTAAAGAATTTAAAAAGTGGGTTTTTCTACAAGCGAAGCAGCGCGTTAGTATCAACTACAACCCTTGGAATGACGTTCCACAGAACGTTAAGGATCAGATTTGGGAGACTATCACGGTATTTTACCTTTACATTCTTTTTATTTACATTATTAGATAATTATCCGAGTTATAATCCATCCAGTTGTTATGTATTTAATGTGTAGGTAGCTTGGACTATGCCGAATCACGAGGATCATCATACGAAATGTCTGAAAAAGGCATCAAAGCGTTGGAATGGGTTCAAGCATGATCTTACCAGGTACTGTGTATCTGGGAAGAAGCAGCTTGATAAGATGTTCTTGGATCATCCCTGGATTGATCAGGATACTTGGGATATGTTTGCTAGGAGTCGTCAGGATGAAGAATTTCAGGTTGGTTGATTAAGTTAATTTTGTATGCTCCTTATAAATCATTTAACTGTATTTAATTATGTGTTTTTGTTTGAATAGGCTAAGGCAGAGAAGGGTCGGCAGAATCAGGCGAAGAATGTCCACCGCCACACCATGTCTCAGGGTGGGTACGAGACTCGGATCAAGGAGATGATGGCGGATAGGCTGAGGGTGAAGCAGGAAGAGCACTCTGCTAGGATAGAAAGAGGAGAGGTGCCTGAGGGCACACCATTAAGTCCTCCATCGGACATCGACCGCGAGGATGTCTAGTTAGCCGACCGCATGACAAAGACGGGATCTTTTAAAGTTGATGCCACTCGCGAAGTGGCAGATAAGATTGTAAGTAAATAATTAACTTCATTTCAATTGATATTTGTATAGATATTTTTAACACTTTTCACTTGCACGTTTTTCCATTTTTTTCATTGTAGATGGATCTTAAAGCACAATCCTCCCAGGGCTCATTCATCCCTTCTGGACGACGGGACGTCTTGATGACTGTTCTAGGCAAGAAAGACCATCCTGGTCGGGTTATCGGTGTTCCTGGGAACGTGATCATCAAAGAATATTATGGCAAGTCTGCTTCACGAAAGCGGGTGGTCGATGAAGCATCAATTTTGGATGACATGACTCATCAGCTCATCTCCAACCCTCCTATTACAACGCATCTGATGAAAAGCTTACTATCCAACCCAGAATTCAAGCAGGCGCTTGCTAGAGAGCTTTCCTCCGTCGGTTCATCCCAGGACACCGCAGGACATGTCAACCCTTCACATGTGAGCACAAAAGAGAGTTATAGTAGGGCACATGTGGAGGACGATGAGTTGGCAGCTAGGGAGCGGGAGTTGGAAATCCAACGCCATGAGCTTGAGTTGGAAATGAAAAGGCGTGAGCTTGAGTTGGACTTCAAACGACGTGAGCTCGAAATGTTAACAAAGGTATGTATTCATTATTAATGTCCAAATTAGTCAAATAATTACTTGTGTTTTTTTAATTATCAACAACTTATCTATTTTATTTTTCCTAAATTGAAGGCCAAGTCGACGTCGGTGTCGCCACACCGTCACTCGTTTGTTCTCACTTGGTGAGGATTATGCGTTTGAGATTTTTGAATATCCATTGGAGCACGATGGATGGGTGGCACGCCCAAATCAACAGAGGATATTTTCCTTCTGTGGTGAAGATCTCGGGTACGCCTGCAGAGATAACGTGTGGATGGCCAGCACGGTTTTGAGTCTCTGGTGCACGTAAGTTAATTTTAATTTTATAACTTATTTATTTTTGGTATTTTTCCATTTAATAATTTATTTTAATTTCAATATATATATTATGTAATTAACATCCACACTTTTTCATATCTTAGGTATCTCCATCGTCTTCAGCTTGATAAGGGCGTTGCATCAGTTTACGGCTTCTTAGATCCGTCAATCCTTATGCCCAAATTCTTTGCTGGCGATGCATTTAGTAACTACATAGGAAACTTGATGGGAGATAAATGGAAAGAATTATATCTGGCTCTCTACTGTATGAATAACCATTGGCAGTTGTTCGTACTTCACCCGTCTAGGCATACTGTCATATTCTTATGCTCTCTTCACCAAAACCCACCACATGAGGTGGTGGAAGCTGTAAATAAGTAAGTAACTAATATTAAATTTAATTTAAGTTTTAATATCAGTTGTTTTTAGTTTATTACACACATGATATATGAATTTGTTAATTGACATGATTATTTGTTTATGATAGCGCGCTGAAGGCGAGTAGCATAAGTTGCGCCAACGGGAGAAGTAGGACTTCTAAGGCTAAAGGAAATCCTGAATGGATCATCCTCAAGGTTTGATAGTTTATTTATCAAATAATTAATATTATAATTACTAACTTATATGTATATTTAACTGACATTGAAATTAATTTTGTTTGTAGTCTCAATTTCAACCCGACGGGTGGTCGTGCGGCTATTATGTGATGCTTCATATGCTGAACATAGTCTCTGCATATATTACGGATGGATGGAAGAAGGTAATATTTAAACAACTTGTTAAATTATATATTATAGTTTTGGTGATGACTTGCGTTAATGTTATTGTTATTATTTGAACGTGTGTAGGCATTTAACGACCAATCGCCTCTTCAAAAAGATATGTTTAGAGACTTGAGGATGCGCTTAGCAGAATTCTTCTTCAAGTATGCTGCTGAAAAAGGAATTGACAAGATACCTCCGCATTACTTAGATGAATAGTTTTTTTGTTAGACTTTAGAAACTAATTAATAACATGTACATATATATACTTAGATTGGTAGTTTTGTTTTTAGACATTATATATATATATATATATATATATACATACTTGTAGATAGTTATGTTTTTCCTATACATGGGTTTTGGTTTTAAGCCCCCCCCCCCCATTGTTCCTTTGTATATTTCTTTTCTTTTTGTTAATATTGAAATTTAAGGGTAGTGTTTGCAATTATGTAATGTGTGCGATATTCTGTGTTACTGGGATATTTACTGAATGTAGGGATAGCTGAGGGGAGTGATATTTTAAAACTGAATTTTAAAAAAAAAAACTATTAACGTCAGTTGTATCAAACAACTGATGTTAATAGTATTTTATAAAATATACAGTACACTATTAACGTCAGTTGTATTAGGAAACTGACGTTAAAAATAAAATCTTTAACATCAGTTCTTTAACACAACTGACGTTAGTTTGAACAACATTAACGTCAGTTGTGTTAAAGAACTGACGTTAATAGTTTTATTTTTAACGTCAGTTGTTTAAACAACTGACGTTAAAATATTAACTATTAACGTCAGCTGTATTTACGTTAGACAATATTCTGACGTATAAAATCAATTTTAACTGACGTAAAAAGCACTTATTGTACTAGTGCTTCTTCTTTGTTGCAGATCTATTCCCCATTTTCTAACAATCTTTATGTTCGATTTTCGATTAATAATAATGGTTGCAACATTGAGGGAGATTACATTTGACATTGTCAAAGTGGAGAGGTTCGAGGGTGAAAATTTTGTTCGTTGGAAGAAAGAGATGCATGGCCTTTTTAGAACAAGAAGAGATGAGTACTCCTAGACTTCATCAAAATATTTTATTTGTGACCATGGTGAAAGGTACACAATTACTTTCTATGGCTATGATATGCTTGATATTCTAAGTTCATATATGTTCAATCATAAAGGCATTCTTTATTTATGTTAAAATTAACATGTGGTATTAGAGCCTTAGATGCATGATTTAGAATAAAATCAAGTATGTGAATTTTGATGAACATAAAAATGTTTGGTTTATTATGCATGCAAGTATGTTGCTCTATTTTGATAGAATTGTCTAATATATGAATGATTATATCATGTGCATGCATTAGTGGATTTGATCCATGTAAGAACCAATTAATTTTTGAAGTGTTCTAAGTTGTTAAATTGGACATAGATGTTCATAGAGAAATGTTATAGAAAACTTATAATGATTGGATCATTGTTTTGTTTGTTTTCTATAATGAAAATCATGTAGATTTATCCTAGAACATGTTTAAACATGAATACAAAACATAAAGACAATGAGAATAAGTTTAGAATTTGGATTGAATTGTCAAAAATGTCAGTTAGTCGTGTGACCCGGTTTCTTACAAAAATGGGTTTAACCAGTGGTAGGAGATGACACTTAGTAAAAGGTTGTGGAGTCGGGTGTTAAATAAATACAATTAATGGTTAATGATTCTATCAAGCATTGCGTCGGCCTGTTGGCTAAAAACGAAGACCTTGTGGCGGAAAGCATAGATGATGACCGCTAGGACAACTCCAAGTCTGTGTCACTGTTATGTTGTTAATTATATTTATAGGTACCAAATTCTTTGCTAATAGTCAATCCATGATTTTATGTGTTAGCAATGATTTGTTAGTTAACTAAGTTAACGAAAATACATTTTAGATGTAAAAATATTTTCAGTTACCCAGAAACAATGATGTTTATGTATTTATTATTATATAGTATGGGTAAATTGAAGTGGTTTGTTATTAGATATTTATTAAATATCTTAGGAGTAATAGAATAGGAGAAGCTTATTATCATAGTTATTACTTTGAGTCTACTAGAATAGTTGACCAAACAACTGCACATTATTCCCCACATAACAAATTAGTATAGTTGAAAAGAAAAATAGGATATAAGAAGAAATGGTAAAAGCCATAATATCCTATGTTGGTTTAACAAAATGATTTTGGGGAGAAGTCATATTAAAGGCTTGTTAGGTAGTAAATAGGGTTCCAAACAAAGGAATAAGATAACTCCACATGAGCTCTGGAAAATAGAAAACCCATTCTCAAATTTTTCAAAGTTTGAGGTTGTAGGGCAATAGTAAAAGTTCTTGAACCAGAAGAAATAAATTATGTGAATGGGGAATTGAATGTGTGTTCCCGGGCTATGCTAAAATTAGCAAAGCATATAGATTCATGGTTATGGAATCTAGTGACTCATTCTGTTAATACAGTAATTGAGTTTAGGGAAGAATCTTTCAAGAAGATAAGTTTAACTCAATTCCAAGTCACGAGGATAATGTTCATAGTAATGCACATGATCAGAAAAGTAATGTATCTAATAAAGATACTTTGGTGGGTTTAGAACTTAAGAGAAGTCTGAGAGCTAGAAAAGAGAAAACTTATAGACCAAGGTTTTTCATGTTCCTCGTTGAAGGAACAAGTGAGTCCATAGACGGTTATGGACCAATATATTATTATATTGAAAGTGATTTAGCAACATTTGAGGAGACAAAAAAGTCTCAAGATGTTACTTTCTGGAAGGAAACCATACAATAGAAAACTGATTCAATAAATGGGAAATAAGATTTGTAAATTAGTAGACCTCCCACCTGGTTCCACAACAATAGGTTGTAAATGGATTTTCAAAAGGAAAATAAAGGTAGATGGAACTATAGAAAGTTTAAGGCAAGACTAGTTTCTAAGGGATTTACACAAAAGGGGGGTATTGACTATTTTGATACATATGCACCTATGGCAAGAATTGCTTCAATTAGAGTGCTATTAGAACTGGGATCCATCTATAAGTTTGTCATCCATCAATTGGATGTGAAAATGTCATTCCTAAATGGGGAATTAGATGAAGAGGTGTATATGACACAACTGAAGGGTTTGTGGTTAATAGTCAGGAAAAGAAAGTGTGTAAATTGAATAAGTCGTTGTATGGACTAGAATAAGATCCTAAGCGATGAGATCAAAAGTTTGATCAAGTTGTGCTAGCTAAATATAAAATAAATAAATCTGACAAGAGTATTTATAGCAAATTCCATGGAGGAAAAGGGGTCATGATTTGTTTATATGTTGATGATATATTAATATTTGGTACTGATCTAGATTAGGTTGAAGAAACTGAGAAATTCTTATCTAGAAATTTTGACATGAAAGGCTTAGGAGTAGCTGATGTGAGTCTAGGAATTAGAATAATAAAAGATGGTGAGAATGTAGGTTTACCCCAATCTCACTATGTAGAAAAGGTATTAAAGAAATTTAATCACTTTGATTGACAAACTATCACTACTCCCTATGATCATAGCGTTACTTTAGTACCAAACGAAGGTAGTCTAGTAGCACAACTTGAATACTCAAAAGTAATTGGATATTTAATGTATGCCATGACATATACCCAGTCAAACATTGCATATGTTATAGGAGACTAAGTATGTATACAAGTAATCCAAGAAAAAACCATTGGCATGTTGTCCAAGAGTATTGAAATATTTGTTGGGGGCAATGAACTATAGTTTAAACTATAATGGTTATCCTTCAGAATTAGAAGGATACACGGATGTCAATTGGATGAACTATACAGAAAACCATGCTTCAACAAGCAGTTGAGTCTTCACAATTGGTGGGGGTGCTATTTCTTGGGGTTTCAAGAAATAAGACGGCATTGCCGGTTCCACCATGGCTGCAAAAATTTATAGCACTGGTAGCAGGTAACAAAGAGATTGAATGGCTTAGAAGTTTGTTGTATGAGATACCAATTTTAATGGCACCGATATCCATACAATGGGATAGTCAGTAAACACTATCAAAAGCATATAGCCAGGTTTATAATGGAAAGTCCAGGAACATTGGGCTAAGACATAGTTATGTCGAGGAACTAATTTCAAATGGAGTAATATCCAAGGTCTTTATAAGACGGAAAGAAATCTTGTATCCTTTGACGAAAGGACTGACAAGCGATATGATGTGGAAAAACATCATTAGGGATGGGAATCAAGCGCATATCTACATGATCACCAATAGTGGAAACCCAACTCACACTTGAGTAGCATCAAGTCTTGAGTTCAATGTGGCCAAAGTACACTATGAGAGTGATTGCAAGTACTTGACGAATAGATACATCGCAAGGTTTAAAAGTACTTGGATACCATAAGGACAAAAGGAAAAGGGTGAGCTTTTGCTCTTAATGGACCTATACCATATATGTGCCGAGGTGCCCAACTTATGGGGGTGCTTTTGGTAAAGTCCACCTATATGAGAGTGAAGTGGGGCCGCTTCTTAGAGTTGGGCTTGACTCTGTAAGCTCTCATGAAAAGGATACACGACACAAGACCTTACCAAACGTGTCATACTACCACGTCGTTCAATGGTACCGAGATTTCATGTGTAAGTCATGCACGCTTGTTCTAATGAATATTTGGTTCAAAGCTTGTCTACAAAATTATTCGGGGATGAGTGAAACCCATGGCTTACTAAGCAAATGTTCAAATCCCCAAGATACCTTTGTTTGAAAGCATGCGATTTCCAGAATAATGGGATTTGGATTTATTTTGAAAATGATGGGGGATTGTGAGAGATTTTCAAATTAAAGTAGCAACTTATTTAAGGTTGCATGTTAACGGTTAAATGAAAATAACGACTGCTTCCTTGCATCAATAATGACCTTGGTTCAGTGGTATCAGTGCATGCCTTGCATCTAAGTTGTACGTGGCTCGATTCCCATTTGTGACATTTTCAACAAAAATTGCCATGTGAAGGTTCGAACTCGGTTCTTTAAGAGAATGGGACGCGACCGCTAGCCACTAAGCTAACGGGTATATTGTGTTTATTCATCATCGTTAATGATACTTAAGTGTAGGATTTGACCGTTGGCGAAACTCTTGGAGAGTTGTTTTCCTTCACCAAGAGGCGTGATTTGGTCTATAAATAGAACCATCTGCATGCATTAAAACAGGCAAAAAACTCAGAATCTCTCAACCATTCTTCACTCCAAATCACATTCTTTTCTCCATTATGCGCAGAGAGAGTTAAGGAGATTATTGTTTTGTAAACTGCCATTGATGATACGATTGGTTTAGGGTGTGTAAACCAAACCAAAGTTCTCCATTGTGTCCTGAAGGGGATTCGCCGGTTTTACCTGTTGCATCCAATCTACGATGAGAGATTGGTGGGGGCGAATCGAACCTAAAGTCTGGTATTCTTACATGCCTTGAAGATTACATATTACCATTATTTTCTTCTTCTTTGTTATAGATCTATTCCCCATTTTCTAACAGCTTGGACTAGCTGGTACGTACACTAGATGCATTCACCGTGTGAGAAAATTCAATGGAGGATTTCAAATTGGTTAACATCCATTTGCTTTATATTTTGAAAAAATTGATTTAAAAAAATGAGGTTGAAAAAAATGATTTATGTTTTGTAATGATATTGGAAAAATGAGTTTAGAAGAATTAATTTTGGTTGAATGTTAAAGTAAAATAACTTTAGAGTGTAAATATAATGAATTTTATGAGTCACAACCTAGAATCAATTATATTCAACGAAAAAGTTAGAAATTTTTGCTTATCTCAAAATCAATTATACTCACTTCAAATGTGATTTGTTTTCACACAATTTATAACCAAACAGGTTCCAATATCCGAAAATCAATTATTTTTAACGTAAATGAGAATTTTCGTAGCCAGGAATCTAAAACAAACACGTACTTAACAGTTTCAACTTTCAATACATTATTAGTTTGGTATGTTCGGTTGTGTTTGGAATTGTATGGTAAGATTTTGTTTAGATAAACAATTTATTAAAGCACTTATATAAGAATGATTTATATGAAAAAATTTTATGTCATAATCTCATTTTAAATTAAGTTATTTATTATTTAGATATATATTTGAAAAAAATCTTTAAAATCTATAAAATATATAAAAATAGATAAGTTATTTATTTTGGATTTAATTGATATGTATTGAGAGCGTAAAATTTTTTATAATGTCAATCAATTATAATTTGATATCTCATTGAAAATCATTGACTCTTATTCCAATTACCTTAAAACTCATCTATACCTTAATTTCTGATTGGTTGACGATGTAAAAAACTTTACACAAACAATATATTAATTAAACTCATTTATTTAAATTTATCCAAACACTTATTTTTTTTTAACATGAAAGCACTTGTACATTAAGAAACTCCGATAAGTTAGTGCTTGTTTGGGTAGAAGTTGAAACTAAGTTTCAACTCCCAAACCCCATTTACTACGTTAATTGAGACGTTTGGGTATAAAATCTCATCCAAAATAATTGATTCATAGTGGGTAAAACTGAGTTTTGTGAAAGTAAAAATTTTTAGTTTTTCTGTTGAAAATAATTGATTCTAGATGTAGGACCCACAAAATTCTACATATTTATACCTCAAAAGTGATTTTACTTTATCATCCAAATAAAATCAATTCTTCTAAACCTACTTTTTAAATATTGTTATCAAATATAAATCAATTTTTTTAACTTTGATTTTTTCAAAATCAATTGTATCAAAATCAATTCTATGATAATCTAAAACAAACGGACTATTGGAAGTTGTATTATAGAAACGTGGCCTAAAATGATAATTAGATCAATGTGTTATGTAGATTCGCACTCTCACTTTGTGTGCATGGTCATGGTTGTGATTGTATTGTGTTGTGGATATTAAGAGAAAATATAGTCGATATAATTGCAATTTCGATCACCTACGATACTGTTTTGATGACTGTCAAAACCAATACATCACGATCCAGAATTCGATAGATTGCATTATAAGATAGATTAGAAAGGTTATGAAGAAGAAAAACTATAAAATATGATTTAAATGACTAGTAGTTTAAATCCTTTAATTATATGTCGATGATTCAAATCCTAAAAATAATAATAAAATTTATATTTGTAGGTAGAAAAATTATCTCTCAACTAATATTCTATATCCTTAAGAAATGTCCTACGACACTGTAAACACATCCTGAATTCCATCCTGAACCTTAGAAATAAAATAAAAAATGAAGAAGGTAAAGAAAATCTCAATGACAGTTGAAACTTGAAATCTACCGTCATCTGTCAGCAAAAACCCACTACAAATAAATCTCAATGCTAAAGTAGTAGTACTATTCTAAGGAAAAATTATACTCGCAAATGGGTGTTACTTGGGGAAGCACCCTCTCCTAGAACTAGAAGGCATTAATGAAGAGAGGTAGGTTGCCTCACAGCTCACAGTGACAGAGAAAGAAACATCAGCTAAAAGGCTACAGATAGAGCTTTTCTGTGTTACAGTCGAATGAGCATTGTTACAGAGTTGAAGATAAGGTTTGGGATCACTAAGTTACTGCCACACCAATCGTTTATTACCACCTCTCTATATCACAGTGCAACTTTTCTGAGTTTTTCAAGATATATAGAAAATGAAAATAAATAAATAAAAAGGAACTTATTATTATTAATTTAAAGACCTTATCAACGAGTATTTTAAAAATATTAATTAAGTAATCAATATAAAACAAGATTGTATTAAAAACCAAAATGAAATATTTTTAAATATATTAAATATATTTATTTCTTATTCAAAATTTCATTTCTTAATTTTTTAGATAACGTCTTCGTTGGCATTACTCTTGATTTAATGCACTGAGTCTGAGTGAGAGTGAGAAATCACGCAAGACAGGCTCAGCCTCGACCTGTGTTGCCTCTTCTTAATTAGATTAGAAATGGTATGATGGGACTTGCTCCCTCTGGGTTTGCTCAATGCTGATGTGCCCACTTCCTTCTTGTCCTTCCTCTGCCTCCTTTCTGTGCCCCCTTTTGGATTTTTGCAATTAACCCATTTTCTGGAAGGGAAATATTAACGAGTATTGATACTTGTTAAGAAATAAAAAAAATTTATATTAAAAAATAATATATTTAATATTTAAATAAATGAATATTTAATTTTAAATATAATTTTTTTTATTTTTTAATAAATATTTCAAAAATACTCGTTAGCATATCGTTCCTGACAGTTATTAAATATACCAACTGAGATTCACGCCAAAGACCCATCATTTTCTTCTGCTTTCTTTACTATATATGACCTTTTCTGGTGCAAACAATAAATAATACACCTATATCTCATATATTATATATGGATAATGTTATAGGCTTGGATTAAGTTACACTAGCCAAAATTTATACAATGTGATAAATTGTGGGTCAATCAAATAGGTACATGAGTGGATCAAATTTATAAACATTCACTATATATTAAAGTCAAATATCCAGATGTTAAAATGATTGATTCCGTACTTAATATATAGGTGGTGTAAATTTTAAATGGTGCACCATAGAATGAACCTAATGTTATATTTATTTGGTGACAGTTTTTTGGTTCAGTGGGTCTTTGACCCCCGTCCTGATGTCTAGAGTCTTTGACCCTGACTAATCCGGGATACGACTGAAAGGTAACTAAAACTAAGAATTATTACTGCCAAAGATCGAATTTATACAAAACACGAACTATTCGTCCTTAACCATTAATTTGATGTGTTATTAGTACTTTTTTATTACAGGTATGTATACTTCTGTTGTTTTTTTTAATAATGTTATTCACCCAAACTCATCTTAGTTAGTTATGTGGACAAGTTAGGCCTACGAGCGTATCCCATTTTAGGTTGTTTGGGCATGTTATGAAACTGATTTCTGATTCGATTGATTGACCATGGTTTTATTTATTGATTTTCAATCACATAATGAAAATGACTCCACAAGAATTCGAACTCGAGTTCGCCAGATTATCCTTACAAATTCGAAGATATGGGTATTCCGGTGACTTTGATTTTGTAACTTTTATAGACATTTTGATTTTGCCGTGTTATGCTATTAACTTGGGTGATGTGAGTTTGTTCGCATATTCATCATTTTCAGTTGTTGTTCGATGTATTTTATCAATTTGAACGAATTAATATCTTTTTAATAAAAAAAAAAAGAATTCGAACTCGAGTTCGTGAGATTATCCGTTTTATAAGAGCAAGTTGCTTCCATTTTATCAAGACCCCGATTTTTATTCACGTACTTCTATCCGGTTATTTTGTACTTATATAAATTTTATTATTTAATTACACTTAAATTTATTTAACTTTTTACCCAATATCAATTCAATTCTGCCACATAATTTACGCATGGGAGAGATCTGAATTCTAAGATGTACACCTAGCATTTTTGTTTTTTTCTGCGCCCCTTGTCTTATTTTATTTTCAGGTACCACCAGTCTGTGAGTCTGGTCTCGGATTTTCAAGGCTTCTTCCTCTGTCCTAGTTGGTATTTTAAGTGGTTAATTAGTCACAATTCCCATTTGAGAACTTTATTTTTAATGAAGTCCTGGTTCCTTTTGGAGGGTATCGAAACAAAAGCAAGGTAGATTCCTGATATTATTCTCTTACACCTTTCTGCTTTTTGATTTCCAAGGACGAAAAAAAGCCCATTTTATCTCATTAGAAACCGCAATATCTCTAGGTGGAAAAGTTTCAGTGGTGTCATCTATATGTCTAAATAGGAAACTATGTCATCATGGCTCATAATTCAATCCCCTTATAGTTATATTACACTCCTCTGTCTTCTTTTCTCACAAGCACTCCATCCATTCCATTACATCTTTCTGCATTTGCATGTAGCAAAGAGCAAAATGGCAAATCAAGGTGGTAATTTTCTGAGCAAAAGCAGCGGTTTTGGTGGGGGTGCAATGGAGGACAAAGATTTTGATGAAGATGATGTTTGGGGTGTTGGTGCAACCAAAGAGAAGGGTGGTTCTTCCTCTGCATGGCGTGTACCTGCTACTACTCCAAGGAAGATTCCAAGGGCTAATAATGCAGTACCCTCCTCTTCCAATGCTCAAGTGGTTCAAGGGTCTTCTTCTTCAGCTCCTAGGGACATTCCTGACTGGTCAAAAATTTATGGGAAGAATTGCATGAAGGGGTCAAGGGATGATGGTGTAAGCAACAAGGGTGATTGTGGTGAGGATGTTGATGATGGTGATGGTGATGGTGATGATGATATGATTCCTCCACATGAATGGATTGCTAGGAAGCTTGCAAGGAACCAGATCTCATCTTTCTCAGTGTGTGAAGGGATGGGGAGGACACTCAAAGGGAGAGATCTTAGCAAAGTAAGGAATGCCATTTTGACCAAAACTGGTTTCATAGAGTAGCTAGTAGTGCCTAGTGGAGTCACCACCATAATCATATATCATCATCCATGTCTTGTCATCATATAAGCTTCATTTTGGCATTATCATCACTAGCCCCACCACCATTAAATCATCATTATTGCTAGACTCAATTCCCATGCAATGGTTTTGTATGGATTGTTAACATTAATTAATATATGGTATATTAGTATTAGTGTACTTATTATAGTATGGATTATGATATGGAATATGATGTTCTGCTGCTAGTGGGACTTAAAGTGGAATATGAAGCCAGAGCTGCCCTTTTTGTTTTGGTTCTTTTTGTTTCTTGTTCTAATTTTTCTGGGGAAAGAGGGGTTTAGGGAAAGTAAAAAAAAAAAAAATAGTGGCAGTGGCAGTGGCAGCAGCAGCCCCAGAAGTTTTGTCTGGATTTCTTGTAGAATTTAGTATCTTTTTGGCGAATGGAGTGTAGTGCACCCTATAAATAAATGGAACTCCTTATTAGTTTGTCTTCAAGTCCTTCTCTCTTTAGCCTCAGGTTGATCTATAATTGTGCAATGCTTTTTATATTGAAGCGGGACTGTTTTTATTCATGCATGATCTAAATTATTACTGTTAATACTGGTTATTATTACATAATCCCTTCCATTCATTTTTTGTTTCCGGTGAAATCTTCCTTTCATTGATTATTACTTGTTAAACCACTGTTTTTAGAACATCTTTGGGAGTTTCCTGTATTCCCTAAGAATAAAATATTTTAAAATGAATTCCTTGTACAAATAACTTTAAAAGAGAGTTTCATAATATTTAAATATTTTTTTTATATTTGATAGTGTAAAAATAGAGACAACAAGAGATATTGAGAAGGGAAAGAAGTTAAAGGAATAAATTTTTATTAGAGTGAGAATTATATCGGTCTCATAAATTCTAATAGACCCGCTAATAAAAAAAACTTAAAATGGGTTCCTTAATAAAGATGCTCTTCGAAATTCAATGCCACGGATTCAACAAGTAAAACAAAAAGCCTCAATAGTTTTTCAATTTTTTTTTTAATTGATGAATCTGACACCCTTTTTCATTAGAATCAAGGGCCAGCACGGCAGCACGAATATGGTATAAAGTTTAAAGAGCATAATGCCCTGCTGTCCTTCTCGGACAGACACTTTTGCTCCCCTGCAATTGGCAGTTTGGCACCCCATTAAGAAAATTTGCGAGACTTTTAATTACATGATCCTAAATCTGCTCGATCACGAGGGAATGGGGAAGGAATTTTATTTATTATTTTTTTAAAATTATAAGGGCCAACTAAAATTAAGGTTGTTATTTTTTTAAGAAAATGCTAACCTGACATTGATTAAGAAATAAAAAAATGGAATTTTTTTTGAAAGTGATACATGCAAATTGTTTAAAAGTATTATTTCTCTTTTTTCAATGAAAATTTATTTTTTTTGGATTCTTTAATAGCACGACCAATTTTTTTTTTATATCAAAAAATCTTTTCTAACTGAACAATACAGTTTCTTTTAGCCTAGAAATTTTGTTCAAGAAGCTAATTCTAGTAAAGAAAACACGGTCTTAAAAAGAATTTGAAGATTTAATTGAAAGATCTAGAGGATAATGGATTATGGATAATATCATAACAATGTCTCTCTTTTGCCGACCCAGATCACAATGATTAGTTTTGAGAAGGATTGGGAGGTTTCAGAAAGGCTAATGTTAATAGAAGTAATTTTATGTGAAATTATTAAATTTTGTGTGAATTGATATAAGAGTATTAATAATTGTACGATCCAATAATAAAGAATGCCTTTTAATTTCTTTGTTTGGTCTATTTCTGATTTTCCCCCTCACTTTCTGCTAGTGTTCTAACGTTGCACCACCTGTGAACAGATCATATATTAGAATAAAGCTAGCTCAAAGGGAGGCCGGGAACCATTATAAAGGATATTTTCACATATATTTATCTGATATGAGACTTAACATATTTCTTTTACGTCTATGATCGATTGAACATCTGTTGGGGAGTCAACAATAAGATTAAATTTGGTTATGATACTATATTAGAATAATTAAATTTAACATTATTCCAAAAATTAGCTCAAAAAAGTTTATCCGTATCACCAAAGTGATGCACCACTTAAGTGATCAATTCTAGACCATCTAGGTTGCCAAGGGAGATTGTCAAGGGCTATTAACTTTTCAACCTAAGTTTGAGTGGTCAAATAATCAATGACATTGAGTCAAAAAAATAGTCAATAAC
The DNA here is from genome assembly GCA_030762895.1 of Sophora flavescens. Taxonomy (NCBI): domain Eukaryota; kingdom Viridiplantae; phylum Streptophyta; class Magnoliopsida; order Fabales; family Fabaceae; genus Sophora; species Sophora flavescens. Next base: position 106,670,749 of record CM061062.1, read on the forward strand.
ATGTGTTAAATTGGAGAGTCGTGATTGATCCACATGAATGGTATACCATTACATCACTTTGATGGATGGGTGGTGTACCATAACATTCACCTTAACTTCCTTTTCTTATGTTTTTTTTTGAAACAAGCCTTTTCTTATGTTAGAGTATATGGTTTTTGGGCTTGTCATTTTCCATATTTGCCAAGAATAGTAAATGGGAAGTGAGCGTTCCACTAGAATGTTTATGCTGAATCTCTTTCGTTTATTTGGTGGTCTCCTTCAATGTTTCCTCTTTTGATTTACATTGGTTATGTTGAACATATTAGCAGGGGACTGCACTAAACTATTGTTTTCTTTTTTGTTCCACCTTACGGTCACGACTCATAAATACATATTTGAACCCATGTTCTTCATATTCGAATGTGAGTGCCTATCTTATCACCAGTCAAGATAATGTGAATGAACATCATGAATAAGTCTATATCATAATTGAGCCATACATTTTAGTCTTCAGTTATCCTACTACAACCAAGGGATTTGGCTCAAGGGAAATTTTGTAACGGGCAACAAATAGACATTGAAGATTCCATTTGTCTCTTGGGCACGATCTTCTTAGTTAATTTATCTCCTGATACTGATAGTGATACGCCCATTTTATTCCGTACGTAAGTTGTAGGCCATGAGAAACGTTAAAGGCTGTGCGCTACCGAACCTCAAGGCAAAGTCATTTTCTTTGTAACGTAGACCCTCTTCACATTTTTCAACTTCTCAATGATGAAGCACATTTTTACTTCACTTTTGCAGAAACTGATTAACTGAATCACATTGAGAGAATTGAGAAAGAAGCACGAGAAGAGAGAAGGGTATAAAAAGGCACTTATGATATGAGTTAAACATGTCCCATGCGTTTGGTCAATAATCTCAATATATGTAGCACAATAGGGTTGGGTTAAGATGTATCATCTATATTTTATACTATTCACTATATCACATATATGTGGTAAATTTTGGATCAATCAAATTGACACGTGAGTTTGGTCAAAATTTCAAACTTTCTAGTTGTATTATACTGTAGTCAAACTATATGAATACATTATATTATAGTATAGTATATGTACTCTTTGTATTCGTAAATTTAACTCATATTAAAATAATATTTTTTGATTAAAAAAACTGATTATATTGTAAAATAATATTTTAATATGAATTAAAATAATGTTCGTTGTCAATAATATTTTACAATATAGTCAGTTTTTTTAATCAAAAAATATTATTTTAATATGAGTTAAATTTACAAATACAAAAAGCACATATATTATACTACAATATACTGGGGTGTGGCTATGGTGCACCACCCATATTTTATACCACCTATGTGGCAAATTTTGGGCCAATCAAATTGCCACATAGATTGGTCAAAATTTCAAACTTTCTAGTTGTACTATTCACTAATGTAGTGGATGGTATAAAATATGGGTGATGCACCATAACCCAACCCAACATAACAATATACTTGTGAGTTGTGGCTGCCTTCGATAGTTACTAAAGTTACGTTACAAAACTTGCACGTTATTCTGGGCGTTATTGATTGTACCTTTACTTGTTTAGCGTCATTGATTGAGAAGCACAATATGTTACACCATTCCTTGAGTTGAGAGTGAAGCCTTGTGTGTTTCATTGAGGGTGATTCTAACCCTAAACCAAAGAACCAAACCAATTTTCATGAAAAGGATTTGAGTGGGATCAATCTGAATTGAACTGGATTTAACCCGTTCATGAGAGGAGAAAATTTTGAATTGGCTGTGATATATTTAAATAATTTATAATAATTTATCTTAATACCAATCACCAGGTAAGTAAAATAGCACAGTTTCTATAATTAATGTTATATATATAATAAGTGAAGATACAATACATATATAATATATTGTACCGATCATTACAAAGAACACCTTAATTCAGTATCAATACCGTAAAGTCTATTGATGGAATATGTTCCTACATCTCGGAATGAAATCATGAGTGTCACATCCCTGGTTGTTCTATTGATTGACGACTGTCCCCACAGACCAATATGGGTCTTTTCAGCGTGCTTTGTCCTCACTCTCATGCTTCACGCTTTACTGTGGAGTTCTTAAGTGATGGGCTCTCGAAAAGAAGATGCATCTTATTGGTATAGGTAGTACCAATCAATTCATATAAGCTATCCTCAACTATATAGTCCCATACCTACACAGTCTCGGGATCCCTCTCATTCGGGTGTGTAATCGGTTCATTCATGTGTCCCTCCGCCTAGAAGCCTGCCAGGAGCCGCTATTTGTCCGTGCCTTCTTGCACCGGCGATCACTCCCCGCCCTCGTCGGCACCCGGGTGTTACAATGAGAACATGGCGAATGATCCGGATGAGAGATTCTCAACACAAGACACGGGAGGAGAAGTTCTCAGAATAATACTTATTCCTACAACCCGGAATAATATCATGAGAGCACAATGGGATATCCGGGTGAGAAGTTCTCGGCATAAACATATGAGAGGAGATCAAGGATAAAACGTATAAGGGAGTAAAGGCGAGAGATTCCCTCTCCTGCAATTAATGACATTGATATCACCTTCGACCTCCTAGGCCTATATAAAGAGTGCCTCATCTCAGAGAAAAGCAGGCAAAGGACAAATACTACTCAGATACATAGTCCTAGATAACCACTATGGTCTCGGGGCTTAGTTCATAGTTCTTAAATCTTGTAAGAACATTTTGGCGCCCACTATGAGGCCCGGTAAAATTTCACCCTGACCACTCTATATGGTTCAGACGAGAAGTAGCGTAATTTTACGAGGCTCCAATGACAATCAACATCCTGAAGGAATGGATCTGCCAAGAGAACCAGCTGCCATCCAAGAGTTAATGGCCATCGTGGAACGACTGACGAGGGAAAATCAGACCATGAGACAATAGGTAGAGAACCTACATAATTGAGGCCAGTTCGAGAATGCAGCGTTCGAGACCCAAATTAGACACCACAACAGATCTCCGACTAGGAACAATGGGCAGAGTCTGGTCCGAACCGAACATCCCTTTACGGAGGAGATCATGAATGCACCTTTTTTTGAGACTTTAAGGCTTTGACTACAGACTTATATGATAGAAACAAAGACCCTGAGGAACACCTAACAGTGTTCAAAACTCAAATGCTACTGACAATGACCACAGATTCCATCAAGTGTTGGGTATTCCTTACCACCTTAAGAGGCCCAGCACTGGTATGATATTCTTGCCTTCCTCCTAATTCAATTTTTAATTTTAATGGTTTTGCCACCAAGTTTTCGGTGCAATTCGTAACTAGCCGAGTTCCCCAGAAAACTTCGACAAGTTTGGTAAATTTTAGACAAAGACAAACTGAATCTCTGTGGGAGTTCATGACGATGTTTAGTAGAGAAACATTATTGATCCAAGATCTGAGTCCTGCTGTTGCACTACATGCCACCAGCCTCAAGCAAGGACCTTTCGCAGACTCGTTAGCAAGAAAACCCCCTTCAAATATTGATGAATTATGGAGCCACAGGATACATCGCAATGGAGGAGGTAGCAACATCTCGGAAAATGAAACCCGTAAGGACGTTGGCAATGCCAGATGAATCCCACAGTAAGGAAGGAGATCGAGGAAAGAATGAACAATGTTAGTGTATGGGTGAGAAGCAATCCGAGTTCAATACTTATACACCATTGTTGGCTCGACGGTCAGAAATACTAAAAGAGGTTTTTCAAAATAATCTTCTGCAGCTACCTCCCCAGGGAAGAACTCCAAGAGAAGATGACTATAATAAGCATTGTGAATACCACCGTAATTATGGGCATGACACGGAAGAATGTCGGACATTAAAGGATGCCATTGAACGATCGATCCGAAGAAAACACCTTGGTCAGTATGTGCGAGGAGGTGATGACAAGGAAATGAGGCTTATAGATTAGAAACTCTAGGTCAAAAAGAAGTCTCAGGAACTTGGATCCCGTCTAATTCGAAGTTTTATTAAGTATTGTAATTAGGTGATGTACTCTTTTTCCTTGTCAGTCTTTTTTGTCCCTATAAGGGTTTTTAGGCAGAGAAGGTCTCAACGAGGCACACCTCAATAAAATATTTCATGAGTTATTATTGTTTGAATAGTGAATCCAGAAAGGCTCCGATAATCCTTAAGAAGGAAAATTCCTAAAAGGAAACCTCTCTCCGAGAAGATCTTAGACCAAAACCCTTAAGAAGGGAAATTCCTAAAAGGAAAACTCTATCCTAGAAGTACTTGGACCAAAACCCTTAAGAAGGAAAGTTCCTAAAATGAAATCTCTGTCTAAGAAGTTCTCGGACCAGAACCCTTAAGAAGGAAAGTTCCTAAAAGGAAATCTCTCTCCGAGAAGTACTCGGACCAAAATCTTTAAGAAGGAAAATTACTAAAAGGAAATATCTCTATGATAAGTTTTCGGACCAAAACCCTTAAGAAGGGAAATTCTTAAAAGGTAATCTCTATCCGAGAAGTACCCGGACCAAATTCTTTAAGAAGGAAAATTCCTAAAAGGAAAATTCATCTGAGAAACACTCGGCAACTATCTATAACAGAAAGTGTTCAATAAAGTGCTGATTGTGGCAATTAAAAAAGAGACATGGACTTCCTAAGCTCTCTTCGCTGATTACATCTTGGAGCTTGGGGGCTTCTGTTCCTACATCCCAGAATGAAATAATGAGAACATGACTAATGATCCGGATGAGAGATTCTCGGCACAATACATAGGAGGAGAAGTTCTTGGAATAATACTTATTCCTACATCCTGGAATAATATCATGAGAGCACAGCGAGATATCCGGGCGAGAAGTTCTCGGCATAAACATATGAGAGGAGATCAATGAGAAAACGTATAAGGGAGTTAAGGCGAGAGATTCCCTCTCGTGTAATTAATGGCATTGATATCACATTCGACCTCCTAGGCCTATATAAAGAGCGCCTCGTCTCATAGAAAAGCAGCCAATGGACAAATACTACTCAGATACATAGTCCTAGAGAACCACTATGGTCTTGGGGCTTACTTCATAGTTCTTAGAGCATCTCCAATTAAGTGAGTCCCACTATACCACATCATATTTAAGCAATCCACCATACTTTTACCCCAATGGTACTTATTTAAGCAACTCTTAAGCAAACCCACATTTTTTATATTTGCACTTAATTTTGTTTTAATTTAAAATAGCAATCCATCTTTGAATTTTTAGCAAAAATTAATTTTTTATTCATAAGCAACTCATCATTTGAGTTCTTTATATAAGCAACCATGTCTTATTTTAAGCAACCCACATTGCTACATAAATCAACTCCAATGAGAGGAAAAAATAAACAATGATTCCTTAGTTACCACAAAGATTTAAGAACTTCATAAGCAACCCTCATTAAAGATGCTCTTAGTTCATAATTCTTAAATCTTGTAAGAACAGAATCATATCCTAAGAACTTAATTATGAATATAAATCATGTGAACACCTAATTTTGTCCTGGTTTTTTCTCTTTTTAATTCATATTGTGAAAAATAAAAAAAAATACAATATTGCAAAAAAAAAAAAATAAAGAAAGAAAGAAAGAAAAGAAGAAGATATGTGTGATCGTGTGAGGCCAAAGGAGTAAGACAAAAAAATTTAATTTGTTTCAGAAACAAAGAGGAAAGTCAAGCTTTGAAAAATTGCAAGAGGGAGAAAGTTTGAAAATCAAAACATGAAAGAGGAAAACATTGCCCCAGCTCTAATGCAGTATCCACTTATAATCTGAGCAAATCAGAAAGCAAAAGGGACTAAGCAGCTAAAATGGAAGGTTTACAATATAAAAGAAAAAGTAATAACAAAGTGAAGCAAAGAATAGAAAATAAAAAATGACTACATTGTTTCATCTTCTGCATCTAAAAAGGACTTGGAGGTATATAAGAAAGGGGGAGGCGTAAACAAATGGGGGGGAGCTTCAGAAAAAATTCTCAGATCATTCTTTGCACCTTCATCAACCTAGAGTCCATTCTGTTTCACCCAGATTCCTCTCCATTATTCCCTCATTTCACTTAACCACCATGACCTTCAACAGACAACATCATTGTTCAAAATAATAAAGCTCCCCCTCACCATATACTCTCCTTAGCATTTTGTCTTCTTCCCTAACCCATATTCCTGAAAACAAAACAAAAAGAAGAAAACCCAATGTATATAAAAAGCATATCAGATTCTCAGTTCAAGTAGCCACCATGTCGAAAACACCGTCGTCGCGAACCGTGCCTCGCCACCCACAGATCTGCTTAGGACGCATCACTGCTGTCGCTCCTCCGTCGTAAACCACCTCGGATCGCCCCTATCTTCTCTGCCATTCGCGAACCATAGGATCACCGCTACCCCGAACGTCGCCGCGCGCTCCACGTCCGCACACCGCCGCTCACGACCCCTGCTCCACCGTCGCGCTGCTGGCAATTGCCGCCGTTTGGTCTTCCTGGTTCAGCCATCATTTCCTCCTCTATTGGCCTGAGGGTATTGTAAAAAAAAAAGACTCAGAAGCTTCTAGCTTCTGAGTAGGGTTTCATTTAGTTGGGCTTCTCATGGGGTTATGGGTTAGTCTCATTTTTTAGCTATTGGTCTGTTTTTGGCTTGTGGGCTTAGGATCAGTAAGTTTTTTTGTCTACTCTGTTTGCTTACTGGGCCATTTCTTCTTTTATTTTCAAAAAATGTTCTTGAAAATAAAAATAAACTGAAGTTACTTGGAGTCATGGGTATGGGCTTAAAATGTATACCATATTTCATCTTGTCTCTAGGAAAATTTGAAATAAAAAAAAACAAAAATCTTGTAAATATTTTTCATCCATATTTTAAATAAAAACTTCTTTTCAAAAAATCTCTTTTGAGTTCACGCAACAATTTATGACGTTGAAGTATGATCTTTCATCCTCAAGTATCACATGAATTGTAGGGATTCATCGTATAGCTTAGCTATATTTGACCCTGTACAAGAGTGAATTTCCTTCTTTTTTTTTAAAAAAAATATTTTCAATTTGCTCTCTTAACAAATTTTAACATTTTTTTATGAAATAAATACCTTTTTGAATTCACGCAACAATCTACGACGTTGATGTATGAATTTTCATCCTCAAGTGTCACATGAATTGTAAGGGTTCATCGTATAGCATAGCTATCTTTGACCCTGTACAAAAGTGAATTCCATTTTGTTAAAAATAATAAATATTTTTAATTTGCTCTCTCTCTTAACAAATTTTAACAAATTTTATGAAATAAAAACCTTTTTTTCACGCAACAATCTACGACGTTGATGTATTATTTTTCATCCTCAAGTGGTGTATGCATTGTAGGGGTTTATCGTATAGCACTGCTATCTTGGACCCCGTGCAAGAGTGAATTTATTTCAAAATAAAACCTCTTTTTTAATAAAAAAAATCTCTTCAAAAAAGAAAAAAAATCAAAAAAATGATTTTCAAAATGTTAAAATCAACAAATCAAATCTTTTCTAAAGAACTACGTGGCTTTTAGTTTCCCATCACACCCGAGAATACGTAGGAGCAAGATAAATCATCTTGTCAAGTCAAAACTAAATTTTCCTTTTTCTTGTGTCTCTTTTTATGTTAAAATAATTAATCAAAATAATTAAAATTTTCTACTTTTAGGGATGCTCTATGGACACGGTGTCATATCCAATCCCTTAGATTTGAGGTTACCCTGGGAACTCATGTGCCATGTTTAACCTCATTTAGTTTTTATAAATAATAAATTTAAAAATATAAAAATTAATAAAATTTAAAATATTAAAAACTAAAAATAATTCTTTCTTGTAAATAATTTTTGGGGTAAAGTGAATATTTAAGAGGTTATTAAAATTATTTTGTACAATTAACTTTAGGTACCGTTTTTAAACGGGCGATGTAGGGTGCTAACACCTTCCCTACTCGTAACCGACTCCCGAATCCAAATCTCTATCTCTTTTTTAAGACCAGTTTCCTTAAAATAAATGGGTTTTTCCAATGTTTTTCCCAAATAAAATATTGGTGGCGACTCCTCTGCTTTTACCTTGCTTTTCGCGGCTCCCGGACGGGACGGTTGCGACAGCTGGCGACTCCACTGGGGACTTTCGAGAGTTAGGCCTATCATAGTTGTTTGTGCAATTTCTTTTAATAGCTTTAAAAGTGTTAACTTTACCCTTTTTGTTTATTTTCGTAAATAGTTTTAGTTGTTCTTATAAATGTCTTTGTATATTCATGCAACCCTAGGGTAGAAAACTCTTTTAAATGTTGGTTGTTCTTTTGCAGGTTTGGGGTTAGTTTTTTTACGTTTTGTGCAGGTTTGCTTGCTCCCAGCACACACGTCATCATCACATATTCACACACTTTTGGGCTCTATACCCAAGTCTTGGAATGACATAATATTAGAAGGGGCTTCAGTGATGTTATTGTGATGCTTTTGCGTCCCTGATAGACATTGATTCTCCCGCCCGGATTGCTACCGGAATATGGACTGCCATATTGTGACTTTTCGGTCCCTATGGTGAGGTTCATGGATTCGGGTCCTCATTTTTAGATGAGGGTAATCATGGGACCATATATTTAGGGGTCTAGATCTGTCCCGGAAGTCATGCACATAAAATGTCATTAGCAGCCTACCAAACTAGGGTCTTGACCTCGGAAGTTCAAACTTTAGGATGCGACCCATGTAGGACAAAAGGGAGCACATTCCACCTTTTTCTGCAACATGAATAATCACATTTATATCTCATGCATCATGATGCATTCCACATACACCTTAATATGCCATTCATTCATGCATCTCGTTACACTCATTATTATTCATTGTATGCTCGAGCATGTAGTACTTTAAGTCATGCATTGTTAATATGTTATTCATGCATTTTGTTACACTCTCATGCATAAGTAAATTTGCTTTCCAAATGTTATTAACAAAGTAAATTTTCCCTCAACAGATAATTTGGTTTGAGATAACACCTTTGATTACAAGAGATGGAAAAAGTCAGACACACTAGCAATGCTCCCACCACCAAGAGCTCCAGGGTGATATTGAACTCATTAGAGAATCTGAAAGAGTTGAGCCAATCTTTGCCTCAAGAACGTCGAAGAAGCTTCACCAAGAAGTATGGAGGGATCTTGGACCTAATTTTCATACCAGTTGAGACTGCTGCTTTGAGTGCTTTGTGTCAGTATTGGAACCCCCACCTCAGATGTTTTGAATTTCAAAACATGGACATTACTCCCACCATTAAAGAATATGCTTGCCTGTTAAGGTTGCCAATGCAGAAAAACCCCGTCGAATACTTTCACTTGGGGCAATGCTTGACCACTACAAGCATGGCAGGGTTACTAGGGCTTCCTGAAAATGATTTGAAGCTGACCGGGCACTCAAACTCGCGAGGTGTAACATCCTAAAATTCTAACATAATTAATTTAAAAAAATATATATAATAATAATAATATTAAGTTATTAAAAAGTATAGTGCAAATAAAATATAAATAAGAGATCAAGTGTAAAGAATTGATATTATAAGGATTTATTGAAATTTATTAACTATTATAAAGAATGCAAAATTATATATATATATATATATATATATATATAATAGAAATATATATGTATATATATATATTTAAAAAAAAAGAAAAAAAAAGAAGGGGTACAAGGGCGTAAGCCCAGGAAGGCAGAGTATATATAATTATACTCTTGTCACTGTGCGTAACAAGGAGCGCCGCACAGCGTCCGTTCGTCCCTTTCCTGCCAGTACAACCTAACAACAACACAGATCCAAGAATACCACAAAACGGGAGAAGAATTTTTAGGGAAGCACAAATCCTTATCATAAATAATTTTTAGAGCACATTGGAGGTCTTCGAGAGGTGAGTAACAATACTTTTTACGAACCCTCTCCATGGTATGAATGATTGTTTGTGTTGACAGTTTTATTATTATTTTTCTTATTGATGGATGAATTGATTTGCAAGTGTGTTCCCCTAAATCGAAGAGAAATTGTTTATTGCTAATTTATAGTTCTGTGTGCGAAATTCTTGTGTTTAAGCCAGACGGTAAAATCACTAAAGTTTCATACTGCGTGTCCAAAACCTCTCAGGAGTAGATTTTCTTTTTATCTTTAACTACTTTTGTGAAGTCTCCTGTATGCCAAGTTCAATTCAATAGGCATTGGTGTTCCACTGACGCGTGGTTTTACCTCCTGGGAGCATATAATTTTATTTAATTGGACTTTAATAGCTTAGACATAGCATGTATTAAATCCCATTTTGCTTATGGTTTAAAAAGAGAATAAGTACATTTGATTGTTATAATTTAAAATATATTCAACATGTTTTATTTGGGATATAAATTATATACGTATGTGAGTGGAGTTTGCCGTTATGTCTCCTAAGATAGAGGCAATGACTTTTAACATCGCCATTTAATGGGATGTCGAAATTAAGATATGGGACAAGGAATCCATTTTAAGAACGAGGCTCTCGGGTCACCGTTAATGGGAGGCAAGGAACCCAATTAATTACGAGGTTCTCGGGTCACCATAGGGGCAAGGAGTCAATTCTAAAATGGGATTCCCGAGTTACCATCGGGGCAAGGAATCAATTCTAGGACGAGGTTCTCGGGTCACCATAAAGAGGGTGGCAAGGAATCAATTCTAGAACGAGGTTCTCGAGTCACCGCGGACTAGGGATAAGGAATCAATTCTAGGACGAGGTTCTCGGGTCACCATAAAGAGGGTGGCAAGGAATCAATTCTAGAACGAGGTTCTCGAGTCACTGCAGACTAGGGACAAGGAACCAATTTAATGAGGTTCTCGAGTCACCGAATTGGGCAAGAAACCAACACAAAGTGGGGTTTCCGAGCCACTGGATGATTGTGTTATTGTGTGATGTGTGGTTACTTTGTTTAATTAATATATGATATTTGATTATGTTGTCGTTATATGATTGTTGTAATTAAATGTATTTTTTTTAATGAACATTATTTTGGAAAATTAGCGGGTATCATGGATAGTTTTTCCGATTACCGTGCCGGCTGAGAACATCACTATTTTCGAAATATTTTATAACTGTATTGTTGTTCACTGAGATTTTATATCTCATTAAAAAGTGTTGTTTTCAGAGCCCGAGGACATCACTGTTGCGGTCACCGAGACTTGAAGAACTACTTTCTTTTTAGCCTAGCTGGTTAGTATTGTAGCATGGCTTACGAGTGCCATGCAGACATCATTTATTATTTTTAGTTTTCTCCTCGGATTGTAGTTAGACGCCCGGTTTTGAGGCTTTTCTTTGATTTGGTTTTATTCAGAGGTATGGATTTAATATTATATTTATCACTTTGATACATTATTACTATTTTATTTAATATGAGACATTTTCCAAACTTAAATAATTGAGAAAATTTTTATGATTAACATATTTTAAAGAAATGTATTAAAGGATTTTTATACAATTATTTTGGGTTACTAATGTAACGAAGGACGTTACACGAGGATTAACTCGAACTCTTCTTGAAAATCATTTGAAGAAACTAATGGATCGGCAAGATTGGGAAACCTTTGGGAGGGTATTGGCGCTAAATATATGGGTTGGTTCTATTTCCATCAGTGCTAGACATGATAGATCAAGCGGCAATGGATGTATTCTTCACGGTAGAAAGAAAGAAAAACCCCGTGCCAGCAGTGTTAGCTAAATCGCTTTTGACTCTAGAATTTTGCCAACGGAATCCAAAGGGGAAGCTCCGATGTTGTGTACAATTGCTCTATGTGTGGGTCATGACTCACATGTATGCAAAAATGTTATATCACCCGCCATTCAGATCCACTAAGAGGCTTCCATAACATCCCTATAAGACAGCTAAATGAAGAAGAATGGAAGAGCGAGTTTGACAAAGTGAAAAGGGACTCTTTTAGGTGGGTATGCCCTTGGTACGAAGGTCAGCATGGGAAGGACATCATTTATAGTTGTGGTGACTATCCCAATGTTCCTTTGATGGGTCCAAGAGGGTGCATATCCTACACACCCGCCATAGTCTTACGACAGCTTTGTTGGACGCAAACCGTGCCAGGAGAAGAACAACTCGGCGGATGCTGTTTCTGGTATGAGGATGGAGAGAATACCAAGTTGTTAGCAAAAGCAGTTAGAAATGCATGGAAAGATGTGAAGATGGAAGGGAGAGCACAATTGGGCCGACCAATCCTAATCATTGTCTCAGAATACGAAGCATGGAGAAAGTCAAGGAAAGGTCCCGTCAACATTCCTGCAGAAAGCACGAGAGATAAAGACTACTCCCCTTTGGTAACTCAAATGGCAGAACAACTGAAAATCCTAGAAGCACAAATGAAGGAAATGGAACAACAAAAGCAAGATGCCAAGTTAAAAATAGCCATTGGACAGAAGCGTTGTGAGAAGTTAGCAAAGGAAAATGAACACTTAAAAGATTTGTGTGCAGATATCTCCACAACCTCAAGAGTCCAGATGAATACAGACAATGTCTCACCAAGCATCATGGCTAAGGTCCAAAATCTTGAAAGTAAAGTATTGTCCTTGACAACGGAGAGGCATCGGCTAAGAAAAGAAAAGCGTCAGTTAGAAGAAGAAGTCATCCGGTAAGAAGGTATGAGAAAGTCATTGGAGGCGGAGGTTGATCGACAAAGGGGAGTCAATAGCAACTTACTGAAGCAAATTTATGCACAAAGTAGGATGAGTGATGAATTGGTACAAAAGGTCAAAGAACTAAATATCCTAATGGTCAAAATCAAGAAGGAGTCCGATATAGGGTGGACCTCGGCAAAACATTATCATGATCACGTGGTTCTAGCAATGAATGCCATGAAATGGTGGAGAGAAGAAGCGCGAGAGCGAGGGATAGATATTGACATATGGAAAAAGAGATATGTGAGCATGAGTTTAGAGCTAAGCCATTGCGTTCAGAATTTTGTCCAAAGCTTTGAGAAGGCAGAACGACAAATCTGTGGGGACCCTATGCTTCATCTCCCGTCTGAAATGGATGATTTTATGCAAATGTTTGGAGGGTTTGCTCTAGGACTAAAAAGAAAGAGACGAAAGCTGTTGACTTTAGGATGAAATGTTGTAACAATGTTGAAAATTATGATTTGACAATGATGTAATCCCAATCTATGTTTTACTTTGAGGAGTTTCTAATGAAATATGTTCTTGCCTCTATGATTCCTTCGCACTCCAACTCTTACACTTGACTTGCGACGACAGCTATTGTGTAGCATGGTCTCCCTTTAGTATGTTGTCAACTACATCTTTGCCTTAAAGGATTCTTCCTTCTGCGCAAAGGGTAGGTCGGGATGTCTCAATTCAAAATTCGTATTGCTAGTGTGTTTAAGACAACATCTATTGTGGAGAGATGTTCTTCCCCTAGATTTTTTGTCAACTCCATTTCATCTTATGAGCACAATGCTCTCTGTGTGGGATGGAGGGACCATCTCTTGTCAGTCACAAGGTGTTAACTCAAGAAAAAAATTAAATAAATAATAACTCCATAGGTGGTTTTCACTAAAGCTTTTTTTGCAATGTTCTTACTTTTTTTCTAATTAAAACAGTGTGACTCTTCTGAACAATTGCTCCGAGACACCCTTATCGCACTCGTTCACAGGCAAGAGCCATGGCAGATGAACTAGAAGAAGTTCAAGAGATCAGGGATGAAGTCAGTCAAATCAAGGATCAGATGACTAAGATGATGGAGATCCTACAAGAAATGCAGAAGGAAAAGAGCACAGAGGAGAACCCTCCATCCTCGAACGAAGGACAGCCAGTCACACCTCTCATCCCGCCCGATTTTTCTCAGATTCATATTCAGGGCTTCAACCAACCAGGGGCCATGATGCCTCTCACTATTTATCCAAACAACCAAACTCATCTTTCATTTGACCCGAACAATCCCCCATACGGTTTGCCTCGTGGATTTGTGCCACCAACAACCCCCAGCCCACAAGATGGCATTCAAAACTCCGAACATATCACTCAGACACAAACCCCCACCAATGCTATCGAAATACTGCAAACACAAACTGTCAACCCTACAGATGGTAACACCCCGATAGTGACACCTTCTGTCAATCCAAAGACCCACAATACACCCTACATTATGGACCCCAAGGGGCTCAAATGATGCCAAACTTCGGTTCCTCCTCTATGCCATATTCATTTCCCCATAATATGTACGGAGAAACTCCACTGAATCAGTCGGGAGGGAATTCCCAATATAAAGAAAAGTTAGAAATACTAGAGGAAAGATTGCGGGCCATTGAAGGGGTAAATAGTTATGGTCTTCGGGATGCCTCGGAACTTTGTTTGGTGCCAAATGTTGTAATTCCGCCGAAATTTAAGGTGCCCGATTTTGACAAATATCGGGGAACCACTTGTCCCAAAAACCATTTGACCATGTATGTTAGGAAGATGGTGTCATATGCCCAAGATGTTAAGCTCTTGATTCACTTCTTCCAAGACAGTTTAACTGGGACAGCTTCAAATTGGTATACGCATCTCGAGCGGGCACACATCCTATCCTTCAAAGATCTAGTAGATGCATTCCCGAAGCAGTATAAGTACAATATTGACATGGCTCCCGCTAGGATGCAACTCCAAAATATGTCAAAAAGGGACGTAGAGACTTTCAAATAGTATGCACAACGATGGAGGGAACTGGCTGCTCAGGTGGAGCCTCCCTTAGCCGAGAAAGAAATCGTAGCAATGTTCATTGATACACTCCAATCGCCCTTCTATGATAGGATGATTGGGAGTGTGTCATCAAATTTTTCTGACATGGTCATTATCGACGAGATAATTGAAAGTGGAATGAGGAATGGCAAGATCACCGAGACTTCAGTAGGGAACGGCCCAAAGAAAGCCCCGTTTGTGAAAAAGAAAGAGGGAGAAGCACATGCATCAACCTTTGAACAAAAGAGACCGAACCAATGGATACCGAACCAAACACCCGCCTTCCAAGCCCAATACACCCCATATTACTAACCACCTCCATATCACCAAGTCAACCAGCCATGCATCGCTGCCACCTCACAAGTTCTAAATCCTCAACAGATGGCTCCTTACCGGCCATCATACCCTTCTCAGCCTCAAACACACCCTACCATGCCACCTCAAATCGTTCAACCCCTAAATACAAACCCAAACACTAGCCAAACAAGACCACCATATAAATCAGAAAGAAAGCCAGTGTGTTTTGACCCGATACCCATGACTTACACTGAACTATTCTGTCAACTTGTGAGCAAATCCGTGCTAACTCCTATCCAGACAAGACCAATAGACCCTCCTTATCCAAAGTGGTATGACCCAAATGCTCAATGTGAATATCACGACGGGGCCACGGGTCATTCCACCGAGAGTTGTAAAGCTTTGAAGTTTAAGGTGCAGGACCTGATTAATGCCAAATGGTTGAGCTTTCAGAAGGATGCTCCAAATGTGGCACAGAGTCCTATGCCAAATCATGGGAGTTCGGGAGTCAATGCCATTGAGAGCTTCTTGGAACATACTCTCAAGAGTAAAGTGGCCGATCTTAGGACTCCTGTGAGAGTTATTTTCAGAGAGATGTGTAAATGTGGATTAATCCAAATCCCGATCATGGAAGAAAAGGCTCTCGATGGAGAGATAAGGTGCGACTTCGATGGGAACATGGGGCATTCGATTGAAGACTGTTCAGATTTTCGGCAAGTTGTGCAGCAGTTAATGGATATGAAGATTATCTTAATTGGTTGTGGATCAAATGAATACGCCATTAATATGGTTGCTGAATCTACAATTTCCCCAACCCCAATTAAGATAACCCCTTTTACTGTTGTGGTTAATCCTCAACCAGTTCCCGAGCAAGTCACTCCAAAACCAGTGGTGATATACTATACTGATAAGAAACCTTTGCCGGTTCCAAGTGGGCCAACACCAATTGTCATCCGAGTTCTAAGCCCTTTCCCTTACAAGGACACCAAAGCGGTACCATGGAAATATGAGATGCAGGTTCAACCCAATCCTTCCGATGGGACTACTGTGGTTACCAACATTTCAGGAATTGGTGGAATGACTAGGAATGGTCGCATTTACACTCCAGAGGTATTGCAGAGGTATTGCGAAGGGAGGAAACAAAAAAGGAAGGACAGGATCGCAAGGGGAAAGAGAAGGTGGAAGGAATTCTAGATGACAAGGAAGCAAACAGGGGTGAGAATAAAAAGGAGGCATCTGATGAAGAAGTCGGTGAATTCTTGAAGTTCATCAAGCAGAGTGAATATAGGGTTGTGGATCAGTTAAATCGAACTCCGGCTCGGATATCTCTTTTGTCTCTATTGATGAACTCTGAGCCACACAGGAGAGTACTGATGAAGGTGTTGAATCAAGCTCATGTCTCCCATGACATCACAGTTGATAAGCTCGATAACATTGTAGGTAACATAGTTGCTGATAATTATGTCACTTTCACCGATGATGAAATACCAGCTGAAGGTATGGGGCACAACAAAGCATTGCACATTTCTGTGAAGTGTCGAGACCATGTCATGGCTAGGGTTCTCATTGATAATGGATCTTCTTAGAATGTAATGCCAAAGTCAACACTAGCAAAGTTGCCTTTCGATGGAACTCATATGAAGCCAAGCACAATGATTGTAAGAGCTTTCGATGGCACCCGAAGGGAAGTCATGGGAGAAATTGAATTGCCCATTCAGATTGGCCCTTGCACCTTTGAAGTACTTTCCAAGTAATGGACATCACACCAACTTACAGTTGTCTCCTAGGACGACCATGGATCCATTCGTCTGGAGGTGTACCTTCCACATTGCACCAGAAGGTGAAGTTCATTGTTGATAGTAAGTTGATAATTGTTTCTGGAGAGGAGGATCTGTTAGTAAGCAAGCCATCAACAACCCCTTATATTGAAGCTGTCGAGGAAGCTCTCGAGACTGCCTTCCAGTCACTTGAAATTGCCAATGCCACTTATGTTGGGGAGGGAGCTCCACTCTTGAAACCCCGGTCATCTAAAGCGTCCATTATGATGGCCAAGGTTATGCTCGAAGGAGGATACCGACCTGGAAGCGGTTTGGGGAAGAATAGCCAAGGTGTCGCTGACATCCTCATGCTCACTGAGAACAAAGACAGGTTTGGGTTGGGATACAAACCCACTAAGGCCGACAAGATGAGGGTTATAGAAGAGAAGAAAAGAAAGAGGCTGGCTCAACTGGAAAATCGTGAATACGAGGCTGAAAGGGTTCCCATCTGTGACATTCGACAGAGCTTCCGAAGCGTAAGTTTCGCATTCCTGGACCAAGCGACAGCCATTGAAGATTATTGTCCCGCCGATAATGGTGTCAATCTGGTGTATCAATGTTCTCCAGATACAGAGCTCAACAATTGGGAGATCATTGAGCTCTCCAGGACCATAGAGTCTTTTTCCAAGCAATTCTGTAATGCTTATCCTTTAGCTCTGCCCAAGGCTTTAGGAATTTTGTTGTAATGAGCTTACTTGTTTCTGTTTCAGTATGACTTATCAATAAATGCATGCATTCAGTATCTTTGTGTCGTTATCTCTCTTTTTTACTTTCATTTTTGTTCACCATTCCTCACCAATAAATGCAGTCTCTCGTCTTTAACCTTTATTCATTCATCTTTCCCTGATAATTACCAAAATGCAGATCTAAAAGTGACTCTCTTGAAAACGACAGTGTTAGTAACTCATCATACAATTTGGACTATTCCGTTGATCATGCTGAGGAGGTTGTTGATGATGACGGGGAAGTTCCCCTTGAACTATTGAGATTGGTAGAACAAGAAGCCAGGGAAATTCATCCCCATGAAGAGCCGAGTGAAATAATCAATTTGGGAATCAAAGATGATAAAAAAGAGGTCAAGATTGGCCTTTCTCTAAAAGAAAAGGAGCGGAACAGGTTGATCAGGTTGTTGATAGATTATAAAGATTTTTCGCATGGTCGTATCAAGACATGCCAGGGTTAGACCCCAGTGTAGCAGAACACATATTGTTATTAAAGCCGGAGTGTCCTCTAGTAAAGCAGAAGCTACGAAGGATGAAAGCAGAAATGTCTTTAAAGATCAAGGAGGAGGTCAAGAAACAACTGGATGCAGGTTTCCTAGAAGTGGTAAAGTACCCTTAATGGGTTGCTAACATCGTTCCTGTTCCCAAGAAAGATGGAAAGGTTCGAATGTGTGTTGACTATCGAGATCTGAACAGAGCTAGCCCAAAAGATGACTTTCCTCTGCCTCACATTGATGTTCTTGTAGATAATACTGCTCAACATGCATTATTCTCTTTCATGGACGGATTCTCGGGATATAATCAGATCAAGATGGCACCTGAAGATATGGAGAAAACTACATTTGTCATTTTATGGGGAACCTTTTGCTACAAGGTTATGCCCTTTGGCTTGAAAAATGCCGGGGCAACATATCAGCGGGCTATGGTGGCTTTATTCCATGACATGATGCATAAGGAGATAGAATTTTATGTAGATGACATGATCGCCAAGTCCAGAACTGAAGACGACCATGTTGATAATCTGAAGAAACTTTTTGAGCGGTTAAGAAAGTTTAAGCTCCGATTGAATCCAGCCAAATGCACTTTTGGAGTGAAATCAGGAAAGCTTCTGGGGTTCATTGTTAGTCAAAGAGGAATAGAGGTTGATCCTGAAAAGGTTCGAGCAATCATCAACATGCCAAAGACCTCAAATGGAGAAGGAAGTTCGTGGGTTTTTAGGAAGATTGAACTACATTGCCCGTTCATCTCCCAACTAACCGCGACATGTGAACCAATCTTTAAATCTGCTGCGCAAAAAATCAAGCTGGTGACATGGAATGAAGATTGTCAAAAAGCCTTTGAGAAGATCAAACAATACCTACAGGAGCCTCCGGTCTTGGTTCCCCAAAGTCTTGGGAAGACCTCTCATCATGTATTTGACTGTGCTAGATGAATCGATGGGTTGCGTATTGGGGCAACACGATGAGTCAGGAAGGAAGGAACATGCCATCTATTATCTAAGTAAGAAATTCACCAGTTGCGAAGCCAACTACTCACTGCTAGAACGCACTTGTTGTACCTTGGCTTGGGCGGCTCGCCGTTTGAGGCATTACATGTTGTGTTAGCTACCTGGTTGGTGTCCAAAATGGATCCGATCACGTATATCTTTGATAAGTCTGCTCTGACTGGAAGAATTGCCCGCTGGCAAGTCCTACTATCAGAATATGACATTGTCTATGTCACCCAAAAAGCAATAAAAGGGAGTGCTCTTGCAGAATATCTAGCCAATCAGCCAGTAGAAGATTATGGATCGATGCAATGTGATTTTCCAGATGAAGATATAATGGCTTTGTTTGATCGCGAGCAATCACCAAAAAAAGAAAGTGGACCGTGTTATTTGACGGAGCTTCTAATGCATTGGGACACAGAATCGAGGTAATCTTAATCTCACCAGAAAATGATTATTTCCCTATCACTGTGAGGCTCTGCTTCGATTGTACAAACAATATAGCCGAATACGAAGCTTGTGCACTAGGGATTTTGGAAGCAATAGAGGCAAAAGCAAGGATACTGGAGGTATATGTGGACTCTGCATTAGTCATCCACCAGCTTAGAGGGGAATGGGAAACCCGAGATACCAAGTTAATCCCGTACCATGATTACATCAAAGGTTTGATTGAGCTGTTTGATGAAGTCACATTTTATCATATTCCCCGAGAAGATAACCAATTAGCTGACGCGCTGTCTACCTTGTCCTCGATGTTCAAAGTAAATGACGAGAGGAACCTACCACTCATCAAAATGGAAAGTCGTGATCATCCTGCATATTGTCAAGTGATAGAGGAAGAGTCTGAAAAAAAATCGTGGTACCATGACATCAAATGCTTCATCCAAAGAAGGGAATACCCTCCGGGCACTTCAGAAAATGACAAAAGAACTCTAAGAAGACTTGCAATGGGTTTCTATTTAGATGGAGGTATTCTCTACAAAAGAAGTCATGACATGGTGTTGTTGAGGTGCGTTGATGCAAAAGAAGCTAAACGGATAATTGAGGAGGTACATGAAGGATCTTTTGGAACACACGTGAGCGGTCATGCAATGGCCAGGAAAATCTTAAGGGCTGGCCAATACTGGTTGACAATGGATGCTGATTGCTTTAATTATGCGAAGAAATGTCATAAGTGCCAAATATATGCTGATAAGGTTCATGCGCCGCCAGCTCCCTTGAATGTCATGTCGGCACCCTGGCCGTTCTCAATGTGGGGAATGGATGTGATCGGGCCAATCGAACCAAAAGCCTCAAATGGGCATCACTTCATTCTTGTTGCCATTGATTATTTCACAAAGTGGGTTGAGGCTGCATCATATCCCAATGTGACCAGGAATGTCGTGATCAAATTTGTATAAAGAGAATTAATTTGTCGTTATGGGTTGCCGAGTGAGATTATCACCGATAATGGGACCAACTTGAACAACAAGATGATGAAGGAGATGTGCGAAAACTTCAAGATAAAGCATCACAATTCCTCCCCGTACCGCCCAAAGATGAACGGGGCAGTTGAGGTCGCTAATAAAAATATCAAGAAGATTGTCCAAAAGATGGTAGTGACATATAAAGATTGGCACGAGATGTTACCTTTTGCTTTGCACGGCTATCGTACCTCTATTTGCACCTCGACAGGGGCAACGCCATATTCTTTAGTGTATGGGATGGAGGCAGTGCTCCCGATTGAAGTAGAAATCCCCATATTAAGGGTACTGAAAGAAGCAGAACTGGAAGAAGCTGAGTGGGTTCAGGATCGATTAGACCAATTGAACCTCATCGAAGAGAAGAGATTAGCAGCACTGTGTCACGGTCAATTGTACCAGAAAAGGTTGATGAGAGCTTACGAGAAGAAAGTACGCCCCCGAGAGTTTTGGGAGGGTGACCTGGTGCTTAAAAGGATTCTACCAATCCAAAAGGATCATCGAGGGAAATGGACTCCGAACTACGAAGGACCTTACGTTGTGAAAAAGGCCTTCTCTGGAGGGGCTTTAATTCTCACCAGGATGGATGGGGAAGATCTTCCACTCCCTGTAAACTCAGATGCAGTCAAAAAGTATTATGCTTGAACACACTTCCCAAGAAGAAGAAGAAAAGAAAAGAAAAAGTGAAAAATGAAAAAAGAAAAGCTCGCTAGACTGAAAATCTGAAAAGACAGTCTAGGCAAAAGTTAAAGCAACCCGCTAGGCTGAAAACTTGAAAAGGCGGTCTAGGCAAAAGTTAGAGTTCAAAAAAAAATTTAAAACATAACAATGGAAGTGTCGTCAAGCCGATGAATTGGGGCAGTCAGTAGGTTCGGTATGAAGACTGGGGCAAACAACTTCTCTGAAGCCAATTAATGAGAAGTCGAGATTGTATGAGGGATACTAACATTAGTCATTGAGAGAGACATCACCTGAGGAGATGCGATTCTACTCTGCACTGTTTTGTAATTTATGCTTTGTACACCTTTTTCAATCCAAATATAATGACATTGACTTCCTTTATTTTATTTCGCTACCTTGGTCCCTTTCTCTTAATTTTTGTCATTTGTGTGTGTGCATTCATCTCAATAAGTATATACTGAAATGTGAAACAAGTAATCTTTATAAGTATAGAATTCCTTAGAAAGCCTCAAAAGGTCATGGGGGGGCGCGATGGTTCCCCTATAAAGGGCACTGAAGAAAGCAAAGAATATTAAGGATCAACCATTGGGATAATTATCATCAAGGATGTTGATGAGTGTGATTTCACCTCATTTTTCATGTACATTTCTGCATGCATTTGCATATAGTTTAGGCATTTTTAGTTTGATTTTGTTTAGTTTTTCCCTTGGAACGGATAAGGTGGTGTTGTGGTGTTGTTTTGCAGGAATTCATGATTAAATGCCCTAGGTTTGGCCATGATGAAGCTTGGATGAATTAGAACCTTAAAAGTGAAGAAAATGAGCTAAACAGAGCCCATCACGGCCTAGCCGTGATGCCCATCACGGCCATGATCGGGTAAAACTGAAAAGGCAGAAAGGCTGAAAACAGAGTCTGTCACGGCCTAGCCGTGATGTACATCACGACCGTGACCCAAAACCACCACAAGTCAGAGACCATCATGGCTTGGCCGTGATGGAGATCACGGCCATGAAATGGAGGCTCGCGACGCGAGCAAGGTCTCGCCACGCGAGAGACTTAAAATGCCAGAAGTTCCAGAAACAGAAAGCGTCACGGCCTGGCCGTGATGGACATCACGGCCGTGACGCGCGATGGACCTATAAATAACAGCACAGCAGACAGAAAAAGGGGACTTTTGGCAGAGGCTTGGAACCCTAAAGAGGGCTGATGGCTGGGGGAAGGCTAGGACCTTAAAGATGACATCTTCTCTGCTCTTGGATTGGAAGAAGATTGAAGGATTCGTCATGGAGTTTTCTTCCTCTCTTCTCTCTTTCTATTTTGTAGACAGTATCATGTGTAGTTAATTCCCCCATTGTTGGGTTTAGATGTAGCTTTTCTGAACTTGATTGTTAATTGATTTGGTTTCAATACAAGTTTCTATTTCTTTATGAGTATGTGATTCTGTGCTTAATGCTTTCCTTGGATTAGCTACCCATAGGAATGATATGTTGCTTTGATAGATAACTGGAAGGTTGGTGTTAAGGCATGCTCATGAATCATATGCCAAGTAGTCCAAGAATCTAGACATAGGTGTTGGCTGCTTGCAATCTTATAAGTCTTGACTTAATGCAAAATCTCAGATTAATCCACCTAAGACATTAGGGTTTAATTTGGGGTTTTAGGCTCAATGCACCTAAGACATTAGGCTTAAGTACTTTAGAAAAGGCTTGATTGGCATAATTGAATTAGGACTTGTGTTGTTAGCCATTTCATTGCAATCAAGGGAGGATTAGTGTAGTCTAAACCTGACAATCTCAACCATTTGTAAATTCTGCACTCCAAGTGTTTGTTAAAAGTCCAAAAAGACCAAAAATATTGTATTGCTTTGTTTTCTGTTTTAATCTCTCATACTTTAGTTTAGTCTAGATAGTTGTTGAGTTTGTGAATTGGTAATTGACAACCGATCCTTGTGGATACGATAACCGGTCTCACCACCGTATTACTTGATTGCGACGAGGTGCACTTGCCTTTATCTTTAAAAATAACGCAACATGTTTTTGGCGCCGTTGCCGGGGATTGGCTTTGCCAATATCAGTAGTAACAAATGAGATAACTAATTTAGACTTTTATTTTATTTTATTTTTCTGTATATAATTGATATCTTTCTTTAGTTAGTTTTGTATATATTTGTTTTTGTGTTTCTTTGATCTTGGGCTTAATTGTCTGTGAGGTGAAAAACTGATTAGACAGGATCATGGACTACAATTGCTATCAACCATCTGATGCCGAAATTGAGATATCCGAGCTGCAACTGCTGGTAGATATGCTGCAGTTGGCCATAAACATCCAACAAGTGAGTGATGAGCTGTCAAGGGCACAAATCTCTCCTCCACCAATGGTAGGCTATTCTGAATGGGGAAATCAATATCCCAACACTTCCACTCCATGGTGGGGGAACCCTCCAAACAATACTTGGATTGATCAAGAGGAACATTGGGAATCTTCCACACCTTCATATCAACCACAACCATCTCAATGGTATGATGAGCCATCCCCATTGGAAGTTGCTTGGGAGAACTTCAAATCCGCATTCCCAGTCGAGGTTGAGCAACCTATCCCGGATAGTCGACCTCACTTAGAGGCTGTTTTGGAGAACTTCATGGTAACAACAATGGAAGAATTAAAAAATCAAGAAGACACCATTCGAAGTTTCGGGGTACGTATTGAGAAAATCTCTAACCAACTATCCGGAATGTCAAAAGGGAACTTGATAGATGATGATGAAGGTGATGCAATAAAGTATGATGATGAAGATGATGCCAAAATGGATGAGGAGGAAGAAGAAGAAGTGGGAGCAACCGAGTCAAGAAGTGAAGACCCTGTTTTGGAGAACATAGTCGCACCATTCCCCATTGAACCCTTGACTAAGGAGCCTGAAAGGAAGAGGCATTTGGAGGACATCTATTTCACCATGCTTGGGGATGATGAAGAACTTTTGGAATTAGATGATGCTATTGTTTCCTATGCATGTGTTGAATGTGATGGAAAAAACACTTGTGTGGTTTGTGCGGAGATTTCTGCATATTTGGAAGGTGATGGATTTGGCAATGCTGAGAGTGAAGATTGTACAGAAGCCAGAACAACACCAATGATCCTCTCGAATTGTTTGCCACCTCACATTTTAAAGCAGTCAACAATGGAGTTCATGCCTCTGCCTGAGAAACCAGATTTTGGATCTTTAAAAATGCAGGCACCATGGCCAGTCCAAGAGGTTGAACCCCATTTTTATTGGGAAGATTTTGTTGATAAATGAGTCATCTTTGACCCAAGAGGAATTGAAAAGCGCTTCCCATTTGAAGAAGTCAACATGAATTTCGAGCACTCACTTCCACATTTTTGCTGCAAACCGTGGGATCCAGGTGAAGGATCTCACATGGTTAGCATCCCTTGGTCCTTATACCACAGGTTATGGGATCCAGGTGGATGCTTCTTAATGAGTCAAGCTAGTGACGTTAAAGAAGCGCTTATTGGGAGGCAACCCAAGTTTCTTAACCCTTCTCTTTAGTTAAATTTTGTTTTTGATTTTAACTCTTGAATAATTTGAGAAGATCAAGAGTTTTCTTTTATTAATAAATTTGTTAAGTGTTTTCAGGATAATAAGGAAGGAGAAGCAAAAAGAGCAGGGAGAAATAAAGCCAGAAAAGCAAAGTCAGCACCCGCTACCGCCTCGGTAAGCCGTTCCAATTTTTTGCTTTATTTTATTTTTCTTCTCCTCTCTCCAACTTGATTGTTTACATTGGGGACAATGTAAATATTTAAGCTTGGGGTAGGGGTAATCTTTTTGCTTGCATTGTAAATATTGCATTCATATAGGCTTAAGTCTGCATGATCGCATGATTCGGTTACCCCTGCTTAGATTGAGCTTATGATTGTGAGAGCTAAGTGCCAATTTTTCTGTGATAGTGAATTTTTGGACCCTGATTTTCTATTCTTATGATATGGCTTCATTAAATATGCTTGAGATGATCTTGGATAGTTGATGATTAGCATATGTTTCTTTAGACTTGTGTTTCTCACTGGTTCTTGAACCGATAAATGTGAGCTTTTGAGCCATTAGGGGGTACTCACTAAATCTGCCCCCGTTCTTTGTGTTGAGTGTTGCTCCTCTTGGATGAATTTCTCTAGAACTTGACTTGAAACCATTTTGAAGCTTAAAAATTTTTTTTTGAAAACATTTTCGAAAAGGATTGAGGCAATAGGTATTTTTTTCCGGCCTTCTGAGCTTTGAATGATGAAATGCTACCCTTAGTTGCCCAATTTTGAGCCTGAATGAATGACATGCTTTTCTTGGTACCCTGAAAATTTTTGATAAATATACTTGATAAGGGACCTTCTAAAGTATTACAAAAAGGGTGAAAAAGGTAGTTGAAAGTTTGGGATAAGAATAAAAAAAAAAAAAAATTTCTTTTGAGTTGAAAAATCTCCCCTCTCCAAGAAAAAGAAAAAAATTATTTAAAAAAAAATAAAAAAATAAAAAAAAGAAAAAAGAAAAATATAAAGAGATGGGGATGACAAACAAGAGAAGTGAGAAATAAAAGAAAAAGAAAGAAAGGAAAGGTGGAAAAATGTATTGAAAACCCAAGAAGGTATTTTAGAAGGTGTCTTGTGTTGAAATGTTTGATACTTGGTTTAGCCTTTTGAAATATCCCTTTCTTGTTATCCCCACCTAAAGATTAATCCCATGGCCACGTTACAACCAAATAAAGACCTCTTGATTCTTAGGTGTTTTCATAAATAAAGTGGAGATTTGGTTGATAGTCAAGCATATGGTAGGAATCATTCCTTGAGGAAAATGGAGCGAATTGTTATATATACTTGAACACTTGAGTGAGTGAGGCAAGAAAGAGAGCCAAGCAAATAAACAAGCTTGGGGTGAGCTTCAAGTGAGCAAGAGTGCCCGAATAAGTGAGAATGTGAGTCTAGGAAACTTAAGCCCCTAATTGGACTTGAATTGATTGTCTCTTGCTGAAATAATTGAATGTCTGTTACTTGGATCATTTTACTCGGGTTCTTAGTTCACTATCATTGCTCTGATTATTTTCATCTTCTGGCCTTGGTTTGTTGCTTGAGGACAAGCAAAGTCTTAAGCTTGGGGTAATTTGATGAGTGTGATTTCACCTCATTTTTCATGTACATTTCTGCATGCATTTGCATATAGTTTAGGCATTTTTAGTTTGATTTTGTTTAGTTTTTCCCTTGGAACGGATAAGGTGGTGTTGTGGTGTTGTTTTGCAGGAATTCATGATTAAATGCCCTAGGTTTGGCCATGATGAAGCTTGGATGAATTAGAGCCTTAAAAGTGAAGAAAATGAGCTAAACAGAGCCCATCACGGCCATGATCGGGTAAAACTGAAAAGACAGAAAAGCTGAAAACAGAGTCTGTCACGGCCGTGACCCAAAACCACCACAAGTCAGAGACCATCACGGCTTGGCCGTGATGGACATCACGGCCGTGACGCGCGACAGACCTATAAATAACAGCACAACAGACAGAAAAAGGGGACTTTTGGCAGAGGCTTGGAACCCTAAAGAGGGCTGATGGCTGGGGGAAGGCTAGGACCTTAAAGATGACATCTTCTCTGCTCTTGGATTGGAAGAAGATTGAAGGATTCGTCATGGAGTTTTCTTCCTCTCTTCTCTCTTTCTATTTTGTAGACAGTATCATGTGTAGTTAATTCCCCCATTGTTGGGTTTAGATGTAGCTTTTCTGAACTTGATTGTTAATTGATTTGTTTTCAATACAAGTTTCTATTTCTTTATGAGTATGTGATTCTGTGCTTAATGCTTTCCTTGGATTAGCTACCCATAGGAATGATATGTTGCTTTGATAGATAACTGGAAGGTTGGTGTTAAGGCATGCTCATGAATCATATGCCAAGTAGTCCAAGAATCTAGACATAGGTGTTGGCTGCTTGCAATCTTATAAGTCTTGACTTAATGCAAAATCTCAGATTAATCCACCTAAGACATTAGGGTTTAATTTGGGGTTTTAGGCTCAATGCACCTAAGACATTAGGCTTGAGTACTTTAGAAAAGGCTTGATTGGCATAATTGAATTAGGACTTGTGTTGTTAGCCATTTCATTGCAATCAAGGGAGGATTAGTGTAGTCTAAACCTGACAATCTCAACTATTTGTAAATTCTGCACTCCAAGTGTTTGTTAAAAGTCCAAAAAGACCAAAAATATTGTATTGCTTTGTTTTCTGTTTTAATCTCTCATACTTTAGTTTAGTCTAGATAGTTGTTGAGTTTGTGAATTGGTAATTGACAACCGATCCCTGTGGATACGATAACCGGTCTCACCACCGTATTACTTGATTGCGACGAGGTGCACTTGCCTTTATCTTTAAAAATAACGCAACAGATGTCTACTATCAAAAACAAAAGTGCAAGATATCTCTCCCCGATAAAATGGGTCTTATTTTAGTTCATCCTCAAGACTAACTGTGATCGATGCTTTTAAGGGGTCAAGGAGCCAATAACGAAAAGACACAGCAAAGAGGTAATAATTTCATCAAAAGTATCTCTTGCATTGTGCCAAAAAATAATAATAATAAGGGTTTTCTTCATTAGCATTCAACGAAAGGCATCTTATGCATTATCATATTATCGATGAGCAAAATCAACATTCACATTGCATTTGTCTATATGGCCTCACAAGCCTTTATCTTTCGGTTTGAGCTTCTAACGGGCAATCCACCCCGTAAGCTCTTTTATCTTTCCGTTCGAGCTTCCAATGGACAATCCATCCCGTAAGCTCGTTTATCTTTCAATTCCAGCTCCTCACGGGCAATCCACCTCGTAAGCTCATTTATCTTTCGGTTCGAGCTCTTAACGGGCAATCTACCCCGTAGGCTCTTTTATCTTTCTGTTCGAGCTTCTAACGGGAAATCCACCCCGTAGGCTCTTTTATCTTTCTGTTCGAGCTTCTGACGAGCAATCCACCCCATAAGCTCATTTTAAACTTTTTATTCGAGCTTCTGACGGGCAATCCACCCCGTAAGCTCCTTTATCTTTCTGTAAGTTCTTTTATCTTTCAGTTTGAGATTCTGACTGGAAATGCACCCCGTAAGCTCCTTTATCTTTCTGTTCGAGCTTCTGACGGGCAATTCACCCCGTAAGCTCCTTTATCCTTCAATTAGATCTTCTGACGGGCAATCCACCCCGTAATCTCTTTATCCTCGTTTTTAACCCCAGCAGGCAATCCACCCTGCAAGCTTTTCATGTGTAAACCTCAGAGGGCAATCCAACCCGCTGGTTCTTTACAGGAATTCACTTTGTAGTCACAGATCCTTTGCTTGTCAGTGTGCTCGGACAAAATTGGAGTTCTTGTCTTTACTCGTCTCTTATAACGATAATAGGTTAACTACGGTTACACCTACTATTTAATAAGAAACAAGTAAAGCTGTGAACACCTAATTTTGTCCTGGTTTTTTCTCTTTTTAATTCATATTGTGAAAAATAAAAAATACAATATTGCAAAAAAAAAAGAAAAGAAAAGAAAAGAAGAAGATATGTGTGATTGTGTGAGGCCAAAGAAGTAAGACAAAAAAATTTAATTTGTTTCAGAAACAAAGAGGAAAGTCAAGCTTTGAAAAATTGCAAGAGGGAGAAAGTTTGAAAATTAAAACATGAAAGAGGAAAACATTGCCCCAGCTCTAATGCAGTATCAACTTATAATCTGAGCAAATCAGAGAGCAAAAGGGACTAAGCAGCTAAAATGGAAGGTTTACAATATCAAAGAAAAAGTAATAACAAAGTGAAGCAAAGAATAGAAAATAAAAAATGACTACATTGTTTCATCTTCTGCATCTAAAAAGGACTTGGAGGTATATAAGAAAGGGGGGGCGTAAACAAATGGGGGGGCGGGAGCTTCAGAAAAAATTCTCAGATCATTCTTTGCCCATTCTTTTCACCTTCATCAACCTAGAGTCCATTCTATTTCACCCAGATTCCTCTCCATTATTCCCTCATTTCCCTTAACCACCATGACCTTCAACGGACAACACCATTGTTCAAAATAATAAAGCTCCCCCTCACCTTCTACTCTCCTTAGCATTTTGCCTCCTTCCCTAACCCATATTCCTGAAAACAAAACAAAAAGAAGAAAACCCAATGTATATAAAAAGCGTATCAGATTCTTAGTTCAAGTAGCCACCATGTCGAAAACAACGCCGTCAAGAACCGTGCCTTGCCACCCACAGATCTGGTTAGGACGCATCGCTGCTGTCGCTCCTCCGCCGTAAACCACCGCACACCACCACTTCGGATCGCCCCTGTCTTCTCCGCCATTCGCGAACCGTAGGATCCCCGCTGCCCCGAACGCCACCGGGCGCTCCACGTCCGCACACTACCGCTCACGACCCCTGCTCCGCCATCGCGCTGCTGGCAATCGCCGCCGTTTGGTCTTCCTGGTTCAGCCGTCGTTTCCTCCTCTATTGGCCTGAGGGTATCATAAAAAAAAAAAAAAACTCAGAAGCTTCTAGCTTCTGAGTACGGTACTTTTCTTCTTTTTTTTTATTGTTATTGAATTATTATGTTATGTTGGTTTATATGTTTGGGTTTCATTTAGTTGGGCTTCTCATGGGGTTATGGGTTAGTCTCATTTTTTAGCTATTGGTCTGTTTTTGGCTTGTGGGCTTAGGATCAGTAAGTTTTTTTGTCTACTCTGTTGGCTTGCTGGGCCATTTCTTCTTTTATTTTCAAAAAATGTTCTTGAAAATAAAAATAAACTGAAGTTACTTGGAGTCATGAATATGGGCTTAAAATGTATACCATATTTCATCTTGTCTCTAGGAAAATTTGAAAAAAAAAAACAAGAATCTTGTAAATATTTTTCATCCATATTTTAAATAAAAACTTCTTTTCTAAAAATCTCTTTTGAGTTCACGCAACAATTTATGACGTTGATGTATGATCTTTCATCCTCAAGTGTCACATGAATTGTAGGGGTTCATCGTATAGCTTAGCTATCTTTGACCCTGTATAAGAGTGAATTTTCTGTTTTTTTTTAAAATAATAAAATATTTTCAATTTGCTCTCTTAACAAATTTTAACATTTTTTTATGAAATAAATACCTTTTTGAATTCACGCAACAATCTATGACGTTGATGTATGAATTTTCATCCTCAAGTGTCACATGAATTGTAAGGGTTCATCGTATAGCTTAGCTATCTTTGATCCTGTACAAAAGTGAATTCCATTTTGTTAAAAATAATAAATATTTTTAATTTGCTCTCTCTCTTAACAAATTTTAACAATTTTTATGAAATAAAAATCTTTTTTTCACGCAACAATCTACGATGTTGATGTATGATTTTTCATCCTCAAGTGGTGTATATGCATTGTAGGGGTTTATCGTATAGCACTGCTATCTTGGACTCCGTGCAAGAGTGAATTTATTTCAAAATAAAACATCTTTTTTTTTTAAAAAAAATCTCCAAAAAAAAAAATCAAAAAAATCATTTTCAAAATGTTAAAATCAACAAATCAATCTTTTCTAAAGAACTACGTGGCTTTGAGTTTCTCATCGCATCCGGGAATACGTAGGAGCAAGATAAATCATCTTGTCAAGCCAAAACTAAATTTTCCTTTTTTTTGTGTCTCTTTTTATGTTAAAATAATTAATCAAAATAATTAAAATTTTCTATTTTTAGGGAAGCTCTATGGACACGGTGTCATATCCAGTCCCTTAGATCTGAGGTTACCCTGGGGACTCATGTGCCATGTTCAACCTCATTTAGTTTTTATAAATAATAAATTTAAAAATATAAAAATTAATAAAATTTAAAATATTAAAAACTAAAAACAATTCTTTCTTGTAAATAATTTTTGGGGTAAAGTGAATATTTAAAAGGTTATTAAAATTATTTTGCACAATTAACTTTGAGGTACCGTTTTTAAACGGGTGATGTAGGGTACTAACACCTTCCCTACTCGTAACCGACTCCCGAATCCAAATCTCTATCTCTTTTTTAAGACCAGTTTCCTTAAAATAAATGGTTTTTTCCAATGTTTTTCCCAAATAAAATATTGGCGGCGACTCCTTTGTTTTTACCTTGCTTTTCGCGGCTCTCGGACGAGACGGTCACGACAAATCATTTACAAGTTCAAGGACCCGATTACAAGTTTTGAGACTTGATTATAATTTTTTAAGTATCAGGACCTATTTAATTTTTTTAATAGTTTTGGGACCTATATAGTAATTAATCATAAACTCAAATCATATTTCCGATATGATTTTGTCACGCATTCTTTCTCAACAACTACCGGAATTTATGGCCATGTTAAGGTTCTCTTCACGTGAAATAATCAAATACATGATGAAAACTGGAGCATATTTGAAGTTGTTCTTCACTTCTTGTTGGGAAAATGTAACGGACTTTGAGTAAATTGAGAGAGAAACGAGGGTAGAAACCTGAAGTTGATAAAGGGGAAAAGGTTTGTGATTCAAGGTTAACCATCATGTTTGAACATATTTTTTAACATCTTCTTTCCAACACATTCTCTTTCGTCACTTGATTGAAATTTATGTGAGTCTTATAAAATTTAAGTGGGACTCACATGAATTAGTGAGACTCAATTCCAAAATAATGAGATCCATTTGAATTTGAACCAATAGAAGAGAATATGCTAGAATGAGACGGTTATAGAGCACTTTTAAATCTAGCTAGTTACAAACTAACAAACTAAACATCAACTAACTAATTAACAAATCACAAGTCTGTCAGTTTTTTGTTTTCAATAATAAATGTTATTTTTGTTATTTCATGTACACAATTTTGAAAACAGAAAAATTGTAAAAACAAAGTGATATTTTAGTAATTATCAATGTAAACATGAAATGAAAACAGTAAACTGAAAAACAAAACAAACGTCCCTTAGGATGCGTTTGGATTGAAAAAATATTTTCAATTTTTATTAATAATTACAAAAATGCTATCCTATTTTTTTGTTTTTAAATATTTATATTTTTCACTATTCACCATAGAAATATTTTTTTTATGGAAAAGGATCAATATTATTAACTAACAGGACATAAGTTCGAATTAATACAAGAATTAATCACTGGAGGGATTTCCTCTATCAAGATTTGATCAGGAAAATCTTTAAAGACAGAAAACAATATGATAATAATGTAGTAACCTTCAATTATTAATAAAAACAAAAAATATTTCCGTAAACTAAACACGCCCATAGTTATTATTGTCTTTAAACTATTAAAATTGACTAGTGAGGACTAAGGAGGAGCTGGATAAGTTTTTTTTTTTTTTTGGGGGGGGTGTTAAATTACGCATTATTCCCTAATTCCCTAAGGTTTAATACATTTTCACTTTTTCATGTATAAAGAGACAGCTTTTTCAGTGTTATTTTCGTTGTTCACAGTACTCGAACCCAAAATATTATTTAAATGAAACTAGGTTTCTTATCATTTTAACCAACAAACGGATAAATAGTCAATTATATTTAATCCATCAAAATGTTTTTTTTTCTTTTGAAGTTGCCTAATTTTGGTTTTGGCCATTAAAATACAGTTATTTTAATTATGACAGTTTCAAATTGGAAATATTTTCAAAATGGGTCTTGCTAGTTGATGTCCTAATGATATTAGGTAGGGAGCTCAATAAAAACAAATTTTCATTGACAAATTAAAAATAACATTTCTAAAAATTTTGAATATATCATTTTCGAATAAATTTCCTTTTTTCTTTTAATTTTTTTAACCAATGTTACGTTGGTTACCATCCAAAAATTAAGAATGCATGTAGTTTGGAAAGTGCTTTAATCCAAAAAGCAAGAGAAAGATCGGAT
Source organism: Sophora flavescens (assembly GCA_030762895.1). NCBI lineage: Eukaryota > Viridiplantae > Streptophyta > Magnoliopsida > Fabales > Fabaceae > Sophora > Sophora flavescens. The sequence continues at coordinate 106,703,776 of CM061062.1, forward strand.
CTTGTCACCTACTATAATACTACGTTGTCAAAAAAGAGATGGAGCTTTAAATAGAAGCAAACTAAACGTAAAGATGGATTTATCATGCAACTTTAATTAAGTCCCTACCACTCAGAAATTAGAAAAAGGGGGAGAAAAGTCAAAACAAATTTCTTACCCAAATTCATTTCCTATCCCACTGCAAATTGATCATGATTCTTGGAACACAGAAAAAAGTTTAATATGCATGGTCCCATCAAACCAAATAGCTATAGCTGGATGAAGATCGATCATGATACACCTGCAGACTGCAAAAGAAAAATCTCAATTACTAGTACTCCACTCTTTTGTTCACATTCACATACAGTTTCTGTTGTAAAGTGTAACTGATGAACTAAAAACAGTTACCAACATATATAAAAAAATGAAAAACCACTGAAGCAATAACCTTGAATATATGCTGCTGATTGCTCAAGAGGATATCAATTACATGTGATATTGGCACGGCTCAATCAAATAAGAGAACTTTAGAATCATAAAGCACTGCCTTCTGATTGAACCGTACCAATATCTCAGGCTATGTTTGAAGTCTAAACCATCACCAATGTAGAGAGAGCCATGATATGTTCCTGCACTTTCTTAATAAACAACCACTAGTTAATACAATATATCTATGTTACAATAAAAGAGCTTACCTCCACATGGTATATGTAACTCCAAAATCTATCACCAGATCAAATAATACTCAGAAATTAACAAGAGCCATGAATGACTATGAAGAAACAAAAAGTGGTGAAGAAGGTGGCATGTACATGTTTTAATTTATTTTCTTGGAGTATAACTATGCTGTCCTGTGAGATTCTTAAAATTTAATGGACGAGAGAGTGGAGGGGCAGAAACTGAAACACAGATGCAGAGCCTTAAATATGGTGGCATTTAATTTACCAACAACCCAACAACGAATAGGAAGTGGGCACATTAAATTATGAGATTGGAAACAATTAGAGAAAGGCATGTTTTGAATTATCATGCATCACAAAAGCAGAGTCAGTGAGACAGGATAGGTTTTATATTTATGAGTGATCACAGGATGAAGTTGGTCTACTACCAACCACATTTGAAATTCAAATAGCTTTTGGAAAGCAACTATAGGTGGTTGGTGTTCGTGGCATGGATTTTTTGATTGAAACCAACTTCATTTGGAAGCAAAATGGGTTTCTTAAAGCCTTTTTATGTGCAAACTCTCTCGATTCCTCACACTTTCTTCCACATTCAAAGGCAGGGATACGTGTAAGTGGAGTTAGTTAAAAAAGAAACAGTCTTTCGGTGTAAATCCATAAAAAGGAAGATCACATGAAAGTATGTACATGATTCACGCAGAATTTGCTTTCATTATTAGACACATGCTAACAAGTGTATTTGCTATTTGCTATTACTGGCAAAGACACCGAGAAGCCATGAAGCAATATAGAAATTTTTTATTCAAAAAATATTATATTAAATGTTTGAAAATTGTAATACAAACTTTCCTTCTTATGAATCTTGTTAACTGATCAGGTTCAGTTAAGACATAAGCTTTCTTTCTGCGAATATCTGGTCAACGAAACAAAAAGATTATAGTCCAATTACTTTTAAGAAATCATATTTGGCTACAAAATAGCCTTTTAATGTGTTGATATTTTGTTTACAATTTATTTTCAAAGTTACATTTAATTTTTTTTATATATAATATGTGAAATATATATATAAAACAAAATTTTAAGATTATTTTGTATTATGAATCAGATTTGGAAAAGTACTCTTTAATTTAAGATTTTTTTTTTGGTGGAGATACTCTCTTTAAGAATTTAAGTCACTAAAATCCTCCTTGATGGGCAACCCTCCCCAAGATATCCCTAGCACTTAAAGACTAGTTGAGTAGATGCAATTTGGTAAAACTGTTTGTGATTTGAACTTGTCTAGTAGTCCTCTCGATTATAGCCCAGACATATCATTGACGTCCTATCCATTAGTATTGAGAGTACATTTCCTAACTATCATTTTACTCACCGAGAAAAAAAAAAGGAATATAAATAGATAAAGTAAAGTACTAATTAATAGCTCCACCCCAAATGTGAAACTATAGAATCATCATATGTAAATATTTACTTTAAAAAAAAGTCAAAACACCTACATTGATATGGACCTAGAACTGATAATACAGAAAAAAGAAAGGTTCGCTATTTTATAAGGTGAAGGGCTGTTTAACACTACTCATTTGATATAATTGTGGTCCCACCTGGTTCCACATAAATTTCCTTTGTGGTAGAACAACAGCAGACATAGTGTTAATTAGTTCCCATGCTTGCCTGGGTCCTAGGCTGTGACAAGTTGCTGCTTATAGTCTTTCCGCGAGCAATGCCCGTAAATAAGGGGGAGATTTGTATGAACAAGTTTTTAAAGGAAATATTTACTTTAGGAACGCCTTGTAAACAGTACTTTTATTTTCGACAATTATTCCTATATTTCGAAACACGGTAAGCAACTTAAAAGCGTGTCCAAATAACAGAAGCTACAATTTGTAATTTTGTATTGTAGCTTCTCAATTATTACGTTCTTACGTGATTTTAACTATTTATTTTGGTAATTGATGCAAACTTTACTTTAAAAAGTTTTGAGGAGTTGGTTGGATGATAGATTCTGAATTGTATTTTGAAATAATAGTTTTAATTTTAATTCTGTTAAAAATAGAATTGGTTCATAATTATAGATTTTTTATTTGGGTTGTGCAAAGATGGTTGGCATATTTACAACAATAGTTTTCTTTCGAATTTGATCGAGGCCTAATAACATCAAGATCCAACCACACAAGACATTGTGGTCTCCTGGCCCATGAACTAAGAAGTAATTCAATGTATCATTTACTATCCATGGATTCTCACAAGATCTCGACCAAATCAAAACCCATCAAAATATACCTACTTGTTAGCCAACATACATTGTTTCGACAAGGAAACAATTTAAACAAGATTCAATCAGAGATCACACGACAAAAATATAACAGACTCATTCCTCAAGGTTCTCGAAAGACTCGACCAGCTCTGATACCACTTGTAACACCCCCTTGAGCATTACCTCGTGAACACGTGCGGAGATAAATTAAAAAGGAATTTGCTGGTTTGCTTTCAGAAATTTATTTTACTTTAAGTCATAAAACGTGGATATAAAAATTTTCTCGCGGAATACTTCGAAAAGGTGATGTACACATTACAATAGTAAAATCACATCAAACTTGACAACAAACATAAACTGAGTTTATTCCTAAATCAAACCACCACAACATATAAGTTTTCCTAAAATTGTTTCATTATTCAAAACTCAACTCAAAACCATATACAGGTTCTCAAACCACATACACCAACTTTCTCAAAAATACACAACCCCAAAGAAAAATCCTAAGTTGGTCACTCTATGCAACATTCACTGGGAAGACCTTCATGGTCCTTACCACTATCACCGACCTCTTCAAGGATCGGGACTAAACTCACTCCTCGAACGAAACTGGAAACTCCTCTGCACCATCTGCTCTCATGTACCAAGGTACAACAACAAAACCAGAAAAAATAAATATATCGCAAGGGTGAGATACCGACAAATGAGTTTTATCATGATAACCACATGCGCTACACACAAAACATCATGTACATAGATATTCACAGCATATAAGATTCTCAACATAGACACAATAGTTTATCAATAGGTTTCATACCCAACAGTCATCGTCATTTATAAAAATACATGACACTTCAATATTCAACGTCTGAATTTTATACCTAATCTCCGGAGATCCCAACTTCCATTCAATAACATCAATTGTTTTGTCCGTCATGGTTTCGAGTTCCAACTATTTAAGTAAGAAATCTGGTAGGACGCGAGCTCCAACCATCATCGTAACGTAATTTACATGAACTCCAATGATAGTCGTAACTTAACTCAGACTATAAAATATCACAAATATCTGAACTCCACAAATAGTCGTAGCATAGTCTGGCCTTTCCTAGACCCACTTTCCAATCCATCAAAGGCACGTCTGCCGATTCATGCATGTAAAACATTTATTCTTGTCATTTTCTTTTTGTTCATCTTTTCTCGCCGAGGCTCAAAGGCTCACGACCATTCATAATTTTCAACGTTAACATTTTGTATCGTCAACACAGGACACAAAGTCCGAGTGCTCAATCACAAAGCCTTAGACCGATGCACCAGTCTTAGGTTCGTGGTTATAGAAAACAACATTCACCTTTAACAATGTTCATCACATCGTATATATGACACAAAGTCCACAACAACGTAACATGGATCAAATATCCACGTGTTTTCACCACAGAACACTAGAATCCCGACGTCTCGGCCACTAGATTCACGTTTAATAGATAACATCATTTTTCGTATGCAGAAATACAAATACAATAATAAACTTCCTAAAACTTATCAAAGTTTATCAAAATAAATTTCGCCGAGTAAAAAATATTTTATGTTGAAATTCGTTTATAAAACGTTAAATCATAGAGAAATTCATTTTTCTCCAATTCTTTTCCTCTTAAAAGTCTTTTTCCGAAAACTTTAATTCTTGAAAAAAAAACCATTCAAGACCTATTTCGGTCCAAAGAAAATAAAACTGTTTTCAAAACCTTGCCGTAAAACTATTTTCTGAATTACTCGTCGTTTAGAATTAAAATCCTCTTTATAAGTCAAAATTTGACTCTTTTCTCTTAAATAATTTTTTTTCAACATGTAAATTAGGTTATTTTTTAAACTTAACTTTTTATAATAACTTTATATTTTAGTAAAGAATTTATTTTGAGAAAATTAACGTGACTGAGAAATTTTAACGGTTTGGCCCTCACTATTACTCATAGATCACTCTTTCACCGTAAAATCAATAAAGGAATATTATTGTCAAATTTTATTCAAATTCCACAAAATTAACTTAAACAACATCTTCTTCAACATTTTCAACCTTTTCAACATTTTCCAATTTTTTTATCTTTAATCTTAATTTTTAGCACTAACCACTCTCAAGCTTCTCAGTCAAACAACCAAAAACAGAATCACACATCACAGTTATAACAGATATCACAGTTATAACATGCATCCACCGATAAACATATATCACAAATAAACATACACCACAGATAATTTAATAACTCAGATAAACAACTACGTCAAATAAATTAAGCAACCACAACGAAATCACAAATAATCGTACAGACTGACGGATAGCACGTGACTATCGAAACCCCTCAGATAAACTCCATTTACCTCTTGAAGTTACAATTTTCTTCTTTGAAATTTCTTCTCGGTATTCCGGATCCTCCACACAACTAAATCAACCAAACAACTTGTCCTTCACAACAAATCACAACACAAATTACAAAATAAAACCACAAAATCCTCTTAATCCACATGCTTAGGTTTCGGCTTGCATGGTTTAATTAGGCCAGGGATGTCAAAATTTCATAAACTCTTGGATCAATGATCCTTAAGCATTAGAGATACATAATCAATTGTCACTTGACAAAAATTGAATCAAAAACTCATCTAACCCATATGGTTAGGGTTTCGGCCTTGAAGAGTAAAATAGGCTAGAGATTTTAAAAATTCTTAAGCTTTTAGATTCAACAACTATGAGTATTAGAAAGACTAAATCAAGTGTTACTTCACAAAAATTGAAGAAAAATCCAAAACCTCCCTATTAGCATAGGTTCGGCCAGTTTGAGAAAAATAGGGCAGAGATTGTATTCGCTCTCATGCTCTTGGATAATAAATCTAGCCATCATATAAAGTTAATAGAAATTGGTTTCACATTAAAATGATTTTTCTATGATTTTTTAGAATTTTTTGAAAAACTAGATCTAAGAATTTCAACATGATGTTTCTTGGAAAAAATGAATGAAATGATTGAAGAGAAAGACAACATGATCATGATAGATGAGGGTTTACCTCTTGTGGATGAAGAACAAGTGAAGGAATGATCAAAACTTCAAGAAAATCAATGGAGTTTTTCTTTGTTTTTGAGAGAAAGCTTGAAGAAGATGAAGTTGAAACATGAAAAATGGCTAAGTGTTGGAATTAAGGGTGTGGGCAGCCACGAAATTGGCTAGAGTGAGGGGGTATTTTGGTCAAATTTTATTTAGGGACACTTTTGGAATTACATAAAAGGCTAGGGGCATTTTAGTCTTTTCACACATAATATCATGCTATTTTGGATGCAATCATCATGCTTCATAAATGCTAGGTGAGTCACCCCTATGACTCACCACCCTAGGTGGCAAGATGTCCTATCATCTAGTGCCCGGTTTGGTCTCTGCACATCTGCTCTCGACTCCGTCGATACCCGATTGTTGAGTATTTGTCCGACTAACATATAATAACTTATTTATTTTAAAAAATTTCAAAATAACCAATATCGTTGGAAACGGGATATAAAATCTAACCATTTCGTTCTCGAGTCAAAATTAAGTTTTCTGATCAGTAAAATTTTACTGTCATTGAAAACGCAAACCAGGTTTCGTCTGAATTTTCAACCCAAAATATAACCATAACTCTTTACGATAAAATAGAGTATAAATATGATTTTGGTTTATCCAAAATCATTTTCTAGATCTCGAATAAAAATATAAACATATATATACACACACACATATATATATATATATATATATATATATATATATATATATATATATATATATAAGAACAGTAAAAATCGGAGTGTTACATGTGACTTTTTTATATTCATTTTAAGAAAATTTATCTTACGAGGCAACATCAATTTTTTTTTTGGGGGGCAAAAGAATAAATTACTAAGTATGTTGATATAAAAAAAAATTGTCCTTGTGGAGGCAATTGCTCCCACCCCTATACAAGTGGATCTGTCATTGATATCAAGAAATTAGTCTTCACAGTTGTGCATAAGATATGTTGAAAAAAAAAAATCTCAAGAAGCAATATCTACAATTATACTCTAGCATAACTTTGGTAAATAAAAGTTAAATTGTAATCCTTTCTACGAAAAATGAAGAAGAAAAAGGGGGTAAATAGCTCGTCCAACTTTTGGATGAAAAAAGAAGGGTGCGGATTGAGCTTTGGAATCAGGATTGGATATCCAATTTCATGAAATAAAAAATTATTTTATATTATTTTCAACTCTTAGCCGAAACCTTATAAGGATTACCAATTCCAATTATAAAAGTTAAAAATAAAATATAGGTTTAAATAAGTTTTTAATCCCTGAAAAGTATATGTGTCTAGACTTTAGTTCCTATAATTTATTTTTATAGGTTTTAATCCTACAATTTCAAAAGCTTAAGAATATGTCCCTATCGTTAATTCTAAACTGTTAGCATATAACAAACGAGACACTCAAACCACCTCAAAATAATATTTATAGGTTGCGGAATTGTTCTTCCTTTATTCAATCCAATTTATGAGTAAATTTTTTTTAGCAAATCACGATGGACATTAGATGGTAGGGGCATATTTCTAAATTTTAAAATTGTAAGGATCAAAACTTATAAAAAAAATTATTAGAACTAAAACCAAAATACAACCCTTTTCATGGATTAAAACTTATTTAAACATAAAATATATTATAAATATAATTATTTTTTCATTGTCTTTGTTACATAATTTGACAATTGATCTATCCTGACGGAACGAGTATAATTTAAATTACATGCTGGAGAGTACAGTAGTCTAATGTGTGTAGAGTGTCCTCCTCTTAACGCCATGAGAGGGGCTTTATAACGTTTTTAATCAAAGTAACCTATTTTTAAAAATTATATATCAAAATAATAAATTTTATCAAACTAACCTACCTTTTGATATAGTGAAATAAAATAATAATTTTTTATTGCTGATTGGATGGTGCCGGTTTGACTGACGCCATTGACCTGTTGACCTGCCACATGACAGGTCGTCATTAGTCCGGGTAATCTGCCAAAAAAAAATTTTAACAATTTTTTTTACAGAAAGATTAATATATTAATATGAAAAAAATTATTTATTTCAAAAAAAAATTAAAAGCAGTGCCACGTGTCACCACCCGGGGAGTGGCACCACCGATGACGTCAGTTGCAGTGGCGCCACTCACCACATGGTGACACGTGGCGCTACCCCCCACCCCCCACCCATCTACCAACCCAAGCCCCCTCCCCCAACACACATTTCCTCCATTTTATAACACACAATTTTCTAAGTTCTCAAACATTTTATTACACTTTTTTAATTTTTTCTGCACCCTATTGTAATCAATTTGAAGTTCAGGTAATTTTTTTTATATCATATTTTAATTATTATATATTCACTTACTAATATTCTGCTATTCTTTTTACACTCTTCTTTATCAAATATTTTTTTGGAAGTGTTTAAATACCTATAACCGGCTCCCCTCCCCCAACACAGATTTTCTCTCACTTTTGGTTTTAGTCCCAATAATTTTTTTTATAGGTTTTGATCCCAACAATTTTAAAAATTTAGAAATATGCCCCCTACCGTCTAATGTGCATCGTTATTTGCTAAAAAAAGAATTACTCGGAAATTGAATTGAGTGAAGGAAGAACAATTCCACAACCTATAAATATTATTTCGAGGTGGTTTGAGTGTCTCTTTTGTTGTATGCTAATAGTTTAGAGTTAACGATAGGGACATATTCTTAAGCTTTTTAAATTGTAGGATTAAAACCTATAAAAATAAATTGTAGGAACTAAAATCTAGACACATGTACTTTTCGGAGATTAAAAACTTATTTAAACCTATATTTTATTTTTAACTTTTATAATTGGAATTGGTAATCCTTATAAGGTTTAGGCTAAGAGTTGAAAATAATATAAAATATTTTTTTATTTCATGAAATTGGATATCCAATCCTGATTCCAAAGCTCAATCCGCACCCTTCTTTTTTCATCCAAAAGTTGGACAAGCTATTTACCCCCTTTTTCTTCTTCATTTTTCGTAGAAAGGATTACAATTTAACTTTTATTTACCAAAGTTATGCTAGAGTATAACGGTAGATATTGCTTCTTGAGATTTTTTTTTTTTGTTTTTTCAGCATATCCTATACGCAACTGTGTAGACTAATCTCTTGATATCAGTGGCGGATCCACTTGTATAGGGGTCACAAGGACAATTTTTTTTACATCAACATACTTAGTACTTTTTTCTTTTGTCCCCCCCAAAAAAAATGATGTTGCCTCATAAGATAAATTTTCTTAAAATGAATATAAAAAAGTCACATGTAACATCCCGATTTTTACTGTTATTTTATATCGCTATATATATATGTTTATATTTTTATTCGAGACCTAGAAAATGATTTTGGATAAACCAAAATCATATTTATACTCTACTTTATCATAGAGAGTTACGATTAAATTTTGGGTTGAAAATTCAGACGAAACCCGGTATGCGTTTTCACTGACAGTAAAATTTTACTGATCAGAAAACCTAATTTTGACTCGAGAACAAAATGGTTAGATTTTATGTCCCGTTTCCAACGATATTGGTTATTTTGAATTTTTTAAAATAAATAAGTTATTATATGTTAGTCGGACAAATACTCGACAATCGGGTATCGATGGAGTCGAGAACGGATGTGCAGAGACAAAACCGGGCACCGGATGATGGGACATCTTGCCACCTAGGGTGGTGAGTCATAGGGGTGACTCACCTAGCATTTATGAAGCATAATGATGGCATCTAAAATATCATGAAAACTCCATTGATTTTCTTGAAGTTTTGATCATTCTCTTCACTTGTTCTTCATCCACAAGAGGTAAACCCTCATCTATCATGATCATGTTGTCTTTCTTTTCAATCATTTCATTCATTTTTTCCAAGAAACATCATGTTGAAATTCATAGATCTAGTTTTTCAAAAAATTCTAAAAAATCATAGAAAAATCATTTTAATGTGAAACCAATTTCTATAAACTTTATATGATGTCTAGATTTATATCCAAGAGCATGAGAGCGAATACAATCTCTACCCTATTTTTCTCAAACTGGCCGAACCTATGCTAATAGGGAGGTTTTCGATTTTTCTTCAATTTTTGTGAAGTAACACTTGATTTAGTCTTTCTAATACTCATAGTTGTTGAATCTAGAAGCTTAAGAATTTTTAAAATCTCTGGCCTAAACCCTAACCATATGGGTTAGATGAGTTTTTGATCCAATTTTTGTCAAGTGACAATTGATTATGTATCTCTAATGCTTAAGGATCATTGATCCAAGAGTTTATGAAATTTTGACATCCCTAGCCTAATTAAACCATGTAAGCCGAAACCTAAGCATATGGATTAAGAGGATTTTGTGGTTTTATTTTGTAATTTGTGTTGTGAAGGACAAGTTGTTTGGTTGATTTAGTTGAGGATCCGGAATTCTGAGAAGAAATTTTAAAGAGGAAAACTGTAACTTCAAGAGGTAATGAGAGTTTACCTGAGAGGTTTTCATAGCCATGTGCTATCCGTGAGTCTGTATGATTATTTGTGATTTCGGTGTGGTTGCTTAATTTATTTGACGTAGTTGTTTATCTGAGTTATTAAATTATCTGTGGTGTATGTTTATTTGTGATATATGTTTATCGGTGGATGCATGTTATAACTGTGATATCTGTTATAACTGTGATGTGTGATTCTACTGTTGTTGTTTGTTTGACTGAGAAGCCTGACAGTGGTCTGTGCTAAATTAAGATTAAAGATAAATAAAATTGGAAAATGTTGAAAAAGTTAAAGAAGATGTTGTTTAAGTTAATTTTGTGGAATTTGAAGAAAAGTTGACAATAATATTATTTTAATGATTTTAAGGTGAAAGAGTGATCTATGAGTAATACTGAGGGCCAAACTATTAAAATTTTTCAGTCACGTTAATTTTCCCAAAATAAATTCTTAACTAAAATAAAAAGTTATTATAAAAAGATAAGTTTAAAAAATAACTTAATTTCCTTGTTGAAAAAAAAAATATTTAAGAGAAAAGAGTCAAATTTTGACTTATAAAGAGGATTTTAATTCTAAACGACGAGTAATTCAGAAAATAGTTTTACGGCAAGGTTTTGAAAACAGTTTCATTTTATTTGGACCGAAATGGGTCATGAATAGGTTATTTTTCAAGAATTAAAGTTTTCGTAAAAAGACTTTTAAGAGGAAAATAATTGGAGGAAAATGAATTTATCTGTGATTTAACGTTTTATAAACGAATTTCAACAGAAAATATTTTTCTGCAAAATATTTTTACTCAACGAAAACAATTTCGATAAACTTGAATAAGTTACTTTAATCAAGAGTAAAAAAGTCGCAACTACATAAGAGATAAATGATTGAATGATTGTTTAGTTATATACATCGATAGTTATTTTTAATAGTATTGAAAATGAAAAAAAAGGGAGCATTTTCAAAACATAAAAACATGTAGAGAATAATTATAATTTGTAAAAACTTAGGTACTTTAAGTTTTTCGTCATGAGATTATTTACTTTTTAAAAGCTTACAATATTTTTCTCTTGTAAAAATATTTATAGACTATCTTCTTGCCCCCACTAAAGAAAAATTATGGATCCTCCACTACTTGAGATATTCGACGACATAAAGCTGACCTCTCCTAACCTGTTTTTCTTCATACGCAAAAGTCAGAGATCGAACTCCTGACCACTTGTTCGAGGGACTCGAGCCAACCACTTGTTGGTATATTGCTTGTTGAGATTACATTAAGCTTATGAGGATTTGGTAGAAATTAACAATAAATACAAGTGACCGTTTAACATCTAGATTAATTGAGCGTTGAATTGGGTATTGTAATTCTAACTTTCCTGTTTGGGAATGTTTTTATATTGGAAATGTTTGGAAATGACTAGTATCGTTTCTGTACAACGCAGGGCTTATTATAATGTTTTGATGTGAATAAAAAAAAATTTTCTCTTAAAAATCTTTTTGATTTATTCTCCTCCTTTCTTCATGTAAATTTATTTATAAAAAATATATTTATCTATCATATTTGAGATTATGCCATTAAACAAATTTAGAGGAGGAATGCAGCTCAAAAAATTGAACCGTAAAAAAAAGTGGAGAAAAACAATAATGTTCACGGAAGTATAGGTATTTCTTTATTTCTCTTAGAAATTACAACACTTTCGAGTCAAATAATTGCAAATATGCTTTTGATAATGTGAACATGCTGCCTATAAATCTGGAAACAATGAGTATTATAACATTCGTACACCTTATTATATATTAAACTAGTGTAGTTACCCGTGCGATACGCACGGGCAATTATTACAATGTTTTTCTATTATTTTTAAATGAAGTCAATATTAAAACAATTATTAAAATATATTTAAAAATATGAACTAATACTGTCAGTTATTGTCTAATGATATTATTTATTCATAGAACACAAGAAGCTTGAGAGGAAGAACCATGTTGCAAATTATGTGGATATGTGATTGGAGGGTGAGGATAACATATATTCCTACCCTTAATATCTTCGACTGACATAAAAAAGACATCAATCACAGAAAAATACAACCACATTCCATAACCATTTCGACAAATTATAGTGTTCTAGAATTAGCCCCATCCCATTATTAAAATGCACGTTGTACATTCTCAACTATAATTCCAAACCGGGTACCAACCGATTCCTCAAACCAAACCAGTGGTGGAATTTCTTTGTGGTATTCACTATAAAATATTTCAGCCATATGCATCCGTACCTATACCATTAACAATATTACTTAGTTTATTTATTAATCAGCCTAAATTGCACAAATTCCCAACTATTAAAACCTCGAGTTTTTTCACTCACTATGCTAATACCAACTGGATGATAAATAACAATGTCCTCACCAACAAACAATATTGCATATAATAGAATGCATCAAGCTTCAGAATCTGATCAAGCAATATCAAAAAACACAACCTTCAATAGTTTAGCTACAAATAAACAATAAAATAATAACAATAAAGTCCATTGTAAAATAAATTTATTTAAGTTTTGTGTACACCATACAGTGGAAACTGCAAGCCAATAAATCTAACCCATCATGATAATGAGTACTCAACAAAAGTGAAATAAATTAAACAATCAATTAAAAAATTATACAGTTTCAAATCATCAAGTTTTTCAATATCATATGATGTTTGATCTCCATCATATTCAAACATAAATTCATGCAGTAATCAATAGAAAATCTTCTAAAAGGAAATTGCAACAATGATTATCAGTAGCTAAGTTATAAAGCAGTTAATGTGTTTCATCATCTTAGAGGCGAGTTTTCCAGCTTCCTTATCAATGATATTCCAAAGAAAAGACACTTACCTCCCCTGCCTTGGACAACTATTTGCATTGAAAAACTTCAAAAAAAAAAATACAAATGAATGTATAGAACCTGGAAAGGAACAAATAAACTGAATAATAGTTGCAACTAATCTAGAACTTCAAAAATACCCAAAATCATGTGGGACAGTCATCATGATTGACTTGAAGGCCGTGCATGATAAAATCTCGTGCATCTCTTCAAAGTGAATCAGGAATAAAAGGTCGCTCACCTTTTCCAATTCTAAATATTGCCTGCATCTGTTGTTAGAAGAGATTAATCAGAGCTCAAATCAAAAACCAGCAGTAATAAAGTTTTAACAGTTCTATTTAATGGAAAAATAATCATTTTTCGATATAGCCATTAATAATTGACCAAAATTTCTACCAAATGTAGAACTACATTAAACTTCATACATAACAAAGCATCATCAACGGGAAGAGAAAAAATGTGAAATGCTAATTTATTATTAATCTGCCCTTCTTTTAAACTATTGTCATGAGACTAACCAATAATGGAAAAAGACTTAAATAAGCAGAACTATACCAATTAAAGACAGAAGAAAATACACAAATATCTTGAAAACAACTAATAATCTTTGCAATTCTATGACAGTAGCTTCAACTTATTTTTGGCATCCCGGAGGTATGTCATCATTACAACGGGGAAAGGCAGAATGTGATAACATATCATGAAGCCCGGCATATGTTAAGGCTGCGCGCTAGAGTCATTATATGCACAACTGTAAGCCTTAAGGGCATTAGCCTTAAAGAGGTTTGCAATTTTGTGATTTGAATGGATTCATCTCCTATACCGTATTAAATGGGCATAATTTGACAGCAAACAATATGTGGTAATATTGGAATGTACTGGTTTTTATGACAGCAAGCAAGTCATCCTTATTTGCCGGTTTTTATCGAAATGTACTAATCGGATCATAAAATTTAAGATCAGTATCCAAATCCTTACCAAGAGGCTGGTTGAAATTCTAATATAGGTCATATCTCAATTCTCGAAGATCATGTATTGTTTGATAATCAAGTGCAATCTATATAAGAAATTTGTATAAGGAATTATCTATCAATAATGATAAAAAATTTGATTTATTTCAGTCATGGATTGTAAACTACTATAATACTTTGTAGTTCTTTTCAGAAAGGAAAAAACTTTTTAGTTACTAATTATTATTGTCCATTATAAATAGTTAGTTACTTTTTAGTCATGCCTATACAGACTATACATGTATGTAGTACAATAACTTTCAACTGAAGCAATACACGTGTCTGGAGAACAATAACTCTCAACTTCCAGCAAGATTATTAAATCTCAAAATTCCTATAGTTAATCCCAACCAAACAGTTAGAAAAATAACTTTCTACCAAAAACAAAAATACAGGGAATAAAATAACAGTTTTTGTCAAAATATAACTTTCTATAATATTGCATGTTATAAACAATAAATTATAAAATGTAAATAATCATATATAACTCGATAATAAAATAAACTTCAAAATTATCAACTCGTTAGACGTGACTTAGTAATTCGTTAAAGTATTTGTATGTGATCTAGGTGGTTGGTCAGTTATAATAAAGGAAGGTAGATATATAGGGAATTTCTTGATATTTTGTTTATAAAAAAATGAAATGTTCAAAACCTCTATATCTCAACGCATTTTGGTATGCAGAAAGAAACTAATATCTGCTAAACAGTCAACACTAAGGCATAAACCTTTAATTAAATTATAACTTGGTTTGAACAAATTCCACATCAATTTATTCAAAATCTATATTATAAATCTTAGTAAAAGAAAGATTGAACACAACTAAATATTTTTCCACTAAAAAAAGAAAGAAACCATCCACCTTCTAACATGAAGTTAAGAATGTATCATCAACATTTTGTTATGATCATAAGAAGAGTTATTATATGTCAGTGAGATCATATAGGACATTGAACAAAAGGAGGTATAGACATTATCATACTTCAATCTTAAGGACAGGAAAAGATGGTCATTTATTGACAGTAGCATATCACTTGTTCTTTAGTTCCCATACCATTCACTTTTTTTACTTTTTTTTTGCTTTGGTTATTGGGATATGGTCCAGGGGTTTTACACTTATTTTACTCATTCAAATCAGTTAAAGTGCATGGGATCTGGAAAAAATGTCCACTTAATGAATCCTTACCATTACTAAGTCAGTAGCTGCAAAATTTCTTCTACCAAGACAACTCTTCATTAAACATTGCAAACATAAGTGATAGTGGGTTAGCATATCAAGATCCTGCATTTGTCTAAAATCATTAAAATAGGAAAGACTTTGATAACAACCACAAATCATAAGAAGTGCAGTTAGCACCACTACATACCATGATTAATTTTTCTATGAACCGATAAAGGGCAACTACTGACAAAGTTTTCTATCAACTCTCACCATGAAAAGGTGGTGGCATGTAGCTTAACCAAAGACACTAAAAAAATAGGAAATAATTGTCAAAACAAAAACATTACATTTCATCATACCTACAACCAGTACATGCCTCTTTCACAATATTGGTAGTTGATTAAAAAAATTAATAAAATAAAAAATAAAGGGAAACTGACTGCATTTTGCTTAACAGGAAAAGAAAGCAAACTGACAAAATAAAAAAGGTTCCAAATGTTTAATTGATAACTCATTGTATCCCAAGAGAAAAGGGCTCAATAATTGAATAACTATATTTGCACATGTTTGAGTGCTATCTTGTATATATTTTACCTTGAGATCACTTGATCTGGCATTGAATGCTCCTTCCCATCTAATTTCATGTGTTTTAGTCTATGAAACACTAATCAAGTTAATCACAAACAGACTCGTCCTATAAAAAGAATTAAGGAGTAAAAAAGAATTATTATAGAGTAAAAACTATATGCACCACATGGAGTTTGGTAGCCAACTTGGCTGGCTCATCTTTAGAATCATGGTATCATTTGTGCAAAACCATTGTTGTCCCCAACTCAACATTATGTGAAGAAGCCATTTCACTTGACATGTAGCACACAAGAAAAAGCCCATATTTCCATACCATGATAACCTCGGACTTGCTATAATATTTTATGTAGTTTAAGTGTAAAACTAATTTAATTATCAGAACCAATTTTCAATGCTGGTGTAACCAAACTCAATGCAAAGAATTAGAATTCCCATGTCCAATAGCACCCATATAAAGCAGGGGCAAGCTTTTATGCTAGGCTCCATCACACTCTCACATGACCAGCTCCAATATGAAGGAAATTAAAAACAATAATAATAAGATATGCAGAAAAGAGATTAATGTAAAAAAGACCTTAATAAGAAATGAAGACAAAATGACCCATGGTAAAAGAGGCAAGAACCTTAAATCCACAAATCTTTTGAAACTGAAGCAACAAACGAACACATAGAGCAAGTCCATCCCTCTTATTGGTATCCCCAAGTCTAGCAGTTTTTTCTTCTAATCAATGCAATGGGGATTAAAAATTATTGTTTTAGGCCTTTCCCATTGTATGTCATCCTGCTTGTTGAAAAAACCAAGACCGAATATTTAGCACATAATGTACCCCAAAAAAAAATGCATCTACAACTGTTAGGAAATCAAATGCTTGAAAACACAAGCTCAATGTTGAAAGCAATACTTTTGGTTTATATTAGCTTACCAAATTACTTCTGATATCCTGGAAGCAGCACTCTCAAAAAGTACATTAAAACCACCAATTGCAAAATACTATTCCTCACATTTTTGGCATCCTCAGCTGGAAGATTGTATAGGAAAACACAAGAAAGAATCATTAATTGGACTTCAAATGTTTTCATGTTCTTGATATGGTAGAATTCCAAGTTGCCCCAATCAAAGTTAGTTGTTTTCAAAATGTTTTCATGATCTTGACGTATTTTCAACTCTTTTCAAATCTAAGTAGAAAATAGTTAGCAATTCAAATCCAGTGTGATGTCACATTGCCTTTTTCATTGGAGAAAAAGCCTCATGTCAAACAGATGTCACATTGCTTTCTTCATTGGAGAAACAAAAGTAGCAAAAGAAAATATCAGTGCATACACATAAACTGATATCATGAGTAAAAAATGAAACAATAAAAAAATAAAAAAAGAGGTGAAAGTAAGGTGATGGTCAGAATCATAGGGAGGAATTACACGGGAATGAAACCATGGATCTGAGAAGAAGTTATAGATAGATCGAGCTCTGTTAAATGATTACAAATTTCAAGAAAATGAAAACATGTATACCCCGACAATAATAAAAAAAACAACTCTAGCAACCCACTTAGGAAAATATCAAACACATCATATGCATAAGCAAAACACATCAAGCAAAGAGTAATAAAGGGAACAAAATTAAGGAGGAAGAGGAAGGATATGATTTACCTGGCAGAAGAGGAGGAGGTTCAAACGAAAGGAAAGATGGTGGAAACCACCATAGGCGGTGGTCGGAACCCTTACCCGCGGCTGTGACAGTGACCTAGCGAAAAACCAAAGGAACCAAAGTGAGCGGGACAGTGAGCTCAAACGTGTGGTCAACTTCTTCTCTTTAAGCGTGGCCGAGATGTCTAGTACAGATACACCGAAGTCGATTACCAACTCAAGCATGATACACCAAAAAAAAACTATAATATGAATCTAGTACAGAGGATAAGAGGTCTGGTAATGATGTTGCAGACTGTAAACACCATAAGCACAAACACCATCATAATAATATGAAGCAAAAAAAAAAAAGAAAAGTGCATTAATAGTGTGAGCCCAAGAATAGTGTGAGCATTTATAGAAATTGTTCTAATTTCAAATGATCATCAATGTGCAAGTAAAAACAGTCCAAATACATAAATAAAAAGAAGAAAGATGGAGGAGAGTCTCAATACCTCTCCGTCTTCAACCTTTCATGATCTATCCCCACATCCCTGCATATACAAAGTTCTTAGTCAAAATCAACCCGTTTTTGCAAGGAATAATCAGTAGGAAGAAGGAGAAAAGAGAATAAATGAATCATATGAGAAGAGAAGAAGGTAGGAAGAATAAAAGAGAGAAAAAGAGGGGACCTACCGCCGCGCCGTCGCCGTCCCACCGCCGTGTCACCACCGTCCTCCTCCACCACCACCACCGTCCCTACCCCTGCTGGTTCACCAATCAAAGCAAACCCCCACTCCGCCCAGATGTTAATGGCCACGATGCAAGAGAGAAGAATGAAGGAGAGAAGGGTTTGGAAAAAGGAAGGAAAGATTGAAATGATAATTACCAATTGCAAAAACTAAGTAAAAAAAAAAAACTCAAAAGTAATTGCCAAAAGTCAAAACACGGCACCACTATAGCTTTAGCCAATTAGTCTAATCTCATTTATGAGACTTTTATGCAAAATAGTGGAACACAACACGGTACCTGTGCTGTCTATCCAACAAATGCCAAAAAATATAAAAACAAAAATTCTAAAGGTTAACTAATAAAATAATATTACAAAAAATTACAGATTGACACCTGTTTGTTACGGTTGTTCTACAGTAAAAAAGTTTCTTCAGCATTTATGTGTATATTGATAGTACAGATAAGAATATCACTTAATGAAAAGTTCATTCAAAAAACTTAAATCATTTTAAAAATTGTTTGCAGTTAAGTTAAGTTCATTCAAAAAAATTAAATCATTTTAAAAATTGTTTGCAGTTAAAGAATTAAAAATGAAGGCTCACTTAGTTTCTTTCAAAATATGCACATCACCCGTTTAAAACAAAATTCATATAATTTGGAAGTGCGATTTTGGAAGTGAGGTTTTCTATTCTCTGATAAGTAATTTTGATTTACTTGCAAGTCCCGAAAAAGGAAACCATTATCATTTTTAACTGCTATATGTTGCATATATATAGTCACAAAAACATTTAGGGTACGTTTGACAAAAATACAAAAAACTGGACAACACAAAAAATGCGACTAACTCTATACACGTATGCTTGTTATCTTACCGAAATTGACATATCAATTTTCCAAGTACTGGCAGAGTCGTTAAACATAAATGATAGCTCCGGTTTCCCACCCTTTAAATTTATATTCGACATTCTTTTTAATGGAAAACAAAAGTACAAATAATCTTGATATTGATACCAGTTAGATTAGTACAAAAAAGATAAAAACTGTAGTATTTGGCACCTAGTATCCTGCTATAGTTTAATCAAAATGAATTAGCAATATAAAAAATACAGACAAAAAAGTGTCAAACTTATCTAATACTCCAAAGCATTGAGTATATATCACAATTTCAATATATCCTAGTGCAATGCATAGACTTTGAAAAACCACATTACCTACAATTTAAATAAGCAATTGAACTAATTAGAAATTAAATACTAAACCAGAAAGTATAAAAATAAAAGAAATTATTTTACACTAACCTTTATGAGTGTTGACTGTTGCTAACTGGACCATAACAACAATGCTTACTGTATCGACAGAGGAAACAAAGTTGATCAATTCATCAACTTATGACAAACAAAGCACAATATGCTGAAGAGCATCAAAACCCACAAACTTGAAACGCTACACCTATATCAACTAACAAAAGAAAATGTCATAATAAAACTAAATGTAGCAATGACATACAGAGTTAGACTGCATTTCACTTTATAAACTACTGCTCAATAACTGAAAAAAGAATATAATAAGCAAAATAGCATTGATGTGATTAACTGTTATGACATTAACATATTCATACTCGAAAGAATGAGAATCATCATTACACAATTTCGACCAAGCATTAGTAACAACTCTTTGTTGCATTCCTAGTTTATTTTCCTGGAAGGCGTTAACAGGTTTAGTAATCATTGTACTTGGAGAACCACTCAAACACAGAATCATATGCAAACATATCAGCCATTTGAAGAAGTAAAAAAATACTCATTTGAAAACATTCATACCTGCAACATCCTTACATTTACTCATGGTTAAAGCAAGATAAAGCTATAGACTAAAATAACAAAGACTCTACTTGTTTAGTATTCTGTAGAAGATGTGAAAAAACTTGGAGAAACTTAGACTCTACTATCATTATACTTGATATGGTACATGACTCAGTTATCAAATTCATAACTCTCACCCGTAACCAAAATCTGATTTTTCTAAATAAATAATAAAGACTGCAGTTTACCTTTCATATCCCATTATTTATTATTTGGCCAAAATCTATCCTGAAATAGCTACTATTAACCTTTCACTTCTATAGTGTCCATCAAAGGATACCATCTTACAGCTGAGAAACTTGTGAAGTAATTGCAGCAATTCAAAGGATATACCATCTTAGTTTGAGCCTTCAATAGCATGTCATCACACTACAAAAAAAAGGGTATTACTGACGGCCAAAAGCCGTCGGAAAACTGCATTTCCGACGGACAGTATTCGGTCGCTACTAGACACGTAGGAAACGGTTTCCGATGGACAGGCAATATCCGTCGGAAATTTCTGATGGAAGAAGCCGTCGGAAAGTGTTGGCGTCTTACCTAGGGGTGTTCAGATCCAAAAAAAAAAAACCACAAAAACGATCCAAAATAACCAAAAATCGATATGAACCGAATTTAATTAGACTTTTTTGGATTGATTTTTAAGATAATCGATCTGTTCGGTTCGGTTTTTGGTTGTATCATCCGGAGCCGAACCGATGACTTATGTTATTTGTATGCGTTTTACCATTTCGTTAGTGTCCCTGCGTTTTGTTATGTCGTAGACTTATCAATTTATGACTCAATCCATTAGTCTGGGTGCTTATCTTTATAGATAATGCGTCCACCTTTAATTTGGGGTGTAGTGGGGCGTTTCTGTTACTACATTTATGTACATAGTTAAAGGATATTGGTGTTGTATGTGGGTTGGGATATTCCGAGTACTCTACTTGATACATTTTTTATTTATAAAAAAAATAAGTATAATATATGATACTTATAATATGTTATTTAACATAATATAAATAAGTAATGATACGCGGTTCAAAACCAAATCAACCGAACCGATCCAAACCGCATTAAATTAGATAGGATCAGATCGATTTTTTTTAAAGAAGCCATCAAAATCGAACCGAACCACGTGGTCTTTTTATCTTCAGATTGGATGATTTTTTCCCTCAAAATTGATCCAAACCGAACCGCAAACACCCCTAGTCTCAGCGACGGAAATTTTCGTCAGAAAATCTGGTGCTGCACTTACCGACGACAATTTCCGTTGGAAATCTGGTGATTATCTTTTAAATTTTTTTTAAATTATTAAATATTTTTAAAAAAATATAAATTATTTTTTTTATTTTAAATATTAATTTTTATTTGATTTATTATAATTAATATATTATATTATTAATTTAAAACCAAAATTGAAATTACAAATAAATTTAAAAAGGCATTTAAATTAACATAAAAACATAAATATTTCATACATAAAATATTCGTCTATCTACAAAACACAACTAAATCTAAAACTATCCTAATAATCATCATAATAACTGTCATCGTCATCCTGTCGGGGGAAGTTCACTAGCGTCAGCTGACCATCAAGCTGCGGACTAGAAGACACACCGGCATCATGTGGCTGTGGTGGTGGCACGGTAGAAGTAGTGGAGGACTGGCCGACATGGATGACCTCCTGTATAGCGCCGCGCCTCTCTGGTGGAAGCAAATCGAGTAGAGAGGTCATCGTCGTAGACCATGTCTCCATCTGTTGCTGCATGAGATCTGCCCGCTGCTTCATGCGCTCTGAAGTCTGGCTATGCTCCTGTGGCTCCTACCTCAGCTGTCGTACCTCCTCCGTGTCTTGTGAGCCGGAGGTATACTCCCGAATGGTCAAGCTAGGCGTCGACCCCCAAGTGATGGAATGAGCCAAGGTCGCGGTACCGTAAATCCGCCCCTTCTTCTTACCGCCCGCCATATCCATCCAAACCTGGGTCTGTAATCGTGCAACCTCGGGGGGTCCAACTGGGAAGGATCCGAGGCACCAGAGCAGGAGGCAACCTCAGACGCTACCTAACTGAACCTGGCATTGTAATCCTCTTGCATCAATACATTACAAAAATTATATTATTAAACTATAATAATAAAAATATACATTAAATGTAAAAAGACACTTTAGCACACCACTGTCTGCCTCGACCTCCCATCAACAAACTTGCCTGTGTCCGAGCGAATATGCGTCTGCTCAAAGACCATGGGGACATCAACAGACCGGGCAAGCTCTCCTGACTGCAACCGACATTGGAATAAAAGCAATTAATTATAATATAAATTTTGAATAATAAGATATAGTTTATAAATAAAATTTATAAATGCATACCATATTCATGGCATGCTGCATGTGGCTAATCGAGCCACCAATGTGCATGCTCCCACCCTTCTCGGAGGCCTAATTCCTCTTCGCCTGCTCACAATTCACCTTGTACTCTGGAGTGTCCCAGTACGCACATAGTTGGGCCCAAATCTTGGGGCCGATGTAATCCGGACTCTCCCTACTTTCCCTAGCCTCCCGGAGGATGTCCTTCAGTCGAGCAGAAGCTCTGTCGTCAAAAATGGCACTTATCTGAGTGGTATGCTCCGGCAACCAGCGCACAAGGGCCTATTTATTAACAAAGAAGAAATATTAATAGCATAATACAAAACAATATATAAAATGTGTGAAAAATAAAAATAAAAATAATAAACAACTTACCCCGAATCGTGTGAAGATACGATCCCGGTCCTCCTTCGGGATCGACCCCATGATGGCTAGAAGCGATGAAACTGCGCCTTGAGGGCGTAGGTAACGTGCTTCGATCCCACTTTCGATGGGATGAAGCTGAAAAACTTATAATTTTATTAATTCAACAATATTAAAAATAAAACTTATATACTTGATGAATAGTAATTAAAATTGTCAAAATTATAAAACATTAAATTAAAAATGACTTACGATCCAGAAACAGGCGTGACCCATGGTCGATCCTCGGGTGCGGGAATCCTAGCCCACTTAGGCAAGATCTCCTGCGCGACCGACTGCTGCACAGACGATGTGACCGGAATGTCCGTGCCGTCATCGTGTGCGGGCGCAGATGATGAGGATGGAATGTCCGACTGTGGCGGCATCCTAGGAGTCGGCATAAATGATAATCCTGCTGGCTGTGTGACCGGTACAGTCGATGATGATGGTGGTGCTGGGTATGGGTGTGGGTGTGGGACCAGTAGGGGGTAGCGAGTAGCTGACTAGTGGGCGTCGTAGCCCAAAGCGAGTGGGTACAATATGGGTGGAGGATGGGTTAGTGTGGGTCGGGGATGGTGTATAGGTAGGGGATGGTGTAGTATGGGTTAGTGAGGGTGTAGAACGGGTGGGGGAGGGTGTAGAATGGTCGGGGGAGGCTCCTGTAGGTGCTGTCGGGGTGGGTGCGGATGGACCAGTAGCAAAACGAGAAAGCACCTGGGACTTTATGGTGTATCGTCCCCGCTTAGCCTTCCCCTTCCCCTTATCACCGCTAGGCGGTGGGGGGCGGGCGGCTCTCCTCCTGATGCTGACATATCTATTTTTATTGCACAATTATAAGTCAATGTAAAACAAATAAATCAAACGACATGTAAAAGACTAATCTAATAAGCCAATATTTAAAATACAACAATAACTGTCAAGTCTTACATTTAATTGCGTAAGTATTTAAAATACAATAAAAATAACTTGGCAGTCAACTTCCTATTCAGACTCGGTATCACCATCTGATTGTAAGTCCGATTCTTCTTCTTCTTGCATTGAGTCATCACTTTGGATTTCTTCCTCTAATGATGTATACATTGATGAATGATTACCAATGACCGCTTCTTCCCCATCATTTGCAGATCCCAACATGCCAGTAACACGCTCGACCTCGACTACTTCATTGACATGTGACGATTCATCCGCCTGGAAGGGCATATCATCCTTTGCACCATCGATTTCTATGCGACCCCTAGGCTTGATAGTGATAGCAACACACCAACCTCATTTGTTCGTTCGCATTGCTGGATAAGGGACGTAGTAACACTAGTGGAAAATATACATTAGACGGTAAAGGTTTACGTCAGTTAACCAAAAGCTAGAAGTTAAAAAGGAAGCGGTGGCAGTTTTGTAAATATCAGAGTTCATTAATTCAATTTTAACGTCAGTTGTTTTAATGACTGACGTTAAAAGTGAAGTGACTCACTTTTAACGTCAGTTCAATAAAAAACTGACGTTAACAGTGAACATTTTAACGTCAGTTCTATAAAGAACTGACGTTAAAAGTAAGTCACTTCACTTTTAACGTCAGTCCTTACATCAACAGACGTTAAAGGTTATTTTAATAATATTTTTTATCTAGTATACGATCCCTTCCGCATTGCCTTCCTCAAAGTTTCAGTTTCACATGAATTGCTTTGATGTTTTGTGTTTCTGTTTTTGAAAACTATAAGTTGAATCAATAACCCAAACCGGATCTCATTCATGAAGTCTTTATGTCTGATCGATCTGAAGATTGAAAGGGTTTAAAATCCTATAAAAAGTTACATTGAAAGGGTTTAAAATCCTATAAAAAGTTACATTGAAAGGGTTTAAAATCCTAAACATTAAAGATACATCCCATAAGAGAGTTTTATGAAATATGCCAAAGGGAAAACTATACTCCGAAGACCTCAGAAAACTGGGGGGCATGAGAGAGCTCAAGAGACAGGCAAAAACAGGTGCACTGGATCTGTTTCAAGCAAAGGCAGTGGTTCCAGAGACTTCCAAGACGGTCACTTGCTGCCAAAGCTGAGGTTTTGGAACTGTGACCACCGAGCACCTGATTAGCCCTCCAGCAGCTGATTCTCCGGAAGGTGATAAGGTGAGCAACTCACATAATGTAATTTACTCAGACTTATCACCCATGTAATGTAATTTACTCAAACTCAGAAGTTGTTTGACCATTAAGACAAAGACCTTTGAGTCTAGGAATAGGAAGAAAGAGTGATGAAGTTAATCTCCACTACAGAGAATATATTGTGAAGCGAGAAAATTAAAAGGATGGAAGGAAGCTATTTATAGGAGCAGGGGGATGAAGTTACTAAGCTATTCCGATTTTGTTGAAAACTTACCTATAAACTTAATGCTCATTAAGAGGATTGAGTTACAAGGTGCATGGGTAAGTAGCACAATGATATCAAAGGAATGAATGTTTTTGCAGATATCTATACACTTTTAACGCCGCTTTTTTAAAAAACGGACGTTAAAAGTGTTTTTCAAATAAAAATATTAATTGTTAACGCTCGATTTTTATACAACTGACGTTAAAAGTTTGATTTTTACTTCAGTTAAATAAATAGCTGACGTAAATAATCCTAAATATTATAAACGTGGAGAATGAATATTGGAAATAATGTAATTAATATAAGGGAACTTGGCAGTCATCAATTAGGTTGACGTTAAAAATGAGGTGGTGGGTAAACTATTTGCGTCAGTTCTATAAATAACTGACGTAAATAATTATGAAACTCATTTCATTGGTTGTCATGTCCCTGTTGTCCCTCTTAACGCAGATCACTCCATATAGTACTGCAGTTTATTTCTAAACCTTTTTTTTATACAAGTTTATTTTTAATTTTTATTAATTAGCTTGAATTAGTAAACAAATTATTGTGCAAATTAAAATAAATAAACACTTAACATAAAACAAGTTATATGTATAATCAAATCGTATGACATTGAAGCGATTCATAAGTTAAAATTACATGATTAAAAGATAAAAAATTTCTGCAACATAGCCCTAAAATATAAAAAAAGTTTCTGCATCAACATCATTTTCTTCTCAGTTCTGTCATCAGAAACTCCAATGGATGCATCACCTCCCTCACTTGAATTCCAAGATGCAAAGTAAATCCTCAGTCACTAGCAGCGAAAGCAAAGTGAAATGGATCTTTGCATCTTTCTTCTTCAGTGGAGTTCCTTGATGCATCATCTTGAATCCACAATCACTTGCTTCCAAAGCAAAGTGAAAGGGATGATGGGGATGAAATAAAGTGAGAGAATCACATTACGTGATTCACCCAACCTTAATATCCATGTAATGTAATTTACTCAAACTCAGAAGTTGTTTGACCATTAAGACAAAGACCTTTGAGTCTAGGAATAGGAAGAAAGAGTGATGAAGTTAATCTCCACGACAGAGCCATATTGTGAAGCAGAAAATTAATTAAAAGGATGGAAGGAAGCTATTTATAGGAGCAATGGATGAAGTTACTAAGTTATTCTGATTTTCTTGAAAACTTATCTATAAACTTAATGCTCATTAAGAGGATTAGGTACAAAGGTGAATGGGTAAGTAGCACAGTAGTCAAGGGAATGAATGTTTTTGCAGAAACTAATAAACCTTTAACGTACGTTGTGTAATACAACTGACGTAAGAAGTTGTGAGTGTTTTTAACGTCAGTTTCTTAATACAACTTACGTTAAATATATGACCTTTAACGTCAGTTATTACTAACAACTGACGTAATAAGTGTGAGAGTTTTTAACGTCCGTTTATTAAGACAACTGACGTTAAATATATGATCTTCAACGTCAGGTTTTACCAAAAACTGACATAAAATATTGTTTTATTTTAATTATAACGTTTACCCCCGTGCGCCTTCTCCACTTCTCTGTACGTCTTTTCTCTTTTCATCACGCTCAACCCTCACTCTAGCTCTCACTCTGCCCTAATCGCGAGCTCATCTCCACCGCAACCACCGCGAGGGCTTCTTCACCACCACCGTGAGGTACACTCTTAACCCCTAACTCTGTCTTTCCCGCTCATTCTTTGCAATAACTTGACATCTCTCTTTCCCCTGGCCTTCCCGCGCACTAACTCTCCTTGTCCCTCTGCTCTCAGTAACCACATCGAACGTTGGCCACCACTCGAGCTTCCCCCCCACCACCACGCGAGCGCCTATTTCTGGTGAGTCTTTAATTAGGGCACATTTATTTATTCACGGTTTTGAGTGCATGCATGTTGCTCTGCTGGTTTGAAACTGTAGTCTCAGTAGTTGAAACTTGAAACTGTGAGTTTGAGTTGTTTGGAATGTCTCTATTTTTGGTTTTGAGTGTATGTTGAAACTGTAGTCTCAGTAGTTGTAACTTTAAACCGTGAGTTTTAGTGGTTTGGAATGTCTCTATTTTTGGTTTTGAGTGCATGTTGCTCTGCTGGTTGATCTGTCATGGCCGTGATGCTCATCACGGCTAGGCAGTGATCAGTTCTGCCTATGAGGGTCTGGGTTCGGTTGGTGCGTTACGGCCGTGATGGACATCACGGCCAGGCCGTGACCAGTGCTTGGCAATCTTCAAAAACTATAGTTTTCAATATCCTGTATTGTCCTTATATTGGATATATAGATGTTTTGTATATCTACAGGACCTATCTAGTTATTTTTATTTATACTTCTGTATTTATTTTGAGTTATAACCTATGTTAATACATATATATTGTTTCTGAACAGGCATACATATGGATCGGTCGGATAGCCCACATGCACGGGAGGACACTGTGGGGGTTTCGCAGGACCCGATCACGCCTACGCCTGATTCTAGTGTAAGTTTACATGTTATATACTATCTTTAGTCCTTCTTGTTAATGTAAGTTTATAATGTTACAACCCTTTATTTTATCATTTTTTTGTCCATACAGACATCACAGGCTCATAGGAAACGGGGTAGAGGAGCCACCTCGTTGAAGAAACTAGAGAAGGACAGGCAGAGCGGACAGAAGCTTGAGGTGTCCTTCGATGCTAATCTAAATGCCCAGGGACCCCGTGCTAAAGAATTTAATAAGTGGGTGTTTCTACAAGCGAAGCGAAGACGTAAGCATCAACTACAACCATCGGAATGACGTTCCCGCGAACGTTAAGGATCAGATTTGGGAGGCTATCACGGTATTTTACCTTTACATTCGTTTGATTTACATTATTAGATAATTATCCGAGTTATAATCCATCCAGTTGTTATATATGTATCTAATGTGTAGGTAGCTTGGACTGTGCCAAATGACGAGGATCATCATCATAAATGTATGAAAATGGCATCAAAGCGTTGGAATGGGTTCAAGCATGATCTTACCAGGTACTATGTATCTGGGAAGAAGCGGCTTGATAAAATGTTCTCGGATTATCCCTGGATTGATCAGGATACTTGGGATATGTTTGCCAGGAGTCGACAGGATGAAGAATTTCAGGTTGGTTGATTAAGTTAATTTTGTATGCTTATTATAGATCATTTAACTGTATTTAATTATGTGTTTTTGTTTGAATAGGCTAAGGCAAATAAGGGTCGGCAGAATCAGGCGAAGAACGTCCACCGCCACACCATGTCTCAGGGTGGGTACCATACTCGGATCCAGCAGATGATGGCGGATAGGCTGAGGGCGAAGCAGGAAGAGCACTCTGCTAGGATTGAAAGAGGAGAGGTGCCTGAGGGCACACCATCAAGTCCTCCGTCGGACATCGACCGCGAGGATGTCTGGTTAGCCGGCCGCATGACAAAGGCGGGATCTTTTAAAGTTGATGCCACTCGCGAAGTGGCAGATAAGATTGTAAGTAAATAATTAACTTGATTTCAATTGATATTTGTATAGATATTTGCAACACTTTTCACTTGCACGTTTTTTCATTTTTTTTCATTGTAGATGGATCTTAAAGAAAAATCCTCCCAGGGCGCATTCGTCCCTTCTGGACGGCAGGATGTCTTGATGACTGCTCTAGGCAAGAAAGACCATCCTGGTCGGGTTCTCGGTGTTCCTGGGAACGTGACCATCAAACAATATTATGGCAAGTCTGCTTTACAAAAGCGGGTGGTCAATGAAGCATCAATTTTGGCTGACATTACTCAAAGACCTCATGTCCAACCCAGGATATTACAACACATCCGATGCAAGGCTTAATAGCCAACCTGAGATTCAAGCAGGCGCTTGCCA
This sequence comes from Sophora flavescens, assembly GCA_030762895.1. Lineage (NCBI taxonomy): Eukaryota > Viridiplantae > Streptophyta > Magnoliopsida > Fabales > Fabaceae > Sophora > Sophora flavescens. Next base: position 106,733,039 of record CM061062.1, read on the forward strand.
GAGAGCTTTCCTCCGTCGGTACATCCCAGGACACCGCAAGGCTTGCCAACGCTTCACATGTGAGCACAAAAGAGAGTTTTAGTATGGCACATGTGGAGGACGATGAGTTGGCAGCTAGGGAGCGGAGTTGGAAGTCCAGCGCCATGAGCATGAGTTGGAAATGAAAAGGCGTGAGCTTGAGTTGGACTCCAAACGACGTGAGCTCGAAATGTTAGCAAAGGTATTTATTCATTATTAATGTCCAAATTAGTCAAATAATTACTTGTGTTTTTTTTAATTATCAAAAACTTATATATTTTATTTTTCCTAAACTGAAGGCTAAGTTGACGTCGGTGTCGCTGTCACCTATCACTCGTTTGTTCTCACTTGGTGAGGATTATGCGTTTGAGATTTTTGAATGTCCATTGGATCACGATGGATGGGTGGCACGCCCAGATCAACAGAGGATATTTTCCTTCGTTGGTGACGATCTCGGAACGCCCGCGAAATAACATCCGGATGAACAAGGAATGTCATCGGTCTGCAGTGCACGTAAGTTAATTTTAATTTTATAACTTATTTATTTTTGGTATTTTTCCATTTAATAATTTATTTTAATTTCAATATATATATTATGTAATTAACAACCACACCTTTTCATATCTTAGGTATCTCCATCGTCTTCAGCTTGATAAGGGCGTTGCATCAGTTTACGGTTTCTTAAATCCGTCAATCCTTTTGCCCGAGTTCTTTGCTGGCGATGCATTGAGTAAATACTTAGGGAACTTGTTGGGAGACAATCCGAAAGAATTATATCTGGCTCCCTACTGTATGGAACGCCATTGGCAGTTGTTCGTACTTCACCCGTCTAGGCATACTGTCATATTCTTCTCGCTCTCTCACCAAGATCCGCCACCGAAGGTGGTGGAAGTCTAGAATATGTAAGTAACTAATCTTAAATTTAATTTAAGTTTTAATATCAGTTGTTTTTAGTTTATTACACACATGATATATGAGTTTGTTAATTGATCGACATGATTATTTGTTTATGATAGCGCGCTGAAGGCGAGTAGTATAAGTTGCGCCAACGGGAGAAGTAGGACTTCTAAGGCTAAAGCAAATCCTGTATGGAACATCCTCAAGGTTTGGTAGTTTATTTATCAAATAATTAATATTATAATTACTAATTTATGTGTATATTCAACTGACGTTGAAATTAATTTTGTTGATAGTCTCGATGTCAAACTGACAGTTGGTCGTGCGGCTATTATGTGATGCTTCATATGCTGAACATAGTCTCCGCATTTATTACGGATGGATGGAAGAAGGTAATATTTAAACAACTTGTTAAATTATATATTATAGTTTTGAAGATGACTTGCATTGATGTTGTTGTTATTATTTGAATGTGTCTAGGCATTTATCGACCAATCGCCTATTGAAGAAGATGAGTTAAGAGACTTGAGGATGCGCTTCGCTGAATTCTTCTTCAAGTATGCGGCTGAAAAAGGAATTGACAACATACCTCCGCAATACTTAGATAAATAGTTTTTTTGTTAGACTTTAGAAACTAATTAATAACATGTATATATATATCCTTAGATAGTTTTGTTTTTTAGACATTGGAACTAAAATTTATTTATATATATACATGGGTTTTGGTTTTAAGTCCCCCCATTGTTCAATTTTCCTTTGCAATTCTGTAATGTGTGTGATATTCTGTGTTACTGGGACTGAATGCAGGGATAACTGAAGGGAGTGATATTTTAAAACTGAATTTAAAAAAAAAAACCTATTAACGTCAGTTGTATCAAACAACTGACGTTAATAGTATTTTATAAAATATACAGTACCCTATTAACGTCAGTTGTTTATTAAAACTGACGTTAAAATTAAACCTTTAACGTCAGTTCTTTATAACAACTGACGTTAGTTTTAACAAAATCAACGTCCGTTGTATTAAAGAACTGACGTTAATAGTTTTAGTTTAACGTCAGTTGTTTAAAAAACCGACGTTAATTTTTACAAAATTAACGTCGGTTTTGTTAAGGAATTGACGTTAATAGTTTTATATTTAACGTCAGTTATCAACTGACGTTAAAATATTAACTAGTAACGTCAGCTGTATTTACGTCAGTCAGTATTCTGACGTAAAAAATCAATTTTAACTGACGTAAAAAGCACTTATTGCACTAGTGTAAACTTGTTTTGCATTGTGAGCAATGATAAACGGATCAAACTGTTGATATCTTCTATCCATGAGAATGTCCACAGTTCCATATTTGGGATCCACCTTTGTGCTTGTCTTCGATGGATCAAACCAGTTACAATAAAATAAGACTACTTTTTTAGTATAAGTAGTAGTATTGTATTGTGACTCGAAAATGTATTTTATGACCCTATAAAAATCACCAGTATCTTCACCCTGTACGACAACCCCGCTATTAATTGTCTTTTTGCCCACATCCCATTAATCCGTGTGTAATTTATACCCATTAACAAAGTATGTATGCCATGATCTAACACTGCTATAGGGTTCGTACGCTAAATCTCTGAAGTGTTGATTTTTCACACTTAATGGTAGCTGATAAGCCTACGAATAGGTAAGCCATATAACTTAATTACTTTTAAATTACAAATTAAGCTTAATATATTGTTTGCTAAGGTATACGACACTTACTTGTTGCTTGAACCATTCAGGAAAATCTGCATGTGTACAAGCAGAAGCATCTTGTTGACTTAATTGATTTATTTGCAGGAACACACTGACGAATAAAATGTGTAAGATGTGTTAAAAGAGAAATTGATATAACATGAGTTACATTATTTAAAAAATGGGTTGTTGAAACTTACTCATGGTATGGTTTCACCTCTGTGCAATTGATCAAGACATGAACATGGGCCGATGCATACTCCTAATCGCTTAACCAGTAAGTAAGCTCCTTGCCAGCATGACGGCCAGGAAGATTAAATACGGATAGCATATAAGGATACCCTCCACTATCGGCATCTACCTCATTCCTAATATTTCTCGGGGTCAACATGAAGTTGTTGAAATAGTGGGAACAGAAATGGGTTGTCTTACGGTGTAAGTAAGACGCACAGATTGATCCTTCCACCCTAGCCTTGTTTTTAACTGATCGTTTAGAGTCGCCCATGAATCTAAGTGAGGATAAAAATTAGTGACAAGTCATTATTCAAGGGACCCTAATTATTTAAATGTGAAAATATAACATTATTACCTTTCAAACGGATACATCCACCTATATTATACTGGTCCACCAAGCCGAGCTTCGTATGAAAGATGGACAAGGAGATGTTCCATTGAGTCAAAAAATCTTGGGGGGAAAACCCTCTCCATCTTGCATAGAATTATTGGAATGTTTTCTTCCATCCTCTCCATATCATCCGCCCTTAAACTTGCAGAGCATAGATCTATGAAGAAATGACTGATTTCTGTAAGCGGGTTTGAAACATGTTGGGGCAATGAGCCGAAAGCGATAGGAAGCAAACACTCCATGAATACATGACAATCATGACTTTTCATCCCATGAAGTCTCCCCGTTCTTACATCAGCACATCGTGCCAAATTAGAGGAATAACCATCAGCTGTCCTAAGGTCTTTTAACCACCGACAAATTGACTTCGCTTCATCGGCGCTCAGAGTGTAACAACCTTTTGGTTTGACCATTTTTCCATTAGGCTGCGACTTCAGCTCCAAATCCTTTCGTCTACAGTATAGAGCTATGTCCATCCTTGCCTTCTCATTGTCCTTTGTCATGCGAGACAAATTCAAAACCGTGTTAAAAATGTTGTCAAATAAATTATTCTCAATATGCATCACATCAAGGTTATGTCTTAATAGATTATCCTTCCAGTACGATAGTTCCCAAAAAATACTTTGTTTTGTCCAGTTATGCCATTCTCCATACCCCGATAATTTTGACACACCTGCTTCAGTGACTTTAGGAAGATCCCTAACCCGACCCCATATTTGTTCATGAGTCAACAAAGGCGGCGGACCTTCCTTTTCTATCTGATTCTTTTTGAATGCTCGAGTATTCCTTCGGGACGGATGTTCACGATCTAAGAACCAAAGATGAGAATCAAACCAGGAACTTTTGCCACCATATCTCAGGGTAAAAGCCTTTCCATGTTCCATGCAATACGGGCACGCCAATTTATCGTGGGTCCCCCAACCAGAGAGCATACCATATGCAGGAAAATCATTGATAGTCCACATCAATGATGCCCTCATCATAAAGTTTTACTTCTTTGAAACGTCATAAGTCAACACACCATCCCACAACTTATTCAGATCATCGATCAGAGGCTGTAAATAATATACATCTATCCCAACCTTCGGATTAGATCGATGGTCCCGGTATGAGACAAGTCAGAAACATATATGGTTTTGACATGCACATCTCGCGAGGAAGATTGTAAGGTGTAACGATCACTGACCAACATGAATATGGCGAGACTGACACTTGAATGTACGGGGTAAAACCATATGAACACAGTCCAAGTCTTACATTGTGAGGATTTACTGCAAAATCAGGATGTACCCGATTGAAGTGCTTCCAAGCTTCATCATAAGAAGGGTGGCGTATAATGCCGATCTTTATTCTATTTTCATAATGCCACCTCATCTGTCCCACAGTTTGCGTTGATTTAAACAGTCTTTGTAACCTTGGAATTATTGGCAGATAGAACATTGTCTTCGCAGGAACTGGTTTGCTCTTACTATGGTCACTACTTTGAACGCGGTACCCGGGTGTCTGACAAAATTTACATTCTTTCAACATACCGTCATTTGTGCCAGACTGACTATCATAATATAGCATGCATCCATTCGAACAACAATCAATCCTCTTAGCCCCCAACCCTAGTTTCGACACCAATCACTTCACATCATAATAACTTTTTGGCAACAGCTTTTTGAAGGGTGTCACATCTTGAAGCATTTTACAAAAGAACTCCAAACACTGCTCGGTGATGTAACACCCTAAACTTGGCGTCACATGGTTACCCATTGCTGAAACAATATTTATTAAATTGCTGATTACTTTCGAAAAATAATAATTTCTTATTAAATAAGTATACTAAAATAGTATTGAATTTTTTTTTTCAAGATGGATGAACACTCAGAACATGAATAACGGAAACACACATATATGTAAATATTAACAGTAGTAGCATAAGTACTCAGTTACAACGTAATCATAAGGCCTTTACAGGAACAAGCCATTAGTAGAATTAGGAAAAGTAGTGAGGAACATTGTATTAACAAAAGCAAAAAGGTCCGGAACCACATTTCCAAACACCTTGGCTCTCAGAAGCCAGAAATAAGCCGGACAAGGATACACTGCCCCAAAATACGCCTACAGCTGGTCAATCTATAAGTAGCCATTAGGGAGGCAAGAAACAATACCCCCACTCCCAGAAGACGAAGTGGGCTCGGGGTCAATGACGTCTCCTCCCTCATCAGGGGAGTCAAAATCTTTATCGTCCTCGAGTACCATGTAGTTCGGTTCATCATATTTGTCCTCTGGTGCAGCATGCTCCGGCTCATCGCTGTCAGCTACCATATACTCCAGCTCCTCGTTGTCCTCAAAGAACTCCTCCGGATCCTCCTCCGGTGGTGATGCAGGAACAACACCGGGTAAGGGCACCCTAGGAGGTGGATGCTCATGCAACAACCCTTGATCGACCAAACACTGGAGATAATGCCAGATAGGTGGTAGCGATATCCTCGCCGACTCCACTGTCTCTCTTCTAAGCTGTGGTCCGCTTTCTGCTGGTCCCTCAAGAGAAGTCATTGGTCCGGTATAAGTAGCAGAGTGGGATCCCGGATGAATTATCCACGCAGCCGCAAGATGTGCATTATCAAAAGTTAGGGTCCGCACTCCCGCTGGTGCCAGGGGGATATTAGGATCCATCTAAACTCATATATATAACAAGTCCATATAGGGGAGGAAACAACAAAAGAATATGCAAGAGTGAGATACCAATATATGGAAGATCACAATAACCATATGTATGATACATGCATCATATAAGCATATTAAGCATTTACCATATAATTTATCAGAAATAAACACGTATAATATCAAGGGGTCTCATGCCCGCACAGTCAGCTTTTTTAAAAGCATGGATGACACTTCAATATTTAGGGTCTATCTTAATCTCATGAGATCATCACCTTTTCATCGTTGAATAATAAGGAGTTGATCAGGCTCAATTGCCACACGGGCACATCGTCTCGGACACCTCGTGCACCAAGGCATCCGGAATAAACATCGTCTCGAATGCCTCATTTATCAGGTTATTCGGAATAACATCGTCTCGAATGCCTCATTTATCAGGCCATTCAGAATAACAAGCATGTCTACCAAAGGGAGTAATGCATGAGAAAACCTTTCATTTGACACAGCTTTTCTTTGTGATCATTCTCTTTCGCTGTCGAAGCTTAAAAACTAACGAATATTCATAAATTTCATTATTTGAAATTATCCAACATCAACATAGGACACGCAGTTCGAGTGCTCAATCACAACGCCTTAGACCGATGCACCAGTCTTGGGCTTGTGGTCATAGAAAACATCATTCATCTTTAACATCATTGTCCCACCTTGTGAGTAGGACATCCAGTCCATAACATCGGGACATGGATCAAAGATCTACGTGTAATTGTAAGACACTAGAAGCGACGTCTCGTGAACTAGATCCACTTTTACCATGTTTCTTACTTTTTGTTCAGTGAAACACAAATACAAAATAAAAGGCTCGGTAACTTATCCAAGTTACCGGAATATTTTCGAAAACATTTTTATATAAAATATTTTCATTTGGAATATCATTGGTAAAATATTATGAGAAATTCATTTTCTCTTGAAATCCTTTCCTTAAATTCACTTCTAAATAAAGTCAAATATTTTCCAAAGGCTTTTTCCTCCATAAAACATATATTTTATAAATGGTTTACTCTTATGCGAAAATCTTTATTCATAAGGAAATGATTTCCTTTTTATCTTGAAAATATTTTTAACAAGTGTTCTAAAAACTCTCATCTTTCAAAAATAATGACCTTACGTGAATTCTTCCTTTCCAAACCACATTCTTTAATCAAAGAAATCACCAAAACAACTTTGTTTTTTTTAATATTTTCTTAAAGCTTATCAAGGCTTTTAATTTTATCATTATTTGAGCACCAACAAATGTCAGGCTTCTCAGGTATCAATCAAACATCAATATAATAACAGTCGACAGTATAACAGTTAATAACAATTCATGTCATACATGTTTCATAACACTTTAATCCAGTAAATAATCAAGTAATAAAACAACTACCAAACAACTACCACAATAGTCCAAATATACCAGTCATTCAAACATTTATTCAAACGTTCTAACAGAATTCTAGTAAATCAACAGTTCATATTAACACATGCACACAGTTATTGAGTATCCCTCAGGCTGTCCCCTCTTAACTTTGGTGAAGGTAAAAGTGCTCGGTGTTTGAAGTAACGAACCACGAACGTCCTCGCTTGCTTCGCTATGGAGGTCTAAAGATACCAACACAATACCACAAGTTAAAAATCAACCAAGAACACTAGATTCTCAAGGTCTAGGTTCGGCCTTCTCAAAATATTAGGGTTTGATATTTTCAAAAATCATACCACTCATGGATTAATGATCCTTAAGTGTTAGAGATTCATAATCAATGATCATTTTTCAAAGATTGAACAAAACTCCTCTAAGTCACTAGCTTAGGGTTTCGGCCTTTTCCTTAAAAATAGGGTAGAAATTTTCAAACTTTTCAAGCTCTTAGATTTAGCATTAAAAGGTACTAAGAAGCTCAAATCCATGATCATATTTGAAAAGTTGAAATAAAACATCCTAGGTCCAAAACCTACTAGGTTCGGCCATCCTTGGATAAATAGGCTAGAAATTTTTGTTTGATGCAAGCTCTTAGATTGTGAAAGTAGACATCATTCGGAGTTCATAGAAATTGGTTTTAACTCAAACGAATTTTTCTATAATTTTCTAGAGATTTTAGAAGTTAAAAGAGCTTTAAGAACATTTTAAGAAAACATAGAGTAAACTCATGAAATAAAAGCAAGATTTGAAAAAGAGGAGCATGGGAGAGTTACCCTTGAAGCTAGGAAGAAAACCTGTGAAAGCTTGAAGCTTGAAGCTTGAAAATGAATAAAAATGGAAGCTTTAAGTGTTAGAAACTTGAAGTAAGAATGGAGAAGAAGAAAATGGAGGAGATGAAATGAAGTTGGTACTTATAGAGTGAGGGAGGGAGAGGGCATGAAGAGGGAGGAAGAGTGGGCTTGGAGAGCAATTTTGAAGTTAAGGAGGTGTTTGGTTGGAAAAAGTAAAGAAAAAAATGAGTTTTTGATTAGAATATGATATAATTTGAAAAAGTGTAATGATGGTACTTTTCGAGTGTGTCATAACCCTTTTCAATCACATCCCCTCATGTCACTTCACTCCTTTTATGCTCCCTAATCTACTCCATTTTGTATCCGGTTGCACTTCCGATCGTAGTTTTCGACATTTTCACCTGAATAAAATTATATTTTATTTTCGAACGTAAATTTTCAAAATATCCTAAGTTGAAGTAAACTTGATAAAAACACTAACCGTTTCATTCACAGGTCAAAATTAGGTTTTCTGCTTAGTAAACTTTTACTGTCAGTGAAAACGCAAACCGACTTCCGTATGAGTTTTCAACCGAAAATTTTAACGTGACTTTTTACGGTAGGATAACACAAGAAAATGATTTTAGTCTATTTAAAATCATCCTCTGGATTTTAATAAAAATAAACACTTATAATTATGTATTTACTGATATAGAAAGACACAGAAATCGGGGCGTTACAGGTGACATTCCAATTGGACTTGCAAGCTAGAAGCCTAACACAAATTGATAATTTTGAATCTGACGCCCATTCAAACAATGGCTTATTTGTCTCTAACAATAGATTGTAGAATCTCAGCGCCGATTCATTAGGAGGCTCTTCCATGTCATCAGATTCATTCGACTCAAAATTCTCATGTTGCCCAAGACAAATCATCCACCATCATATGCATTGACTGGAGTTATTCGATATAGTCATCGTGGTAGCCACTGCCTGATTCATCCATGTCAAGATCGTCACCACCGACTTCATTCAGATCAATATCCGGCAAATCCTCACCATGATCAGTCCATATCCAATAATTAGGCTTGAACCCACGTCGATATAGGTGTAACTTCACGTCATCATCACTCAAAATTGTCATACAGCTGCACTTTATGCACAGACATATAACCCCACCCTCTTCGGCATAATCACAATGTTGTTTGGCTTTCGATATAAACTCCTCAACTCCATCTACAAATGATTGTTTCAGAAGTCGTCTCCCAGACTCGTTCCTATCATATACCCAACTACAGCTCAGGGGATAATATTCCATTCTTTTGTATTTTCAGATAAATTGTCTATTTTTTAAAATGATATTATAACCCTCAATCACTCCCTTTCCTTAGAAGGCGTAGCCCTATCCCATTCGAGGAAAAAAAATTCACCACTGTAGTATACTAGTTGCTCATCACTTCTCATGTCTTATAGCTAACGAAATTTCGGCAGTATTTCCCCTTGATTTCCAAGTACACGACTTGACCGCGGTAAGATACCACAACCAAGTATGGACCCGGAGAACAAAAGAAATGCTTCGACCCAAAATTTCATCGACTATTTAAGAGATGAGAATCAACGAGTAATTAGTATAACGGTGGAGAAAAAGTTTCTTCCCAAACTGTCAATTGGACAATTCAAGATTCAATAAAATGAGCGATACCATGACCACGAGTACACATGCTCAATAATATTGAACCTTGAATGGGAATCTACGGTTTTTCTCAATTACGTATTAATTATATTATTCCTATGTTATTTAATTAATTCATTATTTCACTTAATTACTTTTATTAATCAAAATTTAATTGTATCAATTTATGTGTTAGTTAAATATTATTAGCTACAATAAGAATTAAAATTCTACATTAATTATTATAAATCAAAATCAGAAGAACCCACAAAGTCCGATATTTCCAGGTCAACAGTTATAATCATACAATCAGTCCCAAAAACACATAACTACTGTTTTAAATTACAATATTTGCAACATATATGTATCATATCATTTTTTTTTTGAAACAAGATGCTTATATATAGCATTAACTAAACACCAAAGTCATGATTACAATCAGGAAAAACATGAAACATATAAAACGCCTAGGATACAAAACAAATTTCCTAGCTAGGTGATGTGCATGCACATTGACAAATATATATGTATCATATCATTAAACACTTGACTAAATACACAATTTAAAATAAATTTTAAAAAAATAGAAACCGGACAGTGCAGACAGTAGTGGCTCCTAGGTAATGGTGGTGATAATGGTAAGAGAAACTACTTAACAAACAAACATTAAACACTTAATTAACAACCATTAAACACTTAATTAACAAGCATTTAACATTAATTAAAAATTAAACAAATTGCATAAAAAAAAACTAAATACCTAGCTCTAGGGTTGCTGCTGGCAGTGGGGGATGAGGTTGTGGTGGTGGCAGCTGGCGGTTCTGGCTGCAACATCCTAAAATTTCAATATAATTATTTTTGAAAAAAAAAAGAGATTGAGTTGTAAAAAAAATAATGATATAATAAAAATAAAATATAATTAAGAGGTTTAATGACGAGAGTTTATTAGTATAAAATTTATTAGAATTTGTTAGTAAATACAAAAAAAATATTAAACTAAAGTAAATATATAAAAAAAAAAGAATTAATATATATATATATACATATAAATATAAATATAAATATATATGTAAGTGGTGTACTGGGCTTTACGCCCAAGTACACCTAATTATAAATAAAAAAAGAGAGAGAGAGGAAAAGAAAAAGAAAACCTAAGACAACCTAAATGCCTAATGCCTATATACATAAACACTGCGCACGGGATTGGAGAGGCGCCGCACAGGAGACCGCAAGAGAAAGAGATTTATTTTCTTTGACAGTACAACTATTACAATACATAGATCCAAGGAGGCCAGTGAAAGGAAGAATAATTTTTAAGGAAGCACTAGTTTTATCATAAATAATTTTTAGAACATATTGGAGTCTTCGAGAGGTGAGTAACAATACCTTTTACGAACCCTCTCCATGGTATGAACGATTGCTTGTGTTGACGGTTTTATTTTTTTGATGGATGAATTGATTTGCAAGTGTGTTCCCCTAAATCTAAAAGAAATTGTTTATTGCTAATTTATAGTTCTGTGTACGAAATTCTTGTGTTTAAGCCAGATGGTAAATCACTAAAGTTTCTACCGTGCGTCCAAAACCTCTTAGGAGTAGATTTTATTTTTATCTTAAACTAATTTTGTGAAGTCTCCTATATGCCAAGTTCAGTTCAATAGGCATTGGTGTTCCACTGACGCGTGGTTTTACCTTCTGGGAGCATATAATTTTATTTAATTGGACTTTAATATCTTAGACATAGTATGTATTAAATCCCATTTTGCTATGGTTTAAAAAGAGAATAAGTACATTTGATTGTTATAATTTAAAATATATCCGACATGTTTTATTCGGGATATAAATGATATACGTATGAGAGTAAAGTTTGCTGTTATGCCTCCTAAGGTAGGTGCATTGACTTTTAACATCGCCATTTAATGGGATGTCGAAATTAAGATATGGGACAAGGAATCCATTTTAAGAACGAGGCTCTCGGGTCATCGTTAATGGGAGGCAAGGAACCCAATTAATTATGAGGTTCTCGGGTCACCATAGGGGCAAGGAGTCAATTCTAAAATGGGATTCCCGAGTTACCATCGGGACAAGGAATCAATTCTAGGATGAGGTTCTCGGGTCACCATAAAGAGGGTGGCAAGGAATCAATTCTAGAACGAAGTTCTTGAGTCACCGCAGACTAGGGACAAGGAATCAATTCTAGGACGAGGTTCTCGGGTCACCATAAAGAGGGTGGCAAGGAATCAATTCTAGAACGAGGTTCTCGAGTCACCGCAGACTAGGGACAAGGAACCAAATTTAATGAGGTTCTCGAGTCACCGAATTGGGCAAGAAACCAACACGAAGTGGGGTTTCCGAGTCACTGGATGATTGTGTTATTGTGTGATGTGTGGTTACTTTGTTTAATTAATATATGATATTTGATTATGTTGTCGTTATATGATTGTTGTAATTAAATGTACTTTTTTTAATGAACATTATTTTGGAAAATTATCGGGTACCATGGATAGTTTTTCCGATTACCGTGCCGGCCGAGAACATCACTATTTTCGAAAAATTTTATAACTGTATTGTTGTTCACTGAGATTTTATATCTCATTAAAAAGTGTTATTTTCAGAACCCGAGGACATCACTGTTGCGGTCACCGAGGCTTGAAGAACTACTTTCTTTTTAGCTTAGCTGGTTAGTATTGTAGCATGGCTTACGAGTGCCATGCAGACATCATTTATTATTTTTAGTTTTCTCCTCGGATTGTAGTTAGACGCTCGGTTTTGAGGCTTTTCTTTGATTTGGTTTTATTCATAGGTATGGATTTAATATTATATTTATTACTTTGATGCATTATTACTATTTTATTTAATATGAGACATTTTCCAGACTTATATAATTGAGAAAATTTTTATGATTAACATATTTTAAAGAAATGTATTAAAGGATTTTTATACAATTATTTTGGGTTACTAATGTAACGAAGGGCGTTACATTTATGGTATCAGAGCAGTTCGATTCTAAATCGGACTGTGGTAGTGGGGCTTTTTCTGAAGACAAAACTTGGGCGCATAAGATGCTTGTTAGGGTTATAATTTCTTCATGCTATTCTTTTAAATGTTGGACATGATCAACCCAGTGTTTGATTGGTGGCGTGCAGATTATGGCCACTAACAGGCGACGGACGAAGGATGCACTTGCGGCGACTTTGGTTCAGATGACCAAAGTTCTGCAGGAGCAGACGGAGACTCTCTGTCAGATGAGGGATAACGGGAACAGGCCTAATGTTGGCCCAGTTGACGGTCTAGACCCGCAGTACAGGGGTCTGTCAGAGTTCCGAAATAATAATCTGCCAGCGTTTCGAGGGACTACCGATCCGATTGAGGCAGAGGAGTGGTTAATGAAGCTAGAGAAGATTTTCCGAGTCATGAGGTGTGGTGACGATCAAAAGGTGGATTTTGCCACCTACATGCTAGAGTCAGACGCGGAGCACTGGTGGAACTGTGCTAGGGGTGTATTGCTTGCTTCGGGGGCCTATATCACATGGGACGGGTTCAAGGACGTTTTCCTGGAAAAATACTTTCCGTATAGTGTTCGTATACAGAAGGAGGCAGAGTTTCTTCAGCTTCGTCAGGGGAGCATGACCGTGGCAGATTATGTTGCCAAGTTTGAGAGCCTGTCAAGGTTCTCTTCATATGTGAGGGACAATCCTGATGGTGACTGGAAGGCAACCAAGTTCGAACAGGGCTTGAGGTCAGAGCTGCGGAGCCTTGTTGGGCTCCTAGAGATTCGAGATTACCCCATCTTGGTAAACAAGTGTAGAGTGGCAGAGCGAAATATACAAACTGTTTTGGCTGAGAAGTCGAAAGACAATAGCTTTAGCAATGACAAGAGGTTCCAGAGCAAGGGAGGAAACTTTCAGAAGAGCCTACGACCTGTGCCTACTGTCACTAAGGGTAAGCAGATTCAAGGGGCTCAGGGTGATAAGGAAGCAACATGCTACAAATGTGGATGGCAGCACCAAGGTCGTACGTGCCCCGCGGCACAAGTCTCCTGCAACAATTGTGGAAAGACTGGACATTTTGCTAGGATGTGCAAGTCAGGAAGCCAATCTCGGACCAGAACACAACCACGGAAGGGTCTTTACCATCCAAGGAGAGGAGGTGAAGGAATCCGACGGTTTGACCCAAGGTAAAGGCTTTATTAAAGGTCATGATGTTATCATATTGTTCGATTCGGGAGTAACACGTTCATTCATATCTTTTAAATATGCTAGATGCTTAGAGTTGACTGTTTCTAAACTATCATATGATTTGTGTGTTTCTACTCCTGCTAAGGATAGATTGGTTACTTCTTCTGTTTGCCTGAAATGTCCTTTGTTGTTTCAAGACCTGACTTATAGTGTTGATCTGATATGTTTGCCTATGTCGGGTCTAGATATTACTTTTGGCATTGATTGGTTATCTCATAATAATGTTGTTATTGATTGCTCTAGTAGAACCCTATCTTTTGCTCCATAAACTTTGTCTGTTGATTCCCCTAAATCAAATTGCTTTATATCTGTTGCATCTTGTCATAAGTGCTCAGTTGAGGGAGCTCAGGGATACACTCTCCTCTTTTCTGCTAAGATTGAGGCTGAAAGTGATGTAGAGGCATTACCTGTTGTGTGCGAGTTTCCATATGTGTTTCCTAATGAGGTCTCTAGTTTACCTCCAGAAAGAGAGATTGAGTTTACCATAGATCTAATACCCGGGAGTGGACCTGTATCCATAGCACCCTATAGAATGACACCTTTAGAGTTGAGCGAGCTCAAGAAACAAATAGAGGAGATGTTAGAAAAGGGGTTTATGAAGCCTAGTGTGTCACCTTGGGGAGCGCCAGTGCTTTTAGTGCAAGAGAAAGATGAGAGTATGAGGTTGTGTGTTGATTATGAACAGTTGAATAAGGTAACCATCAAGAAAAAAAAATATCCCTTGTCTAGGATAGATGACCTCTTAGACCAGTTGAGGGAAGGGTCAGTGTTTTCCAAAATAGATCTAAGATCGGGATACCATCATATTAGAGTTAGAAGTGAGGACATCCCTAAGACAACTTTCAGAACAAGGTATGGGCACTATGAGTATGTAGTGAAGCCTTTTGGCGTGACCAACGCCTCAGCCGTTTTCATGGATTAAATGAATCGGATCTTTAGGCCCTTTTTGGATAGGTTTGAGGTGGTTTTCATAGATGATATTTAAATATACTCTAGGACACCAGAAGAGCATGGGGAACACCTAAGGTTGGTGTTGCAGAACTTGAGGGATGAACGTCTTTATGCCAAACTTGAGAAGTGTGAGTTTTGGCTGGACGAGGTGGAGCTTTTAGGACACACCATCTCTAAGGATGGTGTAGCGGTTGATTCCTCTGAAGTTGATACGGTGTCGGAATGGGAACAACCTAAGACAGTAATCGAAGTGGGAAGTTTCTTATGCTTAGCAGGTTACTATAGGAAGTTCATTGAGGGGTCCTCTAGATCAGTCTTACATTTGACCCAGTTGACTAGGAAGGGGAAACCTTTTGTGTGGGACCAGGAGTGTGAGGACGGGTTCCAAGAGCTTAAGAGGAGATTGGTGTCATCACCAGTCTTAACTATATCGGATCCCTTGGTGAGTTTTGTGATTTACTGCGGCGCATCTAAAAATGGCTTGGGATGTGTCTTGATGGAGGAGGACATTGTACATCAATATCCATATTTTATTATCTAATGTATGATAACCTTTATGTTTTGAATATAACATATGTTACAATAGGTGCGTGTGCATGAGATGAATTTCGGGGACGAAATTCTTTAAAGAGGGGAGAAAATGTAACATCCTAAAATTCTAATATAATTAATTTGAAAAAAAAAAGAGATTGAGTTATAAAAAAAAATAATGATATAATAAAAATAAAATATAATTAAGAGGTTTAGTGACGAGAGTTTATTAGTATAAAATTTATTAGAATTGGTTAGTAAATACAAAAAAATATATTAAATTAAAGTAAATATATAAAAAAAAGAATTAATATATATATATATATATATGTAAGTGGTGTACTGGGCTTAACGCCCAAGTACACCTAATTATAAAAAAAAAAAGAGAGAGGAAAAGAAAAAGAAAACCTAAGACAACCTAAATGCCTAATGCCTATATACATAAACACTGCACACGGGATTGGAGAGGCGACGCACAGGATACCGCAAGAGAAAGAGATTTCTTTTCTTTGACAGTACAGCTGTTACAATACGTATATCCAAGGAGGCCAGTGAAAGGAAGAATAATTTTTAAGGAAGCACTAGTTTTATCATAAATAATTTTTAGAACACATTGGAGTCTTCCAGAGGTGAGTAACAATACCTTTTATGAACCCTCTCCATGGTATGAACGATTGCTTGTGTTGACGGTTTTATTTTTTTGATGGATGAATTGATTTGCAAGTGTGTTCCCCTAAATCTAAAAGAAATTGTTTATTGCTAATTTATAATTCTGTGTACGAAATTCTTGTGTTTAAGCCAGATGGTAAAATCACTAAAGTTTCGTATTGTGCGTCCAAAACCTTTGAGGAGTAGATTTTCTTTTTATCTTTAACTACTTTTGTGAAGTCTCCTGTATGCCAAGTTCAGTTCAATAGGCATTGGTGTTCCACTGACGTGTAGTTTTACCTTCTGGGAGCATATAATTTTATTTAATTGGACTTTAATATCTTAGACATAGCATGTATTAAATCCCATTTTGCTTATGGTTTAAAAAGAGAATAAGTACATTTGATTGTTATAATTTAAAATATATCCGACATGTTTTATTCGGGATATAAATGATATACGTATGTGAGTGAAGTTTGCTGTTATGCCTCCTAAGGTAGGTGCATTGACTTTTAACATCGACATTTAATGGGATGTCGAAATTAAGATATGGGACAAGGAATCCATTTTAAGAACGAGGCTCTCGAGTCACCGTTAATGGGAGGCAAGGAACCCAATTAATTATGAGGTTCTCGGGTCACCATAGGGGCAAGGAGTCAATTCTAAAATGGGATTCCCGAGTTACCATCGGGACAAGGAATCAATTCTAGGACGAGGTTCTCGGGTCACCATAAAGATGGTGGCAAGGAATCAATTCTAGAACGAAGTTCTCGAGTCACCGCAGACTAGGGACAAGGAATCAATTCAAGGACGAGGTTCTCGGGTCACCATAAAGAGGGTGGCAAGGAATCAATTCTAGAACGAGGTTCTCGAGTCACCGCAGACTAGGGACAAGGAACCAAATTTAATGAGGTTCTCGAGTCACCGAATTGGGCAAGAAACCAACACGAAGTGGGGTTTCCGAGCCACTGGATGATTGTGTTATTGTGTGATGTGTGGTTACTTTGTTTAATTAATATATGATATTTGATTATGTTGTCGTTATATGATTGTTGTAATTAAATGTACTTTTTTTAATGAACATTATTTTGCAAAATTATCGGGTACCATGGATAGTTTTTCCGGTTACCGTGCCGGCTGAGAACATCACTATTTTCGAAATATTTTATAATTGTATTGTTGTTCACTGAGATTTTATATCTCATTAAAAAGTGTTGTTTTCAGAGCCCGAGGACATCACTGTTGCAGTCACCGAGGCTTGAAGAACTACTTTCTTTTTAGCTTAGCTGGTTAGTATTGTAGCATGACTTACGAGTGCCATGCAGGCATCGTTTATTATTTTTAGTTTTCTCCTCGGATTGTAGTTAGACACCCGGTTTTGAGGCTTTTCTTTGATTTGGTTTTATTCAGAGGTATGGATTTAATATTATATTTATTACTTTGATACATTATTACTATTTTATTTAATATGAGACATTTTCCATACTTATATAATTGAGAAATTTTTTATGATTAACATATTTTAAAGAAATGTATTAAAGGATTTTTATACAATTATTTTGGGTTACTAATGTAACGAAGGGCGTTACACTGGCAGTGGGGGAGGTGGGACACGGTGGTGGCAGTGGTGGTGGCGCGCCGTGGTTGAGGGGTGGCGCGCGGATGACAAAACAGGGTGCGGGGCTGGCGTGCGCGGAGAAGAAGGAGAGAACAAAGAAGGAAGAGAAGAGAAGAAGAGAGGTGGAGGTGTGGTGGTGGCGCGCACGGTGGCAGGGAGCGGTGGGGGGTGGTCGGTCGCGGTGAGAGAAGAAGTCGAAGAAGAAATAGAGAAAAGAGAGGGGAAAGAGAGGAAGAAAGGAAAAGTGAGGGAGGGAGAAGGGTTTATGCGACTAAAAGACCCGGTTTCCAATGGCCAAGTCCGTCAGTAATTCAAATTTTTGAATTCCGACAGCCTGGTCCACCAGTAATATAAAAAAAAATTTCCGACGGGCTAGTCCGTCGGTAGTGCCACGCGCCAAATTTTCCCCCTTAGTGCCACTTTTTTCGACGGAATTACCGACGGATATTCCGTAGGTAACGTTACCGACGGCAAAAGCCGTCGAAAATTGCCTAGTTACCGATGGACCTGCTGTTCGTCGGAAATTTTCCATCGGTAATATCCCATTTTCTTGTATTGTCAGTTTAGCATGCAATTCCTCCCCTTTGTGGTCTTCACTTCCCTTGGAAATCCTCTTAAATGATGAGTACATGAAATTCCCATCACACAAAATCATGAAGTCTATTAACTTGAAATATATATTCAACCCAACAATATTAAGAAATAATTTCACTCTTCAAATCAAATACTGCAGTTTCAAAAGTACCAAATGCTTGAAATAATTCTGAGGACAAATTTGACACTTGGCACATCAAAGACACTTACCAGAATCTGTAGAAAGAATTCAAATAATTTCCTGTCTCTTTTAAATATAATAATGAGCTATGACATTGATACAAAAAATTTCTGGATAACATACTTAAATTTGATACTAAAAAGACTTTTGCTAAATAAAACAAAAACTGCAATCTCTTCTATTGAAAACAGGAATATCCAATGGTTTGTTATAACATAAAGTGGAAATAGCTAACGTCTTCAGGTAATGTATGCTACGACCAAGAGATAATTTATATAGCAATTCAATAAAGAGTATGTGGCCTCACCAAGGGATAATTTATAGGTTCTTGGCTTACGACCTTCCTGTTCCTGATTCCGTTAGATTTAGATAGCTGAAATTCCACCCTAAACCCCAACACATGGAAATAAAAATTAAATAAGTAAATAAATAAAAATACATATTTTTCAATCACCAAATGTAATGATTCCATTGGGTTGCTCTGCATCAATAGTTTCAGTGGAATAAAAATAACCATAATGATAGTTTATGAGAGCCTTCCTAGTGTTATTTCATAGGTCCTGGTCTCAGATTTTATGGGAGTTCATACTCCTAGGTTAATCACTTTGTAATTTTCTTTTTGGACTTTTTAGCCCCTTTTATTACCAAAAAAATAAAATAAGGAAAATGCTTCATAGTTCGAAATCTAACGTGCGAAAAAGGAGTTCGAATCTTTTTGGCCATTGATATTTCCCTTTAACTTTGATTATGTAATGCAATATTCATTTGTATCTGTTGGATTGGATTGCGTCGAAATTCATGCAATAAGTTGTCGTACTACATAGCATTGCTGATAAAATAAATAACCATAATGACTTATTGATCATGTAAACTGATGTATCCATAATTAAGAACATATTGTGCCGCATTTTAGAGCATAGCCAAGTATGCATTCAGCAATCACACTATTTAAAGGATCTACAACATAAATTATAATGAACAAAGAAATGATAAAAAATTAAAATCATACATGGGTTGTCCTTCGAATCACACCCTCCATTCTTCTTCAAGCTGCTACCTTTTATTGTTGTTAGATTTGTTAGCATTGTGATCAATGATTTGCTCTTATAGCAGGCTACGTCTTTAAACTAGAAGATTGAAAGAAAATCTAAGCAAAAATCATACCTTTTCCTTGACGGTTTGAAAGCAGATGTGGAAAATAGAACACACCACCACCACGAAGCCAGAGAAGCCACCAGAGGCAGAAGGTGGATGGTCGCCGGCGAGAGGAGCCGCGGAGAACATCTGAAACAAAACAAAAAAAGAAAGAATGAGAGGAGTTATAACCCGAAAAAAATGAGTGAGAGAGAGAGAGAGGTAGATAGATGAAGATATAAGAAGCTAGATAGAATGAAAACTGGGAAAGGGTAGGAAATTTGAAATTTGGAATTTTTTGGGGAGAGGAAGAGAGAACAGAGGAAGGGTCGGGGAAAAGAGAGGGTCTTTTCGATTTGTGGGAAAAAGAAGAGTCGGGAAGAGAAATGAACCCTTGCTGGTTTTGGGGAGAAAGGGAGATTGCATGGTTTTGACTAATAATATATGCTTTATGGCCGATTTATGAAGATTCGTTTCAGATATAGCAAGATTTAGGAAGTTTTATGTTGGAAACAGTGAGGGTGTGGTGTTTGCTGAGATCTTCGTTAATGGTTTGTAATAACCAGCTTGATTTGGGCCTTAGTCGTTGGGCCGCAAGTTCGTGTAAGGGATACAACCCATTTCCTTTAACGGCAAAATTTCAAACTGGCTTTTTTTTGAGTGGATTGCTGGTTAAGCGCCACGTGTAAAAAAGACCTCTAACAGTGACCTAAAAATAGATATATTATAGATTTGGGATTTTTTTTCCTTTAGATTCCCCTCCTAGTGGGTTAGGTCCACTTCTGCTTAGTGAATAGTGATGTATCTAGGGATTCCATACCCTATCTTGTTCCATTTTTGTTTTCTCTTGTTTTTGGCTTCCTAGCCCCTTTATGTTAGAAAAAAAGATTTAAACTATTACAAAAAAAATTGAAAAAACGATTTAAACTAATTTATTTGTTTAGGTTGTATAAAAAAATGTAGGAGATTATTTGTTTATAGGCAAATACGTACTAACCAATATCATAAGAAAATTTTTATGGAATAAATAAATATAAATTTGTATTAAAAAGTAATGTAGTTAATGTGAGTTTGTATTATAAATTTGTATTATTTGAATTTATGAGAATATCTTATGAAATTAAACTTAAGCAGATAGTTTGTGAAAATAATTTATGATCTTCATATAAGCTCATTTTAGCTTATTACAATAAGTTTATTATAAAACTTATGAAAATAAGTTATTTTTAGCTTATTTGAAAAAAAGTATCGAATAAATACTTAACTAGATTGTTTACCCAAACGCACCCTAAAAAAATGAAATTTTAGTAGTTTTCTAAACTTACCCCCTTTTGGCAAAACAATTGCTAATAGGATTTGTTTGAAAGTTGTTTTTCCTAGGGAGAAATGATAAAAAAAAATTTCCTTTATGTTTTTATAAAAAAAATTCTGGTTTTAAAATATAGTTTAATTTGTATGTATTGTCAGTATAAAATTTTTTACACTGACAACTAATTAGAAATCATGGAATTTGTGATTTTTAAGATAGTTAGGATAAGATTCAAACATTTTTAATGGTGTATCAATTTTTGATTAGTTGACAGTATAAAAAAATTTTACACTATCAATATATACCAATTAAATCCTTAAAAGTAACCCCCAACAACTTTTTAAAAACCTTTTTTTCTCATAAAAATCATTTTTCATAATTTAATTAGATTTATAAAACATAATATATTTTCCGTACAAACTCTATCTTACCAAAAGAGGCTCTTTTGGTCCACACAAACGAATGAATACTCCAATTCTAGCTGGAAACCTAAAACGCCAAATCATACAACAGATTTTATTTTTTTTTATAGGCAAATATTAGTGTTAATATCAGTATTTTATTAGTGGGTGTGGTTTGAACCCTCAACCTCATTATCACTTCACTATTTAACTCCCCCACCCTATTACTACCTTGATCACCTTATAACTATCATACAACAGGGTTTGCTCAGTCCAAATAAATATCCAGATAAAGGTACCACCTTTTTGTTGGTTAGGAACCCACCTTAATTAGCTCTTTGGATCGAGTGAGTCCATCAGAGTATTCCCATGATAAGTCATTTGGATCCGTAATGTGATTAATTTCTGATTCAACTGATTGAACATAATTTTACTTCATGATTCTCAACCTCCTAATAAGGATGATTCCACAAGAATTCGAATCCGAATTCCTCGTATTCTCTAATGACGAGGGCATAAAGGTACCACGTTTGTTAATATTTTACTCGCTTCTTTTTATTGTACATAATAATATAACATGCGTGTGTGGGTGTGATTTTAAGGGTACATTATACAATGTGTTTAAATATATGGAAATATTGGTCAATAAAACATCTAAGAAGGTTAGCACCCAAAAAAAAAAAATGTAAGAATTAGTCCAAAAAAAAATGTTAGAAGGCAAATTCGTTCGTAATTCAGGTTGCAGAACATACGCCAATTTTGCTGCTTCAACTATTTTTAATATAAATTAATGTATCTTATTTCATATAAGCATATGAAAGGGTTATGATTAAACAACCAGAAGCACATTGGTGTTTTATAGGATGGTCTTGAGCACGGTCGAGCTGGGCAATCGTCCGAGGCCCTATTTTGTGGGGTATCAGATAGTGTAAAATTTTATATAATATATATAAATATTATATAAAAATTTATAAATCTATATAAATTATTAAAATTTTAC
Organism: Sophora flavescens; assembly: GCA_030762895.1. Lineage (NCBI taxonomy): Eukaryota > Viridiplantae > Streptophyta > Magnoliopsida > Fabales > Fabaceae > Sophora > Sophora flavescens. The sequence goes on from CM061062.1 coordinate 106,755,445, forward strand.
ATACTATCCATGCTACTGTTATATCAACTGAGAGAAGTTTTTCTAAATTAAAATTGTTAAAATCTTATTTACGATCTACTATGTCACAGTGTAGATTAAATAGTCTTATGGAACATGATTTTTTAAAAAATATTGACTATGATCGGATTATTAAAGATTTTACAACAAAAGATATAAGAAGAACAATTTTCAAATAATTACGAAGATATCATTTTCCCGAATTCGTTCAGGAATCCAAAATCTCGGAACCGGTGGTGGGTGTTTATTTGTCAGTGCACTTTGTTTCTAGCTCTCGTCCCATATTAACAAAACCAAGGCAGAAATTTCTGGCAACAAGAAAATTAAAGATACAACATGATTGATGGCATTGCTGAACCGTAATGGAAATAAAGATGAGAAAAGGTAAAGATTCTTTGCTGAATTTACAGCTTTATAAAATGTATACTGGCAAAGCATGCAGAAAAGTAGCCAAAACCCTTATTCTTGACCCCAACAAGTCCTACCAAAAGAGCCTGTACTTAATAGCCACGATATGTCCCTATCCTCATGTGATATAGTGTCTGTTCTTTCACCTTCTTGTACACTAAAAAAAATACTCAATTGGGTGATGACTGTTTACAGAGTCACATGAAGAACCTGCAACTCATATTATTATCATCCTATATCATACTATACTATTACAAGCTAATAAAATCCCAGTATTAACTTTAAACTACTATTTAATGTTCAAAACCCTCAATTAGCTAGAGTTCAAACTCACAAGGTTGGTCATTTGAATGAAATTCAATGCCAATAGCATCCTTAGAGTTAAACCATGATATATATTGTGATTATCAAACTTGAAGGTTGGCTTTTAAAAGAGTGTAGTTGAGGTGCAACTAATTAATTATAGTGTCCACCTGTTACAAATTAAGGGAAGCAGAGGAAACACACATTGTTGTTACAATAATAATCAATAGTGTTCGTGCTTTTGCCAACATAGTAACATGATAATGCACCTCTTTAGTATGTAGAACCTGGACCTCTGTTCCTTAGCCGCCTTCATGCACCTCTTCTTCAAACTTGAACTTGAAGCCTCCTCCTCACAAGGATGTGCTTGTTGAGTGGAACTTGAAGGGGTAGAGTCGTAGCAATGATCCATGTTCTGTGGGACTAACACTATATGATGGCAATTTAAAAAGGTAGACAGACACAACTCAGATACTGGAACTTGAGAGTTGGTGTGTGTTTGTGAAGAGGAAGTATGACGTGTAAAGAAAATGGCCACCAACACATGAAATAATTGCCCATATGGGCCACTGGTCTTGTTTTCCTAGTACGATGTAACTCACAATGTGGCCCTCCAAGTGGGTTCGATATTGGACCGTGATAAACCAAAGATGTATTGGCAACTTCAGGGCATAAGGCTATGTTTGGGAAAGATAGCAAGTTAGCAATTAAAGGGATGAGATGAAATGAAATATCGAAATCAATGAAAGTGTATTTAGGAGTTAACATTCAAACAGTGTCATTTTGGTATACCATATTATATCCCACAAATAATATCTTACCACATATTCTACATATTTAATATGTGACACAGTGTGCTATACTAAAATGGGACATTTGTTCTTTCTCCGGACGTGTGTTGCGCAAAAACTACACTTGGAGGCAAGTGCACCCTATCGCAAAAGTAATATAGGAGTATTTGTGACTCCAAATATCGAACCCACAGAGGTTGTTGACAAGTACTAGATTAATTACTTCCTTATGTTATCTAGACAATCGAATTAGTTGAAAACAAACAGATAAAAATAACAAGATTGTGGCACCAAGAACAACAAGAACTGCAAACAAGGATTCAATTATGGAAAGCCTAGGGCATTTGGTTTCACTTATGTTACTACCTATGATACTACCCAATTTCTCAATGAAGCGTGTTTCTTATTGATTGCCAATCACTCACTCTAAAATTATTAATACTCAATGGTCATGCAATATTAATATTCTTTCTCCTAATCAGTTACCCCCAATGGTCATGCAAGGCAAACAGTCAAAAGAAGCATAAAGAATTGGCAAGCTTTGTTAATTCAATAACTGATTGAAAATAGGGGATTGCGCTTGGTCTATGCAACCCCAAATCCGATTAATCCTAGAGCTCCGTTAACTAATTGCGGTACGGTCGCTAGTCAATTAATTAACTTGATAAAGGATGACCAAACCTCAAATAAATATAAACACAAGGATTAAACCAACCAATGGAAAGAAACACTGAATCATCTAAAAATCAAGTAAACATCAAAAGTATCAAAACATCAGATCCACCATACCCTAGGAATGAGTTTAGATATTCATAATAACAAAGTTCACTATACAAATCACATACATGTAACAATCCATCAAAGAGAGAAAAAGAAAACTAAAACCCGAACACCCTTTCGACGTGAAGCAGTCTTCAAATCAACTGGGAGGCGGTCCTTCATTCCAGTACCCGATCTTCCTTTCTATGCACAAGAACGGCTGCTGTCCAAAAGCTGCTATGAATGGTACCAACCTTTTTCTTTTATTGGCAGCGTGAAAACCTAAGTGATTGGGCCTCCCAGATACGAGCACGACGGTGCTGAGTGTTGAGCAAGGTCGTGCTTGACTAAAACGAAGTCAAACTGTGCTAAAACTGGGAAAGTCAGCAAGGCCTTGCTGATGAGCACGGTCGTGCTCAGTGATGAGCACGACCGTGCTTAGAAAACGACGTCAACTCCAAATGGCAGGCAAGGGCGTACTGATCAGCACGGGCTCTCCTAATGATCACACGGTCGTGCTTAATGGTGAGTACGACCGTGCTTCTTTGCAATCTTCAGAACTCAGCCTTTTTCCAAAAATTCCTCCAAAATTGTCGTTTTCTCTCCAAGTTAGTTGCTCCACTGCCATGGTGACAAATTCTACAATAATCATGGGAAATAGGGTGAGTATCCACAATAATTTCCAAATAAATAACAATCACACCCAATTTCCCAATATTAAGTATATAAAATGGTAGTTTATCAACCTCCCCACACTTAAGGATTGCTTGTCCTCAAGCAATAATCCTGGTCTAAAATAAATATGAGAAAATCAAAGGATCAAATATCTAGGGACCCTAAATCTTCAACAAGCAATGACAGATAATTTTAACTTTCAATCTTTAAATGGGAAAAATCAAAAGATTGCCCAATTAGAGGCTTAAGTTCCCTGAAATCAAGCTTTCCTAAGAATAAGGGGTCACTCTTCTTCCCAACTCTCAAATGTATATAAGGGTAAAGACAACTATCACTCAAGTTCCCAAAAGAAAGTACATTACCATAAGCTTGCTTATAGATCAAATCTCTACAAAATGTTTACATGCACCTAGAATCAAGAGGTCTTTCAAGGGTTGTAACGTGGCCGTGGGATTGATGTAAGGTAGGGAAAAGAAAGAAAAGGGATATACAAAGGGTTAAAGGAAATCAAGAATGAAGGAATATACAATATCTCATTAATGCATTCCAAATCTAATTGCTCCATTTATGTTTCCAAGATGTTACAGCCTAAAAAAAAAGAATTTATTTTATACTTGGGTACCAAGGAATTTTTTTTTAACAAAGGCTCAAAATGGGCAACTAATGGACATGGCAAACAATATATCTGAAGGCCAAAAAAATACCTACAATTGCCTCAATCATATTCAACATGCATGCAAAACAAATTCGCCTTGAAATGGTCGCAAAGCAAGTTCTAGAATGTACAATCTTAGGGAACATCACACAAACAAAAGAGAGGGGTGTATATCATGATTTAGCAAATAACCCTATAATGGTTCAAGTCTCACATTTAGTAGCTCAATTCAATGAAAAGCAATCAAACAAGGAACATCATGCTAATTTTCAAATTTCAAATGATAATCCCAATTCAATTTTAGTTATAAGTCTGTCAAAGCAATCAGAAAATTTTAATTGGGTCCCCTAATGATATGGATCTCTAATTTCCTATAACAATGTGGCACGGAATCATCACCCAAAAACATAATGCAATTATCACAACCAACTAAGTGCATATGACAGATAAATCAAGTGAAATTGTGTGCACCTAGTAAGTAAAAAAAATTTAATTTCCCCTCCCCACACTTAAAATCTAGCATTGTCCTCAATGCAGAGGAATAAAAGCACAAGTAATTTCCCCTCCCCACACTTAAAATCTAGCATTGTCCCCAATGCAAATAATTTAAAGCACAAGTAAGGAACACAGAAAATTAACTAAGCTAGAAAGAAAGAAATAGGGACAGAGAATTTCCCAGTAATAGTTGTCATGACTGCATATTCAATTTTTTATATAATAGCACAGCCGCTTGTGTACAAAAATGAATAAAAGAAAAAAAAAACACCGGGGAAGGCCAAAATGACGATGCATCATCTGGAGAATAGTCGCCAGCTGCTGGTCCTGTGCATCCATCCGCTGGTAGATACCCTGGATCTGCGTCTCCTGAACATCCAGGCGAGCATAGACTCCTAGCTTGAGACTGTCTAAATGTGCAATGAGGTCGTCCACGACTGCTTGTGGTGGTGGTGGAGCAAGCTGGTCATCCATGTGAGCATCTGCGCCTGGGACCTGCTCCTGGACATCTGCGGCAGCTGAGTGATGTAGGATCCCACCAAGATGTACCCCGTCTGCCCCTCTCTCATCCTCATGCCGATGTTCAGGTAAGTCTGCAGAAAAATATGGTCAACGTTTAGCGGTCGCGCCTAAACCATACACCATAGAATGTAGAGATCTGTCCTCGAAACCACGCCATACGTGGAATAGAGGCATGTGATGGAGTGGGCTAGCCAACGGCGAATCACACACAGTGGCATGTCAGTGATGGTTGTAACACCCCGATTTTTCTGCTTTCTAAGATCGATATAAATATAAATAAACGTTTATTTTTTATCTGAAACTTAGAAAATGATTTTAGGAAAACCAAAGTCATATTCATATCATGCTTATTTTTATAATTATACGGTTAAATTTTGGGTTGAAAATTCAGACAGAACCCGGTCGGCGTTTTTACTAACAGTAAGATTTTACTGATCAGAAAACCTAATTTTGACCTGAGAATGAAATGAATAGATTTTATATCTCATTTCCAACGATATAGGTTATTTTAAAAATTTTCAAAATAAATAGGTTATTATACTCGATTTGGGCGTAAAAACCCTAAATCGGGTAATCGGCGGAGTCGAGAATAGGCGTGCAGGGACAAAACCCGGCATCGGATGCTGAGACCTCTTGCCACTTATGGTGGTGAGTCATATGAATGAGTCACCAACGTCATGATGACATTTAAACAAAAATCTAGATATTTCATTAAACTAGTGTAAAGACCATCTTGCCCTTGGACTATTTTACCCTTAAACTTTCATTGAATGACAAGTTTGCCCCACAATTTGTGGACACAAATCAGCCACATCTCCAACCAATCCTCACGACATGTTTGTCATGATAGCTTTAGGTATGAAATGTCCAAAATGTCCTTGAATTTTAATGGAACTACAAGTTTGTCCCTATGTATTTTTACCATTTTGTCCCCAAGGTAATTTTTTATGGACAAAACTGCCCCTCACTCCCTTAATTTCGTGCAGCCTCCCCACATCCACGCTTAGTCATTTTCTAACTTCATCTTCATCATCACATTTTCTCTCAAAAAGCTAAGAACACCATAGTTGAGTTTGTGAAGAAAGTGCTTGATTCCTTGCCCATTTTTCAATTCCAAGAGGTATACCATACTCTACTCACTCAATCATGATCATGTTCTTCAATTATTTTCATGATTTAACGCCTTGTTCATTATTTCCAATTCCTAGATTTAGAAACTTTGAAATTGTCTATAAAATCATAGAAAAATCCTAAAAATATGAAATCAATTTCTATGAGTTAGTTATCATCTCTACTATCATAATCCAGGAGTTTGTTGCAAACAAAATTTTCCTCCCTATTTTTCTAGTGTTGGCTGAACCTATGCTCTAGGAAGCTAGGATGAACTTTGTTTCAATTTTTGGAAAGTAACACTTGATTTGATCTCTCTAGTACTTCTACTTGTTAAATCCAAGAGCTTGATGAATTATAAAATCCCTAGCGTATTTTCTATGTGAAGGCCGAATCCATGTTCTTGAGGACTTGGATGATTTTGCTTTAGTATTCAACTTATGGTCATTGTTCTTAACTCTATACTACTCTAAGGTCATGGATCTAAGAGTATGTGAAATTTTGAGATCCCTAGCTAATTTTGATAATCATGGCCGAAAATCATTTTTGAAGGGTTGAAATATTTGATTTCAATCTTTGTATGTTAACATTTGTTTTAGGGTTTAAGTGATCAAGGATCACTATGAAATAGACAACTATAAACACGAGAAGGAAGGGTTGAATTGTGTTTATCAGAATTTAAGCAAAGCTGAAATCTTTTCGCAAACAGAAACCTAGCTTTGGACGAGTGGAAGAATACAGGATGGACGGGTGACTATTGCACACACACCACTTGACAGATGCAAGAAAAACTAAAGCAATTAAAGAGTTCAAGGGAAGAGAGATTAACACGGTGATTTATCCTGGTTCACTCTTCAAATCAAAGAGCTACGTCCAGTCCTTGGCAGCACCAAGATTTATCCACTATAACTGATAAGGTTACAGACTCAAGTATTATTTGCACACCTAGCCTCTTCAGGCTCAAGACAAGTATTATTTGCACACCCAGCCTCTTCAGGCTCAAGACAAGTATTGTTTTCACACCTAGCCTCTTCAGGCTTACTTAGGTTTGTTTGAGAGATTTGGTTTGTAATAAATACAATTTCTCACAGGCAGATCTTTCACTAACACTCAGAGAGTGGTTTAAATGTAAGTCTCGGGAAAGTCTGCGTAATAACTTCAAAATGTTTGAAGAATAAAGAATAAAAGAATGAAGAAATAAATGCTCAGAGTAATGGCGTTTTTAATGCAATGTGTATTCTGTTTCTTCATCTTCAATGGCTTCTGTATTTATGGTCTTCAAGCATTTAGGATCCGTTAGAGACATCCTCTCAGATGTTGGCTTCAAGCAGAACTTCATTAATTGCAATAGAGTCGTTCTGGGTAGTCATTAATGCAATAGAGTTGTTCTGGGAAGCCATTAATGCAATAGAGTCGTTGGTTGTATTCTAACATGAAGGATCATGGCTTTATTCATCGTGCTATAGCCATATCAAAGTTGAGCAGAGAGCTTTTTGTACTTTGCTGAGTACACTTCCCTTTTTGTGTAAGGACCAGAGGTACTAGGGAATAAAGCACGTTGGAAGCATTCTTTAACTAGTCTTTGGTTCTGATTATCCAAGGTTGCTTGAGAGAGTAGCTTCTGACTTTTCTTGATAATCGTGAAACTGAGTAGGAGAGAAGGCTTCAAGTCTCTTTCTGGTTCTCGAACCATGATTCTGATAATCCTTAAAGAATTCGCGATCATAAGATAAGTGCTTCCATCTTGAAAATAATCACGTCTATCTAGTCATTTGAGTTTTCATTCGGGCTAGTAGACGAGCTCCATATTAAGGACTCAGCAAGTCCAAAGACTAGTGGACGAGTGCTTCTGTCACCTTTAGTGGACGAGCACTTCTGTTACCTTTAGTGGTCGAGCACTTCTGTTACTCTAGTGGACGAGATCTTCTATCACCTTTAGTGAACGAGAGCCTCTGTTAGTTTGGTGGACGAGAGTCTCAGTTACTCTGGTGGATGGAAACATTCTGACCTTAATGGACGAGCACCATTTTCCACATCATTGGACGCGCATTGCTGATACTTTATTGGACGAGCTCAAAGTGATTCCTTAATGGACGAGCTCCATCTGATTCCTTAATGGAAGAGCTCCATCTGCCACGTCATTGGACGGACCTTTCTGATACCTCACTGAACGGTCTTTTCTGATATTTTGATGGACGCTCTATTCTGATACTTTGATGGACGCGCTCCAAGTGCCACGTCATTGGACGGATAATTTTGATACCACACTGGACGGGTTTTTCTGATACTTTGAGTAGACGCTGCCTTCTGTTGTTTTTAGTAGATGCGGCCTTCTGATACTTTTAGTGGACGCGGCCTTCTGATACTTTTTAGTGGACGCGGCCTTCTGATATTTTTATTGGACGCGGGTTTCTTTCTCTTGTGTTTTGGACGTGCTCTTCAAACACTACAGTGTTGCACGTCTGCTTATTACACTTTGTTGGACGTCTGCTTGTTTCACTTTATTGGACGTCTGATTCTATTTCTTAATCTGCACACTCAATAGATAGGTTAGCAACCAATATGAAGGTTAATTAAATCATTAACCAATGTTTAGTTTTCATCAAAACTTAGGGAAATGCATATCAAACATTTTAGAGACTTAACAATCTCTCCCTTTTTGAAGATGACAAACATTGAGATCATTTAATGAACCTCAAAATATCAACAAAGAAAATAGCATATATAGACAGGTTGAAATTTTCTTAAGTAAACAGGTCATATCATATTCATTCTCCCTTTCTATTTCTCCCACCATTCTCGCTATTCATTTCTCCCTTTCGTTGAAATTTTCTTAAGTGAACAGGTCATATCATATTCATTCTCCCATTCTATTTCTCCCACCATTCTGCCTATTCATTTCTCCCTTTCTCCCCCTTTTGTCAACATCAAAAAGGGTTATCAAGTTTATTTATGTGTTTTATCAAAAAGGGTTAGACATACTCCACTTAAACTATTGTATCATTACTCCCCCTGAACTAATGCTTAGTTGAAAGAACATGTATATAGGAGTAATGACAGATTTATCACAGACAGCTTAACATTCAGACATGTCATTCAACAATGCAATGCATGTTTAGATTATCTCTAATAAATAAAAACCTTTTTGGGGGGTTTGTGAAATTCACCCTTGATTTTCGAACAAACTTAATATCAAAGATGCCTTTTTGAACATAATCCCTAATGAAATGATGTTTGATTTCAATATGCTTAGCCTTAGAATGCTGAATTGGATTTTTAGTTAAGCATAAAGCACTGGAATTATCACACCATACAAATATGTTATGTTCATAAATAGAGTAATCCTCAAGTTGATGTTTTACCCATAAGAGTTTAGAGCAGCAACTAGCAGCAGAGATGTATTCTGCTTCAGCAGTAGACAAGGCAATGGTTGTCTGCCTCTTGCTTGACCATGAGACTAAACTTGCTCCAATGAAGTGACAACCTCCACTGGTGCTTTTTCTTTCTATTATGTCTCCAGCAAAATCAGCATCACAATATCCCACTAATCTGTATTCTTTTGATCTTAAATACAGCAAACCAAGATTAGTAGTTCCAAGCAAATATCTAAATATTCTTTTTACAGCCTTAAGATGAGATTCTCTAGGATCAGATTGGAATCTAGCACACATACAGACACTAAATTGAATGTCAGGTCTTCTTGAAGTTAAGTACAGTAGAGAGCCAATCATACCTCTGTAGACAGTTTGATCTACCTTTTTACCTTCATCATCTTTGCTTAGTTTTGCATTGGGTTGCATAGGGGTTTTCATGAGCTTTGCATTTTCCATTTTGTATTTCTTGAGTATCTCCTTGGTATATTTTTGTTGATGAATGTAAATTCCATCACTTGTCTGCTTGATTTGTAATCCAAGGAAGAACTTCAATTCTCCCATCATGCTCATCTCAAATTCAGCTTGCATTAGATTTGAAAATTCCTTGCACAGCTTTTCATTAGTTGCTCCAAAAATAATATCATCAACATATATTTGAACTATAATAAAGTTCTCTTTAGAGCATTTTTTGAACAGAGTAGTGTCTACTTGTCCTCTAGTAAAACTATTATGCATGAGAAAAGAACTGAGTCTATCATACCATGCTCTAGGTGCTTGTTTCAAACCATATAATGCCTTTTTAAGTTTGAAAACGTGATCTGGTTTATCAGTATCCTCAAAACTAGGGGGTTGTTTAACATACACTTCTTCTTCAATTCTACCATTTAGAAAAGCACCTTTTACATCCATTTGAAATAGGGTAATTTGGTGTTGTGCAGCATATGACATTAAAATGCGTATGGCTTCTATTCTAGCTACGGGTGCAAAGGTTTCAGTATAATCAATACCTTCTTGTTGGTTATAGCCTTGAGCTACTAACCTTGCTTTATTTCTAACAACTTTACCATCTTCATCTAATTTGTTCTGAAGACCCATCTTGTTCCAATAACTGACTTGTTTTTAGGCTTAGAGACAAGAGTCCAGACATCATTTCTGGTGAACTGGTTAAGTTCTTCTTGCATAGCAAGAATCTAGCTTTCATCCTCAAGGGCTTCTTCAATGCGTTTAGGCTCCAAATCTGAAATAAAGGCCACATTGCTTGATTCTCTTAATGTGGATCTGGTTCTTACTCCTTCATAAGGATTTCCAATAATAAGATCCTTAGGATGATGAGTGTTGAACTTTCAATCCCTTTTGAGATCATCATGAAGATCTTGACTTGTCTACTGACTGGTCTGTTCCACTTGTCTTTCAGCCTCAGGCACATGTTCTGTTTTGGTTAGATCTGGTTGTTGACTTTCTGGTTTGTTTATATCAAGACCTTCAAGATCTTCTTCTAGATCTGATAGTTCTTTATCAGTCTTTAAACCATCATTGAATTTAACATGAACAGATTCTTCAATAATATAAGTTCTTGAATTGTAAACTCTAAAAGCCTTGGAATTTTCAGAATAACCAACGAAAATACCTTTATCTACCTTAGAATCAAATTTTCCAAGATTATCTTTGGTATTCGGAATAAAACATTCACATCCAAAAGCATGAAAATAAGATATGTTGGGGCTTTTTCTTTCCACAATTCATAAGGAGTCTTTTTTAGAAAAGGCCTAATAAGTATTCTGTTTTGTACATAGCAAGCAGTGTTTACAACTTCTGCCCAGAAGTACTTAGGGAGATTATTTTCATTGAGCATAGATCTAGCCATCTCTTGCAGAGATCTGTTCTTTCTCTCAACCACTCCATTTTGCTGTGGAGTTCTAGGTGCAGAGAAATTGTGAGAGATTCCATTCTCCTCACAGAACTGTCTAAACTGCTCATTTTCAAATTCTCCCCCATGATCACTTCTAAGGGTAGAAATACAGAAACCCTGCTCATTTTGTACTCTTTTTGCATAATACTGAGAAAGCCTTAAAAGACTCATCCTTGTGTGTTAGGAAGAGTACCCATGTGTATCTAGAATAGTCATCAACTATGACAAATCCATATTTTCTTCCAGCCAGGCTGGCAACACTAACTGGTCCAAACAGATCCATGTGTAACAACTAAAGAGGTCTAGAGGTTGATACTTGGTTTTTAGATTTGAAACTTGATTTTATCTGTTTACCTCTCTGACATGCATCACACAAGACATCTTTCTTAAAGCTAATATCAGGAAATCCTCTCACGAGATTATTCCTTTTTAATTCAGAAATTAGTTTCATACTAGTATGTCCTAGTTTCTTATGCCATAACCATCTTTCATCCTATTTAGACATCAGACAGGTTACACTTTGATCCGAGAGATCAGACAGTTCAATCTTATAAAGATTTTGTTGCCTTTTAGCTGAAAAGAAGGTTTTGCCACTACAGTCTTTAACTATGCATACATCCTTGGTAAAGGAAACATCAAAACCACTATCACATAGTTGACTTATGCTAAGCAAATTGTGTCTTAATCCTTTAACCATAAGAACATTAGATATAGAGGGAAGAGGGGGTTTACCACCAATAGTACCAATACCTATAACTTTCCCTTTCTGATTTCCTCCGAAGGCAACGTGTCCTCCTTTCTTAAGTTGGAGGTCTAGGAACATAAACCTTTCTCCTGTCATTTGTCGCGAGGAGCCACTGTCCAGGTACCAGCAGTGGTGTTTTCTTTGTCTTGTTGAGGACATCTGCAACAGAGATTATTTGGTCTTTAGGTACCCATATTTTTCTGTGTCCTTTTCTGTTAGTTCTAGGAGTCTGTAAAGACTTCCTTCTCTTCTAATGGATACACTTAGACATAACATGCCCAGTTTTTCCACAGAAGTTACAAATAGGTGTTGATTTGGTTACAGTTGACTTAACGGATACTTTAGAAGCTTTAGTTGATACTTTATGATGTGTCTGATGGACATATCCAATACCTTATTTGTTAAGAGAGTGCTTCTGAATGCCAAGTAGCTTAGTCAAATTGTCTCTACCATTAACAAATTTGGCAAGATCAGAAGTGAGCACTTCCACTTTCTGTTGAAGTTTTTCAACTTCTTCAGATGGTGATGTTTCACTTGAGATCTTAGCTTCATTAGACTTTTCAGTCTTCAGCTCACTGTTCTCTTTAGCCAGCTTCTCGCACTCTTGAGATTTCTGTTTATGCTCACTGGTGAGCTTTACATACTCTCTCTTGAGGGATTTGAAGGTTTTAGATAAGCAGTTGGATTCCTCCAACAACTCCTCATAAGCATCAAGTAATTTCTCATAGTCAGGATGTACCTCATCATCAGAGTCTGATTCAGTGTTGGCCATCAAACAGAGATTGGCTTCTTCCTCAGTTTCTTCATCAGAAGATGTTGACTCCGGATCCTCCCAAGTAGCCATCATTCCTTTCTTCTTCTTCTTGTGGAATTTCTTAAAAGGGGCCTTCTTGAGTTGAGGACATTCAGCCTTGAAGTGATCGGGCTTTTTACACTCATAGCAAACAATTGGACTTTTGTCTGTTGAGGTGGATTCTTTGAAGTTCTTGTCCTTGTTGGACCTTCTGAATGGCCTATCCCTCCTGAACTTCTTTTTCTGTAGGAGAAGTTTTATCTTCCTGGTTAGGAGAGATAACTCTTCATCACTCTCAGAATCCTCGAGTTCTGATAGGTCAGCATCACTGGATGACTCATCTGTCTTCAGAGCCTTGGAACCTTTTGCTGACTTTTGATCAGCTTTCAGAGCAATTGACTTGCCCTTCTTTCGTGCAGCTTCATCTCCAAGTTCTTGCTCATGCACAGTGGGTGTTCCAAGAAGTTCATCCATAGTCAAGGTAGTGAGATCCTTGGCTTGGGAGATAGCAGTGACAAAAGGTCTCCACTATTTAGGTAGACTTCTCAGAATCTTACCAACCTTCTCAGCATTGGTATAGACTTTGCCAAGAGATTTTAAACTGTTGATGATAGTTTGAAATCTTCCTATCATCTGAGCAACAGATTCTCCTTCCTCCATGATGAATAGTTCATACTTTCTAACAAGTATGGCAATCTTTGACTTTTTGACTCTTTGACCTTTGCTGTTCCTTCATGTGTGACAGCTAAGGTGTGCCATATTTCTTTTGCAGAGTCACAGGCACATACCTTCTCAAACTCCTCCGGACTGAGAGCACAAATGATGTTGTATCTGGCTTTGTGGTTCAGCTCCCATTTTGATTTTTCTGCAGCAGTCCACTGAGCTTTTGGTTTGTCAGTGTTATCATCATTCTTGGGAATGAATGGACCATCTGTGATGACATCCCAACGATCAGAGTTTGTGGATAGAATAAACCATTGAAATCTATCTTTCCAGTAGTTGTAATTTTCTCCATTAAAGTAAGGAGTTCTAGTTAGGGAGGCTCATTCAGTCTGATGACTTCCACTTGTACTAGCTCCAGTCGTCATGTCTATTCTTCAAGACCTTTTACCTCTACACTGTTAGATGCTCAACCCAGAGGCTGAGCTCTGATACCAACTGAAATAGACAACTATAAACACGAGAAGGGGGCGGTTGAATTGTGTTTATCAGAATTTAAGCAAAGCTGAAATGATCTTTTCGCAAACAGAAAGCTAGATTTGGACGAGTGGAAGAATACAGGATGGACGGGTGACTATTGCACACACACCACTTGACAGATGCAAGAAAAACTAAAGTAATTAAAGAGTTCAAGGGAAGAGAGATTGACACGGTGATTTATCCTGGTTCACTCTTCAAATCAAAGAGCTACGTCCAGTCCTTGGCAGCACCAAGATTTATCCACTATAGCTGATAAGGTTACAGACTCAAGTATTATTTGCACACCTAGCCTCTTCAGGCTCAAGACAAGTATTATTTGCACACCTAGCCTCTTCAGGCTCAAGACAAGTATTGTTTTCACACCTAGCCTCTTCAGGCTCACTTAGGTTTGTTTGAGAGATTTGGTTTGTAATAAATACAATTTCTCACAGGCAGATCTTTCACTAACACTCAGAGAGTGGTTTAAATGTAAGGCTCGGGAAAGTCTGCGTAATAACTTCAAAATGATTGAAGAATAAAGAATAAAAGAACGAAGAAATAAATGCTCAGAGTAATGGCGTTTTTAATGCAATGTGTATTCTGTTTCTTCATCTTCAATGGCTTCTATATTTATGGTCTTCAAGCATTTAGGATCCGTTAGAGACATCCTCTCAGATGTTGGCTTCAAGCAGAACTTCATTAATTGCAATAGAGTCGTTCTGAGTAGTCATTAATACAATAGAGTCGTTCTGGGAAGCCATTAATGCAATAGAGTCGTTGGTTGTATTCTAACATGAAGGATCATGGATTTATTCATTGTGCTACAACCATATCAAAGTTGAGCAGAGAGCTTTTTGTACTTTGCTGAGTACACTTCCCTTTTTGTGTAAGGACCAGAGGTACTAGGGAATAAAGCACGTTGGAAACATTCTTTAACTGGTCTTTGGTTCTGATTATCCAAGGTTGCTTGAGAGAGTAGCTTCTGACTTTTCTTGATAATCATGAAACTGAGTAGGAGAGAAGGCTTCAAGTCTCTTTCTGGTTCTTGAACCATGATTCTGATAATCCTTAAAGAATTCGCGATCATAAGATAAGTGTTTCCATCTTGAAAATAATCATGTCTATCTAGTCATTTGAGTTTTCATTCGGGCTAGTAGACGAGCTCCATATTAAGGACTCAGCAAGTCCAAAGACTAGTGGACGAGCGCTTCTGTCACCTTTAGTGGACGAGCACTTCTGTTACCTTTAGTGGACGAGCACTTCTGTTACTCTAGTGGACGAGAGCTTCTGTCACCTTTAGTGGACGAGAGCATCTGTTAGTCTGGTGGACGAGAGTCTCAGTTACTTCTGGTGGATGGAAACATTCTGACCTTAATGGACGAGCACCATTTTCAACGTCATTGGACGCGCATTGCTGATACTTTATTGGACGAGCTCAAAGTGATTCCTTAATGGACGAGCTCCATCTGATTCCTTAATGGAAGAGCTCCATCTGCCACATCATTGGACGGACCTTTCTGATACCTCACTGGACGGTCTTTTCTGATATTTTGATGGACGCGCTATTCTGATGGTTTGATGGACGCTCTCCAAGTGCCACGTCATTGGACGGATAATTTTGATACCGCACTGGACGGGGTTTTCTGATACTTTGAGTAGACGATGCCTTCTGTTGTTTTTAGTAGACGCGGCCTTCTGATACTTTTAGTGGACGCGGCCTTCTGATACTTTTTAGTGGACGCAGCCTTCTGATATTTTTATTGGACGCGGGTTTCTTTCTCTTGTGTTTTGGACGTGTGCTTCAAACACTACAGTGTTGGACGTCTGCTTGTTACACTTTGTTGGACGTCTGCTTGTTTCACTTTGTTGGACGTCTGATTCTATTTCTTAATCTGCACACTCAATAAATAGGTTAGCAACCAATATGAAGGTTAATTAAATCATTAACCAATGTTTAGTTTTCATCAAAACTTAGGGAAATGCATATCAAACATTTTAGAGACTTAACACACTAATCCAAAGAGCTTAAGATTTTTAGAAATTTTGAGCCATAATTTGTGTCATGGCCGAAAGTCTTAAATTTTGTGGTTAAAATGGTTTTGATTCAATTTTGTTAAGTAAGCTTTGTTTATGTCTTAATCTTGCGTAAGGATCCTTAATCCAAAAGCTTACAAAATTTTATCATGTCTAGCCAACTTAAAAACCTCATGGCCGACCCTAGCATATAGGAGCATAGGTGTATTTAGTTCTTGATTGATAATTATTTGTTGTGATTTGTTGAAGGATAAATCTTAGTGGATTATCCTGAGTTGTGCGGAGGAAACCGGATTCGAATCGGAAAGCCGTTCGTGATACCAAAGCTTGAATCTTCAAGAGGTAAAGGGAGCTTACCTGAGGGATTTTGTTTAGATAACCACACGTTATCTGGGAGTTATCTGTAAAATATCTATTATGAATTTCTGTGGCTTTTAGTTGTTTACTGTTTAATTTGCTATATGTTTTGGATGTGATCATAACTGTGATGCATGCAATAATTGTGATGTATGCTATATTGTGTTGTGCTGAAATTATCTGTTGTTGAGTGCTGGATTGTGTAACCTGACATTAGTCAGTGTTTAATTAATTTCGAGGATAAAAACTTAATAAGCTTATACATTCAATCAAAGAAGTAATGGTGAAAATTGGTGTAAAAGTGGAAAAGTAATCTTTTAATGATTTTTGGGCGGAACCGTGAAAATTTTTCACAAGCATTAGTTTTCTCAAAATAAATTCATCAATAATATAAAACGTCATTTAGAGTAATTAAGTTCCCAAAATAAAGTAAGATTGAATTTGGAATAATTATTTCCGATAGAAAAGTCATCTTTGATTTATAAAGGGATTTTATAGAAAAACGTTTTAAGAAACACATATTGTTTTATTTTACATTCGTTTTGAGACGGTTTTCTTAAGAGTTGATATTCTTTTCTCCACGAGAAATATTTTCAAGTTTAAAATAATTTCTAAAATAAATAGTTAATTTTTGATTTATAAAGTATTTTAATGCTAAACAATGAGTAAATCGGAAAAATAATTTACGGAAAGGTTTTGAAAATAATCTTTTTATTCTTGGACAATAATAAGTTGTAAATGAGTTCTTTTTCAAGAAATTGATGCTTTTTGGATAAAGATTTTCAAGAGGAAAAAGAGAGTTTGAGAAAAGTAAATTTCACTATGAATTGACATTTTATAAATGATTTTCAACAGAAGGGATTTTCTGCAAATGAACTTTATATAAAAGAAGGTATGTACCTTGTGTCCTATATGTCATGGGTTAAAGTCCTTGCTGGCATATTTAATTTTTGGAGATATTGGTATGTCACGGGTTAGAGTCCTTGTTGGCATATCTGATTGTGGTGATTCCAATGTGTCACGGGTTAGAGTCCCAGTTGGCATATTGATGGCAGTGATTCCAATGTGTCACGGGTTAGAGTCCCAGTTGGTATATTGATGATGGTAATTCCAGTATGTCACGGGTTAGAGTCCTTGTTGGCATGTCTGATGATTGTGATTCCAATATGTCGCGGGTTAGAGTCCTTGTTGGCATATTGATGATGGGGGTTTGGTATGTTGCGGGTTAGAGTCCCAGTTGGCATACTTGGAGGTGATGATAGATATGTTGCGGGTTAGAGTCCCGGTCAGCATATTTATTTCATGTTGCATGTTGCGGGAATTCTTGGACTGTATGTTTGATGTTGAAATATTATGTAAATTTTTTTTATTAATTGCGATGATTGTCGGGTATGAAACCCTTTGACTAAATTAATATGTTGTCTGGATAAATTGTTATATATTGTGAATATCATGAATATGCTATTTTGTGTTTGTGAGTGGGGTGATCTTATCAAAGTCCATATATTGGCGTCTCACCCTTACAAATATATCAGGTTTCTTCTGGTATTACTGTTGCACATTGGTACACTAGTGCAGATGGAGCTGAGAAGTTTCCCTAAGTCTTTCGGGACTTAGTTTTAGATACTTGAAGAGGTATTTTGATTGTGGGAATGACAATGGAGTCCTTCCGACAAATGCCTTGTAGAGCGACCAGCTTAGGAATCTTAGTTGGGTGGTGTGTGTACTAGGTCGGTAACTTTGGTGTTGTACTTTAATCTTAGGTTTAATTTTCTATTTTGGAAATGGAAACTTAATTATTAAAAGTTGTATGCCTTGGAGGATTTATTATGAATGTAAATATCTCTTGGTTTGGTGATGTACAATGTGCATTTAATGTTTTAGCCTATGTATCATATTTCTAAAGTATTTGACAGAAGAAAAATTTTATACTCAAGTTTTCTGACTTACATAAAATAATTTTCAGAAAGAAACCAGCAAATATAATTTTAATTTATTTTCCGCAACAGGTTAACCATGTAATGACCCAAGGGGCGTGTTACAATGGTGGAGGCCTTCGACATCCGGGGGTTATAGTGCATATCCCCACCGGTGATCGAGGTCCACATGACCGAATCCAAGAACTCTGTTGGAGGCTCCAACAATCCATGCTGGTACAGATCAGTCTGTACTGACTCTGCAGTCGCAAAGCTGATGTGGATGTTGAACTCAATAAGAGTCAAATCCCTCTGTACTCCATGCATCCTCATAATCGTAAACATATCTTAGTGTGGAGAGAAACTCCAGGGTAGGGTCCCGATAAGTAGGACGGGTGATGGATCCGATGCGCTCCCACCCAGTGTGCCTAATCAGCTGCTGGACACGGGGAGCAAGCCCATAAGCGGTCAATAAATCCATGTCTAGTCTCCTAATCGAGATGAACTCGAAAGGGGCTAGCCTGTGAAACCTCTGAATATGCTCAGGCCGCTGAAACTGCAGATACTTTCCCTGAAGAGGTGGTGGAGGCTGAGCGGCCTGACGGGCACGTTTAGGCGGCATAGTCCTAAAAATCAAACAGAAAGTACATCAGTGCGACGAAAAAAAATGAGAAAAATATAAACAGTTCATGCACCAAATCAAAACATCATAACCAACCTGCAGTATAATCGATGCATGCACTCTCTGTTTTATAATGATTTTTTTTATTGTATTTTTTTTATTATTATTCTGGAAAAAGGTTGAGCACGACCTTGCTAACAGGGAGCACGGTCGTGCTCAATGAAACTGGGTATTTCTGCATATGATGAACAACACGGTTGTGCTTAATGATGAGCACGACCGTACTCAAATAAAAACCCAGATTATGCAGGTGATGAACAGCACGACCGTGCTTAGTGATAAGCACGGTCGTGCTCAATGCCCAATTCCAGAAAAATGAACTCAGAAACAGACAGCAAAATGCCCAAAAATTGTACCCATATCAAGTGCTCTCAACAGGAAACAATAAGCAAGGACACAAAATATGAACAATGCACATAGCCCTCATATATACAACCACATTAAGAAGGAACCCATTAACAAACCTAAATACTCCCTAGACAGAAATATGAGCATGACAATAGTATGAGTAAATGAGATGTTACCTGGATCACGGGAATGATGAGCAAATTTAACAATGAGGGAGAGGTGGTTGCACAAGGGTTTGAGGGGAAAGGGCAGAGAGTTAGCACGGGTTCAGAATGAACCCTAGCCCATGCTCTGCCCTCTTTTTATTTTTCAAAATCACGGTTGTGCACGGTCGTGCTCATCAATGAGCACGATCGTGCTGAATTATTATTATTATTATTATTATTATTATTTTAAATAGAAGCAAATTCCTAACTAGACTTATTGGCACTATTTAATTTTTTTTATTTTTTTTTATATATGACCAAAAATTATTTGCAAATTTTGTAAAAAGAAAAACAAAGAGAAGGGTTTAGAAATTGTCATCTCAATGAGACCAAGAGGACTCCTTCTCTTTCTCCTCCGCCTTCGGTTCTCCTTCCGGATTTCCTTCCAATGCTAGCTTAGCAAGCCTAGCCTCTTCAATCTTCAGATATGCATAATCATTCACTGCTTCAGCTTCTACCAAGTAAAGCTCACACCATCTGTCTCTCTCCTCTTCAGTATAGCACTCTGTCTCTGGGAATGGGATCTGTTCTGGTCTCCTGATTTTCTTGTCAACCATGTCATGATAGCACTTACGCCCAACATTGTACCCGCGTGGGCATTCTTCTGCCCTCAGCTCAATAACTCTAAAGGGTCTCAACTCGGGCATACTTATTTGCATCCCGACAGAAATCTACGCGAGATGGAGTGTATCCGGGGTAAGAATTGGTAGCAATCTTCTCCCTTTGTTCTTTAGTCAAACCTTCAACTTCTGGGAATGGGTAGAGTCTGTCTCGGATTGAATCCTTGATGTGTTGGAACTCGGGATGATTCGGAGAAATTGAGAATGACATATGTTTTCACAAATAAAATTTTGGTCAGTGTTGGTAATTTAATAATAAAAAACGAAAATAAAGGAAAGAAAAGGGAAACAAGAAGGGACCAAATCATGCATTCACTTACTGTAGCATACAGAAAGCATGGAAAATAGGAAGAACGTACCTTTTGAGAGTTGTAGCAAAAACACTTTAGGGAATGGGCAAAGGGGCTGCCAGAGCAAAAAGTGAGAAGGGGAAGGTGAGAGCGTGATTAATCCTAATCCGCGCTCTGCCTATCCTCCTTTATTTATAATTCAAATCAGTAAAGGAGCACGGTTGTGCTCAATGTTAAGCACGGCCGTGCTCAGCCCCAATTAAAAATTCAAATCCAAATCCAAATTCAAATTCAAATCAGATTTTAAAATTCAAATTTAAATCAGAAAAGGAGCACGGTCGTGCTCAATGTTAAGCACGACCGTGCTCAACCCCATTTTAACTTATTCAAGTCAGCATATGAGCACAGTTGTGCTCAATGTTAAGCACGGTCGTGCTCAATTCAGCGCTTACGAGAAGTGAGCACCAGCAAGAGTATTTACCCCAGCAATATTTTTCATTTCATTTTTTCATTTTTTTTATTTTAGAATCTTTCTAATCTCCCTACACTTAATTCAATTCCTAAAATTAAATTAAGGAAAAAAAATGAGAAAGTTTCAATTACAAGATAAACAGTTAATAAAAGGATATAGGAAGAAACACAGGTTGCCTATCGGTTGTTCCTGAGAGAAGTGTTATTCCAAGGTCACTGTGTAGCGCTTAGGTACCACGCCATCCTCATAATGCTTCACTCTCTACCTATTAACCTTGAAGGTTTCTTTTCCATCTCTGGTTACCTCAAGCAGGCCATATGGGAAGACTTTGGTGACTTCATAAGGGTCAATCCACCTAGATTTCAGTTTTCCTGGAAACAAACGAAGTCGTGAGTTAAAAATTAGAAATTTACTACCAACATGAAACTCACGCTTTTGAATGTGCTTGTCATGCCACTTTTTAGTGCGATCCTTGTATAGTTTGCCATTTTCATATGCCTCAAGACGGAACTCATCCATCTCATTAAGCTGCAATAAACGCTTTTCACCTGCAAGTTGCATATCAAAATTCAAAAATTTCAGGGCCTAGTAAGCCTTATGCTCTAACTCAATAGGTAAGTGACATGCTTTTCCAAAAACCAATCTATAGGGGGACATGCCAATGGGAGTTTTAAATGCAGCTCTATATGCCCACAAAGCATCACCAAGTTTCAAAGACCAATCTTTCCTAGAACTATTAACTGTTCTTTCCAAACTTTTCTTTAACTCCCTATTGGAAACCTCAACTTGCCCACCAGTTTATGGGTGGTAAGGGGTGGTTACCTTATGAGTGACACCATATTTTGTCAAAATATTATCAAATTGTTTATTACAAAAAAGGGTGCCAGCGTCACTAATGATTGCTATAGGAGTGCCAAATCTTGTAAAAATATTTTTCTTTAAAAACTTTACAATTCCTTTAGCATCATTAATGGGTAAAGCCACTGCTTCCACCCACTTTGAGACATAATCCACAGCAACCAAAATATATTCATTTGAAAAATATTTAGGAAAAGGTCCCATGAAAGCAATGCCCCAAACATCAAATAATTCACAAACCAAAATATTGTTTAGAGGCATATCATGTTTTCTAAAAATATTCCCACTCCTCTGACACATATCACATGATTTCACAAAATTGTATGCATCTTTAAAAAGAGTAGGCCAGTAAAAACCACATTAGAGAACCTTTTGAGTTGTGCTAGTTGGGCCAAAATGGCCGCCAACTTCCTAGAATGGCAGTGCTCTAAAATAGCATGTGTTTCTACCTCAGGAATGCATCTCCTAATAATTTTATCACTGCATACTTTAAACAGATAAGACACTTCCCACAAATAATACTTAACATCATAAAGAAATTTCTTACGCCGCGCATATGAAAGGTTGGGGGGAAGTCTATTACCTGCCTTGTAGTTGACAAAATCTACATACCAGGGAAGTTTGGAAACTGAAAATAATTGCTCATCAGGAAAGGTCTCCTTTATGGCCTCTTCTACTTGTGGTCTAACAGAAGCATCCACCCTTGAGAGATGGTCCACCACAAAATTCTCCACACCCCGCTTGTCTCTAATTTCCACGTCAAACTCTTGCAACAACAGCACCCATCTGATCAATCTTGGCTTGGCATCCTGTTTGGCAAACAAATGTCTAATAGCAGAATGATCAGTATAAACAACAACCTTAGACATAACCAAATAAGGACGAAATTTATCAAAAGCAAACACTACTGCTAGCAACTCTTTTTCTGTAGTTGTATAATTTTTTTGTGCTTCATCAAGAGTTCTACTAGCATAGTAAATGGTTTGAAAATTTTATCCTTACGTTGGCCTAAAATAGCACCTACTACCATATCACTAGCATCACACATAAGTTCAGATGGCAAAGACCAATCAGGAGCAACAACAACAGGTGCATCAATTAATGTAGCCTTCAAAATTTTAAAGGCTTCCAGACAAGCATTAGAAAATTCAAATGGGGCATCTTTCAGTAAAAGATTAGAAAGAGGTTTTGCAATTTTTGAAAAGTCCTTTATAAACCTCCTATAAAAACCAGCATGCCCCATGAAACTTCCAATGGCCGTAACAGAGTTAGGAGGAGGCAATTTGGCAATTACCTCAACCTTTGAAGGGTCTAACTCAATACCCTTATGAGAAACCTTATGCCCCAAAACAATGTAGTCAATTACCATGAATTGCCATTTTTCCCAATTAAGAACTAAACTGGTATCTTTACACCTTTTCAAAACCACCCCCAAATTATGCAAACAATTATCAAATGAGGACCCATAAACAGAAAAATCATCCATTAATATTTCAATGCAATCCTCTAAGATATCAGAAAATATAGCCATCATGCATCTTTGAAAAGTAGCAGGTGCATTAAACAAACCAAAAGGCATCCGTCTATATGCAAAAGTACCATATGGACAAGTAAAAGTGGTTTTCTTTTGATCTTCAAAAGCCACATGTATTTGCATATAGCCAGAGTACCCATCCAAGCAACAATAAAATTCACAACCAAACAATTTCTCAAGCATTTGGTCAATAAAGGGAAGGGGGAAGTGAGCTTTCCTAGTGGCCTCATTTAATTTCCTATAATCTATACACATAAGCCACCCTGTTACCTCCATAACAGCAATCAATTCCTTCTTGTCATTCTCCATGACAGTAGTTCCTCCCTTTTTGGGGACAACCTGCACATGACTCACCCAAGGACTATCAGAAATAGGATAAATAATACCAGCATCAAGTAATTTAATTACCTCATTTTTCACCACTTATTTTAAGTTTGGGTTGAGCCTTCTTTGAGGTTGCACCTTGGGTCTGTGTTCCACCTCCATATGTATCCTATGGGTGCAAATTGAGGGACTAATACCCTTAATATCATGAATGGTCCACACAAAGACCTCTTTGTTATCTCTCGAAACTCGCAAGAGTTTCTCCTCCATAGAATCTGTCAAAGAAGAAGAAATTATTACTGGCAATGATGAAGGAGGAGATAAAAATGCGTATTTAAGATTAGAAGGAAGAGGTTTAAGATCAAGTTCTAGGGGTTCTTCAATTGATGATTTTGGCTTTTGTGAACCACACCCCTCAAGAACTTCAATTTGCTTAGTCCCTCTCCATCTTTCCTGAGCAATCCCTGCCTCTAGTGCCATTATCTCATCTATCAACTCCTCAGAATCCACAAGTTCGTACTTTTCGAAAAACAAAATTTTCTCAAGGGTGTCCTCCATCAATCGCTGTTGAGAAATTGAAGATATTAGTGTAGATGTACTATCCAAGGCATCTATAAAATTACATGAATTAAAAGTGGAAGGAAATTTCAAAGAATGAAAAACTTTAAAAACCACTTCCTCATCATTAAGCCTTAAAGTAAGCATCCTTTGGTGCACATCAATGATGGTCCTACCAGTGGCCAAAAATGGCCTCCCCAAAATTATGGGAACCTCTTCATCTTCCTCCATGTCAAGCACTATAAAATCAGCCGGGAAGATAAACTTGTCAACTTTGACAAGAACATCCTCCACAATACCTCTGGGATAGGTAATGGATCTATCTGCAAGCTGTAATGAAACAGTAGTGGGCTTTGGCTATTGCATTCCTAACCTGTGAAAAACAGACAAAGGCATCAAGTTAATACTGGCACCTAAATCACATAAAGCTTTTCCAAAATAAGAAGTACCAATAGAGCAAGGAATAGTAAAACTCCCTGGATCTTTAAGTTTAGGTGGAAACTTCTTGAGGAGGATAGCAGAGCATTCTTCATTAAGTCTCACTGTAGCAAACTCTCCCAATTTCTTTTTACTACCCAAAATCTCCTTATGGAATCTAGCATATTTGGGCATCTGAGAAATGGCCTCCACAAATGGGATATTCACATGGAGTTGCTTCAACATATCCAAGAACTTAGTGAACTGGGGGTCTTGTTGGCTAAACCTCCGAGGGAAAGGAATGGTTGACTTGGGGGATGGCACAAGAACTTCCTTCACTAGATCTTTCTCACTTACCTCATCCTTTGGGTTCCCTTTAGTAGAAATCTCCTTGGTTTTTGACTTATTCTCTTCTTCATGGGGAACTTCTATCCTTTTTCCACTTCTAAGGGTAATCACCTTACCATGCTCCTTTGGATTCTTCTCTGGTTGACTAGGCAATGCCCCTTTTTCTCTTTGTGTCATCAATGTTACAAAAGTAGACACTTGATTCTCCAAAGTCTTAAACCTCTCATCATTTTTCTCTATATGTTTTATCACTGTATCATAGAGATTAGGCCTCCGTTCTTCTTGTCTCGGGCCTTGATTTTTCAAATGAGGTGGCCTGTAGAGAACATTCTGGTTATGAGAGATTTGGATTTTGCTTATAACAGGGATTGTAGTGATTTGAATAAGGATCATTGTTACCCCGATTAGGATTACCCACATAATTTACCTCTTCTTCTGCCACAAAAGGGTTGCCTGCTTGGCACTCTGTACTTTCATGTCCCTCCTGGTCGCAAAGATCACAAATAACAGGAGGTTGAGCAGTCTGAGTTATCAACTGAGTCTGTGTCTGCATCGTTGCTTTAATCTGCTTTGAAAGAGCCTCCAATTTATTTTCCAATGCGGCGTTAGCATCCACTTTGTAGGCTCCAACTTGTAAAAGTGTAGGTTGCCTCTTATTCACATGTCTATCACTAGATGGCCATTGGTAACTAGAAGTCATCTGCTCTATCAACTCATAAGCTGCCTGTGGCATCTTATTCCATATATTACCTCCGTTGCTGCATCAATCATACTTTTATTTGATGAAGATAGCCCATTGTAGAATGCTTGGACCAACTGCCAGACAGGAAAGCCATGATGGGGGCATTTCTTCAACAACTCTTGAAATCGCTCCCATGCCTCATTCAGAGATTCCAGTTCAACCCGCACAAAGGAAGTTATGTCATTACACAGTTTGGCGGATTTAGCAGGTGGAAAATATTTATCCATAAATTTAGAAGAGAGTTGGTCCCAGGTGGTTATGGAACCAGAAGGCAAAGACTTAAGCCAAAGTTTGGCCCTATCCCTTAAAGAAAAGGGAAACAGTCGAAGCCTAAAAGCATCATTTGAGACACCATTATATTTGATGGTGTCACAAATCTCAAGAAAATCAGCAAGATGATCATGAGGATCTTCACTCGGACCCCCATTGAACAGAATTGCATTTTTACAACATGGAGATCAAAGTTGGCTTGATCTCAAAGTTGTTGGCCTCAATGTTAGTCCTAGTAATACTCCCTGTAGCATTGGTGGTGGAAGGACGAGCAAAGTCCAACATCGTCCTGTTGTCCTCTTGAGCCATCACTACACAAAAAAGGTTATTTAGCGATCGAAAATAGTGACCAAATTTGTTGGTTGCTGTTTACGACCGAAATGGTGACCGATTGTAGGATCTACATGAAACCTGGTTATAGTTTATACTGCGACCGAAATAACGACCGAAATAGAGTGTAGCAGAGTTACCGGTCGCTATTTCGGTCGCTAGTTAAAGGAAAGTAAAAGTCAAAACTTGCTGACTTTTTAGCGACCGAAATGGCGACCGAGTTAAATGCAACGGTTAAATTTTAATTATATTTGCAACCGATATTTATTCGATCACTAAACGACACGTAAAAAAAATTAAATAGAGCATGTTAGCGTCCGATATTAAATCGGTCGCTAAATTAATGAATTCAAATTTCAAATTAACCCAGTTGGTGACCAATATTAGTGACCGAATTATTTCGGTCGCTAATCATAAAAACCCTAAAACGCACGTGGTCTCCCCCTTCCCCCTCATTTTTCCTTTTCCCTCTTGTTTCTTCCCTTCCCTGCTGCTCAGCTCCTCTCTTTGTCTGACAGCTCCTCCGGCGAGGCCACCACGAGCGACCCCCACCCCCACCACGAACCAACACGTGCCACCCCTCCTTGCCCCCCCATTTCCCTTTCCCTCTTCTCTCCCTCTCTTCTCTGTTACCCACACCCCCCACCACTGCGAGCCCAGGTATCCCTTTCCCTTTATCTCCCTGTCTCTCTCTATCTCTCTTCCCTTCTATTGCTCTGTTTTTTTAATTTACTTTGAAATTTCTTTTGCCTCCCTGCAGAGCCACCATCACCACCTGAGAGCCACCGTGCACCACCGGTCCACCACCACATCCGATAAGTTCCCTCTCTCTGCTCTCTGCTTTCTGGCTCTATAAAGGCTCTATTTTGTTTGCATTTTTGGAGCAAAAATTGCAACTTGCTTCTTTTATTTTTATTTTCACAAATCCATTACCCTGTAAATCTGTAATGGTAAATAGTAGACCTTATGTCAGTAATATGGGTGCACTTTTTAGAGAATGCATGAGTTGTATTGGTACTGTGATGAATATAACAAACTTGTGAATCTAGACAGCAGCATTGACTGTGTGTTTGAATACTGGATTTTCAACATGGATTATTGTGTTGCCTTCATATGGTTTGTTGTGTCAATCTGTTGTTATATCTCTTTTCTGTCGTCATTTGTTTTTCATCTTAGGTTCATTTAATTATTCCTAATATTTATTCACGCTTCAAAACAAATTGATACGTATAACAGCAGTGTATCATGAAAGTGAAAATTTTGAATGGTTTTAATATAGGTGTAAGGTTCATTTAAATTGCTTTGTGTGGGTGCCGATGGTTCCTGACAACGAAAATGAAGAGTGATGCTGGAAAGTTTTTTATGTTGGTAGCACTATTTTAAAGAGCAATGTTAGATACCCTTAAATAGCAATTTGTTTCAAAATATGTTATATGATACCCTTTTAACCTACTTTAAGATTATGCTTGGTTGATGAAGCTTAATTTTTTTATGTTGTCACATGAAGGCCTAACAGCCATGAGCCATGATCTTTTATTTATTTATTTATATGAATGCTCTGGTTTGATCAATTTCTTGTTTTACTTTGTATGTATATGTGTGTGTATTGTTTGGCTTATCTGTCATACAATATTTGTTACATTCTGTTATTATTTACTCATCTAGCATACAAGTTACAACTTACAAGTGAGCACAAGAGAAGCTCATTTTAGTTACTCTGTGCAATGAGTTTGTGCTGTAAACTTTTAATAGGATCGGTGGGTTTATATGTTGTTTCTCGATAGGATTTGTGTTCTGATAATTTAATGTTTATGCATGTGTTTGCCAATATGTGTTGTTTGTTAGTGGAGAGCAGAGCTCAATAGGATGTGATCCACCAAAGGTCAGTCTTGGTTATGTGCTGATAATTTAGAAGTTATGCATGTGTTTGACAATTATGTGTTACTTGTTAGTGGAGAGCAGAGCTCAATAGGATGTTTGCTACAATATTTTATCTAAGTTTGTATTGATTTATGTTGCAATATATAAGCTCAACTATATTTATAGGTTAATGGTTTTATTTTCTGTTAGAGTTAATTATTAATTTACGAAAGCCTTAGTTTCCGGTTTGAGATTCAGTATTAATGAGCACGCGTACCTTCTCAGGGTACGCATGCTCATTGTATTGAATCTTGAATTGTCCAAGTGAGACAGTTTGGGAAAAAACCTTTTTCACACTCGTACAATAGTCATTTCAATGTTCAAATGCCTTATATACTTGTTGAAATCTTGGTCTGATGCATTTCCTTTTGTTCTCCTGGTGCATACTTGATCGCGGTGATTCTCACCGTGCTCGAGTCGTGTACTTGGAGAACGATGGGAAATGCTGCCGAAATTTTGTTAAGTATAAGGTATTTGAATAAGGGAATAACTATTATTAGCCGAGTGTGGTAAAGGTTTCTTCTCGAATGGGATAGGTTCATACCTTGTCATAAGAACAAGATTGATGGAGTTATTGGAATGCACCGTAATATATAAGTGTTATTGTAGGGTTGGTCAGACTATTTAATTGCCAGCAATAGATATTCCAGAGAATCGGAAATGGATGTATCGTAGGTTGGATCGGAATAAACGTCTTAGGGAAGAGTATATAGTTGGATTGGGTGAGTTTATAGAGTTTGTTGTTAGCCAGGAGAGATTTATACGGCTGGGCGGTGATCATTTGAGGTGTCCTTGCAAAAGATGCAAGTGTCAATCTTTCAAAAGCATGGATGGAGTTGTAGCCGATCTTTATGAGAAGGGATTCATGCCTGATTACTATTGGTGGAGTAACCATGGTGAGGCGTTGCCTGATTTAAACTCGATTGTGTTTGAAGGTTCGTACTATGGAAGTGGTGACCGGAGGGAAGAATTGAATCCATACGAGCAGATGATAATGGATCATGCTGGACCATCGGTTGGTGTTGTACTAGATGAAGATGGGGGAGAATATGGTGGAATGGGTTCCCAATACATAGAGGAGAATCTGAATCCCGAAGCTCAAAGATTCTATGATATGCTGAGTGTTGCACGATCTCCATTGTGGGAAAGATGTCGGGAGTACATGGAGTTGTCGATGTGCATGGAATGGTTGAGTATCAAATCTGACTACAATATGCAAGAAGGCTGTTTTAATCGCCTCACCAGGTCAGTGTCCAAGGCGTTGCCAGAAGACAATCGGATGCCTACTAGTTTTTATCATGCTAAGAAGTCTGTGGAAAATTTGGGTCTGGGGTGTTTGAAAATTGATTGTTACCCGAATGGATGTATGTTGTACTATAAGGATGATTCAGTGGAAAGCATAACATGTTGTCGATTTTGTGGAGCGGATCGGTATAAGACAGCCACTAGGATGGGCATTGAGAAGAAGAGGTCGCTAAAAAAAATGTGGTACTTTCCGCTTGTGCCAAGACTTACAAGATTGTCCTCTTCGATGGCCACTGCAGCTCACATGAGGTGTCATAGTGAGCATGAGAGGGAGCAAGATGTCTTGTGTCATCCATCTGACGGAGAAGCTTGGAAGCATTTTGATAGGGTTCATATGGCATTTTCGTAGGACCCTCGGAACATCCGATTGGGGTTATCTACTGATGGATTTAATCCTTTCGGGCAGTCTGGAAAAGCATACTCTTGTTGGCCGGTTATCCTGACTCTGTACAATCTTCCCCCGGGGATGTGCATGAAGCGGAAGTTTATGTTCCTAACAGTCATAATTCCGAGTCCGTCTAATCCAAAAGGTAAGATTGATGTGTACTTGCAGCCGTTGATAGATGAGTTGACGATGCTGTGGAATGATGGTGTGTTGACATATGAAGTATCTTTGAGGCAGAATTTCATGATGAAAGCAGCTTTGATGTGGACGATCAACGACTTTCCCGCCTATGGGATGATGTCGGGTTGGATGACCGCGGGGAAGCTTAGATGCCTAATATGTATGGAGCGATCGAAGGCATTCACGCTTAAAAACAATTGAAAGATTTCATATTTTGATTGTCATCGTCAATTTCATCCAGAAGATCATCCTTACAGGTGGAACAAGAATGTATTCAAGAAGCGTTGTGCGGAGACAACACCGCCTCCACCACGTTTGACTGGTCCTAATGTATGTCGCAGAGTATAGTACTTACCGCTCGTCCATGAATCCCAAGGAGAACATATTCCTGATTATGGCGTCAACCATCATTGGACAAAACAAAGTATATTTTGGAGGTTGCCGTATTGGAGGACGCAGCTACTCCGTCACAACATTGATGTCATGCATATTGAGAGGAATGTGTTTTTCAATGTGTTTGACACTGTGATGGACATCAAGGGGAGGACAAAGGATACAAATAAAGCCCGATTGGATCTGGCTGAAATTTGTAATCGGAAGGAGCTTGAGTTGCAGGACGGTGGTCGTGGCAGACTTATCAAACCGAAGGCAAGTTATACACTTAGCAAAACACAGAAAGTGGGCGTCTGTAAGTGGGTTAAAGAACTAAAATTACCAGATGGGTATGCTTCCAATCTAGGTAGATGTGTTGACATTAAGGAAGTAAATTTACATGGAATGAAGAGTCATGATTGGCACGTGTTCATGCAACGGTTGCTTCCAATTGAGTTCGACGCATTAGTGAAGCAAATTTGGAACCCACTTGTTGAGCTTAGCCACTTTTTCAGGGAGCTTACATCGACAACACTAAATGTGAATCAATTAAAGGATATGGAAGTCAAGATACCCGTTTTGTTATGTAAGCTGGAGCAAATCTTCCCGCCGAGTTTCTTTGATTCCATGGAACACCTGCCAGTTCATCTACCTTACGAAGCAAGAGTCGGTGGCCCAGTCCAATATCGCTGGATGTATCCATTTGAGAGGTAAACAACATCAACTATTTTACTTAATACATATGAAATTAACGATCACGAAATCGTAGTTTAGCTTTCCCTAAAACTAGTAATTATTTGTATGTATCCCTCTTTAATAGGTTCCTGCACTCCCTTAAACACAAAGTCAAGAACAAGGCACAAGTGGAGGATTCCATTTGTGAAGCATACTTAGTAGAGGAGACTTCCACTTTTGCTTACTATCGGGACGAAGTTAACACGAGAAGGACAAGGATGCCTAGAAACGTTGATTCGGGCGAAGGAAGTTCAACTAGTCCTCCTATATCAATATTCAACTATCCGGGCAGATTTAGTGGCAAATCAAAAGGATATTTCTTGGAGCAGCGTGACATTAATGCTGCTCATCTGTATATCCTTCAAAATTGTGAAGAGGTGGCGCCATATTTAGAGTAAGTTTCTACAATGTCTTTTATAAGTTCAATTGACATTTATGATTATTAATCGTCCTACTGTTAATCTCTCATATGTAGGATGTACGGCAATTTTCTAAGGGATCTCCAACCTGACATTTCAAACGATCAGGTTGATCGAGAAATTACATCTCACTTTGCTACGTGGTTCAGTAAATATGTAGGTTAAGCATCTTCATTTGTTGCAATACATTTTATCTCCTTAAATATATAGCATGTATAAGAATAATATAATATTTGATTTTTTAGGTATTAGATCCAGAAAACAATGTTCAAAATCCATTGTTGACAAATTTGGCATGGGGGCCTAACATATGGGTTACATTATGGAATACTTACATTGTAAATGGATATAAATTTAACACAAAAACATGGAATGAAGGAATTCAGTCGTGTAACTATGGTGTTTATGTGCGAGCCACTGATGGCAATGTAGAGGATGATTTCTATAGGGTTCTAACTGACATCCTTGAACTCGATTATACTGGTTTCCCCGTGATGAAGTTAGTTATCTTCAAGTGTGATTGGTTTGATCCTACTCTTGACGTAGGGACAAAAATCGATAAAAAAATATGGTATTGTTCAAGTTAGACTGTCTCGTAGCTATAATAAGGCGTATGACCCATTCATTTTTTCACAACAGGCAGATCAGGTTTATTACTCGCCATATCCCGAAGGACATCAAGGCTGGTTGGGTGTTATTAAGATAAAGGCTCGCAGTATAATTACTGATAATGTAATCAACCAGCCTGAAAAAGATGCTCCGTACCAAGATGATGAGTTTTCAAGACCCCACGTACCGTTGCAAATTACGCCGGACATTATTGTTAATTCTCTGGCGGACATTGCCGGAAATGGGGAAGAAGTTGAAAGAGAGTTAATGGATCAATCTGAGTTGGACGCATCTAGCAAAGGCACATTCCGATCAAGTGAGACTGATGAGAGTGAGGGTGAATTTAGTGGCGGAGATTCTACTTAGGTAATTTATTTATGTCATAATTCATTGTGTAAATGTCATTGTACTTAGGTAATTTATTTTTGTATTATTTAAACTGTTGTGTAATCATCTTTTCATTTTTTACACAGATGGCAGATTCCTTTAGAGGTAGGGGTCGTCGTGGTGGTCGTGGCAGAGGTCATGCTGCGAGAGTCCCTTTGCTGGCCGACCCACAGCCTTCAGATCGAGACCACCCTACCAGCACCTCTGTGGATGGGACACCTCAAGGTGATGGAGTTGCACCCCCTACCCAGCCTCATGTGGTCGGGACACAGGCTGCACCCTCATCATCCACACCTATGACAGGACCATCATCATCGGGACAGGAGAGTCGTGGTCCATCCGACAGGAGGATTCTTCTTATCCCTAGGGGGGATAACGAGTAAGCTAATTTAATTTTTTAATATATATAAAGTATCGTTAATTTCTATTTACTTGTTTTTTTTATTTTATTTATAACATTTATTAATGCTCTAATTTTGTTGCAGCTTTCTGCCCGCGAAGGGGCCTTCTGATTCGATATCGAAGATCCTGCGACGCAAGTTTGATGGTCCATGGCCTACATGGAAGGCCATCCCAGGGCGCCATAGGGATCAGTTGTTTCAAGAGTTTAAGGTAACAATTTATTAAGTTTTTCAAATTAAATTTACATTATATATATATATATATATATATATATATACACACACACACACACACACACACACACACACACACACGAATTTCCTAACAACTGTACATTGCAGAAAGAGTATAGGTGGGACCTAGCTTTAGAGGGTCTCGTCAGGGACATATTTGAGCATAAAGGCTCACTGGTCATGAAGAATCTGACGAACAAGCTGAGGAAGGGTAAGAATAAGGGGAAGTGGGTGGATCCTGAGATCAGGAGGCAGCTGGACCAATACTGGGCTACTGAGAAGTTCCGGGAGATCCAGGCCACAGCTCGGCGTAATCGAGCTTCTGATGGTGGCGCATGTGCTTGGACCGGCGGGTCTAAATCAATCACCGCCCACTACGATAAGCTGGTAATACATTAAACTTTTGACTTATTATACTATTTAATTAGTTTTCATTTTTAATTATTCTTTTGAATTTAAGATTATATTTTTCTGTGCGTAAAGCACGAAACAAATGTGTCCCCATTGCTATGGAGTTGGTGGAGAGGACAAAGAAGTTGAAGTCGGGGACATGGGTCAACGACGAGGCCCGTAACTATGCTGTAAGCAAAAAAATAATTTAGTGTTTACTTGTAATTTATTATAAACGATTTATTAATATTGATTATAATTTTAACTAAATCTCTTCAACTATACTTTGTAGGTGGGCTTCAACGAGAAGAAGGACGATGCCATATCACGTGCCTCACAGTCACAAGATGAGGCATTGACTGGTGATGGACCCGGCTCTCCTATCTCCGTCGATGATAATGCCATTTATTTGGAGGTCGTCGGGGGCAGGAACAAGAAGGGGCACGTGTATGGTCTCGAACACCTGGGAGGCGAGTTTATCGCTTCATCATCCGGCATGCCCGCTCCTTCCTACGCCGATACCGTCCCTCAGGAGCAGTTCAACCAAATGCAGGACACCATCACGCAGCTGAACGCGGAGCTTCGAGAGAAGAGCGAGAGAGAGCAGCGAGATGGCGAACCGGAGTTGCATGGTTGACTCGAGCACACCAAAGAACTGATGTAGACGAGCATCGAGCGGGGGCGGTACACTGCGGCTGGTGTTGGAGCGGATGAGGATCCGGACTCGATTGCTCGGGGTGATGCTTTGACGGTTGTGCGCTGCTGCCGCTCCTCGATTCCCCGCCGCTACCATCGATGTCTGCTCTGCAGAGGACGATCATCAGATAGCAGACGTCGGTGGTACGGACGCTGAGGATGATTGGATTCCTCCACCTCCCCCTCATCATGACTGATTTTTTTTCTTCATATTTTTGACTTTAAACGATTCTTGTACGACACTTTGGATTATTTTTTTTAATATATATTCATTATTTCTTATGATTGTATATTTCATTAGTAATTTGGTGTGTTTTATTAGTAATTTTGCTAAACTTTAAAGAAAAACGGAAAAAATTTATTATTTTAAAAATTAAATTTTAAAATTTTTTAATAAAAACCAGTTTAGCGACCAAATTAGAAACCAATAATTCGGTCGCTAAACTTTAATTAACATTAACAGATTGTGGTCTAGTGACCGAAAATCCGTCACTAATATAGGTTAATAGTAACCAACATTGACGACCGAACTAGCAACCGATTATCGGTCGCTAAAAATGGTTACCCAAACAATGCGACCAACCGTGTAGCGACCGTTTTTTATTATTTAGCGACCGAAATTACGGTCGCCAGTTAGTGACCGAATTATTATTTCGATCTCTAAAAGCTTAGCGACCAGGTTATCAGCCACCACCATGAATCGGTCGCTATTTCGGTCGCTAACTTAAATAGCGACCGAATTAGAAAGTTTAGCGATTGAATATCCCGGTCACTAAACAGTTGTTTTTTTGTAGTGCATGGTTCTCTTTTCTCTAGCTTGTGATCAGCCTCTGGCTCGACTAGTTTTTGACTAGTAAAGACCATGGTTTTATTTGAGTTTAATCTCGTTTTTGCCCAAATTTGGATGTATTTGTCCTCAAGCAACATTTTGAGTCTCTAAAGTAGTTTTAGGGTAATTTAGCTGATTTAGAGTCAAATAAAGCACTTACTGCTATTTCTTGTTTTCAGGTTAATAAAGAGAAGCAATTCTGGAATTATTCGCCTCGCGAGCCTGAAGCCTTGCTGTGCCAGAAATGCCATCCTCTCTGTCTCGCCCAGCGAATCACTGTCTCGCCCCGCGAGAAATCCAAACCCTGAAGGACAAAGACCATCACGGCTTAGCCGTGATGAAGGTCACGACCGTGACAGACTGGAATTTGAAGTCGTGCCTCGCGAATCTTCGTCTCGCCTCGCGAGAAAGCCAAACAATGAAGATCTAACTCATAAGATTCGCCTCGCGAAAGGCTGCTCGCCTCGCGAGCACGCGAAACCCTGAATCTGTATTTATAGTCTATTTTAGGACAGAACTGAGAACTCTCTTCTTATCTCCCATTTTGACGGCTGCGAATTTGTTCGTAGGTTTTTGTCATAGTTGTTAATGGAGAACTAGTCTCCTTGATTGATCTACTGTAATCGGGTTCCGCCGACACTTGAGGTTCTGTAATTCCTAAACTCATTGCTATTCTCTTTCAATATTTGTTCTATATGTTCTGTTCGCTTAATTCAGTTTGTATCGAATGGGTATTGATTTGTTTCGATGATTTTATGTTCCTATACTTAATCGCGTTTGCTTAATTTGCGTGTGTTCATTCGTGTTTGCTTAATTCACGAGCGCTTCACCCCATTTGCTTAATTCAGGAATTAGGAACATAAATCGTGTAGTGCCAATTTCGCTTGTTAATTGTCGCTACGATCGAAAAGGGATTAGAATCCGCTTAGGGCTTGGAATTATATGAATCAATGATAGTGGGAAACCGAAAGCAGTAGGTTGATCGTTTAGCTTATTTGATAATTATTTAGTTTGCATAGTTTTCTGCTTTGTTTTCTTTATTTAATTTCAAATCCAAAACCCCCCCAAAACTGACTTTTCTGTTAACAACAATCCAAGAGTCCTTGTGAGACGATACTCGAGTTGTCGCTCCCTATCTACATATTTTTACAAACCACTCGCTTTTTGACGCGTGCGCGACAGCGCGTCACTTGCTTTCTGTTTCTGCGCCTGGTTCTTTCTATATCATGAATATACTGCAAGTCAGGAGATTGGGAACGCGTTAGCATACAAGGAAGTAAATCAAAATAAAATAAAATAAATAAAGATAATGGCGTCTAAATTAACTAGGATTTAACCTCCCTAATATTGTCAAAAACAATCCCCGACAATGGCGCCAAAAACTTGTTGCGCTAAAACTACACTGAAGGGCAAGTGCACCCTATCGCAAAAGTAATGTAGGAGTATTTGGGACTCCAAGTATCGAACCCACAGAGATTGTTGACAAGTATTAGATTAATTACTTCTTTATGTTATCTAAACAATCGAATCGGTTGAAAACAAACAGATAAAAATAATAAGATTTGTGACACCAAGAACAGCAAGAACTGCAAGCAAAGATTCAATTATGGAAAGCCTAGGGCACTTGGTTTCACTTATGTTACTACCTATGATATTACCCAATTTCTCAATGAACCGTGTTTCTTATTGATTGCCAATTACTCACTCTAAAATTATTAATACCCAGTGGTCATGCAATAGTAATATTCTTTCTCCTAATCAGTTACCCCCAATGGTCATGCAAGGCAAACAGTCAAAAGAAGCATAAAGAATTGGCAAACTTTGTTAATTCAATAACTGATTGAAAATAGGGGATTGCGCTTGGTCCATGCAACCCCAAATCTGGTTAATCCTAGAGTTCTGTTAACTAATTGTGGTACGGTCGTCAGTCAATTAATTAACTTGATAAAGGATGATCCAACCTCAAATAAATATAAACACAAGGATTAAACCAACCAATGGAAAGAAACATTGAATCATATAAAAATCAAGTAAACATCAAAGGTATCAAACTTAAGATCCACCACACCCTAGGAATGAGTTTAGCTATTCATAATTACAAAGCTCACTATACAAATCATAGACATGTAACAATCCATCAAAGAGAGAAAAAGAAAACTAAAACTCGAACACCCTTTCGACGCGAAGCAGTCTTCAAATCAATTGGAAGACGGTCCTTCACTCCAGTACTCGATCTTCCTTTCTGTGCACAAGAACGGCTACTCTCCAAAAGCTGCCGTGAATGGTACCAACCTTTTTATTTTATTGGCAGCGTGAAAACCTAAGTGATTGGGCCTCTCAGATACGAGCACGGTCGTGTTGAGTGTTGAGCACGGTCGTGCTTGACTAAAACGGCGTCAAACCGTATTAAAACTAGGAAAGTCAGCAAGGCCTTGTTGATGAGCACGGTCGTGCTCAGTGATGAGAACGATCGTGCTTAGAAAATGACGTCAACTCCAAATGGCAGGCAAGGGTGTGCTGATCAGCACGGGCTCTCCTAATGAGCACGGTCGTGCTTAATGGTGAGCACGACCGTGCTTCTTTGCAATCTTCAGAACTCAGCCTTTTTCCAAAACTTCCTCCAAAATTGTTGCTTTCTCTCTAAGTTAGATGCTTCACTGCCATGGTGACAAATTCTACAATAATCATGGGAAATAGGGTGAGTATCCACAATAATTTCCAAATAAATAACAAATCACGCCCAATTTCCCAATAATAAAGTATATAAAATGGCAGTTTATCAACGTGGGAAGCTTGTTGACCAAAAACCTTAGTTCAAAATGGTATTAATATTATGCCTAAAATATCATTTTGGTCCCTTAACTTATTTTTTAGATTCAGTTTGGTCTCTTAACTTTAAAAAAGTTCAATTTGGTCCATTAATATGTCTCTGTTGACCCAAGTTAGTCATCTCCCGTCAATAAAGTCTGTAACAATGTTAAATGCGTTTCAATTTGGTCCCTTATGTTTTAAATGAGTTTCAAATTGGTTCTTTAAATTGTTAACTTGTTTCAAATTGGTCATTTAAATTGTTAACGAGATTCAAACTGATCTTTTAAATTGTTAGCGAGTTTCAACTCGGTCCTCAAAAATTAACAATATCGCTGACTCATTGACAGAGGTGACTAACTTAAGTCAACAGACACAAATTAAGGGATCAAATTGAATTTTTTAAAAATCAAGTGACCAAACTAAGTCTAAAAATAAGTTAAGGGACCAAATCGAACATTTTAAAAGTTAAGGGACCAAACTAAATCTAAAAAATAAGTTAAGGGACCAAAATATATTTTAACCTAATATCATTAAGCACTAATAGCTTGTTTGGATTATTTTATTTTATATTCAAAATAACTGACAAATCAAAATTTATTGAGAGCTTTTTTTTTTTTTCAAAAAAAGCTAGTATTCTTTCAAATTTACTCAAAAGCAAATCTATACTAATATAAAAGTCGGACACACAATTTTATTGTACATACATATGTCACCACAATGATTTTTTGTCATTTTTGTATTTTTATTTTTAAAAAATTAATTTTTTGTGTGTCTAAAGTCAGGGTTATAATGTAATATGAGTTTCATTCTAATTTTGTAACGTAGTATTCATTTTATTTTTATAGGTTTTTATACATTTTTTGGCTTGTTAATAATTTTTGTTGATATAAAATAAGTGCAACCTGACCACCTAAATCAAATCAATTGATTGATGTTCGAGTTGATTTATTTCAGGTATGGCTAACAAAAGATGCACCATGTCATTGATAAAATTATTATTAATTAACTGGGCTGAATGGGTAGCCCAGCCCAGCCACTGCAATGCCAACCCATGATTGAAACTCAACTCAACCCAACAAAATTGAAAAATATAAAAAAAATGGGGGAAAAAAAAGCATAAACTTCCAGAACGTCATACAGCGAAAGCTTACTTGTGAAAGAGGCAATCCAAGCCGTTTACAGAAAGTATAATAACTAACGTTCCGTGTTCCACTCAAACACAACACAACAAGAAACAAAATAAAAGAGATAACCCTAAATTTTAAAATTATAATAAGGTTTTTCCTCTCCATTATCCATTAGATTTCGATTTTTCTCTCTGTTTCATTCACACGGAGGCAGAGACAGAAACAGAGGCTCTTTCGTTCGATCTCAATCATCGATCCTTTCGTGTTGGGTATGTGATTGGGTTTTTGAACCTTACACTCTTCCTCCTTCTTTCCCCTTTTTTCGATTTAGGACGTCGAATTTCTAATGTTTTTCTGTTTGAATTTTCCAGAGAAGAATCGCACTCCCAATTCCGTCATGGCTAAAACCTCCTTCAAGCTTGAACATCCTTTGGGTACTCTTTATTTATTTATTTAATTTTTTGCCCCTCCAATTTCTAATAATCTGATATTTGTTGGGAATGGAAACCCTTTGATAGGTCGAATTCAGAGTTCATGCCTTTTTGGGTTGTAGAAAAGCTACTTTTTTTTGTTGTGTTTCAATGGTCAAATTTAAGTTATTGGGATACGCTACAAGGTTCTTTAGCTTATCTTCTATGCGGATAGAAGAATGAACGTGTTTATTTTTTATTTTTGTGTGTCTACTATGATAATTATGTTGACATGAGTAAATTTCTCATGAGATTCTAAAACCCTTTAATTCTGATATTAAATTTCTGGTTTTTGTTTGTGAATTATTGAAACAAATCAACAATATGACACTTGATTAAAAGCTTACCTTTTACTACATCTCAGAAAGAAGGCAAGCTGAAGCTTCCCGCATTAGGGAGAAGTATCCTGATAGAATACCTGTAAGATTGTACTCGGACGAATATAAATTGTATTGGTGTTTATTTCTTTCTTGAAACACTTTTGTTTAAATGTGACAATTGTGTGCAGGTGATTGTGGAGAAAGCTGAAAGAAGTGACATTCCAGACATTGATAAGAAGAAGTAAGTGATTTGCTTATGCTATCATATACCTTTTGATCAGTTTTTTCAGGCCTGATATTGAGGATATTGTTTTGCTTCCTGAAGGGTATTTTTTTTTACTCGGTGTTTTTTTCTGAAGATTTTGGAAGGTTCTATTTTTCTCGCGTTAGTATTGTAACCAAAGTTGCAGGTGTGAAGATTTTAAAGTATTAAACTGAGCACCCATGTTGAGTTGATACTTTGATACTCATATAGAATGCTACTAATTGATGGTACTAGTGTTGAAGCTATGAAGCATGGGTACAAGATGATTTTTTTGTACACCACTTCATAACATCACTTTTGATGAGGAATTTGCAAAAGATTTAACAAGTTAGGTCAGAACCAAATGCACCCATGATATTGCTGTTGCAAATTCCATTGACCAAAAAAGGAGGGGTGTATTAGGCCCAGCCATAAATTGTGGGTCTGGAGTGGCACGATTGGCCATAGCCTTGGACAGTGATGCTTAATTTTATTCAGTTTTAGTTTGAAAAACAATCGACAGAAAAAATGTGTGGTTGTTTAATGATATAAAACCAAGTCTCTGCGTAGGGATTTCTGGTAATTTGGTTTATGAATAATGCGTGCTGCATACATGTGTAGAATGGCTATAGATAAGCTTAGAATTTGAGGGATTCTTCTGATTTATCGATCTTGACAGTCAAGTTAACTCCAACAATATACAACATTATACATTGAAGTGTATGGGTTAGAGATGAGTATTGAAACTTGGAGGACTAGACCTTGTTTTCTTTCCATATTCCAGCAATCAAGGATTATTAGATATATTAATCTTGATGAATGCATATTGTTGATCTGATTTTGTGCATTAGTGGTGGATTCTGATGGGTTTTGTTGCTCTTATTGTGATGATGTAGGTACCTTGTCCCAGCTGATTTGACTGTTGGTCAGTTTGTTTATGTTGTCCGCAAAAGAATTAAGCTCAGTGCAGAGAAGGCTATTTTCGTTTTCATCAATAACACTCTACCTCCAACTGGTAAGTAGTCACTCAAACCGAGCTTTGCTTTTGCCTTTTAGCAGTGCTTATGAACAAAATCCCCTGTTGTTGCAGCTGCATTGATGTCTGCTATTTATGAGGAAAATAAGGATCAGGATGGCTTTCTATACATGACTTACAGTGGAGAGAACACCTTTGGATCCAACTAGGCATAACTTATGATAACCTCTGTAAATAGCTTCTCCGCAAGATGTAAATTCTATGCAGCCAATTGTCAATATATGGCCTATTGAGTAATGTTATCCTGCACTTTGATTATGTTCGTTATCTACTTATCTTTATATTCTTAATTTCAATGGATGAATTTAGATTTGATTTCTACACGTTTGAGTTCTCCGTTGCTTGGTTTCAGTAAACATCATCTACTTTATGATGCTGAGTTTTGGGTGAAAATTATAGAGCAACACTGTTGCTACAAAGATTTGGAGTAGGAAAATAAAATTTGCACAAACACTTATTCTCACACAGGATTATTCATGCACCATTCAAAGTGTTATAGTGAGACCTAGTTATTTGCAAATGGATTGCATGCGTGTCTGAGTGGGGCAAGTATTATTAGTCTTAAAAATAACAATAATGTTGAATGAACAACCAAATTTGACAACCCATACCTGGACAACGTACATGCATATATGACCGATGGCCAAAATGAAATGAAATGTTAACCAAACATTACAAGTGTGCCATGGGTATATACATTGTCTTGTAGAGTTGTCAAATTTGGTTGTTAGAACATCACAACTCTAAAAATAATGTTGGTTTCCGAAGAGCAATCTAAAGGAAAACAAATCAATCTTTGATTAAATTTCATGGTTTCTGAAACCCATCGGAAAGCTCTGGATTTTCCCACAATTTGAATTTCATGGTCTCCGTCAGTATAGCTGCAATGGAATTAGAGAGACAATGAGCTACAATCAAGATGAGGTGTTTTTTTTTTTGGGCATCAATCATGCAGCATTGGGTAAAAATTGTGATCCAGTAATCCTAAAGAGGGTCTTGATCGGAAGCAATGATTTGTGCCATTAATTTTTCTTTAATGAATAAGACACTTGACATTAGAATTGGAAGGATTTTTTTTTTTTTTTGGGTTTTTGCCCCTTTTTATTACCCTAAAAAAAGGAGGCACACAAGTACTACTCTACAGTGTTACGCCTACACCTCAAGAAAGTATAGGCAGATTTAGAACTTAAAATTGCAGAGTTGGATCCTCACAATTATTTGGATGTCCTCTTTCTCTTGAATTGGTTTTTGATCCATTCCATACAAGTTGAGGTCCCAATTTTAATCTTTTGCACACTTGTGGTTGCAATTGCTTTGACTTTGGTTAAACCACCCTTGGCACCTGAATTCTTGTTCTTACCGGTGTGTTTATTGGATCTAGTGCCATCATCATCTTCCATAGCACCAATACCGCCGGCACCCCACTGATCAGCCCAACTTGGTGCTTCGCTTGCCATGTTTCCTGGTGTTATGAGTACAATCAAACAACAATACCACTCATTAAACCTTTGTCTCATAGGCACACATAGGGAAG
Source organism: Sophora flavescens (assembly GCA_030762895.1). Taxonomy (NCBI): domain Eukaryota; kingdom Viridiplantae; phylum Streptophyta; class Magnoliopsida; order Fabales; family Fabaceae; genus Sophora; species Sophora flavescens. The sequence continues at coordinate 106,797,891 of CM061062.1, forward strand.
AAGTACTTGTCTTGAAAAGTAGTTATATACTTGCAACATCAATCGGGCATGTATGATGTGCCCATGAATCATCATAATATAAATTATAAGACCCTTTTTGTATAATTTATATAATTTTTCAATTCTACAAATATTTAAAGAAATTATATTTGAACACCAAATTTGGGACACCATACAGCGTTCCTTTGATTTTTTGTTGTATTTTTGGGATGTGTATATACAGAAATGATGAAAAAGTAAGCGAGAGATAAAGGCTCGTACGGTGTCTGAAATTGGATGTTCAGATATCATAACTTGATATTTATTATGTGTTGAATACCTGAAACAACAATGATTAGAGACATGGATAGTACCTTGTATGTGACTCCTTTGGTGTTGGATGGAGTATATTTGAGAAGCTCGAGGGAGGAGTTAAGAAAAAAGCAAGGGGAGCTGAATCAATTTGAAGTTATATAGCTTATCAAAAAAAAAAAAAAATGAAGTTATATAGAGGGCCAGGTAGACATGTTGTATTACATTGTTTTTTCTTTCTCTAGTTTACATTTATATTTTCACAGCAGGACTTGCCAACTAGCCAGTTTGAGAATTTCCATGTAGTTAAGCAAGCTTTGTGAGACATCTTTCTTATTCGGCCAGCATTGTAAGTACTACACAATGTGAATTGTATCTTGTACTCTTGTTCATAGGTCATAGCAGGCCGAAGGTATTTGTTGTCCAATAATGTTGGCACCAGCTCAGTCCACTTCTATCAATGCATTATCCATGGACTACCTTGCGCTTCTCTCTGTTCCTTATAGTTATTATAGTATCACTTTGACACAGTGACACTATATATATCTCGCACACAAACATACATTCATCAAACAAGGTGGTCAAGTCAGAGGGTTTTTAACTTTGAAGGTACAATTTGCTTCCAAAAAAAAAAACTTTGAAGGTACAATAAACATTAGCATCGTGTTAATATCTTTAGACTACTATCAACTTCCTTTTCTGATAGTATTTTTCATATTAAATAATAAATATGGAACCTACTGTGTAACATTTCCTAGGAAAAACTTCTTGGCATAGCCTGAAGTAAAATTGTGTGGAGGAAGGAACTAGAGAACTGTTGTTAAGTTTTATCTTTAGGCAGCTTTTATTGCTTCAAATCCACTTTATTTCCCTTGTGTAAAATCTGCAAAGATACATAAATGATAGGCAGAACGAAATTCCAATGTTTGTTAAAATTACCTCACTCTTAAAATATGAGAACCTGTTTGGTTTACTCATTTTCTGTTTTTTTTTTTTAATTTTTAACAAAAGCGTGTTTATTTAGATTTTAAAAAATATTTATCAAAATGACCTCAAATCTGAAAACAATGAAAAATTAGTTTTATTTACAATACATATTTTCAACCAGTCACGTCTAAAAGACTCACAACAGAGTCTGAAGTCTTCACATATTTTCTAAGCACAATGTACTCTGAAGCATTTTTCAATTTTTAAAACAAAAAGAATATTAAGTGTAATTAAATCTAACTTTAAAAGAGATTAATATAATTTTTTGGAGACGGATGTTGAGAGCAGTCTGTGTTTTCCATGCCTTTTTTTAGGTGGACCTTGACATAGCAATAATGATGTGAACATCTGGCATTACGCATATACAATGTAATTGGTAATTATGTGTCTTCTTGCTGACTAACTTTCTTTAAAAATAACTTTGTACGTACCTTTAATGGTGTGTTTGAATGGGATATTTGTAGAGGGTGAAGTATTTTAAGGGGTAATTAAAATACTTCACTCTAAAATACTTTATTTGGATATTAAATATGAAGGATTTTATGGGGTATTTTATGGGGTATTTCAAATTCCTTGGAATTTTGAAATACCCTAACCAAACACACTTAAACTATAAATGATAGTTTTAGAGACTAATTAATTGGAAGGTCCCACTAATAAGGTTATAGCCTTCCCTTCCGTTTTCTGTAACTCAATCCTCACCTACCCGGAAATGAAACTTCACAAGGTAAAGCAACCTACAATGATTAAATATGCAATCTTGTTAAAAACTGACCGTAATTATTAGAGTAAAATGTATTTTATTACTTTGAAAAAATAACAAAAAATTTTAAATTTGATCATAAATTATATTTTATTATACTTTTTTTAATGTTTCCTAATTATTAATTTAACACCATTAAATTACTTAGACAATGAAAAAATCATTTATAATTATTCATTTGAAATTTCTGTTAAAAAGGTTTTAAAAAAGACTAACCTTAGGTTTTATTCTTTATAAAATAAGGTTGATTTTTTTAATTTGAAAATGAAAATGTTAATGTAATATATAATTTAAAAATATTATAAAAAAACAATTTATATAACTATTATATTTTTAGTCTATTATATATATATATATATATATATATATATATATATATATATATATATCATTTTACTCTAACATATAATTTTGTGTGAAATTTTTTTCTATTATTATTGTTTTCTTTTTTGAGTCATTTGGATCATATTCTTTTATACAAATATTATGTTTTTTATTATTTAGTCTATAAAATATTTGAACTATTATAACTGTTTTTAATTGACAAAAATACTGTTTAATTAAATATATTTGAATATATCACCAAAAAAAAATTTGAATACAATAACAAAAATAAATTTGATATACATTCATATTATAATATGAGTTTAACTTCTATGCACTGTTAATGTAAAGGTTTTTTATTCTGACATATAATAATATCTTAACAAATTCGTATTATTGTTTCTCTTAATTATTAAAATAAAAGAATACATGCCAAAATATTAGTGGAAAACTTTGGTGTGACTCCCCCTTTAGGCCGTCACATTAATGCAAATGCATGTAATAAAATAATATGAGAAATTTAAAACATTTATAACATGTATTTTAAACAACAAGACATATATATACAATATCAGAGTTATGAAGGAAGCGAAGGCAAATGCAATAGACACTCCACTGGCCGTGGTATAACTAATAAAAGACTCAACTTCAACTCTGAAAGTCCTCATGAGAGACGTTAGCATTCTCATCACCTTCCTCGTCTCGGCACTAGCTAAAAGCTAATCTCCGTCTTCGAATCACGAACCGAATCAACATAACACAAACATAGAGACAGAGATATACAGGAGGTAAGAAACTCTAATCATCATAAAGGGGAAACAACATAAAATACTACTTATCAACATGTACATAAACAAGCACAATTGTCTTCCAAGATCATTGTCATACCAATCAACCTCGATATCTCAGCAACTAGGATCATAACTTATTCTAATGCATAACTGGTCCTACATGCATGATTGTCCAATTCTACAACAACATAAGTCAGGGAGTTGAGTTACTAGCTCTAGCGTTACCAATATGAGTTACGTCATCTTGGTCGCTCCGGATAGTCCATCTCAACCTCGTGTGGCAATTACTCAGCTGATAGCAACTGTTCACACGTCTCCACCATAATGACCACTCAAACGGCTGTTGCAGTTATATACACAAGTATGATCCGACCTCGTATGACAGCCACTCAACCAACTGTTGAAGCTATCCATACAGCCCTCATGTGACAACTGTCCAACTATCGTTGTAGTCAATCACAACCATCAACCTTATATTAGTACCCGCTCAAAAACAATTGCGGATACCCACAAGGTTGATCAGCAACATGATATGATATGAGCATGCAATCATTACCACATAATTCCGCACCACTTTTCCATCTAACACCTCAATATCACCATAACATCATAATTTCCTACTCAAACTATCAACTTAAATTCATATCCACCATCTCCAAAATATCATCAAGATTAATTCACCACACGTCAATGTATATCAACAACACATGGTGAACATATCATCATACCATCAATAAAAATATTATCTATACATCACCTACGCATGTTATCATATAAGCATAAACGACATATTAAATATACATCATATACTTAGATAAGCATGTTATCATATATCATATTATCAACCAACAATCAACGGGGGTTGAGAATCCCCACACATGTTAATGTTCATAATTTATGCCTATTGTCCCAATAATTAAGGTTTCTTCCCCCTCACCTTGTGTACAAATATACCGGAGTCCAGAAACGAACACTCCCTCTACACTTTCAATTCTGCCACGCAAGGGAAAAAGGCCACCGAGCCTCCTAAATTTCACCTAAACACATCATTGTGGAACACACGTTACGTGTAACCCAAATCTGAAGACGGAATTGAAAACCGATAAATGGATTGAAAGATAACCTCAATGCCGTCGTCAACGACATTTCGAAATAAAAGGGTAAAGATTACCTTCACTAGAGAATAAAAGAGAAGATGGATAGTGAAGGCGTCGTTGCCACCATCACAACGGTGTACTCGGAATTGCGTCTGGACGATCGAACGAGTCGTAAACTGAACTGGAAGTTCACTCTCTCTCTAACTTTCTGTCTTCCTCTCTACTTCTCACTTTTGTTCTCTGCTTTTGGGTGAAAGCCTCGAACTTTCACCCTCTGTTATTTTTTATTTTTTACAATCAGTGCAGTTTCGCCCGGCCTAAGTTCCTTAGTGTGTCACTTCCTTCCTCACGAAGGTTCCATTTCGCCCGGCCTAACCAACCTGCACCCGACGTACCTTCCTGGGTTGAATAGTTGACCGGTGTTTCCTGTTTTGCACGTTTTATCGCGTTCTGAGCTCATTCAACGTCCGATTGGTCCCAAATTTGAGATATAGGCTCATCAATACCTACTAAACAACCTCGAACCATCAAAATTCCTAATCTCATTCTTAAAGCCAAATTTCGTATTTCACACACTTGCATTATTTTTAAGCAATATACAGAAACCCTAGATTACTTTTACGTCTGATTGCACTCCAGATAATTGCATACTTTCCATGCAAAGGTTCCTAGACCTTAAACAACATAATTCAAACCTAATACATGTATTAAACCTAATCATCTTACGTAAAACAGATTCATAAAAGAACGACTGTTACATTTGGGATGACAATTTGGACTCTACCCAATGGGTACCCGCAAAAAGTATCCAACACGGGTAGGGTAAATACTCGTTTATGGGTATAGGTTCGGGCTTGGGTAATTACCCGCAAACAAGAGAGGGTATGGGTGTTGGTATGGGTACTCTAGTACCCATCCCGCCCGGCACCTATATATATATATATATGTTTAAGAATAAAATTAATATAAAAATTCTAAACCTATGGCTGTGTTTTTTCCTTTCCGGACTTACAAGTTCATAAATTTATTGTTTTGTATGTTTATTATGATTCTTACTGGTTTTGGATGTTTTAGATGTTTTTATTTAGTTTGATTCTTTGGTATATAATGTTTCATAGGCATATTTGAAAGATCTTTGGATGACTTTTTAATTGAATTATAATATTCTTTATGTTATTTATTGTTTTTCCTTAGTTAAAGTGCGGGTAACGGGTGTGGGTACGTAGATACACAGAGTGTACGAACAAGGTCATTAAAGATGTTACCCACACGGGTATGGGTTCAAGTACGGGTATTTTTTTCAAACGCGGGTCTGGGAACTGATACTAAAGTACCCTACTCATTGCCATCACTAAAACTTTTTATACTGACAATATATACTACTTTTATCCTTACAATATTATATGTCGTTCAAAAATAAATTAATTTTCATGAGGCTTCATAAAAAAATTAAACACAAGTATTTTATGTATTTTTGTTCCATTATGAACATCTAAGATGTATTAATTATTTTTAAAATAAAACAAATACATATATAATTATATAAATTATGAAACTATTTATCATATTCGTCAAATTATACTCATTTGATTTGTAAGTCATAATATAACTTGATTATATAAACAATACATATTTATTTATTTGAGTAATCAATAAAAGGAAGTTGGATCTGTCAAAAAAAAAAGTAGGTTGAAATGTACCAAAGAAAGTTGTGCGTTTAAGAGTTGACTTTTTTTTAAAAGGAAAATGGTATAATTTATTAATTTAAAGAATATGCGTAATCGGTAATTTTGTCAAAATTTAATTTCAAAATACTTTTTTTATAATAATCAGCTCAATAATTATTAAAAGTAAATAACTTTCTTTGATAAAGTATATAGGGTACGTTTGGACAAATAGTTTAATTAAATGCTTATTTAATATATATTTTTAATAAGTTAAAAATAATTTATTTTTTTAAGTTTTTCTGACAAACTTACTGAAATAAACTAAAAAATCTTATAGGAAGATTATAAACTATTTACATAAATTTATTTTCATAAGTTATTTTCGCAAGCTCTTTCAAACGCACTGCTAATAGTTCTAGTCACCCGTAGGTCAAAATTATCAAATAAGATGAAGTGTAATATAGAGAAGCTTAAAATCTGTCATCATTTTGACAAGAATTTTTTTTTATTGGTATATAAACGATTTAGATTATGAGAAAACATGCCCTCTTGTAAAGTCAAAAAAGATTATTAACTCTAAGCAATGATCTATAATGAAATTTACATATTATTTTCCAACACTAGAATCATGAAAATCAAAACCCAAGCCACAATGAATTAGGGCGAAAAACTTTGACTAGATATCCCAATTCCCTTATTCACTAATGGAGAATAAATCAAATGATTAAGTCACTTTTGGTTGCATTGTACCAAATAAAAGTTGTAATAACAAAATTAGTTAAAGAGTATAATATAATAAAGAATACCTATTTATTTATTTATATATTTATTTGAGTAATTAATAAAAGTAAGTTCAGCAAATAATATTTAATAATGTACCAAAAAGGTTGTAATGTTTAAGAGTTGAGTTTTTTTTTTATAAAGTAAACGGTATAATTTAAAGAATATGCGTAACCGGTAACTTTTAAGTTCAAAATTGTTTTTAAAATATTAAGAGAATGTATTTTTACATATTCACATTTTCATTTAAATATTTTAAAGAATCTAAAGCTTACATTCTTTTGGTTTTTTACTTCAAATAGTTTTACGTATTTGTTAGGAATTAAACATAAATTTTTACATTCAAAAGTGGTGTATAGTGATATATTTGTGTATACATTTATCCACACTGAATTGCATACAAAAAATTATAGGCATGCACATATCTGACACCATGAAATCAATTAATAAAAATTATTAAATTATCCTAAAAAGTTAACTTTTTTTTTAAACAATCTAAAAAGTTAACCAAACAATCATCTTAATTGCTTTAAAAAGATCATAAAAAAATTACATATATGCATTTGATATTTTTAGTATTTTTAAAATTACACTTTTTTGAATATAGCCACATTTTTTAAATTTCGATAATAGTTCATAAAAATTCGGAAATAGGAAAGCATGTTTGAATTTTTAAATAGCCTTAACCCAAATTAGCTAAGTGTTAACAAACTAATTAGGAATTTTTTTTTTGGTATATACTCCAGATGAAACATTATATTCATATGTGATTTAGATTCATGTTTTTTACAGCAGTGTTGTTAATTATTTCTCCAAAGAATTAAAAAAGAAAAGTTTTTATTCAACATATATATATATATATATATATATATATATATATATATATATATAATTTCTTAAACACATCAATTCAAATCTAATTTCCAATAAAAGCTAAATTTTTTTTTTATAACCATTAGAATTTATCCTTAAAATTATATGAGCCTGTGAGGGGAGTAAGGGTTTGCATTAAATGTGAGGGGGTAATAAAAGTGTCGTAAAAATTAGGTTTGATTATTGAGTTGGTCCCTGAACTATTTGGGAATTTTCAATTAGGTTCTTGGACTAAAAAAATTTCTAATTAGGTCCCTAAACTTATATAAAATTTTCAATTGGGTCCCTAAACTAAAATTTTTGTAATTGGGTCCCTGAACTTATATAAAATTTTTAATTAGGTCCCTAAAGTAAAAAGGTGACTAAATAAAATAAAAATTAATAAAGGTTTAATTATTGAGTTGGTCCCTGAACTATTTGGGAATTTTCAATTAGATCCCTGAACTAAAAAAATTTCTAATTAGGTCCCTAAACTTATATAAAATTTTCAATTGGGTCCCTAAACTAAAATTTTTGTAATTGGGTCCCTGAACTTATATAAAATTTTCAATTAGGTCCCTAAAGTATAAAGGTGACTATATAAAATAAAAATTAATAAAATGTTATATGGTGAAATTTAGGGGGAAAAAATGTTGTTTGACATAATAATAAAATGACAAAAGATGAATATGAGAGAAAAACTCGCTATTTAAAATAATAATATTAATAATAAACTAAAAATAAAAATTATTGAGAAAAATTATTGTTTAGCATAATAGTTAAATAAAAATAGATAAATAGATAAATTTGAGAGACAAAATTTAGTTCTTGAAATAATAATAACAAAATAATGAAATTTGAAATTATGCTAGAAAATCCATGTTTTATTACAAAATATTAAGATATTAAACTGATAAACCTCAATTAAAAAATATAAATAAAATAAAATAAACATCAATTAAAAACAAATAATAAATAAAATAAAGAATATAGTTAAGTAAATATCACATCTTAGTTTGATTGTCAATTTTATTTTGAGTTATTTATTTTATTTTATTATTTATTATTTTATTTTATATTTTAATTGTGGTTTTTCTTAAATTATTTTAATATTTCTTAAATAATATTTTTGCTTGCCATGTCTATTGTTATTATTTTAATGTTTTTTTAAATATTAAATATTTGATTCAGTTTAGTAACTTAATATTTTATTATAAAACATGAATTTTCTAACAAAACTTCATATTTCATTATTATAATTTTAAGAACTAATTTTTGTCTTTCAAATTTATTTATTTTTATTTAATTGTTATGCTAAACATTAGTTTTTCTCACTAAGTTTTATTTTTTAAATTTAAATAGTAGTTTTTTTTCTCTCATATTCATCTTTTGTCATCTTATTATTACGTCAAACAATATTATTTTTTTAAGGTTTAATTATTGAGTTGGTCCCTGAACTATTTGGGAATTTTAAATTAGGTCCATAAACTAAAAAAATTCTAATTAGGTCTCTAAACTTATATAAAATTTTCAATTGGGTCTCTGAACTAAAAAAATTCTAATTGGGTCCCTGAACTTATATAAAATTTTCAATTAGGTCCCCAAAGTAAAAAGGTGAATATATAAAATAAAAAAATGATAAATGATTAAATTTAAAAAAAGATAAGTTTTTATTCAACAAATATATATATATATATATATATATATATATATATATATATATATAATTTCTTAAACACATCAATTCAAATCTAATTTCCAATAAAAGCTCAATTTATTTTATTTTTTTATAGCCATTAGAATTTATCCTTAAAATTATAGGTAGTGTGAGCCTGTGAGGGGAGTAAAAGTGTCGTAATAATTATAACAAAACTCAAGTAATTAATGGTTCAAATGGCAACATTTATAGTCCATTCTCCACTCGAGATTCGTGCTGACATCCTTGTCTTCCTTTCTTAGCATTTTAACATTCCTGCGCTGCCAGCACCAAACCAACTGGCTATAATATAATATGGGTAGGGATCAAGTATAATTTAGAATTTTAAAAGAATTATTCCAAATTCTCTAATAAGGGAGAGAATCTGGAATAATTTAATGGATTTCACCAAAAAAATTATAATTTAATGGATTTTAGATGACTTTTTTAATGAATTAATATAGATGATTGGATTATAATAAAATAAAGGATGAGAATGTGATATAACTCTTTTAATTTTATTTTTGGAGTAAGTTGATTCCACTCATATTATAATAATAATAATAATATAATACGTACACACAGAGACAGAAGAGAACCTCGTCGGTTACACAGAAATATACCATCTAAGAAAACATTTGTCTGTGTCAGATCACCAAAACTGTTTATTTTGTTACATTAGAACCTGAGTAACGTGTCTTTTGTGGTCGTGTCATGAGTCATTGGTCCTTTCTCATTGCTCATTTCCTAATACTTATAATTCAGTTTATAACTGATACAAACATTTCTGTGGGGTCCAACTGTAACGCTTTCTTCTTGAAAATGCCATGATGTAATTCAGCCAAACTCACCTATAAGACTATATATAACCGTGAACTTCTTCTCTGACTCTGCTTTTTGACAATTGGGTTGTTGTTTGATTTTGATGGCTCTGATGAAGTGTTGTTCCATCTGGGGTTGTTCCAAAGCTCCTCCTCAATTGGATTTTCCAAGTTTTCTGCCAGCTAACTCTAAACTGAGTGTGGATTTAAGATATGATATTGAGAAATGCAGCAAGTGGGAATGTTGTTGTTTGGGTGTTTTAGCTCAGAGTGCTTCCACTCCTGTTGAAGATGAGAAGCCTAATGTGGTTGGGGTTCACTCTTCTGGTGCTGTTGATAGGCTTCAGCCAAAGGGGTTTCACAAGGATCTGAACCTGCTTCCTAGTGAGTTATATCTGTCTCACACCTTTCTCACTATGAAATTTAGCATTTGAAGAATATTTTTGCTGATTATTGCTATCTCACCATTGGGTTATACTTGTATCAATCTCACATACCTTAGAATCATACTTTGCTTATCAACTGTTTTATCTCTGATTCACATTGAAACTTTGGCTTGGACAACTAAGTTATACTGATATCAATCTCGCATATTTGGAATTCATACTTTGCTCATTAACCGTTTTATGTTGAATTGGAATTTTGGGGAATAGTTTTCTTATGCATGCATAGAATTTATTGTTGAAGGATGTTGTTGGATACAAAAGCATTCACGAGCCTTCACCCAAAAGCTAAAGCTAAGCTTTTAGGAGAGTTGATGCTTGGCATGGTATGGTAGCTTCTGTGACCATATGGTCAAGACTTCAATACTTATTGCCCACATTCTTATAATAAAAAGTAGAATTTGAGCTCAAGAATGCACAAGCTTCAACCCCAAAGGGCAATTGTGTAAGAGCTGTGTTAGATATAAAACCATTTATGAGCCTTTACTTAAAGCTTAAGCTTTTATGAAAGTTGGTCCTTGACAGATATATACCTTAAATTGGCAAAGCACGTGTTTAATCACATGAACATAGCTACTTTCTTCGTTTTAGCCCTATATACTCCTTATTTGATTTCAAAATACTTGATATCCCCCTCATTTAGTTGAAAATCAAAAGCATACAAGATGATATGTTGCATTTGCATGTTTCTGTTAATGGATTTGGTGTTTCTTCAAGCACTGACTGTACTTCGATACCATCCCTGCTGCATTTATCAATAATATAGTGAAGAACATAGCAAAGTCCTACCAAGTAATAGAACTATGAGAGAAAGGGTAATACATGGAGAAGGCATGCCATGCACTATGCTCTCTCTCTCCCTCTCTCTCTCTCTCTCACACACACACACACAATTGATTGTTCTTCTTTATTTGTTTTCATCCTTCCCTTAAATCAAATAGATGGAAATGAAAACTACCTGAAAATAGGGATTGTTTGTGATGTGATTACTATGTTTGAGCATGAAAGGCAGGTAAAAATGATAGAGGAAATGCACTTGTGTGAATAGGATAGACTAAATGTGTCATAGAACACCAATTTCTTCATGTTTAACCATCTACATTACTTCTACTGTCTTTTTGGTGATCCATAAGGACTGGTGAACTCGCATGGAATACATAGTCTTAACTTCAGATATTAAGAACTTTATTACAGCAATATATGTTCAGTTGAATGATCCTTGTGTCCACTCAACCGATAAATTTAGGTTACTCAGCTAAATTTTTTTCATGTTTAACCATGTACATTGCATCTACTGTCTTTTTTGTGATCCATGTGGACTGGTGAACCCGCATGGACTACATAGTTTTAACTTTAGATATTATGAACTTTATACATCATTATATGTTCAGGTGAATGATCCTTGTGTCCACCCAACCAATAAATTTAGGTTACTCAGCCAACTAAGCTTGTGTGTTGCTTGTAGTGTATCATTAAGAGTTGTGGTGTTTCTCCGTTGGGCTTGCTTTTGAGTGAAGAATAATTAAGTTTAAAATTGATTAATCTATAGGATAGGATTCTACCCTACTTTTTAGAAATTCACTTCAGACTATGCAGCCATGCACACATGTACACATTTAGGGTTGTTTGAGCATGCAAATAAACAAAATATTCATATTATAATGAATGCAACCTAATGTTTTCTGGTAGAAATAAGTGATTTAATCTCCTTTCCTTTTAGCATGATAATGTATCTTCTTTAATTGCAGAGCCATTAACGGCAATTGATATTTCTTCTTCAAGAGATGGATCAAAAGTGCGTGTTGCTTATCAGGTATGATGCTTAAAATTTTATTTACTTTCAAATAAAAGATTCATAGCATCATTGCCATTTCTAACTAGTCAATTCCCTGATACAGGGCCTTCCAGGAGCATATAATGAGGATGCAGCTTTGAAAGCATATCCAAATTGTGAGACTGTGCCATGTGATGAGTATGAATCTGCATTCAAGGTTCCATTACTTGTTTCTCTCTCTCTATCTACTCATTTTATGCATTAACCAATAACTTCTGCAGTCATATATTTGCATTATTTTCTGCAGGCAGCTGAACTGTGGATAGTGGATAAAGCTGTTCTACCCATTGAAAATTCTGCTGCTGGAAGCATGCACTGTAATTATGATCTACTTCTTCGCCATAGGCTGCACATTGTTGGGGAGGTGCAGTTGCGAGTTAACCACTGCCTCTTAGGATTGGCTGGAGTGAGAAAAGAGAATCTCAAAGGTGTTACGAGTCATCCTCAGGTTGGCTGTTAGATATAATTATTTTCCATCTTTTTGCTATTTTGCACACATGACCATGATTTAAGATGCCAGCAAATTTCACATTGGTACAATTTATTTTTATTATATATCATGTTTATCTACTACATAATTGTTGAATACTTTTGACAATGGCTTTATCTCAACATGCTGTCTCTTAACTGGATTTATGATTGCACAGACTTTTGAGACAATTGAACTCATCGTTAAAATAAGCATACCTGTTGATAACAGAATACCTAGCTATAACTGTTTTTTAATTTACATGATGATATTCTTACATTCAGGCTCTTGCTCAATGTGAGATGATGCTTAATGATTTAGGAGCTGCCAAAATTGTTGCAGCTGATACAGCTACTGCTGCTAAGGTATATTATAAATTTTCTCTGTTCCACTGAAATCTAGCATTGATTAGCTTGTAGAGTAGCATGTCCAATGATTAGGATGTTGTCGACAGACGGTGGCCTCAAATGGTTTTAATGACATTGGAGCTATTGCAAGTTCCCGAGCTGCAAAAATATATGGCCTTGACATTCTTGCAGAAAGAATCCAGGTAAGTCTTCAGATACACGTGCTGGAAGACTGAGCTGCTAAAACATGTAGTCTTAATGTATGATTCTCTTTTATCACGTTTTTTAATGCATGCAATACGAGTTCATTGGATGTCATTTCTACTTTGGGTTTGGGAGTTAACTTGTTAATGAGCATCTTCCAAATTATTGCTTTCCTTTCTTATCTAGGATTGAATTATGCTTATTTATTATTTTTCTTATTTTTTGTGCCAGTTTTTTAAAATGATCTATGATCATCATTCCTTATTTGGAAATGAACAATGATCAGGATTTTCTTTACCCTAACTAGTAAAGTCTGGAAACGACATTACATTGCAGTGTTTTGCTTTGGGATAGCATTTAGATAGATTGTAATGAGTACATATCACATTTCCCTTTTTCTTGTGCCACTATGCTAATTACTTTTAGTGTTTCCACCTTTTAGTGTAGCTTTGGAAACTTATATTGGTTTTATAAGACTGAAATGTAGATGGAAAGGAAGCCCTATACCTTGTTTGTGACAATCACTTTATAGTTTTAACTTTCAATTTTAGAAGTGTCTTCATATGAAAGTTGTTACTTGAGTTTTAAGTATCTCTGCACTAAGTCTCGATATAAAGCTGCAGATATAATTCTGTGTTCCTTACATACACAGGAAGTAATTTATTGAAGGATGCACAGGAATCTGACACATAGATACATTAATGATTGCATTATTTTTTAAGGAATACTTTGCTCTTACAAAGCATCATACTGCTCAATGCTCATTCTTTTAACAAGTTTTAGCTAGTTAGAAGACATGATTCTTGTAAAACCAAAAATAAAACATGTCTGTTGTTGCTGGTTATGTCAAGATTAAAGTTGATTCATTTCCATCTTTTTAGGACCATGACGATAATATTTCTCGCTTTTTGATACTTGCAAGGGAGCCTATAATTCCAGGAACTGACAGGCCCTATAAGGTATATAAAAGAAATTTAGTTGTTTATATTTAAGTTTTAATGAACTCACTGATGAGCATGATTTTTCTCCCAGACTAGCATTGTTTTCAGTCTAGAAGATGGTCCTGGTGTGCTATTCAAAGCCTTGGGGGTGTTTTCTTTGAGGAACATTACTTTGTCAAAGGTTTGCTATAATAATTATTGGACAATCAAAGCCTGAAATTAAAGCACTTGCTCATTGCTCTTATTTCTTTGGGGTAATTTCAGATTGAGAGTCGCCCACTCAAGCAGTGTTCATTAAGGGTTGTTGATGATTCAAATGAAGGGAGTGCCAAGTGAGTAATGGATTTTGTTTCCTATTTGAAATTTGCAATGGTAGAATCCAGTCTGTAAACTAGAGACATGTGTCATGTGGGTCTGGTACCAACAAGATGGACTATACAATAAGATGGCCATTGCTAGTTAGAGGGAAAATGGGAGGGCAAAAGATGGAATATGGAAATCACTTTAGTCATTCAAATTACTAAGCTGTCAAATATATTGTAGCTTTACTCTGAATAGCATATTTCCAACTCTTTAATTCAAAAGTAGGAAAGAAAAAGCTTGAGGACTGGGGTTTGGTTTTACTCTATGGGTATTCTCCAATAATTCTGGTATTTCCTATGGAAGTGTGTGGTGAAACTATTGCTTAGGCATGAAAGTTTCCTGGTGGCAGGTACTTTGACTACTTTTTCTACATTGATTTTGAAGCTTCTTTGGCAGAACCTCGTGCACAAAATGCTTTGGGACATTTGCAGGTCAGACCATTATATGTCATATTGTTTTCTTGTCATTACTTCCTATCTACAATTCTATTTGCCTGACCTCCCTGCTCATCAATAGAATACATAGTTAACAATGCCCTTTCATATTCTAGACCTGGTTTTTTGTTTTTATTTATTTGAGCATCCATTCCAACTCTCACCCTTGTAATGCTATTTCTTTTAATTGGGGAGACTGGTTTGCATTTTACAATATTGTTTTCTACTACTTTTTCCAATGTTGTACTATACAATTTCCTATGGAACATATGGTAGAATCATGGATCCCAATTGCTATAGATTAGTGCTGCTCTACCTGAGTGATTGACCCAACATCATGTCCCAAAATGTTGCTAGAAAGGAAGTGGCTGGTTAAGAAAGGAGCATCTCGGTTAGACAAATTTGTTCCTTTTTTACCCCTAATCAGTTGCACCATACATTCTTAAAATTCATGTGCTACATCTGTACATTGTCTTCACTGTGTTTGAAAGAGGTCCTATAAATTGTATCTTTCCTTTGCTGGGTTTAACCTTTTTTAGAACTCTTCCAATATGGTTGGCAATACTAACTCAAATTGTTGGTTATTTATTTATGTATTTTTTGTTTTCCCGTTTCAGGAATTTGCAAGATTTCTTCGTGTTCTCGGTTGTTATCCAATGGATACAATTTTATAGAAGTCAAATACCTTAGCTAGGAGCAACGTTCCAATGGAGTACAATGTACATTTTACTGATCTTGGCACAAGGCCTTACTGCTAGAGGTTCATCTTGAATCAGAGACAAGAGGAGATAATATCCTTTAAAAGCGTTTCACCTTTTACCTCATTCTTCAAAATTCTTATCATCTCCTAAGGAGATGCTTTGGAATATCATCATAGTTTTACAGATGGGGTGAATTCTCATAGTTTTTTCTTCTTATTTTCTATCAACTACAGATGGTATAGGTATCATAGTATGTTATTTCTAACTGCAAAGTCCTGAGTAGTTGTTTCTACAGTTGCTTTCCATTTCCTGATTAATCCCCTAGCTACCTTTCTCTGAAGAAAGGATGCAAGAAGTTGGTCATGGCTTTTGATCTTTAGACCAATGGTTTTTATTTTAGACCCTTTTATAGTGAAGGAATTGCAATAAGTACTTTTATTTTCTCAGTCAACAAAGTATTCAATTATGGCAAACACATGAACGACCAAGCTGCCTCAAATTTTATTTTTCCATGAACTGCTCCACCAAGCCAACATTATATTAAGGGCTTGTTTGGATTGGCTCATAAATAGCTTATTTGGGCTTAGCTACTGGCATAAACACTTGTCAGAGTTTTGGGAGAGCTTATGAAAACAACTTATGACATGTCCATAAGTTGTTTCAACTTATTTTAATAAGCTCTCCAAAATAGATTATGAAAACGGCTTATAGCTTATATGAAAACAACTTGACTATATATTCTCTTTAATTGTAGAAATAGCTTATACATAAGTGCTTATATGATAAGCGATTATCCTATAAGCACCTAATTTTAAATATCAATATCTATTGGATGGCTTTCATTAGAAAATGATAAGAATTAAGAAAACCTTGTACTCAGTAACTCAATGAAATAGAAGTTAAGAAGACCTACTTCTAAAGAAGTCAATCGCCACTCATGACAATGCTTGTACTTCTGCACATACAGCACAAACTTCTATAGGTTAACTTCCCTTTCATTGTTTCCCAGCTAAAAATTCAGCTATCACATGCTTATGTCCATAAAACAAAATGCCAGCCATGCTAACTCGCTTAGCTTTAGAAATGTGAAATTCCTGTCGTTGTAGTTTTCTAATTAACTTATGAGGAGTATCAGTTCAACAACGGATTGAGATAATTTCTTAGTAATTGTTAATATGTTAGCATTGTGGATCATCAATGAGCTAAAGCTAACTGATTGGAGATCAAGCTTGGTTGTGATATTGTTGAATAACAGAAAGTGATATCAGTTTGGGAGTTAGTTACATTCGGTTGTAACTGTTTTAGACTTTCTCTTTGTGCACACTGTGATATAAAAGTCTATCTGTTTGTACATTTAGCAGTAGTATAAATAGCCATTGATATAGGTGTGAATGGTAGAGTGAATACATCTCAGTTTCTGTAAAGTCCTGTAATTTTTCAGTTTTGCTTAATAAGATTGACTCAGTGTGGATGTAGGGGTTTTGGATCTCAGCCCTGAACCACGATAAAGTGTGCCTTGTTCATTCTTCTTCTTTCTCTGTTTAACTCCTTTTCTGTCTTGTTTTCAACATAGCCGTGTGTGTGTGTTTCTTTCTGCCATCAGTCCAAAGACTGACTCTAAGCAGAGTTCTCAACAATTGGTATCAGAGCTATTCAACTGGGGATTATTCCGCAATGGGCACCACAAAGTTTGATGTTGAAAAGTTCAATGGTGACAATGATTTCAGCCTATGGAGGATCAAGATGAAGGCCCTTCTTGTCCAACAAGGACTTGAAGATGCCTTGGTAGGAGAGTCTAAACTTCCTGTGACCCTGACAGAAAGAGAAAAGAAAGAACTAATCAAGAAAGCTCATAGCACCATAATTCTTTCCCTTGGTGATGAGGTTTTAAGGGAAGTCACGAATGAGACCACTGCAGCAGGTGTTTGGCTTAAGCTTGAAAGCTTGTACATGACCAAATCACTGACTAACAAGTTGTATATGAAGAAGAGGCTGCATCAGATGAAGATGGAGGAGGGCTCATCAATCAAAGAACATGTTTCTCTATTCACCAAGGCAATTCTTGATTTGAAAAACCTTGATGTGAGGATTGATGAAGAGGATCAAGCAGTAATGTTGCTATGCTCTCTGCCTCCATCCTTCGAGAATTTGGTAGACACCATGCTATTTGGGAAAGAAACACTCACCCTTGAAGAGGTTAAGGCTACCCTTAATTCCAGAGAACTGAAAAAGAGAATCAATGATATAAAGGGAGAAGGAAGGGATGCTGAGGGGCTGCTAGTCAGAGGAAGAACTGACAAGAAAGAATCAAGGAGCAAGAATCATAAAAGATCAAAGTCCAAATACAAGAAAAACTGCTACTATTGTCATAAGGATGGGCATTATAGAAGGGAGTGCCCTGAGAGAAAAAGGAAGAATCAGAAAAACCAAGAATCGAATGATGTAGCAGTAGTTGCTGATGGGTATGAAAGTGCTGATGTTCTTGCAGTATCAACTGATCTCTGTGTTGATGAGTGGATTCTTGATTCAGGTTGCTCTTTTCATATGACTCCTAATCAAGAATGTTTTTAGTCATATAAAGAAGTTGATGGAGGAAAGGTCTTGATGGGAAATAACCAGGCATGCAAGGTAGTTGGCATAGGAACTGTAAAAGTGCAATTAGCTGATGGTTCTATAAAGCTGCTCACAGAAGTGAGGCATGTTCCAGACCTGAAAAGAAATCTTCTCTCACTAGGAATGCTAGATCAAGCAGGCTACACATTCAAAGGAGAAGGTGGAGTCTTGAAGGTTACAAAAGGGAACCTGTTGATCCTTAAAGGCACCAGAAAGCATGGCCTCTATAGACTTCAAGGTAACACTATCCTAAACTCAGCTAGCCTAGTTTCTGTATCTGCTAATATCTCCACAAAGTTATGGCATTATAGGCTGGGACATGTGAGTGAAAGAGGATTGCAAGAATTGCACAGACAGGGTTTAATTGGAAAAGGAAACTTGGAAAAACTAGGCTTTTGTGAACATTGCATATATGGAAAACAAAAACGTGTAAGATTCCTTAATTCAACTCACACTACAGACAGCATTGTAGATTATGTGCATTCTGACATATGGGGGCCAGCTAGAGTTTCCTCACTAGGGGGAGCAAGATACTTTGTCACTTTCATAGATGACAAATCAAGGAAAGTATGGGTTTATCTGCTTAAACACAAGAACCAATCCTTTAAACATTTTAGACAATGGAAGTCCTTAGTTGAAAATCAAACTGGAAGGCATGTGAAAGTGTTAAGAACAGATAATGGTTTGGAATACCTTAGTGAAGAATTCTCTGATTTCTGTAAAAACAATGGCATTCAGAGACATAGAACAGTAAGATTAACACCTCAACAAAATGGTCTTGCTGAAAGGATGAACAGGACCATTTTGGATAGGGTTAGATGTATGTTGTCTAATGCAAAGTTGCCTAAAACTTTCTGGGGGGAAGCAATCAGCACTGCATGCTATCTGATAAATAGGTGTCCATCAGCTGCTATAGGTTTTAAAACGCCTGAAGAATTATGGACTGGTAAGGCACCAAATTATGATAATTTGAGAATCTTTGGCAGTACTGCATATGTTCATATAAATGAAGGAAAATTAGAACCAAGATCCAAGAAGGGAATTTTCCTTGGATATCTTGAGGGAGTGAAAGGCTATAAGATATGGCTAACTGAGCCTACTGGTCCTAAGTCCATAATTAGTAGAGATGTCGTGTTTAAGGAAGAAGATATGTTAGATGATGAGGAGAAAGTGATGTCTCCTAAGCAGTGTACATCTCCAGATCAGGGAGTGCGTCTTGAGGTGGAGGACACTGCAGAAAAATCTTTTTTGCAGGAAGAATCAGAATTTCAACCTGTTACAGAAACCATTCCTCAAACTGATGATCCAGACACATCCTATAATTTGGTAAGAGACAGGACAAGAAGGCAAATAAAACCACCTCAAAGATATGGTTATGCAGACCTTATAGCCTATGATTTGGATGTGGAACTCGAGTATAAAGACTCTGATCCCACTAGCTACAAGGAAGCTACCTCAAGTATTGACAAAGAACATTGGATTGCAGCCATGACTGAAGAAATTGAATCACTCATGAAAAACAAAACCTGGGAACCAGTAGATAAACCTGACAACCAAAGAATTGTGGGATGCAAATGGATATTTAAAAGGAAACCAGAAGTTCCTGGAGTGGAGAAGGGAAGATACAAAGCTAGACTTGTGGCAAAAGGCTTCACACAAAGGGAAGGAGTAGATTTTAATGAAATCTTTTCTCCAGTGGTGAAGCACACAAGCATTAGGATAATTTTGACTCTTGTTGCTGTACATGATCTTGAACTAGAACAAATGGATGTAAAAACTGCCTTTTTACATGGACAATTAGAAGAGAAGATCTACATGAAACAACCTGAAGGTTTTGAGGTTAATGGCAAGGAACACCAAGTCTGCTTGTTAAAGAGGTCTCTTTATGGTCTCAAACAGTCACCTAGACAATGGTACAAGAGGTTTGACACTTTTGTCATCTCAAATGGATACAACAGAAGTTCTTATGATAGTTGTGTTTACTTTAAGAAAACTAATTCAGACTGTTTCATTTACCTTTTACTTTATGTTGATGACATGCTAATTGCAAGTGCGGATAAGGATGCAATCAGCAAGTTAAAACAGTTGCTAAGTTCTGAATTTGAAATGAAAGACTTAGGTACAACAAGGAAAATCTTAGGCATGGAGATTTCCAGGAAAAGAAATTAATGCCTATTATTTTTATCTCAGTCCAGCTATGTGGAGAAGCTGCTCAAAAGGTTCAATATGTCCACTGCTAAACCAGTATCTACCCCTATTACTGCTCATTTCAAACTCTCAGTTGATCATTCTCCTAAATCAGAAGAAGAATTCAAATATATGGAAAACATTCCTTACTCAAATTCTACTGGAAGCTTGATGTATGCCATGGTCTGCACAAGGCCAGACCTGGCATACTCAACAAGTATAGTCAGCAGGTTTATGGCCAATCCTGGAAAGCAGCATTGGCTTGCTGTTAAGTGGATTTTTCGATATTTGAGAGGAACACATTCTGTTGGTTTGGTCTATGGAAAAAGGAATGAAAATTCAGAAAGCATTTCAGGTTATGTTGATGCAGACTTTGCAGGAGACCTTGACAAAAGAAGGTCTTTGACTGGATTCTTGTTTACTCTACATGGAAATGTGGTAAGTTGGAAGGTCAATTTACAATCAATTGTAGCCTTGTCTACCACTGAATCGGAGTATATAGCCCTGACTGAATCTATCAAGGAAGCCTTATGGTTAAAAGGCATAATCAGTGAGCTTGAGGGGTCAACTCTCCCTGTGACAATTTGGTGTGATAGCCAAAGTGCTATTTGTCTTTCTAAAAACCAAGTGTTTCATGAAAGAACAAAACACATAGACATAAGGTTACATTTTATAAGAGATATAATTTCTCAACAGTTGATAGAAATAAGAAAGGTTGCTAGTGAAGATAATCCAGCTGACATGCTTACCAAGGTAGTTTCAGGAACTAAATTTTCGCATTGTTTAAATCTGATTAATGTTCGAAATTGCAGGGTATGAGTCTCTTCTAGGGACTGGCAGAGTCAACTTAGCTAAAGATTGAAGATCCAAGGTGGAGAATGTTAATATGTTAGCATTGTGGATCATCAATGAGCTAAAGCTAACTGATTGGAGATCAAGCTTGGCTGTGATATTGTTGAATAACATAAAGTGATATCAGTTTTTTGAGTTAGTTACATTCGGTTGTAACTGTTTTAGACTTTCTCTTTGTGCACATTGTGATATAAAAGTCTATCTGTTTGTACATTCAGCAGTAGTATAAATAGCCATTGATATTGGTGTGAATGGTAGAGTGAATACATCTCAGTTTCTGTAAAGTCCTGTAATTTTTCATTTTTGCTTAATAAGATTGAGTCAGTGTGGATGTAGGGGTTTTGGATCTCAGCCCTGAACCACGATAAAGTGTGCCTTGTTCATTCTTCTTCTTTCTCTGTTTAACTCCTTTTCTGTCTTGTTTTCAACATAGCCGTGCGTGTGTTTTCTTTCTGCCATCAGTCCAAAGACTGACTCTAAGCAGAGTTCTCAACAGTAATCATTATATATATATATATATATATATATATATATATATATATTGGACAAAGCAAAAGTATATGATTAATTAGAGTACAAGGAGTACCCTAAAACCCATATACAAACTCCTTGAATTCTAGTAGAATACAACCGGTTCAATGGAGATCGCCCACTATACAATACAATTAGCCGGGCTAATACACCAATCGGAGAAACCAAAACAAGAGCCCTTTGATCTAGCCATGAACCTGTTAGATAATGTGGGGTCTTGTCTGCAACAAAGAAGAGAAGAACAAGTGACATGCGCACCCTCCAAGGCGTGTAAAAACACTTCGATTCACCCCCACCAATCTCTCCTTGTAGATTGGATGCAACAGGTATAACCGGCGAATCCCCTTCAGGATACAATGGAGAACCTTGGTTTGGTTTGCACACCCTAAACCAAGCGTATCGTCAATGGCATTTTACAGAATAATAGTTTCCTTAATTCTCTCTGCGCATTAAAGGAAGAAAGGAAGTGATTTGGCTTGCAGAAGTTTAGCCAATTTTCAGACATCATTCTGCATGCACAAGTGGTTCTATTTATAGACCAACTTATGCCTCTTGGTGAATGAAATAACCTTTCATGTATTTGAAAGAATGATTGCAGCCTTTCATGAATGTACACTTGATGAATGAATACATTTAATCATGAAAAAATACACCTATTAGGAAAGATTTGAAAGCCATGAAGAGACACACCTATTAGTGTCCTTCAACCTCTTTCCAACTTGGTGTATTGGACCTCCAAGAACAAACTTTAATCCTATCTAACAAAAAAATTATATCTGCTTTCTGATTACTAAAAATTATCCCATTTCTAAATTCTCAAATACACCAAACCACTTTGTGCCAAATCATAACCCAACCTTTTCTCTTGCTACCTATAACCTTTCTTCCAAATGCCACCATGAAGGAAAGAGTAGTATCAGATCCTAAGCCACACACTCCTAGCCATTGCAAGACCAATCCCCACAGGTAAGAAGTTACAAGGCATTGCAGAAACAAATGAACCGCTGTCTACGATCTGAGTGCAAAAAACACACATTTCATCCACATTGGCACCTATGGCCCTTCTGTGCAGCAAGTTAACTTTTGTGGGCACCTTGTTTAGAAGTAACTGCCAAGAGAAAATAATCACCTTGAATGGAGCTATACTCTTCCACACTAAATCGAAAGCCTCTGTTTCCTGTTGTGACAAACCACATCCTGGTACTTTTCTGATGAGAGATGTACATAGGCCGATTTAACATTGTATATGCAAGATGGGTGCAGTTTCCACACCCATTCACCATCCCCATGTTTCGGTAAAACTGAACTTAGAGTATTAGTTAGCTCTCTCACTAATTCCTCCTCCAAAACAAAGAGCACTCTCCTCCAACTCAAATTCCAGGACAAACTTCCATTATCCCACCTCCCCATATGATAGATTGTTTCATTTTGGGCCGATGAAACTGAGTATAGCCTAGGATACATATCTTCTATTGACTGACCTCCAAACCATTTATCTTTCCAAAACAAAATACTTTTGCCATGTCCCAAAATTTTGCCAACTCCACCCACCATCCAATCCCCGACAATCCCTCTGGAGCTTCCAATTCGGCAAAGATCCCTCCACCAAACCAAGAACCGCCTCGAGTTTCCGGACAAACTCAAAATAGGATTTGAAGTCACCTCCTCCCCATATTTATCTCTCAAGACCTTACACCATACGGCCTCCTTTTCTACCAATATCCTCCATCTCCGTTTATCTAGTAGACTTAGGTTAAACAACTGGATATCCTTCACAACCAAACCACCTTTTTCTTTTGGTTTGCACACATCTTCTCATTTGACCAATGGAATCTTCCGCACCCCTTTAGTGCCCCCCCCCCACCCCCCCCCACCCCCACAAGAACTCCCTTTGGATCCTCACCAGCACCTTACGAACCGAGGCGGGCATCTTCAAGAAGGACAAAAAATAGATCGGAAGAGCATTGAGGACCGAGTTTAAAAGTACCACCCTTCCACCCATAGATAGATATCTATTTTTCCAAGCTCCCAACCTCTTATTTAGGGCATCCACAACCGGTTGCCAAGTCACCACCTTCCTTGGGTTAGCACCTACCGGCAATCCCAAGTATTTGAGAGGAACGAAACCAACCTTGCAATTTAAGAACTCAGCCGCAGCCCCCAAAAAATGCCCACTCACATTTACCCCCATTAGACTACTCTTGTGGAAATTGATTTTCAACCCCGAAACAAGCTCAAAACATCTTAGAGTAGATTTAATCACCCATAAATTATGCTCACAAGCCTCCCCCACTATGATTGTATCATCCACACATTGTAAGTGGGATATATTCACCTATGACTCCCCACTTTAAAGCCTTTAAATTCTCTAGAAGACACGGCCTCCATTAGTAACCCACTAAGCCCTTCGGCCACAAGAAGAAAAAGGAAAGGGGCTAGCGGGTCACCTTGCTTAAGTCCCCTTTTGATATTGACTTCCTCTGTTGGACTACCATTCACCAAAACCGACAAATTTCCAGAAAACGCACAAGCCCGCATCCATAATCTCCATTTATCACAAAAACCGAATCTCCCCAACATATAGTCAAGGAAGTCCCAAGATAACGAGTCATGTGCTTTCTCGAAATCTAATTTGAAAATTAAACATCCCTTCCCACTTTTATTTGCCGAGTCAATCACCTCATTTAGAACGACAACCCCATCCACTATATGCCTATTCTTAATGAAGCTCGATTGTTCAGTAGATATAATTGAATCCATAAACCGACCTAGCCTCCCTGCAAGAACCTTAGAAATCAGCTTAAAAAAGCTTCCCAACAAAGAAATAGGCCGAAAGTCTCCAAGCCGTTGTGGACTTTGAATTTTTGGAATAAGTGCAAGAAAATAAGAACACATGTTTCTTGGCAACTTAGCCTCTGTATGAAACTCTCTAAACAACTGACAAACTTCGTTCTTCATAAAACCCCAACCTGCTTTATAAAATGAGTAATTGTAACCATCGGGTCCCGGGCTCTTTCCCCCATCACAAGACTTTAGTACCTCCTCTATTTCTTCCACCTCAAATACCTCTGATAAGCATCCATTCTGTTGCTCAGTGATCGTTTTAAAAACAACATCCAGCCGTGGCCTCTGCCACTCAGACTTAGAAAAGTGGTTAGAAAAAAATTGGACCACAGCACTTCTAATCCCCAACACATCCTAAACCCATATATCCTCCACCTGCAATTTATTAATATGATTGGAGACATTTCTGGACTTTATGCATGAATGGAAGAACTTTGAGTTCGCATCACCCTCCTTTAGCCACTTTACCCTCGATCGCTGATGAGCTAAACTGTCTTTATTTTTTAAAAGAATCCACAAATCAGCCACTGCTGCATTCCTACGCACCACCTCCTCTTCATCTAGACCAATGTCTTCATTTTTCAAATCAAGCATACGGAGCAATTGTGTCAAGTGAGTAATTTTCTCCTCAGAGCCACCAAACACCTCTTTACTCCATACCTTTATAGCTAATTTTAGTCTCTTGAATTTTTCAGACACTACAAAACCCATCCACCCCACCACATTAGCTTCCAACCAACATTTTCCAGCAATCTTCAAAAATTCAGTATTTTCCAGTCAGAAATTCTTGAATTTAAACGGTTTGGGTCCCCAATTTTGATCAACATAACGTAGTATGATTGGGCAATGATCGGAGATATCCCTGTCAAGCGCCCATTGTGAAACCTAAACCCAAGCACCTAACCAAGAATCAGACAACAGGAAATGATCCAATCTACTTTGTGAACTACCATTCGGTCTTACCCATGTGAATCTTCTCCCTGGAAGAGGTAGATCTATCAAATCATTTCCTTGATAAAAGCATTAAACTGAGTTTTAACAGTCCTTCCTTCCTCCCTCCACATCCACATTCGTGATTCCCCTCCTTTCACTTGAATTTCTAACTCCGTTAAAATCTCCTACTACACACCAAAGCCCCTCCCCAAATTCTCTTTTAGACATTAGTATCTCCTCCCACAACTTCTGCTTCACTTCCCTGTTTCCTTGAGAATACACATTTACTACAAAACACCTTGTACCAATTGGTTCCAGCATCAAACAAACTCCCACAAAACCTGTTCCTTTAAACCAAAACTGCAGCTTTGCAGTAGAAGAATTCCAAATTGAGAGAATTCCCCCACTTCTCCCCACAGATGGTAAGAACACAAAATCAAAATTATCCCCCCCCCCAAACGGCCTTTTATAGAGGCAGCCATTAACTTCTTCTAATTTAGTTTCCTGGACTGCAATAAAATCAAGTTTCTCCTGTAGCACCAACCTCCTAATTTTATTCTTTTTTTTTTTACCTCCCCCCAAAATCCCAAAGCCCCTGATATTAAAGGAGCAAATCTTCATTAAACAGCCTTATCATGACCCAGAGCACTCTTGGCACTTCTGTCTCTGTCCTCCAATTGTATCAATTTATCAATAACCTGATAATCATTACCCCGAACCGAGAAACCCAATTTTTTCCCCAACCGTAGAATTTTTCTGCATTTTTTCTACTACTAGGAATAGCATGGGATTCATCGCATTGCCTAATACCGGAGTTGGATATAGACAAACCTGGCCTCGAAATCATAGTCCGTTTTTCCTGATTCCTCATCTTCCTTGTCCTCTCGGATGGAACATTATCAGAGTCGAGAAGCACCATGGCTGTCTTCGATTTTCGATTGCCCCTCCTCCCAAGTCTTGAGTGCGACCAAGATCTGTACCCCTTCTCCCCTCAGGCTTCGTCCCCCACAGCCATCATAAAGGCTATCTTCGATTGAGCCAGTAGTGACTTCCCCCAGCTGCTTTACCTCACCATTAAGCACCTGCAAGCCCCGCATTAGATTTCCTTTTCCTTTTTTCCCATTTTTTTTTTTCCTTTTTTAGATTCACCAGTGGCTCAAACATTACATCCAAAGAGCTCCCCTTCCCATTATTAGGGCCGCATGATCGAGACCTCCTAGAGGCCGCCCCACCACCAGATACAGGCCTTTTACCCAACTTAATCAGCTCCCTCCTTTGTTTTTGTTGGTTATAAAATGAATGGGCCTCCCCATCTTCAGACACCCCTATTATATTTAGGCCCAAATTCTGTCCAACACCAGAACCAAAAGTCTCGGGAACAACATCTGAGTCTAAAAGGATCGACATATTACTGCACCTGAACCCCACGGGCCTACCCATGTCAACCCCCACCTGTTAACCCCTTGACACCACATTTGGGCTTTTATTGACAGAACTTACAAAGCCCAATCCTCAATTTTCTTTCACCAAATCTGCAAAACCACCCATTGACTCCCCTCCCATTCCCCCTGTACTAGCACCGAAAATAGCCTTTTCAATTGTTTCGTCAGACCTTGCACCCTTGTACTTTCCTTTGGAAGACTAAACCCCATCCTCCCCTTTTTCTGATCCAGCACCCTGCAATCCCACCTTTTCCACCTGACCACTTTTATTCAAATTTGAGATTGACCCTCCCCTCGATACCAACGCCAATGCACCATCGTCTTCTTCTCCAACCCACCCGTCGCCGTCCGAGTCCGGAAGGTCCAATAGGTTATCAACCACCGAACTATCCTCATCAGTGTTCTGGGCACCATCAGAATCATCATTGAAGATAGTCAGAGAACAATTCTTCCACCACGTTGATGAAAAATTCCACTCCATTAACCTTAACACAGACCGTTTTATTGATGGTCTCTGCCATGGAAACTAAGGTTAGAACCCTGCCCACATCTAGCTTTTCCTTGAACTTGGTTGTTTCATCCAAGCACACATAAGTCCCCACCATACTTGCCACAGATTTAAAGAAGTTTTCACCTCAAATATGAACAGGGGTGCCGGTTATTTTTAACCAGACCGTTCTTCCTCTAGAAACCAACTCCGGCCGCCACTGTACAAGCTCCAAGAACCACACTTCCAAACTATCCCCGGCTTGTTGTAGGGAGCAAAAGACATCATTATTGCCATTACTGGAGAGAAGAACTGTAACAACCCTGGCTGCTTTATGAATTGATGACTGTCCCCACAAACCAACACGGTCTTTTCAGTGTGCTTTGTTGGAACGCTTCCTGGGAAGGAGGTCACCCATCCCAGAATTGCTCCAAGTCAAGCACGCTTAACTGTGGAGTTCTTAAGTGACGGGCTCCCGAAAAGAAGATGCATCTTATTGATATGGGTAGTATCAATCAATTCTTTTAAGACATCATCAACTGTATAGTCTCATACCTACACAGTCTCGGGATCCCTCTCATTCGGGTGTGTAATCGGTTCATTCATGTGCCCCTCCGCCTAGAAGCCTACCCGGAGCCGCTCATTGTCCGTGTCTTCTTGCACCGGCGACCACTCCCTGCCCTCGTCGGCACCCGGGTGTTACATGTCCACCAGCTTCCGCTTGGTTCATCCCCAAACCACACCGTACTGGGAGAGGTGTCACTCTGATACCATTTGTAACAACCCTGGCTGCTTTATGGATTGACGACTGTCCCCACAAACCAACACGGGTCTTTTCAACGTGCTTTGTCCCCACTCACACGCTTCCTGGGAAAACCTCCCACCCATCCCATAATTGCTCCAAGTCAAGCATGCTTAACTGTGGAGTTCTTAAGTGATGGGCTCCCGAAAAGAATATGCATCTTATTGATATGGGTAGTATCAATCAATTCTTATAAGTCATCCTCAATTTTATAGTCTCATACCTACACAGTCTCAGGATCCCTCTCATTTGGGTGTGTAATCGGTTCATTCGTGTGTCCCTCCGCCTAGAAGCCTGCCAGGAGCCGCTCCTTGTCCGTGCCTTCTTGCACCGGCGACTCCCCGCCCTCATCGGCACCCGGGTGTTACAAGAACCATGTTTCCTCCAATGAGTGTAACAACCACAGAGAAGATTCCCTCTTTATAGAGCTTCTTTTGCTGAAGGAACACTTCTTCTGGACTGTTTGTGATACCCACGTAACTTCCACACAACCAACTCTATTCATCCACCGACACATTGAATGGGAGATCCCCCCTCCCTTTAACCGTAGTCTCATTAATGAATGTTGGCCCCAAAATCACTCCACCACAGTGTTGTTTGTTAGCAGTTAACGAGGGTTTCCCCGTCACTACATTAACATAGGAAATATCTTTGTCTCTATTACTGCCACCATTAATGAAACCCCCTCGACGATCGACTCACTGGTACAAACTGAGTTTCCTCCTTACGTGCATGAGATCCTCTATCAAACTTAGGTAAGTTAACCCTTAGTTTGTATGAGCCAAACCAGATAGAACCTAACTGCTCCTCCAACCTTTTTATGTTTTCAACAGATTTGAGTCTCACAAAACCGAATCTTCTCCCATATTTATCCACTTTCTTTGGTAGAACCACCTCCCTCACCGAACCCCACCTACTGAACTCTCTCCCCACCTTTTGTTTTCACCCACCCTCGCCGGCCCTTTATTTCCATGGTGAAAAGCAACCGAGCTCCGGGACAGAAAGTTGTTTTCCCATACCCTATTTCTATCTCTCGCGTCTTTTCTCTCAGTATCCCTTTTTCTCTCTCTATCTCTAAACATTCTCTCTGTCATCTAGTAATCAGACACCAATGCAATAAGTATCTCACAACTGAATTTCATCCACCACAGTTCATTTTGTTCATTTTCTGATTTGAGTTTCACTGTATGTTGACACCTAATTGGCCTTCCCCAGGCTTTCTTGAACGATGGTGGCCTTCTGTTCATGTGGCACTCGATACTAATTTTAGTTTTCCACCATATGACCATATCAACTGGTTTCATATTTTCTAACATTAAAAAGTCTTCATAAAACATTACTCAATCGAAATCAGACTCAGTATTTTACAAAATACTATTTAGTATTTGTTTAGGCGGTAATGTTAAAAATAAGGAAATTAAAAATAGCAATTACAAAAACGGATGTTGAAAATTTTATGTTTGAAAATATTATTACAAAATAAATTATATACATTTGGTCAAAATACGTTTAATTTTATTTGATAGTTCAAAGAAGCCATTTTAATGTGAAATTATAAAATACGAGCAAGATAGATGACATGCTTTAATTCAATATATGCAGAATTATAAATGGATTATAGTTTTTTTTTTTTCTGGAGATCCGGAATAGAAGGATTATCTATAAAATTTATTTTGCTGACAAGATTTATCATCACTTTATTAAGATGGGAAGGTCATATTTGATGCAGGTCGAAATAATTTTATTTGTACAAGCAAGTTCAAGGTCACTTCGGCTAGAACCCATTTTGGTTTGCTAAAATATCTTGAAATATTGCTGCAATTGATTATGGGATGTTACTCTAGACTGCATAGAATCTCAACCAAACATTTGATCAAGGATAGCATCCAAATGGATGTTTCAACTGTATTTTGGGTCATTTACAGAGCCCAAGCAAGCATAACAGAAGACTACTACTCACTGATGAAGACACATGCTGATCACTCATCAATCTAGACAACTTATTCAACTAAAAGCATTAGGAGTACTAAAAAGCAGTCCTGAAAAGCTAGCATTCTTCACTCCAGTTCCTTCAGAAAATCTTCATTGTCAACCAAGACCTACAAAATTCATACAAAATGAATCATACTACATACATACCATTGATAACGGCAGCAAATATAACACAAGCAAGAGGAGAAAATATGGCGCATGCTCAAAATGCAATGCACTTCATTTCGGTATCCACACGTTACGAAGAAATCATGTTATCACTGATGAAGAGAAGGCAAATGATTTTTTTCTTTTAGTGCATAAAATGTGTGGCAAAACCTTGACTGAAAGTAAGACAATGCTATTAGTATTTAACTCCTGTATGCTTTAATATGCTAAAGCACAATTTTCATAACAGATACTGGTTAGGCATGGATGGCAAATGGGTTGAATTCAATAGTTATATAAATATATAAGTTGAGACATGAGATCCTATTTTTATTAGATAGTCAAACGTTATTCAACATACCATGAGAAACTTGTTCTAAATTCAAATTTATGATCAGTTTAAGTCGCTAGTCAGAATGAACTTCTTGTGGCTAAATAATCAATCTATTATTTCAGTTGAAGCGTCTACAATAAAACAAATAAAAATTAAAGTCACACCCTTACTCAATATAAGAATAAGACTTACAGTTTTCCATCCATCTGGATCTAAGAAAGAAGTGATCTTTGTATTGATGCCAGGAATTGGCCCTGGTTGCCGAGTAATCTTCCCTCCAAGCTCTTGCGTAACTATGTTCACTACCTCGGCACTCTTGTATACATCATCAGTACCAATAGCAACCTGTTATATAAACCACATAAATTTTATCATTAAGGGTTACAGAAAAGTGAAGGCAACAGGTTTAGGCTTACAGAAGGTAATATAACAATTAACTAACCTGTGCATAAGCATTTCCCTTGGTGTACTCAGTAACACCATAGTTATATGTCAACTCCAATACAGTTGTCTCATGCTCCTCTGCATACCCAAGCATAGCTAAAGTGTACTGTAGAACATGCAACATAATTCAGGAAAATCATAAGTCATGGCTTAGGCATGAAAGATGTCCTGGCCTCCTGGCCAGTAAGTAGATTGCTAAGATCGAGTTAAGATAGAAATTCACCTTGTATTCAGGTCTATCCACCTTCTTCACCACCTTCAGACCCAAGGCCTGCACAAATATAATCCCATAAGATAAGAATATAGCCTTAGTTCATAAGATACAGTTGGTTTAATTCAGTTTGTATTGAGAAACTAAGAGTAACATTTTTCAATGCAATAAATACACCAGTTTCCCATAAAAACCTACATTTTTTTATTCCTTAACTAGTGTCCTAAGGGTATTGTAAGATATCGGTTGACAGACGTGAATACTTATGCAGCTGTGTTATAATTTAACGACTTCAAACAGTTTTCACCAAAAAATGAAACTGGTTTATATTAAAATGAATGGTCATAGAAAGAAAAGATTGACTTGAACAGCTACCTTTTCATAAAACTTAATTGAGCGCTCTAAATCACCAACACGAAGCATTACTTGACACAATGGCTCAGGGGTTGAAGCTCTTTGGATGAGCTCAAAAATGTAACCATCAGGATCCTTCACAAAGGCAATAACAGTTGACCCGCCCTTAACTGGACCAGGCTCCCTAGTGACATTTCCACCCTTAGCCCGGACATCTTCAACCAATTTGTAAACCTGAAAGTGGAAGAGTCATACACTTTCGTTTTCAGTACAGGGGGCAAAATGGCAAATAGATGCTCAAGCATCAGTGAAGGTAGACTCTGGCTTACATCCGGAGTTGCAATGGCAAAGTGTCCAAAGCCAGTACCAATATCATATGAGGTCACCCCATAATCTGACAATAATATCATACGTGGAGAATGAGATATTTCATGTCCAACTCAGTCTAACACAGAATACATGGAAAGCAGAAGTACATTACATATAGAGTGCATTTGTTTGTGCCTAATTTGCAAGAAAAAGCCTTTTTTTTTAAAATGCACAACTGTTTGGACTTTGGATAAGTTTTTGGAAATAACAGAATAAAAAAAAAATTCAGTTTTCTGCTTTTAATGAGTAACTTCTTTTTTCTTTGAAATATAATGAGTAACTTCTTAAAAAAACAATTTTAGGAGAGATACAACAGAAGAGCCAAAGTAAAAGTGATTTCTGTTCAAAGCTTTTCCAAAAGACATCCATAATCAGAGAATTATGAGAAAAGCTAAATGTACGTAAGAACCACCGCATGTAGGAATGCAAAAGGTTGACAGGGCAACATACTATATGTCAATTCCACAACAAAATGGGATTGTTCAGGGCCAAATCCAAGAAAAGCATTGGCATATTTCTCCTCCGGAACATCTCTTTTCCTCAAAAGCTTCATTCCAAAAGCTTCAGTATAAAACCTGAGAGAAGTCAGAAGAGTGATGAAATTTTAAGCATCTAAACACACATCATGGTACATATGAACAACCCAAGTCAACAAAATCCTTACTTGATTGTGCGATCAAGATCACCAACACGGTACACAGCATGCAGGAAGCGGCGCCTATCTTTCTTTGGCCATTCCAACAACTCAGCATTTGGTTGTGTAGCCTCAGCCATATTCAGTGTTGATGCCAATGCTCTGAAAAACCATCCAGAAACAGAATTTATCATTGTGAAATTCAAATCATAAATATCGTTGCCCAAAAAAAGAAAAAACAAAAAAACTGATCCAATAAACTCAATATTGGATTCCACTTTGAATAGGGGTTAGAGTACCCATGTACTCTTTTCAATATACATTTTGCTTATAAAAAAACTCAATAATTATTAATACAAATTACATGGTCTAAACAATCAATCTGCCTCTGCAGCCTTCACCGGTTTGGAATGGCAACAAAGTTATATAATTCATGCAAAATGAGGTTTTTTTTTTTTACTACTTGATCTCATAATTAAACAAAAGTAAAATAATAAAAAGTCAGGTAAGTGGATAGAAAAGCTCAATTAACTTGATCAACTGGGGGTTACTGTAAGGTTTAGGGAAAATCAGTTTTTTAACAATTGAACAAGATGCGAAGCGATGTAATAACAAGGTTATAGCTATCTTATATACAAAACAGCAACGGTGAATGTAAATGGTAACCCCACAAGGGAATCGCAAAATCTCAACTTCTCAAGTCGAATCGCTACGGTTATAGATGAAAACAAACACTTAAATAAGAATAATCAAAGAAACACAGGTAAACCCCATTTCCACCGAGTTAGAGAGACAGAGAGAGGGATAACTAACCAGCGACAGCGAGAGTGACAAGACTGCAAGAGAAAGAGCAATAGAAAACCAGCTAGAATAATCTCTAACGCTTTTTGATTCTATGAATAATCTCTAACGCTTGCTTTAATAAATTTTTTAATGTTTAAGGAACTTTTTGGTGGCAGTAAATTATTGGTGTTTTGAAATTAATCCCTTTAAAAAAATTTGTTGGATTTTGGCCTCAATATTTTGAATATTTTTTATTTTGGTCTCCATCGTTAGTTTGTTTGGTTAACTTGCTGATGTGGTTGACGGTGCGTCATGTCAACACTGTCACCTGAACTGATAGTACGCACCTATCAGTCACATCAAATGTCACGTCATTTTTATTAAAATAATATATTTCCAAGAAAAATAAATAAATTCTTTTTATATAATAACTTTTTTATTTAATAAAAATCAATAAACCTAAAAAAATTTAAAAACATTTTTTTTAAGAAAACCTAACCCTACATTGTCATCTTCTCCCTTCCCACCCCCATCTTCTCCCTTCGACCACAATCTTATTGTACATGAACCGGTCGAACCCTAACGTCCCTCGTCGCGAAGTCGTGGTGTTCAAATCATCGGTTGATATCCAACCCGAATGGAACATACGCGATCAGATCCATTTCTCCACCATCGTCGCGACCTTGAATACTACGACGGAACCTGCGATCGCATCACACTGAAGAACGAACGGCGTCTCGAGCGGTTTAAGAACAGGAACTTTTTCAAGGTCACCACCACCGACTCCTATTATTCGCAGGCTCGTAAACAATCTGGATCTGGGTTTCTGGGATGAAAAAGATGAGGTTTTGGTTTAGCTGAGAAAAGGCGAAGACCCCGTGAAGAGAGATAAAGAAAATGAAGGATTTTTGGTTACGAAGTGATAGAAGAAGAGGAAAGTGACACTGTATTGTTGAAGTTGAAAGTGGTGACGCCGTTGCAGAGGAAAACAATGTTTGTTTTCAGCCACGACTTAGGTTTTTATTTATTTTTGAATTTTGATGATTGTTGTATGATTTGGTTCTTCTTTCCTGGGCACACAAACGTGGGGGTTCGGCACTGGTGAATGGGTTTGACCATGGCAGTGGTGGCACTAAGGTGGTTGGTTGCGAGTTGACACGGAAGCTCACCATCGGGTTTCATGTGCCGAAGATGGAAATGAGAGGTAACCAAAGGGGTTGCCAATAGAGACGGTACATCGTGGGTGGGAAGGGAGAAGATGACAATGTAGGGTTAGGGTTTTCTTTTTAAAAAAACGTTTTTAAATGTTTTTTTGGTTTATTGATTTTTATTAAATAAAAAAGTTATTATATAAAAATATTTTTTTTCCCGGAAATAAAGTTTTTTTAAATAAAGTGACGTGGCATCTGACGTGACTGACATGTGTGCACTGTCACCATGAGACACCCCGTTGTGCCCCATTGTATTATTAAATTAAAACCTTATTATTTATTTACTTAATCGCATACTTAACGTTAGAATACATAAAAATTAAAACTTAACTTATAAACACATAGTATAAGAAAATTTCAAAGTAAACACACCATATATATAACATACATATCATAGGTTTATGCATTAGAGTATTTAAAACACTGTCTAGGGTCTCTCGTCAGTAGGATCCCTAGCAGTCATCTTAAAACGTACAACAATTAATAGCGGAAACAAAACGTCTTATAAGACTCACTGGCCCTAGACACTAAACTACATTTCTGGAATCCACAGCTCGTCCTCCCGCCTCTGGTTCATACGGAGTTCCATCTAACTCCTCAGCAATTGGTTCCTCCATCGGGTCTTCTCGTACGATCACATCAGAAATAAAATACAACACACAGAAAGATATAGGGGATAAGAAACAGTTCTATCATCAAAAAGCGGAAAAGAGTCATAGTATATCATACAATAAATGTCATAGACAATCAACACCCATAATTAGCAATCATCCTCAAATTATAATATTGTCCTCTACCCTCAACTCATGCCATCTAAATCCTTATGCTAACATAACTGTCTCTATTCCTTTCACACTCGTCAGTAGTCCATGGTAGTCCGATGCAAAAAACTCAGTGTAGTGCACTTCTATCTTTTGATAGGATAAGACTCGACATAGTGCACTTCTATCTTTTGATAAGATAGGATCCGGTATAGTGTTCTTCTATCTTTTGATAGGATGAGATTCAGTTTAGTGCTCTTCTATCTTTTGACAGGTTAGAACTTGATATAGTGCACTTCTATCTTTTGATAGGATAAATCAGATCAACGCGTCATGGACTGAAAAAGTATCTGCATCAAAGCCTCTATATGAATCTCACTATCTCGCATCAATAACAATCTAGTACCTCAAACTCCCATCATAACCTCAATTCGCATTCTATGTCACATCTCATCCATTAGAATAACTTAATTAAACTATGCACCTCAAAGTCAATTCATTCTCTCACCCAAACAATCATCTCCCGAACAACATATATCCTTGCTTAAAATCAACTAAGCATAGTATTAAAAACCAGGCAGATCATGCATCACACAATTTAAATACCATAAAATATCACATAAGCAATTCAATATTAATAAATTCAATCAACCTCGGATAAGATAAAATCATCCAAACGTCGATAAATCTACAATCCGCGAATCACCATTGGTTTTACAGAAAAGGTTTCCAATGTGATTTTGGTCTTGTCGATTACTCGACAACTAGTAGGGTTTAGGTCGCCCTACACAATTATTATAGAATATACTACTTATCGATTCCGACTGTAGATTGGTTCTTTCCCCCACCTGAGCTTATCTCCGGAAACATGAACTTTCAGCTCCTCGTCACGACACTACGATTATTAAATCAACCTTCAACCAATCATAAGAATGAATTAATCAAACAAAATTCATCATTAACCACAAAGGCTAGGTTCGGCTATGACAGCCCAAAATAAGGCTAGGGATTTTAAAACTTTATAAACTCTTAGATCAATGATCCTTAAGCATTTATAATGATAAAACCAATGATTATAACTAAAAGAATTGAAACAAAATCCTCTAACACCAAAGGTTAGGGTTTCGGCCCATATTAGGAAAATAGGCTAGGAAATTTAGTTGGATTCAAGCTCTTGGATTTAGATCATATAGGTACTAGAGAGCTCAAATCAAGTATTAGATTTCAAAAATGAAAACAAAATCATCAAACCCTCCTTTGGGTGAGATTCGGCCAGTTAAAGAAAATAGGGAAGGAAAATATTTTTGATTACATGCTCTTGGATAATGGAAGTAGAAGACATAAAAAGATCATAGCAATTGGTTTCACATTAAAAGGATTTTTCTATGATTTTCTATGAATTTTCAAAGTTTTAGATCTAGAAATGGAAAAATATGATTCATGGCATGAACATGAGAAATACATGAATATGAAAGCTTAGATGATCAAGGAGATGAGCTTTTACCTCTTGAAGATTGAAGAAATGAAGAAAATGATCAACCTTCACTAAGTTGAAAACTGGACTGCTTGAGGGTGTGATGCTATTGTGAGTGTATCTCACAATATACTCATCCAAAATCACGAACTTTGGCCTGTTAGAAAGATAAGAAGAAAAGGAAAAAATTTGGTGTTGAAGGTTTCATTTGTTTCGAATCATAACAGGGGTGAAAAGGGTATTCTTTCTGGTGTTTTGTGGGTTGTTGAGAATTCTGGGCAGTTTCGGTATTTTGAGCATTTCTCTCAATCCACTTATCCGTTTTTGATGATGTTTAGCTTGTTGGAGATAAGAGAGAAATATGAACAACTTTTATGTTGAGAGTTTTCCTAGTTTTAGAAATGAAGATGGTCATATTTTTGGTGGGGATTCGGTGTTCTTGTGAGTTTTGTAACTTAGTTGGTGAGGAAGATGAAGATAATGAAGGTGTGAGTGAAGGGGTTGCGGTTTTATGGTATATATAGGCTATATCTTAGGCCTTGTTTGGTTTATTAGATGTTGGATTAACAGCTTTTGTGATTATTTAATTAATATAAGCTCAACCATAGTTAATAATTAACTTAACTAAGGTTATAATTAACTTAACTAAGGTTATTTTGGCTAACCATGGTTAATAATATGTGGCTCACATTTGATGGAGGTGTGACTGATTTTGGGCCACACATAGTGACTCACCAATGAGTCACCGATCCTATCCATTAGCGGTTCCCGAAAATTTCGTACGCAGTTCGGTCGTTTACCCTATTTCGGTTTTTGAGAGGAAAATAATGAAACGAAAGCAAAATGAAATAGGTATGGTTTATTAGAGGTGGATGCACGAAATTGAAGAGATGTGGGAGGTTTACAACCATGTAAAAGGAGTGATTAAGAGTGCGTAGATGTGTCTTGTTAATACCCGCGAAAGCTTGGAGGGTATTTTGGTCTTTTTACCTAAGAGTCATGATTACTAGCATTTAATGCTCATAAATGCTTGGTGACTCATCCTCCATGAGTCATCATGTATGACTCGTCGTCCCGATCTCTTGACGGGTCTCTACAGTTCCGTTCTCGACTTCGTCGGTTTCCCGATTAGGGTTTTACGCCTACGTAAAAGCGTAATATTTCGTTTTCGGTTGAAAATTTTCAAAACAACCAAACTCGTTAGAAATATGATATAAATGTAAACTATTTTGTTCACGAGTCAAAATTACGCTTTCTGATCATTAAAATCTTACTGTCAGTGAAAACACAGATTGTTTTCCGTCCGAACTTTTACCAAAATTCGTCCGAATAAACATAATATTTTATCCCTAATCAGAATTTGGAAACTAGATTTCCTCAAGGACAAAATATAAAAAAATCTACAAATTTCAGTTTTCGGGCCAAATTAGGGTTTTCTGTCGGTATAAAATTATATCGTCAGTTAAAAAACGCAGACCGGGCTCCGTCTGAATTTTCAACCCAAAATTTCACCGTAGCCTTCTACCATAAGAGAGACTATGAATATGATTTTATTTTATTTAAAACCACATTCTAACTCTCAGATTAAAATATAATTAATTATATTTTAACCGGTTAAATAGCGTAATTAAAAATCAGCCTGTCACACACCACACCTGTCAGTCCAGGTGCCAGTGCTGCGTGGCACACTGTCAGCCATGTCAGCAGGTTAACAGAGCAAACTAATGGTGGGGACCAAGACCAAAAATGTTCAAAGTATAGGGATCAAAACCCAACAAAAAATTTTACAGGGATCGATTTCAAAACACCTCTACTTTACTAGGACCAAAAAGTTCATTAATTAAACCAATTTTCAATGGTAAATAGAAATTATTGGGCTTGTTTGCTTTGTTTCCAATTTCCTGTTTTCAAAAATAATAACAAAATTGACATCTTGTTTTCATTCTATTCCGTTTCCCGTTCTTAAAGATTTGTACCGGAAATAAAACAAACAAACCCTTGGATTTTATCGGTTAATATTTTCAAAAGATTTTTTATATTCTTAGTCAATTATAAATTATCACGTCAAAAAATTAAATATTTTTAAAAAATAACTAACTTTAAAGTTACACATAAGATAATTTATATTTAATTTAATATAAAATAAAATGTAAAAAAGTTTACTATTATAATATATCAAAATTAAACTCTTTAAATAAATCAATTTCTCACTCTACATGTGTGTATTGGGATGAATGTTTCTTATAGATGATTTTGAATGAAATTAATTTTGTAAAATTAACTGGTTACAATTAAGTCTGAAGTAATGTGTATGTTTAAATATTTTTACTTTGAAAGCAAATTTGATATTAAACTTAGCATAAATTTTTGCAACACAATGGAAAATCTACTTTTTATTGTTTCTACTAGAATCACATTTGAAAACAAAATCAATTTTGTCTCACAATAAACACAATTATGATAATCACAACCACAATGGGACTCAATACACGCCTAGAAAAACTCATTTTAAATTTTAAAAAAGTTATTTTTTTCATATTTTATGAATCGCACGCCAGCATTTATGTTTAACTTTTTTCCAATAAACCCTTTTCAATTTTACTTTTTAATTAGGGAACTAATATGTGGTCCTTTTTGCAAAAATTTAAAGTGGAAACCTAGATGTCAAATTGAATAAGAAAATATCAATTGCAACTCCACCATTTGAAGAAGCAAGTTTCGATTTTCACCATCGAAATAGAGTCCCCCTAATTTATATAACTCTACCATTATTAAAATGCATGGGTCGTAATTTGTGAGCCAACTCGACTCAACCCAACTTATCGGTGAGTTGGATAAAATTTGGTTCATTTAGAATTAATACCTATATATAATTTTAACCTGGCTCACCAATCAATGGGTTGGGAATACTTGGGATGATTCAACTCGACTTGAGCCGGAGTAATTCATGGATCACATCTTTTTTTTTAACAACTTTGTGAAAATGCAACACATCACATGTCATTTTTTTTCATTTTCTTTTGAATTTGTGATCGAGAGAAGTGGGAAAACAAATGAATTTGGATTCTCTGATGTTAATAAAGTGACTGTGACAGATTCTAATCTAAAAAAAATGTAGTTTAAGCACCCAACTTTACCATGAACCACCCTCCACCAGACTTGGATTGCTTCATTCAAGCAAGCCACACAACCTTTTGTATATAAAAAAAATTGAAAATAAAAATGAAAAATGAAAAATGAAAAAATATAAAGAAAAAAGGATTTCAGTGCCTAAGTAAATGAGCATTCCCTTTTTGTTTTTAAGGTGCTAGCTTTTTTTAATAAAAAAAAATAGTGATGCTAATGAGTGTCCCAATATATTAGTTAAAAATTTCAATAAAAATACGTTTTCATTAAAAAATTAAAGATAATATTTATTAAAATATTGAATGTATCACTTCTTAATAAAAAATTTCTTTAATCAATTATCTTTACTTGTTAGTATTTTTCATAAAAAAAAATTCTTTTTTAAATTTTTTTAAATATTGTGGAGTCAACCTACATGACCCAGCAATCCCGGATTTTCTATTTCTGATGCAAAATGTGAGCCGGCGGCCCGTCTATATAACCCTCTCCGGTCGAATCGGAATGTACTATTGCAACCTAAATATCCACTCTCGCCTGTCTTTGCTCACATGAGACATTCAACGCAGCTTCAAGGTAAACTCTAATATTGTTTTTCACGTTTACTATAAAAGTGAAAAAGTTTTACTTGATTAGTTTTAAAATAGTATCCCTAAAATTGAAGCCCTCTTTATTTCTTGCATGTTGGTTTATAAATGCTTGTTTTTTCTGGGTATTGTTGTGTTACTAAGTGATTTGATCCTCCTATAAGTATCTCTTTTACTAATAATTTCTTTATGGATTAGAGTAATTGAAGGAATAATAGTGATTGCTGTTATTGAAGATTTGAAGGAGTGAAACTTGTAAGATATCATGATTTAGAGTTGGCAAATTTTTTGTTTGGAAATATTGGTTTCATGCAACGGAATGCTATTTCATTTTTGAAATTTAGGGTTGTTTTTGATTGATAAGTTTTGGTTTTTGGTTTTGGAACTGTTAAAATTTTCTTTATTTTTTTTTCTGTTGTCATCTTTGGTGAACCTACACAATATAATCACCCCGCATTAGTTTACAATAACAACAACCAAGCCTTATCCCACTAGGTGGGGTCGGCTACATGGATCAAACGACGTCATAACGTTCTATCATGAATCATGTTTGTAGTTAAAATCATTGACCTCTAAATCTTTCTTAATAGTTTCTCCTATCGTTTTTCGTGGACCACCTCTGCCTCTAGCGATTGGATTGCCCTCCATCTCGTCTATCCTCCTCACTACGCAATCTACAGGTCTCATCTATACATGTCCCAACCACCTAAGTCGAGATTCAACCATCTTTTCTAATGTTATCAATCATAATCCTATCTCGTCTAGTTTTTCCACTCATCCAATATAGCATTCTCATCCCTGCTATATTAATTTTACTCTTGCGTTGATTTTTTACTACCCAACACTCCGTCTCATACAACATCGCCGGTTTAATAGCTATAAGGTAAAATTTTCCCTTTAGCTTGAGAGGTACCTTTTTATCACACAAAAAACATGAAGCCTTTCTTCATTTCAACCACCCCGATTGAATCCGATGGTTTACATCTCTCTCAATTTTTCCGTCATTTTGTATAATAGATCCAAGATATTTAAACCGTGTGACTTGTGGTATGTTGTGATCTCCAACTTTCACCTCAAAGCTAGAGGTGTTTCACCTTTTGCTAAACTTAGATTCCATATACTCCATCTTGCTTCTACTCAAATGGAAGTCAAGTGCTTCTAAACCCCGCTTTAGTTTAAAAGAATGTAAAATTAAACCAAATTAACCCAATTAAGATTGATTGATGTGGATTTTTCTTTGAGCCACCCCTTGCCAGCTCTTCCTTTGTGTCTCTTTACCTCCTCATTGTTATTCCTTGTCACTTT
Organism: Sophora flavescens; assembly: GCA_030762895.1. Classification (NCBI taxonomy): domain Eukaryota; kingdom Viridiplantae; phylum Streptophyta; class Magnoliopsida; order Fabales; family Fabaceae; genus Sophora; species Sophora flavescens. Next base: position 106,840,116 of record CM061062.1, read on the forward strand.
GCCTCATCAAACCTGCCATGCCTATGAGGCCATGGCAGTGAGGTGCACGAAGATTTGCGTCTCTGGTAGCCAGATTGGTCATGGTGCATTACAAGGAGATTTTCCAAGATTTGCGTCTTATTGAGGAGATTTGCTAGGATTGTACATGCACAGTTTGTGGGACAATCTTTTTTCTTGGTATTCAGTTTTTGTGTCTTTTGTTTTCTTGTCTTTTTTGGTATTCTATGAATGAAATCAATGTTTGAATTTGAGATGCAGTGAAATTTGTGAAATATCAGGATGTAGAGTTGGCCATTTCTTTGTCTTTGTTTGCTAGATAAAAAATTACAAATATTAATTATTTTTGTGTTTGAATATTGCTGTGAGAGAAAGTGAGAAGGGGGAGAGAGGAAGGGAAGAACATTGAAATATGGTAGTGACATCTCTTGCAAACGCATTATCAGACATTTTTGTTTGCTTAAGTAACAAAATTCTTTGTATGTATTAAAGTTGAAGTATTTTGAGAAATATGAATGTTCTTTTCTGAACATCTATATTAGTAAACCATATTGTGAAGAATGAGTTGCTCTTCTTTCCTTTTCTATATGAAGGATTCAACTGTTTGAAGCATGTCATCACGTTCATGTAAGCTGTAGAAAGACTCATTTAATAATAGTAATGGGTTTTTTAACATGCACTTGGAATAATTTCAGCTAGGCCTAGATACCCTCCATAATTTTTTTTATGAATTAAATCTACATATTTATCTTCATACTATACACTAATCTTGCATTTAAATGTTGGGTAGATGATGCAACAAGACTAAAGTAGTGTTTGGCCCAACTTTTTTTTTTGGCTTCTTTTCTTCTTAAAAGGAGAAGTTGGGATTTGGGCCAAACATTTTTTAAAAGATCTTAAAAATAAGTAGCTTAGTTATTTGCAAATAAGAAAAATTAAAAAAGTAGTAGCTTGTAAAAAAGCTACTTTGAGGAGCTTTTGCGGAGTTTATTCAAGAAGTTCCCTCGTCAATCCCCAACTCTTCCTAAAATCTCATCTTCCCCATGTGAGTGCCAAGTGCCAACGTCTCTCCATTGAAGCAGTTGTCTCACAGTTGCACCATCCCACTGCCATCAGTCCGTCTTTTCTTGCTGTTGCCGCCGTTGTTTCTCCCCTTTGTCGCCATCATCATGTTGCTTCTGAAGGAGGCATAAACCGTAAGGCTTTGCATCCCAACAATTGCATTATTTCCAGATCCAACTCAAAATGTGATTTATTATTCACACACGCATCACTTTCTACACTCTCCATATGCATTTGTATGCATCAAAATGCACATTCTTTCTTTCTGATCTGTCCTGTTCCTTGTTTCTGGCAATGTTTCTTTTGCTGGAATGAATTTTATTTGTTTATTTATTCGTTATTCATTTATTATTTAATGGGTTTTTCAATTGTTTTTTCTGGACGAGTGGCCCTTTGGGTTAATGTTTTTGTAATGGGGTTCTGTTTGGTTGATGGGAAAATTTAAGTAAAGGTGTGGTTACTTGTTGAGAAAACGTGTAATGGGGTTGAAGAAGAACACAAATCATTTTGCATGTTGAAACTTGAAACCTGATCTTTTTCTTTTAAGTTTTGATATGTTTCGAAGTTTTATTTTTTGGTTCTTGGGAAACATTGTTCACTTAAAACATTTACATGGCATGGCTTGATCGAGTTTTGGGGAAAAAAACAAATATTGAATCCATTTGGGATTTACACTATAGAATATTTCTTTTTCATAAACAGAGCATGTATTCCTTGGGATGATCTACATGGTTATTGGTTAACCTTTAAAACAATAAAACTTAATTGAATTTCCCAGGGATGCAGGGCTTTTCTTAATCGTCTTCTTTTCTGGCATATGTTGCCTTTTTGGAAGTAGTTGTCTTGTCGAGTTTGAATTATTAGAGTCTTAATCATTGATTGGAGATACGTGTCAACCAATATGATTGCTTTCCTTTTATGCGCTTTAGTCTTTTCTTTTGAGTGGCTTTGCTTCTCTTGAATAGGTAGACAATTGATTCTATTACATTTAATTTGTTTATGTTAAACAATCCACGACCACATATGCTTCCATGCTTTTGGACTGTCATGACTTTAATTTTTTACGTATTCCTTTGTCCCTTGGTTTAAACAAAACTGTTGTGATTTGTAGAGAATGTAGAGAATATTCTCATATCGTCTTGGGTTTATTAAATTTATTTAGGCATGTTTGGTGCAAGAGTGTTTATATGTGAGTGTCGGAATCAACTATGGTTATGGTTATTGTTGTAGTGAGAGAGGGAAGATAGCAGGATTGGTGATGTTGTTAGAGTTAATATGAATGTGTGCCAAGAGAAAACAAAAGAATGCTAATGAAAAGAATGCTAATGAGTGTCTTTAGGATATTGTTTAAGGAACTAAGAAAGGAAATTGTATTGAAAAATGATGTATTTAATACATTGAAAAGTGTTACACTTAGTTTTTCAATACAAACTTTCATTTTACTTGGTTCATATAATCCTAGAGGAGTACTAGATGGTAGTTGTATGGATGGAGTTCGAAATCAAATAGTAGTCGCATTGATGGAAAATAAAAATCTTTATGATATTATCGAATTCTCTTTAAAGAAAATCTCATTTAGTTTGTTAAAAATGTGAAGGTTACGGTGCATCATCTATCACAGTAGGACTTTGACCATAGGACCTGGTCATTTGGGTTGATTGGACTTTGACCATAGGACCTGGTTAAAAATTCAACTACTCCAAATGGCAATCTGGTTGGTCCGGATTGTGCCACTTAGATGGTGCAACCATACACCACTTTGATGAACAGGACACCTTAGACAAAAAATAATAATTTACTTTAATTATAAAATATAAAATATTATACTAAAATTTGTTTTAACCAATGTATTTCAAAATAAAAAACACTATCAAAGAGCTAAGGGTTAAGGAGGAAGCAAATTGGTGCTTTTCCAAATACCACCCATAAAGTCATAAATAATGAAGAAAAGTTTGGGTCGGCCGTTTTAAAATCGAAACGGCTTCAGCTTTTTGTAAGATGTAAGCACTCATGTCAGCAAAACCAGCACCCTAGTTATATTTTAATACGGAGTATTAATCAACGAATTAAATACTAAATCAATCAAGCATAATTTGACCTGTTTTAAGAGCCTTACAAGTTTTTTTTTTTTTTTTGAGAGCCTTACAAGTTACAGCTAGCAAGTTTTTGTTAGTGTATTATTTCCCAAAATAATAAATAAATTTAATTAACATGTATTGTTAATGTAAAGTCTTTTGGAATGCTGACCAATCAAAAATTATTTTATGAAAGACATCTAAATTACTATGATGAAAATAAAAAATTTTTAATAATATCACAATGATAATTTATAATGAGTTTTTTTTATCAAGGTTAAAATTTATACTTTCAAAAATAAAATACTTAGTTTTTCAATAAATAATTTCTGTTTTTGAGTTTGTTAACCCATGTAAGGTTGTACATGATAGAAAAATTCATTTATAATTGATTAATGGTGTAAATATTTTTTATACATATACCAGAGTAACTGACCCGTGCCATGTACGGGTAATTGACATTGGGAAAATATGGATATTTGATGTGAAAAATAAATTATTATATTTAATAGATGTTATTAATAAGAAAGAAAGGGACACTAAATTGCATAAAAATTAATGTTTTTTCTAGGCAAAAAATAATAATTAACGTTAATATTTTAGAATTCAAGCCTGTACGAATAATACCCATCCTTGTGAATTAACTGAAATTTATCTTTAAGTGTAAATCCCTCCATTGTTTTTTAAAATTTTATTCCCACATATAATGTTTTATCTATGATTTCTATATGGATCAATTCACATATATAGATGTTAATGTTTTTTCATGTGAAATATTATGTTGAAAAAAAAAAAGTTGACCAATGTTTTTTACAACATATCCATATAGGCCCGTGCTACGCATTTAAAAAAATTATAATCATACACCTAGGGTTTAGAAGAAGCAATATTATGAATACATTTAGATTAAAATTACAAGTAATTATATATATATATATGTGTGTGTGTGTGTGTGTATTATAATATATATATGGTTCGGAATCTTCCCACTGCTACAACTATAAGTATTTCCCCTTATAATTAGGATGTTAATATGGTTTTTCATAAAATGTTGATTCCCATATATTAACTGTAATTTTATATAAAATTTTATATACCTTCATATATAAAATTTATTGTTTAGAACATAGTTATAGTACAAAGATTCACAAATAAGTATATATATATATATATATAACCAAATAAGAGGATGATATATTTATATTTAACAATAGATATAAGATTATAAATTTTTTATAAATATATTTTATATCATTTATACTTATATTTATAAATATATTATAAATATATAACTTTAATAGATGTATAATTTGAAAGCCATAAAATATTAATTAAAAAGCTTTTGTTATAATAAAAATGTTACCATTTATGCATTGATTTAATTTTAAATTTCAAAATTTATTGATTATTTTTTAAATTAAAAAATTCAAAACATTAAATCATTCTGTCTTCAAACGAACCACATCGCGACATGTAAACAAAAGGAGGGAAAGACTTTGGTGTTGACACGTGTGAGAAATTTCTTTGAGTGAATGCACTAATGATTGACATATGTGAGGTTGAGTGAATGCACCATTGATTGACATGTGTGAGGTTGCCATTTTGAAAACATTCTCAATTGTTATTATAGATATAGATTATTATTATTATTATTATTATTATATAATCAATTGTTAGCATTCTGTAATGGTTTTGATTTAAAAAATATTTGTATTAATATTTCACGTTTATTTTAAAGCCAGTAATATTTACATTTGATTTGCTGCTCATGTGCTATTATTACATTGATTATTTTTACCTTTTTTTAAAATAAGAAATTAAAACATAGCATCATATATATACCAACAAATTAAAAATTCCGTAAATACAATAAATAACTCAAGACATTCACCCTTAAAAAATGATAGGCTGATTGTAAACAATAATTGCGAAAGCAAATGCATGAGGTTGTGACACATCATACTTTTTACGGAAGTAATGCTTTAGATTATGATACATGAGAGAGGATTTTAAAGAGAACTTGACACTTGTAAGTTTTCTTCTTTGAGATTATTCTCAACTGTATATAGTATAAATTAATTGCTCTAATTCCATTAAGTGCGATATTCCAATGGATTATTATTATTATAAGATAATAATAATGTTATAATGGAAATCTTGATTTTATGCATGAAAAATCATATTGAAAAGGCATGAAATCTGTTTGAAGTAATTAAATGTATAATTAGAATAATTAAAAAATATAGTTAAAAGAATTTAATGATAATTAGTAGAGAGTTTAAAAATTTTAATTTTAATTTGAAAATTTTCAGTTTAAATTTTTTAAACAATATTAAATATACAATAGTTTAAATGCTAACAAAAATATATAATAGTTTTTTTTATGACAAACTTCAAGTTAAAGATTTTTTAAAATAACTGCACGAAAAATATGAGTAACAACCACAAAGTCAAGAGTGAGTATACATTAATTTGGTACCTCCAATACCCCCTAATGCTATCAATACAAACTGCTCTATTTCCTACTAGCTTGAGGCCATGTGTGTGCAAATACGCTTAAAAATTAAAACCCTAATTAAAAAACTTTGAAGAAGTGCAACAACTTTGTTGGGGGGACTCGTCATTCGTCTTCGTAATCGCTGTATTGAATATTTATAAAATGCTAAAATTTAAATTTAGGAGGAAAAGAATTTAAAATAAAATTATATTAGATACTAAAGAAATGAATTTCATTTTGATATGTGACATTATCAACATTGGCATAACATTATTTATATAATAATAATAATAATAATAATAATAATAATAATAATAATAATAATAATAATAAACTTTAGGTATGATTCAATTTGATTTTTGATTTGAGTCAATTTGGTTTAGAACCTTACTAATCAAATCTTAGTTTACAATATAATATGATTATTATTATTATTATTGAAATATTGTATATCATATACCAGACTATTTAAATTTATTTGAATTTGATCGAAGATAATAAAATTTTATTTCAAATATTTAGATAATTTATTTATGATCTATTTTATATATTAAATTTTTTAATTGATCACTTTCTTTGTATAAGATTTATAATTTTTGTATGAAATTTTAAGGATAAATCAATTTGATCTTTATATTGATTGATATGAAAATAATATAATTTTAGATAGAAAATAAATGGATATCGTGTTTATATGTGACATTATTCATATTTAATAATATTATTTTATATAATAATAATAATAATAAATTTATTGCTATTAATATCATGATTGATGGATATTTTAGATGTGATTTAATATTATTTAAATATTGATTAGAGTTAGTTTGAGTCAATTAATTATAAATAACATAATTAGTAATATTATCATTTGATTCAAGTTTATATTTGATTTGATATTTATGAAAATACTTGAATTAAAGTTGTTAAAAAGATAATTAAAAAAACAAAAATAATTCAGGCGGAGTTATCAAAGAATTTAATGTTTAATCTTGGCCCTAGGAATGCGGCAGCGTTAAAACTCGTGAGGGAGAGTTTTGCCGTCCTTATGGTCCTACTCGGCTGGAGGGATTATTCTATGCAGTTGCGTGCGGAGGATACCCTGGGAAACCAAAAAAAGAATTTAATGTTTGTTAAGTGATATTAGCCTATTATTTAAAATTTATTATATTTTATCTAACAAATAATAAAATATTTTTAGAAGAAAAATATTTAATATGATGATAACAATTGGTTTCAGACAAAAATAACAAAATCTTGCTTCATAAAATATTATTATTATTCCTTAATGATTTAATTGTTATTTGAAATTTATTAATATACTCAAATTATTTGTATATTCTTTAAATAATCTTTATCATATTGAATATGTTGAGTAAATAGTTACACGATCGTATTTCAATTTGATTTTTTAAATATGTTTTGAGGGATATATATCATAATATACTATTAGATTATACATTTGAGTATTTAATAATTATTCAATTTTATTTGATATCATTTTATTAATTTTTATATTAATCGAATTATTCGAATAAAATATATTTGAATTTGAATTTGAGAAGCGACAATTATTAAGTTTAAAAATTTGGATGTTTTACTTATAATTTATTCGTTATTTTATTTTATTAATTGATTATTTTATTTACTTCATTTGTACAAGCTTGATAATTTAATTATGATATTTTATGTATGGACTATTTTAATTATAGTTTTATTTGATTCAAGTCACAATATTATCCCTTATGTAGTAAATCTACATCATAAAATAGTAGTAAATAATGATTAATGATGTTTTTGACACAATGATTGATATACTAATATACTAATTTGAAATCAATAAGTCATTTAAGAGAATATATTTATGATTCAAATCATGGTTATTAATTGAGATATTATAATATTGATTGTATATTTATGATTCAAATAATGGTTATTAATTGAGATATTATAATATTGATTGTGTTAAATAAGAGTAAGAGTGATAACAATGGTTTTGCTGGGAAAAATGAAAATCTTGATTTTATTATTACTATTATTATTACTAATTAACCTGATTCCATTAAGTGCAGATTCCAACGTATTGTTATTATAAGTTAATGTTTTGATGGAAATCTTGTTTTTATGCGAGGTCACCCATCCCAAAATTACTCCAAGTCAAGCACGCTTAACTGTGGAGTTCTTAAGTGATGAGCTCCCGAAAAGAAGATGCATCTTGTTAGTATAGGTAGTACCAATCAATTCATATAAGCCTTCCTCAACTGTATAGTCTCGTACCTACACAGTCTCAGGATCCCTCTCATTCAGGTGTGTAATCAGTTCATTCATGTGTCTCTCCGCTTAGAAGTCTACCAGGAGCCGCTCCTTGTCCGTGCCTTCTTGCACCGGCGACCACTCCCCACCCTCGTCAGCCCCGGGTGTCACATGCCCACCAGCTTCCACTTGGTTCGCCCCCGAACCACACCATACTGGGAGAGGTGCTGCTTTGATACCATTTCTGTAACACCCCCCTTGGGCATTACTATGTGAACACGTGCGAAAATAAATTAAAAGAATTTTGTTGGTTGCTTTCGGATAATTGATTTATTTAGGGTCAGAAAATCTGGGTGTAAAATAATTTCTCCTGAATACTTCGAGTATAACGTGCATAATGTTGTTTTGGCTTCAACGACTCAAGAGGGGGGTGAATTAAGTCTTCTTAAAATATTTCCCTCTTAAAAATTTTTCACAAAAATCTTCAAATCAGAGTTGCGGATTTGTAGCCTCAGGATCTTTTACAAAATCAATGAAGGGCTTATATAAAATATTGAATAGAAGGTGATGAAGATAAGAAAGATTGATTCAGAATTAATACAGAATAGGTTTGGGTTCAAGATTCAATAATAACAAGATACAGAAACTGATTAAACCTTTAAAGATTAAGAACAAGTTATGCAAGTTTCAGATATAAGCATTAACAATTAAGAACGAACTTGCAGGTTTGATTTGAGATTAGTTCGCCAGTAATCAAGAATGGTTTTGATCAACTCAGTTTTGAACGCAGGTAACACAGTCTTGCTTACAATCGAACTCAGATTTCAATACAGTTTATACAGATCAAAAACAGAAATTATATTCAACTTTAAATATCAAAATCACAGGTTCTTGATCATAAACAAAAAGTAAGGAGTTTGAGTTTAGAGATACTACACAACCAGATTTATCCTAGTTCAGTCACCTCCACTGTGACCTACATCCAGTCCCCACTCCACCTGTTGGATTTCACACACTAACACACAAGCTTTGTCAGGTAGCTCGAAAAACCTTCACACCACATAGCACTCCTTCACCTCGAGATACCACACTCTTGTGAAAAGCCTCAATGTTCAACCTTAGGGATACCTCACCCTAATCACTCAGAGAGACTCCCTCTCTCTTTACAATCATAATGTAAAACAAAAGTTGATTCTTAACTCTCAATAGTCAGATAAACAAATTGAAGCACTTATGAGAATGAAACACTCTTTTCACAATAAGCTCAAGAAAGAAGATGAATGATTTTAACAATTTGATTTCGTATGTAATGATCGATATATATATTTAAGTGTTCCTTTGATCCCTCTTTATATAGAAAACAAGTTATGGTCGTTGGGATCAATCAAAACAGATTTGGATTTGATTAACAGAATCTGTTTTCTTGATTCTGGTTCTTGAAATAAGATTCTGATAGTTCTTATAGAATTCGCGTCCATCTTGAAAATAACCACGTCCATCTAGCCATTAAGATTTTACATTTGGATGGGCTAGTAGACGAGCTCCATATACCACGTCATTGGACGGATACTCCTTTAAGAACTTAGCAAGTCCAAAGACATGTGTGGACGAGCGCTTGTATCACTTACTTTAGTGGACGTGCGCTTGTGTCGCTTTAGTTGACGTGCGCTTCTGTCACTTATGTTGGATGAACGCTTCTATCACTTGTGTTTGGACGTGCGCTTCTATCACTTGTGTTGGACGTGCGCTTCTATCCCTTGTGTTGGATGAGCGCTTCTTATGAAATCTTATTTCCAAAAATCATTTTCATTAACGAAAACTTATTCTTTTTAATGCAGGTTATGAAAAATGATTTTCTTCATGCATCTTTTTGATTGAGCTTCTTTGTGACTAAGAGATTTATTTCTCTTACAAATCATCTAAGACTTAAATATAATTTCTCCATTAAACTTTTGTCTTGATGATTCCTTTGATCTCTTTCTTTGCTCTTTGACTCCTCCATGTAGCTCTTTCGATTCCTTCAAGTTCTTCGTTGAATATTCTCCTTTAATTGCTCGCCGAACTTGTTGATTATTGCTTGATACCTGTCTTTACAATTTGACACTAAAAACACTTGCATACACATTAAGTTGTATTTGTCATTTATCAAAATCTCTAAGTCATTGAGTCTAACACATAACACAATAATAATAAAAACCATCTAATTCACAAAATCCCTCAGGTAAGCTCCCCTTACCTGAAAACAAAATGTCTCTGATAAACGATCCTCCGGAAATCCAAGTAATGCCGATAACGCGTGTACATGATAATCTAGCTTATCCTTCATTAAACACAACAATCAATTAACAAACAAACAACTTAATCAAACCTATAATCATATACGTTGGTTTCGGCCTAGGGCTGAATTTGGGGTTAGAAATCTCTAAAATTTCTAAACTCTTGGATTAGTGATTCATAATCACTTAAAACCCTAAATCAAGAATCATGGTACAAAGATTGAAATTAAATCTTCCAATACTCAAACAATTAAATTGCGGTCATGAAAAATAATATGGCTTAGAGACCTTGATTTAGTTCAAACAACATAGATCCAATACCTATATGACTTACAAGATTGAATCATGTAAAGAAAATGAACAAAATCCCCCCCACCCACCCCCACCCACCCACCCACCACAAATACCTAGGTTCGGCCTCTTTAGGTTAAATAGGTTAAAAAAATTTGTTTGATGCAAGCTCATAGATCTAGAGTATAGAGATGATAATAGGATCATAGAAATTGGTTTCACGCTCATTGGATTTTCCTATGATTTTCTATGAATTTTTGAATCTAGAAACCCTAATATGCATCATATTGAGAAAGACTTCAAAACACAAAAGTAATTGAATAACATTATGCTAAATAGGTGAGATGAGCATGGTTTACCTCTTGGAATCAAAAACTTGGCAAGAAGTCTCCTACTTCCTTCACGAAACAAGCTTATGTAACTTAGTGTTTTAAGGGTGGAAATGAACAAAGGTTAAAGAAGATGATGACTTAGCCTTTTATAGAAGTTAGCATGGGCTCTTGAAGGAGTTTGGGCTGTGGGGATGGAGGGGCAATTGGGTCCAAAGTGCAAATTTTCAAGGGCAAAATGATAATCTTGTACAATGGTAAACTTGTGAATAAAACCAACATTAAGGACAAACTATTAATTTCCTCCTAAAATCCACCATGACAATGAGGAGTCATCCTATGACTCACCCCTTGTGACTCATCATGATTTGACATGTACTTTATCCGTTAGCGGGTCCCACAAATCCCGTTTTCAGCTCCGTCGTTTACCCGATTTCGTATAACGCCCGCATAATATATATTATTTCACTTTTTAAGTGAAAAATTTTAAAATAGCCAAAGAAGTTGGAAACTTCATAAAACCTTAATTTTTTCGTTCACAAGTCAAAATTAGGTCATTTGAGCAGTAAAATTCTTACTGTCATTAAATCGCGGACCGGGTTTCGTCTGAATTTTCGACCAAAAATTTAATCGTAGCTTTATAAGGCAAAGTAGAGTATGAATATGACCTTGGTTTATCCAAAATCATTTTCTAGGTTTAAAGATAAAATTATAAACATTGTTGTTTATTTTACCGATATAAAAACAGTAAACAGTGAAAAACAGGGTGTTACACGTGAAAAAATAATATTGAAAAGGCATGAATCTGCACTTGCCTATTATCTATTTAAACAAATTCATTTATTAGTTTTAAAATAATCACAACACATTGATGACCAATTCGATTTGAAATCGAATGTAATAGTAAGTCTGAATAAGGAAATTTTAAATTATTGGAAGAAATTAAATGTATGATTAAAATAATTAAAGGAAGTAGTTAAAAGAATTGAATGATAATAACTAGAGTTTAAGATAATTAATTTCAAATACAAATTTGAACTTTATTTTTTGAAATAAAATTAAATATAGAACAATTTAAGTGCTCACAAAAAAGACAAATATGATAATGAACTAAATGAAAATTGAAGAGACCGTCTTCTTCATTCTTTGTGAGTGAAGATCAATTGATAGTGGTACCATCTTCTCTAGCTCCATCTTATGGGTTCATTTTTAAAATGAACCGTAACCCCTAAATATGTGTGCATCGTATAGATATAAAGAAGATAATAAATTAACACTAAACTATTAATTATGCTTGAGATGCTTTGATAACCAAGAAAAATAATTCTCTGTACTGGAACTATGAATTGTAATGGACCATACTTTCAATACTGCTCAAGTGTTGAAGAGAATAAAATCGATTCACCCTTTGATTCATCTAAAACGCATGGTGATCATTGAGGAGACCCTACATTTTTGTTTTTGTTTTTGTTTTTCAAGCATGCACCTTTTGAGCTCCTACATTTCAGTCTTCATTGCTTGTATCAACGAACAATAGAAACCCATAAAGTAACAAATAGATGAAATGTAAATAGAGAAGGGATGCTTACCTTTTAAAGATTTGAGATGGTGCTCTGAAAAAATCAAAAAGAGCGAGAATCAGAGGGTTGCAATTTTATGAGTAGGGAGCAGAGATGGTGTTCTAAGAAACTAATAGTAAAAAAATCATGAGAATGACCAGGGAAAAATATGAAATGAGAAACGTGCATGGAGTGCACATTTATAGAAAATAGTTAAATATTGTCACATCTCTCTTTTTGTTTGTGATTTGAATCCAAATTTAAAAATCGATTGATTTTTTCCTATAATTGAATGTTAATGAATAGAATTATAATTGATTGATTCAAGTAATTAATGCCAATGATTTTTGCTATTCATATATTTGAAAATCAATTTTAATTGTTGCCTAATATGTGCAGAAAATCAAATTAATGTTAATAAAGGTAATTAGTTTCAAATCAAAATCAAATTTGAATAAATTTACAAATTAATGATCTGACCCTTGAAACACTCTCGTTGCGACACGTAAGACCTCGTTGATGTGGCATAGCTCAGAGAATGACACCTATGAAAAATTGCTTTGAGGTATATTCTAAAATGTATATATAATAGATATCAATTGAATCAATAATAAATACATCATTTTTTTTTACGCAAAACAAGTAGATTGGTCTCATACGTTTTTTTTAGTTTTCACATTAGTCCTATAAGTTTTTTATGTTTCATATTAATCCCATACATTATCTTCAGTTACCATATTAGTCCTAAAACTGACCCCGTCAAGAAGGAATTGACGGAAAGAACTAATATGGAAGACGGAACATAACGTATAGTGTAACATCCATGATTTCATTTGTGGTTTACATATAAGGATTAGGTTTAGGGCTTGAATTATATAGGGTAGATGTGGTTTGAGGCATAGAGACCTTTGCATGTTAAGTACGCAGCATTTTCGGGAGAGTTTGAACGTAAGAACAGAATTAGGGTTTTTCCGGTGAGGTCTTTGAGACGTCTAAGTGTGAAATAAGAATTTTGGAGTTAGAGTTGATATTAGACCTTTTTGATGGTTTTAGGTTATTTATTAGGTCCTAATGAGCCTATATCTCAAATTTAAGCGCAATCGGACGTCGAATGGACCCTGAATGTAAATAGTTGACTTTTTGCCAGAAGTCAACGCTCGAGCGTGTGTGTATCCACACTCAACCGCCCAAGTCAACTAGACAAGGGCCATGCTTTGACTTGCCACGTGTCATCAGGGCTTACGTGGCATCTTGTGAGTGGATGCATGGAGCGGTGGCTTTCCATGCTCAAGCGTGGCATTTCCCACGCTCGAGCGTGGAATTTCTCACGCTCGAGCTTGGGGACGCTGATGCACTAAAATAAAAGAGTGACTTAAGTCACTTAGTCACTCAGCAAGAAAGACAGAAACAAAGAGTTGAGAAACTGGGAGGAGAGGTTCTAGAGAGAGGGAGAGAGGAATCTTAGAGAGAGAAAGGCTTCTAATGAGAGTTGTGAGAGTTTCGATTGTCCCATTACGAATCGGAGTACATCGTTGTGTTCGTATCAACGATATATATCTTCTTCTCTTCTCCGTTTCTTCAAAAACCAAAGGTAAATCATCCTCTTTTATGTCGAAACTCCGTTCGTTATGTTTCTCGTAATATCTTTTGTTTCATTTGTCGTAATTCAATTTCGTCTTCAAGTATGAACTCGTAGTAATATGAGCTTCACAATGTGATGCTTAGGTGAATTTTTGGAAGCTCCGAGACCCGAGAATCGTGCAGGGCAGAATTGAGGAAGTGAGAGGAAGTCTCGTTTTGCTTCGTTTCGTGCATCGTACGACTCTTCAGGTGGGGGAAAGAAACTATTTAACGTCGGAAACAACGCGGTTACATTTAATTCGATAATGACTTAGGGCGACCCAAACCCTACACGAGAGTGAGTAACGGACAATATCTATACCACATTGGGGACTACTTAGTGGTACCGATGATAATATAGAAATTGTGCGTTTATCGTCGTTACGATATATATATATATATATATATATATATATATATATATATATACATGATTATATACATGATTATTTTATTATGTAATGATTGCATGTTTGATTGGTTGACTTGATATTGGTACTTGATGTATGATAACATGAATTTATAATTATTTTTGAAACTGTTTTATTTATTATTATTGTATCTTGGTATTTATTATTATGGAATTAATGACATGAGGAAATATGATGATGACTGTGATGATATGATGAGTGTTATGATTGTTCTTAGAGGATTGAGTAAATCATAAGTTATGTTGAGACACGAGGATGTATTGGGGATTGCATACGATATGTGATAGTGGTGCCTAACCGAGATGATTATCGTGAAATGAGGCTGAGAATGATGAGATGAGATTATTTTGAGGTTATCTATGAGATTATGATGAGCGGTTAGGGCATTAGGGGGTGACCTGAAACATGGTCTGTGATATGAAGGACCTGAAACATGGTCGAGTGGACCTGAAACATGATCGTGTGGGGTCTATGCCTCAAAGGAAGAATTCTCGGGGATAGGCTAACGGCGGCGGACCGTCCAGAGATGATTTCATTTTAGTCGCAGCTATAGTTCATGCATTGCATGAGCATCCTGGATTGTGGTCCAGAGGTGTGCACCGGGTTGTGTAGCTATAGTGTCATTGCTTTGCGTGGGCACCCTCCATCCGCGGACGAGGGTGTGCGCCGGGGACTCTGGGCCGTGTCGATTATATTGTTGTGATATGCGGATATGGCCGATACCTGAGGAAATTATTCATACAGCATTTGCATTGCATCATGATGGAGGGTAGAGGAAAGATCATAGGTGTAGATTGAGGATGATTGTGTTACATATATTTATACCTGGGAGACAGATGTTTAGTGTGCCATTATTTAATTAAATGTAACTAAACCCTTTCCACGTTTGATGTCATATGGCTTCTTATCCCCTTTTCTTTTGCTGTGTGTTGTGTATATATATGTTTTGGTACTTCAGACTCCGTCAGAGCAGATGGCGCACTGGGACCACCCATGGATGACCCAGGATCCAGGGTTCCCCCTCTCGGGGACTTATGAGGTGGAGTTCTTAGACCCGCACGGGTGGCTTGTGGATCCGGTCACTCGTTTTGCGGTATATACGGGTCCTGTGTCCATCACTACGGGGCTTGGGCAGGGAGCGCCCATCAGATTTGTTGGCACGTTTCGTTTCGGCACGACCTTCCCGTTTCTGATAGGACAGCCTGATGGACACATACCACCGATGCCGCCTATGTTCGGGATGGCCCCTGTACCCTTGGTACCTCTTGATGCCTTGGTACCCGGGTTTGCACCCGCACCTGCACCCACACCAGCGTCGGAGCCCGAGTTGGCACCTATTCCGGAGGAGGACCCAGTTGCCCCCGCTCAGGATCTAGCACCCCTTCCTGAGGTACCCGCACCTCCAGAGGTCCGTGCTACGGTTTGAGTCTTCGCGGGTATCTTCTAGACGACTACATCCTCAGGATAGCAGACTCTACAGGCAGAGGTTTCAGGGGCAACCGACTAGGAGTGCTTCTAGCGATAGCGGAGGAGTGTCCGGGCCCGTCGGACCTCAGGATGTAGACGAGGGTGGTAGTGTATGATGGCTCGGGTCAGTGCCATCCGTATAGGTGTGAGTGAGGTTTTACTGTATTTTTTAGAGGGGACGGGGTGTGGAGTGCATCGGTGAGGCTTTTCTTTTGGATTTTGATGTATTTTGGTTGATGTCACCAGCTTGTGTATATATCGAGATCCTACAGAGGGGAATCCCTTGACAACAGTACTGGCATGTATATATATATTTATAGTTATGTGTTGTATGTATGTTTACATATGTGTTTATATTTTTAAGTTTTAAATTTTCCGCTGTTTTAATATACTCGCTTAACGATAATAACAAAATTATGTCTTAATATTTTGGGTTTTCTTTAATGGGATGTTGGGACGTCTTATATAGGACTAAAGTGAAAAAATAAAATGTATTTTCTCTTTGGTGACTTCTCATTTTGGTCAAATAACGTTATGTTTCGTCTTCCATGTTAGTCCTAAAATTGACGTTGTCGTGTACGGATTGACGGAAAGGGCTAACATGGTAACGGAACATAACATATGAGATTAATTTGAAAAATAAAAAACTCATAGGACTAATGTGAAAACTAAAAAAACGCATGGGATGAACGAGAAAATACATATCATTTACATAAGCAATGAAATGAACGAGAAAATACATTGTTCCCACAAGGATTGGATATTAATTAATAATAAAATTGAGCTAAAATATAATTATCTAGGTAACCAAATTAAATGAGTAATTGAGAAAGAAAATCAAAAGATAACTAAAAGCAACAGTAAAGGTAGACAATCAATTAAAAAATGTTAATAGGGATCATAATTCATCATCACTATTTTGATTTAGTTCAATTAATTATGACTACCTCCTAATTTTCTATCAAACCCTTTTTACTAACCAACCCTAAATTATTCAATAGTCTCTTTTAAGTGCTAAAGAAAATACTCTCGAATTAATAACCCACTATATTTTTATGTGACTTTAATGGATTGAAAATTCATTAAGATCTATGGTTTTATGAAATGTTACAATATGATATAAGACTAATCCAAACCTTTCATAAAAAAAAAGACTAATCCAAACGATTTTATCTCAATATATAGACTATCTTCAAAAAAAAAAAAATCTCAATACCATGGACACATACATATCCTTTTGGTCTCAATATGATTAGGAAATCATTTAATTAACGATCAGTTAATTACTTAATCAGAAACATTAAGAATAAATAATTTGGTAAAAAAGAATAATTAATAAAACACAAAAATAAGGATAAAAGAAATTAATAAATCGAACTAATTAAATCATCAACCCATCATAACTAGATTACATGATCAACCTCACGTGTTTAATTTATTAGGGTCTTGCTAACGAATGTCCTAATGACATTAGGTTAAGGAAGACACAAAAGAAAAATTTGTTTGGAACACTAAGGGTCTTTTTGGTTTACGTTTTCATTTCTTGTTTTCATTTCCTAAATTTAGAAATAATTACAACAAAAAGTTATAAAAATTTCACATTTTTTCATTCTATTTCATGTTTCCAAAGATTTGTACAGAAAACAATGAAAACAAATAAAAAAATGTTTTCAGTATTTCCTGTAAAAATCTTTGGAAACAGCTAGGAAATAGAATGAAAACAATGTGATATTTTTATAACTATTTTTGTTGTAATTATTTCTAGATTTAGAAAATGAAAACATGAAATGAAAATGGAAACCAAACGGGCCTAAGTGTTATATTTTTCGAAATGCTAAATACACCATTTACCATACAAATTTTTATTTCTTGGTTTATTAAACAATTCTCCACTGACACTTGGTAGCATTCTCCAATTTATTATTATGATTTTTTTTTGACTGGAAAATTATTATGAATGAAAAACAATAAACACCAAAAAAAAAAAAAAGGCTTGATTGAAGAATATGATTCGCATTTCGCAACAAGTTTTGAACAAAAAACATCATGGAATCTCGCCTTTCATTTTTTTCCTTGACCGTGGCTTCGTGCATGAGGAATGATGCCTCTGGTCCCATAAGCATCTTTCTCGTAGAATAACCTTTTGGATCTCCAAGGGTTAGGTTTTGGCCTTTTGGGAGATTCTTTTATAAAAAATAAAAAAATAAATTGGGGAGATTCTCATATAAATTTAGTCTTTTACGTTAAGGCTAAATTACTCTTTGATTCTTCATTTATTTTAATTTATTCAAGGTGAATTCTCCGGTGTCTTCGATAATTTTAGTGTAACTTTTACACTTTCTATGTGACCCAATCACAACAAGACAACTCAATTGATGAATCCATGTCAGCATCACATGGGATATACTTTCATTTTTATGCAAAGACCCCTATCAATTATTGCTTTTACTTTTTGCCTCAAGGACCATGCTGCAAAATTAATTAATTTAACTTTTTTTTAAAGATGAGCAACAGTATTTGAGGGTTTTGTTTTTTCAATAAAAAACTAAATCAAACTTAATCTCAAACTTAATCAAGAGTCAGAAGGCTTAAAGAATTCCAAATCTTCATTTTCATCGTTACAATGCAAACTCAAGAAAAAAGCATTAAAGAGTCAAATACTGTTTTAAATGAAAACATTAAATTGAATATTCAAAAGATAAAAGAGTCACGGTACTTTGAGCCACACAAAGCAAATATTCTCTCTAGATGAGAAACCAGAAGTCTTGATTGAAGTTTAACAATGGAGCAAAACGCCTCTTTTCTCTCTCTCTCCCCCATGGCAGATCAGAAAGCAAAGATTTTTAGCTCACGGTGGAGCCAAACCCCATCTTATCTTCTCTCTTTTTTCTCCAATATCAGCAACTGCTCATCTGCAAATTTTTCTTAAGTTTGCATTGTAATGATGAAAACGAAGACTTAGAATTCTTTAACCCTTCTGACTCTAGAATAAGTTTGAGATTAAGTTTGATTTAGTTTTTTATTGAAAAAACAAAACCCTCAAATATTGTTTCTCATCTTTAAAAAAAAGGTTAAATTAATTAATTTTGCAACATGGTCCTTGGGGCAAAAAGTAAAAGCAATAATTGATAGGGGCCTTTGCATAAAAATGAAAGTATATCCTATGTGATGCTGACATGGATTCATTAATTGAGTTGTCTTATTGTGAATGGGTCATATAGGAAGTGTAAAAGTTACACTAAAATTATTGAAGGCACCGGAGAATTCACCTTTATTCAATTATTTAACTTGGTTCTTATATTACAAAAAAGTTCAAGTTGGTCTCTTATTTATCAAATGTAAAGTAATTTGGTCATTTCTGTTAAATTTCATTTTTAGGTTTTATTCTTGTCGAAAAATTTCGTCGGAATATGAAAATATTATCGGAAAACTTCTCCAGAATTTCTCTCTTTCTCTCTCTTTCGTTTTCTTCCATCGCTTCCCCAAATCTTTTTGCTTATTTTTAAAAAAAGAAAAGAAATGAGAAACAAAAAGGAAAGAAGCTTCTGGGTTAAGAAGAACAAAAAGGTCAAGCCAGGAGTTACCTTGGCTCCACACCAAAAGAGGAGAGCAGTGGCACGATTGGGCGGCTGGACGGCGAGCTGGTGGCACGGCTGGGTGGATCTCACAACAAACGATGCCTACGAGACTGAGCGCCCGAGTGCTCGAGTTCACAACGGTGGGAGGCACGGTCCGCATGGTGGTCGTAAGCGACAACCGGTGTTCGGACTAACAATGACGCGTGGCCGCGTAAGACGTTGGCAGTTCTGATGGATCTTGCGGAGGCCTGATGTTGTGGAAGCATGACTTGGTGGCAAGCTTATAGCGTTCACCAAAGCTGCGATCAGGAGGGCTGATGGTGATGGTGGCGCTGTTGGGGAGCTTGGGGAAAAGGATCAAATCTTTATTTTTTTATGCGTTTAGTTTTCTCTTTTGGTTTTGATTTGAGACATTGGAATGGTGATTACTTGTAACAGTGTTGGGGTTACTTGATTTTGCAGTGTGGGAATGATGAAGAAATAGATGATGGTGCAAAATGCTTCCGATTTTCTGACGAGAGAGAGGAAGAGAAGGGAAGAAAACATAACAAAGAGAGCGGAAGAGGGGGAGGGGAAGATAGAGGAAGATTCCAGTGAAGTTTTCTGGTTGTATTTTCTGATTCCGGCGAAGTTTTTGTTGGTGTAAGCCCTAGAGGCCAGTGTATTTCTTAGACTTACATTTCTATCTTGCTATTATATATATATATATATATATATATATATATATATATATATATATATATATATATATATATATATATATATATATATATATATATATGAGGCATTCCAGTTTATTGTGTTACTTGTTTAAACATAATAAAGTCCTTAGAATAGAAATTTCAGTTTAATAGAATATCAAGTATACGACTTGATCGTGAGACACTATTGAACAATGAAATCATATTCTTAAATATCCGTAGTCAAGTATTTTATTAATAAGGACAATAATAATACATTGAGACTATTATGTGTGCAGACTGATGACCATATCTCACGGGTCATGGATATGAGATATCGAGTCGCCACATAGGTACACATTAGAGTAATGATGTACTGGATTGACCCACCATGAGAACACTACATGGAGCGTTGTGAGTGTCATAAGTAGTTCTCATAGTGATAATGGTGTATGCAATCCTTCGACCTGAAATCGCTATGATCCCTACATGAGGAGTCGTGTGCTTTAATATCGTCAAACGTCATCTGTAATAGGATGATTATAAAGACGGTCATTGGGCATACCACGAGCCATGCAGAGGGATGTGAGTGACCTAGATGGAATTTTTCCCTCCTACATAACAGGAGTAATATCTGTGGGCCCCCTGATAGAGTAAGACTGTAAAATGCATGACCGTGCTGAAATGAGTCAATATGAGATATTGACCTCATTTGTTGTTAAGTCTACTCGGGTATCAGGGAACATGATATTGAACCATACAAGGGCGACACATTCTATGTCTTGTGTTCAATATAGATATACGGACAAAGGGATAATAATGCACATGAATATTTGTCACAAAAAGGTTTCGTCAAATCACTGGCTTTCTCACTACTTAGGTAGCAGTGATGTATTGCTAGATACCGCTCACTGTTTATAATATTAAATGTGATTTAATATTACTACTAACGTTTTGGGAACCTATAGGGTCACACATAAGAGCGGATTAAAAGAAGCATTAAAAGGAGAGTTGGACTTTTCTATTGGGCCTAACGCATAGTACATGGGGCTTAGGTCAAACGCTGCTCACTAACTCAATTAAGGAGGTGCTGCTATAAGTAGACCACTTAAGCTATTGTGCCTATACGGTTTTGTTTTACCCTAGCCGCACATAGAGAGTGATAGTGAGCAGCAGGTCTCGGTTTTCGAAGCTAGCACTGTGAGACAGACGCTTCGGGTTCGTGACGTTGGACGTTCACGGAATCTGCTCGTGTGGATACCTTAGAGACATCGTTCGTGCGGTGTTCGTGATAGACGATTTTAATCAACTGTCATCGCTTCAAGAGGTAAATCTTCTAACCATGAATCGTGACCATTCGCAAGGATCCTTCGATGGGAATTTTTCCGCTGCGTTATTTTTTTTATATGCAAATTCCCAACAGTTTTTCGGTGAAAGAAAAACTTAACGGCGAAACTTAACGGAAATGATCAAATTGCTTAACGTCTAGCAAGTGAGGGACCAACTTGAACATTTTTAAAATAGACGGACCAAGTTAAATAAATTTAAACAAATGAGGGATCAAAAGAATAATTTAGCCTTATTATAAACTAAATTCATACAATAATCTCCAAACACCCTTAAGCACACCCTGATATCATCGTTGTACATGAATACAAATCCTTCAACAAGATTTCTTCAAATATCTTTATAGCCAAATCAAGCCTCCCACTTTTTGAATACATATCCATCATTTCATTTTTCATTGTGACATTTTTCTCTCAAGCATTTCATCAATCACTTTACGAGCACAAGGGGAGAACAACCCTCCCTCTAACTAAATCCTTGCGGTGTCTGCCAGATGATAACATTGCACCAATAAGGAAGTTGTAAGATCTTAGACCCTGATGCACATAGAGGGAAAACACAAAGAGGGAATTGATTGGACCATCAAAATGGGTGTAAATCACATGAGGAAAAAGAAAGAAGAAGCCATCGAAGGGAAGAAAAAAGAAGAAGCCACCAAAGGGAAACAAAAAGGGGATGAATAAGATGGAGAGAAAGGAAATAAATTTTTTTAATTTATTAATTTTTTAAATTATTGATTTATTGTATTAATTGACACTTCAGGAAACCATTTAGGCTCAGGTAGGGGTGTTCGCGATTCGGTTTGGATTGATTTTTAGGGAAAAAGTCATCCGATCCGAAATAAAAAAAAGGGCATGCGGTTCGGTTCGGTTTGGATGGCTTCTTAAAAAATATCTGATCTGATCCGATCTAATTAAATACGGTTTGTATCGGTTTGGTTTTTAACCACACATCATTACTTATTTATATTAAGTTAAGTAACATATTATAAGAATCATATAATCTACTTGTCAATAAAAAAAGTAACATAATCTACCAAAATACGAGTCTGTTCGTTCAATGGGTCAGTTGCATATTAAGTTTTTGACAAAGGAAAAATGGGTCTTAGGGTTGGTTTCTATTTGTGTAATCTCGACAAAACACCTGAATGAGGATTCAAATGAAACCGCTAACCAAAATACCTATTATGTTTAAAAAAAATTGTGGCTACAACAGCCATGCTCAATTCCTAAAGTTCCAAATTAACAACATTGACAAATGACAAATGACAAATGACAAATGAAAAAAACTGTGGCTAAGACAGTGACTTGACAGATTCAACATTTGAAGAAATTCTTCTCTCATCACTTTGATTAATTTCAGCCTGCAAAATGGAAAAAAAAAATCAACACATATGTTAAAGAAGAGAACAGATTCAGCAAACTGTGATATGGTAAAGTGATTATCTCCATGGTGATAATTGTTAACAGTTAGAATAGACACAAAATGAATGAATCAAATGAAACAAATCCAGAGATATCAGAACTCATAAATTTGATAAAAAACCCAGAGACATCAGAACTCAAATATGGAACAAACCCACTCAAAAATTCAAAACATAGAACATAACACACACACAGACAAGGTAAAATCCAAGACATAAAACAAAAGAGTACAAACTTGAAAGACTCAAGGAACCTAATAAAAAGATAAACGAAATCAGGATAAGGAAGTTGCTATGCACTCACCGTCACCGTAAGCGAAGCGCCGGCCAATGAAAGCGAGAAGGAGCGTGAGGCGACGACAAAGCAGGAAGGGACGACGAGCAGTGACGGAGCGCGAGCACCGAGTAGTGACGGAGCGTGAGTACCCAGTAGTGACGGAGCGCGAGCTGAGGTGACGAGAAGGGGACGCGAGCTGGCGGTGAGAGGGAGCCTATGGCGGGCTGATGGCGGCGAGAGGGGAGGGAGACTCTTCTGAAATGAGTGTTAGGGTTAGTGATTTTGAACTTTGAAGTCAGAATGAGTGAAATAACGCATATATAAAAACGTCTGAGTGAAACGGCAGGACACATACATAAAACGCATATGTAAAAAACTAATGTATAAAATATCGGTTCGATTCCTGAACCTCCAATCGAAAACCGAACCGAACTGATCGGTTTTGTCCAAATTCAATCCAAAAACATCCAATTAAATTCGGTTCTCATCGGTTTTCGGTTATTTTGGATCGATTTTCCAGTTTTTTTTTTTTTGGGATCTGTTTGGATCTGAACACCCCTAGGCTCAGGAACACCACGTAGAAGAGGCATCAACTGACTTGGACGGATTGTGAAGGAAAGGAAAACATTGTTAATTAATATATCAAACATAATTTATGGGACATAATTGATAAAAAAAAAACTTATGAGACTAAATCGAAAAAAAATAATTTAAGGGATCAATCCACTAGTTTTGCCTTTTTAAAATATTGTTTGATTATTTTGAATCTAACAATATTTTTTTCCTAATTCTTTCCTGCAAAACTATCAATCAAACAAGTATTATTACATTATACAAATAATATCATATCCCTTTTTTGTAATTTCCGATATAGTTTTTTTGTTTTTTACGTTATTTAAACCAAAATAAATTATCTTTAAATCGTTTTTTGACAAACACATCAAAATATAAAATTGATTCCATTACAATTTATGATAACATTCACCGATTATATATATAATTATATATAGAATGTATCATTGAAATAATCTATTTTCCTAACTAATCTAAATACATACCGATTATATATATAATTATATATAGAATGTCACATT
Source organism: Sophora flavescens (assembly GCA_030762895.1). Lineage (NCBI taxonomy): Eukaryota > Viridiplantae > Streptophyta > Magnoliopsida > Fabales > Fabaceae > Sophora > Sophora flavescens. Next base: position 106,864,372 of record CM061062.1, read on the forward strand.
TATGTTTCGTGATTAACAAAGAGATTATTTCAATGATTTGGGTGAGTTCCTTCCAACCTCAATATAAAATCTTCACGTAGGGAAGAGCACCAATGGCATCTTCATATTATGAATTCTTGGTCTGTAATGAAATGACCATCTCCTATCCCTTTCCAAGTTGATTGCTTACTTTGCATCGTAGCCTCATACTGATTATAGCATCCTTTTCATAGCTGGTGGCCTAAATCCACTATGCGCGCACGATTCAAACAAGCACTAACAGTCACACAAATAAATAATAAATAAACAAAAAACTAACCCGTAGAGTTAAGTCAGCGTGGTTAGAAATTGAATGACAAAAACGGAGGAGGTGGGGGATCAATGAACAATAGCAACATAAAATTCGAGGGAAAACAAAGTTGATGCTCAAGGACCACTTGGTCTCGAACTTTGAAGGAAAGTGAATAGGGACTAGATTAGAATAAAAACGGATAGGAATACCAATAAATTGCAAAAAGAGGTGATGATAATAACAATTAATAATAACAACAACAATGGCAGTAATATTCCAATAACCTAGGGGAAAAAGTTAAACACCAAATTGCTCACTCTTTCGGATTATTCTCCATTTTTGTCGCCTTTATTGTTGCTCAAGAAGCCGACTTTCTATCATGTAAATTTTTTTATTCTTAAGGGAAGTTGACATTAGTGGTGTTAGCGGATCGGTTTTGAGCTAAAAAGTCATCCGATCTAATGATGAAAACAACGTACGGTTTGGATTAGATCAGTTTACTTCCTTAAAAATATCTGATCCAATCCAATACAATTAAATGCGGTTTGAATTGAATTGGAAAATTTGATTTTTGTCATACTTTATTTTTTTTCTTATGTTAAGTGTCATTTCTACTTATTTAATAGTGGACAAAGAATGATCTTCATTTTAATCTGGGAGTTTGAGAAAAAATAATTATTGATATTTTTTAATACGTTCTTTTATGTTAATTCTCTACAGTTACTCCCACTTATCTTATTTTTTCCTTGAATCAGGTACAAATAAATTGTAACTAATTATTTTTCAAATTTACTTAATTGATTTCATATTTTTTATGTTTACTCAATCAAGTATATATATGTCATGCATCAAAACTTTTAACAAAATATAACTTCAAGACATTAATATTTATTCTAAGTAGTCTATGTCTCATATATGTCATTCCAACAAAAATATTAAATTGAATGAGGGACATAAAAGTATAAAAAACAATGTTTCAGTATGAGTAATATTATAATTTCAAAAATAATAGTATATATATATATATAATAGACCGGTTTGGATTGGATTAGATTTCACAAGAGGATCCAAAATCCGATCCAATCCAAACGGTTTTTTAGGTTTTCGGCTTTTCGATTATTGATTTTTGCGGTTTTCGATTTTTACGGTTTGGATCGGTTGATGAACACCCCTGATTGACAATAACCAAGCTGACTTCTTACTTGCCTTTTTTTAAAAAAAAAATTAAGAGTTTGATCTGTGTTTTCGGTGTTAAGGGATTAGGCTTAGGATTTTAAATATGTTCTATTACCACCAAAGACTAAAAGCATATTTAAATTGTTGTCTTATATTAATATAAAAAGTTAATTATAATTTAATTATATGATAATTATTTAGTTACTGGATATGAGTAACTAATTAATTCAAAAATGCAAATTCATCATATTGCTTTGGATTCTTGTTCGAGGGATTTCTGTTAGAATAAAATAGAAATAGTTGAATATTTTAATGGAAAAATAAAATAAAAACTGCGTGAATGATCTTACGAATGCTTTGTATGAACTTTATTCACTTAATTATACTTTTAGTCCTACTATTATTTATAATACGTGATTTTAGTCCTAAAGATTTTTCTGTGCATATTTGATCTATTATTTTTTGAATGTTACAAATATGATCATTACGTTCAATATTTAACAATTTTGTAATGATTAACAGAGAGAACCACTACTCTAAGAGCATAAAATCCCTGGTTGAACTTTTGTGATAAATGGCCACTTGATGGAACAAAAAAAGGTTACAGAAATGAAGGACAAAATCAATAAATAGTATAGAGGAACCCCTTAACCAAAGGTTCCATGTGGTTATAGAAGTAATTCCTCTATATCGATCATTGAAAAAATTTATCAAACATTATACAAAAAGGTCGAATTTGTAACATTGAAAAATAAGATGATCAAATATACACAAAAAAATTTTTAGAAGAGCAAAATTACACATAATCAATAGTAGGAAGATAAAAAGTAGAATTAAGTCAACTTTATAAATGATTTGAGCAATTAGACTTTAAATTTTGGTTACTATTATTTTACATTTGCATATTTGTTATTTTGTTGGTTAAAAGTCAAATCATTCAATCGCATGGTTAGGTTTTGATATTGGAATCAAATTAATCCTATCAAAACTAAATCATAATTAATCGTCATATCTGGATTCAATGATTTTTTATGGAGATGTAAACATTCCTTGTGACTAATATCAATATCAAAATGATAACTCTTAACAAAATAAAAAAATAAAAAAATCAAAATGACAACATTGGTATTTTCTTTTTTGGATTATCATGTTATTGGTACGAAGTGTCATCGTGTTATCTTCCGTCATAAACAAAAACTAACATCTGTCGGGAGACGTAGACGATATTTAAGGATTGTCTCCTTTTAATTAGGTTTTTTCTATACACAAGAGACAGGTAGTCGAACTCCTTACCACTTACTTAAGAAGTCTAAGCCTATTATCACTTGGACAAACCACATGTTAGTAGTAATTATTATAGTTATTGATTTAGTTGGAATAAAAAATAGAGTTTAATTACTATACACTAATAATATAAAGTTTTTTTAAACTGTCGACTAATAACCAATTATGACATGAATGACTATGACTTTTAAGATAATTAAGATAAAAGTTAAAAAAATATAATGACATTATAATTTATAATTGAATGTAAATGTAAAAAAAGCTTTATACATATAATAATTAAACTCATAAAAAAACGTAGGCAATTAAAAATATTACCTCTTATGTACTTATTTTTTATTGTGAGAAAAGAGAGAAGGAAATAGAAAAAATATTATTATAGGAAGAAAAAAAAAAGATAAGAAGAATCCGGGAAAATCTAAAAATACCTGAAGAAACACAGCCAAGTCTAAGTTGGCCGCGCGACCACACGGAAGCCACGAGCCACGGGTCTCCTATTATCCAATGGCACAAAGCCACGTAAGCATCATGAAGGATATCGAAATCGCATCCAGGTTCAATGAACCTGAAAGGCCGCCTCGTATTGCTATTGTCTTTATATTGAAACCACTCTGTCTCTTTGTTCCATAGAAGAAGAAGAAGAAGAACACAACACAACACACATTTTACCTTACACAGATTCAATTCTCCAATGGCCCTCGCCGTTACTCCTTCTTCTTCCACCGTTTCATCAAGTTCCTTCTTCTCACGTCTCGCTTCTTCCACAGATCCCAAAGGTTATGATACTCTCTTAATTTTTTTAATTTTTTTTTTCATTACTTTTGAAGACAAATGAATCGCTTGTTCTGTTTTAGGGTTTTTATTAATGCGTGAGTTTTCCTGTTTTCAGTTTCTCAAATTTGTTCTCTTCGGAATTCGGAGAGACTCCATGGAGTTGTTAATTTAAGTCATAGACGAACCTTGGTGAGGCCAATCAACGCTGAATCTCAACGCAAGGATTCCGTTGTTCCTCTCGCTGCAACTATTGTTGATCCTGGTAATTACCTTATCTTATAATTACAATCTCTCGTTTATTTTAATATTAATATTTTGTGCTTAATTGGAGGCGATTCCAGCGTTTTGATGATGTCGTGGTGTGTGTGTGGTGCTGTTGAATTTGCAGAGGTTACAGAGAAAGAAGAAGAGGATTATGATCAATTAGCGAGAGGCCTTGAAAATGCTTCTCCTCTTGAAATAATGGATAAGGCTCTCGAGAAATTTGGCAATGATATTGCTATTGCCTTCAGGTACATTTTGGTTCAGTTAATTGATGGTTTTACCATAATTTGATCTTATGATACGTTTGATTGATTTTGTTTCGTTCTGTTTGAGTATTTGATTTAAGGAATTTTTTTTATACAAAAAAAAAAAAAGTTTATTTAATAATTAAGATATTATCATTAACAAAAATGTATTTCATATAATTTTTAAATAAAAGTTGTCTTTTTAAATTTTCTAAAGGAAAATGGTGATGGAAAAGTTATTTGCGATGGAAAATAACCAATATTCACGATCATATAGGATCTTCCTTTTAATGTTCGCTTCTGTTTGATGGTGATGTAGGCAAACATGAGTCAAGGGATTTGTAAATTTTTTATTTTTTGGAAATTGAGTTTGTTTTTTCCTTAAATATATCGATGGTACTTTTGTTAAACTTGTTCATACCATTTTATGATGTTTTGTACCTTTCATTCTGATTCATGTTTCTGTTCCTAAAGACGTGTTAGTGGTATAATGGTATTTAAAAGCTGTAGCTTGAATCTCGTAGCATGCAAGTTGTTGCAAATTATATGTGTGATTCTGACAGTTTGGAATGTTGTGCTGCATGTTTATGGCAGATAGTTTTAAATAATTTATAATTGTAACTGTAAAATGTGTTATGTGGATTTGGATTTTAATGAGAAAGGTTTGCCTTTTGCAGCGGTGCTGAAGATGTTGCTTTAATTGAGTATGCACATTTGACGGGTCGACCCTATAGGGTGTTCAGTCTGGACACCGGGAGACTGAATCCAGAAACATACAAGTTTTTGACGCCGTGGAGAAGCATTATGGAATTCACATTGAGTACATGTTCCCTGATGCAGTTGAGGTTCAGGCATTGGTTAGAACAAAGGGGCTCTTCTCATTCTATGAGGATGGGCATCAGGAGTGCTGCCGAGTAAGGAAGGTAAGACCCTTAAGAAGGGCCCTTAAGGGTCTCAGAGCATGGATAACTGGACAGAGAAAAGATCAGTCACCCGGTACTCGGTCTGAAGTACCTGTTGTCCAGGTTGATCCAGTTTTTGAGGGATTGGATGGTGGAAATGGTAGCCTGGTTAAGTGGAACCCGGTTGCAAATGTGAAAGGTAATGACATATGGAACTTTCTTAGGACAATGAATGTGCCTGTTAATTCATTGCATTCCCAAGGATACGTTTCAATTGGTTGTGAGCCATGCACAAGACCAGTTTTACCTGGACAACACGAAAGGGAAGGAAGGTGGTGGTGGGAAGATGCCAAAGCTAAGGAGTGTGGTCTTCACAAAGGCAACATAAAACAGGAAGATCTTAATGGAAACGGAAATGGAAATGGGGTAGCTCATGCAAATGGCACTGCCACAGTTGCTGACATTTTCAACACACACAATGTAGTCAGCCTGAGTAGGACTGGAATTGAGAATTTGGCAAAGTTGGAGAACCGTAAAGAACCTTGGCTTGTTGTGCTCTATGCACCATGGTGCCGCTTCTGCCAGGTAAAATGATATTCCTTGAACTTCAATTTCTTGTAAGATGCTTGTCTCATTAAGGTTCATTTGGCTTGAGATTCTCATTCTCTAATAAGACGTTTATTCTATAAATTCCAACAGGCTATGGAGGAATCTTATGTTGATTTGGCAGAGAAGTTAGCAAACTCAGGGGTGAAGGTTGGGAAATTCAGAGCAGATGGGGACCAGAAAGAATTCGCAAAGAGTGAACTGGAGTTGGGAAGCTTCCCCACGATAATTTTCTTCCCAAAACATTCTTCCCGTCCAATCAAGTATCCTTCAGAAAACAGGGATGTTGATTCGTTGATGGCATTTGTGAATGCCTTAAGATGATGATCAACCGAGTATTTTGCAGGGGCTCCATGGTAGAATACCGGCAATAATTTATTCAGAGATTTTTGGAATTCACTGGAGGTGGTGGGAATGGCAGTTTTGGCAGCAAAACGAAGATTTTCAGCTAGTATCTATTGTATAGATTTAGATAACCTTCCAGGAAAGTTTAACTGTCGTAGTCATTTTGCGAGGAGGAGTTGATTTCCTGTTTTTCTAGATCAGTAGTCTGTTGGTTGGATTACATTGGTTCTCCAATAATATGAAATTTTAGAGTTTCAGATTTACCAAATTTTCATGCACTAATGCCAAGTAATATGCTATTCTATTTTCTGTTCATACTTTGTACAATAGAAATTTTAAATGGCAAGAGGCTGGAGGCGGCCTTCAGTTTAGTCTTGGAGGGAATGAGGGTATACTAAAGGGATTGATTGAGATTATTTTATACCCTTTCGTGTCATTCATGTAATCTCCGGAAATTAGTAGTCTGTTGGTTGGTTATTGAATTATAATTTTCGGAGGCTTTATATTTATACTTCCGGATGAGCAAGGTCGGATGTACAATTTATACATTCGGAAATATAATTCCGTACAATTTATACATTCGGAAATATAATTCCGGATGTGTTAAATTTTTCACATCCGGGTTGTGCTTTCCGAAAATTAGTTTTTGGACGTGTAAAAAAATCCTGATTCAGTTTTTCAAAATTAACTTAATATTGTCTTGTTATTTCTTACGAAAAGTATAGATTTAAGATTGTGTTTGGTGGTTATAGAAGATTCTTTTGCCAATCGTTATAGAAGATTCTTTTGCCAATCGTTTTGAGGATGAGGATGTGAAAGATTCTTTTGTTCTCCTTCGATGAAGTTTTTATTTAACATCTTTCATTTTTTAACCAAGTAATATCTTAGGTTTAGGTGTTTAATTTTTGTATGGAAAGTCATTACAAATGCACGGTTGGGTATAGAATATCAACCAACTAATTTCTGGATGTACTATTTACACATCCAGAAACACAAATCCGGATGGGAAAAATTTAAGACATCCAGGATTGTGTTTCCGGATGTGTAAATTGTACATCCGATCCTACTCATCCGAAAAACAAAATCCGGAAGTATAATTTGTTTGTAAAGCCTCTGGAAATTATAATCCGGTAGCCAGTCAAACTATCATGTTTACTTATTTGGAATTACATTTCTGGATGTATAGTTGGGTTTTCGGAATTGTATTTCCGGACACTTTCGAAAAGTAAATTCGGAATTGTATTTCCGGATACTTTCGAAAAGTAAATTCTGGAAATTATGCGAATGAAACGAAAGAATATTTTGGGGGGAAAATTTTTAAAAAAGTGTTGCAAGATGTGAATAGCAAGAACAAGGTTAATAGCAAAGCCACATGGCAAAATAGTAACCGTTCTTTTCTTTTAAGTTTTAACATATTTATAAATTAAAAGACCAAAACTGTTCTCGGGTGGCCTAAAACATTGTCTTCAAGCGAAAGTGGTGCTTTGCTTCGTCTCCTACGCTGCTCCTCTAGTTGGATCTAATGGGGTACTTGTGATATCCTGCTACCCCGCATGTTATGAAGCATTAAAGCTAAATATAATAAATAAAACATGCATTTACTAGATTAAATAAAATATTTGTCCATGGGTAAAAAGGTCTCACATAAACGAGTTCACAAACGCGGAAAAAGAAAAACCATGTTTAAATAATAGAAACAATATAAACGAGTAAAACAATAACAAACATCCCAACCCAATGTCACAACAGAGCTGGTATAACCGTTACAAAAAACCTCGGAATACAACTGAACAAAACTAACTAAACAAAAGGTAAAAGCCCTAACTATGAGTGGTGACTCCTCAGAGTCACTCCTATCCGGGCTGCTCGTCATCCTCTGCATAAAGTCAATCAGGCCAAACAAACAAAAAGAAAGAGGGGAGTAAGAATCATGTAAACATATTCGGCAAGGAGATAGGAAGCAAGGTAAACAAACAAGCATAGCATCGTATAGCATACATCAACATGTAAACATAATAACATCAACCACCATCAAAATTGTCATAACAAGTATGTTATGCAGTGCAATGCAACACTACTCCGCTACTCCAACAATGCATGTGGATCCAACTAACTCAGGATGAACGAATTTGGAGTTATATATCCATATTGGCCATAGAAGCACCAACACCGACAGTCCACCGAACCTTGGGTGGACCCCATGGATAGCCAATGCATCAAACTGTGGATGCCTCATCACGGGGGGCCGCGGTCACCAAACCATTGGGTGACCTACCGTGGATGGCCAGATCACCGTACTCTCGGACGATCTCCCCTATTTCGAACATCCCCCTCAACCAACAACTCCAATGCTCTATGCATGGCACAACAACAAACAACAACAACCACCTCCTTTGCTCGGGCCAAACAACTCCCAAGACTTCAACATCAACATCAACGTGCTTGGGCCAGTAAGCACCCAAGACTTAGCATCAACAACACCACGACCAATAAGCACCGAGGCTACTTTGGTCAATAAGCACCAAAGTTATCAACGTGCGATAACCCAACGGTCACCGACTTAAACATCTGATCATCATTAATTATCTTCATTAACCGTTAACCGAGTTATCTAATCTTTAACATTGGTTTATTGTGTTATCATCATGTTATTGGGGAGGATTGGGGTTAAAAACCCTTAAAACCTTTAATCTCAGTTTCTGTCCAGAGGGGTGAGCATGGGCGTGCTTAACCCCAGCACGGGCGTGCCGCCACTTAAGTGAAGTACGGTCGTGCTCAGCTGCACTGTCATGCTCCTCTGCTGCACGACCGTGCTTAATACGCGGCCATTTTCCAGAATTCAAATTGGGAGCACGGACGTGCTCCCTGTTCAGCACAACCGTGCTCAATGCACGACTGCACTGGTCTGGGCAGAGTCTCAACACAGTTCCTTAACAAATTTTAGGGTTTAAATCCTTTAATTCTTAGGTCACTTAACATCATATTTTAAGGCTCAACACATCATCAAAACTCAACGTTAACATCAATAATCCAACCAATGTCATGCCAACAATAACATCAACATAGCATCATATTCATAGGCAACCATCATGAACATATAAGAGCATTTATCATGAGCATGAAGCATATAACATTAAAACAGCCAGAGACATATTATCACAAGTTAAACACCATATAACAAACAAGCATACAATGACACCGGGGTCATGGGGAACCCCTTTACCTTGCACTACCCCCATTGCCTATGAATACACTACCCTTCTCCCCATACCTGGATTGAAGGTCGCTCAAGCAACAGTTCTAAACAGCAAACCGAAGTGGCTCACTCCAAAGCTAAGCCTTGGTTAACCAAAAACATCCTTGGTCAGTTTCTCTAACAAAACAAGAAAGAAACTAAAAAGAGAAAAGGGACCATTACCTCTAAACCAACACAGACTCACAAGAGGCTCCCAACAGCTTCCAAAATTCCAGAAACAGGTTGAGTTTAGTGGAAACAGGAAAAAAGATAGCTCTGGCCTGAATCGGTGACGACCACTAACCTAAAAATAGGGTTAACTTGTCACCCTCGGTTTTACGTGCCAACTATATAAAGGCTGCACTGAGCGGGGTCGTGCTCCTCATCGAGCACGGGTGTCTTTGGACTTAGCGTCGGCCGAGACACGGTCGCACATTGAGCACGGGCGTGCTCAACTTAAAACTTGCAACACGTGCCTGACTTTAAGCACGGACGTGTTGGCTAATGAGCACGGGCATGCTCATGTACCAGAAAGGGACTTTTAAGCCCAAAACCCCACTAAGCCCTTAGCCAACAACTTAAACTTAACAAAACAAGCTTAAGGAAAGCACTTAACGAAAAGTGGGGTGTTATGATTCCACCCCCCTTATAAAAATTTCGTCCTCGAAATTTCTACATACCTTAAGCGAAAATGTGCGAGTATGCTTCCATCATCTTGTTTTCTAGCTCCCAAGTAGAACTTTCCTCAGTAGTCGCATTGCAAACTACTTTGACCGAAGGAATCTCTTTGACTCTTAGTTGCTTCACCCACCTATCCTCGACTGGAAGAGGTAACACCTCAAAAGTCAAGTTCCCTTTCAACTATATCGCGTCGGGTACTATCACGTGACTAGGGTCATGGATATACTTTCTGAGTTGAGACACATGGAAAACACTGTGAAGGTTGGACAAGAACGGTGGTAAGGCTATCTGGTAGGCGACTTCACCGACTCTTTTAAGGATCTGGTAAGGACCAATGAACCTCGGAGTAAGTTTCTTCGCCTTCATCACTCTACCAACCCAATCGTTGGAGTAACTCTCAAGAATACATGACCGCCTTCCTGGAATTCGAGCGGCTTCCTCCTTTTGTCATGGTAGCTCTTTTTCCTACTCTGTGCAACTCTCATCTTCTCATGAACCATCTTGATCTTTTATGTTGTTTCCTGGACTATTTCTGGACCTAGTACCACACTATCACTAAGTTCATTCCAACACAAGGGTGTCCTACATCTCCTCCCAAAAAGAGCCTCATAAGGTGCCATCCCAATACTGGAATAGAAGCTGTTGTTGTAGGTGAACTCTATCAGGGTCAAAAACTTGTCCCAACTACCAGACTGTTCTAACACACAAGCCCTCGACAAGTCCTCTAGGGACTGGATGGTCCTCTCAGACTGCCCATCAATCTGTGGGTGGTAAGCTGAACTAAGCCTAAGCTTTGTACCTAAAGTATGCTGCAAACTCTCCCAAAACCTGGAGGTAAACCTCGGGTCTCTATCTGATACTATGCTAGAGGGTACACCATGAAGCCTAACTATTTCCTTGATGTATAGCTTAGCCAACTTTTCTAAAGGATACTCCAGGTTCATTGGAGCGAAATGGGCAGACTTAGTCAGGCTATCCATAACAACCCATATAGCCTCAAATCCTGCTGAAGTCATAGGGAGTCCAGACACAAAATCCATGGAGATATTATCCCATTTCCATTTTGGGATACTCAAAGGTTGCAACCTACCTGAAGGCTTTTGGTGTTCTATCTTGGCCTTCTGACAAACTAGGCACGCATACACAAACTCAGCCACATCCTTTTTCATCCTAGGCCACCAAAACATCCTCTTAAGGTCCCGATACATCTTGGTGGCACCTGGGTGCACACTCAACCCACTCCTATGTCCCTCTTGAAGGATCAACTTCCTAAGCTCAGGAACATTTGGTATGCCCACTCTAGCCTAAAACCTCAAGACTCCATCACTTCCATCCTTGAAACTAATATCTCTACCCTGAGCAAGCAAATCTCGTTGATCTAAGAGAAACCGGTCTAACTTCTGACCCTCTCTAATATGATCTATCAAGCTATTGATAACCTTCAAGGTTCCAAGCCTAATACTCTTAGGGGTAAGCTCACAAGCTAAACTAAGGTCTCTAAACTCCTCAATCAGATCCATCTCCCTAACCATCAAAGCGGAGACATCCAAGGTTTTCCTACTTAAGGCGTCGGCCACCACATTGGCTTCCCTAGGTGATAGGTCAGCTCGAAGTCATAATCCTTTAAGAACTCCATCCACCTATACTGCCTCATGTTCAACTTCTTCTGATCAAAGAGATATTTCAAACTCTTGTGATCACTAAAGACCTCAAACATCGCTCCATAAAGGTAATGCCTCCAGATCTTTAAGGCAAATACCACATCACCTAGCTCTAGGTCATGGGTAGGGTAGTTATTCTCATGGACTTTCAACTGCCTAGAAGCATAAGCAACTACTTTACCATTCTGCATCAACACACAACATAACCCTTTCTTAGAAGCATCGCAGTAAACTACGAAGGGTTCACTAGGATGTGGCAAAACTAACACTGGTGCTGATGTCAACTTATCCTTAAGGGTCTGGAAACTCTCTTCACACCTAGAGTCCCACACAAACAATTGTCCTTTCTTGGTGAGACTGGTTAAGGGTAAATCTATCTTAGAGAAACCTTCAATGAAATGCCTATAATACCCGGCTAACCCCAAGAAACTCCTAATCTCGGTTACATACTTCGGCGCTTCCCACTGGAGCACCGTTTCAACTTTAACTAGGTCCACTGCTATGCCACCCTTAGAGATGACATGTCCTAAGAAGCTCACTTCCTCTAACCAGAACTCACACTTTGACAACTTAGCGTACAACTGCTTTTCCTTAAGGGTCTACAAGACAACCCTCAGGTTTTCCTCATGTTCCTCATTGCTCTTGGAGTACACTAAGATGTCATCTATGAGCACCACCATAAACTTATCCAAGTAAGGGTGAAAGGTCTTATTTATGTAGTCCATGAACACCGCAGGAGCATTGGTCACACCAAAGGGCATAACCAAGTACTCATAGTGACCATATTGCGTCCTGAACGCTCTCTTCGGGATGTCCTCAGACTTAACCCGAATCTAATGGTACCCTGACCTCAAATCTATCTTATAAAAGACACAAGTGCCCATCAACTAGTCCATGAGATCATCAATCCTAGGGAGGGGATACCGATTCTTTATGGTCACCTTGTTGAGCTGCCGATAGTCGACACACAACCTCATACTATCATCCTTCTTCTTCACCAACAACACAGGTGCTCCCCACGGAGACACACTAGGCCTAATGAACTGCTTCTTCATCAGGTCCTCCAGCTGTACCTTCAACTTAGCTAGCTCTATAGGAGACATTCTTTAGGGTGCTATGGAGATCGACCCGATGCCAGACACTAAGTCTATGGTAAACTCAACATCTCTCTCTGGGGGTAAGTCATAAACATCCCCCGGGAACACTTCAGGAAAGTCCCGCACAACAGGCAAGCTGGTGACATCAGGAGGTCTGCTCTCTACTCCCAGGGAAGTTATCATCATGTATACTTGGGCTTCGTCTTTCATCGAATATTGAACTTAACCGACAGAGAAAAGGTACGGATTCTTAGACTCCGTTGGAGTTCCAAAAACCAAGGTTTTACCTAAACAGTTCAGAAGGACGTGGTTGGAAGATAACCAACCAGTCCATGCCAAGAATGATATCAAGATCTTTCAAAGGTAAACATACAAGATCAGCAACAAAGGTTTTATCATTTATGATAAAATGACAGTTCTTGCATGCATAAGAAGTGGAAACAGGTTTACTTGTGGGTGTAGACACAAGCAAATCAAACTAAAGAAAGGAAACAGGAAATTTAAGACTCTTGACCCTATCATGCGATATAAACGAGTGAGTAGTATCCGAATCATACAACACAATCAATTGAGTTCCATCAATAAAACATGTACCTTGGATCAAGTCATCGGATTCGGAGGCTTCAGCTCCACTAAGAGTAAAGACTATCTCAGTGGTCTTCAGTCGGTTGGCCTAAGACTTCTGACTTTTGCTAGCACTGGGAGGCTCTGCCTTGGCTCCCTCACACTTAGATTCAATGACTTATATATTTTGATATATGACAAATACAACTTAATGTATATGCAAGTGTTTTAGTATCAAATTGCAAAGACATGTATCGAGCAGTAATCAACAAGTTCAGTGAGCAATTAAAGGAGAACATTCAAGGAAGAACGTGAAGGAATCAAAGAGCAAAGACAAAGATCAAGGAATAATCAAGACAAGAGCTTAAAGGAGAAATTAGATTTAAGTCTTAGATGATCTATAAGAGAAAGAAATCTCTTAGTCACAAAGAAGCTCAATTAAAAAGATGCATGAAGAAAATCAATTTTCATAACCTGCATTAAAAGGAATAAGTTTTCGTTAATGAAAATGATTTTTGGAAATAAGAAGTGCTCGTCCAAAGCGCTCGTCCAACACTGAAGTAATACAAAGCGCTCGTCCAACAAGTGATAGAAGCACTCGTCCACTGAAGTGACAGAAGCGCTCGTCCAACATAAGTGACAGAAGCGCTAGTCCACTGAAGTGATAGAAGTGATCGTCCACTGAAGTGATACAAGCACTCGTCCACTAAAGTGACAGAAGAGCTCATCCACTAAAGTGACAGAAGCGCCCATCCACTAAAGTGACACAAGTGCTCATCTACTAAGGTGACAGAAGCTCTCGTCCACACAAGTATTTGGACTTGCTAAGATCTTAACGAGAAGCTCCGTCCAATGACATGGCATATGGATCTTGTCTACTAATTGGAGCTCGTCGAATTACTTTGTGTTTTAGTACTCCCGTCTGCTATGGTGGCATATGGAGCTCGTCTACTAGCCCATCCGAATGTAAAATCTTAATGGCTAGATGGATGCTGTTATTTTCAAGATGGATGCGAATTCTACAAGAACTATCAGAATCTTATTTCAAGAACTAGAATCAAGAAAACATATTCTGTTAATTAGATCCAAATCTGTTTTGATTGATCGCAACGACTATAACCTGTTTTCTATATATAAAGGGATCAAAGGAACACTTTTAAAAAAAATGATATCAATCATAACAACAAAACACATATCATTCATCATATTTCTTGAGCTTATTGTGAAAAGAGTGTTTCATTCTCATAAGTGCTTCAATTTGTTTATCTGGCTATTAAGATTTAGGAATCAACTTTTGTTTTACTTTTCGATTGTAAAGAGAGAGGGAGTCTCTCTGAGTGATTAGAGTGAGGTATCCCTAAGGAAGAACATTGAGGCTCTTCACAAGAGTGTGGTATCTCGAGGTGAAGGAGTGCTCTGTGGTGTAAATGTTTTTCAAGCTACCTGGCAAAGCTTGTGTGTTAGTGTATGAAATCCCACAGGTGGAGTGGGGACTGGATGTAGGTCACGGTGGAGGTGATTGAACCAGGATAAATCTGGTTGTGTAGTATCTCTAAACTCAAACTCCTTTACTTTCTGTTTATGATCAATAACCTGTGATTTTGATGTTTAAAGTTCAATATAATTTCTATTCTTGATCTGTATAAACTGTATTGAAACCTGAGTGTGATTGTAATCAAGTCTGTGTTATCTGCGTTCAAAATTGAGTAGATCAAAACCATTCTTGATTACTGAAATTGAACTATACTGAAACTGTAACTTGCATAACTTGTTCTTAATCTTTAAAGGTTGAATTAGTTTCTGTATCTTGTTATTACTGAGTTATTGAACCTGAATCTATTCTGAATTAATTCTAAATTAATCTTTCTTATCCTCATCACCCTCTATTCAAGATTTTATATAAGCTCTTTATTGATCTTGTAAAAGATCCTGAGGTCACAAATCCGCAACTCTGATTTGAAAAGTTTTGTGAAAAGTTTTTAAGAGGGAAATATTTTAAGAAGACTCAATTCACCCCCACCCCCCTCTTGAGTCATTGAAGCCAAAGCAACATATGTGACCTGTAACACCCGGGTGCCGACGAGGGCGGGGAGTGGTCGTCGGTGCAAGAAGGCACAAACAAGGAGCGGCTCCTGACAGACTCCTAGGTGAAGGGACACATGAATGAACCAATTACACACCCGAATGAGAGGGATCATGAGACTGTGTAGGTATGAGACTATACCGTTGAGGAATGCTTATATGAATTGATTGATACTACCTATACTAACAAGATGCATCTTCTTTTCGGGAGCCCATCACTTAAGAACTCCACAGTTAAGTGTGCTTGACTTGGAGCAATTATGGGATAGGTGACCTCCTGGGAAGTTTTCCCAGAAGCGTGTGAGTGAGGGCAAAACACGCTGAAAAGACCCGTGTTGGTTTGTGGGGACAGTCGTCAATCCATAAAGCAGCCAGGGATGTTACATGACCCAACTTGCCACACCTGAAGCAAATCACAACTGATTCCTTGCACTGAGAAGAATAGTGATCCGGTGCGCCGCACTTGCCACACCTCAGGGTCTTAAGACATTAGAGAACCCGCCTCTAAACCTATCCTGCTATAACTGTGGCTTCTTGCCACTTTGCTTGAAGTCCTCGCCGGTCCGAGCATAACGTTGTTTACCATCTTCTTTTCGGGAGCCCATCACTTAAGAACTCCACAGTTAAGCGTGCTAGACTTGGAGCAATTCTGGGATGGGCGACCTCCTGGGAAGTTTTCCCAGAAGCGTGTGAGTGAGGACATAGCACGCTGAAAAGACCCGTGTTGGTTTGTGGGGGCAGTCGTCAATCCATAATTCAGTCAGGGATGTTACATGACCCAACTTGCCACACCTGAAGCAAATCACAACTGATTCCTTGCACTGAGAAGAATAGTGATCTGGTGCGCCGCACTTGCCACACCTCATGGGTCTAGAGACATTAGAGAACCCACCTCTAAACCTATTCTGCTATAACTGTGGCTTCTTGCCACTCTGCTTGAAGTCCCTGCCGGTCGGAGCATAACGCTGTTTACCATTGTCTCCCTGATCAGTCATCTTGCCACCCTGACTATCCGATCCTCTGGAACTGGCAACTTTGAACTGAC
Organism: Sophora flavescens; assembly: GCA_030762895.1. Classification (NCBI taxonomy): domain Eukaryota; kingdom Viridiplantae; phylum Streptophyta; class Magnoliopsida; order Fabales; family Fabaceae; genus Sophora; species Sophora flavescens. The sequence continues at coordinate 106,880,604 of CM061062.1, forward strand.
TAGCTTCCTCATAAATCCTGCACTTATTGACCAGGACTGGGAAGACTCTGATCTCCTGGTAGTTGATCACTTGCTTGATCTCGGGGTTAAGTCTAGCCTCAAACTTGACGCACTTGGAGCGCTCATCTGCAGTATGCTGGTACAGAGTGTAATACCTAGCCAGCTCCTCAAACTTGGCAGCATAGTCACCCACTGACATAGATCCCTACCTCAAAGCCAAGAACTCCATCTTTCTCTTGTCCTTGATATCTGCAGGGAAGTATTTCTCCAGAAACCTCTGCCTGAACTCAACCCATGCAACCGCTGTGCCCTCAGCCTGCATTCTCTTCCTGCAGTTTTTCGACCAATGCTCAGCCTCCTTAGTCAGCATGAAGGTAGCAAAGATGAGTTTCTGCTGATCGTTATCCATAGCTCAGAAGACCTTCTCTGTCTCTCTCAACCATAGCAAAGCTCCTTTCGAATCATAAGCTCCCTTGAACGACGGAGGGTTGTTCCTATGAAACTTGTTTAGGACCTGAAACTCAGCTGGTCCACCATTGTTTTTGTTGGGGTTAACCTGACCGATAGCATTGGCAAGAAGTGCCAACATGTCCGCAATTGCCTGAACGTTCTGTCCTCTACCTGCCATGAGTTCCTGTACATACCCAAAACAACTCTTAATTCAGAAACTTAATCGGGTAAAAGCAACAAGCAATCTAACTTAAAGCATCATTGTCTATAATGAGTATAAATAATCCAAACAAGAGCACAGAACAGACTCACAATAGACTCATACCATGGCCTAATAGGACATACTTGCTCTGATACCACTAAATGTGACACCCTGCTACCCCGCATGTTATGTAGCATTAAAGATAAATATAATAAAATAAAACATACATTTACTGGATTAAATTAAATATTTGTCCATGGGTAGAAAGGTCCCACATGAACGAGTTCACAAACTCGGAAAAAGAAAAACCATGTTTAAATAATAGAAACAATATAAACAAGTAAAACAATAACAAACGCCCCAACCCGATGTCACAACAGAGCTGGTATAACCGTTCCTGAAAAACCTATGAATACAACTGAACAAAACTAACTAGACAAAAGGTAAAAGCCCTAAGGGTGCGTTTGGATAAACAACTTAATTAAGAACTTATCACATAAGACCTTATCGCATGAGAGCTTATGCCATAAGCGCTTGAAGAAAGAAAAAGAAAGAAAGGAGCATGAGAGGATTCGAATAGTGAAAAACACATAGAGGATGTTTAGTGCATAAGCTCTTATGATAATTTCATAAGCTTCTCCCAGTGACTTATGAAAATAAGTCAAAAACTCCTTATGGAATGGCATAAGTTATTTTTATAAGCTCTGCCAAACACACTGCATAAGAGCTTATGTCATCAGATAAGTCAAAAGGAGCTTAAATAAGGTCTTCCAAACGCAACCTAACTATGAGTGGTGGCTCCTTAGAGTCACTCATCTCCGGATTGCTCGCCATCCTCTGCATAAAGCTAATCAGGCCAAACAAACAAAAAGAAAGAGAGGAGTAAGAATCATGTAAACATATCCGATAAAGAGATATGAAGCAAGGTAAACAAACAAGCATAGCATCATATAGAATACATCAACACGTAAACATCATAACATCATCCATCATCAACATCGTCATAACAAGTATGCTATGCAGTGCAATGCAACACTACTCCGCTACTCCAACAATGTATGTGGATCCAACTAACTCAGGATGAACGACTTTGGAGTTACATATCCGTATTGGCCATAGAAGCACCAACACCGGCAGTTCACCGAACCTCGGGTGGACCCCATGGATAGCAAACGCATCAAACCGTCGATGCCTCATCACAGGGGGCCGCAGTCACCAAACCATCGGGTGACCTACCGTGGATGACCAGATCACCATACTCTCGGATGATCTCCCCTATGTCGAACCTCCCCCTCAACCAACAACTCCAATGCTCTATGCATGACACAACAACAAACAACAACAACCACCTCATTTGCTCGGGCCAAATAGCTCCCAAGACATCAACATCAACATCAATATCAACGTGCTTGGGCCAGTAATCACCCAAGACTTAACATTAACAACACCTCGAACAATAAGCATCGAGACCATTTTGGTCAATAAGCACCAAAGTTATCAACGTGCGATAACCCAACGGTTACCGACTTAAACATCTGATCATCATTAATTATCTTCATTAACTGTTAACCGAGTTATCTAATCTTTAACATTGGTTTATTGTGTTATCATCATATTATTGGGGAAGATTGGGGTTAAAATGCCTTAAAACCTTTAATCTCAGTTTCTGTCTAGAGGGGTGAGCACGGGCGTGCTTAACCCCAGCACGGACGTGCTGCCACTTAAGTGAAGCACGATCGTGCTTCCTTTTAGGCATGGTCGTGCTCAGCTGCATGGTCGTGTTCCTCTACTGCACGACCGTGCTTAATGCGCGACCATTTTCCAGAATTCAAACTGGGAGCATGGGGGTGCTGCATTCAGCATGGCCGTCCTCAATGCACGACTGCACTGGTCTGGGCAGAGTCTCAACACATTTCCTTAACCAATTCTAGGGTTTAAATCCTTTAATTCTTAGGTCAGTTAATAGTATATTTTAAGGCTCAACACATCATCAAATCTCAACGTTAACATCAATAATCCAACCAATGTCATGCCAACAATAACATCAACATAGCATCATATTCATAAGCAACCATCATGAACATATAAGAGCATTTATCATGAGCATGAAGCATATAACATTAAAATAGCCAGAGACATATTATCACATATTAAATACCATATAACAAACAAGCATACAACGACACCGGGGTCATGGGGAACCCATTTACCTTACACTACCCCCATTGCCTATGAATGCACTATCCTTCTCCCCATACCTGGATTGAAGGTCGCTCTAGCAACAGTTCTAAACAGCAAACCGGGCCCGAATCCTCAAGCAACTCACTCCGAAGCTAAGCCTTGGTTAACCAAAAACATCCTCGATCAGTTTCTCTAACAAAAACAAGAAAGAAACTGAAAATAGAAAAGGGACCATTACCTCTAAACCAACACAGACTCACAAGAGGCTCCTAACGGCTTCCAAAACTCCAGAAACAGGTTGAGTTTAGTGGACATAGGGAAAAAGATAGCTCTGGCCGAAACTGGTGACGACTGCTGACCTAAAAATAGGGTTAACTTGTCACCCTCGGTTTCTATGCCAACTATATAAAGGATGCACCTGAGCACGGTTGTGCTCCTCATCGAGCACGGGCGTGCTGGACTTAGCGTCAGCGAGACGCGGTCCTCATATTGAGCATGAGCATGCTCATTGTTGAGCACAAGCGTGTTCAACTTAAAACTTGCAACATGTGCTTGACTTTAAGCACAGACGTGCTGGCTAATGAGCACAGACGTGCTCATGTACCTGAAAGGGACTTTTAAGCCAAAAATCCCACTAAGCCCTTAGCCAACAACTTAAACTTAACAAAACAAGCTTAAGGAAAGCACTAAACGAAAAGTGGGGTGTTACAGTACTTTCAAAGACACTCGAATGTTTAAGTCAGCAAAGGGGTTGTAGATAGTATATATGGATGAGAATTAAAACTTACTTGATCTCATGGTTTCGTAGCTTTTATAGTGGTGTACTTAATATAATTGTTGGGTTATTGATCGGGAGCCACGAAACCTCCATAGAGGTAATGCACCATGAAAGCAAACAAGCAAGAACATTAAATATGCAAATCAACCGTGACAAGAACAAATCAAATAAAGAAGGCATAAAACGGTAAAAGAAAAGATGAACACCGGGATTTTCGTGGTTCGGCCATTGTGGCCTACGTCCACGGGAGAGAGAACAACAAGTCTCCATCTCCACCTTTACTATCTTGGTCTCAGAGATTACAAGGCTTTACAATAGAAAATCCCCTTAACCCTTGCCTCTCCTTGTACACCCATGTTTCTCACCATGCCCTCCAAGAACTACACCCAAGGTTGATCTTTCTATTCCTATGCAGCTTTCCCATTCTCTCAGAATCTCTATAGATTTCCCTCAAGATAGAAAAGCCTTGATCAATCCCTCTCTTTTTTTCAGACACCACATTGAGTCACTCATGTGATGATGCTTAATTCTCAAGTCTAATCCTATCACATGATGTCTATTTATAGACTTATGTGAGTCTTGCATATGAAGTAACCAACCCTTGTGAAGCTTATCCAAGTTAGTTGCTGACACCAACTAACTAACCAACTTCTCAACAGACTGCAAACAGTCGCTCCATACTCGATTATCTGGTTGACCATAATCGATTATGCTATCTCTGTCTCAAATGCCTTTTCTGATACATAGCCATAATCAATTACTATGTTTCTGCCAAACATATAACCGATTACATCATTACCATAATCGATTATGTCTCTGCAACTTCAACTTCATATTGCTGATTTTGAGGCATATCACAACAATAGGGGTATAGGTGACTGCCATCACTGGCATGTGCCGCTTGTTGTGAGGCATGTGGGATGCATAGTACTGGTATGGTGCCCCTCACCGTGTGACTTGGGGGACGCAAGGGTCGGTGAAGATTTGGGGTGACAATGATTTGGGGTATATGATTTAGGGGTAAAACTAACTGGTGACGGCGTTTGGTCAGCGGGGGACCATTCCCTAAAGGGTGTAGACCTGTCCTACCCTTATAGACCTGTCCTACCCAAAGGTTGGTTGCCCGATTGTGGATCATTTTTGGGCTTTATTGTGCTTGGTTTTCATATGTCCACCAAGACAAAAACTAAACAATAGTGTTTGGCAAGAAAAAGTTTTCGTTCGTACCAAATGGTACTTTTTTTTATAGGATACAAATGGGGACAAATTAATGATCAACAAAGGATACAATAAAAGCTTATCTAGTGGCAAAATAAGTGACATATTAATATTAAAAATTATATAAATTAAGAGTGACGCAGTCCTCTTTTCCCCCTCTTCCACAAAATTTCCTCTCCCCTCTCTCCTTTTTTCTTATATCTTTTCTTTCCCCTCTTTCTTCTCTAGTGGTGGGTGGTGGTCAATTTTATTTTACTTTATTTTGTTATAAGCAGGTTGTGGTCAATGTCGTGGTATGCAAGTGGTGGTGTGAGTGATGGTGGGTTGTTGATGGTGAAATGGGTGTTGTGGGGACTGGGAAAAAAAAGAACGGGAAGAATGAAAGAAAGAAAAGTATTGTTCAAAATAAAGTATTTTATATTGTTATCAAAATTAATGTCAAAATAATAGAACAGATTAAAAAATTAGGTCTTATTAATAAAATAACCCTATTTTTTTGTTAGGAAAAATTGTCCTTGGGATAACCGTAGACTACACTACTATAAGTGTGTTTGGGAAAGATTTAATCTTTCCCATTCAGTTGTTTTTGAGCAATTAAGTGATTTTGTGAAAAAATTGGTATGTTTGGATATCTAGATTATTTTCTAAAAAAACTTTTTTTCTCCTCATTCCAGCTATTTTCTAACAAGCTGCAAGACTTGAATGTTTTCTAAAAAAACTTTTTCTAACCAGCATCTATTCACAATATTCCCCATCTTTATTATGTAAAAATGATTATTTTTGCACCACCAAAACGAAATAAATTAGCTTAAAATCGCTTTTCGGCAAACATACTCAAACAAAAAACAGATTCTGATTATAATCGATTATCACAATACTCGATTATTTAAAAACAGATTATCAGCATAATCTTTTTTTTTTCCAGCTTTCCCAAACACACTCTCAATAGGAACATCCTCAGAACACTTTAGTCAATTAACATATAATCATTATTATGATGTGCCTGTTTGTTTCTAAACGCAAACTGGCGTTTGAGTCCCAAACTCCAGTTGCTACAGTGCATGTTTGGTTCGCTGGTTTTCTCCCCCAAACGCTTCTGCTATGGTCAAACCACTGTTGACCGAAAAAGTTTGATGTTTGGCTTCCAAATCCGAAAATTGCTTTTGGTCCCAAACTCACGTCCATACCGAAGCTAGATTTTGTAGCTTCTACGGTAAACTTAATCACGTTCATGGTTTTAGTGCTCCTTCACCTTCCGTTCCTTCTCCATGTTTCTGAAATTTGAAATGTCTGGTGTTGCACTTGCGGCGCAGGAGCACCTCTGTTACTAGGTTAGAGAAGATGACTAAGTTAGGGAAGATGATGGATTGGGCTTTTAAGAGAGAATGAGCTTCTTTACCTTTTCTTTTATCAAGCGGGCTTCTCTACTTTCATATTGTTTAGTGACATATGAAAGAAAGACTATAAAAAGAATAAGACAAATAGTAAAAAAAAATGGTATAACCGAAGCATCTCGTAAACAAAGTAAAAAAATAATATTTGTTAATTGATATATAATCTTACCTCTTGTTGAAAAATTAACATAAAGAAAAAGAAATTTTTTTAAAAAAATAAAAAAATCTATACAAAAAGTATACATATATGAATACTAAATCCCATTTTGATAATTAGACACCCAAAAGCAATTTTAATCAAAGTTATCCAAACAACATTTCTATACAAAAATCAATTACGTCATAAACGTAGTCAAACATAAATCACTTCACTTTCAACTCACTTCTAATCAAAATCAATTTTTTCAATATCAATTCATTCAAAATCAATTTTCACCTACCGTGAAACCAAACACACACAGTAAATGGAGTATTTGGGTACCGTTGAAAATAATTGATTCCTGGGTGGGTAGAATTGATTCTGGTGAAAGCAAAAATTTCTAGCTTTTCCGTTGAGTAAAATTGATTCTGGGTATGGGACCCACAAAATTCTTTATATTTACACATCAAAAATGATTTTACTTTATTATCCAAAAACAAATCATTATTTTAACTTTGATGTCAATTTGGTTCTCTCTTCATTGCCTCTATGGCTAACTTTGTGCTGCTCTGTTTTGACTTTGGTGGAGATTTACTCATGTGCTGTAAATTACTTTTGGTAAAGATATTCTGCTCTCGGCCTATTTTGTTGTACAGGATGTCACTTTGGTTCCCTCTCCATTGCCTCTAAGGCTGACGTTATGCTGCTCTGTTGCGACTTTGATGAACTTTTGTGGCTGCTATATTTGTGTGGTGTTTTGAAGATCTATTTTATGTTTCTGGGTGGTGAATTTTGATGCTACATCTGCTAATAACGTTTTCTGTTCTCTGGTCTTGCTCCCCATCAATTTGGCTTGTTTATCTCACATAGGATGCCGCTTTATCTTTTTGGAGTTTTGAAGATCTAATTCATGTTTACTGGTGGTGTTTTTTTATGCTAAAACTGTTAGTGCCGATTTCTGTTCTGTGGCCTTGCTCCTCATCAATTTGGCTTGTTTTTGGCTAGATTATCTCACATAGGTGTTAGTGGAAGAATTTCAAACTCTTGACCTAAATAATTCCGACAGGCTGACAAAGGAATTGAAGTAAAGAATGTTATTTTCGAAGTATCAAAAATACTTAGCTGATAAGAAAGTGTACATGTCAACGAAAAGATAGATTGACAAACAGTCTTTTTGACGAAATTCATGGGATGATTGTCAAAGATACGGAAAGAGAAAAAATGACTAAGTCTCAAAATCAACAATATAGTCAAGATAAATTGTCAAGCAGTTAATCCCGTCAAAGACAAGCCAGTTGACACGGAGCGATTCAAGACATTGAACAGTTATTGGAATTGTATTGACAAACAGTTTAAATGTAAAGCCTAAGAGAACTGCCAAGGACATGTGGCAGTCATTTAGATAGGAAGTTACTACTAGGTAGTTATTTTATTTGCCTATAAATACTAGTTATTACAATGTAATAGAGGAGGTTACTTGATACACATCCTACACATCTCGATCACACAACAGATTGACGGATTACATTCAAGTATTCTCTCCATCATTCTTATTTCAATACTATGGCAAAATTCAATGCCATTTTCATCCTTTTTGTTCAAGTTCTTTACTTGTTCCTTTTAATTTTCAGAATTTCTCTCAAGTTCGTCTTTTAAGTTTATTTTACTTCTTGCAAGTAGTGTCATTTAGATCTTTCTTTACTTAACTTTCCTTTCAAACTTCAGTTTTCTTTTCATTATAAACTCAGTACGATTAGGAATTTATTTTCTATTAAATAACCGTCTTTTTCTTTTAATTTCAAACTTATCTTTTAAAGCATGAATCATTTATCGTCAAAACTCATTATTGACAATGCTTTATACCTCTTTGACAAATTTACATAATCGTTTGACACCAAGTCTTTGCCAGCATTTCCTAATTTGGCTTTAATTGTCAAATTTGTACTTGGTAGACTATTCATACATACATTCTGACGAGATTACCGCATAACTCGTAGGTCCCACACTCATCTGATCTATAATTATTTGTCAGAAAGGAATTTTTGGACACCAACCAAAAACCAACGCTAACAAATTGGCACGCCCAGTGGGACGAGTTTAGAGTAACTCATACAGTGTCACGAATTTGACATACAAATTTATTTGTTTGCATCTACAGAGTGGAAAGGTAGTTCAAACATCACCTATTTCCCAAAATTCTGTAAATATGAGTAGTGCAAGTGATTAAGGGTGAGCATAGGGCGGGTTCGGGTTGGGATTGTCGGGTTCGGGCGGATTCAGTGCAAGAAAAATGAAACCCATTTCCGCCCGCCACCTACAACGGGTTAGGCGGGTGCGGGTTGGACGGGTTGGCGGATTAGTTGGTGCATTCGTACGGGTCCATGCTTATTTTATTATTATATTTATTATTTAAAAAATTTTAAAAAAAAAGAAAAAATGCAAGAACATCGTGATCTTACCTGATCTGATGAACGCCGAACGCATCAGTAGACCTCGACCAGATCTGAGGAAGACCCGTCGCCGTCGTTCACCGCATCCGGCCACCGTGGTTCGCCGCTCACTCTGCCCTCTCTCAGCTTCGCCGCTCGACTACCTCCCGGCTTCAGATGAACGTCGTGCAAACATGAACATCGTCCGCCTCGCGTCTGCCGTGCCTCCAGATCTGGGGGAAGAGAGCTCCCGCGACGTTTGGGGGAAGGAGAAGACCACCCCACGAGGCACGAGTCAGATCTATCACAGATCTGTCACTGCTTTGAGCTCGCCAGTTCTGGGCTCGGAGAAGCAGATATGGACTCTGGTGGTCGCGACTCGCGAGGGTTGGAGGAAGGAGAAGACCACCGGCGACCGAGGGAGGAGGTGCGGTTTTGGGTGGTGGTTGTGAGGGAGGTTAGGGAGCTGGTGATTTGGGGTTGGGACATGGTGACTTGGTGGTGTGGGACTGTGCTGTGGAATACTGGAACGACGAGAATATGAGGAGAGGAGAAACTGAAATTTTCAAAATTTTTACAGTGTTCGGTCGGTTTCGGTTACCGATGGGTTGCATTATACGAAACCGAACCCGACCGATGGAACCCATTCTTATCCTATTTTTTCACCCGATCAACCCGTCGACCCGATATAACCCACCCATTTCAAAAAAATGACAATCGATTAGCTCAGGTTCGGACGGGTCACGGGTTGATGATTAGCCCTACAAGTGATGCAGGCGTAGTAGGCACTAACGCCACTGTGTCAACAGTGGATGCTATTGCCCCGATTGACAATATTCATGCAACCACGGCAAACGCTACTAATGCAGGGAATAATAACACTAATAGTTTAGGTGCGAGAAGAGGCGTTTCTTACGCTCAAGTTGTCAATAGATTTGACGAAGTTGGCCAAGGAACACTCCCGTCCCCAACTTCCCCGGTTTTACAACAAATAAATCCACCAACTACCGGATTGTCTCCACGAAGCGTTGTGAATTCAAACCCAAGAGGGACAACGCAACCTCTGTCACAACCTTTTTATGGGATGCCTTATGGTTCGACTACTGTCAATCCAAATGCCCCATTTCCATACATACCATATCCAAATGGAATGACGATGGCTGCCCATGCATCTGGACAGGCAGGACCATCGACTGGGGGGCAAATTCCCAGTCATGCGAATGGGATAATAGGGTCAATAGTAGTAACCCATTCTCGACAAGAGCAACCAGTAGTAAGGCCACATATATCCCCACTAAGACAACCCCCACAAAATATTGTTGGTCTGTCAGAGGCTACATTAGCCAATGTTCGACAACAAATTGACTCTAGTAATCATGACATGGTGAATACATTTACTCAACAAATGAGTACAGTGATTACGCCATTAATGGAAAACACGAATAATGCATGCTTGACATTGGAAAATGAGAGACGTAGGTTAAATAGAGCCTTGGGCGTTGTAGCCCTAGATGATAACCAAAATACGAATATAAATCTCAATAGAAATGTCAATAGGAATAATTAACCACAGGTTGAACAACCACAGGTTATACACCTTGACGGATCTGAACAAGATGACGAACGGCCAAAGCCCCATCGTCGAATTCCTTTGAGACGTGGAAATGTACATATTCTACAACCAGAGGAAGACAAAGATTTTGTCATAAACCAGGGTGCTGTTGGAACATTTTGTCAAAACGTTCTAAATCAAAACGTCAATCAAGTCGTCAAGCAAGCATTGAATAGGTTTGGTTTTAACATAGGTTATGCCAATCAACCATTTTTTGCGTCGGCATTTCCTGATTGGGTCCAACAAGCGGAAATACCTCGAGGATACGAAATGCCCAAGTTGTCAAAATTCTCAGGAGAAAGTGGAGAGTCGACAGTCAAGCACATTGCCCGATACACAATCGAATTAGGAGATTTGGCTTTAGAGGAAGGACTAAAAATGAAGTTCTTTCCTAGTTTGTTGACTAAGAATGTTTTTTCTTGGTTTTCAACTCTAAGGCCTAATTCCATACATTCCTAGAATCAATTAGAGAGGAGTTTTCAAGATCAATTCTTTAGGGGTGACCTAAAGATAGGATTGACAAACTTATTTGGCATTAAGAGGATGAATAACGAGTCTGTCGATGACTACCTTGCCCGATTTCGTCAAATGAGGAGTCGTTGCTTCACCCCTATCCCTGAGGCGGAAATAGTGAAGATTTTTGCTGGGGGTCTAGATTATCATATTAGGAAGAAGTTGGTCAACCAACGTCTAATTGATCTTGCCTAGTTAGAAGATAAAGTCCGACAAATTGAACAATTGAAAGCCGAAAAGGTTTTCAAGCAGAGGAAATTCCTCAAAAGAGAAAAAATTAACTTTGTCGGATGTAGTGAATCCGACGAGGAGGGCAACGATTCTGAGGAATATGAGGTAGATTACGTTGAATTAAAAAATGGTCCACCTTATATATGCCAAGCTTTGAAGCCTGCGAGGGCCAAAGAAAGGATTCCTTTCATTAATAAGAAAGTGTATACATTTGATGTGACCAAGGCTGATCAAATATTTGACATATTACTCAAACATAAGCAGTTAAAATTGTCAGATGACCATAGGATTTTAAAAGCCCATGAGATTAAGGATCGGAAGTACTGTAAATATCATAACACTTTCGGTCATGTAACTAATGATTGTATGCATTTCAGGGACATTATTCAGAAAGGTTTGGCAGAAGGAAGACTAAAATTATCAGACAAGACACCAGACATGAAGGTTGATACAGAACCGTTTGGTCCTGAAATTAACAAGACAGACCGCCGAGTCCTTATGGGAATAGGCATGGTCAATATCAAAGCTGGGCAAAATATCCAGATGGATTTGTCGGATTCATTTGATATTTATCCAAAGCCGGGAGAACCTCTTGTCGATTTCATGACACGCAAGAAATCTGGTGGCATACTTGAAATTTGCCCAAGATGCGAAACATTTTATGACGAAGTGGCTGCCGAGAAGGTCAGGGGGCAGAAAACGCCATCTTATCGCCCACAAGACAGAACTGAGTCCCATAATGGTAATAGCCAAGGCAGATTTTCACACTCGAGCAGCCATGCTGGGTCTAATAGTGTACACAGAAGTGTTGCACCTGTTGTTAACAGGCAGGCAAATAGCCATCAACAACACATGCATCAGACAAGACCTAGACAACACCACACCGGAGGTTGGCTTAAAGAGCCAATCAGAGGATCAGTGGGAAACAACAACTTTGTCGGTGGCAGATTCAATTCTGTCAAGACTAAGAAACCCCCGTCCAATGTAATGGTGGATCAATGGGTAATGAATTCTGCCACGGCACGTTATCCAGAGTTACGAAAGCAGAATTGGGTCAGAAAAAATAAGTTCAATGACCACAATCCACCCTTTTGGAATGAGGATTACTGAAAGGGCCAGCTAGCTCAGAATGCTCAGATGACAGGACCTGGCTTGTCAGGACCATCAACTCAGCCGGCCATCTCTAAGAGTCAAAAGAGGAGGTTGCAAAGGCTCCGACAGGCTCAAAAGAAGAAGCTTGCCAGGCAAGGAGGTGTCACCATAAAAGAGATGCCTTCGCAGAATACTGGTTGTTTGGTTGCAATGGCTGACGACGTAGCTAACAAGAGTGGAGATGTCAAAATGAAGAGCGTGATATAGGCTCATCCAATGGAGGTTGACATGAAGATTCCTGTTACTCAAAACAGGCCAAAGAAGCCTATGTCGCAAGTCTGTGCAGAGAAAAAGAAGGCCTTAGAAATGTCGTCACCACCAACAAAATCCATAGGAAAATGGCCGGTTGGATTGGTAGACATGGAAAAGGTAGCAGGGCTTGACAAGAAGTTCGAGGCGAGGATACAAGATCATCAGTTGGCAACATTCAAACCTGAATGTGATTTGACCAAGGAAGAATTGTCTTTTGATGCTGTCATTGAGGCACTAAATGATCCAAATGATGATATTAACATCAGCAGAGGCATGGACGTGGATAGCCAAAATCAAGATCTTGCTGATATCATCAAGACCCTGGATAACTGTGGTGCAGGGATAGCCCGACCTTTGTCAGAAAGGTCAGGATCAGACGATGACGATGATTTGAAAGGAAATCATGGAAGAACTGTAGGAGGTGCATTCTTAGACGAGGATCCAGAGAATGAAATCATCCTGGAACCAGGCATGAGGATGAATATAGGATTGATTTCCGTTATCCCAACGGAGTATGAAGGATATCTTGAAGTGGATTTTTCTGACGATGAGGATATGGTCGACAATGATAGAAATCCAGATGATTTTTGGATGTATGTCCAAGAGAATTTGGTCATCGTGTTCGACAATATAGCCCAGTTAGAAAAGCCCACTGATGAACAAAGAAATCATTTAAGGCCATTGCATGTAAAGGCTATAATTGATGGGAGACCCACTAATAGAGTTTTGATTGATGGAGGAGCTGCTATCAATTTGATGCCTAGGGCAATGTTTAAGAAGCTAGGAAAAGATCAGTCGGACTTAATTCCGACAGACATGGTCGTCACTGATTTCAGTGGCAAAACATCTCCATCAGATGGTGTTGTACTTCTCAATATCCAGATTGGCACTGTCGAGAGAATGACATTGTTCGTGATAATTCCAGCCAAATCGAGTTACAACTTATTACTTGGTAGGGATTGGATTCACGTTGTGGGAGCAATTCCTTCGACAGTACATCAAAAAATAATCTTGTGGAATGAGCAAGATCAAGTGGAGATCGTCGAAGCAGACGATATCGCGTGTTATTCCAGCAGTCACATGTGGATTTCAAAGTATATTCGCCAAATGTCAGACCCGTGACTGCCAACGAAGGGGTCATTGACAAAGATGCATTAGAAGCAAGCCTTCTCAGTCAGTTTGGCATAAAGATAAAAGGAGGGGCCGACAAGTCTCGGCCCAATTCAGACAATGAGCCTTGAAACACACCTGAGAAGATTGCCGGCCTATATGGCCGACAGAGAAGTACACACTTTAGAGAGTATGTTGGCAGATTATATCATTGACGACGATCCTTTGGGTTTTGAGAAAGGAGCCGAAGTTAAGCAAAACATTGAAGTAGAAGATCCTCTGGAAGAAATAAATTTAGGAATGCCTTATGGAAAGGGCATAAAAGACCCATTTTTGTCAGTGCTTTTCTGCCAGAGGATTACAAACAAAAACTTGTCAGATTAATTGCAGAGTATAAAGATTACTTTGCATGGGATTACGATGAAATGCCTGGTTTAAGCAGATATCTTGTTGAACACCGGCTGCCACTTAGGGAGAATTGCAAGCGTGTCAAGCAGGCAAGTAGAAGGTTTGCTCCAGAGGTAGTGCATAAAATCAAATAGGAAGTGCAAAGACTGCTTAAAGCAAAGTTCATTCGAACAACCAGGTATGTCGATTGGCTTTCTAATGTAGTTCCTGTCATTAAAAAGAATGTCAAAATGAGGGTATGCATAGAATTTAGAAATTTAAATATGGCTACCCCCAAAGATGAGTATCCGATGCCAATAGTCGACATGCTTGTCGACTCAGCATTAGGAAATGAAATTTTGAGTTGTATGGATGGCCATGCAGGTTATAGTCAAATCTTTATAGCCGAAGAAGATGTGTCAAAGACTGCCTTCAAGTGTCCAGGAACAATTGGGACATATGAATGGGTTGTCATGCCTTTCGGTTTAAAGAATGCAGGAGCCACCTATCAACGAGCAATGAACACGATTTTCCATGATGTGATTGGAAAGTTCATAGAAGTATATATTGATGACGTGGTTGTCAAATCCAAAACCAAAGATGACCACTTGGAGCACCTGAAGCAAGGGTTTGAAAGGATGAGAATACATAACCTTAAAATGAACCCAGAGAAGTGTAGCTTCGGAGTGTCAGCTGCCAAATTTTTAGGCTTCCTAGTTCACAAAAAAGGAATTGAGGTGAACAAAAATAAAGCCAAAGCGGTCATGGAAGCCTCAGCACCGACATATAAAAAGAAACTACAATCCTTCCTAGGAAAGGTTAACTTTCTAAGAAGGTTTATATCAAATCTGTCAGGAAGAACAAGAGTATTTGCACCGTTGGTCAAGTTGAAAGCAGAGCAAAGCTTCATATGGGAGCCTTGTCACCAAGAGGCTTTTGACCAGATCAAGCAATACCTAGTCAATCCACCGGTCATGATGCCCGCAGTGCCTCGTCGACCGTTGAAGTTGTACATATCAGCGTCCGAAGACACTATAGGATGTCTATTGGCCCAGGATGATGATGATAATGTTGAAAGGGCCGTATATTATCCAAGCAAGGTCCTCAATGATGCTGAAAGAAGATATAGTGCAATAGAGAAGTTATGTCTAACATTGTATTTTTCTTGTACAAAACTAAAATATTATATTATGCCATGTAATGTATTCGTTATTTCCAAAACTGATGTTATAAAGTATATGTTGTCAAAACCAGTCCTTATTGGACGTATCGGTAAATGGACCATTGCTTTGTCAAAATATTATTTACAATACGTACCATATAAAGCAGTCAAAGGACAAGCAGTAGCTGACTTCTTGGTAGACCATCCAGGATTGGACATGCCAGAAATAAATGTTGTCAGTTTACAACCCTGGAAACTCTACTTTGACGGATCAAGGCATCAAGGAGGTAGTGGAGTAGGAATCTTAATCGTGACTCCACAAGGAACTCCTACTAAGTTCATGTTTGAACTTAAGTATCCATGTTCCAACAATGAAGCTGAATATGAAGCTTTGATTATCGGATTAGAGATACTAATAAAAATAAAATCACGAAATGTGCATATCTTTAGGGATTCTCAATAGGTTATCAAACAACTTACTCAAGAATACAAGTGTGTCAACTACAACTTGACCAAATATTGTATCATAGCTAGTAAGTTAATGAAAAAATTCGATGACATAATTGACAAATATATTCCAAGAAATTTGAATGAATGAGGCTAATGAGTTGGCTCAAATAGCCTCAGGATACAAGATATCTCAAAAGTCTATGTCAGGACTAATGGAAATCAGAGAATTATTGTATCCATTAGAAGAAAGAGATATTTTGGTTAATGATGTAATTCTACCTAATGACTGGAGGTTGCCAATAATTGAATATTTGGAAAATCCAAGTCAGAATGAAGATAGGAAAATGAAATACAAAGCATTGAAATACACAATGCAAGGAGGACTGTTATATAGAAGGTATGTTGACGGGACTTTACACAAGTGCCTGAGTGAACAAGATGCTTATTTGGCTCTGTCGGAAGTCCATGAGGGCATATGTGGAGCCCATCAGGCAGGAGATAAAATGAAATGGATTCTTCGACGAAATTTGTATTATTGGCCAACTATGATTAAAGATTGTATTCTGTTTGCCAAGTCTTGTGAACAATGTCAGAAACATGGCAATATACAAAATGTACCGGCCATCGAATTACATTCTATTGTCAAGCCTTGGCCATTCATAGGATGGGCTTTGGATTTAATTGGCCAAATACATCCTTCTTCATCGAAAGGACATCAATTCATTTTAGTTGGAGTTGATTACTTTACCAAATGGGTAGAAGCAGTTTGCCTTAAAGTAGTCACCCAACAAGACGTAATTGATTTTATTGAAAATCACATTATTTGTCGATTTGGAATACCCCAAACATTGACAACAGATCAAGGGTCAGTATTCGTCGGCAAGAAAGTTGTGGAATACGCTGGTTCTAGGCATATAAAAATGCTCACATCTACACCATACTATGCGCAAGCTAATGGCCAAGTTGAGGCCATAAATAAGATCATTATTAGTCTTATAAAAAAACATGTGGGTCGATAACCTAAGAATTGACATAATACTCTTGATCAAATACTGTGGGCATATAGAAATTCACCCAAGCAGGCGACAGGAACTTCACCATATCGGCTAACTTATGGACACGATCCTGTGTTGCCTGTCGAAATCAATCTTCAGTGTACTTGCATTCAAAGTCAAAATGACCTGCCTACCAACCAATACTGGAATGCGATGCTGGACAAATTGGCTGAGTTAAGTGATGAAAGATTGATTGCATTAGAAAATTTGATTCGACAAAAGGAAAGAATTGCAAAGTTCTATGATAGTCGAGTTAAGTTCAAATCATTTAAGGTAGATGATCTGGTGTGGAAAGTCATATAAAAGTTGTCGAGAATATGGCAAATGGTCACCTAAATGGGAAGGACCATTTAGAGTTGATAAAGCGTTTTCTGGAAATGCTTATGCACTTGTCAATGTTGATACTGGCTTGAAAATTAAGTCAATTGATGGCAAGTATTTGAAGGAATATAAACCGACAATGTTGGAAGTAAAAATTGACAACAAGTGAAAAGAAATGAGAATATTCACTAAATTGGCAATACAATGAAATATTGTCAAAAGCACAGATTGTCAGTCTAAGCCATATAGAGATTGGCAATATGACTATATGTTATCATAATACAAATTGTCAATCAAGGTTAATCTAATCCTAAAGTCTAAGACTATGCTAAGTTCGGCAGCATTTTATCTTCCTCCCTTTGACAATGCAGCGGTATAACCTAATTTGTTGAGGCTTCATTCCCTATTTGATGAGGTTTCAGCTACTCCATATATCGAGGATGCGCAGAGATGCGGAGAAGGAGACGGACAAAAACAGATCTCACCATCATTTAACTCAGAAGGTTGTAGTTGCTATGATACAATAAAGATGACACCAAAAGAGAACCTCTACCTTCCAGGATGAAGATGATGGAACTGGAGCAAGATGCACTCGTTCCGTTACAAGATCAGGCTTCTCCCCGAATGTGCAGCGAGGTCAGCTCTAGATGTTATGTTGGTTGCTGACCTCCGCTGCGCTTTTTTACGTTGGTTACTGACCTTCACTAAGAATATGACCATTAAAATAGAAACTTTGGTCTGAGATCTTAAGGTGGTAAGGTCAGACTCCTATGGGGGAAGAAAGAAGAATGAATGAGAACCTTTTTAAGATGGAAGCATATTATGTGAAATACTCAACTATGAAATCGTTTGATTTGCAAACCTCATTATTTATAGTTGGTCCAGAGAGACAACGAATTTAATGCGAGTTGGTTTACCAAAGTTTCGAAACTTATTATGGAATTTATGACGATTTGATAAGCATGAGTTACGAAGTTGGTTGGAAACATGCAGTCAAATCAAACAGTAGATAAACGTGCAGATAAGAAAATAGACATTTTTTATTAATCAACGATTGTCAGAAGTCACAAGATTAGAGTTTGACAAAGAAAAGAATTACAACTATCAATTTTGGCCTAAGTTGAAATCAAAGGACAACTGATCCCATGCAAAGGAGAGGTCAGTCTTGTCTGCAGCAACAGCTTCATATTCGGGCTGTAATGCACGGAGTTTGCCAACTACACTTTCAGCTTTCCGGCCAAGTTGAATAGATTCGTCGTCAATAGCTTTGACTTTGTCTCTACTCTTTTCTAGAGCTTTGTCAAACTTGGCGCATTTCAGATCTGTCAATTCAATCTCTGCCAACAGTTTCTTTCGATACTCCAGGAGACTCTTTTTGGTATGAATTCCGGCGGAAATAAGGTCAAGTTCCTTTTGTTTAGAAGTTTCCAGATCTTGGAACTGAGCTAAGAGATCATCTTTAATCTTTTCTTCCTCCTCATAAGAAGGAATGACATAAGTCATCCTTTCTAACTTTCCAGAAAGCCGCTCCCAGAATTTATAGATGGAGAGAAAGTGTGTGCGGCTCGACATAGGGAGATTGGAATGGAGAGGAGTGATCTCTTTGATGAGTTGTGACAATTCTTGTTGAATGCTAGCATCAGATAAAAGTGCATTAAAAGAATTGTCAAGAAGATCCTGGAGATCATGCATAAGGTTGACGACTCAAGAATCACTGGAGTCATGTTGAGTTGATGAAGAGTTGGCAGAAAGTGTTGATTCTTTTCGGCTTACTTCCGACAACATATTAATCCAAGTGTTGAAGTGAAGGGCCGGTTTAGGGTCAGGAGACTTCATGATTGAAGGTCTGATTGCAGGTGGAGAAGGAACGATAGGAATTGTTTCAGCCAGCAGGGATTCTATGTCAATATCCTCATCCGGAATTTCAATCATGACGACAGTCTCAACTGGTGTGTCGGCTATGGAAGTTGGAGTGATTGAAATGTGATGATGAGGGCTGGGGGGCATTTCTGGATTGGATTCAAGATGTTGAGGATCACCTGTCAGACCTCTAGTGTCGATAATAGTGCTTCCTAAATTTCTGTCAACCTGTACCTCTGAATCAGATCGATTCGCTGGTTCGACTGTCTTGTTGACAATTTCTTGAATAGTCATTGAATCTTCAATCTGAAGAGATTTTTCCTGACATGATGGAAAATGAGATATATATGATGATAAAAATAATATAAAGGAAGATGACAAGATCAATGGAAATACCATGTTAGAGTCTGAAGACATTAAGTCAACATCAGCACTTGCCTTTTAAGTTACCGGAATAGTCTCGACGACTTTCTCTTTCTGTCAAAATAAGAATCAGAGGTTGTGAACAAAAGGGTATAACTTGATAGATCAACTTAAAATTTTTTACCTTGGATTGGTTGGAGGGAGAAGTGTTGGAGAAACTAACAACGATGTCTTGGACCTTAGATGCAGTAGAGGCTTTGGCGGCATCAGAGTCTGTCGAGATTGAAAAGCTTTTGGTAGACTTTGATTTTTTGGAAGGGAGGTAAGAAGCAGCAGCTTTCTCTTTTCTTTTCTTAGACCTTTTAATTGTCCGAGGATTAGAAATAGAAACTTTGGTCGACCGTGAGCTTTTCTTGAAAGTTTTGGCCGCCACAGGAATTACGTCTTCATCTTCATCATCATCTTCAAGTGCTTTTTCAGTCAGTACATCAGATTTGGACTTACCAGGAAGAGATTTGTCAAGAGGAATAGCTGTCAATAACAACATAAATAAGTTGATTGTCAGCAAAAGTGAAAGAATACAAAATTATTTGACGAGTGAATACCTGAATTACAAGTTAGAATTTGTGAATGGAATCCAAAGTCGTCACCAGGTTGGAGAAACCGACGAGCGAAGGTAACTGGATTTGGTTTTTCAAAAGGGTCAACGTAAGCACTCACACTATCTAAAAAGAAAAAGTTACCTCCTTTCGTCAGCTTTCCTACGTGTGAATCAGCTAAACCAAAAGGGGCACAAGGAATAGGCACAGGTTTAGGAAAAGGAGCCTCTAAACTGTCAAAATATTCCTTGGTCATATTTGGAATGCCCCAATACTTGGCAAGCCTTTCAGATTCCTTATTGTCATGCTTCCTTTTGGCTTCAGCTAAAACACTATTAACATGAGGAACCATATCACATGGTCTTAAGGGATTCCACTTGATTTTGTAAAATTTTTCAAAGGCTTGAATTTCTTTCTGAAGTTCACCTCGAGTTTTTGATGCTGGATCCTGTTCCTGCATAGAAGAATCATCACCGTTACCCACAGTGTCTTCAATACAACTCAAGCAGGTCTTTAGACTTAGATGGTGGTTGGAATAGTACTCATCCCACCAATAAAGAAATCTTTGAGTTACTCCATGGAAGACAGAATGAGACAGACTGTAAAAATGCCCTACGAGCTTTATCCTCGTCACTGATGGCAATAATATTTTCATATGTTGGAGCTTTGGCATCAATGAAGTTCTCATCAGGGTTTGACGAGTAAGGAGCAGGAATAGATTGGCAGAAACCGAGTTGACAAGTAGTGTATTGGGCAAGTGAAGATAGATTCTATGAGTTTTGAAACTAGGACCATCAACAAAAATGACTTTTTGGCAAAGAAATTCGGTCCAAATTGACTTGTTGGATTTATATATAGTGGTACTTAGTTTAGTAAACCACTCCGGACCGTACTTCCGGTCAATAAAAGGAGTGAAATTGATCTTTGAAGAGGTGGACGAAAGAGAGTGAAAGATTTTAAAGTAGAACTTGAAGTTGGCAGTTTCATCTCTTGACAAAGATTCAGCAGACACATAACAGAGATAAGAGCCATAAGTATCGATTGACAAGTCCAAATGAGCTTTGTATGAAAATTGACGCTCTAAGACAGCATTCAACCACAACTGGAGAAACCAAAGAGGGCCTTCTATGTTGCTTTTCTTTTGTCTAGATCTGACAGTATCAACTAACATACTCATACTGTCATAAAGATTAGCCAAAACGCATTGGCCCAATGCTAATCTCTTTCCAGTTGACAAAAGATTAGCAAGAGGAACATATGAAGCAATCAAAGTAGCAGACTTGCTATAGAAGACATAAGCACATAGCCAAAGAAACAGAAAGGCTACGTGTTCAGTATCCGTCACGGGTTCTTGGTCTCCACCTCTAAAATCTGTTATATATTTAGAGAAAGAGCATTTTGGAACATAGACATCAATTTGATTCTCAACTTCGACATCGGAATGCATAGCAGGGCCAACTGGACGAAGGCCCGTAATAGCTGACATGTTGAATAAAGTCGGACCCATCATTCCATAAGGGAAGTGGTAATTATTTGTGGTTCTGTTCCAGAAAAAGACTGACGCCCCTATTAAAGAAAAATATACTAATTTAACATGGCGAGAAAGCTGAATAAATTCAAAAATTCCAGCTTCTTCCCACACGTTGTGTTTTTCAGCCTGAACTCGATCAAGCCAACTAATGTAAGCATCAAACCGAGTAGCAGGAGGCATTCTAAAAATTCTATTGCTCTTTTTAAAGACATGAATAGGGATTGGAGTTAATGAAGATAAGATAACCTCATTTGAGTTAGCGGAAGGAAAAGAACCACATAAATCCTCAAAAATTTCATTCTGGGCTACAAGAGGACCCAAGAATGCAGCAGACGGACTCAAAGCAAAGGAAGAATCATGAACAGGGTAAATTACCTTAGATTCATGCCATAATTCTGATTCTTCCAAAATTGGGTCTTGAACTACTGCCCTAAGAGGAGCAACCGTGGCTCGAGGTACTGAAGTTGACATCTTTGAAGATGTTGCCATGGAGATTAAGCGAAGTGATGAAGAGGAAAGGTTTTTCCTTTAAAGAAGAGGGGTTTTTCGCGGGGGAAGAGGAACAATAAGAAGAAGAAAATCACAAAAGTGATGCGACTGCTATTTAAAGAATAGTGAAGGTCTCTGGTTCGAATTCCGAGAAACCTGCAACGTTATGATTATCCCTATTAAGTAGGGATGAGATTAAAATGAGATTTAGTTAACGGAAGAAATTCCGGAATTGAGAGAATTCGTTGGCAATTTAAAATTCAAAATTTGCTATTCTTTCAGGCAAGGCCGTCGAAAAACAAAACTTGGGGAGACATCTGTTAGTGGAAGAATTTCAAACTCTTGACAGAAATAATTCTGACAAGCTGACGAATGAATTGAAGTAAAGAATGTTATTTTCTAAGTATCGAAAATACTTGGCTGATAAGAAAGTGTACATGTCAACGAAAAGATAGATTGACAAATAGTTTTTTGACGAAATTCATGGGAGGATTGTCAAAGATATGGAAAGAGAAAAAATGACTAAGTCTCAAAATCAACAATATAGTCAAGATAAGTTGTTAAGCAGTTAATCCCGTCAAAGACAAGCCAGTTGACACGGAGCGGTTCAAGACAACGAACAGTTATTGGAATTGTATTGACAAGCAGTTTAAATGTAAAGCCTAAGAGAACTGCCAAGGACATGTGGCAGTCATTTAGATAGGAAGTTACTACTAGGTAGTTATTTTATTTGCCTATAAATACTAGTTATTACAATGTAATAGAGGAGGTTACTTGATACACATCCTACACATCTCGATCACACAGCAGATTGACGGATTACATTTAAGTATTCCCTCCATCCTTCTTATTTCAATACTATGGCAAAATTCAATGTCATTTTCATCCTTTTTGTTCAAGTTCGTTACTTGTTCCTTTTAATTTCCAGTATTTCTCTCAAGTTCGTCTTCTAAGTTTATTTTACTTCTTGCAAGTAGTGTTATTTAGATCTTTCTTTACTTAACTTTTCTTTCAAACTTCAGTTTTCTTTTCATTATAAACTCAGTACGATTAAGAAGTTATTTTCTATTAAATAACTGTCTTTTTCTTTTAATTTCAAACTTATCTTTTAAAACATGAATCATTTATCGTCAAAACTCATTATTGACAATGCTTTATACCTCTTTGACAAATTTACATAATCGTTTGACACCAAGTCTTTGCCAGCATTTCCTAATTTGGCTTTAATTGTCAATTTTGTACTTGGCAGACTATTCATACATACATTCTGACGAGATTACCGTATAACTCGAAGGTCCCACACTCATCTGATCTATAATTATTTGTCAGAAAGGAATTTTGGACACCAACCAAAAACCAACGCTATCAATAGGCTGTAGGTTTTGCTGTGGTACAGGTGAGATATGTAAACTTGTTGCCGGTGGTCTTCATTTTAGGGACTTCATGTTCTGTTAAGGTTACTGTTACTGTTTTGGGATCTTTAGAATTCGTGGGCTTGTGTTAGTTTTCCTTTTTCTAATGGTGTTGCTGGGTAGTTCGTACATATTGGGGGTACAACTTGTACTCATGTTCTGTATATCACTTTCTTATTATCTATATATATTCATTGATTCATAAATTTTTTTTATTATTTTAAACTCATTTTTGAAATATTATTATCAATCACAAATCAATTTTTTCAAAATCAATTCTACCAAAATTAATTCCTTTAGAATCAATTCCTTCAAAATTAATTATATCAAAATCTAAATCAAATGGACCCAATATCAATTTAAGGTCTGGCTTTTTGCCTCTTTTCCAGGTGAAGGTTCATTGCAGTTGAGCTACCCCACTGTCGTGGCTTAACATCATTCCTCACGATATTCCAATCTATGAAAAAGAGAGTCCTTTGGTGAGCATGAGTTGGACCATCTAAATATCCTCCCCCCTTTTTAATTGATCTAAAGTAGGCTTTCTAAGCAAACATAATTGTTACTCTGCAGCTAATTATAAAGATTGCCACTAAAAAAAGATTAAGGGAAAAAAAACTACAAAGTGGATATTGATACAAGTTGGTAATGTAGAAGCCTAAAGGTTCTTTATTTATGAGACCAAGCAAGCGATAGACCACGAGCTATTCAAATATTTGACAATGGTAAAAGCAGTGTTATTTAACTTGGCTCCATCCTGAAAGTTAATGAAAAGGAATTTTGTCATTATACCACAACACTCACTTGATACATACATGATAAATATATTATATACACATATCTTTAATATAAATTTACAAATTATTTGATATATAATGGTTAACGTGGTTCAACCAATGACTCACTGATTCGATTAGTAACTCGTTATCCTCATGCCTTGACCAAATTGATGACTTGTCCAAATTTGATAACATGGATGAAAGGATGATTTGACACTTTATAATAGATCGATATTTACTAAACAAAAAAAAAGTTACTTGAATAATTGATTGTGTTAGTTTCTTGCCAAACTTTTTAGTTATATAAGTAAAATCTGTGTATTTTATGCATAAAATTATCATATGTTTGATTAAACCAAGGTACCTTAAACCAATTGTTCAAATAATCTTTGCTCCTTCAATAATGTGGTTACGGTAACTGGCGCACACGTGATCCTGTCATTCCGGTTCGGTGTGTCTTCTTCCATTACGTGCTCATCAGACTCATGACCATTCTTCATTGTTTTATTTCGGACAGAGTGAGAGATTCCTCACATGGTCAGAGCTATATTTATTTGTCTCCTCAATTTAAACACTTTAGATGGATCTAGTTGAAGTTTATTTAAATTTAGTGTATCTGTGTATGATGTATCTGTTGAAAAGTCATATGCAAATAGCATATATTTTATAAAAACTAGTTTTATTGTAACCGTTGAAAATTTGAAATTTCTTTTCATGTTAATGCATCCTCTAAAAGGCCAAACTAAAGAAAAATACATATATAAGAGAACTTTTTCAAAAGCACAGAGCATATGTGCTTCAAATAAATTAAATAATTGTAAGGTTCTTTCTATCATAAATGTTAATTTATATATTAGGATCACGTTCGGGAGCACAAGGATATATAGGGTGCGTTTGGGTAAACAACTTAATTAAGAGCTTATCACATAAGACCTTATCGCATGAGAGCTTATACCATAAGCACTTAAAGAAAGAAAAAGAAAGAAAGGGGCATGAGAGGATTCGATTAGTGAAAAATATGGAGATGATGTTTAGTGCATAAGCTCTTATGATAATTCCATAAGCTTCTCCCAGTGACTTATGAAAATAAGTCAAAATCTCCTTATGGGATGGCATAAGTTATTTTTATAAGCCCTGCCAAACACACTACATAAGAACTTATGTCATTCAGATAAGTCAAAAGGAGCTTAAATAAGCTCTTCCAAACGCCACCACAGTGAAACTTATGCGGTAGCTCAGTTTGTGTTCTGAGAACGTGGTGGAAGTTCAGAGCGAAGGAGCCTATTTGAAATCTTTATAAAATCAAAACGAATGCTGCATTGAACAAGTAACGTCTCTTTGTGCAAGCCAGGTTGTCCCCTTGAAATTTAAGAACCATATTTAAGTTCCATCTGGATGGCACACTAACATCATTGGTTATAAGGTAAAAGGAAAAGGCAACTGTTGAGTTACAGTTACCCCCGTCACATGGTCAAAAGTTCATACAAGTCCCACCAAAGTCAAGCTCTGTGAGATGTTTTTGTTTTTTTCCGCTCTCTGCTTTGTCTTCAACAGATGGTTAGAATGGTTTTTTAATTCTATTCGTGATGGTCCTGGAACTTAAACTAGAATAAGTATATCATCGTTGATATTTTTTAAGATAATTCGATATATATATATACATACCAAAATCATTATTAATTTGAAGAGTTGAATTGCAATTTACTTTTAGAAGGAAAATGTTCAGTGTTACTAAATAAGTAGGACCACATATAACAATTAACAAGTAAGACCAATCCTCTTGTTTTTATTTTCTTTTATTTTAAATCATTTTGTTGGCTCATCAAGTAGAAGCATTTTAGTGTCGGTTTCAGCAGGATTGCAGAAAGGATAATTCAGACAATTCAATGCAAGGATTCCCAGCAGTTGAAAAATAATCATTTATATCCCATACCAATGCCATGCTAGTATCGAGAATTCCTTCAGTTGAATCACCCAAATTAAGAAAAATCCTAGCTACACCCACCCATGTATAACAAAACTTACTTGATTCCAATTCCAAACCATAAAACAAAAACAAAGAACCTTTTCACAACACGATGCAGCAAGGATCTAGAAGCAGAGGATGAGAAACTGAATAAGCTGAATCCCCTTTCCAAATGGCAAACTCCAATCTCACGATCCACACTCTCTCCTTGTTGCTCTTAGCCTTCACTCAACTTCCCCTTTCACCACAAGCAGGTAACAAAAAACAATTAATTCATTGCATCCTTAATTATTTCTCACAAGTACTATTCTAATTTGCAGCTGAAGCTTACCAAAACAACTACAACCAAGAGAAGGAACCATTCGTGGGAGTGAACATTGGCACAGACATCTCCAACATTCTATCACCACAAGTCCTTGTTTCTTTCCTCAAACAACAGAAGATAACACACATTCGTCTCTACGATGCAAACCCTGACATCCTCCGAGCCTTGTCGGGTTCCAACATACGTGTCACCATCAGCGTACCCAACAACCAGCTCCTCGCACTTGGTTCCTCCAACACCACCGCCACTTCATGGATCCGCAAAAACGTCGTCCCTTACTACCCCAAAACCCTCATCGCCGGAATCTCCGTCGGCGATGAGGTCTTAACCACCGTACCCTCTTTTGCTCCTCTTCTCCTCCCTGCAATTCAATCTCTATACTCTTCCCTCGTTGCTTCAAACCTTCACAACAACATCAAGGTTTCAACCCCTCACGCTGCTTCAATCATTCAAGACCCTTTTCCTCCTTCTCAAGCTTTCTTCAACCAAACCCTCTCTTCTGTGATTCTCCCTCTTCTTCAGTTCCTTTCACGAACTGGGTCTCCGTTAATGTTGAACCTTTACCCGTATTATGTCTTCATGCAGAACAAGGGTGTGGTTCCTCTTGCAAACTCCTTGTTCAAGCCTTTGACTCCTTCTAAGGAAATGGTCGACCCCAACACGCTTCTTCACTACACCAATGTCCTTGATGCTATGATCGATGCTGCTTATTTTTCAATGAAGAATCTTAATGTCACTGATGTTGTGGTTCTTGTCACTGAAACTGGTTGGCCTTCAAAGGGTGATTCTAAAGAGCCTTATGCCACTAAAGAGAATGCTGATACTTATAATTCCAACTTGATCAAGCATGTTTTTGATCGTAGTGGAACGCCTTTGCATCCTGAAACTACTTCTAGCGTGTATATATATGAACTGTTCAATGAGGATTTGAGGTCCCCTCCGGTATCTGAGGCGAATTGGGGTCTGTTTTATGGGAATACTACTCCTGCTTATTTGCTTCGTGTGTCTGGAATTGGGACTTTTCTGGCCAATGATACTACCAATCAGACATACTGCATTGCCATGGATGGTGTTGATTCCAAGACTTTGCAGGCAGCATTGGATTGGGCGTGTGGACCGGGGCGCGCAAATTGTTCCGAGATTCAACCTGGGGAGAGTTGCTATAGTCCTAATAATGTGAAGAATCATGCTTCTTATGCGTTTGATAGCTATTACCAGACAGGAGGGAAGGCTCCTGGGTCTTGTGACTTCAAAGGAGTAGCTATGATCACAACCAGTGACCCCAGTAAGTGCCTACTACTACAATTCTCTACTCCTTTCTGTCAATTTAGAGCTCTGATTTCAATTCAATTATGCTAGAAACTTATTCCTCAATTATAATGTGTCACTAACTCACTATACACCTGTTTTTGCTAGGCTCAATCATAATGGTCCCAATTAGAGTCCTTGTGACTATCTCCCTCTTCACATGATTCTATCATGTGAAAAATTCCATTGTTGACAGGAAGAGGTTCCTATTTCTGTGCAGCTATTTTTATTAAAATCCCCCTCCAACCAAACGAACTGTGAGGGGAAATTGATGGTCTAAGATAAAGAAAAGGCTTGTGCTATACTATATTAAACTGTACACGCGATTGAAAAAAGGGAAATACATAAAAAGTGGCACTGTGGCGAGGCAATGATTTCTGAAATGAATTGCATTTGTGTGTGGCCCGCAAACAAAGGCACTTTGGCTTGGCTCCACTATTATGTGAAAAACTGAAAATTGAAATAAAAAGAGGAGACTGGTAATTGCATTGCCTTGTTGAATAGGGGAACCATGAACCTCCCAATGACTTAGCACTATCTGGTTTGTCTGAGAGCCCCTGTTTGGCTCTTTCTCCTGACAATTGCAACGATTCTGTACCATGTTTCTGTATTACCTTCATATACCAGAACTAGATTACTAGTCACTTTATTACTGTTCAATATTTTAGGGGAAGTTTCTTACAATATTCTTACCCAAGTATATCAAATATGCAAGTATATTAAGATATTGCATTTGTTAATAGGTTCCACAATGTTGTATGTTTTTCTCTTTGTAGTCTATTCCAGGTGTAAGATTTGTGATTAAATTTTTTTAATTATTTGTTGTGGGGACTTTGCAGGTCACGGGAGCTGTATATTTCCTGGAAGGTAAGAAACACTGTCTGCTTAGTTGGCCTCTTGTTTTTAAGTTGTTAATTTGTTATGCACCTATAAATAAGACTTTTACGTTTCTCTAAATCTGAACTCTTTTTTGTGCTTTCAATTTAACAGCTTGCTTCTTTATCTAAGTGTGTTTTTCATTCGATGTGATGCAGTAAGCAATTGAGCAACAAGACAAAGCAAGTGGTGAACTCTACTCAATCGAGCAATGCAGGGGAGAAGTTAAGCTTCAGAACCTTTATCAGCATCAAAATAAGTGCAATCAGCAACATTTTGCACATTAACTTGGTTGCTGCTTTCCCCTTAATGTTGTTATTTCTTTTATGAGGTGCAAATAATTCATTTTTTGGGGGGGATATGTAGGATTATTTTGAATTTCTTAGAGCAAAGGATAAAGAGAAAAGAAATTCTGGATGATCTACAGGTCTAAACTTAGTTCTTAAGATAGACGATTCCTTATAAGAAAGTAGGGTGAATAATTTGACCTGAGGTTGTTGTAATTTAATATGTATCTCTTGAAAGTATATTTGTTAATTAATTTGTGTAGCATATGTAACATAATGTAAGACATGACCATTGAGTTGGAGGCATATGGAAGTGTTTTTTTTATCTACTTTGCTTTTTCTTTACCCCGTCAGTTTTCTCTAAGTGCATGTTTAGCGTCTGTAATTGGGGGTTGGAATTGGAATTGAGACTTGAAATTCTAATTCTTATATTTGGAAGCACCTTTAAAATTAAAATCATAATTTCAGATGACAATTTTAATGAAAATTACAAAATAAGTAGCTAAAGCCTTTTCTAATTCTTAACCGATCCCAACTCCAATTTCACACAACTATGTGCGTGTTTGATGTATATGGAAGGATAACACAAGTAAAATAATCCATAACCACCATAACCATTAACATCGGTACCACTGCCAACTCCATCACCACCACCACCTCATTGTTGTCGTCGCCACTCCGCCCCCACCACCATTATCGCCATCATCTTCACTGCCGCCCCCACACCATCTTCACCTTCGCCGCTCGCTACCACTGTCAATTCTAGGAAATTGAATTTAGAATTATAATTTTATGCTTTCATGCTTTTTGCGTAATACAAATATAGAAGTATGATTCTAAATATTTTCACTTGTGTCAGAATTAGAATTGGAATTGGAATTTCGAAATACAATTTGCCAAATGGGTATGAAAGAAAAACAAACAAACAATATAGTTTAAAAGTGATTTTAATGTTGCGGTCATTAAGTATAACTACCATTTGTTTATAAAAATTAATATTTTATAATTATGAAGTTCATTGTTCGCTTGTAACTAACAACTAACAAGAAGTGAGAGCGAGACTTCCCATTCTAGTTGCTGGTTCTTTATTAGCTGCCTTCACGCCGCATACTAATCTTTGTTTTGCAGCAAATCTAAAGCTTCTTTTATTTCCATGCTCTGTGCTTGTTGTGGTGGGGAGAAAAAGGTTTGTTCACAATGAGAGCATGCAATGCTCTTTCTTCTCTCATTCTTCTTCTTGTTGCAATGACATTCTTTTGTACTGGCATCAACTGTGAAGACCCATATAGGTTCTTCACTTGGAAGGTCACCTATGGTGACATCTACCCTCTTGGTGTTAAGCAAAAGGTTCTTTTCCTTAATCTTGCAT
Organism: Sophora flavescens; assembly: GCA_030762895.1. Taxonomy (NCBI): domain Eukaryota; kingdom Viridiplantae; phylum Streptophyta; class Magnoliopsida; order Fabales; family Fabaceae; genus Sophora; species Sophora flavescens. Next base: position 106,910,801 of record CM061062.1, read on the forward strand.
TTATTTTCTTCTTCCTAGTAACTAACAGTAACTACCGTTCTTGCATGTTTTGTCACAGAAATTCTTGGATGAGAACTTCCTTACCTTAGGAATAAAAATTAGCATTTGACACTTGTAAACTTGTGTTTGACATGTTAAAAGATACACATATCTCTATTAACACGATTTTAAACATGTCAAAGATTGATTTGCATGCTGAATCTTTCTGTTTCCTGAAACCTCCCTAAGATTTGATCTGCTCTTCTAAGCAAGCAATGAAATGACTGAAAAAACAGATGGTCAGTCTTTCTTAAAGATGTTCGGGTTCAATGTGGTTCTTGGTTACAATTTTGCAGGGTATCTTGATTAACGGGAAATTTCCAGGGCCTCAAATAGATGCGGTTACAAATGACAACTTAATCATCAATGTGTACAACTACCTTAGAGAACCATTCCTCATTTCATGGTACATTTCTTGTATCTTACTTCTACTCCTATATATACTCCTGTTTTGTTCATTTATTCCTTGTCCTTGAAGTAGCCTCATAGTTCATTGTTCATAGTGATTTTATCAAGATGGATTCATTAAATTAAGTAAATGATATAGTTTATTTCTGCAGGAATGGGTTACAGCATAGGAGGAACTCATGGCAGGATGGAGTTAAAGCCACAAACTGTCCAATCCCACCTGGGAAGAACTTCACTTATGTTCTCCAAGTGAAAGACCAGATTGGCAGCTTTTTCTACTTCCCATCTCTTGGAATGCAAAAGGCTGCTGGAGGATTTGGTGGCATCAGAATTTGGAGCCCTCCTCGGATTCCTGTTCCTTTCCCTCCTCCTTCTGAGGACTTCACCTTACTTGCTGGAGATTGGTTCAAAATTTACCATCGTGTAAACACCATTTCCATTTGTTTCAATTTCTTCCTTTTTTACATCTTCTTCCCATGTTTTACTTAACTTACCAAATTGTTTCTCTCTTTTGTTATAGAGACTGAGGCAACTCCTAGAGAATGGTCACGATCTTCCCTTCCCTGATGGACTTCTTATCAATGGACGTGGCTGGAATGGAGTCACATTCACTGTTGATCAAGGTTGGTTTCCAAATAACTCATAAAATCCTCCTACTTTTGCTTTTCGCCATTGCTTTCTCATGTTTTGCTACAACTATAAACATTTGGATAAAACTCCGTGAGGTTGAGTTTAAAGTGAGAAAGTAAGTTGCATCCACCACTGATTAGTTAAAGTGTATTGAGATTTCAACCTATTTTAACTAATCAGGGATATATGTACTCTTACTTTCTCATTTTACACTTGAGACTTGCTTTAGAAGAGCCTAATCCTAAACATTATGTCTAAAATTTTTTGACGCATGCCGTTTTTAATGCATCATTGTTTTCTAATATGCCATATGCAGGTAAGACCTACAGATTCAGGATATCAAATGTGGGGCTCACAACATCCATCAACTTCAGAATCCAAGGGCACAAGATGAAACTTGTGGAGGTAGAAGGATCTCATACCCTTCAGAACACTTATTCTTCCCTTGACATCCATCTTGGGCAGTCCTATTCTGTGCTTGTCAAAGCTAATCAGCCTGCCAAGGAATACTACATAGTTGTCTCTACAAGATTTACCAAACGGATACACACAACAACTGCCATTCTTCACTACAGCAATTCACGCAATGGGGTATCTGGTCCTGTTCCCCCAGGACCTACCCTTGATATTGCTTACTCTCTTTTTCAGGCCAGAAGTATTCGGTACTATTTGTTAACTTAGTCTCTATTTGAAGCCTATAATTGTTGGAATTTTCATGTATATAGGGAGCTTCATTATTGGAAGTTCCATGTAACAAATTAGTATATACACTAACAGATGACATCATGACACCATTTTTATAGTTGTTGAAAGTCCCATATTGCATGTCTTAAATCTTGCGGTGCGGTTTATATACTTGTTGGACAACTCCACTTAAACCAATTCGTTTGAGGATGAAATCTAACATGGTATCAAAGCCAGAGCCCATCTCCGTCGTTTGTCGCCTGCTTTGGCCACTTCTTTTGTGGTCCTGTCCCCCTGGTTTATATACTTGTTGGACAACTCCACTTAAACCAATTCGTTTAAGGATGAAATCTAACATGGTATCAGAGCCAGAGTCCATCTACGTCATTTGTCGCCTGCTTTGGCCTCACCTGTTTTGGGGTGCGGTTTATATACCTGTTGGGAACCCCACTTAACACCAATTGGTTTTGGATGGAATCTAACAATAGAATATGCTGATATAAAATCTTACATTTTAAATTGTCATGTACAAAGAAAACTAATTATAACTTGGTCTGATGTTGTGTTTCAATGCTCCTCAAACCAGGTGGAACCTGACAGCAAGTGGACCAAGACCAAACCCTCAGGGATCTTACCACTATGGATTAATCAAACCCACACGAACCATCATGCTTGAAAACTCTGCTCCTTTTATCAATGGCAAGCAGAGGTATGCTGTCAACAGTGTCTCGTATGTTGCACCAGATACACCATTGAAACTAGCTGACTACTTCAACATCCCTGGAGTTCTCTCTGTTGGAAGCATTCCTACTAACCCTACAGGGGGCAATGCCTACCTCCAAACTTCTGTCATGGGGGCTACTTTCCATGAATTTGTGGAGTTTGTGTTCCAAAATCGAGAGAATTCAGTGCAGTCATGGCATATTGATGGCTATTCCTTCTTTGTTGTAGGGTAAGCTTATACCAACCAATATAACTAATTGAGTCTTGCTAACCAGTTTCGTAAGAACATTGGTTAACATTGGTTAAGAAATTCATAAAAAGAATAATTTTGTTGAAATACTAAATATTTGTCTTCTCAAAATATTAAATACATCACTTTCCAATGAAAGTTTTCTTCTTTTGATTCCTTAACCAGTGCGCACTGGTCAGAATTCTCCTAACTAATTAACAATGTTTCCATATTTATTTGCAATTTAGATATCTGATGTTTCATCTTGTGAAATGTTTAGGTTTGGTAGCGGGCAGTGGACACCTGCAAGCAGAGAACACTACAATCTGAGAGACAGTGTTTCTAGATGCACCACTCAGGTAATAAGAAAATAAAAATAAAAACTATAGTGTAACCATATTATTTATGTGAATGTAAGGTTGTACAAAAGCTGTAGTTCCTCTACAACATTGTAAAGCTTTCTTGTTGTTCCAATTGAACTCAGGTGTACCATAAGTCATGGACTGCAATCTACGTGGCACTGGACAATGTGGGGATGTGGAATATAAGGTCTGAGAATTGGGCAAGGCAATACTTGGGGCAGCAGTTGTATTTGAGGGTGTATACAACTTCGAATTCATGGAGAGATGAATATCCCATCCCAAAGAATGCACTTCTTTGTGGCACGGCGAGAGGTCGTCACACTAGGCCTTCTTAATTTAGGTAGATTAGAATATCAGGAGAAATTTCTAGATAAAGATTTAACATATTTAAAGTAATGTTAATAGGAATACGTGTATTTTGAACATGATCTATACAATCGTGTACATATTAGAAGTGGATTTACATACTTAAAAGAAGGAAATTCTCACCCAAAAATTTATACATTGTGACTTAGGTCACGATAGGGTGGCATATATTAATTTGTCAGTGCCACTACTTTTATACTATAGGTTAAAGTAATCTTTAGATCCTTTATACGTGACATTGATTTTCAATTTGGTCCCTATATGTAAAAAGTTATCAATTTGGTCCTTATACGTGACAGATTTTCAATTTGGTCATAGCCGCTAATTGGTCCCTATATAAGAGGACCAAATTACAAATTATTGTCAATGTAGGAACCAATTCAAAAAAAAAAAAAATGAAATCAGTCCCTACATGTGACAATTATTTTCAATTTGGTCCCTATATGTGATAATAATTTGCAATTTGGTCCCTCTTATATAGGGACCAATTAGCGGCGAGGACCAAATTGAAAACCAGTGTTATATACAGGGACCAAATTGATAACTTGTTACGTATAGGGACCAAATTGAAAATCAGTGTCAGGTATAGGGACCAAAAGATTACTTTAACCTATAGTATATAAAGGAACGACAATTTGGACCTTGCCCAATGGATACCCACAAAAATACCCAAAAGGGATAGGGTAAATACTCACTTTATGGGTATGAGTCCAGGTACGGGTAATCACCCGCAAATAAGAGAGGGTATGGGTGCGGGTACTCTAGTACCCGCCCCGCCCCCGCATATATATATATATATATATATATATATATATATATATATATATATATGTATCAAATTTTAAGAATAAAATTATGTAAAAGTTTTAAACCTAGGGCTCATAAGTGTTTTTTCTTTTTCAGACTTACAAGTTTATGAATTTATTGTTTTGGATGTTTAAAGTGATATTTATTCGTTTTGAAATTTTTTTTTATGTAGTTTAATACTTTTGTTTGTAATGTTTCATGAATAGATTCGAAAGTTATTTGTATGGTTTTTTAATTGAGTTATAATGTTGTTTATGTTATTTATTGTTTTTCTTAGTTAAAATGCGGGTAACGAGTGCGGGTGCGGGTATTTAGATACCTAGAGGATATGGGTAAGAGTATTAAAGTTGTTACCTACGTGAGTATGAGTCTGGATACGAGTATTTTTTTTCAAATATGGATACGGGAACGAATACTATGTATCCTACCTAAACCCTACCCATTGGCATCCCAAAATATATACATACATATGCGGGAAATTTTCTATCTTCACTCTTGAGCTCAGTTATTGTCGGTTCATCTCGTTATTTTATTTTATTTTATTTTTTTTTTTTCCTATTGTAATGTAATGTAACCTCAGGAAATACGGGTTCGGATTCTCTCCGATGGTGTAGGAGTACAATATAATGCATATGGTATCATGGATGTCTTTTTTTAAAAAAAAATAAAATTTAACGGTAATGCAACTTTCTCCAGCAAATATCAACTACTGAATCTAGCTAGAGAGAAAATGGACAAGATGTGGACATGTGGTGGGAGAGGATCAATATTTAAGAAAACCAATGTCAAATCCAAAAACAATCAGTCACTACAAGAATAAGGTTAACTAGCGACGGAATTTTTTCTACGGCCTCAAATCCGTCGCTAATTTTATATTTTCCGATGACTTAAGCCGTTGCAAACGGTAGAAGAGATTACTGACGGCATTTCCGTCGCAAATCTGTCAGTAACGTTCCCGTCATTTTACGCGAAATGTTGGCGCCAATTTGCGACGGGCATGGCCGTCGCTAATGTGCAAATGTTTGTCCAAGGTCATTTGCAACGGCCATATTGGTTTGCGACGGACCGTACTTTTGCGACGGTCATTCTCAATTTGTAACGGAATCATAATTTGCGACGGCTTGGCCGTCGCTAATATTAAAAGGCCGTCGCTAATTTCCAATAAGTAACTCGAACAGTTTTCTTCCTCCCTCAGTTGTCGTCTTCGCATGCAGAAACCCTTCCTAGTTCTCTGCTCTGGTTCTGGTTCTTTGCTCCCACCGCGCGCCGCCCAACCTCCGTCTGCCACCACCACACCTCCGTGTTCTCTTCTCCGTTCTCAATCGCGTACCTCCTCCGCGCTCTTCCGTGTTCTCTTCTCCGTTCTCAATCGTGTTCCGTATGTTGAGCCTCCGTGACGCCACCGCCTCGACGTTCGCCCCAACACTTGCTGTCGCGTCTCAGTGTTGGGTCTTTGCTGTCGTCGTCACCGAGCCACAGGTTCTTGCTCTGCAAAGGTCTGGCTTGTTTCCTATTGTTGGTAATTACCATTATTGCCTGCTTTCATGACTATAGTTAGCTATAGTTCTAGTCTCCTTGTTTTTGTTGATAACTTCCGAAACTTACAAATATGCTAATTGTTCTAAAAAATCATTGATCTTTATATCTGGCTACATTTTACCTTCAATTGTTCAGCACTGATGAAGAATGATGGTTAAGTGGTTTATGTGTGGGGTGTGTGTACTGTGTACATATTGTACATATTGTCTCCTATATGTATCCAATTTGTTTGATGAAAGATTTAAAAGACCTTTTTGTTGTTGATCTAACACTGTTAAGCATTATGGTATTGGTGAAACTCTTGTTGGCATTGCTGGAATATGAAGACTTAGAGTCTTAAAAAACAATTTATTTTCTTGAATCTGTAGCCACTTAAAATAGTTGATTGATGTTTGATCTTGGAAAGAGAGAAATCTCTATATTTGATTTCAAGTAATTTGGGTCCAAATAAATGTTAAGTTAATAGTGTTACTAAAATTAAAGGTTGATTATAATTATAATAACATGAATCCTTTGATTTTAATATGGTCCACTTGGTGTTGGTGTCCTTTCCTACTTGAGTAGAAGAACTTTGCTAAGACTAGCAATACCCATAGATAAGGAAAGAAAGCTAGTGTTGCTCTCATTCTAATTGGTAAGTGATTTTAATTACTTTTTCCTTGTGGTTTAATGTAGTTTATTAAGTGGTTACTGTTGATGCTGTCTTTGCTCTTTAAAAATGAACTATTATGTAACATTAACAAATAAGATAAATGAGGATAAACATGAGCATGCTAAGAATATTACACAATCAACTATGCATGTAACCTGACAATTTTTTTATGATTGTGCTATCTTTTATAAACTACACCATGTGCTTTGTTTTTTCCTTATTCACTATATGGTTATCCTTTCCATCGGGGAGTGTCTTTTATTTTCTCATACAATATTTTTTTTTTGTGATATCTTGATGATAAAACTAAAGTAAGAAATGTATGTATCTTGTGTATAGACAATGGGTTTAAATACCCACTTTCATGATGATTTTTCAATAATTGATTTGGTGTTAGTCCGCTATGTTTTGGCAATGATGTAACAACTTATGATTAGAATTGGTATATATAGTGTTGCTTTTTATGGATCACTTAACAATTCATAAGTTGATTATTGCTTGAATTGTATATATGTTGGTTATTTAAATTTTAGTAAACATTAGAATACACCCTCTCTGACCCTTAATTTCCTTGTAATTTTTTGGCTTATAGTGAACATTATGGAAGCTTCCCTCTCTGACCCTGGCCTTAGACCTTGGTTATAGTTTCGGCATTTATGTGAGCTCTTCGTCCTCAACAAGTACTTCCTATTTCTCCTTCCTTGTTTTATCTTGTTATCACACTATCACCAAAGGATGGTGCTTATGTCTCTTTGACTGTATTCTTTTAACTGTACTTTTAGGTAGTATTATGTGTGGGTACACTTGTCAAAAAGATGATTAAGGGAGCCTGTTCTCTTTATATTTTTGAAATTTGGTTCTCCAGTTAGAGTTTTGTTTCTTCAAAATTTGGTTTTGATCCTGAATCATCAACATTTCACTTGCTTCAGAGAATTACATTGTGGCTCGAATATTGAAAAGACATTATCATATATGGAAATCAATTTCTCATGTTTCAGGGATGTTTGCCTCTATTCCCCTCCAGCATTCTAAGAATTTTTTTAACAAAACCGTAGAATCTTGGGGTGTGTTTGGATTTTTTTTAACCTTATTTTCATCATGTTTCTATTTCAAGAATTTGTACATGAAACACAAAAAATTTTGTTTTCACTGTTTCCCGTATAAATGTTTGAAAATAGTAGACACAATAAAAACAATATGATATAATGCCTGGATGATGACTGTGTGTTATTTTTTTCTCTGTTTGTTGCTAGTCCAATATTGACGCATAAGTTGTTGTGGTTGATCAGCCTCTGGCTCATCTAGTTTTATGACTAGTATGACCGTGGTTTTGTGCTAATTATATATCGTTTTCACCCAAATTAGACTTGATTGTCTTTAAGCATCATTTTGAGTCTGTAAAGTATTTTTAAGTTAATTTAGTTGATTTAGAGTCAAATAAAGCACTTATGCTATTTACTGTTTTCAGGTTAATAAAAAGAAATAATTCTGGAGTTCTTCGCCTCGCGAGAAGGTATTCGCCTCGTGAACCAGAAGCGTGACTGTTCCAGAAATTGCAAACCTCTCTGTGTCGCCCCGCGAATCCATTCCTCGCCTCGCGAGACTGAAGACCAGAAGCCATGACTTTTCCATTCCTCGCCACGCGAGCCGTACTTCACCTCGCGAGAAGACTAAACGTTGCAGAGATTCGCGTCACGAGACAGTGTTCGCCTCGCGAACTCGCGCAGAACTCACAGATATAAATTGCTGTTCTATGCAGATTGGAGTAGTAGTAGTAGTTTATCTTCTTTTCTTTTAGAACAGGACTGCTACGAATTTAGGTTTAATGCAGTGTTTTTCTTTTGTAATGGAGAGCTAGTCTCCTTGGATTAATCTACTGTGATTGGGGTTCTATTCACACTTGAGGTTATGTAATTCCTGCTTTATTTGCTTTTCTCTTTTCAATGCTACACTATATATTTCTGTTTGCTTAATTCATGAGTGTATAGTGTTGTGTTGATTTATTTCAGTGATGTTATGTTCCTATATTTAATCGCGTTTGTTTAATTCGCGTGTGTTCAATTCGTGTTCGCTTAGTTCACGAAGGGCTTAACCCCGTTTGCTTAATTCGGGAATAGGAACATATATCTGTAGTAGTGATTTCGCTTGTTAATTGTTGCTACAACCGAAAGGGGATTAGAATCTGCTTAGGGCTTGGAATTATATGAACCGATGATAGTGGGAAACCGATAACAGTAGGTTAATCGCTTTAGTTTATTTGTTACTTTCTTAAACTGCTTTGTTTTCTGTTTTGTTTCTTTATTTTATTTCAAACCAAACCCCCCCAAAAAACTGATTTTGTGTTAATAACAACAACCCAAGAGTCCTTGTGAGACGATATCCGAGTTGTCGCCCTAAACTACATTTTTATAAACCGCTCGCTTTTTGGCGCGTGCGCGACAGTGCGACAAAAAAATTGGCGCCGTTGCCGGGGACTCTTGTTGTTATTGACAGAAAATATATAAAAAAAAAAATCTCTTTGCTGATTAGTTTTGGCTGTTTTGTCTGGTTATGAATTTTAGTACTGCCATGGATAATTACATGTATGGTTATATGCCTAATGTTTATTATGAGCCACCACCGTGCATATGTTATCCTAACTTTGATGGAAGTTATGAGGTTAGCAGTGATTTGGGCATGCTTGGAATGAATGATTACTCTAGCCAACATAGTGGAGGACAGGGCATCTTGGATGAGATAGCATCTTTGGTGCATCAAACGACACGCGAGCTACAATATCAGCCTGACCCCACACTACACCAACTTAGTCTGGAAGAATTGGTGCAACAGATGGCAGAGAACAATCAACGGATGGCAGAGCAAAATCTTGAATCCCAACAAAGGATAGAAGCTGATTTTCAGAAGATGGCCATTCAAATTGATCAAAGCCAACAGAGAATAGAAGCTGATTTTCAGAAGTTGGCCATTCAAATTGATCACATTGTCTCCACCTCGACTGCACTAAAAACTCCACATTCCCTTGAAGAACATACAGATTCACAAGCAATTATTCTTGACAATACTTCTGAGGACAATTTTGATAATGATGTCAAGAACACTTCTGTTGATGAACTGTGTGTTGAATCTCCAGATATTCATACCTTTCCTGATTCTATCTATTATACTTCATGTGCTGATTGTATTGACACTGCTTTGTGTATAACATGTTTTGAAAGGTATGAAGAGCAAAACATCCATATGGAACAGGAGACATATGAGGTTGAGGGCCCTGTTCAGTCAGGAAACATAGAAAATGAGGATCAGGATGATATCTGCTTCACCATGCTTGAGGATAATGAAGAACCTTTGGAATTAGATGCATGTGTTGAAAGTGATGTGGTGGATGAACTGTGTGATGAATTTCCAGACATTCTAGCCTTGACTGATTCAGTTTGTTGTACTATATGCACTAACTGTACTAACACTAACCTTTGTGTGGTGTGTGCTGAGATTTCTGCAGGTTTAGCAGGTGATGGGTTTGTTAGTGCAGTGAATGAAGATCGTGCAAAAGTTGAAGCAGCACCAGAAACCCTCTCTACCTATTTGCCACCTCCACTGAGGAGCCACCAGTGATGGAGTTCAAGCCGCTGGATTTTGCACCCTTGGATATGAAGACACTGTGGCCAGTCCAAGAGGTTGAACCCCACTTCTATTGGGAGGACTTTATTGACAAGGTTGACAAGGAGGTCATCTTTGACATGAGAGGGAGTGAGAAGTCCGCCGCACTTGGCGGAGTTACCATGATTATCAGGTGCCCGCTCTCATACTTATGCTGTAGGCCATGGGATCCGGGAGGATCATACTGCAATTTGGGCATTCCGTGGCCGCTGTATCACAGACAGTGGGATCCCGGTGGAACCGCCCCCAATGAGTTTTCTTAAACCCTTTCTCTTTAGTTTACTTTCATTTTCTTGTTAGTTTCTGCTTTGCTTTGTTTTTGTTTTGTTTTTCCTTTAGCTCCTGAATAATTTGAGAAGATCAGGAGTATATGCGTGTTGAGTCTTGTGTCGGCAATCTTGATTGGGTTTTATTGAATTTGCATAGATGAATTGCATGTTAGGTGTTGACTGTTTTCCCCTAGGTTTTGAAATTGAAAATTTGATCCCCATGTGAAAAAAAATTGAAAACTGAACTTTGAGATATTTTGTTATGATGGCATGATTTATGATAAGTTTGGGGTGAAGGGAAGCACACACTAGGGATAGAATCTCGGTCAAACAATTTGCAAAAATGTCCAGGTGAGGATTTGAGCCTCCCGCATGTTTTTAACTGTGTATCACTTTTGAGTTGCACTTTCCCGAATTTGCTTGAGTCTCTTTATGGTTTGCATGTTTATGTGTTTGCATCAAATGATTTAGGCATTTTCTTTGTAAATAACCACTTGGCTTGAAAAGAACCAATTCCTAATGCATGTTCCCTAGTTAGCCCCTTTGAGCCTAATTAGCCTGTTAATTCTTGATGACCCTATGTTACAAGCCAAAATTCTGGAAAAAGCATGTTAACCCGATCTTAGGATTAGGAGAGCATGGAATCTTAGTAAGAGAATGGTTGCAAGAAATTAAGTTTGGGGTGGCTACAAGGATGTGACATGTCATTCTGGATTGAGAAAAAAAATATATAATAAAAAGGTTGGAGCCAAAGGTTTAAAAAAAAAAAGAAATAAAAAGTGCAAAAATGTCAAAAAGGCTATTTGAAGGAAAAATGCTGTAGTCACCCAAAGCATAAAGAAAAATGAAGAAAGGAATTTGAGTGGAAGTTCAATGTATAAAAAGGTTTCACGCTCTCTTAGTTCCTAGGGACTTCAGCCCAGTACCTTTGTATATCCTAACCTTAGCCAGGCCCCATTACAACCTTAAAAGATCTTTTGATGTTGCATGCATGTTTTTCGTGGGAACCATTTTGAGATGAAAATCAAATTTATGGGAAGTGCTCTTAAAAGTGAAATTGAGTGAAATGTTGTTAGCCTGACAAAAACTGAGTGAATGAGCGAAACACTAATTGCCCTTGTGAGGAAGGCGATTGTTTGAATTTGGTGACTTGTGTGTAACTTGGATCCCTTGCTTGGATTAATGATTGTTTGAATGATGAAATTCTCAATTGTTTAGAGTGAATGAATGTGGGGATTACTTTGTTTGAAAAGGGGGGAAACATTAAGAAAAAAATTATTTTGATGAATTGCTTGAAATTTGTGCGAAATTGATTGAATCCTTAAGTTTGCCATGTCTTGAGTCTTTTTAAGTTTTTGAGTTTTAGTTTGCTTGGGGACAAGCAAAGTTTAAGTTTGGGGTATTTTGATCAGCCTCTGGCTCATCTAGTTTTATGACTAGTATGACCGTGGTTTTGTGCTAATTATATATCGTTTTCGCCCAAATTAGACTTGATTGTCTTTAAGCATCATTTTGAGTCTGTAAAGTATTTTTAAGTTAATTTAGTTGATTTAGAGTCAAATAAAGCACTTATGCTATTTACTGTTTTCAGGTTAATAAAAAGAAATAATTCCGGAGTTCTTCGCCCCGCGAGAAGGTATTCGCCTCGCGAACCAGAAGCGTGATTGTTCCAGAAATTGCAAACCTCTCTGTGTCGCCCCGCGAATCCAATCCTCGCCTCGCGAGACTGAAGACCAGAAGCCATGACTTTTCCATTCCTCGCCACGCGAGCCGTACTTCGCCTCGCGAGAAGACCAAACGTTGCAGAGATTCGCGTCGCGAGACAGTGTTCGCCTCGCGAACTCGCGCAGAACTCACAGATATAAATTGCTGTTCTATGCAGATTGGAGTAGTAGTAGTAGTTTATCTTCTTTTCTTTTAGAATAGGACTGCTACGAATTTAGGTTTAATGCTGTGTTTTTCTTTTGTAATGGAGATCTAGTCTCATTGGATTAATCTACTGTGATTGGGTTCTATTCACACTTGAGGTTCTGTAATTCCTGCTTTATTTGCTTTTCTCTTTTCAATGCTACGCTATATATTTCTGTTTGCTTAATTCAGGAGTGTATAGTGTTGTGTTGATTTATTTCGGTGATGTTATGTTCCTATATTTAATCGCGTTTGCTTAATTCGCGTGTGTTCAATTCGTGTTCGCTTAGTTCACGAAGGGCTTAACCCCGTTTTCTTAATTCGGGAATAGGAACATATATCTGTAGTAGTGATTTCGCTTGTTAATTGTTGCTACAACCGAAAGGGAATTAGAATCTGCTTAGGGCTTGGAATTATATGAACCGATGATAATGGGAAACCGGTAACAGTAGGTTAATCGCTTTAGTTTATTTGTTAATTTCTTAAACTGGTTTGTTTTCTGTTTTGTTTCTTTATTTTATTTCAAACCAAACCCCCCCAAAAAACTGATTTTGTGTTAATAACAACAACACAAGAGTCCTTGTGAGACGATATCCGAGTTGTCGCCCTAAACTACATTTTTACAAATCGCTCGCTTTTTGGCGCGTGCGCGACAGCACGACCAGTGGTCTATTAAGAATGATATTCTGGATCCATGTAAAATGCTATAGTTTTTAAGTAATCCTCTTTGCATTATGATTATTGATTACTTGGGCTTCAAATCTTTTTGATAAATTTGTTTATCTTTCAAATTTTATGCCTGGGTGCGACTTTAATTTGTTAAGGGGATTTACAGCGTCAGTGCTTTGTTTTTGTTTGGGAATGATGAAAATGTGATTTTTAATTACAAGTATTCAATTGTGAATGGGACACGATAACATTGTATGTTTCCTGGAACCTGAGAAGTTGATCCTATGTTTTTTTATCTCATAACAACTTAGTGCCTGTTTGTTTTATTTCCAATTTTCTGTTTTCATGTCCAGTTTTCAGAAATAGTTACGAAACTTCCACCTTATTTTCCTCATTGATAAACAACCACCACCTCATTTTTGCATCATTAATTTTTGTTCCATATTTAATCTCATAATTGTTGCATATATTTGTTTATGAATTAGTTCTGGAGAGTCACATTCGCTGAGAGAGTAAGAACGCGACTTTGAGGTTCAACAACAAGGGAAAATCGCTTCCAAGCAAACAAAGCAAGAGAAGGTGTGTTATTTTTTCGTTAATTGAGAGAATGTTTGAGTTGGAAAGCAATATATTTTATTTTGAGTTGATTTTGCCATGGCATGATTTTCTCTTCTTTAATAGTCTGAGTTGACGGGTTCTTTACTAACTACATTCTTTGAATCTGTTTGATGGAAGGTCTAAAACAATTTTCAAAAATTGAGTGAAATGATACATTCATTTGTCAAGTTTGGGCTGTCTTTTCCTCATTGATAAACATGCTTGAGGATTATGAAGGAACCAATTCCTTATGTTCATTTACTCTTATGCTGTAAGTAGCTATTGTGATGTAAGTAGCTATTGTGATTTATGAATGATGATTGCAATAAAAAAAATGAGTAAAAATAAATAAAAAACAAAATAAAACCATTAATAAAAATCAAGCTTCCTTCTTTATTTCTTTTTTTCTTGGAAAGATTCTTTCTTTCGTTTTACTTTGTCTATAATCTGTTTGTTGAATCACCTAATTAAATGCTTTTAGGTTGTAATGTGTCATGTTATAGGTGTTTGGGTTAGTTTTCTTTTGATATTAATGGCTGAATTGGTGAGTATCTTGAATCATAATCTCTTATTGTGCTGAATGGACTATGAATTTTCTTTATTGTTTTTTGTGTATTTTTGACAGGGTTATGGTTATCAATATTATATTAAATGATCCTTATATCTTTTTGTTCACTTTTGCCTATATCTATTAAGTGTTTTAAGTTTTAAGTTTCTTGCCTATATTATATTAAATGATTCTTATTCTTGTAATGTTGTTTATGTTTTGTTTCAAGTATGTTAGGGATATTATAAATTGTCTTTATAATAAAGATTTATTTTCTAGATGAGTTGAACGTCGAGAAAAACCTTAGTTACCCGTTTGAGGTACAATATTTTAGAGCACGTGTACTGTTGCAAGTCATTGTGCTCTTGATATTGGACCTCGAATTTTCCAAGTGAGACAGTTTGAGAAAAAACTTTTTCTTTACTAGTATAATAGCTATTCATTAATTCTTATGTGATATATCTGATGAAAATTTGGTCTGACGCATTACCATTTGTTCTCTGCGTACATACTTGATTGTGATATCTCACCCTGGTTAAGTCATGTACTTGGAGACCAAAGGGGAAATGTCTTTGCTGAAATTTCGTCAGATATGAGACATGAGAAGTGATGAGTAACTATTATACTAGTGTTGAAAAAGGTTTTTCTTGAATGGGATAGGGCCATACCAAATAAAGAAATGGAGCAGTTCTGCGAGTTTGCCCAAAATAGTTTTTCATTATAGTTATCTTTTTTTGGCGCAAATACAGAGGATGGAATTTGTTCCTTTGAATCGTACTTGGATGTATGATAGGGTTTATCCGCGTAGAGGGGGATTAAAACAATCTTTCTTAGATGGTGTTGAAGAATTTATTACCAAGGCAAGTCAGCAAGATACTTATAACAATGGGGGGGTGATTAGATGTCCTTGTGTGAAGTGTGACTGTACCCGAATTAAGAATGTAGACGATGTGAGGGTCGACCTGTATAAAGTTGGGTTTAGGCCTAATTACTGGATTTGGACAGATCATGGAGAAGAAATGCCGCAATTTGATTTTGGCATTGACCAGAATTGCACCGGTGGTTCAAGTAGTGGTGCAGCAGCTGGATATGGAGATCATATTGTTTCCATGGAGGAGATGGCGTGTGACACTCTTATGATGTCCGGGTCGTTTGAGTCCAATAATACAAAAGAGCCTCCTAATGCAGATGCACAAAAATTTTATAATCTCCTAACAGAGGCAAATAAGCCTTTGTGGGAAGGGTCCCCCGACTCGAAGTTATCGATGTGTGTTCTACTGTTGTCTGCCAAGTCCAATTGGAGCATGCCCGAGTTAGGCTTGGATTTCATTGCCAAAATGGTTTTGGCCGGGACGCCTTTCAAAGGAGGATTACCCAAAAATTATTATGATGCGAAGAGGTTAATGTCCAAGTTAGGATTGGAGTCCAAGAGGATTGACTGTTGTCAGAATGAGTGCATGATCTTTTACGATAATGAATTCGACAAAAATGATGGCGCATTGGTTGAGTGAAGATTTTGTCACGCACCAAGGTATCGTCAGCGCAACGCAAGTAAAAGTAATCTGAAACCAGTTCCAGTAAAGTCGATATTCTACTTGTCAATCATTCATAGATTACAGAGGATGTTTGCATCGATGCAGACTGTGGGAAAAATGACATGGCGCCATGAGAATAGGAGGAATGCAGGAGTGTTACTTCATCCTTCTGATGGTGAAGCATGGAAGCACTTTGATCGGGTGCATCCGGATTTTGCCATTGATCCTCGTAATGTATGACTTGGGTTATGCTCGGATGTCTTTACCCCATATATCCAAGCCTCAACATCACCTTATTCATGTTGGCCCGTTATTGTTACCCCTTACAATTTTCCTCCCGAAATGTGTATGTCAAAGCCATATATGTTCTTGACTTGCCTGATTCTGGGTCCATCTAATCCAAAGGCAGGCATTGATGTATACTTGCAACCTTTGATTGATGATCTGAAGAGGTTGTGGAATGGTGTTTTGACGTACGATATTTCTCGAAAACAAAATTTTACAATGAAGGCAGCATTGATGTGGACAATTAATGACTTCCCTGCGTATGGCATGTTGTCTGGCTGGGGGACGCATGAGAAGCTTGCATGCCCGCATTGTATGGAGCATACAAAGGCATTTACCTTAAAATACAGGGGGAAGTCGTCCTGGTTTGATTCCCATCGCAGGTTCTTACCGAACGATCATCAATTTAGAATAAATAAGAATGCCTTCAAGAAGGGGGTTGTTGAAATGGATGGATGATAAGCCTTTGGCTTATCTAGTTTTATAACTAGATGGACTGTGGTTTTTGTGCAAATTATTCGAGTTCAATCTCGTTTTCACCCAAATTTGGCCTTGTTTTGTTCCTAAGTAGACTTTTACTCGTTCTAGGCATTTTTAGTAGTTTTTAGTCTATTTTGCATAGAATTACGCTTTTTGTGTCTTTTTATTGTTTCAGGTTAGAAGTGAAGCTCCGAGAGTCAAGGAAAGTCAAGAAATAGTGGAAATTGCCATTCTGGAGATACTCGCCCCTCGAGTAGATGCTCGCCTCGCGAATCATGAAGATCAGCAAAACAGCAACAGTCATCAATTCTAGCTCGCCACGCTAGAGGCTTCTCGCCTCGCGAGAAACTGAAGACCTGGAAGACAGAGACCATCACGGCCTAGCCGTGATGAAGGTCACGGCTGTGACAGAATAAGGTTTGAAGTCTCGCCCCGCGAGAGGAAGATCGCCCCACGAGAGTTTGAAGACCCTGGAAGACAGAGACCATCACGTCTTAGCCGTGACGAAGGTCACGGTTGTGACAGATTAAGGTTTGAAGACTCACCCCGCGACCACACTCTCGCCTCGCGAGAATCCAAATTGAAAGCGGCCCAAAACTAATGTTCGCCTCGCGAAATATGGTTAGCCCCGCGAGCGGCCGAGAACCAGAATCCCTATTTATAGGCTGTTTCAGATCAGATTTGGGAACTTTTGATACTCCACTTGTTTTAGATCAGTTTTAGGATGAATCCTTGTTTCTGGAGCTGCGTCTCCCTTCTCTTTTCTTTTCTTATTTTATTATGGAGATTATTGCCGATTGTTCGTTTGTCGTCACGGGCATGAGGAACTAATCCCCTCGTCTAGGGGATCAATGAAGCCACCCATGGCGGTATAGTGTTCATGTGATGTATGTTTTTCTACCCTTTTCTCAATTAATGTTTTCCAATTCTGATTTGATTGTGTTGATCATATGCATGCGTGATTAACTTGTTAACGTTGATGAGGCTTAGTCAGCGATTCGCGTTTAGAACTTGAATTGGGATCATCGATCGAATATTGCACGAGAGTGAGTAGGAGATCGGTGCAACCTTGTAGGGAACAAGAATTAATAGAGTTTGATGATTAGGATTAAGAGACCTAGTAAGTAATTAATCCAATCTTCGAATACGTCCTATTGAGCACGACAGTGGATATAGGAGAATTTGGGGGTCCCGGTTGACATTGTAATTGAACTTAGGGAGGAATACATCATCACTTGGGTACTATGCATGATTGGGTAGGTGGATTTGAGACCCTAGATATTTTAATTCCTGATTTTTAGTCAATTAGCTTATTTGATTTGTTATTTGAATTGCGATCTAAATCTCTCTCTCACACCCACTTTCCTCGCTTGACCAAACGTATCTAATTTCCCGCGGATTAGTTGAATTGGTAGCCCAATCCCCGAGTTCGACCTCGATAAATTCTTACCGTGTTATTTTATTACTTGCGACGACCCGGTACACTTGCCGGTGACTCAACAAGTTTTTGGCGCCGTTGCCGGGGATTGACACAACCAATTTTCCTAATTTTTAGGGAATTTGATAAATTGGTTAAGAGATTTATTTTTATTTTTCTGTTATTTATTTATTATTTCTCTCTACTTCTTTGATTCCACTTGGTCTTGCCGTGTTTTTGTATGCGAGGTACCCTTTCGCAAGAGGATATGCTATTTGATTCGGAGATCACCAAGACCGAGAAGCGCTTAAGGAAAGAAGTCAGAGAAAGAAAAAGGCTTGAAGCGAGTGATCTTGAGAGAATGGAAGAATAAAACCCTCCTCCTCCTCCTCCTCCTCCTCCTCCTCCTCCTCGTTACAAGCCTCTCTTCGAGTACAGTCTACCCAACTTGGGTGATTGTGATTCTTCCATCGTGAGAGGCAACCTCAATACAGACTCCTTCAGAGTGGAAGGATGTGTCACAGCCTATATCCGTGAGAATCAGTTTGATGGGAGTGGCAGACAAGACCCTCACAGGCACATCACCCACTTCCTTGAAGCTTGTGACTTACAGAAGACAAGAGGTGTTTCTCAGGATGAGTTCCGCTTGCGGCTATTCCCTCTCTCTCTTAGGGATGTCGCTCGCGATTGGTTTGACAACTTGGATAGGAACAAGATTTCGAACTTGGGAGCAAATGGCACAAAAGTTCCTAACTAAGTATTTTCCTCCTCAGAAAGCGGCACAAGCAAGAGTAGCCGTTACATCGTTCAGACAGACAGAGGATGAAACTTTTAATGAAGCTTGGGAGAGGTAAAATGTGCTTTTGAGAAAATGTCCTTCAGCTTTCTTTGACCCGGTCTCCAAGGTTCAACATTTCTTTAACGGGTTAAGGGGACGCTATCAGATGAATTGTGATGCCGCAGCTGGCGGCTCTTTTTCCTACTTATCAGCTGAGGATGGATGGGCATTATTGGAGAAGATGTCATATAATGACTACAACCGTGGAAGGGAAACCTCGAGTGGAATCAGTTCTGGGACAATGGAGGCCATTCTTGAGCAAAACAGATTGTTGAAGATGCAGATTGAGGCTTTGTCTGGGAACAAGAAGGTTAATGCGATACACGAGGGAATGCCTCAGGGATGTGAAAATTGTAATGGAGATCATGACACTCGGAGCTGCCCGTTCAACTTCTCTCGAGAACATGTAGACTCATGCCACAATTTTTATGACAAAGGTGCCCTGAAACAACTATCAAAGGAATGTATGTAATGACTACAGTCAGAATCAGAATAGGGGGTATATGAGGAGAGACCATCCGGGTTTCGCTTGGAGTAATGCTAGTGGTGGTCTATCCGGGCAACAACAACCTCAACAGAATTGGCAACAACAACCTCCACAGGGTCAGAGGTCTAACTATGGGATCCATCAACATAATACTCGGCAGGCTCTTCAGGGGCCTAATCAGTTGCACATAACAGATGGTGGAAGGCAACCTTGGGAGTTGGGTTTTGAAAAGACGAATGCGGCAATTGAGAAGATGAATGCGGCAATGGAAAAGATGGTAATCAACATAGAGAAGGTGAATGTGACAGTTGACAAGTTGACAACACATACAGGGGCATCAATTCACAATCTAGAGACGCAGGTTGCTCAGCTCGCAAGACAACTAAATGAGCGTCTCCCAGGCACCTTCCCAGGTGATACCGAGAACAACCCTAAGAACCAATGCAATGCCATAACAACTAGAAGTGGTAGGGTGTTGGGATCTAACAGGGGAGGAACTGGTTCTCAGGAAGACAAGGCCTCAGAGCAACCACATGTTGAGGAAGAGCAACCTGAGAAAGAGGAGTGGGCAAGAGACAAGGCACCGGAGCAAGGGGGAGGTTAAAACTTGTAGATGAAGAGTTCCGAAAGAAGAAGTGGGTTGAACCCCAGGACCTCCCGCCCTACATGAAGGTATCATATCCTGAGAGATTGAAGAAGCCTCAACAGGATAAGCAGTTCAACAAATTCCTTGATGTCTTCCGTAAACTTCAGATTAACATTCCATTTGCGGATGCTTTGGAACAGATGCCATCTTATGCTCGGTTTATGAAGGAGCTTCTCTCCAAGAAGCGGAAAATAGTGGATGAGGAAACGGTTGCTTTGACCGAGGAGTGTAGTGCCATTCTTCAAAGAAAACTACCTCCAAAGTTGAAGGATCCCGGTTCTTTTTCTATACCATGCACCATTGGGGAGATGACTCTAGGGAAGGCATTGTGTGATCTAGGGGCAAGCATCAATTTGATGCCCCTCTCTATGATGAAGAAATTGGGGATCAAGTAAGTCAAGGATACACGGATGTCACTCCAACTAGCCGATCGTTCTATAAAATATCCTTATGGGGTGGTCGAAGACTTGTTAGTGAAGGTGGACAAGTTCATATTTACGGCGGACTTTGTAGTTCTTGATATGGATGAAGACGCTGAGATCCCTCTCATATTGGGTAGGCCTTTCTTGGCCACTGGGCGTGCCTTGATAGATGTGCAAGAAGGGAAACTCACTCTAAGGGTGCAAGATGAGAATGTAGTCTTCAATGTCTTCGAAGCAATGAAGCACCCCACTGAGAGGTTGGATGTGTATCGAGTGGATATGGTGGATTCGATTGTCAAGGCAAGGGCCACTAGAGAAGCCCATGGTTCTTCACTTGCACAAGTGTTGGTAAAATCCCATGATGATGATAGTGAGGAAGAAGACCCTTTGGGGGATGAGGACTATCTTGAGTGCTTAAAACACATGGAAGCCTTACCGAGTCTCCCAAGGGATGAATGTGCAAAGGAAAAGCTCAACAAGGAAATAATGGAAGAAGATGACAAGGCACCAGAGTTGAAGCAACTCCCAACCCACTTAAGGTATGCATTCTTGGGGGAGAAGGGACAACATCCGGTAATCATTAGCAATGCCTTGAAAAAAGATGAAGAAGAGAAGCTATTGAGAGTTCTTAGGGAACACAAATCCGCCATTGGGTGGAAGATTTCGGACCTAAAAGGTATAAGCCCCTCCCTATGCATGCATAAGATTTTGATGGAGGATGATCATAAGCCGGTGGTTCAACCACAAAGACGGTTAAATCCCATCATGAAAGAAGCTTTGCGTAAGGAAGTGATTAAACTTTTGGATGCCGGAATCATCTAACCAATCTCGGATAGTAAATGGGTTAGTCCAATTCATGTGGTCCCAAAGAAAGGAGGCACAACAGTGGTGGTCAATGATAGCAATGAATTGATCCCAACAAGGACCATCACGGGGTGGAGAGTATGTATCGACTATAGAAAGCTAAATGAAGCCACAAGGAAAGATCACTTCCCTCTTCCCTTCATTGATCAAATGCTAGAAAGGTTAGCCGGGCATGAATACTATTGTTTTTTTGGATGGTTAGTCCGGTTATAATCAAATTGTGGTAGATCCTCAAGATCAAGAGAAGACGGCTTTCACGTGTCCCTATGGAGTCTTTGCCTATAGGAGGATGCCCTTTGGATTGTGCAATGCTCCTGCTACTTTCCAAAGGTGCATGCTTTCTATTTTCTCAGACATGGTGGAGAAATGCATTGAGGTGTTCATGGATGACTTCTCGGTCTTTGGGACCTCATATGACAATTGCTTGCATAACTTGACTTTGGTGCTTAAAAGGTGCCAAGAGACTAACCTTGTTCTCAATTGGGAGAAATGCCACTTCATGGTCAAGGAAGGTATAGTCTTGGGGCACAAAATCTCTCAAAGGGGGATTGAAGTTGATAAGGCAAAGATTGAGCTGATTGAGAAGCTTCCCCCACCAATCAATGTAAAGGGGGTGAGGAGTTTTTTGGGGCATGCCGGGTTCTACCGGAGATTCATCAAGGACTTCTCCAAAATCGCAAGGCCGCTATGTGACCTTCTTGTGAAGGATGTATCCTTTGAGTTTAATGCTTCTTGTTTAAATGCCTTCACTATTTTGAAAAATATGTTTGTCACCGCACCCATAATCACTGCACCTAATTGGAATTTACCTTTTGAAATCATGTGTGATGCTAGTGATTATGCGGTGGGGGCTGTTTTGGGGCAAAGGGTGGAAAAATTAGCTCATGTCATTTATTATGCAAGTAACGTTTTGAATGAGGCACAAGCTAATTATTCCACCACTGAAAAAGAACTACTTGCTGTGGTTTTTGCTTTAGATAAGTTTAGATCCTACATTGTGGGGTCTAAGATTGTTGTTTACACTGATCATGCGGCCATAAAACACTTGATGACAAAACAAGAGGCCAAACCTAGATTAATACGGTGGATTCTTATTTTGCAGGAATTTGATCTCGAGATTAAAGACAGGAAGGGATCCGACAATGGTGTGGCGGACCACTTATCTAGGTTGGTCAATCCCGACACCAAGGAGGAATTGTTAGACATCAAGGAAGAATTTCCTGATGAAAAGCTGTTTGCACTTATTGAAAATTCCCCTCCTTGGTTCGCGGACATGGCAAATTTCAAATCTTCAAATGTGGTTCCGCAAGGTTGGACTAGTCAACAAAGGAAGAAGTTCTTCTCGGATGCAAAGTACTATGTATGGTAGGACCCATATCTTTTCAAGCAATGCTCGGATGGGATCCTAAGAAGGTGCATTCCCCATGACCAAATCGGAAACGTGTTGTGGCATTGTCATAGCTCGGATTATGGTGGGCACTATGGGGGAAAGAAGACAGCAGAGAAAATCCTCCAAAGCGGGTTTTATTGGCCAAATCTCTTCAAGGATGCCCACACTTTTGTTGAGAACTGTGATCGTTGCCAAAGAGCTGGCAACATCTCCAAGCGGCATGAGCTCCCCTTGAATAGCATTCTTGAAGTAGAACTCTTTGATGTATGGGGGATAGATTTCATGGGACCATTCCCACCATCTTTCTCCTATCAATACATTTTGGTGGCTGTGGACTACGTGTCAAAGTGGGTAGAAGCAATCCCAACAACCACGGATGATGCGCGGGTAGTCATGGAATTCCTAAGGCGCAATATCTTCTCAAGGTTTGGGGTTCCTAGAGTGTTGATTAGTGATGGGGGATCCCACTTTTGCAACAATCAAATGCACAAGCTTCTTGAGAAGTATGGGGTCAAGCATAGAATCTCTACTCCTTATCATCCTCAGACCAATGGGCAAGCAGAGGTATCCAACCGTGAGTTGAAGCGTATTCTTGAGAAAACCGTCAACTCCTCACGGAAGGATTGGTCAAAAAAGTTAGATGATGCCTTATGGGCTTATAGGACTGCCTTCAAGACTCCAATTGGAAGGTCTCCTTACAATTTGGTGTTTGGAAAGGCGTGCCACCTGCTGGTGGAATTGGAGGAAAAGTCTTATTGGGCAATTCGAGAACTCAACTTTGATTTGATGAAGGCCGGTGAGAAGAGGCTTCTGGACTTAAATGAGTTGTCCGAAATCCGCATGCAAGCATACGAAAATGCAAGAATTTACAATGAGAGGACTAAGGCATGGCATGACAAGCACATCTTGCCTAGGAGGTTTGAGCCCGGACAAATGGTACTTCTTTATAACTCAAGGCTGAGGCTCTTTCCTGGGAAGCTGAAGTCAAAGTGGTCAGGACCATTCAAGGTCCTCCATGTTTTTCCACACGGAGCAGTAGAGTTAGAAGGGGCCTCTTGCAATTTCAAGGTAAATGGGCAAAGACTAAAGCATTATCATGGAGAACCAATCCCAAATGGCAAGCAAGTGCTTTTTCTGAGTTAACCCTTAGGGGTGACTTGAGTCAGGCCCGGGACGTTAAACAAGCGCTACTTGGGAGGCAACCCAAGCTAGGTATCCTTTAATTTTAGTTTCTGTCATTTTCATTGATAAATAAATTAAAAAAAAAGAAAAAAAAAAGAGCTTGATTCGCCACGCGAATCCACAGTGGCCGCGCGAGACAGAAGCCCTGAATCTCAGAGGCTTGCTTTCATTTCTGTTTCGCGTCGCGAGGTATACTTTCGCCTCGCGATTCTGGGCATCATCATCTGTTGGAATTCCAGATTCGCCTCGTTTGTTTTTGTGAAAACAATTTTTCCAGATTCGCCTTTTTTGTTTTTGTTTTTGTTTTTGTTTTTGTTTTTGTTTTTGTTTTTGTTTGTCACTCTTGAATAATTTGAGAAGATCAAGAGTTTTTGTATGAATGTTGTGTCGGCAAGCTTGTTGGATCTTAATTAAATTGAGCATAGATTGATTGCATGAATTATATTGACCATCGATGATTTCCCCCTAGGTTCTGAAATTAGAAAAATTGATCCCCATGTGAAAAATTGAAAATTGAACTTTGAGAATTTTATTGTGATTACTTGATTTATGATAAGTTTGGGGTGAGGGGGTGAACACAATGGGAATTGTATCTCGGTCAAACAAATTGCAAAATGTCCAGGTGAGGATTTGAGCCTCCAACTTTGTTTTTGATTGTGTGAATCACTTTTAAGTTGCACTTTCCCGAATTTGCTTGAATCTCTTCATGGTTTGCATGTTTATGTGTTGCATCAAATGATTTAGGCAATTTTCTTTGAATAACTACTTGGCCTAAAAAGAACCATCCGTAATGCATGTTCCCTAGTTAGCCACATTGAGCCTAATTGACCTATTGTTTCTTGATGACCCTATATTATAAGCCAAAATCTGAAAAACCATGTTAACCCAATCTTAGGATTAGGAGAGCATGGACACTTAGCAAGAGAATGGTTGTGAGAAACTAAGTTTGGGGTGGCTACAAGGTGATGTGTCATATTGGGGTGAGAAAAAGAAAAATAGAGGTTGAAGCCCAAGGCAATAAATAAAAAAATAAAAAAAAAGAGAAAAATATTGCCAAAAGAAAAGGGGCAAAACAAAAAGATTAGCAAGGAAAAGACTGTAGTCACCCGAGGCAAAAAGAAAAATGGAAAAAGGAATTTGAGTGGAATATGTGTCAAATGCTCATGCTCTCTTAGTTCCTAGGGACTTAAGCCTAGTATCCTTGAATATCCTATCCTTAGCCAAGCCCCATTACAACCTTTAAAAGACCTTCTGATGTTGCATGCATGTTTTCGTGGGAACTATTTTTGAGATGAAAATCAAATTCATGGGAAGTGCTCTTGATATGTGAAATTGAGTGAAAAGTTGATATCCTAGACAAATTTGAGCGAATGAGTGAAATTTTACATACCCTTGTGAGGAAGGCAATTGTTTGAAATTGGTGATCTTCCTTTTGTGTGTGACTCTGATCCTCAACTTAGATTAATGATTGCATGAATGATGAAGTTCTCAATTGTTTAAAGTAAATGAATGTGGGGATTACGTTGATGTAAGGGGGGAAATCATTGGAGAAAAATTGTTTTGATTGCATGAAATTTGTGAGAAATCGATTGATTCCCTTAAGCTTGCCAAGTCTTGAGTCGTTTTTGAGTTTTAGCTTGCTTGGGGACAAGCAAGGTTTAAGTTTGGGGTGTTTTGATAAGCCTTTGGCTTATCTAGTTTTATAACTACATGGACTGTGGTTTTTGTGCAAATTATTCGAGTTCAATCTCGTTTTCGCCCAAATTTGGCCTTGTTTTGTTCCTAAGTAGACTTTTACTCGTTCTAGGTATTTTTAGTAGTTTTTAGTCTATTTTGAATAGAATTACGCTTTTTGTGTCTTTTTATTGTTTCAGGTTAGAAGTGAAGCTCCGGGAGTCAAGGAAAGTCAAGAAATAGTGGAAATTGCCATTCTGGAGATACTCGCCCCCGAGTAGATGCTCGCCTCGCGAATCATGAAGATAAGCAAAACAGCAACAGTCATCAATTCTAGCTCGCCACGCTAGAGGCTTCTCGCCTCGCGAGAAACTGAAGACCTGGAAGACAGAGACCATCACGGCCTAGCCGTGATGAAGGTCACGGCTGTGACAGAATAAGGTTTGAAGTCTCGCCCCGCGAGAGGAAGATCGTCCCGCGAGAGTTTGAAGACCCTGGAAGACAGAGACCATCACGTCTTAGCCGTGACGAAGGTCACGGCTGTGACAGATTAAGGTTTGAAGACTCGCCCCGCGACCACACTCTCGCCTCGCGAGAATCCAAATTGAAAGCGCGCCAAAACTAATGTTCGACTCGCGAAATATGGTTCGCCCCGCAAGCGGCCGAGAACCAGAATCCCTATTTATAGGCTGTTTCAGATCAGATTTGGGAACTTTTGATACTCCACTTGTTTTAGATCAGTTTTAGGATGAATCCTTGTTTCTGGAGCTGCGTCTCCCTTCTCTTTTCTTTTCTTATTTTATTATGGAGATTATTGCCGATTGTTCGTTTGTCGTCACGGGCATGAGGAACTAATCCCCTCGTCTAGGGGATCAATGAAGCCACCCATGGCGGTATAGTGTTCATGTGATGTATGTTTTTCTACCCTTTTCTCAATTAATGTTTTCCAATTCTGATTTGATTGTGTTGATCATATGCATGCGTGATTGACTTGTTAACGTTGATGAGGCTTAGTCAGCGATTCGCGTTTAGAACTTGAATTGGGATCATCGATCGAATATTGCACGAGAGTGAGTAGGAGATCGGTGCAACCTTGTAGGGAACAAGAATTAATAGAGTTTGATGATTAGGATTAAGAGACCTAGTAAGTAATTAATCCAATCTTCGAATACGCCCTATTGAGCACGACAGTGGATATAGGAGAATTTGGGGGTCCCGGTTGACATTGTAATTGAACTTAGGGAGGAATACATCATCACTTGGGTACTATGCATGATTGGGTAGGTGGATTTGAGACCCTAGATATTTTAATTCCTGATTTTTAGTCAATTAGCTTATTTGATTTGTTATTTGAATTGCGATCTAAATCTCTCTCTCACACCCACTTTCCTCGCTTGACCAAACATATCTAATTTCCCGCGGATTAGTTGAATTGGTAGCCCAATCCCCGAGTTCGACCTCGGTAAATTCTTACCGTGTTATTTTATTACTTGCGACGACCCGGTACACTTGCCGGTGACTTAACAATGGACCGCCTCCGAGGTTAACACCATAACAAATTTGGATTAGAATCAGGGACTTGCCAAAAGTGACTGAAGCTGGGGTTTCCAAATTAGATGGTTACAGGCAGTGGCATAATTGGACAAAGAGGAGTGTTTTTTGGTATCTTCCTTATTGGAAAGATAATTTATTGAGGCACAATCTTGATGTAATGCACATTGAAAAAAATTTCTTTGACAACATTTTCAACACTGTGATGAACGTGCATGGCAAGACCAAAGACAACGATAAGGCTAGAATGGACTTAAAGTTGTACTGCAGGAGACCGGATTTGGAGCTGAGACATCAGGATAATGGGAAGATGTACAAGCCAAAGGACAATTATACCTTGACTATCTAGGAAGCAAGGTTAGTTTGCCAATGGATAAAGGGGCTCAGGATGCCTGATGGTTATTCTTCTAACTTGGCAAGATGTGTTGATGTTATCAAAGGCAAGTTGCATGGGATGAAAAGCCATGATTGTCATCTGTTTATGGAGTGCTTACTTCCCATCGCTTTCAGTTCGTTTCCCCCCCATGTTTTGAATGCCCTTACTGAAATAAGTCAATTCTTCAAGGACTTGTGTTCTGCAACTTTAAGGGAAGACGATTTGACCAGGATGGAACAAAACATTCCACTCATTTTGTGCAAGCTGGAGAGAATATTCCCCCCGGGCTTCTTTGATTCAATGGAGCATCTTCCGATTCATCTTGCATATGAAGCCAGACTTGGTGGTCCAGTTCAATATAGGTGGATGTATCCATTTGAAAGGTAATTTAAGTATCACAGTTATTGATCTACTTTCATGCATATTAGTTAATTAATAATAACCTCGTCATTTTTTAATAGATTCATGGGCGAGTCAAAACGATCGGTGAAAAATAAGGCTAGGGTTGAAGGTTCGATCTGTGCGTCTTACTTACACCATGAGACAATTCATTTCTGCTCTCATTATTTCAAACACATGGTTTTGTCGCCAACAACTAGAAGGAACGAAACGGAAAATGAAAGTGGAAGACTACCTGGAACCTTATCAATTTTTTGTCTTCCCGGTCGTCATTCCGGAAAGGAGTTGACACATTATTTAACGGAGGCAGAGTGGAACTCAGCTCATGTTCATGTATTTATCAATTGCGCCGAGGTTAAACCATACCATGAGTAAGTATGAGCTTATAATTTTTATTCCTTCGATAGCATATATCAATTTCCATTGATGTTATCCATATATGTTCAGTGCATTCTTGTCTTCTCGTGATGCATCTGCTCGTACTCATGAAGATTTTCCAAAATGGTTTAAGCAACAAGTAAGTATCTTCCCATTTATCATTCTATTATTCACTATAATGTATGCGGATAAAAACATATTTCGTTAAACTTTGTGAATAGGTTCCCAGGGGGTCGCATTGAAATAGATGTTTCAGAGTTGGATGAGCCATATCAAGCGGATGAAATGTCACATGCAAATGAGGTAATTAAAGTTGAACCAATCTCATGTTTACAAGACACACAAGTTGTAGGGGAAGAAGTGGATACCTCCAGCTTGACATCAAATCAAGTCATTCCGGATGAAGATGTTGAAGAAGCAGAATCAACAGAAGATGAAGAAGATGAAGATGGCTATGAATATGACATTGGCTCAAATTCTGAATAACAATTACTTTATTTATTTTAGTGATATATTTTGTATTAAGTTGTATTGTCATTGTCATAACTTTAAGTTCATTATGATTAGCATCATTTTCCATTATTTACAAATTTGTGTTTTTGCTTACTTTAAGTTAATTATTATCACCATCAATTTCCATTATTTTCAAATTTGTGTTTTGGTTACTTTTAATTAATTATTATTAGCATCATTTTTCACTATAGACATGACTGATGGTAAGGGAAAGGGTAAGGCACCTGCTGGAGGGGCACGTCGTCGTGGTCGACCCCGCTTCGTGACACGGACAGTCGATGACGGATTCGTGTCCCTCCCATCTACATTTGTTACACTACGCCCACCGCCCACACCCATGCCTCCACATGATATGGCACCGACACCCCCACCTGTTACTCCTACACCATGTCCACCGCCCACACCCGTGCCTACACATGTTCTGACACCTCCCTACCGACCTGTTGCTCCAGCCACTCAGTTCATGGACACCTCCATTGGGATCACGATGATGCCCACCCCAAGGATTCCGATTCAGACCCATGGAGACAATTCCAGACAACCAGATGCATCAGGGGTGGATTTGCCCATGGACGGTGATCATCAGTCTAATGGTGACGACGAGGAGACTTTTGGATACTCATCGCCTATATCATTAGATGATGAGGAGATCGAGGTTATGTCAGATGGCCGAGTTATTGTTACCCCGACCGGTAAAGGGTAAGAAATATCTCAAATATTGTTATTTTATTGTTGAGTGCAGATTTTATATGTATATGTATTGATTGTTCTCATGTTCTATTGATAAGGTTCCTTCCGTCGAGAAAATCTACAGAGGTCGTCACATATGCAGTTACATCTCAGTTTGATCGGGCCTGGAAACATTGGAGTGAGCTTGAGGATCAGGATCGGGATCGATTCTTTGCGGCTTTTAAGGTATTTTGTACTTTTGAATTTACTTCCATTTTTTAGTTACTTTTAATGTTTCTTTAGTTTATTATTATCCTAAAAAATATTATATTCTCCTTAGTTACAGGAGAAGGCTACTTGGAGAGTAGAGCATTCCACTGATGTAGAGATAATTTTTCATCAAAAAGTGAGCAAACGCCTCTCCGAGTTGTTGACGAGATATCGGAAAAAGGGACAGCGTCCAAAATGGTGTTTCCCACCCATTTGGGAGGAGCTATGTGCTTACTGGGCTACAGCTGAATTTAAGAAAAAATCCACCCAGGCAAAGCTCAACAGGGCCTCGGAAAAGGGTGGGAGCACACGCCTGGCGGCAGATCATCGAATCGGGGAGCATGCTCGACGCCTTGTAAGTTCCAACATCATATTTTGTTAATTCATTTACATGTCTGGCTATTAAGAATGTGTAACTTCAAATATGAACAAGTTTTTTTTTGGTGCAGGCTAGGGAGCTTGGCCGTAGCGTCAAGCCGGTTGAGCTTCATGCCCGAACTCATACTAGGAAGGGTACCGCGAGTATGTTGATGAACGCTCTAGACGCACTCAGGTGATTTACATGTCTCTTTGTTGGAAATTATTTTTATTTTATATTTAATAATTATGGTCATTTTGTTTGATGATGTGCATCAATTTTAATGACATGAGGACTATCATGATAAGTTATCTCAGGTTCGGTCTCAGGCAGCCTCATCTTCCCCTTCCACGACACTTGACCCAGAGGTGGAAGCCCAATTGGAGTTGCAAGCATGGGTCGAGGTTGCATGCGGTAAGAACAAGGGTCGCATATACGGTATGGGAGACCTAGCCGGTAACTATCGACGCGGGTGCTCCAGCATCTTCACTCAGCAGATTCGAGCATCGTCCAGTACTAGGCCCCGCCAGTCTCATGAGTCTGTGGAGATGGTCAAGATGCGGCAAACCGACACCAGGATGAGATCAATCGACAAATGCTTACTCAACGAACACAGATGATGGAGCAGATAGAGATGATGGCAGCTGCACAGAGAGAGCTCATCTTTGCGTTTAGGAACCAGCACCCCTCGGCCCACGATCGCAGCGGGACCAAAGACCTTCACAGCACCCCTCAGCCACAACCACCACCACCGTCCCAGCCTGAGGGTCATCGGCAGACCAGTGACGAAGATGATCAATCCTTTACAGATTTGTTAATGCGGGGCTATAGAGAGGGTTATTAGTTCAAGTTATTAGTGTCTTTAATATTAGATTTTATTTTGTATGATGTATGCACTCTGTCAAAACAATTTGCTTTTATTTATGAATTCCATTTATTGTTTAAAATTATTATTCATTTATCATAATATAGTCTAAATTATAATTAATATAAAAAATAACTAATGTTTATATTAATTTTGAATTTTATATTAAATATTAAATAATTAATTAAAAATAATTCATATTTTAAATAATTAATTAATAACAAAATTAGTTAATTAAATTATTTAGTTTTATAAAAATGTGTTGCAATTTACGACGGCCATGCCGTCGCTAATTTATGTTGATTTGCGACGGTCAAGCCGTCGCTAATTTCTATAATTTGGGACGGTCAGGCCGTCGCTAATTTCTATAATTTGCGACGGCCATGCTGTCGCTAATTTCCTATAATTTGTGACGGCTAAGCCGTCGCTAATTAGCAACGGTCATTTAAAAAAACCGTCAGAAAGTGTTTGCGACGACCCAATATGTGACGGATTTATGGCCGTCACAAATCCGTCAGAAACATGTGTTTTGTGGCCGTCACAAATCCGTCAGAAACATGTGTTTTGCGACGGATTTAAGCTGTTTGCGACGGCCTTTGGCCCTCACTAAATTCATTTTTTCTTGTAGTGAGTTAAGAGTAGGGCAAATGAAATTGGAGGTGACATTTCTCCAATGGCTTCCTAAATCCTAATTAACCAATAATTTAAATACATTTTTTTTGGTAGACTTAATCATTTTTCTTCTCTTGTTCATTATCTCTTCAGGTGTGACACTTTCTTTATTCTTGGGCAGGTTTCATAGTTGTGTTGCCTAGTAATGCAACAGAACATTTATTGCATCATGGGAGATTGATGAAAAAGGAAAACATTATCTAAGGTTTGGTATATATTTTGGTATGCCACTGTGTGGGCTTGTGGGTCTTTCATAATGATATTAACTTTAATAATGGATATCTGTACTTGTTGGATATTAAAAAGGTCCGATCTTGAATTGGTTTTGGGCTAAAGTATGTATGGAGATCTTATTTATTGTTTTCAAATTGGTGTACTAATCCAATAAGCTTTATTTCATCTTTTTTTTACATTTGTATTTGGGTTAGACTAGTCATTGTACTTTCATTAATGATAGCTACAAGGGTAACCTGAATTTTAAGTATTGATTTTTTTTTTTGGTGAATGAAGTGTTGAGTGGAAGTGAAAATGATATTTTAAATTAAGTATGGTGGTTAGTCGCCTAAATAATAAAAATAAATATAAAGATAACAGAAACTCGAAAAAACAAACACAAACATAGTTATTTGATCTTGTTAAGTTCTTCTAGTACTATTATGGGTCGAACTCACGTTTTTTGATGCTTCCTCCTGTCCTATTATCAGGTACTCAGGAAATTAGATACCGATGCTGAATTAGGGTGATACTTTTTGTCATTGGCTATTGCAACGTACAACTGTGGTCTTTAGGCAATTGATGGCGATGCTGAACTTGTTTGCATCTGTGGTTCCTAAGATGAACAAAATTCTTCCGCCACGATGGGTGACCTTGTCGTTATTGTATGAATATAGTCATAATTCATTATCACTATTGTGCAGCTTTAGCTATTCAATAAAACTGTGATTGTTGTAAAAGTACTTTTAGCCCAAGCAAGAGTTTGCAAAAATGAAGAATATTACGTTAGTGGTTGATAACAAGCACATAAGTAAAATTATCTTGGATATGCATTTGAAGATGTTGATGAAGAGGGTCGATACAAGGTAAGGTTGGGCCTAAGTTTAGGTAAGACTTCAGAGTGAAAAAATCATGAGTGGGGCTTCATATGTGTAATTGTTGTTAGGTATTAGACAAATTTTATTAATAGGATATGTATGGGTTGACTGGGGTGAGCTGGAGTTTAAAACAAAGACTTGTTTGATCTTATCCTTGGGTCGATCCTGACCACTCTACCCATTGTTAATAAGTATAAATATAATAGTTAAAAAGTTATAACATCTTCAATGGGATCTTATCAAAAAAAAAAAAAACATCCATCTCGAATAGTTTTTTAAAATTAAGATTTAGTTGTTCCATTATAATATTGTTAGAGCACTCATAACAAGACATCCGACTAAAGTAATATTTTATAAAAGCAACCATGGGTTCTTATAAAAGCATCATAATTTTTTAGAATTACAGGAGCAATGGAGAGTTACTTAAAATAATACAAAATAAAAAAGTGATGACACAACATGACGAATTTCATATAAAAAGAGGATTTAAGCAACTCAAATAAGTTGCACACTTGTTGCACCATTAAAAATCATCTTAAAAACTGATTAAAAAAAGGTTACTTCTACCACGAGGGAGCAAGCAAGTCCCTCATGAGGGAGCAAAAATGACCTATCGTAGTAGGTTATTTTGGGAATATATTCATAAATTTAAATTTTATGTGGGTTAATCTTTTAAATTTGTTATTTGCAGCAAAGTCCCTATTACTTGAGTTGAAATTTGCTTCCATCCTTCTTCTCACTGCCAACGCAATCCAAATGGGAACCCAACAAATCATGGACCCAAAAGATCAAAGCTTTACGATGGTTGGACAGGAGATAGTGGCTAGAGTGAGCAAGGCGTGGTGGTTCACGACTCTTGCGTGTGGGACTGCGCTGAGCGATGTAGAAGAAATTCGTGTTCTGCCAAACGAGTCTTTTAGACCTGGGAACTGGGATTCGAACCCACGACCTGCGAGTGTAAAGGAAAAATACTGACCATTAGGCTAGCATCAAATTTGTGTATAAAGATGACTTTTATATGTATATAACCAATTGTAAATTGCTACATTCATTTTTTTTTTGTCAGTACGTCACAATCCGAAAATTGCTCATCCCCACCAAAGGTTCTTTGGTTCTGCAACTTCCATGGCAGCCAGTGAAGAGACCATTTTTATTTTCAAATCCATATACAAACATATGTCACCCAAGCTTTCTAAATTCTACTTGTGAGGAACCATAGGATCAAAATTAATTTGATAAATTTAGAGACACAAATGTAGGGTTGTGTTTTGGGGGAAAGAGCAGTAAGGTAGAAACTCAAATCAAGATTTGAACGCCACATATTTGCTATTTCTGCCATTCTGCCGCCGCAGGGTAGAAGGCTCCATTCCGCCGCTGCACTTCATGCACATCGCTTTGTACAAGGGAGAGGACTCAGAGGAGATCGAACAGAGAAGAAATTGGGTGATAACTATCAAGGTGGAATTTATAATTTTATTAAATTAAATAACAGGGGCTATTAAGCAATTATAAAAAAAACCTATATTTTCAAGTTCAAGTAAACAATCTGAACCATTCAATTATGTTAACAATAAATCTAAGGGTTCACTTTTGCTCCTCATCGTGAGAGACTTATTTGCTTCCTCATGGTAGAAGTCACCTTAAAAAAAACTTCATATAAAAAAGCTGTGTTTCAATACATCAAAAATTTAAAAATCGTAATTCCTTAACGGGAGGGTGTCTTGGCAAGCACTTGCTGGTGCAATGAAGTCTAATACGGTCGTGGGTTAGAATATATATATATATATATATATATATATATATTTATTTATCCTTGATCAGGGATATGTCCCATCGAAAGTTGAGATTAATCTCCTATAAAATAATGAATGACATCTGAAGGCAGAAAACTCCTCACAACAAAAATTTGCTCCGTACTAATGAAAGTAATATGATATAATTGAAAGAAATATAAATGAGATTCGAAATTCAAAAGTAAAAAAGAATTTGTCCATGTAAATGACGGATTATTGGTCCACTACCAGTAATGAGTGAGGGAAAGAGAATTCCCTGAGTCGAGACAACCTTTTAATCTACTCCATGCTGTCCTTGTGCCATGAAACACCTGTCCCTCCTAATTCCAAGCGAGTATTCCCCACTTTGAAAAAATTTACCCATCAAAGATGGATGACCTGAATGGTTTTAATGTTCTTAAATATCATCATGTAATACGGTTCTTATGCAAGGATGTTCATGTCAAAAAAAATTTGTTAGTCAAAAAACTTTTATTGAAATAAAAATAAATAAAATAGAATTATAAATAAATGGGGTCAATCGTAGATTCACTAAGAATAAAATGAGTTTTTTCATTGAAATAAAAAATGGATTGAGTTTTTATATCTCATGTGATATTTATGAACCTATAAAATGATAGATAAAAATAAAAATATGATTTTACCACTGTGGATACTCTTGCATCTGCATCTGTACGTTTTCCTTTACACACAACCAACCACCCTTAATTTCTTCTGTCTGAGTGTGAGAGAGAGAGAGAGCACTGCGGCATTGCCATGGTATAGA
Source organism: Sophora flavescens (assembly GCA_030762895.1). NCBI lineage: Eukaryota > Viridiplantae > Streptophyta > Magnoliopsida > Fabales > Fabaceae > Sophora > Sophora flavescens. Next base: position 106,945,808 of record CM061062.1, read on the forward strand.
GATGCCATCACGTCCAGATACTCGTATTTGGTTTCAGTTCAGCCATTTTGGCTTTCTCTACAGAAACTTCCATGCTTATATATACACACGCGCCACCATTTTCCATTCTTATTTGGCAAATGTTGATGTAACCATATTTTTATTTTAATTAACACCTTTATGTATCAAAATTTTAGTTATTTATTATTATTTTGAAAATAAAAATGATTTGATATCAATCCTTATAAAATAATGATAAAAAATAAAATGAAAAATGGTGTGAAAACGTGATCGTAGTTAATGTTTACATAGCATCTCCCTCTCCCACGAGGTGTAAGCATGGGAGGAAACCCCGACATGCGAACATGCCTACGTGGCAAGACCTGTTCTCATTTGATTGGCCCTCTAAAGGTGCATGGTGTGAAGGTGCGTGGTCAATTTACCAAAATTATTTGGCCTGAATATAGGGAGCTTTCGGGTCCGGAATGAATGAAACTTAATTTGCCTTTCAAATGCATTGGCTTGGCTTTACAATAAAGAGGGATAACCCGGGGCTATATTGTTGGCTTCCTTGGGACATTCAATAATGCTTATGTCATGCATCTCTCTACAGAGACTATTGTAATCAAAGTGGTTTTGGATTTAATAATCTTTAAGTTTTGATGTTAATAAAATGATTAAATTTGCTTCACAAACTGTTAGTTGAGATCTAACATGTACTTTCAGTTATGTAGGAATACTTTAATATAAGTAAACATAGGATAAGTTTTCATTGACAAATATGCGTCCACCCTTATAGACGGGCTGCTTACCTTGGTAAAGTTACTTATTTATTTAATTTAGTAGACTGGTTTTCTTAAGTGAACCAGGCTCTAAATGTTTGCTGGACGAATACCAAAATAACTTGTTAGATACAGCAAGTTCAAAGGCTTGATAATAAGCACGTCCATCTTGCCACGTAGGCAGGCGGAAGTAATTAGTAGAAGTAAATGAACTGAAAAATAAAGTAATCTAGTAGACGAGCTCTAACTGCCACGTCACCAGACGGAGATCTTTATAACTCATTGAGGAATAACAAGTTTGAAGACTTGATAGGCAAAAAGATATGTCACGTCATCAGACGAACAAAATAAAATATTGAACAGACTTAGTCTCTCATATAACTAAGTAGACGGAGTTTCTTTTTAGACGAGCTCCATCTTTGAAATGAATTAAATGTAATCCGAATCTCTTGAATTTATTTCAAATGATTGATATTTATTTCAATAGAATATTTGTTCTTTACATTTGTTTTATCTGCTTTAATGTTTCGCCTTGTTGTAAAAGAAACATAGTACCATCAAGAAATGCAAAAAGCAGAATCGTACAATAAGATACTGCAAAACAATCTGTACGATGACAACTTTATGACTGAAAAGCTGAATTATACACAAAGGAGGAACAACAAGTTCTCAAGCTACAATACTCAGAGCGGTAAGCCTCCAATTTCATGCTACCTCGATAACCAAGAGTACTATTCAGCATTGCCACAATCAAGCTATCAGTCACAATGGATATCATGCATTAAATGCTATCTCTAAGCAGGATTATTCAAAGTAACCGTTGAAGCAATACAAATGAAGAAGAAGGTCACTATAAATAGGAGACCTGAGATACTGAAACCAGTACTCTTGACTGCATAACCTTACGAGCTCAACTTTTACTCATACTCATATTTCTTTAGAGAACAAGAGTCGGTATTTCTTAGTTTGAATATTGTGAAAATATTCATCTGATCTTAAACCGTCATATTCTCACACATAGTGAGTTAAGAAAATCAAACATTATAATCTCTTTGTTAGAGTTAGAGCCTGAAGAGGCTTGGTAAGAAAGAAATATTTGTAGCATGGAGAGGTCTCTTTGTGATCTATTTTGATAATAGTGGAGAAAATCATTCAAGTAGAAGGGGCTGGACATAGCTCTTGATTGGAAGAGAGTGAACCAGGATAAAAACATCTTGTGTGATTCTTCTATCTCTTAACTCTTACAATTTTATTTGTTTCTTACTAACCGAGGGGTTTTGATATTGCTTTTGTTAAAGTCTTTTTAAAATGATCTTTTTCTTTGTGCTTGCTTTTGTTTCTAATCTCCTTGAGTGTAAAAATTGTTTTAAAGATTGTTTTCGAAAATTATTAACAAACACAATTCAACCCCCCTTCTCGTGTTTGCCTGTGTAAACTTCAGAGACTACTTCACATGTCTTCAACTTCATTTCTTCCTGTCCAAGCCACCAACTTCCCCTGCTACATTTTTTGTTTGCAAGGTTTTACGTTTTTTCTATATTAATGTAGGTTCCAAAAATTTGATATCATGATTAATTTATCAAGAAATTATTTGTGGCACTAGTGGAAAATATACATTAGACGGTAAAGGTTTACGCCAGTTAACCAAAAACTAGACGTTAAAAAGGGGGTGGTGGCAGTTTTGTAAATATTAGACTTCATTAATTCACTGTTAACGTCAGTTGTTTTAAGGACTGACGTTAAAAGTGAGGCGGTGACAGTTTTGTAAATATTAAATCACTATTTGCGTCAGTTGTTTAATGAACGGACGTTAATTAACACTTTTAACGTCAGTTGTTTATAAAACTGACGTTAGAAGTGTGATTTTTACTTCAGTTAAATAAATAACTGACGTAAATAATCAACTCATTCCTATCTTTCTTTCGTTGTCATCTCTCTGTTGTCACTCTTAACGCAGATCATCACTCCATATATAGTGCAGTTTATTTCTAATCATTTTTTAAAAAAGTTTATTTTTAATCTTAATTAATTAGCTTGAATTAGTAAACAAATTCTTGTGCAAATTAAAATAAAAAACACTTAACATAAAACAAGTTATATATGTATAATCAAATCGTATCTCATTGAAGCGATTCATAAGTTACAATTACATGATTAAAAGATAAAATTTTTTCGCAAGATAGCACTAAAATATAAAAAAGTTTCTGCTTCAACATCATTTTGTTCTCAGTCCTGTCCTCAGAAACTCCAATATTGAATGCATCTCCTCCCTTACTTGAAGTCCTTGATGCTCCATCTGAATCCACAGTCAATTTGGAGCCAAAGCAGAGTGAAGGGTGCACTCGATCTGTTTCAGCAATATTCTTGGAACAGCCACTTGGTTCCAAAGCTGAGGTTTTGGAACTGTAGCTGCTGATTCTCCAGAAGGATGATGGTGTGTGCAATTCACATAATGCGATTTACACACCCTTATCACCCATGTAATGTGATTTACTCCAACTAAGAAGTTGTTTGACCATTAAGACAGAGACATTTAAGTCTAGGTATAGGAAGAAAGAGTGATGAAGTTAATCTGCATGGCAGAGCCATATTGCGAAGCAGAAAAATTAAAGGAAGGAAGGAAGCTATTTATAGGAGTAGGGGATGAAGTTACTAGGCGTCGTAAGTTGCTAAAAAAATAAATGGATCATTAAGAGCATTAGGTTCCAAGGCGCATTGGGAGTTGGCAATCATATATTATAAACGTGCAGAAAAGAAAACGCCCGAAGGAATAGGAAGAAATAGACCTTCAAGTCTAGCTAGGTATAAACTTAGTGCTCATAAAAGGAATGAATGCTTTAAATTTGCAGAAACTTATACACTTTTAACGTCAGTTTTTGAATAAAACTGACGTTAAAAGTGTTTTTAAAATAAAAAATATTTATTTTTAACGTCAGTTGTTTATACAATTGACGTTAACAGTGTTATTTTTACTTCAGTTAAATAAATAGCTGGCGTAAATAATCCTACTCTTAACACAGGTCTCAAGAGCCATTTTGTGAAGGAATATAAATATAGAGGAAAAGAAGAGGCAGTATTACAGATGATACAGAATAATGGTACTTTATATAGAGAATGATTTTTACACAACACTTTTAACGTCAGTTGAATTCAACAACTGAGGTTAAAAGTATTTTTTTAAAAAATATTAATATTTAACGTCAGTTGTTTAATACAACTGACGTTAAACAATTACTTTTAACGTCAGTTGTTTAATAAAACTGACGTTAAATGTTGTTTTATTTTTTGCTTTTTGATTATAACGTTTACACCCGCGCGCCTTCTGAACTTCGTTGTGTACGTACGTCTCTTTTCTATTTTCATCACGCTCAACCCTAGATCACTCTCAACCTTCACTCTCGCTCTCACCCAGCACAGAACCCTAATCGAGAGCTCATCTCCACCGCAACCACCACGAGGGCTTCTTCACCACCACCATGAGGTACACTATTAACTCTAACTGTCTTTCCATTCATTCTTTGCAATAACTTGACATCTCTCTTTCCCCTTCCCGCGCACTAACTCTCATTGTCCCTCTGCTCTCAGTAACCACATCGAACGTTGGCCACCACTCGAGCGATTCCTCCCAACCACCACGCGAGCACCTATTTCTGGTGAGTATTTAGGGCACATTTTTGTATTTTTGGTTTTGAGTGTATGTTGAAACTGTAGTCTCAGTAGTTGAAACTTGAAACCGTGAGTTTGAGTTGTTTGGAATGTACGTCTCTATTTTTGGTTTTGAGTGCATGTTGCTCTGCTGGTTGATCTGTCACGGCCGTGATGCTCATCACGGCTAGGCCGTGATCAGTTCTGCCTGTGATGGCATGGTCTGCTTCAGTTGGCACGTTACGGCCGTGATGGACATCACTGCCAGGCCGTGACCAGTGCTTGGTAATCTTCAAAAACTATAGTTTTCAATCTCCCGTATTGTCCTTATATTGGATATATGTTTTGTATATCTACAGGACCTATCTAGTTATGGATCGTAGTTGGATGGTTTGTAAGCGCACTAGTGCTAAGTATTTGAAGGGGGTGGGAGAATTTATAGAATTTGCTCAAAGGAATGTTCCTAATAGTAATGGAATGTTCCGTTGTCCTTGTGTCAAGTGTTTGAATACGAGGAAATGTACGGTGAAGGATATACGTACTCATTTGATTTGTGAAGGGATTTGCTTGTTATACAAGATGGATATGGCATGGTGATGTGTTGTTGAGTAGTACGGCGAGTGTCTCCCAAAGTGAGGACGTTGACGTAGATATGGAGGATGATCGAGTAGAGGACATGATCCGTGATATTGGACAAGAATCTTTTCATCGAGCTCATGTGTATGATAGGTTGTGCGGTGATGCGGATAAGCCTTTATATCCAGGGTGTACTACTCATACACGGTTGTCGGCGGTGCTAAAATTGGTTTGTGTGAAGGCGAGAAATGGTTGGAGCGATAAAAGCTTCACGGAATTGCTTGAAGTGTTGAAAGACTTGCTTCCGGAGGACAACACATTGCCTGACCGTAACTATGAGGCCAAGAAGGTATTGTGTCCTATGGGTATGGAGTATAAGAAGATACACGCATGCCCCAATGATTGCATATTGTACACCGGTGTTCATGAAGACAAACACGATTGCCCCAAATGTGGGTTATCACGATACAAAGTGAAGGGTGGTGGTGATGATGATGATGTTGATGATGTGAGAAAAAAGGGTCCTCCTGCGAAGGTGTTGTGGTATCTTCCAATAATTCCAAGGTTTAAGCGATTGTTTGCCAATGCGAAAGATGCGAAGAATCTTAGATGGCATAATGATGAGAGGAAACGTGATGGAAAGGTTCGTCATCCTGCTGATTCTATTCAATGGAAGAATATCGATACTATGTTTCCGGATTTCGCCGATGAGCCAAGAAACCTAAGGCTTGGACTTGCTACGGATGGAATGAATCCTTATGGTAACATGAGTAGTATTCATAGTTCATAGCCTGTTTTGTTGGTGATTTACAACATGCCCCCTTGGTTGTGCATGAAGCGCAAATACATGATGTTGTCTATGATGATTTTGGGCCCAAAGCAACCGGGAAATGACTTAGATGTTTATCTAGGTCCCTTGATTGAAGACTTGAAAACGCTGTGGGTGGAAGGTGTTGATGTAGTTGATGGGTATTCTCATGAGACTTTCAAGCTTCGTGCCATGTTATTTTGCACCATCAACGACTTTCCAAAGATACTACGGTAACTTGTCCTAAGTGCAGTGTCAAGGGGCATAAAGCATGCCCTATATGTGAAGAAGGCACATGCTACACTCAGTTGCATCATGGAAAGAAGACGGTTTACCTTGGGCATCAGAGATTTCTTAGACGTGATCACCCATATCGTAAGATGAAAAAAGCTTTTAATGGATGCCAAAAGACAGAAGAAGCGCCGACGGCCTTAATTGGAGAGCAGGTTTATCAGAGGGTAAAGGACATCGATGTTATATTCGGCAAGTCCAAAAAGAAAGGTAAAGCTGCTGAGAAAAACATATGGAAGAAGAGGTCGATATTCTTTGATCTTCCATACTGGCGCAAGCTTGATGTCGATACATCGCATTGATGTGATGCATGTGGAGAAAAATGTGTGTGATAGTGTGATCGGGACGCTTCTCAACATTCAGGGCAAGACAAAGGATGGTGTGAATGCTCGTCTCGACCTCGTTGCTATGGGTATACCAGAGCAGTTAGCTCCAGTTGTTGAGGATGGTAAGCGGACTTATTTGCCGTCAGCATGTCATACTTTGTCAAAAAAAGAGAGACAAAGTTTCCGCGGGTGTCTTCAGGGCATCAAAGTTCCACATGGTTACTCTTCAAATATGAAGAGGCTTGTCTCTAGTAATCTTAAATTGGTTGGCTTGAAGTCTCATGATTGTCACATCTTGATGCAACAACTTCTGCCCGTTGCTATTCGTGGTATTGCTACAATAAATGTGAGACATGCCATTACTCGGTTGTGCTCATTCTTCAATTCTATATGTAGCAAAGTCGTTGACCCCCGTATGTTGGATGACTTGGAAGTTGAGGCTGCTACAATCTTGTGCCAATTGGAGATGTATTTTCCTCCTTCCTTTTTCGACATAATGGTTCACTTAATTATTCATTTGGTGAGGGAGATTAGATTGTGGGCCGGTTTTTCTGAGATGGATGTACCCAGTTGAGCGCTACATGAAGATCTTGAAAGGGTACGTGAAGAATCCTCATCGTCCGGAAGCATCTATTGTTCAAAGGTATGTTGCATAAGAAGCTATTGAGTTTTGTTCGGACTACCTTCATAACACGGATCCTATAGGGGTTCCTAAGCCTCGGCATGATGAGATCAGATGTCAAGGTAAGGGTACACATGGCTTAAGAATTAATAGGAAGGATCGGGAGGAAGTGCTTCAAGCACATTTGTATGTATTGAACAACATCGAATGTGTTCAGCCTTTCTTATTTGAACATAAAAGAAAAGTCAATCAAGAAAACCCTCGAATGAGCGAAAGGTGGTTGTTGAACAAGCATAACAAGACTTTCTTACCATGGTTCAAGGAAGAAATGCTTAAGGATGGTAGTACTGCTTCTCATGACGTAAAATGGCTAGCACGTGGGCCTAACTTCAACGTCATATGTTGGAGCGGATACGACATAAAGAACTTTTCCTTTTATACAAAGGAACAAGATAACAAGAGTACCATGCAAAATAGTGGGGTTATGATCGTGGCCGAAGCAATGCACTTCTCTAGTGCAAAGGACACAAAACTCGTTCTGACAGACCGAGACCTTACTTTGGATATATTGAAGATATTTGGGTGCTCGATTACACTAAGCTTACGGTGCCGGTATTTAAATGTAAGTGGGTTGATAGTAACGGTGGTGTACAAACCGACGAATTGGGGTTCACATTGGTAGACCTCAACAAGTTAGGTCATATAAATGAGCCTTTCATAATGGCTTCCCAAGCAAAACAAGTGTTCTACATCACTGATCCTTCTAACAAAAGGTTGTCCGTGGTTCTCCAAGGAAAAAGCATGTATAATGGTAGTGATGAAAATGAAGATTCAAATCTTGATATTCCTGAGACTCCTTCATTTTCAACAAACATGCCTACTATAATCGAGGAGACACAGGTGGACGATGTACATGCCACTCGTGATGATCATCACGAAGGGATATTGATATAGGTAATTTAAGCTTAGTATACATTTATTTTTATTTCTATTTATGTATTTATTTTGAGTTATAACATATGTTAATAAATATATATTGTTTTTGAATACATATATATGGATCATTATTCCATTTTTCCTTTGCAATTCTGTAATGTGTTTGATATTCTGTGTTACTGGGATATTTACTGAATGCAAGGATGGCTGAGGGGAGTGATATTTTAAAACTGAATTTAAAAAAAAAAATACTATTAACGTCAGTTTTATCATACAACTGACGTTAATAGTATTTTATAAAATATACAGTACACTATTAACGTAAGTTGTTTATTACAACTGACGTTAAAATTAAGACCTTTAACGTCAGTTCTTGATAACAATTGACGTTAGTTTTAACAAAATTCACATCAGTTTTGTTAAAGAACTGACATTAATTTTGACAAAATTAACGTCAGTTGTGTTAAAGAACCGACGTTAATAGTATTATATTTAACGTCAGTTCTCAACTGACGTTAAAAGTTTAACTTTTAACGTCAGCTGTGTTTACGTCAGTCAGTATTCTGACGTAAAAAATCAATTTTAACTGACGTAAAAAGCACTTATTACACTAGTGTGGTTCCAAACTTGATTGAAATCTCTTGCGTTTATTATTCAATGGGTAACACATAAGTTATAATATTACAAATATAATTAAATATGAAATGATAATACCACTAAAAAACTAATGCTGTATACAGTCAATAATATATAAGAAGAGATTGATATAAGGGTATTTTAAAATGGATGAGGAGAGATAGTAATTGTGAGAGTGTAATAATTAAGTTTGATTTAAGATGTTTTCTATTTTTATTAATAATTATAATTTTTTTATTTTTTTATTTGTTTCAATATCTTTTTATAGATTGATATAAAAAAAAGTTGTTTATAAAGATTTGTATATAAAGCGAAAAATTGCTTTTATTATTTCATGTACAAATATTTAAAAATAGAAAATATAATGAAAATGGGGTGACTGTTTTCCTCAATATTTTGTACCAATTTTTAAAAACATAAAATTAAAAAAAAAGGTAAGGCAACATTTATATAATTGTTGATGGAAATGCAAAACGTTTTATTAAACAAAACACATTAAATAAAATGGGATCGACTCAGTTTACTCTCGGGTTCGATTCTTGGTGGTGTTAAAATAATACTTGCCCAGCGAAAGTCACGTCTCGTGAATAGTGATCAGTTCGTCGTTAACAATATTGGAATACACTGGGTTTAGAACCAACAAAACAAAACACATTAATCTCTCTGACAAATTGGTTAGAATTATGCTGAATGATTATTACAGCATACAGGTTGCAGTTAAGTTTACTTGGGATTTTTTCTTCCTTTGACAAATTCTTGGTATTGCCATTTATTACTCTCAGAGTCTCACTTAAGAACATGTTAATCAATAATGAACTAATTAATGAATTTAAGAAGAAAAAACTAAGGGTCCGTTTGATTCGCAACGAAGGACAGGACAATGAGAACAACACATGACAACTAGTCGAGTCACAGCACAATCTTTTGTCCTGTATGATGTTTAGTAGTCGATGCACAGAACAAGCAAACAATTTTAACTTTACTAAAATAATCTTTTTGACCAGCCCACTAAAAAATATAATTAGAAAAAATTAACAAAAACTGGCAAAAGCAAATCAAGAACTATCGTGGAAGACACAACGACCACAACAGGCAGTCCTCAACCTATACACGCGACGGAGGAGACGAAGCATGATAGCGGTGGGAGGTGGTTCTAAGGCACGGTGACGCGCGCGCAAAGCACGAAGAAGGCGGAGGTGTGGACGCCGATCTGGTACGGACGTCGATCTGGTGCGGATCGCGGTTGTCTGAGCAAGAACGAGGTGTAACAGACGCGACAGAGCAGATGACGTGGGTTACTGGTGGGCGGTGGTTCAGATCCATGGTGACGGGTGCGCGGTGCTCGGAGACGACGGAGGTACGAAAGCCGATCTGGTGCAAGTGGCGATGATGATGCTGGTGCGCTCCTCCGGTGGTTCGCACGACTGATCTATACGGTGGTGATGGTGTTGAGCGGTGCTGCAAATTTGATTCAAGATTTGATATTTGCTTGATACTCACATTGATCAATGAATTGTATATACTCTAAAAACAGCTTTTCGGTTTTGCAGGATAATAAATTCTGTTGTCATTGCCCTTCAACTTTCTCAAACATATCAAATTCATGTTCTGGAGTTGGGACATGTGTTTGTGCTGTTCTTTTACAACATTGTCATCGCTTTGATTGATAGCACATTAAATGACTGGGGATTTCAAGTGACCTTTAATGAAAGATCATGTTTAGTCCCTGCAGGTGACCGGTACGTGGAGACTGATCATAAGGGGACACACAATTCTAAAACAACTGAATATCATGAACATATAAGGAAGAGAAATTCCTTTACAGCCTTGGAGGTATTGGAAAGACTAACTGAAAGCAGAAAAGCAACAATTCTCCTCAAGTCTGTTCTCTTGAACATGTATCTTCTTCCACTACTTATCTTCTGTAGGAGAAGTTTTATCTTCCTGGTCAGGAGAGACAATTCTTCTTCACTCTCAGAATCCTCGAGTTCTGATAGGTCAGCATCACTGGATGACTCATCTGCCTTCAGAGCCTTGGAAACTTTTGCTGACTTTTGATCAGCTTTCAAAGCAATTGACTTGCCCTTCTTTGGTGCAACTTCATCTCCAAGTTCTTGCTCATGAACAGTGAGTGTTCCAAGAAGTTCATCCATAGTCAAGGTAGTGAGATCCTTGGCTTGGGAGATAGCAGTGACCAAAGGTCTCCACTGTTTAGGTAGACTTCTCAGAATATTTCCAACCTTCTCAGCATTGGTATAGACTTTGCCAAGAGATTTCAAACTGTTGATTATAGTTTGGAATATTCCTATCATCTGAGCAACAGACTCACCTTCCTCCATGATGAACAGTTCATACTTTCTGACAAGTATGGCAATCTTTGATTCTTTGACTTTATTTGTTCCTTCATGAGTGACAGCCAAAGTGTCTCATATTTCCTTCGCAGAGTCACAAGCACAAACCTTCTCAAACTCCTCCGGACTGAGAGCACAGATGATGTTATATCTGGCTTTGTGGTTAAGCTCCCATTTTGTCTTTTCAGCACCAGTCCACCGAGCTTTTGGTTTGTCAGTGTTATCATCATTTTTGGGAATGAATGGACTATCTGTGATGACATCCCAAATATCAGAGTTTGTGGATAGAATAAACCACTGAAATCTATCTTTCCAGTAGTTGTAATTTTCTCCATTGAAGTAAGGAAGTCTGGCTAGGGAGGCTCCTTCAGTCTAATGACTTCCACTTGTACTAGCTCCAGCCGTCATGTCTATCCTTCAGGACCTTTTACCTCTACACTGTTAGATACTCAACTCAGAGGCTGAACTCTGATACCAACTGAAATAGACAGCTATAAACACAAGAAGGGGGGGTTGAATCGTGTTTATCAGAATTTAAGCAAAGATGAAATCTTTTCGCAAACAAAAAGGATATATTTGGACGAGTGGAAGAATACAGGATGGACGAGTGACTTTTGCAAGCACACCACTTGATAGACGTAAGAAAACTAAGGCAATTAAAGAGTTTAAGGGAAGAGAGATTGACATGGTTATTTATCCTGGTTCACTCTTCAAAACAAAGAGCTACGTCAAGTCATTGGCAGCACCAAGATTTATCCACTATAACTGATAAGGTTACAGACTCACATATTATTTGCACAATTAGCCTCTTCAGGCTCAAGACAAGTATTATTTTCACACCTAGCCTCTTTAGGCTCACTCTGGTTTGTTTGAGAGATTGGGTTTGTAATAAATACAATTTCTCACAGGCATATCTTTCACTAACACTCAGAGTGGTTTAAATGTAAGGCTTAGGAAAGTTTGCGTAATAACTTCAAAATGATTGAAGAATATAGAATAAAATAATGAAGAAATTAATGTAGAGTAATGGCATTTTAATGCAATGTGTATTCTCTTGTTCTTCATCTTCATCTTCAATGACTTCTGTATTTATGGTCTTCAAGCATTTAGGATCCGTTAGAGACATCCCCTCAGATGTTGGCTTCAAGCAGAACTTCATTAAATGCAATAGAGTCATTCTGGGCAGCCATTAATGCAATAGACACTACAAAAAAAAGGTTGTTTAGCGACCGAAAATAGTGACCGACTTTTTTGGTTACTTTTTGCGACCGAAATGGCGACCGATTGTAGGATCTACATGAAAGACTGATTAGAGATAATACTGCGACCGAAATAGCGACCGAAATAGAGCATAGCAGGGTTATCGGTCGCTATTTCCGTCGCTAAATAAAGGAACTTAAAAGTCAGAAATTTTATGTCTTCTTAGCGACCGAAATAGCGACCGAATTAAATGCAACGGTTAAAAGTCAGAAATTTTATGTATTCTTAGCGACCGAAATAGCGACCGAATTAAATGCAACGGTTAAATTTTATTTACATTTGCGACCGATATTAATTCGGTCGCTAAACGGCGCGTAAAAAAATTAAAACCGCGCGTGTTAGCGACCGATTTAAAACTCCATCGCTAAATTTATGAATTCAAATTCCAAATTAACTCATCCTGCGACCGAATTTAGCGACCATTTTTTATTTAAGTGATTGGCGACCGATTTAGCGACCGATTATTTCGGTCGCCAAATTATAAATCCCTAAAATCGTGAAATATTTCCCTTCTTCCTCATTTCTGCCATCTCTTCCACCCTCACCCCTTTTCTCTCCCTCGCGTCGTCAGGCCGCCAGTCACCGTCGCCACCACCGCGCAGTGCGCACCGCCACCACCGCCATCTCCGGTAAGCCTCCGTCCTCCTCCTCCTCTTCTTCCATCTCTTCCCTCTTCCTCTCCTCTCTTCCTTTCCCCTCTTCCTGCTCTGCTTTTAATCCCCCCCCCCCCATTTCAGTGCTTCGACCAATACTCCGGCTACCAACACGCAGCCCTCCGGTCACCACGCGCAGAGCTCCTCCTACCCTCTTCTCTCCTCATTTTGTGCATTCCCTGCTCTGCCTTGAGGTAACCATGGACTCTCTATGTATCATTTTTTATTTTGCTTCATTGTTTCATTTCAAAAATTTTGTGGATTGTATGTATTTCATTGCTTGCTTTAGTGCTTACTACTGAGAAGAGCTACTTGTGTATTTCATGTGAGTTGTGATGATCATTTGTTTTCATGTGTCATTATTTAATCACTCCTATTAGGATTAGGAAGCTCTCATTAAGAAAGCACGAGAAATCTGTTTTTGTAACTTTTTTTTTGAATGCATTGAAATATCAAAAGTCAAGACTGTGAGATTAGAATTGATGTTTACTTGAGCCACAGAATGCCATTGCTGCCTGTGAGACTGCGAAACATAAACAGGTTTTGGTTTTTTGTTGATTATTGACGTACCAATTTAACGGGAAAATTTAATCTGAGAACCCTTCTGGTTTGCTTCTTGTTGAATTAGCTGTGAAATTACCTTCCATTTCAGCATCTTAGTCTTTGATTTAGATTCAGTTCTGCTTTGTGAAATGCATCTAAATTGGTTAGTGAGGATGTGTGCTATGGATTTTCAATTTGTTTTGTGCTAGGTGTCTACAATTTCAAACATGGATAGTTCATGGCTATAGTTCAAACAAATGACCAATACTGAGGCAGTTGTTTGAAGACCATTCTAGTTTAACGTCCAGTAACAAGATTGTCCCTGTGTTAATGATGTGTTTTCTATTAAATATGGAACTTGTAATTTCTGGTCTGCTTATCTTTCCATATCTTGGCTGAATTTATGTCTTTGAAGGTTGGTCATTGTTCTGTTATATTGCCTAAGGGAATATCTCACAATAGTATGATCTATAGCCTCTGTGATGCAGCTGTTTACTTGCTGTGAATAATTTCATATTGTATTGTACGTGTATGCATTCTGATTGTATTGTATTTTGATTCGTTTGGAATCCATGAATTTGTTGGTTCTTGTCTGAATCTGTTTCAAAAATTTCAAAAGAGGGTTTTAGGGATTTCAAGTTCTTGTTCACTTCTTTGTAAACAAAAAAAAAATATTCTTTGTTGGAGTATGAAATGATCTAAAAACATTATTGTAGCCTGTAATTCCAAGAGAGCTTTTCACTCATTTTGAATCGGATTCATTTGGTAATTCTACTTATCTAAGGCTAGTACTTATATCTGAGCATGTTCATACATTTGGATTGCTATGAAGAATAGTTTGTTCTCTTTAAAATAAAAATCTTTCAATAACAATGAATCAATGTAATTAGAATAATTTGATATGTATTTATTGATAACTTGTTTGGAAATGATTATGGAATCATATTTGTATATATTTACATTGTAAGCATTGGAATGAAGTTTAGACATATGACTTGTTTTCCTTATCGTTTTATCAGAAAATGGATCCGACTAAATGTTTTGAGACAGTCATCCATATAGACCAGGTACAGTATCTCATCAACTTAAGAATAACGATCGGATTCACGTAATGATGGTTAAGGCATAAACTAATCATTTACTAAATTGTTCTTGTGTATTTGCAGGATTTGATTTCAATCCCGCGATCATTCTACCGTCGTTGGGGACAACAAATACCGCGTGTTGTGACTATTGAAGACAAAAGCGGAAATCTGTTCAATGGGAATATAGTAATCCATGAGGATCGCCCATATTTTGCAACAGATACAAATGGTATCAGGGAGTTGTATTTTTTGTCCACTGGTGCATTGGTAAAGTTTAAGTACCTTGGGGGTTCTCGCTTCTACATGTTCATCCCTTTAGAAGATTGATGAGTTTTGATATTTTGATTAGTACTTATTGACTGTGGTGTATTTTTATGTTTTGATCGTTAATTAGTACTTATTAAACTTTTTTTTATAAACCATTATTAAACTTGCGTTAATTAATGTATATGTTTTCTTGATCATATTGACTGTGGTGTTTTGGATCTTTAGTACATCATATTTACGTTTTCTATTTATTTAAAAAAAATATTGGTGTATTTTGTTTATATCAGAAATTAAAAATCAATGGGGTAATAGTTGAAAAACAATATTTGGTCGGCGGGATTAAGTTACAGGAAAATTAAAAAAAAAAGAAAATCAAAATTTGCGACAGAAATAGCGACCGATTATCGGTCACCAAATTAGGCGAGCTAGGCATGCGACCAACTATACGGCGACCGAAATATATATTTTTGCGACCGAAATATCGGTCGCAGATTTGCGACCGAAATATAAGTTCGGTCGCTAAACATTTAGCGACCAGGGTTTCTGCTACCCCCTTAATTCGGTCGCTATACAGTATAGCAACCGAATTATCAAGTTTAGCGACCGAAATATTCGGTCGCTAAATATGTTTTTTTTATAGTGAGAGTCGTTCTGGGTAGTCATTAATGCAATAGAGTCGTTGGTTGTACTATAACATGAAGGATCATGGCTTTATTCATCGTGCTACAGCCATATCAGAGTTGTGTAGAGAGCTTTTTGTACTTTCCTGAGTACACTTCTCTTTTCGTGTAAGGACCAGAGGTACTAGGGAATAAAGCACATTGGAAGCATTCTTTAACTGGTCTTTGGTTCTGATTATCCAAGGTTGCTTGAGAGAGTAACTTCTGACTTTTCTTGATAATCGTGAAACTGAGTAGGAGAGAAGGCTTCAAGTCTCTTTCTGGTTCTTGAACTAAGATTTTGATAATCCTTATAGAATTCGCGTTCATAAGATAAGTGCTTCCATCTTAAAAATAATCACGTCTATCTAGTCATTTGAGTTTTCATTCGGGCTAGTAGATGAGCTCTATATTAAGGACTCAGCAAGTCCAAAGACTAGTGGACGAGCGCTTCTGTCACCTTTAGTGGACGAGCATTTCTGTTACTCTAGTGGACGAGAGCTTCTGTCACCTTTAGTGGACGAGAGTCTTTGTTACTTTAGTAGACGAGAGCCTCTGTTACTTTACTGGACGAGAGTCTCAGTTAGTCTGGTGGACGAGAGTCTCTGTTACTCTGGTGGACGAGAGTCTCAGTTACTCTAGTGGACGAGAGTCTTAGTTACTCTGGTGGACGAGAGTCTCAGTTACTCTAGTGGACGAGAGTCTCAGTTACTCTAGTGGACGAGAGTCTTTTGCCACGTCATTGGACGAGCCATTCTGATACCTTAATGGACGTGCTATTCTGATACTTTAATGGACACGCTATTCTGATACTTTAATGGACGCGCTATTCTGATACTTTAATGGACGAGCTCCAAGTGCCACGTCATTGGACGTATAATTCTAATACCTCACTGGACGGGCTTTTCTGATACTTTGATGGACGCGCTCCAAATGCCACGTTAGTAGACACTGGCTTTCATCACTTTAGTGGACGCAAGTTTCTTTCTCTTGCGTTTTGGACGTGCGCTTTAAACATTTGCGATGGACGTGAGCTTCAATCATTTACGATGGACGTGAGCTTCAATCACTACAGTGTTGGACGTGCGTTTCAATCTTCAAACATTTGCGATGGACGTGAGCTTCAATCACTACAGTGTTGGACATGCGTTTCAATCACTTGCGTTGGACGAATGATTCTATTACTTAATCTGCACACTCGATAGATAGGTTAGCAACCAATATGAAAGTTAATTAAATCATAAACCAATGTTTAGTTTTCATCAAAACTTAGGGAAATGCACATCAGACATTTTAGAGACTTAACAGAGGTGTGGACACCGATCTGGTACGGACGTCGATCTGGTGCGGATCGCGGTTGTTTGAGCAAGAACGAGGTGTGACAGACGCGATGGAGGAGACGACGTGGGTTATCGGTGGGTGGTGGTTCAGATCCATGGTGATGGGTGTGCGGTGCTCGGAGACGACGGAGGTACGAAAGCCGATCTGGTGCAAGTCGCGACGATGATGCTGGTGCGCTCTTCTGGTGGTTCGCACGGCTGATCTATACGGTGGTGATGGTGTTGAGCGGTGCTGCAAATTTGATTCAAGATTTGCCGAGGAGGGTGAAGACGTGCACTGTTGGGAGAGGTGAGAGGTGGAGAACCTGCAAGGAAGAGAGATGGGTTTAGGGAAGGATATTTTTGACATTTCAATTACTTGTACCAGAGACAAAAAGTTATCCCATGATTTAGTGAGTAACAACTTTTTATGTTTTTGTGCTATCCTGTGTTGCTTTATTTGTTCTGTTTCACAGCAATTTCTAAAATCAAACATAGAACAAGTGTAGTTGTCCTGTGTTGTCCCTTAAATTTTAACAAATCAAACAGATCCTAGGGGTCATGCTAATGAGTGTTCTTATGACACTCTTTAAGGAACTAACAAAAGCAAATTTTTATTGAAAAATTAATTATTTCACCTTTTCAAACATTAAATATATTAATTCCCTATAAAAACTTTCTTTTCTTGATTTCTCAAAGATTCCCCTAGGAACACTCGCGTTCTCCAAAAACTAATCAATATTAGTGGGGTTTGATTAGTGGATTATAGTTAATTGAAAAAAATAAATCATAAATTTTTCTTTTTCTACAATCAGGTACGTTATTATTGGGTTATAGCTAGCTTGCTACTAGTACTATTTACATTGGTGTGTTGTTCTCGAATATAGTAATATTTATAATTAATAAATAAGGTATAGATAGCTGATTGTTTTCCTTATGAGACAAAGAATGTCTGGATAAGACCCATGGAATGTCTAAAGAAAATGATATCACAAAGAGAACCTCTGTGACTGTGATGGAACAGCCCTTTCACCTTTTTAATCTTTCATTTTCACCCAATCATGAAGGCATTTTTGAACAAATACTTGGTTTCTGAGTTTCCGTGTCCCAAGTTTTCCTTTTATCCATCGAAACTTTCTAGGACTAAACTGACCCTTGCAAGAGGGGTAACCCAAAAAGCTGCACTAAAAGACAACAACTTCAGAAAACTGAGTCTTGCTTAGTATTTATTCTCTTTTGTTTCCTCATACTGTCATACACCACACCTTCTCCTCCTCTCTCCCTTTGCTTAACTCAGCAATGAATGCTGAAACTGAAAGCACTCTCATGGGGTCTCCAACTCAAACCATGTCTTCATCTTCTAACTCTTCACTTGTTAGCAGTGTTCTCGACAACCCTTCACAGCCATCATCTGAGTCAAGAGCTAGTCGCAGCAGGCGTGCTGGTTCTCATCAGCTTCCAGTGATAACACTGAAAACGCCAATGGTTAGGCCTTATGTTCGATCAAAAGTGCCTCGGCTTCGTTGGACGCCAGATCTCCACCGTTGTTTCGTGCATGCAGTTCATAGGCTTGGAGGAGAAGACAGTAATTAATTAAGCTCTCTTTTACATTATATTATATATATATGAACATTGTTTAGATTCTTTTTCTTTCATTTTTAACTTCTCTTTAATTTTCAGGTGATAGATCGTGTCTTAACAAATACCTTACTTTTAATAGATCTGTTTCATTCATAAACAAATTTTTTTTTTATGAGCACAGATTTGTGAACATTTTTTTAATGCTGTTGATATATGGATTAATTTGGATTTACAGGGGCCACGCCAAAGATGATTTTACAGCTAATGAATGTGAAGGGGCTTACTATATCTCATGTTAAAAGCCACCTTCAGGTAACTCTCTACTCCATATATAATTATAAAGTGATTGATAAAACAGAAATTTTTATATCTAGGAACTTCCTCCATTGAGAATTTAGTCATTTAGTTCTAAATGGGATTCACAGATAGGCTCAGTGTAACTGATCGAAGTGCATTTAATTGTGATATTTTGAGTTTTGTTAATTATTTAGACAACATATTTGAATAATGTTGGCATATTTCAATAACTCATAATTATATCTTTTTTAGTCTACTTTAAAATGCTTTAATATTTATTCAAATTCGTATATAATCAACTATTGTCTCAATATTATTTGAAATTATTAGCAAAACATTAATTACCTAGTATTTTATACAGGTAGAAAAATGCATCTTCAATTTACCTCTTGCCTTTTATTTATTTATTTTTTTAATTTTAAGAAATGAACTTTTTAATCAGGAATTAATAAATAAATTCATTTTAAAAGTTTATCATAATATATTCATTGCCTCAAAAAAAATCATAATATATTCATAGCGAGTTTAAAGTTTGAAGTTCCATGTTACAGATGTACAGGAGCATGAAGCACGAGCAGATGAGTCAAGGTAGAATTGTACTGTACATCAGTTACTTATATATATGCATGTGTAGTCATGCCACAGAAACGCATGTATGGGTCTTCTAAATGGAGGAAATTGCTAGCTGTAGATGACATTAGACATTTTGTTTGGTACAATAAGGGAAACTAGATCTGTAAACACATAGAACAAGATATCAAAATACAGTGAAATACATTATATATGAAGAAAATAAGGGAACCAACAAGAGATAGTGGACGTCAGCTTAACTGGTTGATTCCCTTTTCCGTGACCCAAAAAATGAAAGTAACGTCATATATTCTTCGAGATTTTGTTCCCACAAAAATAACATTGAGTGTTGGATTGCTACTCAAGTTAGTTTCATCATCGGTTCTCTTAGTGAAGAACAGGATTTCCGAATGAAATTTTATGCCTTAAAAACCATTGTAGAACTTTTTATTAATCTCGTCAACTTAATTTGTAGTTTTGTTTGGTAGAATTTCAATCTTCAAGTAATATATATATAATAATATATAGTATATTTTCAGCAGCAAAGAAGAATGATGTGGCACCAGACTTCCCTCCACCCGCTTTCACTTCAACCTTTGACCCAAGCTGCGGCCAGCAGAATATTGACCAAGTGAGCTGCGGAATTGATCATTTTACGGAAGAGCTTGCTCGCATCCAAGCTCAATGGTATTTCTATTTTTCTTTTTTTATTTATTGTTCCTCTCTTTTTTTACTTTACATATAAATTTTTTGAATTTTATATTTTGCGGTATAATTTTAGTGTATTTTAAATAGTTAAATTATAGGACAATTCTCATTTCACATCTGGCTCCTCCGCATCCTTCTACACTTGAAAAAAAACCAATTAACTAAAATTAGGTGAAATCATATTTTAGTTTTTTTTATATTTAAAATGTTGATATATATATATATAGTGTGTGTGTGTGTATGTGTTATTTTTTAAAAAAATATATAGAAAATTAATGTTGTATAATGAATTTAGATAGTTAAATGGGGGTTAGATTGAGAAATGTTATTAACCCACCATTTTTTTTACACTTACTTGAAAAAATAGTGTTTTTTATTAAAAAAAATGTGTGTCACTTATTTTATTATAAATAAATAACAACAGCATTTAAATGCCATTTTTATATCATTTTAAGTAATTGAAAATATTAAATAATTTCTGATACAGACTCTTTTTCTCTTTTCTCAAATAAAAAATGTAGGATATAATTTAAAGAAAATGGCGTGTGATATTCATTTTTCTAAATAAAAAAATGTTCGTAGAATTGTGTATTAGAACTGATATATAGATAACGTTTCTACTATGACAAAATATATCTTTAGTGGTAATTATTATGATCTTTAACGATAATAATAATGACCGGTAAAATCTTTAACGATGATTATAAATTAACTAGCATGTTTAGTATCGTTAAAAGCATTTCTAGCAATTGTCAGAAGGCAGGTAAAGAGCCAATTGTAAGAGAGAACAAATGAAGTTTGACATATACTTACAAGCATCTCAGTTTATTTAAATATTTTTTTTTTGTTTTTTGGCAGGACCAGGAATCAATATGATGAGCTGGAGAGTTACAATGGAAACCAAAGAAGTGAATCGATTATATTTTGTAACGGCGATGAACAGAAAACACACAACTACATCATCTTCGAGGATCTTCTCAGAAGCCAGAGTATCCAAGTAAGCGTTTTAGTGTCTCATTCACTTCACTTATGAGTTACGTGGCACATGTATATATATATATATATAATGAAAGGACAGAATTTATACAGGGTTGAGAAAACAGTTCACTCCAATTTGTTTGTGTTTTTCAGGAGAACATGTCACTAGGGGCTGCTGCTTACAATCAAAGATTCCAAGATATAACTGCAATTGGAGAGAGAGAGGATGAAGACATGCTGTCCCTGTCAATGAGCTCAAGAGGTTTCTTGAATAATCAGAGTCCAGATGCAAATGATGTCTCTCTTGAGCTCACGCTCTCTTAGAATCGATCATATGCATATCAATAACAACAAGCCTTTTATATCTCGATCCTACAACTTTAATACAAAAGGTGCATGAGTAATGATGACCCTTGTTGAAATTCTGCTACTTGCCTAGTTCAGTTCAGTCTGTGCCAATGATCGGAAATAGAGAGCCCCCTAGGAACATAATTACAAAGTAATTAATTAATAACTACAACATGCCCTGTATTTAATCCAAGTTCTCTGAAACTTTATTAGATCCCCATTTCATGACTGTAGCTGTACTGTACTTCTATTTATGATTTTGGTTGACTGATTTAATTTGTCCAATTTGGACATTTGTTTGCTGGTTTAGGAGGTGTTAACTACTAAGGATGAGCAAGTATTAGATAGGATTGAGTATAATACTTGTACTCTTTGCTTCTGATAAGCAATGCAACTAATGCGTCATGAAAAATATTATTGGATATAGTCTTCGAACTAGCGGTACATTTCTTGCTTGCGTGCGAAAACGATGATTGTATGAACTATGAAGATTAAGTGATTCACCCACCATATGGTGGATCTTATTATCACGAGCACAGTACCCCATCAGAGTCCTAAAACTTGTACCTAAGGCTAAGGGCACCAGTAGCTGCTGGAGCACGTATTACGTGGGCTAACGGCAAAGTTCAACTCTCCAATTCACGCGTATATATATATTTGCGCTATCAAGCATCTATATTTATACTATGTTTTGGAGCATCAACTCTTATATTATATCATAGCATTTTCCTTAGTACCCATGAAAATGATTTCCAAGTTGCTTTTGCTTGCTTTTCTTGCTGCAATTACTTGCCTGCCCACTAGTGCCCGGAAGCTTGACAAGACATCCATTCACCATTTACATGTTGAATATGGTGGTGGTGCTGCAGCCGGTGGTGGCTTGGGCGGCGGTGGAGGGTATGGTGGTGGACCTGGTTTTGGGGGTGGGGGTGGAGTTGGAGGTGGATATGGGCCTGGAAACGGCCAGGGAGGATTTGGTGGTGGATATGGTGGGGGCACTGGAAGTGGAAATGGAGGCGGGGTAGGCGGTGGATACGGTGGGGGCACTGGCGGTGGAATTGGCAGTGGGATAGGTGGTGGCTTTGGCGGTGGAAGTGGAGGAGGTGGTGGTGGCATTGGCGGTGGAAGTGGAAGTGGAGGATTTGGTGGCGTAGGTAATGGAGGTGGTGGGATAGGTAATGGAAATTATGGTGGGGGCGTTGGTGGAGAATTTACCAATCAGCTACGACCCTGACTTCAAAAATTTGTAGTACACGTTATTGTGATCAAGATGTACGGGTGATGATTTTAAATCCACCTAAATTATGCATGACTGTGTTGTTAGACTGTTAGTACTAAGTACTAACTAATGAGAAATAAGCCTCTTCTAGCTTTAGCATATTGAATGATAGAAATCAATAATCTTCCGATGGATGAGCTTCGGTTTTAGCCCAAGAAAAGATCCTCAATTCTAGTAGTACGCATCATGAAATTGCCTCTCTTGATTCGAGTTTCCAAGTTCACAAAAGAAATCTGCATTCCATTATCATAATAACTGAATTTAATAGACCATGAAAGACAAATTAATTATTAATTAATGAATCATAATTTTGATAGATTTTTTTTAAGGGGAATACTAACGAATATCTCGAGGACATTGATTAAAGATATAAATAAAATAAAATTCTCATTGGAACTTTGTGCATTTTATATCATGAAGTATGATAAACTTAGTTTTTTAATAATATTTTACTATGTTTGGTTTCTTTAATCAATGCTCATAGAATACTAGTTAGGATAATTTTTTTGAGTTGAACTGGATGTAATTTTTCTTATTAAGGATTTTTTTATCCTATACAACATTACACAGGTTAAAGCTCATTAATTAGGCACCTTTTATTAATTGTAATCAGCTAACTAATTATATGTTTTTTGAAAACTAAAACAAAATTATCTCTCTTATTTAATTTATAGATTCATTTCCCTATAATATCTCTTCCCGCCAAAACAATAAATGACCTCTCATTTTCTCCCCTACCCCTCCCCTTCCCCTTCCCCTTCCCCGTAACCAGGATCACAACTGCTGCTCATTTCTCCTTCCTCCTTCCTCCTCCTCCATCATCACCACCTCCGCCAGAAAATATATATTGATCTTTTGTCCTTCAACAACATTCAACATGCCCAGTTTTTGCAAGGTCCCTGCGTAATCTTACCTACTGGGTTTCTGGATAAATCCTATATATATATGATGCTACTTAATTTGTCATGTGTTGGTCAGTTCAGCATCCTGTTCAATCATGCGCGTTTGTTATTATGAAAGTTTAATTTGATTGATACATTTAAATTGATTTACAGTAGAGTATATGAATACAAACTAGTATAAGGGGTGATCTTTTTGACAAATAATAATGAAATTAAATAACACAAAATTGTTATATTGATGGAGAGAATATGTGCAACATAAATATGATAGAATCAAGTTGATTGCTTCAGTCAAGGATGATATTTGCGCGCAACATTAAGGAGGGATTTATTTCATTGTCTAACATGCTCCCGCAAGATTGGAGTGCCGTCAGAAACGTCAATCTTGTTCCTTAGATGACAATGACGAGCTTTGGAGAGTGCTTTGGTGAGACAATCTGCAAGTTGATCAATGGTGCTAACATGTTGAACTTTGAGCTTTAATTTCCTTGTTTTACCAGATCACGGACAAAGTGTATGTCTATGGATATGTGCTTCATGCGAGTATGGTAAACTGGATTCTGAGTGAGATATGTAGCTCCTAGATTGTCGCATACACTACAAGAATTTTCGCTGTTTCCCAGGGCCTATGGCCCTGGGAAATCCATAAAATCCGTGGGAAAATACACATTTCCCAGGGATGACCCACGGATTCAGATCCCTCGGTTTTCAGCTGGTCGGAAAGGTTTCCCACGGCTATGAAATACCCCGAATATACCCCTTGGGAAATTTCCCACGGACTATACCCTTGGGAAAGTTTCCCACGGAAAACTCGCTTCCACATCCTCGGGAAACGTTTCCCACGGAAAAATCCCTGGAAACCTTTGTATTTTTTTAATTAGGGAACCTAGGTATTTTTTTAATTAAAAACCTAGGTGCTGCAGCGGGCAAAGGGCTTTGCCCTGGTGGCCGTGATGGCACTGGACCAGGAGGAGGATGACGAGGACCGAAGGAGGTTGGGGCGGCGCCGTTCGCGTCAGGGACTGAAACTTTATTTTGAGACTGGTCAAAGAGAACTAAATTACCCTAAGATATTGTTAACAAGGCAGAATTCTTATCGAAATCAGGTTATCTCTATTTGCTACCCAAACATATGTCCTTTCGGAAACCTTTTTGTACCACATGCCTATGTAGTAGTTAGAGGAATTACCTGGTATGGTGAGATGGTGGTCAAAGCTGCAAAGGAGGTGTAGGTGTGAAGAGAGAAGCAAGAGATGATGATGAGAAGATAAAGGCAAAACCATAGTTTGTGCATGTTGTCCATGGCTCCACACCGCAACTTCAAGTAACTCGGAGAGTGAAGGAAGGAGGGGGTTTTTAATTTCATATTTCCCACGCCATATCCCGGGAAACGGCTAGCCATGTAACATATTTCCCGGGAAACGGCGCCTCATGTAACATATTTCCCACTAGGGCCACGGCGCCTGAGAGAGAAGGAGGCGGGGTTTTTCATATTTCCCATATCGGAAACGCGCCTCATGTAACATATTTCCTGTACCACAGACCACGGAAACGGCGCATATTTCCCACAGTGAGTGAAGGACGGCGGGGGTTTCTATTTACATTTTTCCCACGGCCACAACCCTGGGAAACGGCGCCTCATTTAACATTTTTCCCTGGGCCACAGCCCGGGGAAACGGCGCTCAACATATTTCCCACGGCCCACGACCACTGGGAAACGGCGCCTCAGTGAAGTGAAGGAAGGCGGGGGTTTTTAATTTCATATTTCCCACGGCCACAGCCCTGGGAAACGGCGCCTCAACATATTTCCCACGGCTACAGCCTTGGGAAACGGCGCTCAACATATTTCCCACGGCCCATTCCGTGGGAAAACAAGCGGGAGCAGTTGGCGCCTCTGTTACCCAAGGCCCAACCCGTGGGAACCATAGAGAGAACTTTCCCAAGGCTTTAACCGTGGGAAACGTCAAAAATTCCTAGGGATTTTTTGCCCTGGGTAATATGCCTTGGGAAATAGCTTAAATTCTTGTAGTGATAGGATGGAAGGTGTTGAGGTAGAAGTGACACCTAACTCATTGAGAAGAGATTGGATCCAAGATAACTCAGCTCCTGTGTTTGCTAGAGCTCTATATTCGGCTTCTGTAGATGATCTTGCCACTGCTCTTTGTTTGGATGATTTCAATGAAATGAGATTTGAGCCAAAGTAGACAAGGTGAGCAGATGTGGATGTGGAATCATCTCTATTTCCTGCCCAATCAGTATCACTATACGCTATGAGGGAGGATGTGCTTGGTTTCTGAAGAAGAAGACCATGGAAGATTGTGCCTTTGAGATAGCATAGAACTCGCTTTAGTGCTGTGAAGTGAGTTGTTGTTGGTCGTTGCATGAATTGAGCAATTTTGTTAACAGAGAATGCAATATCAGGCCTTGTCATGGATAGATATTGGAGGCAGCCCATGGTGCTTCGATAGAATGTAGCATCTGTGGAGGTGGACCCATCATCGTTTGATAAAAAGATTAAGGTTGATAGAGGAGTGAGGACAGGTTTTGCATCATTCATTTTTGTCTTCATGAGAAGCTCGGCAATATACCTGTGTTAAGAGAGAAATAAACCTGTGGAAGTGGGAATGACCTCAACACCGAGGAAGTAGTTCAATGAGCCCATATCCTTGATGGAGAAGGTGGTGGCAAGCTTGGTGATGCATTCATTCACTTTAGCAGTAGAATTTTCTGTGATGATGATATCATCTACATACACCAACATGTATAATATTGTGCCTTGGTGGTGGAGAATGAATATAGATGAGTCAGATTTGGAATTAACAAAGCCATAGTGACATAGAAACTTACGCAGAGTTTGATACCAAGCTCGTGGAGCTTGTTTGAGGCCGTAGATAGATTTCTTGAGTCGACGCACATGGTGAGGTTTATTAGGATGAGTGAAACATGGGGGTTGTTGCATGTAAACCTCTTCAGTGAGAGTGCCATGCAAGAATGCATTGTTGACATCAAGTTATCGTAGCGACCATTTATGTTGGAGGGCCAAGGAGAGAACCAATCGAACTGTAATGGACCTGACTACCGGGCTAAAGGTTTGAGTGTAGTCAAGTCCAGGGCGTTGGTGGAAGCCCTTTGATACTAACCGGGCTTTGTACCAGTCGATGTCACCATCACTACAAGAAAGCAGTGAATTACCGACGGCCAGTTACCGACGACAAGTCTTCCGTGGGAAATTCTGTCATTTACCGATGGAAAAAGTCGTCGGAAAGTGGGATTTTGAAAATTCACAGACATATCCTATGGAAAGGCCGTCAGAACATTTACCGACGGGCATTCGGTCGGTATGTCCGTCGGAGACCTTGGCGCTAAAAAAAGGCGGGAATACTTACCGACGAAAATTTCCGTCGGTAAAATATCTCGTATTTACCGATAGAATTTCAGTCGAAAATTTGAATCCGTCAATAGTTACCGACGGCCTAGTCCGTCGGTAACTTTCTAATATGTGCTGAAAACGGTCCCCCCCCTCTGCAAACCCTTTTTTCTCTCATTTCTCCCTGCTCTCCTCCCTCTCCTCACCGGTGACCCGAGTCATGGCGCCACCTCCAACTCCCCTCCGGCCACCCGAAACCCACACCCACACCCACCACCTAGACCTTTCCCCTTTCTCTTCTTCTTCTTTTCTCCTTCTCTCCCTCTCTTCCCTTTGTCTTTTCCCTATTTCTCCTCCACCCGAGACCACAACCCTGCGCCACCACTGCCGCCACCTTCTTCGCCGCACGCCACCACGGTGAGGTAAGCAGTCACCTTCTCCTCTAACTCTCTTCTCCCCACCACCGCGAAAACCCTCCACCCTCTCCGTGTCTCTGCTGCCGCCGACCATCCATCACCAACGCCCCCCACCACCACCTGCTCTCTTCCCTCCCTGTCTCTGTTCCTCCTATAGTGCGCGAACGACCTTCATCTGTGCGGTTCTGCCTCCACCAGACCGACTCCGACCACCGCGCGCCGCCCCTACAGCTCCACTCCCTCGTCGATTCTGTCAGCTGCACCACCCATGTGAGCCACATCCGACCCTCTTCCTCTCTACCTCCTCCTCATTGATTTTTATTTTTTATGCTTTGTTTTATTTATTTATTTTTGGTTTATGCTGTAGGGTCTGTTTGATTTGTGAAAACATTTCATATTTTCATTTTCAATTTTCATTTCTGGCAACTCATTTTTTTTCTTATTTTTATTTTTAATGAAAATATGTTTGGTTAATATATCTAAAAGTTTGCTATTTCTATTTTCAAACAGACTGTTAGGTTTGGTAATGTTGTAGGGTGGGTAGTTGTTTGGACCAGGTTTGATAATTTTCATTTGTAAGGTGCAGTAGTCGAATTGGGGATGGAGTTAGTGTTCAACTTTGTAGCTTGATATGGCTTTAGGTTGAAAATATACCTCTTGGTCTTTTTTCAGTTCTTGGTTGTAATTATCACTTGTGTAAATAGGTTGGAGTACCTTTTTTACTCAATTAATACAATCTTTGCTTATAAAAAAAAAGACTCATAGGTTTTTGTATATGAAAATAAGAAATGGTAGGAAATGTTCAAAGTAAACAGGCTCGTAGGTTTTTGTATATTGTCTAATATGAAAATGATTTGATTTTTGGTTTTAGTTTTCTGTTTGTTGAGTGCTGCCGAGGTTGACACCGCCACCATCGCCAGTGGCGTACACTTTCTTGGGCTGCTAGAGGTACTGTCGATTTTTTATTTTGAGATATTTAAATTGTTCAGTGCATCCTAAGAAATTGTGTAAATTAATTTGTGTAATTAGTTATAATTTTTATATGTATGTCTAATTGTATATATGGGTGTATTTTTTGATATATCTGTCTAGCTTGTAATTAAATTCTGTATCTTAGTTGTAAAATTGTTTTGTTTGAAACAATTTGTAAAGTTACTAATGTATTGTTTGTGCTAATTGTGTAAATTAATTAATGAATTTGCTGAATAATATAAATTCATAAGGACAAAATTTAGTGTAGCTAGGATTAGTTAACCGGTAAAATAGTTTTCCTCCCATATATATATATATATATATATATATATATATATATATATATATATATATATATATATATATATATATATATTTGCATACGTGACGGAGTTGTCAGTAGCGGTGGTGATCGATTAAGCGTAAGCAATATCGTTTGTATGTACATAAGCTTGAATTAATCAATAATTAATAACATAATAATTAGTAATTAGTTTTTTAAAGAATAAATAATAATTAATTAAGAAGTTAATTAAATCATTAATTTAAAAAGAAAATTTAAAAATTAATTAATTATGTCATAAGAAATAATGCCAATTAGATTTGAACTAGGAATTTGTGTTAGACTTCATAAGATTGACAAATATTTAACGGTTAACAAAAAACTAAATTTTATTAATCGATAATTATAATATGATATTTAGATTAGTAAGTAGTAATAAAAATAAAATTGTAAAAAAGATTAAACATTTTTTTATATAATTAGATAATTTATAATACCAATTAGTGTAATTAGTAGTTGATTCTTTATGTTTGACAATTTTTGATGTCCTTACGCACTTTACATTTCAAAGTGAAGGGAATAATTAATTTATCAAAATTGCATGTATCCTATGAACTTGAATTTCAAGTACAAAGGGAAAAATTGTCATGTTACTTAAAGTTTTATTTGTTTTAGAGTACAATTATTAAACGTAATTGAGAAAAACCGTTGTTTCCCGTTCAAGGTTCAATATTATTGAGCATGTGTACTCGTGGTCATGGTATCACTCATTTTATTGAATCTTGAATTGTCCAATTGGGACAGTTTGGGAAGAAACTTTTTCTCCACTGATATACTAGTTACTCGATGATCCTCATTTGTTAAATAATTGATTAAATTTCGGGTCGAAGCATTTCCTTTTATTCTCCGGGTCCATGCTTGATTGTGGTATTTCACCGCAGTCTAGTCGTGTACTTGGAGACCGATGGGAGATGCTGCCGAAATTTCGTCAGCTATAAGACATGAGAAGTGATAACTAACTAGTATAATATAGTGGTGAAAAAGTTTTTCCTCGAATGGGATAGGGCCAAACCTTTTGTGGAAAAGGGAGCGATTCGAGGTTATAGTATCATGTTTAAAAATACGTAAATTTATTTGAAAATGCAGAAGGATGACATATTATCCCTTGAACCGTAGTTGGGTGTATGATAGGAACGAGTCTGGGAGATGACTTCTGAAACAATCATTTGTAGCTGGAGTTGAGGAGTTTATATCGAAAGCAAAGCAACATTGTGATTATGACGAAGAGGGGGGATTAGATGTCCATGCACAAAGTGCAACTGTATGGCGGTTTTGAGTGATGATGACGTGAAGTTACACCTATACCGACGTGGGTTCAAGCCTAATTATTGGATATGGACTGATCATGGTGAGGAGTTGTCAGATATTGATTTGAATGAAGTCGGTGGTGACGATCTTGAAATGGGTGCATCAGGCAGTGGCTACCACGATGAATATGTCGAACAACTCCAGTCAATGCATATGATGGTCGATGATTGTCTTGGGCAACATGGGAATTTTGAGGCGGATGAGTCTGATGACATGGAAGAGCCTCCTAATGAATCGGCACAGAGATTCTACAATCTATTGTTAGAGACAAATAAGCCATTGTTTGAAGGGGCGTCAGATTCAAAATTATCAAATTGTGTTAGGCTTCTAGCTTGCAAGTCCAATTGGAATGTCCCAGAGTAATGTTTGGAGTTCTTTTTGTAAAATGCTTCAAGATGTGACACCTTTCAAAGAGTTGTTGCCAAAACGTTATTATGATGCGAAGCGGTTGATGTCGAAACTAGGCTTGGGGGCTAAGAGGATTGATTGTTGTCCAAATGGGTGCATGCTATATTATGGTAGTCAGTCTGGAACAAATGACAGTGCGTTGGAAGAATGTCAATTTTGTCAGACACCCAGGTACCGCGTTCAAAGTAGTGACCATAGTAAGAGGAAACCAGTTCCTGCGAAGGCAATGCTCTATCGCCAATAATTCCAAGGTTTCAGAGACTGTTTGCATCAATGCAAACTACCAGACAAATGAGGTGGCATAATGAAAATAGAAGAATTTCGGGCGTCATACGCCACCCTTCTGATGGTGAAGCTTGGAAGAACTTCGATCGGGTTCATCCTGATTTTGCAGCAGATCCTCGGAATATGAGACTTGGGCTGTGTTCAGATGGTTTTACCCCGTACATTCAGGCGTCAGCCTCGCCATATTCATGTTGGCCAGTGATTGTTACACCGTACAATCTTCCTCCCGATATGTGCATGTCAAAACCATATATGTTTCTGACTTGTCTCATACCGGGACCATCTAATCCGAAGGCTGGGATAGATGTATATTTGCAGCCTCTGATCGATGATCTGAAGAAGTTGTGGGATGGTGTGTTGACTTATGACTTTTCAAAGAAGCGAAAATTTATGATGAGGGGATCACTGATGTGGACTATCAATGATTTTCCTGCATATGGCATGCTCTCTGGTTGGGGGACCCACGGTAAATTGGCGTGCCCGTATTGCATGAAACATGGAAAGGCTTTTACCCTTAGATATGGTGGCAAAAGTTCCTGGTTTGATTCTCATCGTCGATTCTTAGATCCCGACCATCCCTTACGAAGAAACGTCCGAGTATTCAAAAAGAATCAGACAGAATAGGAAGGTCCACCGCCTCTGTTGACTCCTGAACAAATATGGGGTCGGGTTAGGGATCTTCCTAAAGTCATTGAAGCCGGTGTGTTAAAATTATCGGGGTATGGAGAATGGCATAACTGGACAAAACAAAGTATTTTTTGGGAACTACCGTATTGGAAGGATAATCTGTTAAGACATAGCCTTGATGTGATGCATATTGAGAAGAATTTCTTTGACAACATTTTTAACACGGTTATGAATGTGTCTGGCAAGATGAAGGACAATGAGAAGGCAAGGATGGACATAACTCTGTACTGTAGACGAAAGGATTTGGAGCTGGAGCTGAAGCCGCAGCCTAATGGAAAAATGGTCAAACCCAAAGCTTGTTACACTCTAACTGCCGATGAAGCAAAGTCAATTTGTTGGTGGTTAAAAGACCTTAGGACCCCTAATGGTTATTCCTCTAATTTGGCACGATGTACTGATGTAAGAATAGGGAGGCTTCATGGGATGAAAAGTCATGATTGTCATGTATTCATGGAATGTTTGCTTCCTATTGCTTTCGGCTCGCTGCCCCAGCATGTTTCGAACCCGATTATAGAAATCAGTCATTTCATTAAAGATATATGCTCTGCAACTTTAAGAGCGAATGGTCTGACGAAGATGGAAGAAAACATTCCAATAATTCTGTGCAAGATGGAGAGGGTTTTTCCCCCGGGATTTTTTGACTAAATGGAACATCTCCCTGTCCATCTTGCATATGAAGTGAGACTTGGTGGACCAGTACAATATAGGTAGATGTATCCGTTTGAAAGGTAATTTTATTATATTTTGACATTTAAATAATTAGCGACCATTGAATAATGTCTTGTCAATGATGTTTTTTATTACTTAGATTCATGGGCGACTCTAAACGATCACTTAAAAATAGGGCTAGGGTGGAAGGATCAATCTGTGCGTCTTACTTACACCGTGAGACAACCTATTTATTTTCCCACTATTTCAACAACTTTATGTTGTCACCAAGACATGTTAGGAATGAGGTAGATGCTGATAATGCAGGGTATCCTTATATGCTATCCATATTTAACCTTCTTGGCCGTCATGCTGGCAAGGAGCTTACTTACTAGCTAACTAATGAGGAGTATGCATCGGCCCATGTACATGTCTTCATAAATTGCACAGAGGTGAAACCATACCATGAGTAAGTCTTCACGACCTATTTTTGAAATAATGTATCACATGTTATTATAATTTCTCCTTTAACACATAGTACACATTTTATTTGTCAGTGTGTTCCTTCAAATTAATCAATTTAGTGAACAAGATGGTTATGCTCGTACACATGCAGATTTTCCTGAATGGTTCAAGCAACAAAGTAAGTGTAATATGACGATGCATACACTATATTAAGCTTAATTTTGCCTCTTGAAAAAAGTAATTATTTAATATGACTTACCTTTTTGTAGGTGTATCAACAACTGTTAAACGTGACTAATCAACACTTGAGAGATTTAGCGTATGAGCCTTATAGCTGTGTTACATCATGGCATACATACTTTGTTAATGGGTACAAATTCCACACAGATGAATGGAACATGGGCAAAAAGACAATTAATAGCGGGGTTGTCGTACAGGGTGAAGGTACCGATGATTTTTATGGGGTCATAAAACACATATACGAGTTACAATACAATACTACTACTTATCCTAAAAAAGTAGTCTTATTTTATTGTAACTGATTTGATCCATCGAGGACAGGCACAAAAGTAGATCCCAAGTATGAAACTGTGGACATTCGCATGGATAGAAGATATCAACAGTTTGATCCGTATATAATTGCTCAGAATGAAAAACAAGTTTATTATGTCCCTTATCCAGCAATGAGAACAAACAAACAAGGTTGGTGTGTTGCAGTCACTACCAAGCCTTGGGGTCGCATAGAAATTGATGATGCAGAGGATGAGACGCCATTCCAGGCGGATGAATCGTCACATGTCAATGAAGTAATTGAGGTCGAGCATATTACTGGCATGTTGGGATCTGCAAATGAAGGGGAAGAAGTGGTCATTGGTAATTAGGCATCCATGCATGCATCATCAGAGGAAGAAATCCAGAGTGATGACTCAATACAAGAAGAAGAAGAGTCGGACTTACAATCAGATGACGATACCGAGTCTGAATAGGAATTTTACTATTATGTTATTTTTATTGTATTTTAAATATTTGCTTATGAAATATAATGTAAGACTTGACAACTATTATTCTATAAAAATACTTGCTTAGATTAGACTGTTAAATGTCGATCACTTATTGTTTTTACACGGATTTGTAATTGTGCTATAAAAATAGATACACTAGTGCAATAAGTGCTTTTTACGTCAGTTAAAATTAATTTTTTACGTCAGAATACTGACTGACGTAAATACAGCTGACGTTAATAGTTACTATTTTAACGTCAGTTGAGAACTGACGTTAAATATAACACTATTAACGTCGGTTCCTTAACAAAACCGACGTTAAAATAAAACTATTAACGTAAGTTCTTTAATACAACGGACGTTGATTTTGTTAAAACTAACGTCAGTTGTTTTAAAGAACTGACGTTAAAGTTTTAATTTTAACGTCAGTTGTAATAAACAACTGACGTTAATAGAGTACTGTATATTTTATAAAATACTATTAACGCCGCTTGTTTGATACAACCGACGTTAATAAGTTTTTTTTTTAAAATTCAGTTTTAAAATATCACTCCCCTCAGCTATCCCTCGCATTCAGTCCCAGTAACAATACGTAATATCACACACATTACAGAATTGCAAAGGAAAATTGAACAATGGGGGACTTAAAACCAAAACCCATGTATATATATAAATAAATTTTAGTTCCAATGTCTAAAAAACAAAACTATCTAAGGATATATATATACATGTTATTAATTAGTTTCTAAAGTCTAACAAAAAAACTATTTATCTAAGTAGTGCGCAGGTATGTTGGCAATTCCTTTTTCAGCCGCATACTTGAAGAAGAATTCGGCGAAGCGCATCCTCAAGTCTCTTAACTCATCTTGTTCAATAGGCGATTGGTCGATAAATGCCTAGACACGTTCAAATAATAACAATAACATCAATGCAAGTTATCTTCAAAACTATAATATATAATTTAACAAGTTGTTTAAATATTACCTTCTTCAATCCATCCGTAATAGATGCGGAGACTATGTTCAGCATATGAAGCATCACATAATAGCCGCACGACCAACTGTCAGGTTGAAATCGAGACTACCAACAAAATTAATTTCAACGTCAGTTGAATATACACATAAATTAGTAATTATAATAATAATTATTTGATAAATAAACTACCAAACCTTGAGGATGTTCCATACAGGATTTGCTTTAGCCTTAGAAGTCCTACTTCTCCCGTTGGCGCAACTTATGCTACTCGCCTTGTGCAAGCTATCATAAACAAATAATCATGTCGATCAATTAACAAACTCATTTATCATGTGTGTAATAAACTAAAAACAACAGATATTAAAACTTAAATTTAATTTAAGATTAGTTACTTACATATTTACTGCTTCCACCACCTTCGGTGGCGGATCATGGTGGAGAGAGCGAGAAAGAATATGACAAGTATGCCTAGACGGGTGAAGTACCAACAACTGCCAATGGTCATTCATACAGTAGGGAGCCAGATATAATTCTTTCGGATTGTCTCCCAACACCTTCCCTATGTATTTACTCAATGCATCGCCAAAAAAGAACTCGGGCGAGAAGGATTGACGGATCTAAGAAACCGTAAACCGATGCAACGCCTTATCAAGTCAAGACGATGGAGATACCTAAGATATGAAAAGGGTGTGGATGTTAATTACATAATATATATATATTGAAATTAAAATAAATTATTAAATGGAAAAATACCAAAAATAAATAAGTTATAAAATTAAAATTAACTTACGTGCACCAGAGACTGATGACATTGCTGTTCATCCAGACGTTATTTCGCAGCGTTCGAGATCGTCACCAACGAAGGAAAATATCCTCTGTTGATCTGGGCGTGCCACCCATCCATCGTGCTC
Organism: Sophora flavescens; assembly: GCA_030762895.1. Classification (NCBI taxonomy): domain Eukaryota; kingdom Viridiplantae; phylum Streptophyta; class Magnoliopsida; order Fabales; family Fabaceae; genus Sophora; species Sophora flavescens. The sequence goes on from CM061062.1 coordinate 106,980,995, forward strand.
CAATGGACATGCAAAAATCACATACGCATAATCCTCACCAAGTGAGAACAAACGAGTGATAGGTGACAGCGACACCGACGTCGACTTGGCCTTCAGTTTAGAAAAAATAAAATATATGTTTTTGATAATTAAAAAAAAACACAAGTAATTATTTGACTATTTTGGACATTAATAATGAATAAATACCTTTGCTAACATTTCGAGCTCACGTCGTTTGGAGTCCAACTCAAGCTCACGCCTTTTCATTTCCAACTCATGCTCATGGCGCTGGACTTCCAACTCCCGCTCCCTAGCTGCCAACTCATCGTCCTCCACATATGCCATACTAAAACTCTCTTTTGTGCTCACATGTGAAGCGTTGGCAAGCCTTGCGGTGTCCTGGGATGTACCGGCGGAGGAAAACTCTCTGGCAAGCGCCTGCTTGAATTCTGGGTTGGCTATTAAGCCTTGCATCAGATGTGATGTAATATCTGGGTTGGTCATGAGGTGCTGAGTAATGTCAGCCAAAATTGATGCTTCATTGACCACCCGCTTTCGTGAAGCAGACTTGCCATAATATTGTTTGATGGTCACGTTCCCAGGAACACCGAGAACCCGACCAGGATGGTCTTTCTTGCCTAGAGCGATCATCAAGACGTCCTGCCAGTCCATAAGGGGACGAATGCGCCCGGGAGGATTTTGCTTTAAGATCCATCTACAATGAAAAAAATGAAAAAACGTGCAAGTGAAAAGTGTTGCAAGTATCTATACAAATATCAATTGAAATCAAGTTAATTATTTACTTACAATCTTATCCGCCACTTCGCGAGTGGCATCGACTTTAAAAGATCCCGCCTTTGTCATGCGGCGGCTAACCGGACATCCTCGCGGTCGATGTCCGACGGAGGACTTGATGGTGTGCCCTCGGAACCTCTCCTCTTTCAATCCTAATAGAGTGCTCTTCCCGCTTCGCCTCACCTATCCGCCATCATCTGCTGGATCCGAGTATGGTACCCACCCTGAGACATGGTGTGGCGGTGGACGTTCTTCGCCTGATTCTGCCGACCCTTATTTGCCTTAGCCTATTCAAACAAAAACACATAATTAAATATAGTTAAATGATCTATAATAAGCATACAAAATTAACTTAATCAACCAACCTGAAATTCTTCATCCCCATCGACTCTGGCAAACATATCCCAAGTATCCTGATCAATCCAGGGATAATCCGAGAACATTTTATCAAGCCGCTTCTTCCCAGATAGATAGTACCTGGTAAGATCATGCTTGAACCCATTCCAACGCTTTGATGCCATTTTCATACATTTATGACAATGATCCTCGTCATTTGGCACAGTCCAAGCTACCTACACATTATATACATATATAACAACTGGATGGATTATAACTCGGATAATTATCTAATAATGTAAATCAAACGAATGTAAAGGTAAAATACCGTGATAGCCTCCCAAATCTGATCCTTAACGTTATGTGGAACGTCATTCCAGTGGTTGTAGTTGATGCATACGTGCTGCTTCGCTTGTAGAAACACCCACTTATTAAATTCTTTAGCACGGGGTCCCTGGGCATTTAGATTAGCATCGACGGACACCTCAAGCTTCTGTCCGCTCTGCCTGTCCTTCTCTAGTTTCTTCAACGAGGTGGCTCCTCTACCCCGTTTCCTATGAGCCTGTGATGTCTGTATGGAAAAAAAATGATAAAATAGAGGGTTGTAACATTATAAACTTACATTAACAAGAAGGACTAAAGACAGTATATAACATGCATGTAAACATACACTAGAATCAGCAGGCGTAGGCGTGATCGGGTCCTGCGAAACCCCAACAGTGTCCTCCCGTGCATGTGGGCTATCCGACTGATCCATATGTATGCCTGTTCAGAAAAAAAAATATATGTATTAACATAGGTTATAACTCAAAATAAATACAGTAGTATAAATAAAAATAACTAGATAGGTCCTGTAGATATACAAAACATCTATATATCCAATATAAGGACAATACGGGAGATTGAAAACTATAGTTTTTGAACATTGCCAAGCACTGGTCACGGCCTGGCCGTGATGTCCATCACGGCCGTAACATGCAAACGAATCGACCCTCATAGGCGTAACTGATCACGGCCTGCCGTGATGAGCATCACGGTCGTGACAGATCAACCAAGCAGAGCAACATGCACTCAAAACCAAAAATAGAGACATTCCAAACAACTCAAACTCACGGTTTAAAGTTACAACTACCGAGACTACAGTTTCAACATACACTCAAAACCAAAAATAGAGACATTCCAAAAAACTCAAACTCACAGTTTCAAGTTTCAACTACTGAGACTACAGTTTCAAACCAGCAGAGCAACATGCATGCACTCAAAACCGTGAATAAAAAAATGTGCCCTAATTAAAGACTCACCAGAAATAGGCGCTCGCGTGGTGGTGGGGGGGAAGCTCGAGTGGTGGCCAACGTTCGATGTGGTTACTGAGAGCAGAGGGACAAGGAGAGTTAGTGCGCGGGAAGGCCAGGGGAAAGAGAGATGTCAAGTTATTGCAAAGAAGGAGCGGGAAAGACAGAGTTAGGGGTTAAGAGTGTACCTCACGGTGGTGGCGAAGAAGCCCTCGCGGTGGTTGCGGTGGAGATGAGCGCGCGATTAGGGCAGAGTGAGAGCGAGAGTGAGAGTGAGGGTTGAGCGTGATGAAAAGAGAAAAGACGTAGAGAAGTGGAGAAGGCGCGCGGGGGTAAACGTTATAATTAAAATAAAATAACATTTTACGTCAGTTTTTGGTAAAACCTGACGTTGAAGATCATATATTTAACGTCAGTTGTCTTAATAAACTGACGTTAAAAACTCTCACACTTATTACGTCAGTTGTTAGTAATAACTGACGTTAAATGTCATATATTTAACGTAAGTTGTATTAAGAAACTGACGTTAAAAACACTCACAACTTCTTACGTCAGTTGTATTACACAACGGACGTTAAAGGTTTATTAGTTTCTGCAAAAACATTCATTCCCTTGACTACTGTGCTACTTACCCATTCACCTTTGTACCTAATCCTCTTAATGAGCATTAAGTTTATAGATAAATTTTCAAGAAAATCAGAATAACTTAGTAACTTCATCCACTGCTCCTATAAATAGCTTCCTAGCTTCCATCTCCTTTTAATTAATTTTATGCTTCACAATATGGCTCTGCCGTGGAGATTAACTTCATCACTCTTTCTTCCTATTCCTAGACTCAAAGGTCTTTGTCTTAATGGTCAAACAACTTCTGAGTTTGAGTAAATTACATTGCATGGATATTAAGGTTGGGTGAATCACGTAATGTGATTCTCTCACTTTATTTCATCCCCGTCATCCCTTTCACTTTGCTTTGGAAACAAGTGATTGTGGATTCAAGATGATGCATCAAGGAACTCCATCAAGAAGAAAGATGCAAAGATCCATTTCACTTTGCTTTCGCTGCTAGTGACTGAGGATTTACTTTGCATCTTGGAATTCAAGTGAGGGAGGTGATGCATCCATTGGAGTTTCTGATGACAGGACTAAGAAGAAAATGATGTTGATGCAGAAACTTTTTTATATTTTAGGGCTATGTTGCAGAAATTTTTTATCTTTTAATCATGTAATTTTAACTTATGAATCGCTTCAATGTCATACGATTTGATTATACATATAACTTGTTTTTTGTTAAGTGTTTATTTATTTTAATTTGCACAATAATTTGTTTACTAATTCAAGCTAATTAATAAAAATTAAAAATAAACTTGTATAAAAAAAAGGTTTAGAAATAAACTGCAGTACTATATGGAGTGATCTGCGTTAAGAGGGACAACAGGGACATGACAACCAATGAAATGAGTTTCATAATTATTTACGTCAGTTATTTAGAGAACTGACGCAAATAGTTTACCCACCACCTCATTTTTAACGTCAACTTATTTGATGACTGCCAAGTTCCCATGTATTAATTACATTATTTCCAATATTCATTCTCGCACGTGTATAATATATAGGATTATTTACGCCGCTTATTTATTTAATCAAGTAAAAATCAAACTTTTAACGCCGGTTGTATAAAAACCTGGCATTAACAATTAATATTTTTTATTAAAAACACTTTTAACGCCGCTTTTTTAAAAAAGCGACGTTAAAAGTGTATAGATATCTGCAAAAACATTCATTCCTTTGACTGCATCGTGCTACTTACCCATGCACCTTGTAACTCAATCATCTTAATGAGCATTAAGTTTATAGGTAAGTTTTCTTCAAAATCAGAATAGCTTAGTAACTTCATCCCCTGCTCCTATAAATAGCTTCCTTCCATCCTTTTAATTTTCTGCTTCACAATATGGCTCTACCATGGAGATTAACTTCATCACTCTTTCTTCTTATTCCTAGACTCAAAGGTCTTTGTCTTAATGGTCAAACAACTTCTGAGTTTGAGTAAATTACATTGCATGGGTGATAAGTCTGAGTAAATTACATTGTGTGAGTTGCTCACCTTATCACCTTCCGGAGAATCAGCTGCTGGAGGGCTAATCAGGTGCTCGGGGGTCACAATTCTAAAACCTCAGCTTTGGCAGCAAGTGACCATCTTGGAAGTCTCTGGAACCACTGCCTTTGCTTGAAACGGATCTGGTGCACCTGTTTTTGCCTCTCTCTTGAGCTCTCTCATGCCCCCCAGTTTTCTGAGGTCTTCGGAGTATATATAGTTTTCCCTTTGGCATATTTCATAAAACTCTCTGATGGGATGTAGCTTTAATGTTTAGGATTTTAAACCCTTTCAATGTAACTTTTTATAGGATTTTAAACCCTTTCAATGTAACTTTTTATAGGATTTTAAACCTTTTCAATCTTCTGTATCGATCAGTCTGTATTTGTCTTCATGAATGAGATCCGGTTTGGGTTATTGATTCAACTTATACTTCGCACATATATTTTAGTTTTCAAAACAGAAACACAAAACATCAAAGCAATGATCATGTGAAACTGAAACTTTGAGGAAGGCAATGCGGAAGGAATCGTATACTAGATAAAAAAATTATTAAAATAACTTTTAACGTCTGTTGATGTAGGGACTGACGTTAAAAGTGAAGAGACTTACTTATAACGTCAGTTCTTTATCGAACTGACGTTAAAATATTCACTTTTAACGTCAGTTCTTTATTGAACTGACGTTAAAAGTGAGTCACTTAACTTTTAACGTCAGTCATTAAAACAACTGACGTTAAAATTGAAATAATGAAGCCTGATATTTACAAAACTGCCACCGCCTCCTTTTTAACGTCTAGCTTTTGGTTAACTAACGTAAACCTTTACCGTCTAATGTATATTTTCCACTAGTGATATGTCAGCTTCAGGAGGACAGCCCCCCTAGTGGTGAAAAGGGGAAGGCTAAGCGGGGATGATACACCGTGAAGTCCCAGGTGCTTGCTCGCATTCCTAGAGGTCCCTCCATACCCACCGCATCCACCCCCATCCCTATCGCCACCTACAGGAGCCTCCCCCACCCATTCTATACCCTCACCATCCATATTACATCATCCCCTACCCATACTACACTATCCCCGGCCCACACTACCCCACCTTCCACCCATGTCCAGACCTCCACTCGCTTTGCGCCACGATGCGCACTAGCTGGCTACTCGCCGCCCCCTACTGGACCCACACCACACCCACACCCAACAGCACCATCATCATCGACCGTGCCATCCACACACCAGCAGGATTATCATTTATGCCGACTTCTAGGATGATGCCACAGTTGGACACGACCATTCCATCCTCATCATCTGGGGTCACATACGGTCATGACACGGCCATGCCATCATCATCGTCTGTGCAGCAGTCAGCCGTGGCTGAGGACTTACCTGAGTGGGCCAGGGTTCCCGCACCCGAGGATCGATCATCTATCCTTCCTGTTTCTGGATCGTAAGTTTAATTTAATTTAATATTGTTTAAAAATAATTACTATTTAATAAGCATATATTTGTTGGTTGTCATATTGTTGATTTAATAAAATTATGAATTTTTCAGCTTCATCCCATCGAAAGTGGGATCGAAGCATGTTACCTTCTCCATCAAGGCGCAGTATCGTCGCTTCTGGCCATCATGGGGGGTGTTCCCTGGGGAGTATCGGGATCGTATCTTCAGATTATCGGGGGTTTTTTTGTTATGTATTTTATTTATTTTATATATTCTTTTGTATAATGTTATTATTAATTTTTTTTCTTTGTGAACAGGAGCTTATGCGCTGGTTACCGAAGCATACCTTAGAGATACATGCTATCTTTGACGAACGATCAGCTGCTCGACTGAGGGACTGGCTCCAGGAGCGTAGGGAGAGCCGGGTACGTCCGGATTACATCAGGCCCAACATCTGGGCCCAACTGTGTGCGTGCTGGGACACTCCAGCTTACAAGCTGGAGTGTGAACAGGCGAAGAGAAATCAGCCTTCCGAGAAGGGTGGGAGCATGCACACTGGTGGTTCTATTAGCCACATGCAGCATGTCATTTACATGGTATGCATATATAAATAACATTATTTATAAACTGTATATTTTTATTCAAAAATTGTTTTATAACTAATTGATTTTATTGGTGTGTCGGTTGCTGGCAGGAGAGCTAGCTCGGTCCGTTGATGTCCCTACGGTCTTTGAGCAGACATATATTCGCTCGGACACCGACGGGTTTGTTGATGAGAGGTCGAGGCAGACAGTGGTGAGCTAAAATATTTTTTTATATTTAAACTATTGGTAATTATTATTATTATTATTATTATTATTATTATTATTATTATTATTATTATTATTATTATTATTATTATTATTATATATAGTTTAATACATATTGATTGTAATGTATTGATCGCAGGTAGAGTACAACGCCAGGTTTAGTCAGGTAGCATCTGAGGCTGCCTCCTGCTCTGGTGCCTCAGATCCTTCTCGGCTGGACCCCGCCGAGGTTGAGCGACTACAGACCCAGGCCTGGATGGATGTGGTGGGCGGGAAGAACAAGGGACGGATTTATGGTACTGCAACCCTAGCCAGGTCGATTCGTCGGGGGTCGACGTCGAGCATGACCATTGCGACACCCCATTTTCCCAGGTATCACATTTACATAACATGGTTCAAACATCAAACCTAATAAAGATATTAATTTGCTGGTTTCCTTCGGAAAAGCAAGATTCGTTTTCCAATTTCCTAATCTTCTCAAAAATAGTGATAAATTTTTTTCTTTTTTCTTATTACTTTATACACAATCGAACACTCGTAAAATAATATACACTACTATATATATTACATAGGCTTCAACATTTTACACCAGACCCTTTTCTTACCTGGTCACCATCTACGATCACACGTATTTTACACTAATTGAAATATCATGACTATGTCATAGTGGGAGTCGGAAAATACTACTCAAAAGATGGCTCTCAGTAGCCACTAAGTCAGACTAACCTAAAATTCCCACTCTTTCCTAAAACTACGTCCTAAGCTGGTCACCACTACAGAAATCCATTGGGGAGTCCAGTGTAAACTCCCCCACCCCCGGAAGATGTATCTGGAGAGGACACAACAGCCCCCTCTCCAACAGCTGAAGACCCTTCGTCTCCTAAAGGAATATAATCTGGATATTCCATCGGATCCTCCTCCATCTCCTCCGGGACATCCTCTGGAATCAATACTATGGGTGCAGGAGGTGATCCCGGTGCTACTTGCTGTAACGGTTGAACAAAGTGAGGCGGTTGATGCTCCAGATTTCCGTGTTGTACCAGATATCGCAAGATCATCCAAATAGGCGGTAATGAAACTTCAATTGTCTCTCTGCTATGAATCAATTGATGTGGTCCATCTGCTACAGTACCTCAGAGCTTCCTCATGGGACCAGTGTAAGTGGCACTCCGAGCTCCTGGGTTAATCACCCAGGCGTCCCCCTGATCAGCATTGTCGAACATCAGGGCTCGAACCCCTGAGTATTTCAGATCCGCTGCGCCCGGATCCATCTAAACGCCAGTATATATATAGATTCCACATAGTAGAGGAAATCACACATAAATATGCAAGGGTGAGTTTCCAATATATGAGTTTTGATAAGACAACCCCATGCACGACACTCAAATAGCAAATACCATATATTCACAGCATAACAAAATTAATTCGAAACAGCAAAATAATTTAATTCACAGGGTTTCATACCCGGCAGTCATCGTTATTTTATAAAAATGCATGACACTTCAATATTCAGGCTCTATTTTTAATGCCTAATCTCCGGAGATCCCACAACTTTCTGTTTCGTTTCGAGTTGATCAAGCTTCGCACATGGCGCATTGTAAAAACGAATAAAACAATGCCCAAGAAATCACATAACACACTGGCCACACACAGTTTCACCAGGGTTATTATTCAAAAGTTTTGACTCATTGTCCCATTGTACAGAGGCACAATGGTCACTGCGAATTATGGAGTTCATTATCCATAACCTATTGTTTCACACAGATTACAATAGTTAACGCATAAACTTGGACACACAGTCCTATAAAGATATATTGGCTCACACATGTACAGAGGCCCAATATTTAAATGGAACATAGTCCATAACAGATACATTGATCCACTCCGGAGTCAATGATCACAACACCTGACATGTCTGCCATATACATTGATCGATTCCGGACTCAATGATCATAATCACATGACACAACTGCCATTTATGCATGAGAAAATTTTTATTCTCGATTTGTTTTCTTTGTCGTAAAAATCTTTCCTTGTCGAAGCATAAAGCTTAACGACCACCCTTAATTTCTTATTAAGATTTTCCCCCTCAAACAAAACACAAGACGCACAGTCCGAGTGCTCAATCACGAAGCCCTTAAACCGATGCACCAGTTTTAGGCTTGCGGATATGGAACTCACACTTTCCACATCAAATTAGGACACACCGTCAAAAATAAAATCATTGTAGGACACTTCGTCCAATGACACAGATCCTTAATCTACGTGTCCATAAAACACTAGAACCCCGACGTCTCGGTTCTTAGGTTTATTTATATGCTTGTAAAATGTTTCACTCAGTGAAAAACAAATACAAAACAACAGCTCCGAAAACTTATCCAAGTTTAACGGAATAATTTCACTGAATAAAAATATTTTTACAGAAATCCTTTTTCTGTTAAAACGTTGATAAAATCTGAAAATCATTGATAAATTCCTCTCATTTCTAATTGTTTCACTTCAGAAATTAATTCTCAATAAAGATCAACTTTAAAAAGAAATTAATAAATTAATTTATAACAATTAAATAATTAAATATTTAATAATATTTAATATTTAATAATATTAAATAATATTAAATAAATAATATTAAATAACTTATATCACTTCTCTGTCAGAAGTAATTGTTCTGACTACTATAAAATATTATTTTCGAAACTTAATTACTTTAAATAACATTTTATAATAAAATTGAATTTATTTTATAAAAATTAGAGCCTGTAAAAAAATTTCACGGTTTCGCCCTTACTGTTGCTTATTTACACAGTTTCCACGAAATATTATTAAAATAATAATTTTTTTCATTTTTCTCAAAATCTCCCAAATTAATCCCTCTGATTAATTATCCAAGCTTATTAAGTTTTTTATCCTTAATTAAATTTTTAACACTGATCAATGTCAGGTTACTCAGTCCAACACTCAACAGCAGATAAATTCCAACCACAGAATAACATGGCATATATCAATTCATGACATGCATCACAATTTTAATATAAACAAATAATTATAATCATGTAAATCCATACATCACATCAATTTAGTTACTCAGATAAACATCACATCAATCCAGCAATTAACAGTAAACAATGCAAGATAACAAAATATTTCCTACAGAAAATTAATAAATGTCTCCAACAATAAGCATGTTATTATCTTAAACTCCTCATGCATACTCCTCTTACCTCTTGAAGATTTAACTGACAGTTTCGATTAATCTCCTTATCCCGAACCGATTTTTCCTCCGTCAGCTTAAATCAGTTAACTTGGATGTTTCCTTCAAACAAATTGCAACCAAAATAAATCAAATCAAACAACAACATACTTGGCTCATGAAGGTTAGGTTTCGGTCTCAACAATTTTTCTAGGTTAGGAAAGTTAAAATTTTGTTAACTTAGGTATTTATGATCCATAAGTAACTTAAACATAATTAAGCACTTAAACCAAGATCATGAACCAAGAACATGAATTAAAACTAATCTAGTTCCAAGAACTAGGGTTTCGGTTTTCTCAAGATCATAGGCTAGAAGTTTTTAAAATTTTCTTAACTCTTGGATTTAATCAACATACAAAACTTAGAGTTGGATTCAAGTGTTACAAGACAACTTTTGAATCACAAAACCATCAAGTGTTCATAGCTAGGGTTTCGACCTTTATGAAACCAATAGGTTAGGGTTTTATTTTTGATCTTCTATTTACTTACATACAAAAACTATCAAGGTACTAAAAGATTGAATCATGAATCAAGACATGAAAATGAAATAAAACCCATGAACATCACTTTGCCATGGATTCGGCCCAGTTCAGAAAGTTGGGAAAGAAATTTCTCGTGATCACATGCTTCTAGATAATTAAAATAGAGATGATTATGAGATCATAGCAATTGGTTTCATGTCAAAAGGATTTTTCTAGAATTAGTTATGAATTTTTTAATCTAGTTTCATGAACTTTGAGTGAAATGAAGAACATGATGATTCCTGTCATAAATCTACAAAAGTTGTGAAGAGAAAGGCTTTAAATAAAAAGATAAAGAGTTTTTACCTCTTGATGATCAAAGAAAAGAAGGATTTTGATGATGGTCTTCACAAACTCTTATGGTGTTCTTTTGGCAAGTTATGAACTTTGAAGAAGAGAAGTCATGAAAATGGAATGAATAATTGCTTAAGTGAAGATGACAAGGGTGGAGCCGTGGGTTTTAGGGTTAGTTTGGTCAAAATTCTCAATGGCATGGCAGGCTTGAAATATTCATGAAGCTTGGTAAAATCGTTATTTCTAGGCAAAATATTCCTTTGTCATAAATGCACCATTATGACCATTATGACGTAGATAAGCTCATCATAAATGCCTGTCACATCGGTCCAATCCATCACTTCAGCCCCGTTGTTGACTCCCTGATTCATCTGACGCAGGTTTCTCCTAGAGATATCTCGATGTATTCGCCCGCAGCAAATATAGTATTTTAAATTTTTACGCTAAATTTTTCAAAGCTTCCAGTATCGTATTAAATACGATAAAAACATTTTTCATCTCGTTCACGAATTAAAATTAGGTCTTCTGAGCAGTAAAATTTTACTGTCAGTAAAAATACAGACCGGGTTCCGTCTGAATTTTCAACCCAAAATTTCATCGTAACCCTAAGATATAAAACATGACGTGAAAATAATAGTATTTTACCCAAAATCATTTTCTAAGTCTCGGATAAAAATGTATTTTTATATATTAATTACCGACACTAGAAAGCAGTGAAAAATCGGGGTGTTACAACCATTAGGGAGCCTACATCCTCCGGCTCACAGGACACAGAGGAAGTGCATCGGATGAGGCAGGAGGTGCAGCAACAAAAGGAGACGAACGAGTGCATCATGCAGCAGATGGAGACATTCTCTACGTTCATGACCGCTGTGCTCGATTTCCTCCCACCAGACAGGCGCAACGCTCTGCAGGGGGTCCTCCATGCCACCCGGCCCCAACCCCAGCCCCAGCCCTCCACTACTACTACTACTGATCAACCACCACAGCCGCATGATGACGGCCTGTCTATTGAGCCGCAGCTTGATGGTCATGTGGCGCCGGCAGACTCCCCTCAACAGGACGACGATGATGGATATTATGGTGATGGGTATCAGGATGGTTATAGGTGTAGTAGAGATTTGTAGATAGACGGATATTTTATTTATGGATTACATGTTGAGTTTGTTTTTGTTTTTAATTAATTTTAATTTAATTGCTTTTTAAATTTTATTTTTAAATGTAATTTTGTTTTGTAATTGATAATATAAAATATAAATTAATAATTAAATTATAATTAATTATAATAAAATATAAATTAATAAATAAATTATAATAATAATTAATAAATAAAATATAATAAATTAAAATAAAATATAATAATAATTAATAAATAAAATACAATATTTTATATTTAATATATAAATTTTATTAAAAATAATTAACAATTAATTATTAATATAAAACAAAATAAATTAAAAATTAAAAACCTTGTTTCCAACGGATATTTCCGTCGATAACTGTTGGTTACATTTTCCGACAGAAAATTCCATCGGTAGCTTCCACAGAGAGTTACCGACGGAATTTCCATCGGTAATTAGGGGTTTTGTGTGGCAAGTTTTCCCACGGTTAAGGCTGTCGGAAATTTCCGACGGACGCACTAGATCCATCGGAAAGGCTTTCCTACGCGCCTATTACCGACGGAACCGTGTCTGTCGGAAAGTCCGTCGGTAATGTAGTTTTCCAACGGATTTTTAGTGTTTCCGACGGTTTTTGGCCGTCAGTAATTGGACTTTTTTTTGTAGTGCATTTGCTTTCCTTTTGATTCTGCAACCAATTATATTTTTGTTGTGTGGCCTAGGGACCATTTCCCAAGTTTGTTGCTGAATCAGGGCATTGAATTCATGGCTCATGGCATCACGCCATTCACTTGTTTTGAGTGCTTGACTAGGGCAAGTTGGCTCAGCCGATATAGAGAGTGGGTGTTTAGTGGTGAGGAGATACTTAGGGTTCGGTTGATGAATGTTGTTCATTGATCTTGTGACTGGGCGTAGAGGAGTTAGTGGCGAAGGCGATGATGATGCAGTGACGTCCAACTGTACTGATGAGTCCTTGGGGTTTTGGGTGGAAGTTTGGTCAACCGAAGGTGTGGATGTTGCTAATGTTTGTGAGGAGTTTGTTGCTGAAAGGGGTGTATGTAAGGATGCATTGGAGTTTTGAGGAGTGTGTGGTGGAGTGTTTGGAGGTGGCATGTTTGGATGGAGTTGTTAGAGGATGAGAGGGTGGCGAGAGATAGGTAGGGGCATATTTGGTTTTGAGTTTTGGAAAGAAGGGGCCGAAGGTGGTGTGGTGAAGGGGAATATTGACTCATGAAAGACAACATGTCTAGAGAGGTATATTTTTTGAGTTGGAATATGGTAGCATTGATAGGCATGATGTTGTGAAGAGGGACCTAGATATACACATGGCATGCTTCTATTTGACAGTTTATGTAGAGAATAAGGTCGTAGCCATGGATAACATAAACTCCCAAAGACACGAAGATTATTGTAATTGGGTTTGGAGCCAAAGAGAAGCTCATAAGGACACTTGTTGTTACATTGAGGGGTAGGCATGCGATTGATTAGGTATACTTCCATCTGGAAGGCATAGCACCAGAATTTTTGTGGGACAGAGGAGTGAGAGAGAAGTGTAAGGGCAGTTTCTACTATATGGCGATGTTTCCGTTCAGCAATACCAATGTGTTCAGGTGTATAAGGTGGGCTGATAAAATGGGATATCCCATGATTATTGAAATTGGGTTTGAGTTTGAAATATTCAGTTCCACCATCAGTGTAAATGGATTTGACTTTGTGGGAGAAATATTTTTCAATTTTAGAGTGAAATTGAGGAAATATGACAGCTACAATGGTTTTGCTTGTTATTGGTCAAGTCCATGTATAGCGAGTGAAGTGGTCAACAAAAACTAGGTAGTATTTGTAACCATTTATGGACATTATAGGGGAGGGTCCCCAAACATATAAAAAAATAAGTTCAAGAGGAGAGGTGGTTTGTATGGAAGATGTAGAAAATGGAAGGTTATGACTTTAATTGATAGAGCATGAATTACAATTCATAACTTTATTATTAAAATTTGTAGATATGCCACAATTAGAGAGCATTTGTTGAAGAACTTTTGAAGAAGGATGGCCAAAACGTGCACGCCAGAGGTCGTTGGTGGATGTGGTGGTGTATAGGGCAGTAGGTGGATAGGTAGTTGGCCTATAGGTATACAAATCACCATTAGTTGGTCCGTGCATCAAAACCGCCCCCATTACCTGATCCTTCACACAGAAAAAAGAAGAATGAAACTCAACATAAGCATTATTAGATTTGCAGAATTTGGAAACGGAAATGAGATTATGTTTTGCATGAGGAACACAGAATGTTTTTGAGTTTGAAAGTAGTGTTTGGTATAGGAAGTGTAGTGGAGCCAACATGAGATATTTTTAAACTTGTACCATCACCAATTTGTACTTCCTCAGGACCATGATATTCTGAGTGAATATGCATGTTATTCAGACCGTTTGCAACATGGTGGCTCACCTCGGTGTCAAACACCCAGTTAGGGTTTGTGGGAGTGGCAGACGCATAGTGAGCCATTGGAGTGTGGCTTGGTCTTGGAATTTCTGGACAGTAGCGAGCAATATGTCCTATGGCAGAACAGAATTGGCAGTGTGGCGGTGGCCTGTTGCCACGCGAGTTGAAGCCTCTGGATTTGCCTCGCCCATAGCCTCGGCCATGGTTGGAGCCGCGTGGGGCATAGGAGGAGAAGCCACGGCTAGATGATGGTGTTGGTAAGAGCCCATCTTTTTGGTTGTTTGTGTGGTCTATGTTTGCGGTGGGAACTTGGATATCTACTTGGGAGTCACATCTAATGTATTCATCATGGGCAAGTAGGTGACTGTGAAGTTCCTCAAAGGTGAAAGGATGTTCACGAGTCCGAATGGAGGCATCAATGTCACGGTATTCCGATCCAAGACCATTGAGAATATAGAGAGTGAGATCATTATTAGAGATAGTTCTATCAATGACAACAAGTTCATCTGCAAGACTTTTGACTGAGAAGAGATAGTCAGTGATTGTTTTATCACCCTTGGTGCAGCGTTGATTTTGGTTTTTGATAGACATGACATGAGAGCGAGATGTGTTGGCATGTTGGGCTTCAATGGCAACCCAGTGGTCTTGAGTAGTGTCGTAGGAGGAAAAGGATAGACTGCCTGCTTCAGTCATGGATGAGAGTAGAAGATTGATGATGAGTTGATCAATAGTGAACCAATTTGTGTAATCGGGATTGGGGCTTGAGACACCATTAGTGACTGTGGTTGGGTTTTGTGGTGGTGTAGTGCCATCAATGTGACCAAAGATTTGGATGCCAGAAAGGAGAGTAGTAACCTGACATTTCCAGGCACGATAGTTGGTTCGGGACAGTTTGAAAGTGATGGTGGCAGAGAGAAGAAGAGAAGATTTGGAAGGAGCAGTGGCGGCCATGACATAGAGTTTGGGATCGAAAATTGTTGTTAGACTAGGGCTAAGCTGATACCATATGAAATTTTAATTTGATTGATACATTCAAATTGATTCACAGTAGAGTATATGAATACAAACTAGTGCAAGGATCAAGGCTAAGCAAGGGGTGATCCTTTTGACAAATAATAATGAAATTAAATTACACAAAATTGCTATATTGATGGAGAGAATATGTACAACATAAATAGGAGAGAATCAAGTTGATTGCTTCAATCAAGAATGATATTTGCGCAATATTAAGGAGCATTAAGGAGGAATTTATTTCATTATCTAACAGTTATCAACTAAGAAGGGATAATTAAGCAATAACAAACAATGAAGAAGTGAATATCAATATGCTGATTACAACAAACATTCAACTCCTCCGAACAAAATTCGTTCTATGAAGATTATGGACAAAATGGTAGCTTCGTAGGCCCATAACAAAATATTTTTTTTAAAAAGAAATTTGCAAAAAACAGCACCTATGGAGGAGGAGGAAGGAGAAAAGATGCATCTGTTATCCAGAGGAGAAGTCAATTATTTTTTGATGAAATGGGAAGAGAGAGATTATAAGAAAATGAATCTATAAAATAAATAAGAGAGATAATTTAGTTTTTTTTTTCAAAACACCCATAAGTAATTAGCTTATTAAAATTAATTGAAAGTATCTAATTAATGAGCCTTAACCCATGCAACAACGCACATGATAGAAAAACTGTTTTCTTAATTCAATAATGGGTTTTCTGTAGCCCGTACAAGATTGGACAGATTGAGATTCATTAGATGCACAATTTTAGTTAAAAGGTTTTTCTAACTTGTACATGATTGCATAGATTTAGCTTTGAAATTTGATTTTCTCTCCTCACTATTTATTATCCCATTTATTATATGTATAGGAAGATGAGATGCCACGCTACTCATATCTTGAGAGGAAAGAGAAGTGAATTGAAAGGTTCTCTCTTCCCTCGTTCGTGAGTGCTAGTATGCACACTCATGACTTTGGTGCAGCATGCTCCTTCAATCACAACATCATATTTATTAATAAATAAAAGCAATGGTTGAGATTAAAAGATTAAAAATAATAAAATGACCACAATATTATCCTTGTCTTTAACATCCATACTCCCACCTCACCCTCACCCTTTTTAATCTCACTTGCATGTTGATCATCCCCACCACCGCGTCACCGCCACCTATACTGACCACCACCATCGCTGCCACCCCGACCACCACCACCCCCAATGACATTACCTATATCGCAGTCGCATCTGCCCATTCCAAGTCTCTAGGGTTTATTCTCTCTCCCTTTAATGGAGAGATCTAAGTCAATCGGAGTCATCACCAAAAGTTGTAATGCGGTGCCAAAATCTGCCACCTCCCCAAGGATTCGCACAATAATCCACACCAAATTCTGACTGCCCAAAACCACAACTCAGACTTTTTGTTGTTCTAAGTATTATCCCTCGACTCCAATGTGGAACAAAATAATAAGCTTTATCATCAATTTGAAGAATCTCAATTGAAAGGATTGCTGGATCTCCATGACCCGTTCTATGGAAGTAAATTGAGGCAAAACCACCTATAAGAAAAACTTGAGCTCAGTAAATGCTTGATCATCCTGATTGGTCCAACCTGATTTTAAAGAATATATTTGAGTGCCTTGAATAGAGATGTCAAACAAAGGTTCATTGGTAGCTCTAGCATGTGCAACAAAGTCCAAAGAAAGATCCTGACTGAATAGTGAAGCTTTGGCACTCCATTACAGTTGTAACAATTTGAAGGACATTCAGACAAGGGGAAATAGCGAAGAGTTTGGAGAGGGAGGGCAATGAAACTTGTTTTAGATGCATTAACAGGTATGCCTCCTGTATATATCTTTTTGCGACGATTCTGTGTGTCTTTTGAAGATGGGCCACTTTTACTTTTAGTCGACTGCTTTTTGGACGACGCTCTCTTTCTATTCAAAGAACGAGTCACGGACCTCTTACAAGTATGATCAGGATTTTTTGAATCAGTTTCTATACTATCCAAGAAGGGCAGGGGACGGTGGCGATGGGCGGCAGAGGTAATAATCCTCAGATCTAATGTTGAGGGGCTTCCAGGAATGGTAGGGTTAGGAAGGTGGAAGCTGGAGGAGGGATGGAGAGGACACTACTAGGTACTAGCTGAACGCAGAGGGGCGAGGATAAAAAGGTAATTTCAAAATTAGGGATTCCGGGTAAAAATAGAATTTGATAAGTGGCGTAGGATGCACATTTTTTTAAAGATGCATATCACACGACACCTCTCTCCTCTAAAAAGATCACTGTAACATAGGATGTGTTTGAATAAACAACTTAATTAAGAGCTTATCACATAAGATCTTATCGCATGAGAGCTTATGTCATAAGTGCTTAAAGAAAGAAAAAGAAAGAAATGGGCATGAGAGGATTCGAATAGTGAAAAACATGGGGAGGGTGTTTAGTGCATAAGCTCTTATGATAATTCCATACGCTTCTCCCGGTGACTTATGAAAATAAGTCAAAAACTCCTTATGGGATGTCATAAGTTATTTTTATAAGCTCTATCAAACATACTGCATAAGAGCTTATGTTATCAGATAAGTCAAAAGGAGCTTAAATAAGCTTTTACAAAAGTTTCTTTTTTCTTATCACAATCTTTTTCTTCAACCTCATAAGCATTTTTAGAATGACAAGTATACAAGACCCATCCGTCTTTCCTCATACGGTCATGGTGTCACAGTGAGTTCGGTAACCATGCTATTAATTTTTTTTTCAATCTCCTCATCAACATTTTTTTATAGTGTGCATCATATTATTTCATTTGCCTTTACTTATAGTTATCGAATCATCAAGTATAAAGTGATTTCTTTTCCTTAATTTTTTTTCCTTTACAATATGAAGAAAAGTCGAAAGTATATATAAAGATTATAGTTGTTTCACGCTCACTTTCTAGAGACTCTGTTTCTTTCTTTCATAGTGTAAACCTTTTTTTATGTTAAATTATTTATCAAACTCTTTTTAATTTTTGTGTTCTCAAAAATTGAATTTGTATTAAATGTTAGGCAAATGCTCACAAGTGATCTAATTAGGACATTGTTTAAAAAATCTAGAAATATAAGTTTCTATGGGAAGTGATGTAATTAAGACATTGGAAAGAGATAAAGTTAGTTTTTATTCAATGAATGATTTCCATTTTTGGATTCCTTAAACAATATCCTTAAAGCATCTCCAATGCTAGAATCAAACACGGTATGTTATTCGTACACATAACTTGAACACCAACACCATATAAAAATGCATATGGCCAACACATTATCTATTATTTATATCTAATCTATATTATTTTGTTATGGAAAATATGGTACAAAATATAGTGTCTAGGATAGGTGCTCATTTGAGGTGTTAGAAAATCATTCCACAATCAAACTTAGGTTCTTAACCCTCTTTTAGTGGACCCTACAATACCACATATGATTTAAGAACCTCCAGTAATTTTCACTTTAATGGTAGAACTGAACTTGGGTTCTTAACTTATTTTTTCTCTCCTCTTTTGGTTTGTGCAGGAAGGAATATTTTTTTAATCATAAGAACTAGGTTCTTATAGAAGAATCGTTCTAATAAAAGAACTCAACTCCTCCCTCTCCGATGATAGTTCTATGTAAGAACCATTCTTAGCTCTAAAAACTTAGTCTAAGAACCTGCGTTGGAGATGCTCTTAGAGCATCTACAATGGAAGAACATCACTTTGGTTCTTAACTCCCATTTTGTGGGCCCATTAATGCCACATAAGATTTAAGACTTTCGTATATTTTCACTTCAATGCAAGAACCATAATTTGGGTTCTTAACTTACCTAAAAAAATTAATTTATTTTTTATTCTTAATTTTATTCTGTTTTACCAAAAAAAATTTATTGGCAAGAACGGTTCTTATAGAAGAACGATTCTACAACATGGCATCCATATCATTCTTCTTCAATGCAAGTTCTTATAAGAACCGGTTCTTGGAAATAAAAACTCATATAAGAGCTATTGTTGGAGATGATTTTAGAGTACTCATTAGCTAGATCCTAAATCTTAATAATCATATAAAAACAGCATATAATCTTATTTCTATCAACACGTCCCTTCCCATTTGATACCGAACCATTATAATTTCGATGAACAATATATATGAAGCATTTTTATTTTGATAAAGTATATATAGCTACTCATCTTTAAAAAAAAAAAAAGTTGTGTTACTTGTATATGATAATAATAAATAGGGGTAAGAGAACGTGGATTGAGAGAAACCTTATATAAAGAAATGAATTCATATATAAATAGGATAATAAATAGTGGAGAGAGAAAATTATTTTTCAAAAAAGGATGATTAATTATGTAGACAAAATTAATTTAAAGTATGTATTTAATGAAGTTAAATCACTGCAATCTTGTAGGATCGAAAAACCTAAATAAGAATTCACAACATGACAAATGAATAATACTCAATCCGGACTCAATTATACGAAAAAAACACATATATTTTTTGGACTCAAATATAAGTAAAATATAGCCATCATAATTCTATTTAATGTAAGTATTCTAAAAATCAAGAAAATTAATCAATCAAATCAATTCACCCTTTATTTTTTCAAAAGTATTGTATATTCCTGAGACAATCAAATGATGTTTTAATTGTTATCTGTGCATTGTGCCATTTTTTGTTTGTTGTCTGTGCAGGTAAGGTGG
Source organism: Sophora flavescens (assembly GCA_030762895.1). Lineage (NCBI taxonomy): Eukaryota > Viridiplantae > Streptophyta > Magnoliopsida > Fabales > Fabaceae > Sophora > Sophora flavescens. The sequence continues at coordinate 107,001,057 of CM061062.1, forward strand.
GATAGTATTAGTGGCTTCTCTTTTGGAGTCACATGGATTTTGGGAGGCGTGTAAGATTATTCTTTGAGATTGGAAAAAGTTGTGAGGATAGGAATAGGGCGACCAGGATTTTTTGGGGACAATATGGATGCGGCTTGGGATTTATGTTTGGGGGTTATAACCGACTCCTAGTTGGCAGGATTTTAATGATCAGTGATACTTCTTCTTTGCTGTTTTCTTGGATAGGAAGGTCATGCTATCAATTTTCAAAATCGGTCTCTTTTGGTTTGGGCACATCATTTCTTGGCAATTTTGGGAACACCACGTAATATGTCTCATGGTTAAAGCTACAATGTGAGTCACCTAATTTAATGGCGATAGGGGAAAACAGAAAGTCGCAATGCGAAGCATTACCGTATAGGGGCTAGTGTAAAAAGGCTACTCAAGCTGGAGCTCTAGGCCTCACCCAAAAAAACACGTATATCTGATATACGTTAATATTTTGAAATAAACTTTCCCATCCTGAGTTCTATAGTGATGTTTGGTAGGGAGAGACCAAACCATCACACAGGCCTCCTGAAACGTCGTCCCGGTCTAGGCCTGAAGCAAGGAACCTTTATGGGGCTGGCTTCAGGGAATACAAAGGCGCAACATCGTATTTCTTCTCTAACTTCCCAGATGATATGGGGACGAAAAAGTTATGATACGTGTTCTTGAGGTGGGGGAGAGTTATAGACATCTATGTCCCTCAAAGAAGAGATAAGGTAGTCAAGCGCTTTGGTTTTGTCAAGTTTTTGGAAGTAAGAGACGTGAAGGCTCTGGAAAGGCAGTTAGCAACCATCAGAATCGGTAGTTTCAGGTTGAGGGTCAATGTCCAAAAGTTTCAACGCTCTCTGAAGCTCGTTCACTCTGGGTTCCATCAACAGAACCCACCTCAGCATCAGGTTTTGAGGTCAATGCATGCTCCTGCCATTCACAGGCTTAGGAACAACTCGAGTTTTGTAGAGGCTGTTGTTAACGGTGGTAGAGGTAGGTTTGTGGCAAGTGGCTCGAATTTAAGGAAAGGAAAGACAACCTTGGGGTCACGAGGAGGTGTTAAAGTGCTTAGTAATGAAGTGTGGAAAGGAATGTCTTTCTTTGTGCCGGAAGAAGATATGTTGTGGTTGAGGGGGGCATTCGTTGGCCAAACCTAGCCTTTAAGATGGAATGTGCTTTTGGCATTCAAGACAACCTCCATAAAGATGGTATACTCACTATTAACGTTGTTCCTATGGGTGGGAGACTAGTTCTCTTAACTGCTGTTGGTTCTTCTCATTTGGAAAAGGTGTTGGAGGATGAGAAGGCAAGTTTGGAGAAGTGGTTTGAGGACATTCGACCTTGGGAACCCGGGATTGTCGTAAGGGAGAGGTTCGCATGGTTGAATATTGGTGGGGTTCCTATCCACGCCTGGAAAAAATTGTTTTTCCAACAGGCTGTTCAGCTCTTGGGTATCTACTGTGCCATGGACAAAATTACAAGGAACAAGGAAAGGCTTGATGTAGCAAAAATTTTAGTTTCTACTTCTGTGATGGAGGCTATAAACAAAACAGTGGTGGTCAGTATTAATGAGAGGACTGCTTTGGAAGCTCAGCTTGGGTGGCAAAAGAAGGAAAGGAGATTAGGAATGATCTGGATTGTGTTGGAATTTTCATCCAAAGGAAGTCCCACATTGTGTGGAGCTCAACTTGGAGAGCCCCCTTGAGCCTATATAAGGAGGTTTAAGGGGTGTTAACCAAATCACACCAATCCTCACCAATATAGTGAGAGATAATAGAGAGAGAGCCTAACAAGAGAGTGAGAGAAAAATAGAGAGATCCTTAGAGAGAGTTTTCTAAGAGAGAAAAATAGTGAGCTAATTTGTGAGAGTGTTATCCACAAATTGAGGATACAATATTCTTGTATTTTTTTGTATTCCCATTATTGTTATAGTGGAGGTTTAAGCGGCCTACGGGTCCCGTGGTTTTTTTCCTTGCTCACATTGAGGAGGTTTTTCCACGCTAAAATTGTCTGGTGTTGTTACACTTTTTTTTTTTACGCTTCCGCTTAGTGCCTATTTTGAGTTCACAGAGGAGGGAAATTATGCAAGCATTTCCCAACAGTGGTATCAGAGCTCTCAGAGCTCTGGAATACTAGGTGCCGGATTTATAAGAAAATTCTTAGTATGCTCTGTGGGCTCAGCAGATTGTCCGATCTTCCACATCGAAAAAGAATTATTCTTGTTCTTTGGAAATAAAGTGTGGTAGTGTGAAAGTGCATGCTTAGGTAAGTTCTGGCTAAGGAAAGACTTGGTATTTAAGAGTGTCTTTTGACCCACCTCTCTTTCCTGGGAACTTCCTCGGTACGTTTTTCACCTAGTACAATAAATTCCAGCATTCGGTCCTAGTCTCCTTTTTCGTCGGAACCCAATTGATTGGAAGAGCTATTGGCCTTGTGTAACTCAAGATGGAGGGAGTCACACTCATGATGGAGATATGTTCAAGCTAACTGCAGATAACTATTCCTATTGGAAGCCGATGATGGAAGATCATCTATACTGCAAAGATCTGTATTTGCCAATCACCCGGAAGGAGATGCCAAGGATATGCCGTGAAGACTGATAAAGATTGGGTGCTTCAGAATCGGAAAGCGGTGGCTATGATCCGAAAATATATTGATCGAAGCTTGTTCGAGCATGTATCAACTTATACCAATGCGTATGAGTTGTGGACAAAGCTTGAATCCTTGATTCAAAAGAAAACGCCTAGGAACAAAGCCCACCTTGTCAGAAGATTGGTAAAGCTGGAGTACATGAACGGTCAAAATATGATCGAGCATCTGAACACATTCAAAGGCATTGTTAATCAATTAACAAAGGCAGGCATGAGTGTTGATGATGAGTTGCAAACTCTTCTACTCCTCAGTTCTCTACCTGAGAGTTGGGACACGCTAGTTGTCACTCTCAGCAATTCTGCTCCAGACGGAAAACTTAGCATGGATTCTGTTACAGACTGCTTGCTAAATGAAGAGTCAAGACGGAGAGAAAGAGGCTTGAACAGTCAGTTCGAAGCCAATGTTGTTGAAAATAGAGGAAGGAGTAATAATCGTGGAAAAGGAAGCCGTGGAAAATCACAAGGTAGATCCAAATCTCGAACCAGGCTAGGTTGTTATTATTGTGGCAAACCAGGCCACATAAAGCCTGAGTGTAGATTCTTGAAGAGGATCAAGAGTCGAATGCAGTCCACCCCGACCAGATTGATCCAAAGAAGAAGAAAGAAGATGGATCAACTACTGCAGTGGCCTCGAATGATGAGAATATATTTCTTGTCGGAGAAGAAAATTATCTAAATATTGCATCCGATGATTGCATATGGATAATTGACTCAGGAGCATCTTTCCACGTCACACCTCATGAAGAATTTTTCTCATCATACCAAAGAGGAGATTTTGGTACGGTGAAGATGGGAAACCATGTCACAAGTAAAATCGTCGGTACTGGCGAAGTAACTTTGTTGACAGAGAATGGAAACAAGCTTGTGCTGAAGGAGGTCAGACATGTACCTGAGATGCGTCTGAACCTTATCTCAGGTGGAAAGCTAGATGAAGCCGGGATGATAAACCATTTTGGTGCCGGCAGATGGAAACTCAGCCAAGGAAGCATGACTATTGCTCGCGGCAGGAAGGAAGGCTCCTTGTATATCATGCAGGGAAAGATATGCATGGGGGAGACAAATGTTGCGCAAGACGCAAGCAAAGAATTGTGGCACAAACGCTTGGGTCACATGAGCGAGAAAAATTTGGAGATCCTCGCAAAAGATCACCTTCCAAAAATAAAAGGGCAACCACTTGAATCCTGTGAAAACTGCTTAGCAGGCAAGCAACACAGAGTATCTTTCAAAAGATCAGATAATGCAAGAAGAAGAAAGCAGATTCTGGATCTTGTCCATTCAGATGTTTGCTCAACATCTGAAAAATCCCTTGGTAGAGCCAGACAACCATCGAGAAGATACTATTCAGATGAATATGTCACTCTCACTGATGAAGGGGAACCTCAAAGCTTTGTGGAAGCCATTGAGATGAATGATAATGATAAATGGTTGCAAGCTATGGAAGAAGAGATGCAGTCCCTGAAGGAGAATCAGACGTATGACCTGGTGAGATTACCAGACAGGCGAAAGGCATTGAAAAACAAATGGGTGTTCAAGCTCAAGACTGAAGAGAACAACCCAAACCCCAGATACAAAGCAAGGATTGTTGTAAAGGGGTGCAACCAGAAGAAAGGCATAGATTTCGAGGAAATCTTCTCACCAGTGGTGAAGATGACATCTATTAGAGCAATTCTCGGTCTAGCTGCAAAACTAGACTTGGAGATTGAAACATTTCGATGTAAAAACAAAGATTCTTACATGGAGACCTAGAGGAAGAAATTTATATGGAGCAACCGGAAGGTTTTGCGGAACCCGGCAAGGAACACCTAGTGTGTCGTCTCAAGAAAAGTCTCTACTGATGCAAAGCAAGCTCCAAGACAATGGTACAAGAAGTTTGATCTCTTCATGACCCAACACAATTTCAAGAAAACCTCCGCATGAGACCATTGTGTGTTTGTGAAGAACTATGAGAATGGTGAATCCATCATACTTCATTTGTATGTTGATGATATGCTCATTGTTGGGAAAGACAAGGCGAAAATAGTCATTGCTCTCAAGAAGGCATTGAGCAAGTCCTTTGCCATGAAGGATCTGGGTGCGATGAAGAAGATTCTTGGGATGAAAATCACTAGAGATCGTTCTAGAAGAATCTTGTGGATGTCACAAGAAGACTATATCAAGAAAGTTCTTGAAAGGTTCAACATGCATAATGCCAAACCTATGCATGTTCCATTACCTGGTCATCTCAAACCGAGTAGGACTCAATGTCCCGGAATGAAGAAGAAAAAGAAGAAATGAGCAAGGTGCCCTATTCTTCAAGAGTGGGTAGTCTTATGTATGCAATGGTCTCAGTACAAGACCGGACATTGCTTATCTTTGTCGGAGTTGTGAGTAGATTCCTCTCAAATCCAGGAAAGGAGCACCGGAATGCGGTGAAATGGATACTACGGTATCTGAAGGAACCGCCAAAAGCTGTTTGTGTTTTGGCAATGGAAATTTAAAGCTTCTTGGATACTCGAGATGCGAGATATGGCAGGAGATGTGGATTCCAGAAAGTCTACATCAGGATACCTGATTACTTTTGCAGGGGGAGCTATCTCTTGGCAGTCAAGATTATAAAAGTGCATTGCTTTAAGCACTACAGAAGCAGAATTCATCGCAATCACTGAAGGTTGCAAGGAGATCTTGTGGATGAAGAAGTTCCTACAAGAGTTAGGCCTGGATCAGGAAAGTTCTTTATTGCGACAGTCAAAGCGCAATCCATCTCAGCAAGAACTCGACATTTCATTCAAGGTCGAAACATATCGACGTAAGGTATCACTGGATCCGTGATGTGTTGGAAAGTAAACTACTGCAGATTGAGAAAATACACACAAAAGATAACGGGGCGGATATGATGACAAAAGCTCTACCGAAAGAGAAGATAGAAGTCTGTAAAGAAGTTGCAGGCTTAGCATCAACCCCAAACTGATTTAAGGATATTTTCCCTTTGGCTGAAGGGGGAGATTTGTTGGAATTTTCATCCAAAGGAAGTCCCACATTGTGTGGAGCTCAACTTGGAGAGCCCCCTTGAGCCTATATAAGGAAGCTTAAGGGTGTTAACCAAATCACACCAATCCTCACCAATAGAGTGAGAGATAATAGAGAGAGAGCCTCACAAGAGAGTGAGAGAAAAATATAGAGATCCTTAAGAGAGAGTTTTCTAAGAGAGAAAAATAGTGAGCCAATTTGTGAGAGTGTTATCCACAAATTGAGGATACAATATTCTTGTATTTTTTTGTATTCCCATTATTGTTATAGTGGAGGTTTAAGCGGCCTACGGGTCCCGTGGTTTTTTTCCTTGCTCACATTGAGGAGGTTTTTCCACGCTAAAATTGTCTGGTGTTGTTACACTTTTTTTTTTTACGCTTCCGCTTAATGCCTATTTTGAGTTCACAGAGGAGGGAAATTATGCAAGCATTTCCCAACAGATTGCTCTTCGTGTGGATACACTTTTGTTGTGGATAGTATTTTGGATTTGCCGGAAATTCCAGAACCAGGCGAAATCGTGCCGGAGGAAGACAATCCTGTTTCGGATGTCAATGGAGGTGCTGATTTTGAATTTTGCGGGGTTCGAGGTAAAAGCGCAGAAGAGAGTCTAGTAGTAGGTAAGGGGGTAGATGCTAGCATGGCTTGTCAACCTCCTACAGAGGGGTGTAGTGGCGGCCTGACAGGGGAAACACAAAAAAAGGGCCAAAAAGGTGGATGTATTCTAGGGGATGTTGGTTTCAGAAGAGTGAGAGATGCAAACAGAAACAGGGTGGACAGGTTGACTGGTATAACGCCTGACTACATCAGTCCTGTGGCTATCTCGGAAGAAGTAGGTGAAAAGCTTTCCTCGGTTGGTGGGTCGGTAGAAAAAGTCAAAGTCTCAGAGTGGTACTTCAGTGGGCTCGGTTAGATCATCTATTGGGCCCATTAATAAGGCGCTGTTGGGAGGAGTTAAGGGTCCAGTCAGGCGTTGTGTATCTGAGAGTGGTAGAAAAAAAACCCAGGCGTGATATGGGTGCTGGGCCTTCAAAAAATAAGGAGTTTTTATTAAGGCCTAGGTCCATCAGGAGAGGACTCATACGCTCTTACAAGTGGATGCCCTCATTAGGCTTTCTTGGTTTATGTAGGATAAAAGGTAACAAGACAGCAAGAAGTTCTGATAGGCCAAGGAATAAGGCTAGTAAAGACTAAGGGTGCGTTTGAGTAAATAACTTAACTAAGCACTTATAGCATAAGGCCTTATGGTACAAGATCTTATGCCATAAGAGCTTGAATTCAATAAGTCATGTGCGTTTGGATGCATATTTCCAAAAGCACTTATACAAAATTAAGGCGTTTGAGTACATTACTATATAAGTACTTATGGAAATTTTTTTTATAAAATTACAATAAAAATGTAATTTTAACAAACAATTTGATTGCTTCAACAAAAAAAATCAAATAATTTGAAGTATTGGTTTTTTTTTTAAGTTAATCTCAAAACATATTTATGATTAAATTTTTAGATGTTAATTTAAAATGTAATATTGTCTCATTTTGATAGAAAATAGAATATTGTTCAATAACACCAAACAAGTTGCATTACTACCATAAGTTTGAGGCACTACCATCAAACTAGAATATTGTTCAAAAATACCATCAGTTGCATTAGTACCATAAGTTAGAATTACAACCATCAAACTAGAATATTATTAAAAAATACCAAACAAGTTGCAACATAATTAAACTAGATAAATCCAGGCATCTGGTTTCTAATGGTGTCTCTGACTTGCTCCATTTGCTTAACACTTTGTTGATTTGGTTCCTCCCATGTGACTTCTTCTGATGTAGTTTCATGTACATCCATATTATACTCTAATTCAACATTCTCATCAAATAAAAGAAATTCTTCATCACCTATGTCATTCCTTCTTATGAAGTTGTGCAAAGCCATACAAGCAACAATTATGTGAGTCGCAATTTTCATTGGGAACGGAGGCATGTTGCCTAGTATCTTCCATCTAGCTTTGCAACACCCAAATGATCGTTCGATCGTGCTCCGGAGGCTAGAATGTAAATAATTGAACACTTCATTTCTTCCTCTAGCTCTTGGCCCTATTCTAAAATGAGGGAGATGATACCTAGTAGTTTTGTATGGTCCCAAGTAGCCCATAAAGTTAGGATAACCAGCATCAACAAGATAATATTTACCTGAAAATAAAGTATACAATAATTTAATATGTATTCATAATGGTGAAAAAACTTAAAAAATATATATATACAATTCATGAACCTGTAGGAGGATGTGGAAAATGCAACTCAGGCTTGCGTAAAGCTTCCATAAAGATTCTAGTATCATGTGCTGAACCCTCCCATCCTGCTAGCACAAAAGTAAAGCACATATCGAAATCACAAGCAACCATTACATTAGTTGTTGTATACCCCTTTCTGCAAGTGTACGGAATTTGATTTTCAACAGGGACTATAAGCTTCACATGAGTGCCATCTATAGCACCAATGCAATTCTTAAAGTAAGGATTATATCGGTCATCGTTGCTAATATGATGAGGAATGTCTCTAAAGGTTGGGTCAACAGGCTTTACAATATCCCTGGAAAGTGCAAGTACCGCCTTCAGAACCCGATGGAATTGTCTGGAAATAGTCTCTCCAGAATGTTGAAATCTCTCCTCCGCATTACGAATTGAACCTGGTTGTCCCAACACATATAAGAAAAGACCAACTTGTTCATGAATACCCATGCCCCTTGTTGGTTTTAGACCATAAGTCTGCAAAACATTACACAAGTGCAAAAACACATTTTTTTCATCCTGAATTGTTGATAACAACGAACCCCATGTCCATTGAGAATCTCTTGAACCCATAAATGACCTGTCAATGCAGAAGTCCTACATGGCCTCTTTTCCACATGATTCAAGAACCACTGTGCAGCATGAATTACCATCGACAACAATACCTTTCTTTTCTTCCTGCTTCGTGATAAATGACTACAATCACATGAATCATCACTATCTAACCCAGAATCAGTATCATTTGTACTAGTTGTAGACATCCTGTGCAATTTCCAAATATAAAGATAACATCATAATCATAAAAAGAAATGCATATAAACGATTAACAACATTTAATAACTTGATAAGTAATTTTTACACACATAAGTTCACCTAACAACACATAGCAAATCCAAATCAAATAAAAATAAAACAAGTCAAGGCTTCAAATAGAAATTAAACAGACCGGGAAACAACTACAAAGTCAAAGCTAGTACATAATTGATAATTCAAAGACGAGCAACATCAGCCAAAGTGTGGCTCTTGATCCAATTAAGCTGAAGGACGGGGTCATTCATTAGAACAAAGGCCTCCCTATTTGACTTGCGGTTCATTAGTCTAATACCTATTATATGAGTCTCCCCGCCATACTCCAACCCCGGCAATTGTTTAAGCATATCCATGCATTCAGCCAACGTAGGAACATTGCTAACATTGCTAACACTGGCACTAGTAGCAGAATTTTCAGTGTTCAAACTTTCAATTATGCGATCGAATTGCTCACACATTCGATGCCTGACACTACCTCTCTTGTTATCCCTCCCACCCCTTTTCCTCTTGGACCTTTGACTAGAAGGACTTGGATCGATTGTGGGGTCTTCAATCCTCTCATATTCTTCCTGAACACCACGCTCCTCGGTCATTGGTGCATACCTTTCACTACTATTTTTTCTTGCTTCTTCCTCTGGGTCTTGAGATGGTGCATATGCACCAGTACCAATAGCCACAGTATCCTTAAAAAGGATCTCCATTTCATTCAAATTTCTTAGACCTTCCTTTCTGAATTTTGCAAACTCGGGATAAACCTAAGATAAAAGTACTTCAAATTAGTAAATACTTTAAACATATAAACAAATATATAAATATATAATTACATCAAGGATATCAAATTACCTTAATCTTTTCATCCCACCAAGAATCAGTAGCAGCAATTGTCCCCTTACTGTGATCCATTCCAAGTCCAGTCTCCAATGTTCTGAGTTTTTCCCACGTCTGCCACTCTTTTCTCAAAATATCCCATTTATTTTTCATTTGCTTTTGCTCATAACATAACCCTGATTGTTCATTAAAACTCTTGATCAAGTTTGCCCACCCCGCTTTGTTAAAGTGAGCGTGTGGCCTATTCCCGCACCGTACTTGTTCAATACAACACTTAAGAAATAATTCATTATTTTTTTCATTCCAATCTGCCTTGGGTCGTTTTCCATTACCACTACCATTTCCATTCCCTTCAACTGGGTTTGAAGACATCTTAGAGGCAATTCTAACACAATATAAATACACAGCATTAAGAATATCATCTAATTTCGTAAACTACATAAAATAAGAAAGAATGAGAAGTGAAATTGCAAACTAAGCTGGAATATAGTTCCCCTCATACTTAAACATTGACTACAAGCTCATTGGCTTAGATGAAATAATTTATTTATAGAACTATTTAGAATTGTGAATGTAATAACAACTAGCATTAGTTTGTAGAGTTTGTGCAAAAAGAAGAACCATATATCCATATATTTTACTCACTTTTCTTATCTTGGTTCCACATTCGTATCATTTGCACTAACAAAGATACACTGAAAGTCTGAAACCTCTTATTTCTTTTTGACCCCTTCCACTCCCAGCCACTCAAAAAAATTAACAATTAAATAAAAGAAAAGGTTTAGGCTATGGTTTAAATCACTACAATGACTCTGGTGGTTTTATAATTTTTGGGTATGTCCCTGATGTTAATTACTACCTAGATATGGAATTATTATGGGACAACAGAAATTTTGAGTCAACCCTTCATGTGGGGTTTAAATAAAGTATCAGCCTGTGAGGTTAGGCAGACTTAAAGCTGCAAAATAGACCCAATTTCATTAATATGATTTTTTTTATAGACAAATGTTAATGTTAATATTTTTTGTTAGTGGGTGAAGTTTAAACCCTCAACCTCCTTAACTCCCCCAGATTTATATGAAATTGCATGTAACATTATTTCATAATTTACCTTAGGGTATATTAGCAATATTTATTGAATTATAATTGCCTAGATGCCAACCAACATCTCCAATCATAATGTCTTTTTCACTTTGTTGCAGCTTTTTGGAGTTTTGGGGATGTATCACCACAAACCTTTAACGAAACAATATACTAATACATCAAGTGGCACACAATAATTATAACCAGATTGGATTTTAGAAATTATCAAACTCCACTACATATTATTCTACATTATGTGTATTGTATATGGCTTCACTAGAGAAACCTTTAAAAAACTGGGGCGTTTTTTATGTATCATTTTCTAGCATAAAATCATGTGTGATAGGATATTAATTGTCTACTATATAACACCAATTTTTGGACCAAGGAAAAAAAAAAAGTTCCTCTCTTAGAACGTCTCATTATCATCATCATAAGCAGAGAAAAGGTGCAGGAGCTTGTGTAATAATTGCAGAGCACAAGTTCATGTTATAAGAATTAAATCCCTCCATCTATATATGCATGACACACAGCGTTTTTCAAATGGTGATGTCCACATGAAATGTTGTAGCAAGAAAGAATGAACAAATTCAAGAGAATCAAGGAGAAAAAACAGCATGAACGAGTCGAATGACAATAAATGGAAGTAATTTCAAATTATGTAACATAAACAGATCAACAGCAAAACATCAACAGATCATCTAATCTCAGCAAAACATCAACAGATCATCTATTCTCTCTGATAAACAGCAAAACATCAACATAAACAGATCAACAGCAAAACATCAACAGATCATCTAATCTCTCTGATAAACAGCAAAACATCAACATCAAAACATCAACAGCAAAACATCGAATCTCTCTGATAATTTTTTTTGACATAAACAGATCATCTAACAGAGGGGAGGGAGAAGGGGAAATGGAGAAGGGGAAAGGGAGATACAGGGAAGGGTGAAGGGAAAGGGCGAGAAAGGGAAACAGAGAAGGGAGAAGGAGGAGCTCAGATTCAAGGAGGAGAAGGGAGAAGGGAAAGGGAGAGAGAGATACCTTCGTGGATGGCGTTGCTCAACAGATCTCGCTGGCGGAAGGCGGAGCTCGGAGGAAGGCGGCGCTCGGAGGAAGGCGGCGCTCGCTGGCGGAAGGCGGCGCTCGGAGGAAGGCCGCGATCGTTGGTGCAAAGTCGAAGTCGCAATGGGTCTCTGATCGAAGTAGAAGAAGAAAAGGAAAAAAGAAAGAAAAAGGAAGGAGGAGCTCAGAAGTAGAAGAAGAAAAAAGAAAAACGAAGGAGGAGGCGAGGAGGAGGAGGCGAGGAGCTCTGGTCGAAGCAGAAGAAGAAAAGGAAAAAACGAAGAAGGAGGCGAGGGGCGAGGAGCTCGTCGAAGCAGAAGAAGAAAAGGAAAAAAACGAAGAAGGAGGCGAGGAGCTCGTCGAAGTAGAAGAAGAAAAGGAAAAAAAGAAAGAAAAACGAAGGAGGAGGGATTCGAAGGGTGAAATGTTCGCTCGCTTGCTCCGCATAAGGAGCTTTTTATTTTTTCATAAGCTAGTTTCCCTGACTTATGAGAATAAGGTAAAAACAACTTATGAAATGTCACAAGTTCTTTTGATAAGTTGTGACAAACACGTGTCATAAGAGCTTATGACAGAAGATAAGTCATAAGGAGCTTATTTAAGCTCTCACAAACGGGGCCTAAAAGGCTTGGGGGGCATAAGAAACAACTATAGGAGTGTGAGGATGAAATCTCCACTTTCTCTTCATCTGTTGATAGGCATGAGCAGAATCCAGAGTCGGTGATTGTGCCTTCTTCTGATGAAGCTGAATCCAGAACTGATCATCTCCTGCTTGACTATTCTGAACAACCGATTTTGGTGCCTCAATCGCATTCTTCGTCTGTTTCAATGGCAGATCAGATCGAGTCTCCTAGCTGTAATTTTCAGCAGCACATGCCAGTGGGAAAGGCTATCCAAGTGGCTTATGGTCAAGCAAATACGATGGGAGCTGGGATTAGTGGTGTTTCAGTCTCGGATTCCGATATCCGTAAATGTAATATAAAGGTTGCTGGAAACAAAAATGAAAGCTTTGCTCAGAAGGTTTGGGGGATTTGTAAATTATTGGGTGTTTCTTTCTCCGGAAATGTGGAAGAATTGGAAAAGAGAGATCATGCACAGATTGCAAAATCAAGTGATAAGGCTGGTGTTTTTATTAAGTTTGCATCTTTAAATATTAGGGGTTTGGGGGGGAGGATTAAGAAAAACAGAATCAGAAGGCTAGTTAAGGAGGATCATTTAGATTTTTTGGTAATACAGGAAAGAAAAATGGAATTTGTTGATGAGGCTCTGTGTAAATTGATTTGGGGATCTCAGGATGTTGGCTGGGTGTTTCTTCCTTCTAATGGCAATTCAGGGGTAATCATCAGTATGTGGAATTCCACTGTTTTCTCTATTCAATTTCAGTTCTATGGTAATGGTTTCTTGGGAGTTACTGGTGTCTGGTTAGAAACAAATTCTTTGTGTACTATTGTTAATGTCTATTCTTCATGTTGTCCTGAGGTCAAGAAGTCTATGTGGAAAGATATAGTTATGTCAAAAAATGGATTCGGTGGTATTTTGTGGTGTGTCTGTGGTGACTTTAATGCTGTCAAGTGTAGATCTGAGAGGAGGGGTGTTAGCAGCCTATCTCATGTGTAGGAATATACTGATTTTACTAATTTTATTGAGGAATTGAATCTTACAGATGTGCTGGTGCTTGGCAAACGTTTTACTTGGTTCAAGTTGGATGGTTCGGCGATGAGTAGAATTGATAGATTCTTACTGTCAGATGGTTGGATTAATCTTTGGAGGATCGTTGCTCAGTGGGTATGTGACAGGGATGTTTCAGATCATTGTCCAATCTCTCTTAAAGGTGAAAATGCTAATTGGGGGCCTAGACCCTTTAGGTTCAATAATTGTTGGCTACAATATCAGGATTTCTTTCGTTTTGTGGAGGATTCTTGGGCTGGTTTTAAGGTTTCTGGTAGTCGTATTTATTCTTTCAAAGAAAAGGTTAAAAATCTGAAGTTGAAGATCAAGGAGTGGAATGTAGAGGTGTACGGTAACCTTGATCTCAAGATAAACAGGCTGGTTGAGATGTTAAATGAGTCAGATGCAATTGCTAGTGGTAGAGCTCTCTCCTTGGAAGAGGTTGAAGATAGGAGGGGTCTCACTGAGGATCTTTGGAGCTACCAGAAACAGAAGGACAATCTTATGTACCAGAAGTCAAGAGTAAAGTGGCTAAAAGAGGGTGATTCGAATTCTTCGTTCTTCCATTCTTATGTTAACTATATGAGGAGGAAAAATAATGTTAATGAGAAGGCGTGGATGAGGTTAAAGAATAAGTGTTCTCCCATTTTATTTCTTTGTATTCCAATCAACAGAGTGTTAGGCCGAATCTGGATGGGTTAGTTTTCAACTCCTTGTCTCATGAAGAAAATCTGAGGTTATGTGCTCCTTTTTCTAAGGAGGAAATAAAGAAATCAGTTTGGTCTTGCGATTGTGACAAAATTCCAAGCTCGGATGGATTTAACTTCACTTTTCTGAAGAAGTTATGGTCTTCCATTGGGATTGAGGTTTGTCTTTTGGTGGAGGAGTTTTTTTCTAGCTCTAGGTTGCCTCCAGGGATTTGTTCCTCTTTTGTTCCTCAAAAAGTGAGTGATTTTTGACTGATTTCTTTAATTGGTTGTATTCACAAAGTGATTTCTAAGCTCTTGGCCTCAAGATTAAGGTCTGTCATTGGTGGCTTAATTTCTTCGTCTCAGTCGGCTTTTGTTGCTAACAGATAGATTTTAGATGGGATACTGACTATTAATGAGGTTGTGGGTTTGGTAAAGAAATATGGCTCTGACTGCTTCATTATGAAGGCGGATTTTGATAAGGCCTACGACTCGGTCAAATGGAATTTTGAGGTATATGTTGAGAAGAATGGCCTTTGGTGAATTATGGATGTCTTGGATGGAAGCGTGTGTCTTCTTAGGGAAGGTTTCTGTTCTTGTTAACGGTAGACCTACTAAAGAGGTGACTATGCAAATCGGGCTCAGACAAGGTGAGCCTTTAGCACCATTGCTATTTCTTATTGTGGCGGAGGATCTCGGTTGTCTGATGAGACGTTCTGTTTCTCAGGGTTTGTTCTCTGGTATTGAGGCGGACACTTCCTTTGTTTTGTCTCATTTGCAGTATGCCGATGACAAACTACTTATTTGAAAGGTAACCTTCGATAATTTGTGGGTCATTAAAGCGGTGCTTAGGAGCTTTGAACTTGTATCGGGACTTAAAGTCAATTTCTTCAAGAGCTGCCTTTTCGGGGTAAACGTTGGGGATCATTTTCTATCAGTGGGTGCATCTTTTCTGTGTTGTTTGAGGGATAAACTTCCCTTCTTATATTTGGGGCTTCCCGTCGGGGCCAACCCGCACCGTGTCTCTACTTGGCAACCAATTATAGAGGTGATGGGAAGGAGACTTTCCAGTTGGAAATCCAGGAGGCTCTCTTTTGGTGGTAAAATTGTGTTACTTAAGTCGGTTGTCTCAAGCATTCCTTTGTACTACTTGTCTTTCTTCAGGGCTCCGAGAAAGGTGCTAAAAATTCTTATTGGGATCCAGAGATCTTTCCTGTGGGGTGGTGGTAGGGGGATATGTTGGGTGAGTTGGATCAAAGTTTGTTTACCGAAGACGCTAGTTGGTTTGGGCGTTAAACACTTAAGATGTATTTAATCTCAGTTTGCTTGGGAAGTGGAGATGGAGAATTCTTGTTGACTTGGAGGCTGTTTGGAGTCCTCTTCTTCATAGTAGGTACGGTGTTCCTAATTTGGAAGGAAGAAATTGGACATCCAGGAATTCTTCCCAGTGGTGGCGGGATCTTTGTGCTATGGACAACGATAAATCTGCACCCTCAAATTAGTTCTCAAAAGGTGTTGGTAGGGAGGTTGGAGATGGGGTAAAAACAAAATTTTGGCAGCAAGCTTGGTTTGGAAATACTCCCCTTAAAATTGTCTTTCCAAGACTTTATTCCTTGGCCTGTGATAAACATTGCTTCATAGCTGAGTTGGGGCGGTGGGATGGTGAGGTGTGGAGGTGGTGTTGGCGGTGGAGAAGGAATTCCTTTTTTCTGGATAGCGGAGGAATTCAAAATTTTTTGCAGACACAATGACTGGTGCGTGCATCAGTAAGGAGAAAGAGGATAGGTGGGTATGGAAGGTGAGTTCTTTTAAGGAATTTACGGTTAGGGAGACGTACAACTTCTTATTGTCTAGTTCTCCTTTATTCTCTTTACCTCTTTTGGAGGATGATGCTTTCAAAAACTTTTGGAAGTGTTATGCTCAAAATAAGATCATTGCTTTCTCTTGGAAACTTTTGTTGGATCGCCTTCCGACTCGCCTTAATCTTTCTCACAGGAATGTAATTAATGTTCTTAATAACAGTAACTGCGTCTTTTGTGATGGTGTCTCTGAATCTGCTAACCACTTGTTCCTCCATTGTTCTTTTGCGGCTGAGGTGTGGAGCTTTGTCTATAGGTGTCTCGGATTCCCAATTGTCTTGCCTGCCGACAACATTGGCCATTATCTTCTACATCGTGGGATTTTCAAAGGTAGGAAGCTAATGAAAGCAAAGAGTTTATTTTGGCATTCCACGGTTTGGTCAATTTGGTTGCTCAGGAACCAGGTGATTTTTAAAAATGAAAGGGTTGATTTTATGTCCATTGTTGAGCTGATAAGGTTGAGATCTTGGTCCTGGTACAAATCCTATTGTGGTGTGCCTAGTTATAACTATTAGGAAATATGACATCCATTGGAGGAGTAAAGAAATTGAGAGAAAGTATGAATGTGAAATTGATAGAATGAGTCAATTGATTACAAAGAGATTAAGTCTTTATATTGGCTAATGATCTAGCAACTAACTATCAACTAACTAACCATATCTCCAATTAACTATATCTCCAATAGTCCCCCGCAAGCTGGAAGTGCGGATTAGCAAATCCAGCTTGGGGTGTACAACATAATGCAAGAAAAAGAAAGAACAATGAATGAAAATTACAAATGTATAAACCTAACTACATTGGTTAATCAAGAAAAGCCTAACACTGATATAGGTAACGGCCGAAGTTCATAGATCTGAGAAGTCTTCAACCTTCTTTTGGGCTTCGTCGATCTTCTTTCAGTGTTTCCCCGTCATTCGTTCCAAAAGCAAATGAATTTTGCCAGAATGAACATTGGCAAAAGAATGAAATTTGTATATGAAATGAGCTGACTTGCTGGAATTAACATCAGTCAAGAGTTGCTCCAAAATGGGCTATTTAGCCTCCAAATATCAATAATGAGTCGACTCGTTAGAATTAACTTAGTCAAAAGTCGCTCTAAAATGGGCTTGTTAAGCCTCATGAATTTCAATGCCAATTTTAGACAAAATGCTTAACCACCATCATGGGCAGAAGCAAGAAAATATTATGAATGTTTAACCACCACTATGGACAGCATAAGAATCAAATATCAATGTTACTTAACCACAAAGGCTTACTTGCAGCAATATTAAAATATTAAAAAATTGGGCATTGAAAGAAACACCAAGAACCAGAAATTTTGCTATTACTTAGCTATGGCAGCAGGAGCATTTTGGTCAAAGTGGAACCTTGGACGTTGACCTTCACTATCATTATCACGTATTTGAAGTTTGAGTCTTGTGCTCTTGAAAATTCCTTCCTTCTAGATGCTTCTTATTTTGCATAATTGCATCTAATTCTTGGTCTGGTTTATGATCTCCGTGACTTTGTTTTGTTGAGCTTTGTAACAGCATCTGATATATCCTTCCACATGCGCTTCTTGAGTTGGTCATAGTCTATGTCAACTTCATTATCATCTTGTGCATGGGGGGAAAAATAAAATTCAAGGAGGATGATATCTCTCTGATATCATATTAAGAAATACGACATCCATTGGAGGAGAAAGGAAATTGAGAGAAAGTATGAATGTGAAATTGATAGAATGAATCAATTGATTATAAAGAGATTAAGCCTTTATATAGGCTAATGATCTAGCAACTAACCATCAGTTGACTAACCATATCTCCAACGATCTATATCTCCAATAATAACTTTGCCGATTGGTGTAATTGTCCCACCGGGTGTATTTCGTGATCTTATGGCTTACATCTGTGTGGTTCCACTGCTGTGTTGCGCTTTTTTTCCTTGGTGTTTTTTTTAGCTTTTGTGGTGGATCGCTTTTGGTTGGGGGCTGCAGTTTTGTTTTAGCAGGTTCACTATGTGGCACTTATTTGAGGTTCTAGTGGATCCTTGTGGCAACGGCTGGATATTCTTGAAGTTGGAGATTTTGTTCTTCTGATTTTATCTTTGGCGAAGGTTTCTTAATTTCTTTGTGAGCTGATGTAATGGCAGGGGCTTATGCACGTGTGATCCTATGATGTTCTCTGTTCTTGTACAAAGCTTTGTTCATAGGTTCAGTGTATCTCATTTTTTGGTACCCATGGTACCTTCTTAATATAATTATGCTTATAAAAAAAAATGGCCACGGGGGACTTAAGCTGGTCAGATTGGCTTTATATATGTTATGAGGTCAATGTTTTGAGGGATTTAGTTGGATGAAACCAAATTTTCAGCTTTTTTGTACGTGATGGTCATGTGATTATATTTGTAATTGGGACTTCAATTTGTTGTTTTTGTGTCTATTTGGGAAATCATCATTTATGTTTTTGGGCCTATGACTGATGCACGGCTCCACTGGTTTCTTGGGTATAAATCAGCTCTCGGTTTATTTTGAGGAGGACATGTATTGGTTTTTTATGGTCTTTTTTTTTTTTTTGGAATTCATGATCGGAGATATTTGTGTATTTGAATCTGTAGACAATATCATTTCTACATAGTTTTTTCATTTTTTTCTTCTTGTAAACGGGTTTGAGCACCCCTTGTACTATTCATTGACATACTTTTGCTTCTAAAAATATATATTAAAGGATAGTTTAGTAATTATAACTAATTTTTTTTACATAAATCAAGACAATTAAACTAAATTTACTAACTTCCTTAATAAGTGTGAAATTAGTTATTTTTGCTTATAATTGAATCCGGAGGTAGTACTATATAGTAAAAAAATGATAAAATTGAGCTAAATTTTTTTAAAATTATTTATAGCGGCTAAATAAGTTAAAGTGATATACTTGTTTACAATGATGACTGTATAGTTCTTCCAGACTGAATATACCGTTCTCGTATTTCCTAATTTAGCTAAAAAAAATTACATGACTTGAAGCCAAGAAATCAAATTAAAAAGTTTTTAGAGCTCTAAAAGCGACAACTATAATAACAAAAAAAATTATTTGTTTAACAATTTTAAATATTTCAAAATCCACTTTTTATATATATATTTTCTTTTCTCTGGAATTTGAAAGTAAAACTAATTATAGAAGCACTTGTAGATATCGTTTACACACTAAATTAATGATATCAATGTTTAGAAATGTTAAATAAAATAACGCATGTCTATCAAAGGGAATGCCAGACAAAAGTTTTTTTTATAATAAAAATATATATAAGAACCGAGTACTAAGGGTATCCAAAATCATATATAGACGGACAATAATTACCGTTCTTGCCAAGGATTTGTTATCTCGGCTCAGTGAAATTGAACTTGTTATCTTTTGTCATTCTCCATTCCTACTGCCTCTACTTATAATAGGCTCTGTATTTACCTTCCACAATCGGGTCTCTTCACTCTCGGATAGTCGTTGCCACCTTGGTAATGATAGTCGGACGACGGGTATTAATACTTGCAGTTATCTTTCATTCATGAGTTGGTCGTTCAGTCGTTATATGTTTCGTCCTCTGACTATTCGATTTCTCCATGTGATTTATCTAACTCTTGGGCCTCTAACTAGTCAAGAGCTCAACCTCGAATGCCAAGTCTTTTACTTCTCGGTCCAAATCTCTGTTGGATCCATGTTGCTAATGAAGAAGGCCCCAAGTATACAAAGTCGGCCCGAATATGTAACTCGGGCTCTCATAACAATTATAAATGAGGAAGAGCAACTATAACTATTACAACAACCAAAAGCAAAAAAAAGCCATAAGATTGCAAAATAGCTGCAGACCCACCCCCCTCCACCAATTAATCACATGTTGCACGGTGGAAAGAAAAATGGAAAATATTTTTTAATATGTTTTTTATAAGCAAAATATATTAGTTTACAGGATACACAGATACTCTAATCCGTATACAAATTCAAAGAAGAGTAAGGAAGAAATCAATGTCACTGAAATACTAGAAAATGACTAGTAGTATTAGTATTACAAAAAAACTAACCCCTAATAACCCAACAAACCCGATGTATAAACTCAAAACGTCACGTCACCATCTTAAAGACCTTATAACCCCTATCAACCATTTTCATTGTATTTATTTTAAAGTGTTACGTTTCACTCTCCTTCATATTATATTAATTAAACAAAGACATTACTGCTTTAGTTCTCTTATTTCCAATGCTTTGTATTCTGTTAGGTGGGTTAGTATTTATATAGAAACGTAGCAAACTAGTGAGATCAGAGAGAAAGATCATGCGCGAGTCTCTGGGAAGGGCAACAACTACAACTTAGATAATCAACAACATCACCACCGGCAAAACGGCTATCAAAGACTATTACAAGGGCTCCACCTCGTTTTATTTCACCAATTTACCCGAGAACTATGGCGTTGAAGAAATGTGGAAAATCTTCCTAAAATGGGGAAGGGTGATCGACATTTATATTCCTAACAGGAAGGATAGGACTGGGAGAAATTTTGGTTTTGTAAAATTTTTGGACGTCCAAAATCCAAAAGAGCTAGAGGCCAACTAGACAACAGCTGGATTGGTGCTTACAAGCTGAGGGTTAATACTCCAAAATTCGTTAAGGGCTCTTACATGAGTGTAGTGAAGAGGGGTCCTTCATTTAAGGAAGTTGCTCGGTTTGGAAGGTTTGGTGCTAACAATAGGAGTTTTGCAAATGCTGTGGTTGGTGGGAGAAGAAATGACCCTCTCAGAAATGGTAACACTCATACTAAAGCACCCTTTAAAGGAAAGACTTGGACATGCATTGTGTTTCACGTCTCGGAGGAGGAAATGGATTGGCTTAAGGGGTCATATGTGGGAAAAACAATTGATCCAGAAGGACTGTTGTGTCTCAAAAAGAAAAATCAGCTTGAAGGCATACTATCAGTGACTTTAAAACCAATGGGGGGATTTCGGAGTTGTTAACTGGGATCGATGGTCAGAATCTGGAAGTTGCTGTTGAGGAAAATAGGGTCGCCTTCTCAAGGTGGTTCACTGAGATACGACCATGGGAACCAAACTTGGTGTCTAGAGAGAGGTCGATCTGGTTAAAGGTTCTTGGGGTGCCAGCTCATGTGTGGCATGAAGACCTCTTCGGGAAATTAGTTCTTCCATTGGGGAATTTCATCACCATTGATGATTCAACCAAAGACAGTTAGATTCGATGTGGGCAGGGTGCTTATTGTAACACTCCGCTTTTCGTTAAGTGCCTTGTTATATGTTTGTTTGGTTGTTTAAGCTTTGGGTGTTGGCTTAGAGTTGTTGGTTAAGGGCTAAGTGGGATTTTCAGCTTAAAAGTCTCTTTCTGGTGCATGAACACGACCGTGCTTGGGATCAAGCACGTCTCGCTGACGTTGAGTTGAGAACTACAAGAAAATCAGCTTTTAGCGTCGGCCAAAAGCCCACGCTACAAGGCAAAAGCCGTCGCTAACGGCCACTTTAGCGTCGGCTTTGCATCGGTGTCGTGGTCGACGCTAAAAGCCTCGACGCAACGTTTAGCCTCGCAAATGATGGCCGACGCTAAAATTAGCGTCGGCTAAAAGTCGACGCTAAATGGCAGCAAAGACAATAGGGAATGACCGAAGCCGACGCTTTGTTAGAGCAGTTTAGCGTCGGCCTAAGCCCACGCTATTTCAGATCATTTTAGCGTTGGCTTGGCCTTCACTAATTTACTTTGTTATAGCGTAGGCTTTAGCGTCGGCCAAGCCTACGCAAATAATGTTTTTTTTTTAAATTTTTTTTATTAAGTACCTCTTCCACCAACTTTGTTTTCCAGTCTGACTATTGTCTGGTAGATCAATGGGGTGGCTCTCAAGTGTGCACAGGTCAAAGCGATCCTCGTACATTGACACAACTTTGTCCATGTTGTGGCACAACCATTGGTTCAAAGCCACCTGATTCAGGGGTATCACTGAAAGTCTCAGTGAAATCTCATCCAAATTTAAAATAAATTGTAAAAAATGTTTAAAAAGTGTACATCTGCAAAAGGAATATTTTTTTCATTATCTTCCACATTACAGCCAAACTTTCTCCTCACATAGCATGACACTTTCCATTTGACTCCCCCATTTCTCGATGGTCCAAAAAAGAACCTGAAACTCTCTCAATTTGCCTAGCACTGAATTCCTAATGACAGACAGTTAACAAAGCCCTAATTCTAAAAAAATTAGGGCGATCACTAATTCAACACAAAATAGGACAAGCTGAAACATTAACGCCACCAATAATATATTGATGACAACCAGCATGATTGACATTATGGTAAAAGGAACATAATGTTAAAAGAATATTTACTGATGATGCAGCAAACACGAGGAAGGCCAAAGGCGCATTCAAATAACATTCAGTTTGCCTTCAAAGAGTTTTAATTAATAAGTGAAGAACCAACGAAACAGAAATGGAGAAGAATGAATCTTTATTGAATGCAGAACAGAAAAAAGAACAAGAATATGAGAGAAACTCTCCTCCAAGGGTTTCCCCTTTCACACTAAGCCTTTGCTTAGTTCTACAAACTAACAAAATCTGAATGCCCTCTCCCTTACTCTCTTCCCCTATTTATATAGTTGAACCTTCTAACTAACTAACTACCTATTACAATTCTCCTTATATGCTAATTGGCCTGGGCCCTAACAGAAGCACAGACCAACAACAACCAAAGCCTTTTCCCCCACTAGATCATGTGCTCTCACGTTAACTTTTAAAGGTTGTTATAATCTATATAAATATGGCCCACACACATAGTGCATAACATGTTATAAAACCTAGGCTACAAATTAGTGATTTCCAAGGTGTCGTTATGCTTGGTAAGATGACTAAAAAATTGTTCATGTATAAGTAACCATGACTGAATGAGAAAATGCAAATTGTCAATATACCTTGCCTCTTCCTACAGCAATGGAATATTTGGGAAATAAAAGTAAAGGGAAGATAAATAGAGAATGGGGACAGTTCCAGCACAACTGTTTTTAGAAAAAGATTTCTGCTATAGTTCCTGACCACATTGTGCAAAGGGAATGGAAAATGTTATTGAAAGTGAATAATTACAATTTATAGAAAAAAAGAATTACTTTGACAAACCACAATTAAAACTTTTTACTAAAGAAAATCAGCCACAACTTGGAAGACCAGAAGGGAAATGATCAGTATGGGTAAACAGCAGCAACAATAATATCTAACCATAAGCTTGAAATTTGAAAAATACACTTTTTGAGTACCTCATTTCGTAACTTTTGGAGTTCCCTAGTGGACAAAGCACAGAATGACATGTCCAAGCTATTTGTTTTACTTGACACATCACTATCAACAGAAATAAACTCCAGATATATGCTTGCAACCCCATCTGCTAGAGCTATCACTAAATCTTCCAATATGGAAATCCCGTGCAAAGCAAATAAACAGGAATCATAGCAGCAATCCTCCCTGATATAAGATGGATGACTGGTGAGGGTCTTATATCAAAAGACTATAAAAAAAAAAAAAAGAAGATAAATTTTATAAGTTATGGTGGATCAAAAGAAAAAATTATGACATGGTCTTGGTCTCATAAAATATGCTAAAAACAAAGAGGAAGGTTAACAACTCCAATATGGACATTCATAATTAATACAAAACAGGTTTTCCTTTGTAGGCAAGGCAAAATCTATAAGCCAAGGCTTTCAGAAATCATGCAGTGGCTTATACACCAGATATCCCACTGGACAAACAACATTCTTTTCCTCTTTTTTCACCTTGAAACATTTTTTTTGCAGTACGTACACCTTGTAACATTTTTCACAATAAGGAAAGAGAACATGAAACTAAAATCTTTCTTTCCTTTGCTTATGCTTCAGTGAAAAAATATACAAAAGATAAAACAAATGATAATATCAAAGGATTAGGAAGCCCTTATGAGTCATGACATGACAACAGACGGAGTTTGCTTGCAAGAAAACTACCCTACAAGTTCTGTGCCAATTGGCAACTCACCTAAGCTACCATTCATGTTATTTGGAAGAAAAGCATTGACCGAATAGAAAAGCATTGAGTAAAGAAAAAAATAGAAAATGATGAAGAGTTCACCGGAGAGAACCAACAGATCTGGATATGCTTGAGGGATTATTAACCTGGAAAACAAATACAAATTGATAATAGTATTTAAAAATTGTAAAAAGAGCTTATACCTACTTAATCGCATTGGCATGCATTTTTTTAGTTCAGTAATAAACTACATAGGGAAAAAGATTTAGGAATAACATGTAAAGAGAATCAAACTTTACAATTGATTTTTTATTTCATGAAAACAGATTAATGCCCAGTATTGTAATTAAATTCAAAATTCCCAATCCATCCATATACTATAAAAAAGCAAGTAATGTATTAAAGAGTTGTTAGGATATCACCGAAAATAGTTCATTGCAGTCTTTAAGGTTTTTTCAAATAAATTTTGTAAAGAATAAATGTATCTCCCACTTTAGACTTGTTCACACTCTTGAACACTTTTGCTAAAAAAAAGTATGGTAACTGAAATATATTTAGCTAGTAAACACATTTCAAGCATTTATTAAAACAAATCCAATGCTCATCCTAAGGAGTCAAAAACCTAGATTATACAACCATGACAAAATATATGCATATATATTGAAAGGAGAAAATAAAGACAATGCCTGCCTCTTCCTCAACTTGCTGAAAAGCAGCCCAAAGCAACCTTAACTTTGGACCCTCAGCAACTGCATTTAAACTCAAGGGTCGACTGGCATTTTGAGCTATTCACTGGATATTGGGAAAGAGCATGTCAATCTCATTGATGAGAAGATTGAAAAACTGATCTATAGCGGACAGCTTGATGCTAAAGAGCTAGATAGGTGTTTACCAGGCAGCTCTAATTACTCTTAATGTTGAAGAAACAAACATACAAACTTGTAGTTTTCCAATAACCAAGTACCAAGATGCATATGATATGTAAAAACATGCATTTGCAAGACTCACTGAAGAAATAGGTAAACTTGTAATTGCTTCTTTTATTTTTTCAGATTGGCTGTTGTGTCAATGGCTGGACTTGCAGCAGAAGGTTTAAAATATGATAAGGTGGTTGGTCAATCTGCTGATCTCTTTACTCTCCAGGTCTGAGATCTCTATTTCTGTAAGATATGGATATTATTACTACTCACCATCTCAAATAAATAAAAATATCTGTTTCCCTACAGAGGCTAAAAAACAAGCAAAGCCACAACTCAAAGAAAGATCAAAGAACAAAATCTCACTAGATGGGCCGTATGTTCTTCTAACACAACAGCTATGCACAACATTATATATTATGTTTGTAACAATTTGAACAAAGCCAGGAATTCATGTATCCCCAAATTTATGCATTTAATTATAAGAAACTAAGATTTATCCTAATAGGATAAATTTATGCATTCCCAAATTTATGCATAACCTTTTCCAACTTCAATCATTTAATTAGAAGAAACTAAGATTTATCCTATTCTTACCACAATATGTGTGACCTTGTGCATCATATTATATGAAGACCATCTAGTGTACGAAATATGATATATAGGAATAGGAATAAACGAAAATCAATTGAAACGGACCTGATCATGAAAGGTAAAACACAAGCACGAGCACAAACAGAGGAAAGGTAAGGTAAAGCTCAGAGCAAAATTAAACCAATCCCATTTCCACCATATAAGTGAACATATGTATCCATCACATTGTCAAACTCAACAAATTTGAAACATGAAAAATGAACAATCCCTCACAAAATAAGCATTCAAATAAGAAACAACCCAAAGTTTCAAAATACCAAGAGGGTTAGAGCCCTTACCTCATTTTGCACAAACCCTAAGTCTTAGAGAAAGAATCTCCTCATTAGCTCTCCTTCCTCGTGTTTCCATCGTGGCTCCAAAGCTCCCTCTACTCTCCCTTTCACTCTCACTTTTTTTCCGATTTTTTTTTTACGTTAAGGCAAAAATGGAGGAAAGGGAAAGAGACCCGAGGAGATGTATCAACAGAGAGGAAAGCAAGGGGCTTGACAGTGATGATGCGGCAAGCAAGGGTGGGCGTCGTGGACGGTGACGGGGCGCGACGGAGCTGGGGTGACGGCGGACGGGTGACTGGACGACGTCGTGCGGGGGCTGGGCGGAGGCGGCTTTCACAGATCTGCGGTTGGTCGTGCGTGGAGGTGCTGCAGCGAACGGAGGAAAACGAAGGTCAAGCGGTTCAAGGTGGAGTCCGCGATTGAGATTACGGAGGTGCGGTGGTTTTGTCGTGGTAGGACGGGGCGCGGAGGACCGGTTCTGAGCGGTGCGGCGGGATTGTGCGGCTGCGATGATGGTGGCT
Organism: Sophora flavescens; assembly: GCA_030762895.1. NCBI lineage: Eukaryota > Viridiplantae > Streptophyta > Magnoliopsida > Fabales > Fabaceae > Sophora > Sophora flavescens. The sequence goes on from CM061062.1 coordinate 107,027,395, forward strand.
GAGTGAACAGTGATGAAGAGAACGAACCAGATGCGAGGGATGAAGAGATAGGTCGCGTGGTGATCTTCTCCACTTCGAGCGGCGGCCAGGAGGCGTTACCGCGGTGGAGCACGACAGAAACGGTCCCGCGATGGCGAAAAGAGGAGAACGGTGGCATTGAGGGACGACGAAACAAGACTGGAACAATGGGACCAGAGAACCAGAGAAGAAATTCGCGACGAAGGAGAGAGGGGAACGATGGTGGCGAAACAGACACGGGCGATGGCGGTGAGATGGAGGAGAGAGAAAAATGATTTAGGGATTTGAAGAAGAAAAAAAGATAGGAGATGGGAGAGTGAAAGTATGCGGGGGAAAAAAAGAGCCAGGAAGATGGAGGTGTTACAGAGAGAAATAGAGAAAGAGATAAAGGAAAGATAGCGTCGGCTTGGCCCACGCAAAATGTCTTAAAATAGCGTCGGACTGGCCCACGCAAAATTGAATCCAAAGTAAAAAATAAAATAAAATCGGGTAACAGTATTGTGTCCATTTTGCATCAACTTGGCCGACGCTATAGCGTCGGAGTCGTGGCCTACGCTAATAGTTCGACGCTAAATCGTGACTTTCTTGTAGTGAACGCCCGTGCTCAATAGGGTGCACGATCGTGCTCGAGTGTGAACCGCATCTCGGAGGCGCTAAGTTGAGCACGACCGTGCTCAAGATGGAGCACGACCGTGCTCAAGATGGAGCACGACCGTGCTCGCCTCCAAGGTCTATAAAAGTGGCACAGTAACCGAGTGTTTCGTGTTGAAACCCTACTTTTGGTAGCAGCAACCACCCTATTGCAGCTACTTTTGTCTTCTTCCCTATTTCTCTTTTTCCCATTGATGTGGTGGAGTTTTGGAGACCTTTCGGAAGCTCTTGTTCATCTATGCCAGTTTTATAGGTAATGTTCCTTCCCTTTTAGGTTTCCTTTTTCTTGGTTTGAATTGGAAACTAATTTGGTTGAAGTTTTGTTTGACCAAGGCTTGGATTCAAACTGAGCCGCTCGAGGGGACGTAATCAGTTTGCTATGTGGGGATGTCGTTGTTGGAACCTTCAAACCAGGTATGAGGAGAAGGATAGTATGATCATTAGACAAGGGGGTAGCGTAAGATGAGGGGTTTCCAGGACCACGTGGTTTGTGTATGATAGATGCTATGTTTTAACATGCCTACTTATTATAAATGTCTATGTCATGAATGCCTGTCATATGTTGTTGTCCTGTTTATTTGATTATTTGGTATGCCAATCATGTGTACCTTATTGTTATGATGATGCCATGTTTATCTGGTTGCACTAGTATGAATGATTATGTCATGATAATGTTGGTTGTTTTGGTATGTTTTATATACCTTGTTGGTTGAATGTTTGTGGCTAAAGCCAATACGTTTAAATGACCTATAATTGGTTAACATAGGATTGTTGTTAATAAAATTGGATAAAGCGATAATTTCCCTAAAACGTCATAAAACATGGACTGCTAGTGTGAGTGAGGTTTTTATGCCAATGGTTTAGTCCATAATACTAGGAATGAATCAAGAGAGTTTTTAGGATGTTCTTGGTTAAAGAACTAAACCAGAAATCTGCCCAGATAGTACGGCTTGTCCAAGAGCATAGCCGTGTTGAACAGGGAGCATGCCCGTGCTCTCAGTTTGAATTATGGAAGATAACCGCGGTTTAAGCATGGCCGTGCTCAACAGACAGCACGATCGTGCTGAACTTAAGTACAGTGCATCTGTGCTGGGGGGTAAGCACGCCTGTGCTTCCCCAAACAGACCAGATGTTAATTAAAGGAGTTTAAGGGGTTTCGACCCCAGTTATCCCCCAAAATGAGATGATAATACACCAATCAAATGATGAAGATTAGATAACTTATTTAAATATTAATTAAGATAATGAAAGACGATGAGTTGGTTAAGCCGGTGCCCAATGGGTTGCCGTACGCTGATGAACTTTGGTGCTTTTCGGCCAAAGTGGCCTCGATGCTTCTCGGTCGAGGTGTTGATGAGTTGTACCTTGGTGCTTTTTGGCCAAAGGGGCCTTGACCCCATGGGGTCTAAGGTGTTGACGTTGATGATGATATACATGGGTACCTTTAGTGGCCCAAGCAGAGGTGGCGATTGTCGTTGTTTGTTGTTGTGTTCATGCATCGTATTGGAGATGTTAGTTGGGGGAAGTTCAATATAGGGGAGGTCGTCCGAGAGTTAGGCGATCTGGCCATCCACGGTAGGTTCACCCAAGGTTTGGTGGACCGTGGCCCCCCGTGATGATGCATCCAAGGTTTGATGTGTTGGCTATCCAAGGGGTTCACCCATGGTTTGGTGAACTGCTGGCATTGGTGCTTTTTGGCCAATGTGGATATGTAACTCCGAAGTTGCTCTTCCTGAGATAGTTTGGATCCACATGCATAATGGAGTAGTGTTGTACTGCATAGCATACCTTGGCTGGTTTATTATGTTGAGACGATATATATATATATATATATATATATATATATGATGATGATGATGATATATGTTATATGTTGTTGCTATGCCATGATGTTTGTTCATCTTGCTTCCTATCTCCATGCCTTTCTGATTATATGTTTCTTACTCCTCGTCTTCTGTTTTCCTTGTTTGGCATGTATGGTTTCGTGCAGAGGATGTCGAGCGGCTAGGAGAGCAGTAACTCTGAGGAGCCGCCACTCATAGTTAGGACTTTTTAGTTTAGTTGTTCTGTTTGTTTAGTTCAGTTGTTATTCCGAGGATGTTTTGCCAGAACGGTTATACCAGCTCTGTATGTGACATCGGGGTTGGGTCTTTGTTTATGATTTATCATGGTTTTGGATCTATGTCTTTATTCCTTTTAAACTTGTTTTTTTTTTTCCACGATTGTTGAACTAGTTCGTGTGGGACCTTTCTACCAATGAACCACTTTTAATAAAGAACATATGTTTTATGTTTTATCTTTATCTTTTATGCTTTATAACATGCGATATAGTTGGGTGTCACATTTAGTTGTATCAGAGCAGTTCGGCCCTGTCCGGACTTAGTATGAGTCTGTTATGTGCTCTTGTTTGGATTCTCTATACTTGTTATAGACAATGATGTTTTAAGTTAGGAGCCTGTAGCTTTTACCTGTTTAAGTTTCTGTATTTAAGAGTTGTTTTGGGCATATACAGGAACTCATGGCAGGTAGAGGCAGGAACGATCAGGCAATCGCTGACACATTGGCGCTCCTTGCCAATGCGATAGGGCAAGTCAACAACAACAATCGTGGTGGACCGGCAGAGTTTTAGGGTCTCGACAAGTTCCATCTGAATAATCCGCCATCCTTCCGAGGAGCTTATGACCCTGAGGGAGCTTTGCTATGGTTGAGGGAGACAGAGAAGATCTTCCAAGCTATGGACTGTAATGATCAACAACGGCTTATCTTTGCTACTTTCATGCTCACTTAGGAGGCTGAGCACTGGTGGGAGAACTGTCGCCAAGGGATGCAGGCTGAGGGTACTGCAGTCACGTGGACCATGTTCAGATAGAGGTTCTTGGAGAAGTATTTCCCTGCTGATATTCGTGATAAGAAGGAAATGAAATTTCTGGGGCTGAAGCAAGGAAATATGTCAGTCGGAGACTGTGCAGCAAAGTTCGAGGAATTGGCTAGGTACTATACACCGTATCTGCATACAACCGATGAGTGCTCCAAGTGTGTTAAGTTTGAAGATGGACTCCACCCAGAGATCAAGCAGGTGATCAACTACCAGGAGATCAGAGTTTTCCCAACCTTGGTGAACAAGTGTAGGATTTTCGAGGATGCCTACAAGTCCAAAATGGCCAGTTTCGGAGGTTCGGATAACTAGAGCAGCAAGAAGACTGAGCATAAGGATAAAGGCAAGCAGCGTCATGATCCTACCGGTCGGGACTTCAAACGGAGTGGCGAGAAGCCACAATTTGCTTATGATAGGTCTAGGGGTGGTAATTCCAACGTCTCTAGGCCCAGGAAGTACGGCAAGTGCGGCGCACCAGATCACTTCACCAGCCAGTGCAAGGAATCAGAAGTCATCTGCTTTAAGTGTGGCAAGCCAGGCCACATCAGTCGGGATTATGGAGGAGCTAAGTCAGAGCCTCCAAGTACTAGCAAGAGTCAGCAGTCTCAGGCCAATCGACTAAAGACCCTTGGGAGAGTCTTTACCCTTAGTGGAGCTGAAGCCTCCGAGTTTGATGACTTGATCCAATGTATATGCTTGATTGATGTAACTCCTTTGATTGTATTGTATGATCCGAGTGTTACTCACTCGTTAACATCGTATGATAGGGTCAAGAGTCTAAATTTGCCTGTGACCTTTCTGCAGTTTGATTTGATTGTTTCCACACCTACAAACAAGCATGTTCTTACTTCTTATGCATGCAAGAACTGCCATATTGTTATTGATGGTAAAACTTTTACTGTTGATCTTGTATGCCTACCTTTAAAACGGCTTGATGTTATTCTTGGCATGGACTGGTTATCTTCCAACCACGTCCTCCTAAATTGTTTTGATAAGACCTTAGTTTTTGGCACTCATATGGAGTCTAAAGATCCTAGATTTCTATCTGCCAACCAAGTGAAAGCTTTGACAAGAGATGAAGACCAAGTATACATGATGCTGTCTTCCCTGGAAGTAGAGAGCCCTCCTGATATTGGAAGTGTGCCTATTGTGCGGGACTTTCATGAAGTGCTCCCGGGAGATGTTTATAACTTGCCCCCTGAGAGAGATGTTGAGTTCACCATATATTTAGTGCCTGGCACCGGGCCAATCTCCTTATCACCTTATAGAATGTCTCCTCTCGAGCTCGCATAGTTGAAGAAACAGATAGAGGACCTGATACAGAAGCAATTTATTAGGCCTAGTGTGTCTCTGTGGGGAGCACCAGTGTGTTGGTGAAGAAGAAGGATGGCGGTATGAGGTTGTGTCGACTATCGACAACTTAACAAGGTAACTATTAAGAATCGGTATCCCCTCCCTAGGATTGATGATCTTATGGACCAGTAGATAGGCGCTTGCATCTTTTCTAAGATAGATTTGAGGTCAGAGTACCATCAGATTCGGGCTAAGTCTGAGGACATCTCGAAGACAACGTTCAGGACGTGTTATGGTCACTACGAGTACTTGGTTATGCCCTTTGGTGTGACCAATGCCCCTGCTATGTTCATGGACTACATGAACAAGAACTTTCACCCTTACTTGGATAAGTTTGTGGTGGTTTTCATAGATGACATCTTAGTATACTCCAAGACTAAGGAGGAACATGAGGACCACCTGAAGGTTGTCTTGCAGACCCTTAAGGAAAAGCAGTTGTATGCTAAGTTGTCTAAGTGTGAGTTTTGATTAGAAGAGGTGAGCTTCTTAGGACATGTCATCTCTAAGGGTGGCATAGCCGTGGATCCGGCTAAGGTAGAGGCGGTGCTCCAGTGGAGAGTGCCGAAGTCGGTGACCGATATTTGGAGTTTCTTGGGTTTAGCCGGGTATTATAGGCGGTTCATAGAAGGTTTATCTAAGTTGGCCTTACCCCTAACCCGTCTCACCAAGAAGGGACAGTTGTTTGTGTGGGACTCTACGTGTGAGGAGAGTTTCCAAACCCTTAAGGAGAGGTTAACATCAGCACCGGTGTTAGTTTTGCCAGATCCTAGTAAACCTTTCGTAGTGTACTGTGATGCATCTAAGCAAGGTTTAGGTGGAGTGTTGATGCAAGATGGTAAGGTAGTGGCTTACGCTTCTAGGAAGTTGAAAATCCATTAAAAGAACTATCCTACCCATGACCTAGAGCTAGGAGCTATGGTTTTTGCCTTAAAGATTTGGAGGCATTACCTTTATGGAGCAAAGTTTGAGGTCTTTAGTGATCATAAGAGTTTGAAGTATCTCTTTGATCAGAAAGAGTTGAATATGAGGCAACGTAGGTGGATGGAATTTTTGATGGATTAAGAGTTTGACCTAACCTACCACCCAGGAAAAGGCAATGTAATGACAGTTGCTCTAAGTAGGAAAACCTTACACGTCTCCGCTTTGATGGTTAGGGAGATGGATCTGATTGAGGAGTTTAGAGACCTGAGTTTAGCTTGGGAAATTACCCCTAAGAGCATTATGCTTGGAACCTTGAAGGTTACCAACAGTTTGATAGATCAGATTAGAGAGGGTCAGAAGATAAACCAATTTCTCTTAAACCAGCGAGAGTTGCTCGCTCAGGGTAGAAAACTTAGCTTTAAGGAAGGAAGTGATGTGGTTCTGAGGTTCAAAGATAGAGTCTGTATACCAGACATCTCGGAGCTTAGAAAGTTGATTCTTGAAGAAGGACATATGAGTGGTGTAACGCCCTTCGTTACATTAGTAACCCAAAACAAATTGTATAAAAATCCTTTAATACATTTAATTAAAATATGTTAATCATAAAATTTTTATCAATTATATAAGTCTGGAAAATGTCTCATATTAAATAAAATGGTAATAATGTATCAAAGTAATAAATAATAAATCCATACGTCCAAATAAAAACCCCAAGCCTCAAAACCGGGCATCTACTAATAAACCCAACGATAAATAAATAAAAACGTCTAGCCACATACGACTCCTTATTTAAGGAAACACTAACCAAGCTAGGAATAATAACTACGAAAATTCGCTAGGTCTTCAATCCTCTCTAGTCCCAGTGATGTCGTCCTCGTGCTCTGAAAACAACACTTTTAATGAGATATAATCTCAGTGAATAAAAATAATCGTTTATTGAAAAGGTTCGCAAATAGTGTTGTTTTCTGCCGGCGCGGTAACCTGAAAAACATTCATGGTACCCGCTAATTATTAAAATATCGAATATAATGAACTCCCAAAATAATAAATATATATAAATAAAATTGATGTCAAGCATTTAAAGTGCAAACTCATAAGCTCAGCAACGGTCACATCTCATTGCATTTAATCACATTCACCATGCAAACTCTACACAATGCAACTCCACGAACATGACTCGGTGATTCCTAGAATCACTTAACTTGACTCTTTGGTTCCCAGAACCGGTGTGAATCCCAGATCCACTAAGGTCTATGAGCTCATGTCCATGCAATGGCGTCCCACTGCCTTCCCCATCCCAGATGGAGGTATCTAATATTCCATCCCAGATATGTGAATATTTTAATAGTTTGATATCTCATCCCAGATGGTGACATCTCTTATCCTATTCCCGGAATAGAATGTAGAACCATCATCCCTTCCCAGAAGGTGATGACCAACTCATATGGGTTATACAATATGTCATCCCAGATGATTATCAAATATTTGCTCAAACTCCATGCATCAATTACTTAAACATCATAACAGATTTTTAACACGTGATACCATAACACTTCATTAAGTAATACAATATATGTTTATTATAATATGAATACCCTTAACTAACAGGCAGTGTCATACATATATATATATATATATATATATATACAGGCGTCCTACGTACATAACCATTTATATATATTCACATAGGCACACAGATTTGTCATACAAAATAAAAAAGGTAAATCACATAAACACATGGTATTGGCGTCTGCGCCACTGCAGCTAACGTGTTGTTAATGAAAAAAGTGGTACAAGGACCTGATTGGGTACCTAATAGGATAATCATGTTTAAAAGGCATTTGCAATTTTATCAATAAAATAAAATCACTAATTCAGAACATGATACACGTACAATATTGTAATAATCTAAAATATTATTTTTCTTTTGAATAATCAATTATTAAAGAAGGAGATATTTTAAGAGTCTCAAATCAAGAACTAAGAACCCTAAAATATTTTACTTTTTCCAAAGGACAAGGTTACACGTAGAAGCATTAAATTATTTGTACCATGAATGTGTGAGAAAAGTTATTTTTACTCACCTTTTGCAGACCTTCAATGTGCTCTAAAAATTACGTATGATAAGGATTTGCGCTTCCCTAAAATTTCACCTCCCGTTTGGTGACGTTCTTGGATCTGTGTTGTTACAGTTGTACTGGCAAAGAATGAAATTCTCTCGCTTGCTCTACTCGTGCGGCGCCCCCAGACCAGGCACGGTGACTGAATTATTATATTTATTGTACATTAAGCACAAAACTAGCGCATAGAATTGGTTTTATGATTTCCCTTTTTTTTCTCTATGCTTAACCCATATAAAAACCTTTTGGTAAGGCCAAATCCTAAAAAAATGTTACCTGGCCCGTACGCCACTTATATATATATATATATACATTTTGCATTATTTATTTATTTATAATAGTTAAGTAATTTTCATAAATTCTTATACTATTAAATTTTTACACTAAACTTCTTAATTATATTTTATTTGTAATATACTTTTTAATAACCTAATACTTTTTTTTAAAATTAATTATATTAATTATATTAAAATTTTAGGATGTTACAAGTGGACTGAGTGTGCATCCAGGTGCCACTAAGATGTATCAGGATCTTAAGAGGATGTTTTGGTGGCCTAGGATGAAGAAAGATGTGGCTGAGTTTGTGTATGCGTGCTTACTGTGCCAAAATGCTAAGATAGAACACCAGAAGCCATCAGGGAAGTTGCAACCTTTGAGTATCCCATAATGGAAATGGGACAATATCTCCATGGATTTTGTGTATGGACTCCCTAGGACTCCAGCTGGTTTTGAGGCTATATGGGTTATTGTGGATAGACTGACTAAGTCCACCCATTTCATCCCAATGAACATGGAATACCCTTTGGAAAGGTTAGATAAGTTGTACATCAAAGAGATAGTTGGGCTACATGGTGTACCCTCTAGCATAGTATCCGATAGAGACCCGAGGTTTACCTCTAGGTCTTGGAACAATTTGCAGGAGGCCTTAGGAACAAAGCTTAGGCTAAGTTCAGATTATCACCCACGGACTGATGGCCAGTCTGAGAGGACCATCCAGTCCTTAGAGGACTTGTTGAGAGCGTGTGTGCTAGAACAGTCTGGTAGTTGGGACAAGTTTTTGCCCCTGATAGAGTTTACCTATAACAATGGTTTCCATTCCAGTATTGGGATGGCACCTTATGAGGCTCTTTATGGGAGGAAATGTAGGACACCCTAATGTTGGAGTGAACCTGGTGATAGTGTCGTGTTAGGACCTGAGGTGGTGCAAGAAACAACAGAAAAAGTGAGGATGATTCAGGAAAATATGAAAGTGGCACAAAGTAGGCAAAAGAGCTACCATGACAAATGGAGGAAGGCACTCGAATTCCAGGAAGGTGATCATGTGTTCTTGAGAGTTACTCCAACGACTAGGGTTGTAGAGTGATGAAAGCACGGAAACTTACTCCTAGATTCATTGGTCCTTACCAAATCCTCAAAAGAGTGCGAAATTGCCTATCAAATAGCCTTACCACCATTTTTGTCCAATCTCCATAATGTTTTTCATGTGTCTCAACTCAAAGTATATCCATGACCCTAGTCACGTGAGAGTACCCGACGCGATATAGTTAAAAGAGAACTTGACTTTTGAAGTGTTACCCATTCAAGTCGAGGACAGGAGGGTGGAGTAGTTAAGAGGCAAGGAGATTCCTTTAGTCAAAGTAGTTTGGAGTGGGGCTACTGAGGAAAGTGCTACATGGGAGTTGGAAAGCAAGATGATGGAAGCATAGTCGCACCTTTTCGTTCGAGGTACGTAGAAATTTCGAGGACGAAATTTTTATAACGGGGGTGGAATTGTAACACCCCGCTTTTAGTTAAGTGCCTTGTTATATGTTTGTTTGGATATTTAAGATTTGGGTGTTGGCTTAGAGTTGTTGGTTAAGGGCTTAGTGGGAATTCCAGCTTAAAAGTCACTTTCTGGTGCATGAGCACGACCGTGCTCATGACCAGCACGCCCGTGCTTGGGATCAAGCACGCCTCGCTGATACTGAGTTGAGCATGCCCGTTCTCAATAGGGAGCACGACCGTGCTCTAGTGTGAACCGCGTCTCGAAGACGCTAAGTTGAGCACGACCGTGCTCAACATGGAGCACGATCGTGCTCAGCTCCAAGGCTTAAAAAAGTGGCACAGTAACCGAGGGTTTTGTGTTGAAACCCTACTTTTGGTAGCAGCAGCCACCCTATTGCGACTACTTTTGTCTTCTTCCCTATTTCTCTTTACCCCATTGCTGTGGTGGAGTTTTGGAGACCTTTGGGAAGCTCTTGTTCATTTGTGCCTGTTTTTTAGGTAATGTCCCTTCCCTTTTAGGTTTCCTTTTTCTTGGTTTGAATTGGAAACTAATTTGGTTGAAGTTTTGTTTGACCAAGGTTTGGATTCAGACTGAGCCGCTCGAGGGGACGTAACCAGTTTGATGTGTGGGGCTGTCGTTGTTGGAACCTTCAAACCAGGTATGGAGAGAAGGATAATATGATCATTAGGCAAGGAGGTAGCGTAAAATGAGGGGTTCCCATGACCCCGTGGTTGTTGTATGATAAATGCTATGTTTTTACATGCCTACTTATTATAAATGCCTATGTTATGAATGTCTGTCATATGTTGTTGTCTTGTTTTTTTGATTATTTGGTATCCCAATCATGTGTACCTCATTGTTATGATGATGCCATGTTTATCTGGTTGCATTGGTATGAATGATTATGTCATGATAATGTTGGTTGTTTTGGTATGTTTTATATACCTTGTTGGTTGAATGTTTGTGGCTAAAACGAATACGTTTAAATGCCTTTAGTGGCCCAAGCGGAGTTGGCGGTTGTCGTTGTTTGTTGTTGTGTTCATGCATCGCATTGGAGATGTTAGTTGGGGGAAGTCCAAGATAGGGGAGGTCGTCCGAGAGTTAGGCAATCTAGCCATCCACGATAGGTTCACCCAAGGTTTGGTGGATCATGGTCCCCCGTGATGATGCATCCAAGGTTTGATGCGTTGGTGAACGCGCTGTCGCCACGCGCCAAAAAGCGAGCGATTTACAAAATAATGTAGATAGGGAGCGACGACTCGGATATTGTCTCTCAAGGACTCTTAGGTTGCTATTATTAACAGAAAATCAGTTTTGGGGGGTTTGGAGTGAGATAAAATAAATAAAACAAAGTAATAAAAACAGGCAGTTTAAGAGACTAACAAATAAGCTAAAGAACGATTAACCTACTGTTCTCGGTTTCCCACTATCATTGGTTCATGTAAATTCCAAGCCCTAAGCAGATTCTAATCCCCTCCCGGTTGTAGCAACAAATAACAAACGAAATCGCTACTACGGATGTATGTTCCTATTCCCGATATAACAAACGGGGTTAAGCTCTCATGAACTAACGAACATGAATGAACACACGCGAAATAACAAATGCGATTAAGTATAGAAACATAACATCACCGAAATGAATCAACACAGCACTATACATTCCTGAAATAACAAACAGAAACATATAGCATCGCATTGAAAAGAGAATAGCAAATGAAAACAGGAACTACAAAATCTCAAGTGTAAAGGAAACCAATCACAGTAGACTAATCTAGGAGACTAGTTCTCCATTACAGAAATAAACACAAAAGTAAAGAAAATAAAGTAGACTACTGAAAACTACTACTACTGCCTAAGACTAGCTAACCACTAGCCAACCCCTCAGTTCTGTCTAAAGCTGACTTATATATAGTATCTGGAATCAGCGGACTCGCGAGGCGAATCTTGCATCGTTTGGTATTCTCGCGAGGCGAAGCACGGCTCGCGTGGCTAGGAATGGAAAAGTCGTGGCTCTTGGTCTTCATCCTCGCAAGGCGAGTATTAGATTCGCGGGGCGACACAAAAAGGTTGCAAATTTTCTGGCACAGTCACCTTCAGGTTCGCGAGGCGAATGCCTACTCGCGGGGCGAAAGCTCCAGATTTATTTCTTTTTATTAACCTGAAAACAGAAAATAGCATAAGTTCTTTATTTAACTCTAAATCAGCAAAATTAACCTAAAAATACTTTACAGACTCAAAATGCTGCTTAAAGACAATCAAGTCTAATTTGGGCGAAAATGATATAAAATTAGCACAAAGCCAAGGTTTTTCTAGTTATAAAACTAGACTAGCCAGAGGCTGATCAAAATACCCCAAACTTAAACTTTGCTTGTCCCCAAGAAAACTACAACTCAAAAACTTAAAAAGACTCAAGACATGGCAAGCTTAAGGATTCAATCAAATTCGCACAAATTTCAAGCAACAAAACAATTTTCTTCAATGTTCCCCCTTTCAAACCAAGCAATCCCCACATTCATTTATTCTAAACATTTGAGAATTTCATCATTCAAACAATCATTAATCTAAGCAAGGGATCCAAGTTACACACAAGAGGGAGATCACCAAATTCAAACAACTGCCTTCCTCACAAGGGAGTTTAGTATTTCACTCAATCGCTCAGTTTGTGTCAGGCTATCAACAATTCACTCAATTTCACTTTCAAGAACACTTCCCATGAACATGATTTTCATCTCCAAATGATTCCCACAGAAAACATGCATGCAACATCAAAAGGTCTTTTATGGGTTGTAATGGGGCCTGACTAAGGGTAGGATATACAAAGGAACTAGGCTGAAGACCCTAGGAACTAAGAGAGCATGAAACACTTCAAAACATTGAAATTTCACTCAAGTTCCTTTTCTCATTCTTCTTTTTATTTTGGGTGACTACAGCCATTTTCTTCTAATACTTTTATTTTTATCATTTTTACACTTTTCTTTTCTTCTCTTTTTTTTTTCTTTTCTTCTTTTTGTTTTTTTTTTCTTGGCCTTTGGCTCCAACCTTTTTATTATATTTTTTTCTTTTTCCCAATCCCAAACAACACATCATATCCTTGTAGCCACCCCAAACTTAGTTTCTTGCAACCATTCTCTTTCTAAGATTCCATGCTCTCCTAATCCTAAGATCGGGTTAACATGGTTTTCCAGATTTTAGGCTTGTAACATAAGGTTATCAAGAATTAACAGGCTAATCAGGCTCAATGGGCTAACTAGGGAACATGCATTAGGGATGGTTATTTTAGGCTAAGTAGTTATTTATAAAGAAAATGCCTAAATCATTTGATGCAAACACATAGACATGCAAACCATAAAGAGATTCAAGCAAATTCGGGAAAGTGCAGCTTGAAAGTGATTCACACAGTCAAAAACATGTTGGAGGCTCAAATCCTCACCTGGACATTTTTGCAAATTGTTTGACAGAGATTCTATCCCTAGTGTGTGCTTCCTATCACCCCAAACTTATCATAAATCATGCCATCATAACAAAATCTCAAAGTTCAGTTTTCAATCACATGGGGATCACTTTTCAAAAACAAAAATTTTTCAGCCTAGGGGGAATCATCACATAAATCATGCAATCAATCTGTGCAAAGTCAATCAAAATCCATCAAACTTGCCAACAAAAGACTCAACACAACTCCTGAGCTTCTCAAATTATTCAGGAGCTTTATTAAAAGAAAAGGAAAAAAACAAGACACAACAAAACTACAACTAGTTCCCTCCCCCACACTTAAAACATGCATTGTCCCCAATGAAACAACATAAAAATAAAATCAGAGTGAGGGAAAGGAAAGGGAACTCCCTGATCAAGTGGCAGTGTAGGTGGGAGCTTCTAAGGAGAGCTCCTCAACATGAGCATCCGCAGGAACACCAGCATCCACACCATGGAATGGCTTCAGCCTCTGCCCGTTAACCTTGAAGGTTTTGTTGGTACCTGCATCCTTGATCTCTACTGCACCATAAGGAAACACATTAGTAACAACAAATGGTCCAATCCACCTGGACCTAAGTTTCCCAGCCATCAATTTCAAGCGGGAATTAAACAGTAAGACTAGCTGGCCCACAAAAAATTCTTTCCTAGCAATCATCCTATCATGAAAAAGTTTTGTTTTTTCTTTATAAATTCTGGAGCTTTCATAGGCTTCTAGCCTAAGCTCCTCAAGTTGCTGCAACTGCAGTTTTCTTTCAACACCAGCTTTCTTCATGTCCAAGTTACAGCATTTTACTGCCCAATATGCCCGGTGCTCAACTTCCACAGGGAGGTGACATGCCTTACCAAATACAATCCTGAAAGGGGACATTCCTATTGGTGTCTTGAAAGCGGTCCTCTGAGCCCACAGTGCGTCTTCCAGACGGCGGCTCCATTCCTTTCTATTCGGCTGCACCATCTTCTCTAGAATCTGCTTGATCTCCCTGTTTGATATCTCAGCCTGGCCATTGGTCTGGGGATGGTAAGCAGTGGAAACTCTATGCACAACTCCATATTTCCTGAGTAAGGCTTCCATGGTTCTGTTGCAGGAGTGAGTGCCCTAGTCACTGATGATAGCCTTAGGTATGCCAAACCTGCAAAAAATGTTGGACCTAACAAATTTGGAAACAACTTTAGCATCGTTAGTCCTAGTGGGGATTGCTTCCACCCACTTTGAAACATAGTATACAGCCAAAAGAATATATACAAAACCAAAAGAAGCAGGGAAAGGACCCATAAAATCAATCCCCCACACATCAAAGACCTCACAAAAAAGCATGGGCTGCTGAGGCATCTCACTCCTACGAGTGATGGCAGGGCCTGTTGTTTGACATTCTTTGCAATTCATGTATACCTCATAGGAATCTCTAAAAATTGTGGGCCAGTAGAACCCAGAATTCAGGACTTTTCTTGCTGTCCTCTGAGGTCCAAAGTGTCCTCCAACTTGAGAGGCATGTGAGAAGTGCAAAATGGACTCTGTCTCATGATCGGGGACACACCTCCGAATCACCTGATCACTGCAAAACTTCCAAAGGTAGGGATCATCCCACACATAGTACTTTGAATCACTCCTGAGCTTGTGGAACTTGGATCTACTTGTACCTGCAGGAACAACACCAGCAACAAGAAAGTTAACTATGTCAGCAAACCAGGGTGTTACCCCATACAGATGTAGAAGCCTCTCATCAGGGAAGTCATCTTGGATGGGATAAGGATCCTCATCCCTTGCTATTCGGCTCAAGTGATCGGCTACCAGATTTTCAGCTCCACTCTTGTCTTTGATCTCCACATTGAATTCTTGGAGCAAAAGCATCCACCGGATCAGTCTTGGCTTAGCTTCTGGTTTCTTTAACAGGTACTTTAGAGCTGCATGGTCAGTGAAAACAATAACCCTAGAACCTAGCAAATATGACCTAAACTTATCAAGTGCAAATACAACAACTAGCAGTTCTTTCTCAGTGGTGGTGTAATTTGATTGTGCAGCATCTAATGTCCTAGAAGCATAATGAATTACATGGGCAGCCTTGCCCACCCTTTGTGCCAGAACCGCTCCCACAGCAAAATTGGAAGCATCACACATTAGTTCAAAAGGGAGTGTCCAGTCTGGGGGCTGGATGATGGGGGTAGATGTCAATGCTCTTTTCAGGTAGTCAAGTGCCTTCTCGCAATTGTCATCAAATTGGAACAGGGCATCATTCTTCAAAGAGTTTGACAATGGCGAGCTATCTTGCTGAAGTCCTTTATAAAGCGCTGTGTAGAAACCTGCATGTCCAAGAAAAGAACGAATCTCGCGTACGCAAGATGGGTAAGGCAATGAAGAAATCACATCAATTTTTGCAGGATCTACTGAAATACCCTCTTTAGAAATTACATGACCCAAAACTATCCCCTGTTCTACCATAAAGTGACATTTTTCATAATTCAAAATCAGATCAGTCTCAATGCATCTTTGTAGAACTAAACTCGGACTATGCAGACATGCATCAAATGAGGAGCCATATACAGTGAAGTCATCCATGAACACCTCCATGCAATTTTCAATGAATTCAGTAAAAATGCTAAGCATGCATCTTTGGAAGGTGCCAGGAGCATTACAAAGGCCAAATGGCATCCTCCTATAGGCAAACGTACCGAAGGGCACGTGAAAGTGGTCTTTTCCTGATCCTCAGGGGCAATATGGATCTGGAAATACCCGGAAAAGCCATCAAGAAAGCAATAATGAGATTTACCAGCCAGCCGATCCAGCATCTGATCTATGAACGGCAAAGGAAAGTGATCCTTTCTGGTGGCCTGGTTCAACTTCCTATAATCTATACAGACTACTTGGTATTATTCTCGGACTCTAGTAGGTACAAGCTCATTATTATCATTCCTAACTACTGTGAGACCGAACTTTTTGGGTACAACTTGCACCGGACTTACCCAAGTACTATCAGAGATGGGGTATATAATATCTGCCTGTAGAAGTTTAGTCACCTATTTCTTCACCACATCCAGAATCAATGGGTTTAGCCGCCTTTGGGCCTGTCTATCTGGTTTAGCCCCATCCTCCAATAGAATTCTGTGCATGCATCTGGAGGGGCTAATTCCTGGAATGTCAGCCAATGTCCACCCAATTGCCTTCTTGTGCTTCTTCAGAACCTCTAAAAGCTTGGCTTCCTGGTCAGAATCAAGGCTGGAAGAAATGATGACTGGAATTTTTTCATTTGTCTCCAGGTAAGCGTACTTCAGGTTCCCAGGAAGTGGTTTGAGCTCTAGGGAGGGTGGCTGCTCAATGGATGGCACATTAGGAGTAGCCAGGATGTCAAGGACTTCTGCTGAACAGACAGCTTCACTCTCACTATCACTATCACCCTGCAAAGTTGAATCAAGAAACTCAACACAAACAGCACACGGGTTAGTTAGTGTCAAGATGTTAGTACATGAATATAAATCATCAAACCCAGAAATAAAAGGAAAATCAGAAACTAGGTCCTCATGGGTATCATCAATGATCTCAGAAAGCAACTCTAAGTGGAAAACAGAGTGCTCCTCCAATGGGTGTTTCATAGCATCAAAGATGTTAAACTTAGCCACAATATCACCAAACTCCATAGACATGGTCCCATCATTCACATCAATCTTAGTCTTGACTGTCTTCATGAATGGTCTGCCCAAGATTATTGGTGATCTACTGGAATTTGTCTCTCCTGCCATGTCTAGGATGTAGAAGTCAGCAGGGAAGATCAAATCATCAACTTGCACCAGCACATCTTCTACCATTCCCATGGGTCGGGCACTGGTCCTGTTAGCCAACTGGATGGTGAGACCTGTATACTGCAAAGGCCCGAGATCAAGGTTATTAAAGATGGAAGTGGGCATGACATTTATGGAGGCTCCCAAATCCAGCATGCAATTTTCAAATCTTCTATCCCCAATAGTGCATGGAATAGTAAATGTGCCCGGATCCTTGCACTTTTGTGGTAATGCCTGAGTAGGGGCTAAAACAGCAACTCTTTCTGGTGTAGGCTTAGACTGGATAAGAGCTGAAAAATTTCTTCCCAAATCAACCCTCTCATTATTCTTCAACTTCCTCTTGTTGGTGCATAGATCCTTCAGAAATTTGGCATACTTAGGCACCTGCTTGATCACATCTAGAAGGGGAATATTCACAGCCACTTTTCTGAACACATCTAAAATCTCCCTTTCTTTGTCTTCACCACCAATCTTCTTATTTTTCTGAACTCTGTGTGGAAAAGGGATTGGTGGTCTGTACACTTTCTCAACTTCAACTTCAACAATAGGCTCAGGAGTTACCTCAACAGTTGCTTCATCTTTTTCAAAGGTGGCCTCAACAACTTTTCCAGATCTCAGAGATATGGCACTCACATTAGGATTGAAGGCATTAGGATTTATCACTGGTTGTGCCGGCAGCTGGGTTGTCCCTTGACCTTGCTGTATGTTATTCATGGATGTGGCAAGCTGTCCAACTTGTGTCCTCAAATCTTGAATGCTGGCATTTGTTTGCTGCTGAAACTGTGCCTGTGAGGCCTGGAGCTGTCCGACTTGCTGCTGGAAAAGTGTAGTCATTTGTGCATTCATTTGTGAAGTCATTTGCTTGAACATGTCCTCCAGTGAAGGTCCAGAAGGTGCAGAAGTGGTCACTTGAGGAGGATTCTGAGGTGCTGCCATCGGTTGTTGTTGGGATGAGTTCCCATACCGCAGATTAGGATGATTCCTCCAGTTGGGATGGTACCTATTGGTGGAGAGGTCTGGAGTGCTGTACCGATTCTGACTGTTTCCTTGATTATAGGGATTTACTGCATAAGCTTGAGGTGCTTCACTGACAAACTCTTCTCTCTGGATGGGGCATGCATCATATGGGTGGTCAGGTGAATTGCATATGCCACATAACCTTGCAGGCTGAACTCTGTCTATTGCCAATTGCCTTACAAAAGAAGTGAGCTCATCCATTCTATTCTCAAGGGCCTGGTTGGATGAGGAACTATGGACCTCATGCACACCTCTTGTCTCAACTGAATTTCTTCTGGTAGTAAACTGCTGGGAATTCAGTGACATATTCTCAATGAGTTGCTTGGCAGCAGCTGGGGTCTTACCAACAAGTGCTCCCCCACTAGCAGCATCCAAAAGATTCCTATCCATCAGCAGTAACCCTTCATAAAAGTACTGGATAAGAAGTCGCTCGTAAAAATGATGCTGAGGGCAACTGGATACCAAATGCTTGAATCTTTCCCAATATTCAGCCAACGACTCATTCCCTTGCCTGATGCCACATATTTCTTTCCTTATTGACGCAGCTCTGGAAGCAGGAAAATATCTCTCTAAGAAAACCCTCTTCAAATCATTCCAGGTGGTGATAGAGTTCGGCTCAAGATATAACAGCCAATCCTTTGCAGCTCCCTGGAGTGAGAACGGAAAAGCTTTCAGCTTGATACTATCCTCAGTTACTCCCTCTGATCTCGAGGTTGTGGAGCAGACAACTTGGAATTCCTTCAAGTGCTTGTGTGGATCCTCACCTGCAAGACCATTAAACTTTGGCAACAAGTGAATGAAACCAGATTTTAGTTCAAAAGGAGTATCAGCACCAGGATATGAAATACACAATCCATTGTAATTTACATCAGGGGCAGCAAGCTGTCTTAATGTCCTTTGGTCACCCATGTTTTCAAAAACAGTTTTGGAATTAGAATGACTACTAGTGCTAGCCCGAAATTCTCTACGGAGTGTGTGCAGTGTTCTTTCAATTTCAGGATCAAAATCACACAATTCAGGGCAATTATACCTAGTAGCCAGACCAATTCAAACAAAAACGAAAATAAAAGAAAAAGAAAAAAAAAATGGAAAAATAACAAATAAGAGTCCCCGGCAACGGCGCCAATTTTTGAACGCGCTGTCGCCACGCGCCAAAAAGCGAGCGATTTACAAAATAATGTAGATAAGGAGCGACGACTCGGATATCGTCTCTCAAGGACTCTTAGGTTGCTATTATTAACAGAAAATCAGTTTTGGGGGGTTTGGAGTGAGATAAAATAAAGAAAACAAAGTAATAAAAACAGGCAGTTTAAGAGACTAACAAATAAGCTAAAGAACTATTAACCTACTGTTCTCGGTTTCCCACTATCATTGGTTCATGTAAATTCCAAGCCCTAAGCAGATTCTAATCCCCTCCCGGTTGTACCAACAAATAACAAACGAAATCGCTACTACGGATGTATGTTCCTATTCCCGAAATAACAAACGGGGTTAAGCTCTCATGAACTAACGAACATGAATGAACACACGCGAAATAACAAACGCGATTAAGTATAGAAGCATAACATTACCGAAATGAATCAACACAGCACTATACATTCCTGAAATAACAAACAAACATATAGCATCGCATTGAAAAGAGAATAGCAAATGAAAATAGGAACTACAGAATCTCAAGTGTAAATGGAAACCAATCACAGTAGACTAATCTAGGAGACTAGTTCTCCATTACAGAAATAAACACAAAAGTAAAGAAAATAAAGTAGACTACTGAAAACTACTACTACTGCCTAAGACTAGCTAACCACTAGCCAACCCCTCAGTTCTGTCTAAAACTGACTTACATACAGTATCTGGAATCAGCGGACTCGCGAGGCGAACACTGTCTCGCGAGGCGAATCTTGCAGTGTTTGGTATTCTCGCGAGGCGAAGCACGGCTCGCGTGGCTAGGAATGGAAAAGTCGTGGCTCCTGGTCTTCATCCTCGTGAGGCGAGTATTAGATTCGCGGGGTGACACAGAAAGGTTGCAAATTTTCTGGCACAGTCACCTTCAGGTTCGCGAGGCGAATGCCTACTCGCGGGGCGAAAGCTCCAGATTTATTTCTTTTTATTAACCTGAAAACAGAAAATAGCATAAGTGCTTTATTTAACTCTAAATCAGCTAAATTAACCTAAAAATACTTTACAGACTCAAAATGCTGCTTAAAGACAATCAAGTCTAATTTGGGCGAAAATGATATAAAATTAGCACAAAGCCAAGGTTTTTCTAGTTATAAAACTAGACTAGCCAGAGGCTGATTATTGGCTATCCAAGGGGTTCACCCATGATTTGGTAAACTGCCGGCGTTGGTGCTTTTTGGCCAATGTGGATATGTAACTCCGAAGTTGCTCTTCCTGAGATAGTTTGGATCCATATGCATAATGGAGTAGTGGAGTAGTATTGCAATGCATAGCATACCTTGGTTGGTTTATCATGTTGAGACGATCATGTATGTATGTATGTATGTATGTATGTATGTATGTATGTATGTATGTATGTATGTATGTATGTATGTATGTATATATATATATATATATATATATATATATATATATATATATATATATGATATATGTTATATGTTGTTTTTATGTCATGATGTATGTTCATCTTGCTTCCTATCTCCATGCCTTTGTGATTATATGTTTTCTTACTCTCCATCTTCTGTTTTCCTTGTTTGGCATGTATGGTTTTGTGCAGAGGATGCCGAGCAGTGACTCTGAGGAGCCGCCACTCATAGTTAGGACTTTTTAGTTTAGTTTTTCCGTTTGTTTAGTTCAGTTGTTATTCCGATGATGTTTTTCCGGAACTGTTATACCAGCTCTGTATGTGACATCGGGGTTGGGTCTTTGTTTATGATTTATCATGGTTTTGGATCTTTGTCTCTATTCCTTTTAAACTTGGTTTTATTTTTTTCCTTGCGATTGTAGAACTAGTTCACGTGGGACCTTTCTACCCATGAATCTCTTTTAATAAAGAACGTATGTTTTATGTTTTATCTTTATCTTTTATGCTTTATAACATGCAGGGTAGTTGGGTGTCACACTCATCTCCACAAAGGCGCCGACCATTATAAACAGGGTGACTGAGATCAATGTCAATGTGACCCGTTTTTCAATCGGGATTCTTGAATAATCTTTTGGAGACCACTACAATAGATTATATTCCGACCGGAAGTATCAACTCTCAGAAGGTTATTCTTCAGACGATGAGGACTCCAAGGCGAATAGCTTCATCGCAATGCCGGAGACGGAGTTGAGGGGGAGGTAAGAGACGAAGACTTTCAATGGCTACAACATGAATTTTCAAATTATTTCTTTGGCAAAGATTCGGGACTCGAGGCAAGGACCCTTGGACGAAGCAAGGCAGGCTCCCGGTCAGGGGAAACGAAGCGCGAGGACGTTTTGGGGGCTGGAGGTAAGGGAAAAGGGAGGAAAAAAGAGGACGTCAGTGTAGGATTGAAAGCTGTGGATTTACACGAGGATGGAAATCTTTTAGGTAAATAGCTTTCCTATTCGGGTTTGGCCCATTCGGTGGAGGGGACCTTAGAGGTTACTGGGTCAAAGGGAGTTGGGCCGAGTGTGGTGGGCAAACAAAAAAGCAAAGAGACCCAAAATAATGGTCCCAGGGTAAGAAAAACTAGACAGTTGGCTTCAATTGGGCTACAACTTAGGCCCAACAACATTTCTATGGAATCAGATCCTATTGGATCCAGTGGACAGGATGTGGGTCTGGATGTAATTCAGTTAGAGGGGGAGGCCATGAATTTAGATGGAAGTGAAAAAGAAAAAAAGAAGATGTTTGGAGCTAAAGAAAAATAAAATAGCATAAAATAAAAAAGTGGGTAGACCTTACCGTATGGGTGTAACGAGGGGGAAAATTACTCTTGGTCCGTCTTCTGCAATCGTGGGGCGATTTGAGTGGGATCGAGGAAGCAATAAGGAGAGCAAAGAGAATAGATGAGATAAAGGAGGGGAATAGACCGATTGTTGTAAATCCTTCATCACTGGGATCCTTACAGGTCAGTAATTCACTCAACGATTCCCATATTAGAAACATGAATCGTGTTGTTCTTAGATCTGAAGCATACTTGGAGGCAAACCAAAATTTGGGATGAAGGGAAAAACTGGGTTTAGTGACTTCTATTAATGAGGAGAAAATAGTTGAAAAATTGGCAGAAATGGAAGATAGGGATAGAAAGCAATGGGTAGAGGCTCAAAAGCAGGGCAATGTGGAAAGGGCTAACACAGTTATCCAGTGAAGCTAGGCTCTTACAATATTAGGGGCGGGGGTGGGGGTGTTAAAGAGGGAGGCGATCAGATCCTTGATTAAGAAAAAGAGACTGGATTTCATGTGCATCCAGGAGACAAAGCTGGATACGTGTGATAATTACTTGTGTCGGTCTGTGTGGGGTGGTTCAGAGGTGGACTGGTTATTCAAGGAATCAGTGGGGAATTCGGGTGGTTTGATTTGTCTGTGGATCAAGGATACTTTCGTGATGCAACAAAGTTTTATGGGTAACAAATTCTCGGGTGTTAAAGGTGTTTGGGGGCAGAATGCAACTACTTGCTTAATCTTCAATATGTACTCACCCGCAGTATTACAGGAAAGAGGGTCGTGTGGGAAGATTTAAGGGAGTTAAGGGCTAACTATTTGACTTTCCCTTGGTGCTTGGTGGGAGATTTCAACACGGTTCGTAGCCCAAGTGAAAGGAGAGGGATTTCTTCACAGTTACCTTCCAGTGAGATGCTGGAATTCGATGAGTTCATTGACGATATGGGGCTTAATGATCTACCATTAATTGGAAAGAAATTCACTTGGTACAAGCCCAATGGTAAGTGCATGAGTAGACTGGATAGGTTCTTAATATCCGATGATTGTCTATTTGTTTGGCAGGACTTGGTACAGTGGGGTATGGACAGGACGATCTCTAATCATTGCGCAATTGTTTTGAAGCCAAGCTACAAAGAATGGGGTCCGAAGCCTTTTAGGGTGCTGAACTATTGGCTAGAAATCAGAGAATTTCAGAAGCTTTTTAAAGAAAAATGGGAAGCTCTGATTGTTACAGGATCATCTTCTTTTGTGGTAAAAGAGAAACTAAAGGCTTTGAAGCATGATATGAAGGTGTGGAATAAGGACTCCTTCGGAAATGTTGATGTTAAAATTGTAGATGCAGTCACAAATTAAATTTTTGGATGACAAAGGGGAAACATGCGTGTTATCGGATAGTGACATGTTGAGAAGAATGGAACTATTTGAACTCTTTTGGAAATTATCTACTTTAAAGGATTCAATTGCTCTACAAAAATCCAGAATCAAATGGTTATAATTCGGCGATTCAAACTCAAGCTTCTTTCATGCTTGTGTCAACAAGAGGAGAAGAGAGAATACTCTTTATGGCCTTCGAGTACAGGGGACTTGGGTGGAGGAGCCAAAGTTGGTCATGGAGGGAATTTTCAACCACTATCAATATTTGTTCAACCAAAATGGTGGTGGCAGGCCTACTCTTGATGGGATTTCTTTTAACAGATTTCAGCAGCTGAACTTTCTATCATCACAGCTGAATTTAATGTGGAAGAGATCAAGTCAGCCGTGTGGGATTGTAATGGTAACAAGAGCCCGAGACCCGACGGCTACAATTTCAATTTATTAATGAAGTTCTGGGAGGTTATCAAAGGAGATTTCTACAGAATGGTGGCAGATTTTCATTGTAATGAGAGGCTAGCAAGAGGATGTAATGCATCGTTTCTAGTTCTAATTCCCAAGAAAGAAAATCTGGTAGGTTTAAACGACTGTAGGCCTGTTTCCTTGGTAGGGTGCTAGTACAAAGTTTTGGCTAATCTTTTAGCAGTAAGAATGAGTAAGGTCGTGGGTTTGGTTATTTATGGAAACCAAACCGCATTCTTGAAAGGAAGAAATATTCTAGATGGGGTAGTGGTTGTTAATGAGCTACTGGATTTTGCAAATAAAAGTGGCAAACCATGTTTGATGTTCAAGCTTAATTTCAAAAAAGCCTACGACTCTGTGAGTTGGGAGTTCCTGGATTACTTGATGTAGAGGATGGGATTCAACCAAAAGTGGAGAGCTTGGATTCGGGAATGCCTTCATTCTGCTACGGTTTCGGTTTTGGTTAACGGGTCCCCCATAAAGGAATTCATGATGTCAAAGGATTTGAGACAAGGCGATCTGATGGCACCATTTTTGTTCTTGATAGTGGCAGAAGGTCTAAGAAGATTGATCCGAAGTGTAGTGGAAAACAACATGTTCTCGTAATATAGGGTGGTTTCTCATATTCAGTATACAGACAACACGATTTTGATTGGGGAAATGTCCAAGGCTAATGTGTGGGGCCTAAAATGCATCCTTCAGGGCTTCGAGTTGGTGTCCGGATTAAAATTAAACTACCACAAAAGCGGCCTTGTTTGTTCGAAGATGGATTATGCTTTTATGGAATATGTTGCCTTATCTCTTAATTGCAATATAGGTAAACTTCCATTTAAGTTTTTGGGCATCATGGTGGGTGCAAACCCGAGACGATCCGTTACTTGGAGCCCTTTAATCAGCTCCTTGCAAAAACGCCTTCTCGGATGGAGGAACAAATTCATTTCTTTTGGTGGTCGTGTGGTTCTGATTAATGCGGTTCTGTCATCACTACTGATATATTACTTATCTTTCTATTTGGCACCAAAAAAGGTAATTAATAGAATCATTCAAATTCAAAGGAATTTTTTGGTGGGTTGGGGAGGGGGGTAGTGAGGAGTGTAGGAAGATTTATTGGGTAAAATGGGATGTTGTTTGCAAATCGAGAGAAGAGGGTGGTGGGTGTAAGAAACATTCATGCTTTTAATTTGGCTCTCTTAGGGCAAATGGAGATGGCACCTCTTAACTGAATAGGAGACTTTGTGGTCTAGAGTTCTTAGGGTCTGGTATGGAGAACCTTCCTTGTGGAGGAATTCGGGTGAGTTAGGTTCTTTGGAGGGGGTGTGATGTCTACTTGGTGGGGTGACCTGGGTAAGTTAGAGAGTTGTGAACCAAACCATGAGGGGTGGTTGTCTGTTGGGTTACCAAAGAAAGTTGGGAATGGGGGGAGCACGTCATTCTGGAAAGATCACTGAGTGGGTTCGGGAACTTTGGGCAGTATTTTTGGTAGATTGTTTGGTATTTCTACTCTGAAAGAGGCAAAGGTGGTTAATATGGGGGATTGGAGAGGGGGAGTTTGGATTTGGAAGTTACCTTGGAGGAGAGGACTTTTCGTTTGGGATGAATATTTACTTCATTCCATGATGAATCTGCTGAGTTCCTACAGCCTGAATGCAAGCAAAAATGATGCTTGGTGCTGGTTGGGCAATGACATTCCTTACACTGTAAAATCAGTTTACCAACTTCTAACCTCTGAAGCTGCTAGGTCAGAAAATGATGTCTTTAAACTAGTTTGGGTTGGGAGCACACCTTTAAAGGTCAGGGCATTTGGTTGGAGAGCTATTCTAGATAGAATCCCTACATACTCAAATCTTTACAATAGAGGAATTCATCCGGCTGCAGGAAATCAAACATGTTGTTTCTGCAATTCAGAAACAGAAACCACATCACATTTATTCATATCTTGCTTTTTCTCCCATTCTGTGGGGATGTTCTTGTACAACTGGGTGGGGTTGGATACTGTTTTGGCTGGCTTTCTAAAGGAGTCTTTGATGCAGCACTCAGGACTAATTAATGGGAGATTCTCCTAAAAATTGGGGGGTCTGCTTTGGTTTGCCATCCTATGGTCGATTTGGTTGCACAGAAACGAAATCATCTTCAACCAAGGTAATTTAGATTTCGAAAAGGTTATAGAGTTAATTAAACTGAGGGTGTGGGCTTGGAATAACAATAGAGCCAAGAAGAAGAAAAATTTCTCATTTTCGGACTGGTGCATTCACCCCTTAGAGTGCATTCATTACTGATCTGCTGTCTGGTATATGTTAAGGACTGATGTGCTCATTATTGTCCTGTGACTTGCTTTCTCTGTGCTTCTTCTGCTCTGTGCTTGGCTTATACTGTTATGTTTTGTGGTTATTGGCATGTATTTCATTATGGCAGCTTTTATTCTCTGTTTGTTGGCTTCAGGTTCCTCATTTTATGACTGCGGTTTCTGTGCCATTCGTGTTGGTCCCTTTGGCATTGTGGTTTTCCAGGAATTTATGATACTAAACCTGTTTCATGCGTGTGGATCACTGACTACATATTTAGCAGTTTTTAGTTGTCTTTTGGGGGTTGGTAAAGTGCTGTTATACTGTAAAACCATGTTCTTTTTGCTGTTCTGTTGGTTTCAGATTGGTTCCTCGGGGCTTGACTCGTAATAGGCATACTTTTCTTTTGTTATCTCAAGATTAGTATTCTAGTTACATTTGGTTTCGCCACCTCTTTTATATATGGGTTAGAGTACATCCTTATACTTTTTTCAATATATTTCTTTGCTTAGGAAAAAAAAAAAACCTATCAACCCAATCTCAGATGGCTTCAGATCAACCATCCAAAAAATAAAATAACAGATGATAGCTTCACCACCTTATTATACCAAGTAAGCAGCAACAAAAAACCAAACAGAATCTGAGTATTATGTATTAAATTTTGATGAATAAATTCTAGCAATAATGATGTAGTGATAATCTTTTAGATTATGTGATTTTTTAGTGTAATAATAGTCTTACTTGTTTTCATTTGTAGGAAATAATAAAGATTGGATGAAAACTTAGAGTTGGAAGAGCTATATTTGCTAATCATTCAATTTGAGTTGAAATTGGCCATGATGAAGAAGCGTCACGTACAGCAAGCAAAGAAGTGAAATTGAAGAGTAAAAATTGAATTTGGAAATGAATGATATGTAGGCCATAGCCCAACTAAAAGAAAGCCAACTATAATTTTAATCAAGAATCAAAAAGTGAACAGAAATTGGCCTTAGTGAAATGATGGGCTTAGGGGGCCTTACGTGAAAGGAAGCGACAGAGGCCATTTGGTCTAGAAAAAAAAAAAAGGGTTTTGGAATAAAAAGAGGAGAATACAGCAAGGAACGAGGGGAGGAAAAAAAAAAAGCTCGAGGAGCCGCACGGCGTGAAACAGAGCGTAGAGAGGAACAAGAGGTGGGGAGCCTTCAGCAGTGTTGCGTTCTCTTGTACTCAACGTCATGGAGTTTATATTTCACTCTTTATTTTATTTTATTTTATTTTAGGATTTATTATGTTTAGGTAAACCTTGAGATTAGATATTTACTTTTCTGAACTTAGTTGTATTTTGATTTGGATTTAATGCAAGTTCCTATTTCATTATGAGTATTTGATTTTATGTTTAATGGTTTTTTTGGTTTGATCACCCATGAAATGATTTGTTATTTTGGTAGACAATTGGAAAGTTGATGCTAATACATGCTCGCTCGTGAATCAAATACCAAGTAGTTCAGGAATCTAGGAATAGGTCTTGAAGTGCTTGCAATCTTTTAAGTCTTGTCTTAAATTTGGGTTTTGGGCCTAACTCAACCCCACAAAACCGACTTGTAAGGTAAGGACTGCCCAAGCCTTATAAGCACTACTTAGGCTTGCAATGCGAGTGGAATAACATGGATCTCAACACACCTCCTCACGGCACGCCCAGGCCTGGACATCTGGAGCGTGGACAAATGTGGGTGGAATAATAGAGATCTTGGCCCAATAACAGATCTATGATAGGCTTTGATACCATCTTAAAATTCGGGCTTGGGCCTAACTCAACCCCAAAAACCGGCTTGAAAGGTGAGGTTTGCCCAAGCCTTATAAACACTACTTAGGCCATATCTCTAGGCGATATGGGACTAAATACACCCCTCATTCTCAGCACAATGTAGGTGTTGTAGATTGCAATGAAGGCAACCCAAACTTGCCGCAATTATGGCGGCTAGGGGCGAACCGCAATTAAGGCGGCTTTCCAACATCTCATGCAAAATCTCATGTTAATCCACCTAAGTAATTAGGGTTTAATATGGGGTTTTAGGCTCATTCCACCTAAGGAATTAGGGTTTGAATATTTTAAAAGGCTTTATTGTCATAAATAAATTAGGACTTGTGTTAGTGACCATTTCATTGTAATTGAGGGAAGAATACTGTAGTCTAACCCCGACATTTTATCCATATGTTAATCACGTTCCTTTTTGCTTACTAAGTGTTTGATAAAAATCTCAAAAAGACCAAAAATATTTTATTGCTCTTGTGTTTTATTTTATTTATTTTGAGCTCTCTTCATATCAAATATTAGTCTACATAGTTGTTTAATTTGTGAATTGGTACTTGGTAACTAATCCCTGTGGACGATATTCGGTTCTTACCGATTTTATTACTTGCAACGAACCCGGTACACTTGCCGTGGTCCTCAATAAGTTTTTGGTGCAAAAACTTGATATGATTTCGGCAAGTGTACCAGATCATTGCTAGTAATAAAATCGGTGAGAACCGGATATCGTCCACGGGGATTAGTTGCCAAGTACCAATTTACAAATTAAACAACTATAGACTTATCTTTGGCATGAAGAGAGCTCAAAATAAATTAAATTAAATAAAACAAAAGAGAAATAAAATATTTTTGGAATTTTTGTTGAGATAATTAAACAAACACTTAGAAGGCAAAAATAAATGTGATTAACAAATGGATAGAATTGTCAGGGTTAGACTACACTAATTTTCCCTCAATTGCAATTAAATGGTTACTAACACAAGTCCTTAAGTTAATTATGACAATCAAGCCTTTTAAAATACTCAAACCTAATTCCTTAGGTGGAATGAGCCTAAAACCCCAAACTAAACCCTAATTCTTTAGGTGGAATAACATTAGATTTTGCATAAAGAGCCGAGACTTAAACGATTGCAAACACTTCAACACTCATTCCTAGATTCATGAACTACTTGGTATTTGATTCGTGAGCATGCATTAGCATCACCTTTCCAATTGTCTACCAAAGCAACAATCTATTTCATGTGTAATCAAGCCAAGAAAAGTATTAAGCATAGAATCAAATACTCATAATGAAATAGGAACTTGTATTAAAACCAGATCAAAATACAATCAAGTTTAAAAAAACAAACATCTAACCTCAACAAGAAAAATTTAGCTAGACATGCAAGAAATAATAAAGTAAAATAAACAAGACAAATGATTCAAACTCCATCAAGAGAGCAAAATGTACAGCCGCGCAGGTTCATCTTCACGCTGCCCTACTTGCAACTCTGTTTGGTGCGGCTCTCCCTTTTGTTCAATGTGAAACACACACTACGTTGTTGCCTTCTTTCTTGCGGCTCCACCCCCCTAGCTTTTTATTCCAGACCCTAGTCTCTAATTCAACCATTCTTTTTGCGGGCCACTAACTCATGGAGCTTTGCGAATTCTAATTGCCCAGAGAAACCAGATTACTTCACGTGGGCTTGCTTCACCTTTCATTCTTCATGTGATTTTTTTTTTCTTTCAATTTGAATTGCTTTTTGAAGTATCCAGCAACAATTTCTTGGCCCAATGTCCAAATAAATCAAAACCTAATTTGCATAACTTATTCAATCTCTCTTTATTATTTCCTACAAATAAAAATATTATTAAATTAACTCTAAAAACATGAAATTAAACTAAAATATGTAAAACACTATTAAAAATTAAAGTAATTAAACTTGGGGACAAAACTCAATGAATTAGCATTATTAGGAGCAAAAATTCATCCAATACGTACTAAAAAAATCACATAATCTAGAAGATTATCACTCTTCTAAACTTAAGACTTTACTTGTCCCCAAGCAAAAATAACCCAAACCAGCACACAAAATACCAAGGACAACATACCAAGCTCTTATATGATTTGGAAAAACTGAAAGAGAGCACAGTTAGACAAAATCACTATAAGGAAAAATTGTAACAAGACTAATTCCTAAAACAGAAGCATCAACCAGTAGCAAGCTCACATCCAAAAATGTCAGGAAGCAAAAACCATAACAACTTTGCAATTTCCATATTCTTACAAATTAAAAATCATGGCAACTTGGTAAGAGAAGAACCATAGAACCTTAGTCCTCACAGGATACACACTCATCAAATAATCCCTCAAGTATATGGTGGTGAAGTGTTTCCCTCAAAGCACACATTAGAGTCATGGAACCATATATTTGGTTTTCATCTAATTCCAAAAGATCACAAACCACAAGTATGCACAAATCAAATAGACTTTATTTTGGGTTGTAACTTGGCTAAGGCGGGAAAACAAGTGAGGTGAGAAACAAACACAAGATGTCCAAGAGAATATGAGAGCAATTACAACAATTCAATTGTTTCAATACAAAGCACAAAATTCCCAATTGCTATAATTGATTTTTTTTTTTCCTTTTCATTTCTCATTTTCTTCTTTGGAGTTTCAAACAACTTTATTCACTTTTTTTTTTACCTTTTTTTTCCCTTCTTTTGGATAATCAACCTTTTTTTATTTTTTATTTTTTCAAGCACTTTTACACACTTTTTTTTTCAAGCCTTTCAAAATTTCTCACATTATTCCATTACCCTGTCTCCCAAACCAAAATCTTTGCTTGTCCACAAGCAATTCACCAATGCTCTCCTATTCTCAAGTTGGAATAAACATGTTAATCATCGTTCAAGAAGCAAGGGTGAGAACAAAAAGTAACAATAAGCTCAAAGGGGTTAGCAAGAGAATTTTTCATGCAAGGTTGACTTTTTGGCTCAAGTGGCTTATGAAAAACGGCCCAAATCATTTTTATACAAAACATGCAATTCATGTATCTTAGATAAAAGAATCAAGCAAATCTCAGCACATCAACTCAATGGTGCACACTCAAAGAATTGACATTCAAGCCCAATATCTCACCAAGGTTAAAACTAAGATTTCATACTTTCATTCCAAACCTCATTGCCATGAATTTAATGAAAAAGAAACGAAAATATGCAAAGAGGTTATGAAAAATGCTATGATCAAATTTGGAAAGTTAAGACTAAACTACAAGAAGAACTTCTAAAGAAAGGAACATAGCCCGACAAACATGCACAAAATAATGAGAATGCTAAAAGTGATATCTTAAACAGCATCCTAAATATTTAAGTGCTTGGCATGTTTTTATTCTAACACAAACTAACTAAAACAAGTGAAACACACAACTAACAAGAAACTGAAAATAAACTAAAGTGAATGGTTAAGAAAAACTCATTGAGACGCTTCCACCCGGATCCCATTGCTTGTATCAAAAGGGCCAAGAGATACTCAATATGTAAGATCCTCCTCCCGGATCCCATGGCTTGTGGAGTGACAATTGCAGAAGCAATATGAATCTACCCTCGGTTCCTCCTGGGTCAAATGGAAAGTGATAAACTCCTCTTTTGACCTCTTCAGGCATAAATATTCCATGAAGCACATGAGGTTTTACTTCTTGAGCCAATTTTGTAGTGTCCACACATGCATGCAAATCAATATATTTATCCAAGGTAGTAATATCAAGTTTCTTGGCAAGCATGGTGAAAGACATATCCTCTTTGCTCTCCATCCCATGTTCTTTTTCTTGTGACTCATCTTCCACTACCACTTCAACTTCACTTTGAACTATCGCCAAAACCAGATTTTTCTCAAATTGTGCTTCATGTGGCTCTTGTACTAACTGTTCGCAAATTTACTCAACTTGCATTTCGAAGTTTTGCATCACAGCTTCGATACAATCATAATTGGCTCTTGCTTTGGCCTCAGAGTTGGATAGCTCTTCTGAATATTGTGCTAGAGCTATCTCCCAAAAGTTTGGCTCTTCGGGAATCACTTGTAAGCATGGTAGTGGTGATGGTAAATATGAACAAAAGGATTCTCATTCCTCCTTGGAGACTCTAAACACAATCTTATTCGTCACACAATCAACTTGTGCTTGAAGTTCTTGATCTCCCAAATTTATGTAGTCTCCACAACACAAGTTATGCTCCAAAGTGTGACTCGAGACTTCCTCATCAGATGAATAATAATAGTTGTCCTTGAATTGCATCCACTTGCACAAACAAAACTCAAAAGAAAATATCAAATATCTACAAATATATATATATATATATATATATATATATATATATATATATATAATGTCTAAAGTAATTGTTTCCTTTGTTACTAATGATATTGGAAAAATTGATCCCTGGCAACGGCGCCAAAAACTTGATACGATTTCGACAAGTGCACAGGATCGTTGCAAGTAATAAAATCGGTGAGAACCGGATATCGTCCACAGAGATTAGTTGCCAAGTACCAATTTAAAAATTAAACAACTATAGACTTATCTTTGGTATGAATAGAGCTCAAAATAAATTAAATAAAATAAAACAAAAGAGAAATAAAATATTTTTAGACTTTTTGTTGAGATAATTAAACAAACACTTAGAAGGCAAAAATAAATGTGATTAACAAATGGATAAAATTGTTAGGGTTAGACTATACTAATATTCCCTCAATTACAATTAAATGGTTACTAACACAAGTCCTAAGTCAATTATGACAATCAAACCTTTTAAAATACTCAAATCCTAATTCCTTAGGTGGAATGAGTCTAAAACCCCAAACTAAACCCTAATTCCTTAGGTAGAATAACATCAGATGATTTTGCAAAAAAAGCCGAGACTTAAAAGATTTCAAGTACTTCAAGACCCATTCCTAGATTCATGAACTACTTGGTATTTGATTCGTGAGCATGCATTAGCATCAACTTTCCAATTGTCTACCAAAGCAACAATTCAGAAAGAGGAACTTGCATTAAAATCAGATCAAAATAAAACCAAGTTCAAAAAGCAAACATTTAACCCCGACAATAGGAGTTTAGCTATACATACTAGAAATAATAAAATAAAATAAACAAGACAAATGATTCAAACTCCATGAAGAGAGCAAAATGTACAGCCGCGCAGGTTCATCTTCACGCTGCCCTACTTGCAATTCTGTTTGGTGCGGCTCTCCCTTTTGTTCAATGTGAAACACACACTACGCTGTTGCCTTCTTTCTTGCGGCTCCACCCCCCTAGCTTTTTATTCCAGACCCTAGTCTCTAATTCAACCATTCTTTTTGCGGGCCACTAACTCATGGAGCTTTGCGAATTCGAATTGCCCAGAGAAACCAGATTACTTCACGTGGGCTTGCTTCACCTTTCATTCTTCATGTGATTTTTTTTCTTTCAATTTTAATTAATTTTTGAAGTATCCAGCAACAATTTCATGGCCCAATGTTCAAATAAATCCAAATCTAATTTGCATAACTTATTCAATGTAATGGTATAAGGATTATACCATATAGAGAATTGCTTAAACAGTACAGAAAATAAAAACACTCTTATGTGAGGAGAGCAACCTCCTTAAAGCAAAATGCTTTCCTTCATAATTTTTTTCATGTCATTCATTGCATTAGATTTATACATATATAGTAGTGTTTGAGCAATGAAAACAAAATTACAAAAAAGGATAAAATGGGTTTACAAACTAATGACTCACCATAATAGAATATTCTAGATCATTCTTGTATACGTTGTCACACCTAAAGGGGCCTAAAACTACTTGGACTTAATATTGGGGGACATTGGGTCTACTTGCCATATTTTGGGTCATTACATCTCATCGGTCTTGCAAACACACCTTGTCCTCAAGGTGTATTGAAACCCATAACTTCAGCCCAAAAATACTGATCCAACTAGAAAAGGGGCAAAAATAAAATAAAAAATACTGCCCAAATATTCTGATAGCAAGGCCCAAGACAAAATAATAGAAGCAGTCCAAAAAACACTTCAGGCCCAAACCATAGTGTTCCTCTCTATTGCAAAGCTGAAGCCCAGGAACAACTTCATGAAAGGCTCAACCCTAATGAGCTTGATCAGTTTCCATGACCAACCATACGCGGATCCGAGGACGGTGCCGTCGTGAGAATGGAAGCCACCAGCGGGGACGAGGGTGATCGAGTCGAAGAGGACGGACCGGAGTTGACTGAACCGAAGAGGACGAAAACACTGTTGGCGGAGATGGCGACGCAAGGTAGAGTTGAAGCAGCCGGGATCGAAAACCAAGACGGCGTGTGGTGGCGGCGTTCAGAGTCATCTTCTCTAGCGATGGAATGGGGTTGGTCGACGCGAACGTCTCTAACTCGAATCAAGCAAGGCAATCCAGATTTGGTGCGATGAAAAAGAAGACGAAGCAGAGCTTCGAACCAGAGAATCGGGTGGTGGAGACGATGTCCATGCGTGGCGGCTCGAAGTCGGTGCCGTCATGAGTGTCGGAGCCGGCAGAGGATGATCGAACCAGGGCTAGGATTGGCGGAACCAAATCCTTGAAGATCACGGTGGTTATGGAGGCACCATCACTGTGTGAACATGTCGTTGCATCCGAATCAGAGGTAAGTGGATTTTTGGCCGAGACTTGGGTTTGAACTAGATTGGAAAAATTGGTTGTGATAGATGAGTGATTCTCTGCTGTGAAATCCTGGGATTCTACCATGGCTACGTCACCCTCCGCTGTTGGCTTGAGGAACGGGGATGTTGCCGGGAGCTCAAATGTTGGCATGATTTCTGCGGCGGATTAAAGGTTGAGGGAAATGAGTGTTGGTTGAGGATTTGATGAAGGTGCTGAATGAGGTTCTGCCTTTGGGTCGGGTGGGTTACGACGGGTGTTGGACTTGGATTGTATTTGTTGGATGGCTTGAAGGAGGGATTCATTGAAACGATCAAATGAAGTTTTGAATTTGTTGAAGGATTCATCCATGTGAAGGAATCATAATGAAATTGTGTCCGAGTGTACCGGGCAGTGGGTCTGAGCATTGGTGGGTGGTAGCCATAGCTGAAACAAGGTGTGGGTGAAGGTATGGTAATGGTGGTGAAGTTGGTAGTGATGGTGGGGAAAAATGGAGAAGGTGAGGCCATGGCAATGAATGCACCAATGTAATGGTACAAGGATTATACCAAATAGAGAATTGCTAAAACAGTAAAGAAAATAAAAACACTCCTATGTAAAAGGAGCAACCTCCTTGTGAAAGGAGCAACCTCCTTAAAGCAAAATGCTTTCCTTCATGTCATCATTACATTAAATTGATACATATATAGTAGTGAACAATGAAAACAAAATTATAAAAAAAGAGATTACAAACTAGTAACTCACCATAATAAAAGATTCTATATCATTCGAGTATATATTGTCACAATTAAAGGGCCTAAAATTACTTGAGGTTAATATCGGGGGACATTGGGACTACTTGCCATATTTTGGGTCATTACATCCCACTGGTCTTGCAAACACACCTTGTCCTCAAGGTGTTTTGAAGTCCATAACTTTAGCCCAAAAATACTGATCCAACTA
This sequence comes from Sophora flavescens, assembly GCA_030762895.1. Lineage (NCBI taxonomy): Eukaryota > Viridiplantae > Streptophyta > Magnoliopsida > Fabales > Fabaceae > Sophora > Sophora flavescens. The sequence goes on from CM061062.1 coordinate 107,062,737, forward strand.
GAAAAGGGGCAAAAATAAAATAAAAAATACTACCCAAATATTCTGATAGCAAGGCCTAAGACAAAATAATAGAAGCAGCCCAAAAAACAATTCAGGCCCAAACCATAGTGTTCTTCTCTATTGCAAAGCTGAAGCCCAGGAACAGCTTCATGAGTGGCTCAACCCTAATGAGCTTAACCAGTTTCCATGGCCAACCAGATGCGGATCCGAGGACGACGCCGTTGCGATAAGGGAAGCCACCAGCGGGGACGAGGGTGATCGAGTCGAAGAGGACGGACCGGAGTTGACTGAACCGAAGAGGATGAAAACATGGTTGGCGGAGATGGCGACGCAAGGTAGAGTTGACGCCGCCGGGATCGAAAACCAAGACGACGTGTGGGGGCGACATTCAGAGCCATCTTCTCCAGCGATGGAATGGGGTTGGCCGACCCGAACGTCTCAAACTCGAATCGAACAAGGTAATCCAGATTTGGTGGGATGAAAAATAAGAAGAAGCAAAGCTTCGAAACAGAGTATCGGGTGGTGGAGACGATGTCCATGCGTGGCCGCTCGAAGTCAGTGCCGCCATGAGTGTCGGAGCCGGCAGAGAATGAACGAACCGAGACTAGAGTTGGCGGAACCAAATCCTTGAAGATCATGGTGGTTATGGAGGCACCGTCACCGTGTGAATATGTCGTGGCATCCGAATAAGAGGTAAGTGGATTTTTGGTCGAGAATTGGGTTTGAAATGGATTGGAAAAATTGGTTGTGATAGATGAGTGATTCTCTGCTGTGAAATCCTGGGATTTTACCATGACTACGTCACCCTCCGCTGTTGGCTTGAGGAATAGGGATGTTGCTGGGAGCTCAAATGTTGGCATGATTTCTGCGGCAGATTAAAGGTTTAGGGAAATGAGTGTTGGTTGAGGATTTGATGAAGGTGCTGAATGAGGTTCTGCCTCTGGGTCGGGTGGGTTGTGACGAGTGTTGGACTTAGATTGTACGTATTTGTTGGATGGCTTGAAGGAGGGATTCATTGAAACGATCAAATGAAGTTTTGAATTTGTTGAAGGATTCCTCCATGTGAAGGAAATCAGAACGAAATTGTGTTCGAGTGCACTGGGCAGTGGGTGTGAGCATTGGTGGGTGGTAGCCATAACTGATAAGCAAGGTGTGGGTGAAGGTGTGGTAATGGTGGTGAAGTTGGTAGTGATGGTGGGGAAAAATGGAGGATGTGAGGCCATGGCAATGAATGCATCAATGTAATGGTATAAGGATTATACCAAACAGAGAATTGTTAAAACAGTAAAGAAAATAAAAACACTCCTATGTGAGGGGAGCAACCTCCTTAAGGAAAAATGGTTTTCTTCATAATTTTCTTCATGTCATTCATTGCATTAGATTGGTACATATATAGTAGTGCTTGAGCAATGAAAGCAAAATTACAAAAAAGGATAAAAAGGGATTACAAACTAGTGACTCACCATAATAGAAGATTCTAGATCATTCTAGTATATGTTGTCACACCTAAAGGGGCCTAAAACTACTTGGGCTTAATATTGGGGGACATTGGGTCTACTTGCCATATTTTGAGTCATTACATTCAATCTCTCTTTATTATTTCCTACAAATAAAAACATTATTAAATTAACTCTAAAAACATGAAATTAAACTAAAATATGTAAAACACTATTAAAAATTAAAGTAACTAAACTTGGGGACAAAACTCAATCAATTAGCACAATTAGGAACAAAAATCCATCCAATAAGAACTAAAAAAAATCACATAATCTAACCAAGCAGTCGGGCACAAGTGGTTAATGTGTTGCTATTAAGGACGAATGGTTCGTTCTTTGCACAAGTTCGATCCTTGACAATAACAACTCTTGGTCAGACTTTACTTACCTCCCGATCGAACCTCGGATTAGTCAGAATCAAAGACTCTGGACACCGGGGCGGGGGTCAAAAACCCTTCGGTCCAAAAAAAAATTCGCATAATCTAGAAGATTATCATGTAGCATCCCCATACCTCTATGTAGCTAAGCACTTGGAGATTGTACTCCACTTTGGGATTATTATAAAAGCTAAGTGGTTATGTATATGTGACTTTGATGAGTCACCGACAAGTGTACCGGGTCGTCGCAAGTAATAAAATAAACACAGTAAGTAATTACCGAGGTCGAACACAAGGATTGGGCTACCAATTCTACCAATTTGCAAGAAGTTCGATAAGTTGGCCAAGTAACAACAAGCGGTTGAGGAGAGAGAGAAAATAGGATCGCAATTCAAATCAAAAATCAATTAGAGATATAAAATCTAGGTTAAACATCTAAGGTCACAAATCCACCTACCCAATCATACATAGTACCCAAGTGATGATGATTCTCTCCCTAAGTTCAATTGCAATGTCAACCAAGACCCCCAAATTCTCCTAATGACACTGTCGTGCTCAATAGGACGTATTCAACGATTGAGTTAATTACTTACTAGGTCTCATAACCCAATCATCAAACTCTATCAATTCTTGTTCCCTATAAGGTTGCACTAATCTCCTACTCACTCTCGTGCAATATTCAATTAGTGATCCCAATTCAAGTTCTAAACGCGAATTGCCTACTAAGCCTCATCACGTTAACAAGTCAATCACGCATGCATATGATCAACGTAATAAATTCAGAATTGGAAAACATGAATTGAGATAAATGAGGGAAACATACATCACATTGAACTACACCGTCATGGGTGGTTTCATTGATCCCTTAGACAAGGGGATTAGCTCCTCATGCTCGTAACAACGCACAAAAAATCGAAACTCATCATGAATGTATAGTAGAAAAGAAAATAAGGAGACGCAGCTCCAGAGAACAAGGATTCGTCCAAAACCGATCTAAAAACAAGTGGTTCAACAAAAGGTTCCTTCAATCTGCCCCTAAATCAACAACTTATAATTTTCAGATTCTGCGCCCGGTCGTGAGGCGAGTAGCCTCTCGCGAGGCGAATATTAAAAGTGGCGCGCGTTCAAATTGGATTCTCGCGAGGCGAGATGATGTTTCGCGAGGCGAGACTTCAAATTCTAGTCTGTCACAGTCGTGACCTTCATCACGGCTAGGCCGTGATGGTCTCTGTCCTTCAGGGTCTTCTCACCACATGCTGGTCTTCAAGATTCGCGAGGCGAGCAGCCTCTCGCGAGGCGAGACAGAAAGGATGACTGTTGCTACTCAACTGGTCTTCAGGCTCGCGAGGCGAGTAGCCTCTCGAGGGGCGAATATTTTCAGAATTGCAATTTCCACTGTTTTCTTCATTTTCCTTGACTCTAAGAGATTCACTTTTAACCTGAAACAATAAAAGAAAACGAAAAGCGTAATTCTACTCAAAATAAACTAAAAACTACTAAAAATGCATAAAACGAGTCAAAGTCTAACTTAGGAACAAAACAAGACCAATTTGGGAGATTAGCGAGGGTGACTCGCCCAATTAGGCACAAAATCTACCCCTTTTCTAGATGGAAACTAGATGAGCCAGAGGCTGATCAAAACACCCCAAACTTAAACCTTGCTTGTCCCCAAGCAAGCTAAAACTCAAAAACACTCAAGACTTGGCAAGCTTAAAGGATTTAATCAATTTCGCACAAGTTTCACGCAATCTTAACAAAACAGTTTTTCTTCAATGTTTTCCCCCCTTGCATCAATGTAATCCCCACATTCATTTACTTTAAACAATTGAGAACTCTATCATTCATGCAATTAGTAATCTGAGTTGAGGATCCAAGTGACACACAAAAGGGAGATCACCAAATTCAAACAATTGCCTTCCTCACAAGGGCATTTAATATTTCACTCATTCGCTCAATTTGTCTAGGCTAGCAACATTCACTCTATTTCACAATTCAAGAGCACCTTCCATGGAATTGATTTTCATCTAAACAAAGTTCCCACAAAAAATATGTATGCATCATCAAAAGGTCTTTTCTAGGTTGTAATGAGGCCTGGCTGAAGGTAAGGTATTCAAAGGATTAGAGGCTTAGTCCCTAGGATCAATGAGAGCATGAAACTAGCAAACAATTGAATTCACTCTCATATTATTATTCTATTCCTTGCATTGGGTGGCTACAAACCTCTTCCTTTTTATACCCTTTTTTTTCTTTTGCCCTTTTTGGCATATATCCAATATTTTTCATCACATTTTTTTTTCAAGCCTTCGGCCTTTACTTTCGCCTTTCCTTTTCTCAACTATGATTCATGAACTTGGTAGCCACCCCAAACTTAGTTCTACAACAACACTCACAAAGCTAAAATTTCATGCTCTCCTAAATCCTAGGATAGGGGAAAATCATGGTTTTTCTGAGTTAATGGCTTGTAATGTAAGGTCATCAAGAACAATAGGCTTCAAGGCTCAATGTGGCTAACTAGGGATCATTTATCAAGGTTAGTTCATTTTATGGCCAAGTAGTTATTTCAAAGAAAAACTGCCTAGATCATTTGATGCAACATATAAATATGCAAACCATGCACAGATTCAAGCAAACCCGAGAAGGTGCAACTTAAAAGCGATTCACACAATTAAAACAATGTTGGAGGCTCAAATTCCTCACCTGGACATTTTTGCAAATTGTTTGACCGAGATACAATTCCTAGTGTGTGCACCCCTTCACCCAAAACTTGTCATAAATCAAGCAATCACAATAAAATTTCTCAAAGTTCAATTTTCAATTTTTCACATGGGGATCAAATTTTCGATTTTCAGAGCCTAGGGGGAAATCATCAATGGTCAACATAATTCATGCGGTCAATCTATACTAAATTTAATTGAAATCCACTAAGCTTGCCGACACAACATTCATACACAAACTCTTGTTCTTCTCAAATTATTCAAGAGCGAAATTCAAAAACAAAAGGAAAAGGGAAAAGAAAACAAAAACAAATCAATTGGTTCCCTCCCCCACACTTAAAGCATACATTGTCCTCAATGAAAGAACATAAATATAAAATAAGAGAGAGGGAAAAGAGAAGGTGTTCCCTGATCAAGTTGTAGTGTAGGTGGGCGCTTCCAAGGAAAGCTCTTCTACGGTTGCATCCTCATCAAATGGTCCCTCGGGAACCCGACCAATGACAACTCCCGGAAGAACCCCCACAGCACTTCCTGATCTGGAAAAATTGCAAACCCTAATTGCAGATTCGCGAGGCGATACATCACTCACGAGGCGAATCTTGAAAAATTGTTCTTCACACTTTCCAGATTCGCGAGGCGAATAATGGCTCGCGAGGCGAATCTGGAATTCTAACTGCCGATGATGCCCAGATTCGCGAGGCGAAAATGGTACTCGCCACGCGAGACAAAAGCGTGAGTAAGCCTCTAGGATTCAGGGCTTCTGTCTCGCGAAGCCACTGTGGGTTCGCGGGGCGAATCTTTTTTTTTTTTTTAAATGACCGAAACTAAAAAATAAAGGATACCTAGCTTGGGTTTCCTCCCAAGTAGCGCTTGTTTAAAGTCCCGAGCCTGACTCAAGTCACCCCTAAGGGTTAATCCGGACGAAGAACTTGCTTGTCATTTTGGATTGATTCCCCATGGTAATAATGCTTTAGCCCTTGTCCATTCACCTTGAAGTTACCAGAGGCCCCTTCTAATTCTACTGCTCCGGATGGAAAAACTTGGAGTACCTTGAATGGTCCCGACCACCTTGATTTTAGCCTTCCCGGAGAGAGTCTCAACCTTGAATTAATAAGAAAGACTATTTGTCCGGGCTCAAACCTCCTAGGCAAGATGTACTTGTCATGCCATGCCTTAGTCCGCTCTTTGTGTATTCTTGCATTTTCATGTGCTTGCATGCGGATCTTTGACAACTCATTTAAGTCCAACAGCCCTCTATAATCGGCACGTACTCTCCACCCCGTGATGGTCCTTGTTGGGATCAATTCAGTGCTTTCATTGACCACCACGGTTGTGCCACCTTTCTTTGGGACCACATGAATTGGACTAACCCAACTAATATCCGAGATTGGATAGATGATTCCGGCCTCTAAAGGTTTAATCACTTCCTCACGCACAGCTTCTTTCATTCCTTCCTTGTTGAGCTTTTCCCTTGTGCCTTCATCCTCTGGGAGACTCGGTAAGGCTTCCATATCTTTTAACCACTCAAGATAGTCCTCATCCCCCAAAGGATCTTTTTCCTCACTATCATCATCATGGGATTTTACCGACACTTGTGCAAGTGAAGAACCATGGGCTTCTCTAGTTGCCTTTGCCTTGACAGTTGAGTCCACCATATCCACTCGATACACATCCAACCTCTCAGCAGGGTGCTTCACTGCTTCAAAGACATTGAAGACTACCTTCTCATCTTGCACCCTTAGAGTGAGTTTCCCTTGTTGCACATCTATCAAAGCACGCCCAGTGGCCAAGAAGGGCCTACCCAATATGAGAGGGATCTCGGCGTCTTCATCCATATCAAGCACCACAAAGTCCACCGGAAATATGAACTTGTCCACTTTCACTAACAAATCTTCGACCACCCCATAAGGATATTTTATAGAACGATCGGCTAATTGGAGTGACATCCGTGTATCTTTTACTTCTTTGATCCCTGATAAGCCTCTGGCTTATCTAGTTTTATGACTAGATGAACTAGGGTTCATGTGCCAATTTATTCGAGTTCACTCTCGTTTTCGCCCAAATTTGCCTTGTTTTGTTCCTAAGTTGGACTTTGACTCGTTTTGCGTATTTTGTGTAGTTTTTAGGTTATTTTGAATAGAATTATGCTTGTGGGTGCTTTTGTTGTTTCAGGTTAAATAAGTGAAGCTCCGGGAGTCAAGAAAAGTCGAAAAGCAGTGGAAATTGCAAGTCTGGAGACACTCGCCTCGCGAGTATATTCTCGCCCCGCGAGCCTGTAAGTCAACAAAGCAGCAAAAGTCATCACTTCAGTCTCGCCACGCGAGAGGTGTCTCGCCCCACGAGCTCATGAAAACCTGCAAGACAGAGACCATCACGGCCAAGCCGTGATGAATACCACGCCCGTGGCAGTTTAAGGTTGGAAGACTCGCCCCGCGAGAGGAAGCTCGCCTCGCGAGAGAATGAAGACTTGGAAGTCAGAGACCATCACGGCCCAGCCGTGATGAAGGTCACAGCCCAGAATTGAAGACTCGCCCCGCGAACACTATTTCGCCTCGCGAGAGTTCGAATTGAAAGCGCGCCAATTTTAATTCTCACCTCGCGAATGGCTGCTCGCCTCGCGAGCGTGCGCAGATCAGGATTCCTATTTAAAGGCTGTTACAGATCAGATTGGGGGATAACATCTGGAGGAGGCTGTAGGACTTTTGGAGGGCCGCGAATCCTAGTAGTTTTCCACTGTTTAGAGTAGTGTTTAGGGTAGTTTCTTTTCTCTTTGGAGCTGCGTCTCCCTTTCTCATGGAGGTTATGTCCGATCGCTTGTCTATGAGCATGAGGAACTAATCCCCTCGTCCGAGTGAACGATGAAGCCACCCATGGCGATGTAAATCCGATATGATGTATGTCTTTCTCCTTTAATTCAATTCTTGTTTTCCGATTCTGATTTGAATGTTTGATCATATGTTTTGCGTGATTAATCAGTTAAACGTGTTTGAGGCCTAACGGCGATTCGAATTTCAGAACTTGAATCGGGATCATAAATGTTTTCTAATTCTGACTTAATTGTGTTGATCATATGTGTTGCGTGATTGACTTGTTAACGTCGATGAGGCCTAGTCAGCGATTCGCGTTTAGAACTTGAATTAGGATCATCGATCGAATATTGCACGAGAGTGAGTAGGAGATCGGTGCGACCTTATAGGGAACACGAATTAACAGAATTCGAGATTAGGATTATGAGACCGAGTAAGTAATTAATCCAATCGTCGAATACGTCCTAATGAGCACGAGAGTGGACTTAGGAGAATTTAGGGGTCCCGGTTGACATTGCAATTGAATTTAGGGAGGAGTTCATCATCACTTGGGTATACATATTGGGTAGGTGGATTTGTGACCTTGGACATTTTAAATTTCTGATTTTTAGTTAATTAGTTTATTAGATTCGTTAATTAAATTTTAGATATTAATCTCTCTCTCTCAACCACCTTTCTGTAACTTGACCGAACGTATCGGATTTCCCGCGGATTAGTCGAATTGGTAGCCCAATCCCTGAGTTCGACCTCGGTAATTACTTACCGTGTTTTATTTTATTACTTGCGACGACCCGGTACACTTGCCGGAGCCACAACAATCACCAACTTCTTCATCATAGAGAGGGGCATCAAGTTGATGCTTGCCCCTAGATCACACAACGCCTTTCCTAGAATCATCTCCCAAATGGTGCATGGTATAGAAAAAAAAAACGGGATCCTTCATCTTTGGAGGTAGTTTTCTTTGAAGAATGGCACTACACTCCTCGGTCAAAGCAACCGTTTCTTCATCCACTATTTTTCGCTTCTTGGTGAGAAGCTCCTTCATAAACCGGGCATAAGATGGCATTTGTTCCAAGGCATCCGCAAATGGAATGTTTAATTGAAGTTTGCGGAAGACATCAAGGAATTTATTGAACTGTTTATCTTGTTGAGGCTTCTTCAATCTTTCAGGATATGGTACCTTCATGTAGGGCGGGAGGTCTTTGGGCTCAACCCACTTCTTTTTTCGGAACTCTTCATCTACAAGTTTTAACCTTCCCCCTTGCTTCGGTGCCTTGTCACTTGCCAACTCCTATTTCTCAGGTTGCTCTTCCACGACATGTGGTTGTTCTTCCTCAACACGTGGTTGTTCCGAGGCCTCAGCTTCCTTAGAACTAGTTGCACCCCTGTTAGATCCCAACACCCTACCGCTTCTAGTTGTTATGGCATTGCATTGGTTCTTAGGGTTGTTCTCGGTATCACCTGGGAAAGTGCCTGGGAGACGCTCATTTAGTTGTTTTGCGAGTTGAGCTATCTGCGTCTCTAGATTCTGAATTGCCGCCCCTGTATGAGTTGCCAACTTGTCAATGGCTGTGCTTGTATTGATTGACAACTTCTCAATTGCCGCATTCGTCTTTTCTATAGCCAACTCCCAAGGTTGCCTTCCACCATCTGTTATTTGTAATTGATTAGACCCTGGAAAAGCCTGCTGAGTATTGCGTTGAAGGATTCCATAGTTTGGCCTCTGATTCTGTTGAGGTTGTTGTTGCCAATTCTGTTGAGGTTGTTGTTGCCCGGCTAGACCACCACTAGCATTACTCCAAGCGAAACCCGGATGGTCTCTTCTCATATAACCCCTATTCTGATTCTGACTGTAATCATTCTGTCTGTTCCTCTGATAGTTGTTCTGGGGCACACTGTCATAGAAATTGTGGCATAAGTCCACATGTTCTTGAGAGAAGTTGAACGGACAGTTCTGAATGTCATGATCTCCATTACAATTTTCACAACCCGGAGGCATTCCCTCGTGTATCACATTAACCTTCTTGTTCCCAGACAAAGCCGCCATTTGCATCTTCAACAATTTATTTTGCTCTAGTATGGCTTCTATTGTTGCAGAACTGACTCCACTTGAGGTTTCCCTACCACGGTTGTAATCATTGTACAACATCTTCTCCAATAACGCCCATTCATCCTCAGTTGATAAATAAGAGAAAGAACAGCCCGCTGCGGCATCACAATTCATCTGGTAGCGCCCCTTTAACCCGTTAAAGAAATGTTGAACCTTGGAGACCGAGTCAAAGAAAGCTGAAGGACATCTTCTCAATAGCACATTATACCTCTCCCAGGCTTCATTATAGGATTCATCTTCTGTCTGCCTGAAAGACGTGACGGCTACTCTTGCTTGTGCCGCTTTCTGAGAAGGAAAATACTTAGTGAGGAATTTTTGGGCCATTTGCTCCCATGTTCTGATACTGTTCTGATCCAAGCTGTCAAACCAATCGCCAGTGACATCCCTAAGAGAGAGAGGGAAAAGCCGCAAGCGAAACTCATCTTGAGTAACTCCTCTTGTCTTCTGCATGTCACAAGCTTCAAGGAAGCGAGTGATGTGTCTATGAGGGTCTTGTTTGCACTCCCATCAAACTGATTCTCACGGATCTGGGCTGTGACACATCCTTCCACTCTGAAGGAATCTGTATTGAGGTTGCCCCTCACGATAGACAAAGCACAATCATCCAGGTTGGGTAGATCGTACTCGAAGAGAGGCTTGTAACGAGGAGGAGGAGGGTTTTCTTCGGCCATCCACTCAAGATTAATTGCTTCAAGCCTCTTTCGTTCTCTGGCTTCTTTCCTTAATCGCTTCTCGGTCCTGGTAATCTCCGAATCAAATAGCAAGTCCTCTTGTGAAAGGGTACCTCGCATACAAGAACAAGGCATGACCAAGTGGAATCAAAGAAGTAGAGAGAAATAATAGTAAATAAATAGTAGAAAAATAAAAATAAAAACAGCTTAACCAAATAATCAAACTTCCCAAAAATTAGGAAAATTGGTTGTGCCAATCCCCGGCAACGGCGCCAAAAACTTGATGAGTCACCGGCAAGTGTACCGGGTCGTCGCAAGTAATAAAATAAACACGGTAATTAATTACCGAGGTACACAAGGATTGGGCTACCAATTCTACCAATTTGCAAGAAGTTCGATAAGTTGGCCAAGTAACAGCAAGCGGTTGAGGAGAGAGAGAAAATAGGATCGCAATTCAAATCAAAATTCAATTAGAGATATAAAATCTAGGTTAAACATCTAAGGTCACAAATCCACCTACCCAATCATGCATAGTACCCAAGTGATGATGATTCTCTCCCTAAGTTCAATTGCAATGTCAACCAAGACCCCCAAATTCTCCTAATGACATTGTCGTGCTCAATAGGACGTATTCAACGATTGAGTTAATTACTTACTAGGTCTCATAACCCAATCATCAAACTCTATCAATTCTTGTTCCCTATTAGGTTGAACTAATCTCCTACTCACTCTCGTGCAATATTCAATTAGTGATCCCAATTCAAGTTCTAAACGCGAATTGCCTACTAAGCCTCATCACGTTAACAAGTCAATCACGCATGCATATGATCAACGCAATAAATTCAGAATTGGAAAACATGAATTGAGATAAAGGAGAAAAACATACATCACATTGAACTACACCGTCATGGGTGGTTTCATTGATCCCTTAGACAAGGGGATTAGTTCCTCATGCTTGTAACAACGCACAAACAATCGAAACTCATCATGAATGTATAATAGAAAAAGAAAATAAGGAGACGCATGTCTAGAGAACAAGGATTCGTCCAAAACCGATCTAAAAACAAGTGGTTCAACAAAAGGTTCCTTCAATCTGCCCCTAAATCAGCAACTTATAATTTTTAGATTTTGCGCCCGCTCGCGAGGCAAATATTAAAAGTGGCACGCGTTCAAAATTGGATTCTCGCGAGGCGAGATGATGTTTCTCGATGCGAGACTTCAAATTCTAGTCTGTCACGGTCGTGACCTTCATCACGGCTAGGCCGTGATGGTCTCTGTCCTTCAGGGTCTTCTCACCACATGCTGGTCTTCAGGCTTCGCGAGGCGAGCAGCCTCTCGCGAGGCGAGACAGAAAGGATGACTGTTGCTGCTCAGCTGGTCTTCAGGCTCACGAGGCGAGTAGCCTCTCGCGGGGCGAATATTTCCAGAATTGCAATTTCCACTGTTTTCTTCATTTTCCTTGACTCTTAGAGCTTCACTTTTAACCTGAAACAATAAAAGAAAACGAAAAGCGTAATTCTACTCAAAATAAAATAAAAACTACTAAAAATGCATAAAACGAGTCAAAGTCTAACTTAGGAACAAAACAAGGCCAATTTGGGAGATTAGCGAGGGTGACTCGCCCAATTAGGCACAAAATCTACCCCCTTTCTAGCTGGAAACTAGATGAGTGATAGTGTGATTTTTCATCATGTTTCCTGTACACTTTTGCATGCATTTTTAATATAGATTAAGCATTATTTATTTGATTTTAGTTAGTTTTTCCCTTGGAACGGGTGAAGCGGTTTCTTGGTGTTGTTTTGCAGGAATCAATGAAAAATCTGGTTAACTTAGAGTCAAGGGAATGAAGAAACAGTGGAGAATGCAATTCTGGGAATGCTCACCTCGCGAGAGTGAAGACAGACAGAAACAGCAGAATGTCATCCTTTATGTCTCGCCCCGCGAACCACACCTCGCCTCGCGAGCCTGAAGGCTGACTGTGCCAGATAATGCAACCATTTTTGTCTCGCCACACGAACCATGTCTCGCCTCGCGAGCATGAGGACCAGAATCCATCACGCCCAGGCCCTGATACTCATCACGGGTGTACTTGAGAAGACACTTACTGTCTCGCCTCGTGAGAGATTCGATCTCTAAAGGCCAGATTTTTAACATTCGCCTCGCGAGATACGTCTCGCCCCGCGAGCGCGCGAAACCCAGAACCCCTGTTATAAGCTGTTTTAGGGAAGAATTGTGGGGGGATTGATGGGGAGAAAAGGAGGCGGCCAAGAAACCCTAAGAAAGGCAATATCTGCTGCTGTGGTGGCTGGGTGCATCCTTCCATGGAGTTCTTCCCTTCCTTCATCTTAGTATCTTTTCTTTTCCCTTTTACTTTGATGATGTGTAACTAAACTCTCATTGTTGGGGTTAGGGTAGCTATTTATGAATTCTCATGTATATGACTTGATCTTGTAATATGGTTTTTACTTCTTTATTGAGTGATTGATTTTCTGTGCTTAATGCTTGTTGTGGCTAGCACCCCCATGACTTGATCAGTGTTTTGATATGCAATTGGAAAATTCATATTAGAACCGGAATTGAAATTAATCACCTAGTAAACCTTGTATCTAGGAATGGAACTAGGTTTATTAGCAATCGTGTAATCCCTAATCTTCATGCAAATTCATTAATCTAGGCCACCTAAGGAATTAGGGTCTATTAGTAGATTTAGGCTTTTGTCATCCGAGGAATCGGGGCTTGAGTAATTTAGTGGATTGATTGTCATATTTGAAGTAGAAATTGTTTATTAGTCATTTCATTGCATGGGGATGAAGTTTAGTGAACCTAATCCCAACATCTTTTATCATATTTGAAAACCATCTTTTATTGCCTTCCAAGTGTTTGAGAAAATTACAAAAAGAGTTTGTTTTTCTTATTCTGTTTATTTTTACTTTTGTGGGCTTGATATGTCATATTGAGCTCCCTTCCATCCAAAGAATCGCCTAGATAGTAGTTGAATTGGTACATGCTAGTACTTGTCTCAGTCCTCGTGGGAACGATAAAACGGTCTCACCACCGTATTACTTGCACGATTGGGTATACTTGCCCAGATCCGTCCAACAAGTTTTTGGCGCCGTTGCCGGGGACTGTGTTTCAATACTAGCATATCCATTTTGGTTACTAATTTAAGCAAAAAAAAATTCTGTTATAAAATTTTTTCTGTTATAATTTTCTGTTCTGTTTTTGCTGTCATTTTTCTGGTGTGTTTGTTGTTGTGTGCTAACCTTTACTGCTAACACTCTTGCTTGCTAGATTGTTTTTGTATGCGAGGTATTATCCCAGCTGACCAACTCCTCTACGACCCAGAAATTGAAAGAACAGCTAGGGCGAATAGGAGGTAAGCAAGACATCAGAATTTGTTAGAACAACAAGGAGAAGAACAAGAGACTTCCACCTCTCAAGTTTGTCAAGAAGAACTCAGGATGGCAGGCAATGGTGAAGGTGTTCCACCACGGAGGACACTTGGTGACTATGCCAATACAAATGTCAACCGGCATGTCACTAGCATAGTGAGGCCTCTAGTGAACTGCAACAATTTTGAAATCAAGCCAGCCCTCATCAATATGGTTTCACAGAATCAATTTGCCGAGTTGGAGAAAGAAGATCCTAATGGTCATGTGTCCAACTTCCTGGAGTTGTGTGATACGGTGAAGATAAATGGTGCCTCCGATGATGCAATTCGCCTAAGGTTGTTCCCTTTCTCTCTGAGAGATAGAGCCAAGTCTTGTCTCCAATCTCACCCAAGGGGGAGCTTCACTACATGGGATGACTTAGAGGCAAAATTTCTGGCAAGATTCTTCCCCACCTCAAGATTTGTGAAGACAAGGAGTGACATCATAAGCTTTGCTCAACAAGAAGGTGAGACTCTTCATGACACATGGGACAGGTTCAAAGGCTTACTCCAAAGATGTCCAAATCATGGGTTTGATGATCTTACTCAGATGCAAACATTCTGCAATGGACTAAGGCCGTCAACCAGGTATATGTTGGATGCCTCAGCTGGAGGATCCATGAACACAAAGACAGCAGAGGAAGCACTGATTTTGATAGAGGCTATGGCATCAAATGACTATTTGATGCATCATGATCGGGGTCCCACATCAAGAAGGGGAGTATTGGAGTTAGATTCACAAACTGCACTGTTGGCTCAGAATAAGCTCATGACACAACAACTGGAGTCTCTTACCAAGCAACTCGCTCAACTCCCTCAACAACTCCAAACCGTTCAAGGGACCACCATACCACCTCAACAGGTAATGCGATGTGATTTTTGTGGAGGTGATCATGATAATGGAAACTGTGAGGTGCCACCTAGTTCCCATGAGGAAGCCAATTATATGGGGAACTATGGGCGGCAAGGCAACAACCAATTCCCTAACAACTACAACCAAGGGTGGAGGAATCAACCAAACTTTGGTTGGAAGCAAGATGCCGGACAAACAAGCAAGCCTCCTCCTACACAACCGCCTCAAGACCGGGTTTCTATCTTGGAGAACACTCTCAATCAGTTCATGCAGTTGACCATGTCAAACCAGAAAAATACCGATGCTTCTATAAAAAATTTGGAGGTTCAAGTTGGCCAAATTGCAAAGCACCTAGCGGAGCAATCGAGTAGCAGTTTTTCAGGTAACACTCAAACTAATCCTAAGGAGCATTGCAATGCTATTGTTTTGGGGAGTGGTAAAAGTCTTGAGAATGTGGGCGGTGAGCCTTTGGTGAAGAATCAAAGAGTTGATGAAAATACAGAATTGAGTGTTGAGGAAAAAGAGGAAAAAGGCAAAGAGGTTGTAGTTGAGGAAGAAGAAAAAGCCAGTGAACAAGACACGAGGGAGAAGCTAATAGATGAGAATTCAATTTTGAGGAAGACTAAAAGTCGGCTTTTGAAACATGGAGACAAGCCTCAAGTGATCCCCTCTTATGTGAAGTTGCCCTATCCTTATTTGAGCAAGAAAAAGGAGAAAGAAGAACATTTTGCCAAGTTCCTTGACATCTTCAAGCGGTTACAGATCAACATACCCTTTGCTGAAGCACTAGAGCAGATGCCCACTTATTCAAAATTCATGAAGGAACTGCTCACGAAGAAAAGAAAGTTTAAAGAAGGCGAAATTGTTACCTTAACTGAAGAGTGCAGTGCGATACTTCAAAGGAAGCTACCTCCGAAGCTTAAAGATCCTGGTAGTTTTACAATCCCGTGCACTATTGGGAGGGTTGCTATTGGGAAGGCCTTATGTGACTTGGGAGCGAGTATCAATTTGATACCGCTTTCGATTTTGAACAAGCTTGGAGGTGGCGAGGTGAAACCAACAAGGATGGCATTGCAACTAGCTGATAGATCCATCAAGCGTCCTTATGGTATTCTGTAAGATGTTCTTGTACAGGTGGATAAGTTTATCTTCCCAGCGGACTTTGTGATTTTAGACATGGAGGAGGATACAGAAGTTCCGCTCATACTGGGGAGACCTTTTCTAGCGACTGGTCGCGCTTTGATAGACATAAAAAAAGGCCAGCTGCGATTTAGAGTGAAAGATGAATAAGTCACTTTCAATGTGTTTGAAGCTATGCATCGCCCAAGTGATGAAGAGGATTGTTTCCGCATGGACATTGTGGATACAGTAGCTAAAGAAGTCGTTGCACATCAGCACCACCCCTCTACTCCTGAGAAGAAGGAAAAGCTCAACATGAAAGCAACTCTGAAGCTCTGCAAGACAAATGATGTATCAGTTGGTGATGAAGTTGGATCTGCTCATCTTGTGAAAACAGAACCTCCACCGGGAAGGAGTAAGAAAAAGGCCACGAGGCTCAGAGCGAAAAGGGCAAAGCGGAAGCGCAATTCTTGGCCTTATAAGCCAAAACAGCTCATTGAAGGAGTTCCATAGAGGAGAAGTGTTCTTGCATTTCTACGACCAGCTGACCCCGGTTAATTGAAAAAAGCACGTCAAGCTAGTGACGTTAAAGAAGCGCTTATTGGGAGGCAACCCAAGTTTTCTTTTCATTTTCCTTTTGTTTTTGATTTTGCCCTCTTGAATAATTTGAGAAGATCAAGAGGATAATATCATAGATTAATAGGTTTGTTGAGTCTTTTCAGGGAAAGGAGGAAGGAGAAGCAAAAGGGGCAGAGGCAACAAAGTCAGCACCCATCACCGCCTCGGTAAGTCGTTCCAATTTTTCTTTCCTCTCCCCATCTTGATTGTTTACATTGGGGACAATGTAAATTCTTAAGCTTGGGGTAGGGGTATTTTTTCATTTGTTCATATTGCATTCATATAGTTTTGCATGATAGCTTTGCATGTTCACATTATTAGTTTGCCCCTTGTCTGAAATTTGCATCCAATTGTGAGAACTAAGTGTCAAATAAATTGTGATAGTGAATTTTTGAACCCAATTTTTTCATTCTTGTGATATGGCTGCAAATGAAAATGCTTGAGATGATCTGTGATAGTTGATAATTAGCATATGGTTCTATAGATCTGTGTTTCTCATTGATTTTTGAACTACTAAAATGTGAGATTTTGAGCCAAAGGGGTACTCACTAAATCTACCCCATTCTTTGTGTTAGAGTGTTATTCCTCTTGGATTGTTTCTCTAGAACTTGACTTGAAACCATTTCAAAACTTAAAAAAAAAAATTGAAAACATTTTTGAAAATGATTGAGTCAATATGTATTTTTCTGGCCTTTTGAGCTTTGAATGACTAAATGCTACTTAGTTGCCCAATTTTGAGCCCGAAAGAGTAAAATGCTTTTCTTGGTACCCTGAAATATATTGTTGAATGATGCTTGATAGGATACCTTCTAAAGTATTACAAAAAGGGTAAAAAGGTAGTTGAAAAAAAAAAGTTTGGGATGAAAGAATCAGAAAAACATTTCTCTCGAGTTGAAAAATCTCCCCTTCTCCAAGCAAAAGAAAAACAAAAGAAAAAGAAAATATATAGAGAAGGGGATGACAAAAGAAATGAGAAATAAGATGAAAAGAAAGAAAGGGGGCGAAAGTGACTCGAAACCCAAAAGGGTATTTTAGAAGGTGTCATGATTTGCAATGCTTAATGTTTTGTGTAGCCTTTTGAAATGTCCTTTTCTTGATTGCCCCACCTAACGATTAATCCCATGGCCCCGTTACAACCGAAGTAAAGACCTCTTGATTCTTAATTGTTTTCATTAATAAAGTAGAGATTTGGTTGATAGTCAAGCCTATGGGAGAATTCATTCTTTGAGAAAAATGGAGCGAATTGTCTTATATCCCTAATGCTTGAGTGAGGTGAGAAAGAGAGCCAAGCAAATGAACAAGCTTGGGGTGAGCTTCAGGTGAGAAAGAGTGCCCAAATCAGTGAGAATATGAATCTAGAAAACCTAAGTTCTAATTGGACTTGAAACTGATTGTCTCTTGCTGAATTGTTTGAATTGCCTGTTACTTGAATTATTTGCTCGAGTTCTTGGTTCACTATCCGTGTTCTGTTTATTCTTATGGCCTTAGTGATTACTTGAGGACAAGCAATTGAATAAGCTTGGGGTGATTTGATAGTGTGATTTTACATCATGTTTCCTGTACACTTTTGCATGCATTTTTCATATAGATTAAGCATTCTTTATTTGATTTTAGTTAGTTTTTCCCTTGGAACGGGTGAAGCGGTTTCTTGGTGTTGTTTTGCAGGAATCAATGAAAAATCTGGTTAACTTAGAGTCAAGGGAATGAAGAAACAGTGGAGAATGCAATTCTGGGAATGCTCGCCCGTGAGAGGTTACTCGCCTCGCGAGACTGAAGACAGCCAGAAACAGCAGAATGTCATCCTTTCTGTCTCGCCCCGCGAACCACACCTCGCCTCGCGAGCCCGAAGGATGACTGTGCCAGAGAATGCAACCATTTCTGTCTCGCCACGCGAACCATGTCTCGCCTCGCAAGCATGAGGACCAAAAGCCATCACGCCCAGGCCCTGATACTCATCACGGGTGTACTTGAGAAGACCCTTACTGTCTCGCCTCGCGAGAGATTCGATCTCTGAAGGCCATATTTTTAACATTCGCCTCGCGAGATACGTCTCGCCCCGCGAGCGCGCGAAACCCAGAACCCCTGTTATAAGCTGCTTTAGGGCAGAATTGTGAGGGGATTTATGGGGAGAAAAGGAGGCGGACAAGAAACCCTAAGAAAGGCAATCTCTGCTGCTGTGGTGGCTGGGTGCATCCTTCCATGGAGTTCTTCCCTTCCTTCATCTTAGTATCTTTTCTTTTCCCTTTTACTTTGATGATGTGTAACTAAACTCTCATTGTTGGGGTTAGGGTAGCTATTTCTGAATTCTCATGTATATGACTTGATCTTGTAATATGGTTTTTACTTCTTTATTGGGTGATTGATTTTTTGTGCTTAATGCTTGTTGTGGCTAGCACCCCCATGACTTGATTAGTGTTTTGATATGCAATTGGAAAATTCGTATTAGAACCGGAATTGAAATTAATCACCTAGTAAACCTTGTATCTAGGAATGGAACTAGGTTTATTAGCAATCGCGTAATCCCTAATCTTCATGCAAATTCATTAATCTAGGCCACCTAAGGAATTAGGGTCTATTAGTGGATTTAGGCTTTTGTCATCCGAGGAATCGGGGCTTAAGTAATTTAGTGGATTGATTGTCATATTTGAAGTAGAAACTGTTTATTAGTCATTTCATTGCATGGGGATGAAGTTTAGTGAACCTAATCCCAACATATTTTATCATATTTGAAAACCATCTTTTATTGCCTTCCAAGTGTTTGAGAAAATTACAAAAAGAGTTTGTTTTTCTTATTCTGTTTATTTTTACTTTTGTGGGCTTGATATGTCATATTGAGCTCCCTTCCATCCAAAGAATCGCCTAGATAGTAGTTGAATTGGTACGTGCTAGTACTTGTCTCAGTCCTCGTGGGAACGATAAAACGGTCTCACCACCGTATTACTTGCACGACTGGGTATACTTGCCCAGATTCGTCCAACAATGAGCCAGAGGCTTACCAGACTTACATCTGGAAGAAAATGTTATAGAATCAAAAGTGGAGGTGGGAGTAGTTGAGCTTTGTCGAATACATATCAACTTATAAACACAATTAATATTTATTTATCTTCAGAAGATACGAATTACAAAGAATAATGAGCTCTTACCATAATAAGTAAGATCTTCAGAAGATTTTGGACCACTTAGAAAATCGGTAACATAGAAAGTGGTACCTTTTGTTCTTGTTGGGGAGAATGACACACACTACACTCACGGTTTTAGAGAGGATGAGAGAATAGAGAGTAGGGAATGAATATGTGAATAATAGAGGTAATTGAATGTTATTGATCAATGTATATGTGGAATTGTCACTTGCACTTTATATTTATAGTACTGAGAAACTGAAAACTGAATTAACAAACTAACAAACTTTAACTAATCATAACTGCCCTAACTAACTTCTATTACAAGCTATGGTTTGAATTAACTACAACATACCCCTCTTAATTCAAACATTCTAGATTTACAACACCTAGCTCCTTTCTAAGATTTACAAACTTATCAGCTTTTACAGGTTTAGTTAATATGTCAGCAACTTGAATTTCTGTAGGGCAGTGTGCAACCTCAAGCATTCCCTTGTTGACTTGTTCCCTAAGGAAGTAGAATCTTGTCTCAATGTGTTTGCTCCTACCATGAGATATAGGATTCTTGGCTAAGTTTATAGCCGATTTATTGTCTTACAGTAACTGAATAGGCTTCTGCACATAAATATTCATTTCACTTAACAATGAATCTAACCATATAGCTTGGCAAGCTGCATAGGAGCCAGCTATGTATTCAGCTTCGCATGATGACAATGCCACAACTGGCTGTTTCTTAGAGCACCAAGAGATTGGTGCACCAAGAAATTTCAATAAGTATCCTGTGGTACTCCTTCTATCCACCCTATCTCCACACCAATCTGAATCCGAATATCCTAACAAATCAACCATTTGATGAGCTGACTTGCCAGGAAATAGCACACCAAACCTCTCAGTTCCTTTCACATATATCAGAATTCTCTTGGTAGCTAGCATATGAGACTTCTTTGGTTGGTTCATGAACCTGCTGATGAGACCAACTGAGAAGCACAAGTCGGGTCTGCTATTACAGACATACCTCAAGGAGCCAACTAATTGCTTAAACACAGTTGCATCTACTCCTTCTTCTGTTTCAGTTGCTTCCAGCTTTAGATTTGCCTCTGCAGGTGTTGGTGCAGAGTTACAATCTATCATTTTGAATCTCTCAAGTACCTCAGCAGCATATTTCTGTTGGTACAGCACAATTCCTTTTGGAGTAGTGGCAAACTCCATTCCAAGGAAATATGACAACTTTCCTAAGTCTGTCATCTCAAATCCAGCCATCATTAGTTCCTTAAAACACTCAATTTTTGTGGAGTCATTTCCAGTCACAAGTAGGTCATCAACATATAGACAAATGATCAGCAGGCTTGATTTTTTCTTTACTTTCACATACACACCATACTCAACTGAGCATTTAGAAAACTCATGCTGAAGTAGGAATGTGTCTATTCTTTTATTCCCGGCCCGGGGGGCTTGTTTAAGGCCATAGAGGGCCTTGTTCAGCTTGTAAACCATGTCTTCTTTCCCTTTAATCTCAAAACCTGGTGGCTGAGTTACATACACTGTTTCTTCAAGTGGTCCATTTAGGAATGCTGATTTCACATCCATATGGCATAGAGACCATCCAATGTTGCTTACCAAGGCCACTACTAGCCTTATAGTTTATAACCTTGCCACTGGTGCAAAGACTTATGAGTAGTCAACTCCATGCTTCTGCAAAAAACCTCTAGCAACCAATCTTGCCTTGTGCTTAGCAATAGAGCCATCAGGATTCAATTTCAGTTTGAAAATCCATTTCACATCAATTGGCCTTTTATCTATTGGCTTGTCAACCAATTCCCACGTATGATTCCTCTCAATGGCATTAAGTTCATCAATCATTGCTGCTTTCCAGTTCTGTTCAGTCATGGCTTCCTTATAGCTCACTGGCTCTGCATCTGCCAGAAGAGCAAAGTGAACTAATTCACCTTCAGATGTTACTGCACTGTCAGGTAACGTATCAAAATCATCAAATTTACCTGGCCTTTGCCTTTGTCTCTGTGGCCTTGTTTCATGAGATGCTTCAGTGATCAATTCCTGCTCATCCACTACAGACTCTTCCTCAATTAATACTGAAATCACAGGATTGAAACTACCTTTTTGCTCATTCCAATCCCATGACTCAGTTTCATCAACATACACATCTCTACTAACTTCAATTTTCTGTTTCAGTGGATCATACAATCTATATGCACCAGTAATGTGATATCCTACTAAGATCATTGGCTTACTTTTATCTTGCAACTTTTTCCTTCTAGTATCAGGCACATGCTTGAAACATAAAGAGCCAAATATTTTTAAGTGACTTACCATAGGTTTCCTGCCAGACCAACATTCTTTAGGAACCTTCTGCTTGAGTCTCTTAGTGGGACACCTGTTCAACAAATAGGCTCTTTGTGGTACTTTGCTTCACCCCAAAAATAATGTGGTAGCTTCTTGCATTTCATCATGCTTCGGCCATGTTCAACACGATTCTGTTCCTCCTCTCACGGCCAAGCCATTATGCTGAGGAGTATAGGGGGCTGTCACCTCATGTTGGATACCACACTGTTCAAGGAAATCCTCAAACTCTTTTGATGTGTACTCACCTCCACCATCTGTCCTTAGCACCTTGATCACCTTGCCACCTTGCTTTTCAGTGAGAGCTTTGAATTTCTGAAAGACCTTAAACACCTCCCTTTTATTCTTTATCAATAGAGCCACTGCATTCTGCTGAATTCATCAACAAAGGTCACAAAATACTTATTTCCACCTAATGAGGGGACCTCAAGAGGACCACAAACATCTGAGTGAATCACATTCAACACATCAGTTGCTCTCATAGGTAGATATGTAGCAAAAGTATTTCTGGACTGTTTTCCAGCAAAGTAAACCTCACATACCTTTTCAGGTATAACTATTTTTGGAAGTCCTGTCACCATTTCATCTGCAACTAATTGTTTTAGACTTCTAAAGTTTAAGTGACCAAACCTCAAGTGCCATAGCCAGCTTTCTTGGTTTGTCATAGTTGCCTGAAAACACTGCATCTCGGCTGTGTTGATGTTGGCTTGGAAGGTTCTGTTTTTGGAGAGGGGAGACCTCAGTACCAATCTCTGATTTGGATCATATAATTCCAATGAATCATGCTTCATTGTGACTGAGAATCCTTTCTCAACTAGCTGCCCAACACTCATCAGGTTGCATTTCATCCCAGGCACAAATAACACACTTTCAATGAGTGCTGTCTTGCCATCTTTTCTTTTAATCACAATGTTACCAACACCTTCTGCTGCAAGTGTTCTACTATCTGCAAGCCTGATCTTTACCTTTCTGCTGAAATCAAAGTCCCTCAACCATTCCCTGTGGCCAGTCATGTGGTTCGAGCACCCTGTATCAAGGTACCAAGCTTCACTGTGAGGATTCACATCATTGGTTGCCACCAACAGAACCTGATCTTCATATGAATCCTCATCCTGAGCAACATTGGCCTCTTCTTCACTATCTTTGAACTGCTTCCCTCTTCCTTTGCTATGCCAACATTCTGATGCAAAGTGTCCCCACTTCTCACAAATGAAACATTGGACTTTCCTTTTATCTTGGACTTTCTTGCCACCTCTACCTCTGCTAGAACCTCCTCTCTCATTCCTGTTAGGGAAATCAGCTTTATCACCATTCTTGGAATGATCTTGGCTTGAAGACCATCCTTCTTTACTTGGTCTGCCACCATTTCTTTTGCCTTTCTTCCATTTCCCTCTATCTGCTCCCCATTTCTTCACTACAAGAATTTAAGCTATTTCCCAGGGCATATTACCCAGGGCAAACAATCCCTAGGAAATTTTGAATTTTCCCACGGTTAAGGCCCTGGGAAAGTTCTCACTTTGGTTCCAACAGGTTGGGCCGTGGGTAATAGGGCGCCAAGTGTTCCCGCTTGTTTTCCCACGGGTTAGACCCTGGGAAAACATGTTTGTCCGGCGTTTCCCAGGGACTATGCCGTCGCAAAAGGCGGCGTTTCCCGTGGGATCTGTGCCATCGCAAAAGAAGCGGCGTTTCCCAGGGACTATGCCGTCGCAAAATGAGCGTCGTTTCCCAGGGGCGAAGCCCTGGGAAATATGTATATACAATAGCGGCATCGCAAAATGAGCGTCGTTTCCCGGGCGAAGCCACGGGAAATATGTCGCAAAAATGTGCGTCGTTCCCGGGCGAAGCCCTGGGAAATATGTAGATACAAGAGCGGCGTTTCCCGGGATCGTGCCATCGCAAAAGAAGCGGCGTTTCCCGGGGGACTATGCCGTCGCAAAGTGAGCGTCGTTTCCCGTGGCGAAGCCACAGGAAATATGTAGATACAAACCCTTCATCGAGTCCACGAATGTGAACCGCGCGCCCTTCTCCTTGGGGAGCGTCCTTTTCGCGAATCGGCGACGTCCCATCGCCCCCTTCTCGCAGTCAGCGCCTCCCTCTTCCTCCTCCTAGTCAGGTAAGCATCTTCTTTCCCTTCTTTCTCTCTTCTTCTTCTCCTATTTAATGGTGGAGAACTGGGGCATATTCATTTCCCTCTCTTCCTTCTCCCCCTTGCCCTGCTGTTTAAGTTGAACTTTATGCTCAATTTTGATTTGAAAAGTTCTCTGTGCAATGATTTTGAAAATTCATACAAGTTATAGGGATTTTATGAGATCCTTCTAGTTTGAGATTGAGTGATCTTGTTATTTATTTCTATGTGAATTTATTTTTGTCTGTTTTCATTCTTTTTAACTTAGATACTAAGACATTTAGGATTTATCTTTTATGTAGCTTTATACATAAATAAAAGATGTGGTTGTTAGTTCAACTATGTATGTTACCGTGTATCAACTCAGGTAGTTGGGGTGGGTAGGGATTTGGGTTGATACCTTAAACTTGTTATTTACATATTGCTACAAATTACTAAATTAAATAAAAATGCTGATGTTTTGAGAGGGTGATCTTGTGAATCAACACCGTCTAATCCTGTTGCATTGCCAATTCAGTACATTTGTTGCTGTCTCTGTTGTTCCCTTTATCCTATTGCTAAATATAATTTTCTGTCTATCAGAATTTATACTAGTCCTCACTCAATTGCTTGAACTTTCGTGCTTAGAGCCTTTTGATCCAAAGTATCAAATAGAATATACTTTGATCTTTGCCTAATGCATTTTGCTTTGTAATTGAATATCACTGAGATAATCATGATTCTATGCTTAATTCATGCTTTCAAGCTCCATGAATTTATGTTTGTCAGATGTGTTAGTCTACACCTAATATATCAAGCTTTTCCAGAAAGGGTAAGAAACGTAGAATACTCTTTTGATTTATGCTTAACCCCTCTGCAAGTCTGTGTTTTTCACATAATAGGTTTACCTTAGCTGTGAATTTGCTAGTTTACCTCAAAGTAGCAAAATTTGTTAGTTTGATTTTATTGATGTATAAATGACATTTCAAGTTTAGTTATGTTAAGTGACATACATTTATAAATTCTAATTACTGTTATTTTTCTTTTCATTTACAGCTACGAGAGTATATTGATGATACTGAGGATTATATTAATATCCAAGTAAGTAACTAGCTATTTACTGGTAATATCTATTGGTATTTTGGTGAATGACATGTAATAAAAGAAAAGTTTTTCCATTTTGCAGCTCGACAACCATCGTAATCAGCTTATTCAGGTGCCTTTATGTTTCTGTGTCATGCATGTCATGTATCAGTATTCTGCTATGTATTTTATTTTTATGAGGTCACTAAGCTTTCGAGTATTTATATTCATCTTCTTTGACACTTGTGCAGTTAGAGCTCTTTCTTAGTTCCGGAACTGTTTGCCTATCTTTCTATTCTTTGGTGGCTGCAATATTTGGCATGAATATCCCATACACTTGGAATGACGACCATGGTTACATGTTCAAATGGGTATGCAAACTTTTGCTTTTTTGCATGCTCATGCTGCAAATTTTTGAACCAGACATTCTGAATAAAGAATAAAATATATGTTGTTTATTCACAGGTAGTT
The DNA here is from genome assembly GCA_030762895.1 of Sophora flavescens. Taxonomy (NCBI): domain Eukaryota; kingdom Viridiplantae; phylum Streptophyta; class Magnoliopsida; order Fabales; family Fabaceae; genus Sophora; species Sophora flavescens. The sequence goes on from CM061062.1 coordinate 107,088,067, forward strand.
ATCGTCTCCGGAGTGTTTTCTGTTATCATGTTTCTCCTGATTGTTGCTTATGCTCGCAAAAAGGGGTTGGTTGGATCATGAAAACAATGAGTCAATCTGCTGGAAAAAGGGTGCAGAGAATGACTTATGTCGCGGAACTTTATATTGGCGGTTCACTGTATCCTCAACTACTTTGTTCTCTGGATTCAAGCATCAAAACAAGACTGTAAAAACAGTCTACAGATTGAAAGTTTGTTCTTGATTTTGAATAATTTTAATGCATTGATATGTGATTAAATTAAGGTGAATATGTTAAATCTTTACATGCTTTATCTGTCAATCTATTACTATTTTCTTTTCGTGTTCACTTTTATATAGACAGGGATTGGATAAGCTTCATAAATGCACCCGAACTCCATGCCATTTCAGCGATTAGATGTGGTTTAGTTCCCGGTTATTCTCACATTGCCCTTTCTTTCCAGTTTGAGTTGGTTTGGGCACACACCTCTAGATGAGTTGGTTTTCCCAGGGATAGATCCCTGGGAAATTTCCCGGATAGATCCTCAGGAAAGATCTATCCCAGGAAATCTTTCCGGGGATCTATCCTGGGAAATTTCCCAGGTGATATATCCCTGGAAATTTCCCAAGATCAGTAACCTAGGTATTTCCCAGGGCGGCCGTGGGAAACGTTCAACCAGCTGAAAACCGAGGGATCTAAATCCGTGGGTCATCCCTGGGAAATGTGTATTTTCCCACGGATTTTATGGATTTCCCAGGGTCATAGGCCCTGGGAAACAGCGAAAATTCTTGTAGTGCTTGGAGACTTGAGCTTGCAGTGCTTGCTCTACTGCTGCCCTGCCAGAACTTCTTTCATTCAATTTCATCTCATGAGCCTCCAAGGAGTTCTGCAGTTCCTCGAGTTTCATGTCCTCCACATCTTTGGCTTCTTCAATTGCAACCACTGTATGGTCAAATTTCACAGAGAGTTACCTTAACACCTTCTCAACCATCTGCTGATCTGTGATAGTCTCCCCACAGGTTCTCATTGAATTCACTATGACCAAGAGCCTCAAAAACAATCAAATGACTCTTGTTCGGTCATTACTTGATTGCTCAAACTTGTCTTCTCAGGGACTGCAACTTGACCTTCTTAGTCTTCTTAGCACCCGCATAGAGCTTCTGAAGTGTGTCCCAACCTTCCTTGGTTGTCTTTGCGTTGGAAATTTTCTGGAAGCTTGCAAGATCCATGCATTGATGGAATAGACATTGTGCTTTATAATCCTTCTTCTTAGCTGCATCATCATCCCTCTCCGAGACTCCTCTTTTGACTATCTCCAAGAGTTCTTGGTAGCCAAGAATGGCTTCCATCCTTACGGACCAATAATCCCAATTCTTGCCATCAAGAATTGGCAAGTTAGACATGAAACCACTGCTTCCATTCGCTGCCATGATCACAGCAATGGCAACACTCACAGGCCCCTTATCTTTCTGCTTTGATACCAATTTGTTGGGGAGAATCACACACACTACACTCACGGTTTTAGAGAGGATGAGAGAATAGATAGTAGGGAATGAATATGTGAATAATAGAGGTAATTGAATGTTATTGATCAATGTATATGTGGAATTGTACACTTACACTTTATATTTATAGTGTTGAGAAACTGAAAAACTAAACTAACAAACTTTAACTAATCATAACTGCCCTAACTAACTTATAGTACAAGCTATGGTTTGAATTAACTACAACAGTTATTAATTAATTTGATTATTCTCCACAGATTAAAAAGAAACGTGTCCTTTATTGCATATAAGTACTCTTCCGGCTTTCTTATAACGTGGCAAATATTAGAAGGACCCGCGCGATGATCATAAAAAAATAAGATGGTGCTCAAACAAAATTATCTTGAGACACATAAGAACCATATGCTAAGACTTCAATTTCTCTCCAGATCAAGGAAGCACTGCATGGTCTCATAAAGTCTCTAATTACACTTTCAATTCTTTAATTTGAAAATGATTGACTTTCCTTTTTTGTTAGTATAAATTAATTACATTTTACGTCCATACCTGATATATTAATGTATATTTCAAATAGTCAACCACCAGAACTACAGGACAGGTAAATTACAGTATTCGCAGTAAGAAATCAACATAGGCCCAAAATAATTGGTGGATAATTGACTAATTAAGTCCCTAATAACGTGTATTGAAAAAGATTAATTTTATTGGTAAGGATTGTATCAATAGGTTGTTCTTCTCTGATGAGATCTCTTTAGGTCTGTCAATGAGCTCAATCAACTAACTTACCGCGGATGAAATTGTTTTGAAAGAGATTAGTCTTCCATTGTCGAAAAGGTTTAATCTATGCTAATGTTTTTTTTTATCAATATGCAAAATTAAAGTATATGTACTGTATATAAGTATGAACAAAATATCGTTTATATTCTAAGTATTTAAAGTGGAAAACTCAGAAAAACTAGTGCTAGCCTTCGTAGTTAGATTGGTCCTCGCATATATTAAGCCAACTAGCCAAGCTGTCTTTAATTTATTTTATGTGTCAATATTGATGAAATTTTAGGAGTGCTGCAAGTGGTGGAGCTATGTTTGTACTTTGGTAAGCGTACACTGCAAGTGTCTAATTAAGCCAATACCAAACCAACAAACTCGTACTATAAAGAACAAATATCAGTAACCAAAACTCAATAGTTTTAATTGGTCACATGGCACCATCAAAGCTGCTCAATAATATAAGCAAACTTAAATATAAATCTATTCTTCCTTTCGATCTTTGGAGATGATGCTACCACCTACTCCACTACATGTAATTATAATATGATGTTCTACAACTCGATTAATTATATCCAAAAGCATATAAAACAATCATATGGACTTTGGTTTAATATTAGAGTGACGAATAATTAGTTTATGATTCGGCTAAAGTTGTATTTTCTGTCGGCCATGGTTGACCAAGCAAGGAAATGATTGGACCATTATTGACTTGGACGCTCAGTTCTCTTTCCCATGACCCTTTTTCCCTAATAATGAGCATGGAATTATATTATTTTACTGGATATGAATCCCTATATAAAGTGACCATCACAACCGAGAACGTCAAGCAAGTAGGGCTAAACAACTCAAGCTTGCTGCTCATACAGATAGGCAATATGGGTGCTACAAATGCTAAGTATTGGTACTTGGCACTACTTGTGTGGAGCACTCTTTGTGCTTTGAGTGGTATTGGTCAAGGGAGGTATGTAGATGGTAGCGGTTTTGCTGATCCTAGTGGGTGGAGGTTTGGTGATGATGATAACAATGATGATTATTGTTCGTATAGAAGTTGGAGGGGATGTGGGAGTTTCTCTAGAAAAGGTGGTAGAGATTCTAAGAGTGAGGAAGACAATGTAGCAGTACCTGATAAAAAAGTTGATGCTGCTGGAGGAGGGGGAGTTGGTGGGGGTTCTGGACATGGGGAGGGGTATGGTGCAGGTGAAGGAAGCAATGGAGATGGTGCAGGAGGAGGAGGAGGAGGTGGGAGCGGCAATGGTATAGGTGATGGAGGGATAGGTCAAGGTAGTGGATTTGGAGCTGGTTTCGGCGTAGGTGGAGGTAATGGAGGAAGTGGTGGGGGAGGAGGAGGAGGAGGAGGGGGTGGAAGTGGTTCTAGAGGAGGAGGGCAAGGTCGTGGTAGTGGTTTTGGTGCGGGTGGAGGAATGGGTGGTATGGGACGAGGCGGTGGTGGTGGTGGTGGTGAGGGTGGAGGTATCAATGGAGGGCGAGGTCATGGTAGTGGTTTTGGTGCAGGTGCAGGAGTAAGTGGCATAGGAGGGGGAGGTGGGGGTGGTGGTGGTGGAGGAGGAGGTGAGGGTGGTGGGGATGGAAATGGAGGGCAAGGTCATGGTAGTGGTTTTGGTGCAGGTGTAGGAGTAAGTGGCATGGGCGGCAACGGTGGTGGAGGAGGAGGAGGAGGTGAGGGTGGAGGAGATGGCAATGGAGGGCAAGGCCATGGTAGTGGTTTTGGTGCAGGTGTAGGAATAAGTGGTGTGGGAGGAGGTGGTGGCGGTGGAGGCGGAGGTGAGGGTGGAGGAGATGGCAATGGAGGTCAAGGTCATGGCAGTGGTTATGGTGCAGGTACAGGTGTAACTGGCATGGGAGGAGGTGGAGGTGGAGGTGGTGGCAATAGAGGGCAAGGTCACGGCAGTGGTTATGGTGCGGGTGTAGGTACAAGTGGCTTCATGGGAGGAGATAGAGGTGGTGGGGATGGAGGCAAGGGCGAAGGTGGTGGTGGCGGTGGCAACAATGGAGGATATGGATATGGTAGTGGCTTCGGTGTTGGCATGGGCATTGGTGGAAATGGGATGGGAGGAGGAGGAGGCAGGGGTGGTGGAGGTGGCAGTGGCGGAGAAGGTTACGGTCACGGGGAAGGTGGTGGTTTTGGAGTAGGTGGAGGTAACAACAAAGGTGGTCGTGGTGGTAATAATGGCATGGGAATTGGATTCGGCATGGGTATTGGGTTTGGTTTTGGTGTAGGAAGCAATGAAGCAGATGCCACAGATGACCCTTAGATAGGCCGCAATTTACTTGAAACTTGGAGAGTCGTACTTAGATATTTTAAATCGATCAACTTATTTAAGATGGCCTACATTGTTTGAACTCATAGTGATGGAATTCATAAGATTCATGAGGATCAATTATCACCTTATCTTTATAAACACATGAATCCACTAAGAACATTGGATGTAGCCACTTGCAGCAACAGAAAAAAGAATAGCCAGAACCAGAACCACTAAGTACAAGCTAGCTCCATTATATTGTTTCTTGTAAATACACAGTAAGTTACTATTCAAGCCATGCAAAATTCAATAGAATAAACTCACGAGGTACACAAGCTAGCTCCAATTATGTATGTGCCTCCATGGTGATTGATGAAAAAGTATTCAAAGCTAGGATTTCTTGAGTCGTCCAAACTTAATAGGTAGACAATCTATTTGGCAGGAGAACAAATTATAAGCTAGGATTTCCTGAGTCGTCCAAACTCCAAACTATCTGCGGCATAATGTTTCAGCCTATACTTAATTGCCTTTATGAAACATAAAATGCAACCTAATAGTTATTCTTATTGAGGGACGTTATTTGTTACGAAAGAAAATCCATTATTGATGGAGATAGAATTTCCTTTTTTTGTTTAACAGCTCCATGATTGCATATTCAAAAACCCATGTGGTTCTATACTAGAAGCAAAAGGAGGGAGATCGAAAGATAATAGATGAATGCATATGGACAACTAATAGATGATTTAGTTTTGAATATCGCTATTCTATTGGGGGGTTTTACAGATTATTATTTTTCATTTAATTCGGCAAGAGGCCCAATGACTAAGTAATCTGCAGTCTCAGAAACACAAGCCTAACATAAACCTGGAGGCCCAATGACAGAGTTGAACAAATACAAAAGCCCAATGACTTTCTGCTCTGAAAAAAGAAACTGAAAGCAGCGTGGTCCTCCGAGAGCAATGATGATGGACGCGGTGCAGTATAGGTTAGCAAAAGTACCTGTTTGGCCTCAAATTTGCAATTTCTGAAATTTGGAACCTTGTGTTAGCTCTAACCAAATCAATTTTGGCTTAGATTTATGTTTCCTTCAGTGTTTATTAATTGATCATTTTATTTTTTGAATAGTTCCCCTGCCTTTACTTTTTCTAGTAACTGAATTTGATTCCTGCAAAACCTAAACACTTTCATTATACTACCAAAAAAAAAATATATTGATAGTATTTGTTTATCTGTTATTTAAAACCAGAGTTGGTTTTTGCGTATTCTTGTATCATTTTTCAGTAATCAAGCATTAGATTTCATTCTGCCTTTACATCATGATATTTGGGGACAAATACATCTTGTTAATGCTGAAAGTTTTTCTATCTAGCCCCAACATAAACTGTATTTAATCATTCATGCAATCTGTCTTCATTTAATTCATCCTGAATTGCTTTTTCTCTCACATAAACTGTTTTGCATACTGCTATTAAAGATTGGGAAAGTATCGATTAATCTTTCTTTCTTTTTTTTAATCTAAACGAATTGATCCATCACTTCTGTGACATACAGTCTAGCACACAATGCTTAAATAAATGTACAAAAAGAAATCCATATTAACACAGCCACGCAACATTATCAATGTTTTTTTCTTTTTGTGCGGACATTATTAGTGATCATGATACCATTCAACATGCGAAGACAGAATATGATTATGACCCCCCTTTTTTTGAATGTGTGGACAGTAAATTTAGAGCATCACATGCTCCATGTTCTTGTCTTTTTGAACCTAAAATCTGGGACGATATTGTCACATTGCAATTATGGATTCTGAATCATACTCAACATGAAATTCTTGGAAACGGATTTGACTGGATCCCATGCTTTATACTCTAGGCCATTGTGGACTCACTACCTGCACCAGCCAATTTACCAAAGTAAAATTTATATCTATTTTAGATTGTTGATATATGAACATGACTTGTGAGATACTACTGGAAATGATTCCATAATACGTACATAATATGATATTTTCATATTCTATAAAAATTTCGAAATACTCCAAAATCTTATTTTTTCCAGTTGCTAATTGCTAATAATTTCTCTTTGGCATTCATCAGAAATTGTAAACTGCTCACCTCAAGTGTGCTAAAGACTAATCGCATTCGACTTGCAACAATTGACGGCTCCTCAGCTTGACCCATCACAGCCATTTGCTCTAGTTGAAGAGTCTTTACGGGAAGCCTTCAATAAACACACAGTAAATGGCCCAAAAATAAGGTGAAGAGAAATGCAATGAAAAGTAAAATAGGGGGAAAAATGCAAGGAACACATCTCACCATGCCATTCCTTTCATATAATATGCATTGGCAATGAGAGCACAAAAGCCTTTCCACTGAAGCTTCACTTCATCTGAGACTGGAGGTGTAGATGACCATCTAACAATAGTTGGTTGGGGTGTACACAAGATGGTGATGAATACAATGCTTAACCAAAGAATGCACTCGTCAACCTGCACCACACAAAACATGAAGGATAAGACAACTGAGTTTTAGCATAATTCATGACCCGCTAGCTAAATAAAGTTCATAAACTTTATGTTGTGGGATCAAAACGGCCTGTTTGCTTCTACAATGCTCAGGCTTATATTGTTCCAGAGGTTAAACTACTTTGAAACACTTGAGTCTCTTCAGGTCTTGAGGCATGCCTTAATTTTATTTCCTCTGCCTTTATGACTCTGTTTGACAGAAGGGAGAAATTCAGCAGAATCTCCCTCCTCTACTTGACTTTTAAGTTTTAACTATTCTTTTACATTAACTTTCAACTTTTGTGGTTGGAATTGTAATTCTCATGTCTAGGCAAAATAGAAAAAATAGTATACAACAGTTGATTTTCCAATTTCATGAAATTGAATTCAGATTTCATTTCCAGTTTACACACCTAACAAGATAGTTAGATTTGAGAGGTTCAATTATAATTTCAAGGCTCAATTGCAAACCTAATTTCATTCACCTAAAAACACCTGACAGTGAATCAGTTATTACAACTTAAAAACTTCACAAGGATAATCCTATAAAACAAATGCTTGTGATAATCATGAACTAATAATTAGCTGTGCCCACAGGTTTAGTAGAACTTACCTCCTTTGAGATAATCTTAGATTTCAAGCTTGTGCTTCCACCATAACTCTCCATTGCTTCAATTTGAATGCCAGAGTCCTTCATATCAGTAAGTTCTTTCCTTAATCCTTCATCAGTGCATCCTAGTGCATATGCATTTACGCCAGCAGAGATGAATTCCTGATAGTGACAATAAATTGGAACATAAAGAAGGAACAAATTGAATAAATAAAGGGATTTGGTCACAGGCATACTTTTAGATTTTCAGCTCCACCACGATCGATGAAATTTCTGTATCGCCTAAACAAGGTGATTGCGATATTGCGTGATGATCGATACTCATCGTCTGATGAAATGGAATCATGTAATCCACACTACAATTTATATGATGCAAAAACATATCAATAACCAAGACTACAATAATCAACTTGAGACATGTATTGGAGTTTCGAAGTAGAACAAGCTTACCAGCCATTTATGTGTACCAACAAGATGGAATAAATGAAAGCTTTTATGTTGCTTAGCACAATTTCCAGATGAACTGTGAAAGATGTTACTACAAGAACTTCCAAAAGGTTTAGCAAAAACAGAATTACAATTCAAGAGATTAACATTATTGATCTTGAATGGATATGATGGTTGTTGCACAGAAGCTGAATCCTGATACAAATGGAACTTTGCAATAGCTCCGGGAGCATACACCGTTATCATGGTTGGACCATGATATTAATTATTTCCTTTAGAATGAAAAACATATAAAAGCAAATAAATAATCATGGCATGATTTGGCTCACACAAATTATAAATATAACCAACCATGATAAAGAAAATCAAGTGGGGTTGGAGTCATATATACCTGTTAAGATTATGCTTAGCTCATCCAGCAAATAGTATTAGAGAGAGGGAGGGAGAGAGTGCAATCTAGCAACAGAGATTAGATTATAGAAAGAATATATTAGGTGAGGAGGAGAACCACGAATTCTATGAATGGCTTCTGGCTACGAAGGATCGCTTTCAAATTTCAATACCAAAATCCAATTACTTTGTGGAATTAATTGTGGCTGGCTATGACTACGAGAATAGCTATGTGTATATTGTATCGCCAAGCAAGTAACCAGCGAACCACACGACAAGGACATAAGAGTGTTTTATTCGATTTTTATTTTTTGTTTTCGTGATTGGAAGGACTTGTTTTGAGGAAGAAAACAGAAACAGAATCCAATTACAAGATGCAAATGATGACCATCAACTAGCCACCGTGTATCCGAGTCAATAAAATTGTTGCTGCACTTACCTTCCTAGCGGCAAAACCTATTATATTATGCTTCTTAACAAGATCAACATATGCTCAAATAATTAAAGTAAATCAAAGTTAAATTTTGATGGAAAATATAAATTCCCGCCTCGAAGTTGTAAAACAATATAAGACATTTGGTGGGTTTTTATAAAAAAAAAAAAAAAAAAAGGACATTTGGAGGGATTGATAAATGAATAATGATACTTGAACACCTAAATTGGGACACCATACGGTGTCTTTTTTATTTTTTGATGTATGGTTGGAAAGCATATATACAAAGAATGTGAAAAATTAAGAGATAGAGATAAACGCATACGGTGTTCAAAACTTGATGTTCAATTTGTTAGATAATATAATGTTTTTATGCTTTTATCTATTTATTTATTCCTCTCCTTAAGGGTAGTTTAGTCCTTTTGCTTAGGCATATATATATTTACTCTTTCCCATCTTTGTATTTGCTAATTTTGGATTATTACAATGTATTGAACCCTATCACCCCTTTGTTCTCTCATCTCCTTCTCCCTTTTGTGTGATGCATTGTTATTCTGGTGGGTTTTTATAAATAAATAAAAAAAAAGGACATTTGGAGGGATTGATAAATGAATAATGATATTTGAACACCTAAATTGGGACACCATATGGTGTTTTTTTGAGTTTTTGATGTATGGTTGGAAAGTGTGTATACAAAGAATGTGAAAAAGTAAGAGATAGAGATAAACACATACAATGTTCAAAACTTGATCTTCAATTTGTTCGATAATATAATGTTTTTATGCTTTTATCTATTTATTTATTCCTCTCCTTAAGGGTAGTTTAGTCCTTTTACTTAGGCATATATATATTTACTCTTTCCCATCTTTGTATTTACTAATTTTGGATTATTACAATGTATTGAACCTTATCACCCATTTGTTCTCTCATCTCCTTCTCCCTTTTGTATGATGCATTGTTATTCTAATATGGTATCAAAGAGCTTAGGCTTATGTTCCTGGTAGTCTCTCCGTTCTCTCCAGTTACTGTTCACCTTGGTTGCCTCTCGTACATTTCTGTTTGGCTTTAAGTTGTTCACCGTCGTCGTTTACGGGTCTTCATCTTCGGTCATCTTTTTATCTCACCGCCCATATAGGTGCATTCGTCGTCCGCCGATCCGCTTCAGGGAAAACACAAAAGAATCAAGAGGTCTTTTATTTTGGTTGTAATGAGGCCATAGGATTAATTGTTAGGTGGGGAAATCAAGAAAATGAAATTTCAAGAAGGCTAAACAAAATATCAAACATTGCAAAGCATGACACCTTCTAAAATACCTTTTTGGGATTTTGTTCACTTTTCCACCTTTCTTTCTTTATTTTTATTTTATTTCTCACTTTCTTTTTGTCACCCCCTTCTCCATTTTTTTGTTTGTTTATTTCATTTTATTTATATGGAGAAGGGGGGATTTTCAATTCAAGAGAAATATTTTTCTAACTTTCTCATCCCACAATTTTATTTTTCAAACTACCTTTTTACCCTTTTTGCAATACTTTAAAAGATGTCATATCAGGCATCATTCATCAAAATAATTCAAGGTACCAAGAAAAGTATTTTATTCTTTTAGGCTCAAAATTGGGCAACTAAGGGGTATCATTTAATCAATCAAAGCTCAGAAGGCCCAAAAAAACACCTAGTGCCTCAATCATTTTCAAAAATATTTTAACAAATTTTTAAAGTTTCAAAACGGTTTCAAGTCAAGTTCTAGAGAATACAATCCAAGAGGAATTAAACACTCTGTCACAAAGAATGGGGTAGATTTAGTGAGTACCCTTTTTAGCTCAAAAATCTCACATTTAGTAGTTTAAAATCAATGAGAAACACAAATATAAGGAACCACATGCTAATTATCAACTATCAAAAGATCATCTCAAGCATTTTTATTTTTAGCCTTATCACAAGAATAAAAAAAATTGGGTTCAAAAATTCACTATCTCAATTTATTTGGCACCAAGTTCTCACAATTGGGTGCATAATCTAAGCAATGGGCAATCTAATCATGTGATCATGCAAAACTATGCCTATATGAATGCAACATGAATAATGTAAAAATGCAAAAAAATTCAAAAATACCCCTACCCCAAGCTTAAAGATTTACATTGTCCCCAATGTAAACAATCAAGTCGGAGAGTGGAGAAAAATGGAACAACTCACCGAGGTGGTAGCGGGTGTTGACTCACATGCCAGTCAAAAACTTGTTGGAAAATGTATCACGACCGTGATCAATTCTGGTCCATAGGAGCTGGCATGTCACGGTCGTGACCTGTATCACGGCTGGGCCGTGATGCTCTCTGATCTTTAGGGTCCTACCCATTTTGCTCTTCCTTCCTTCTTAACCTGAAAACACTTGACAAATCTATTAATTTATGATTTTTTTCCTCTTGATCTTCTCAAATTATTCAAGAGCTAATTTCAAAAACAAATGGAAAAGGGAAAGAAAACTTGGATTGCCTCCCAAGAAGCGCTTATTTACGGTCTTAAGCTTGGCCATACTTCCTTCAATCAACCGGGGTCAACTGTGCGTAAAAGTGCAGGAACAATTCTCTTCCATGTGAGTCCTTCAAAGAGCCGATTCTGCTCATATGGCCAATTGCGCTTCCGCTTTGCTCTTTTCACTCTGAGCTTCATGGCCTTACTCCCTCCCGGCGGAAGTTTTGTTTCCACATGATGAGCAACTTCATCACCACTGGGTGCATCATTTTCCATGCAAATCTTCGGAGTTGCTTCCATGTTGAGCTCTTCCTTTACCACTGGAGACGTTATATCGATCATGCACACATGACTCTCAAAAGGAGGGTTGTTATATGAGTTAGTCAATTTAAAATCTACCCTACCTTCCTCTACATTTAGAAAGAATTTGCCATTCTTTACATCTATTATCGCTCCAGCGGTGGCCAAGAATGGCTTTCCTAGAATGATGGGGAATTTAGAATTCTCGTTCATATCCAATACCAGGAAATCGGTAGGGATGAAAAATTTCCCTACCTTTACGGGAACATTCTCTAGTAGGCCTAGAGGAGTTTTGGTTGAGCCATCCGCGAATTGTAAAGAAAATTTGAATGGACTCAACTCCTTGGTTCCCAACCTTTCCAAGATAGAAAGCGGCATTAAGCTCGCACTAGCCCCTAAGTCACATAAGGCTTGGTCTATTTGCACTTCTTCAATTCAACAAGCGATAGAGAAACTACCTAGGTCTTTAATCTTAGGAGGCATATTAGTTTCTATATATACTAGCTTTTTCTTGACCAACCTTTGTGGGAAAGGTATTGGGGGTTGGTACGGTGGTGGAGGGACATACTTTGGTTCTGGCTCTGCATCTACGCTCATGTCCTCCTCACATTCCACATCCTTTTCAGCTACCCCAAGCTTATCATCCCTCAAGTATATGGCATTACAATGTTCATTGGGATTAACTTCGGGTTGCCCCGGGAACGTACCCTTAGGTCTAGAGTATGTGTTGACTTGCTGGGCAATCTGAGTTTCTAGCATCTTGTTATGAATGGCTAAGTTATCTACCTTAGATGCTAGATCTTTTATTGCCTCGTTTACTGCCCTACCTTGTTGTCTAAACTCTTCATTTTGTTTTGTTTGAATTTCTACAAAACTTTCCAATAAAGACTCGAGTTTAGACTTCTGTACCTGAGGATACCCCGGTGCGGGTTTCCTATTACCTTGGCCTTCTTGGAACTCGTGGTTCAGTGTGTTGCTGTAGTTCCCGTAGGAGATGTAAGGGTTGTTCTTCCTTCCTTGGTTGTAAGGATTTGGGGGAGCATAATTTGGCAACTTCGGGTTCGTGTCGTAGAAGTTGTGACAAGAGTTCACTTGTTCCCCCGAAGCGCCGGATCCATGAGCAATACCACGTGGGCACTCCATTATGTCATGTCACTGCATTCCACAAATCTCACAAACAATGTTAGTAGCACCTATTGAACTCACATTAGCCCTTTCAAGCTGATCAAAATGTTTATTCAGTGAGTCTATTTTAGACATAATAAGATCAGTGCTATTCATTTTAAACTTACCCCCCGAAATATTTTTCGGGTTATTACCTCTTTCCGAACCCCATTGGTGGTAGTTGGTGGCCACGTTTTCAATGATGTTGAATGCCTCAGTCAGAGGCCTATTCATAAAGGCTCCACCAACTGCGGAATCAAGTGACACCTTCGAAGAGTAATCCAATCCGTTGTAGAAGGTGTGCACTAATAACCACCTCTCGAGTCCATGATGTGGGCAAGACTCCAGCAATCCCTTGTAGCGATCCCAAGCTTCGGATAAGCATTATCCGTCCTTTTGGAAGAAGTCGGTGATCTGGGTTCGTATGTAGTCCGTCTTGGATGGAGGGAAGAATTTCTCCAAGAACACATGCTCCAGTTGTTCCCAGGTCGACAAGGCGTTAGCGGGCACTTGTTTCAGCCAAGCTTTTACTTTTCCAGTCAGAGACGAGGGGAATAACCTCAAGCGAATAGCATCAACCGGGGCGCCATGAATTCTAACTGCATCGGTGAACTCCAAAAATGTCTCCACATGGTCAGTCGGGTCCTCCGAGGGCAATCCTCCGAATTGATGTTGCCTAATTATGTTAATGAGCATAGGCGGTATAGTGTAGTTCTCTGTCTCGATCTCTGGCCTAGCAATCCCAGTTCGCAAACCCCTTGCATTTGGGGCTGCGTAGTCCTTCAGAGGTTTCGTATTCGGTAGATTCGCCATTAGTGGAATGGGGATCAACCTCTCTCTCTCTCTCTTTGTAGTCTCCTACGCCTATGAAAGGTCATCTCGATTTCGGGGTCAACCTCAGTAAGGTCTCCAAGACTCAGGGATCTTTGCATATAAGAGAAACAAACACAGAGATAGATAAAAAGAAAGGAAAAAGAGATTAATGAATTTTTTTAAAAAATATAAAAATTAAATAAAAAGAAAAGGTCCAGAAAAATCAATTTAAAAATTAAATTGAGTTTTGAGAAAGCACAGTCCCCGGCAACGACGCCAAAAACTTGATGTCGTGCGATGCACGTAGTGCGATCCGACAAGTGTACCGGATTGTCGCCAAGTAATAAAAAGATATCGATCCCACAGAGACCGTGATCTCGAATCGCAACTAATTATTAAATCGATTAAAACTGGACTAAATAAAAAGGATTTTTGAAAGGTTTTTGATATTTGAAATAAGAGATAACTTAGATAATCAGATAAGGAGTGCAATCAAGTAAAACAGAAAGTAAATCAGTTTATGGTTTTTCAGATCTAAATGGATTCCTAGGAATTTGGGTTACCAACAAGATCGTTTATGTTACTAAATTGACTATCCCTTGTTAATTATCGAAATTGCCTTGAAGGCGAATTTATCCTCAAATAGTTAATGCTCCCTCTCGGGTTACAAAAACCGTGCCCAATTAAACCAACCCCTACTCTAGTGGTAGTCGAATTTAGATTGGACCCTTTACGTTTTGTGACAATTCGTTGACCCTCGAAGGACGGCTTCTAACTCTCGTGATTTCAGTCCTAAGTCTGATTCTATAGATCTGATACCTAAGTTCACCGCTAGGTTCCTCCTTAGAATATCTACGACACGCAAACAAGTGGCCACCGAATTTACGAGTAATTAAAACACTGGAAATCAGATCTAAAGCAAAATCGCAATTAACAAAGATAAAACATCAATTCATTACCATAAACAAACCTTGGGCGTAGCCCCAATCCCTAGAAATTAAACTACTACTCAAGCCTTGTCATGGTTATGACAAGCTTGGTCAACAACAACATGAAAATAATAATAAGAGAAGAGAAGAGGTAGAAGAAGAGAGATCCTAAATTATAGTCTAAGAGTAGCAACCAAAAGTCTCCTTTTTGTCATCATCCTGATGCCATATTTATAAATTAGAGAAGTTTGAATCTTAATCGAACTCAAATCAGATCCAAATCAGTTGCTTCAGATCCAAGTAATGTGCGTCACGGCCAGTGATGGCCATCACGGCCAGGCCGTGACGGATTTTGCCTTGGGCGTTTCTTCACTTTTTTGGTACATCACGGCCGTGACCACCATCACGGCTAGGCCGTGATCGATTCCGCTGTGAGGGGTCTGGGTTCACTGACATGTCACGGCCGTGATGGGCATCACGGTTAGGCCGTGACCAGTTCTAACTTTTGCCTTCTTTCTTTTCAGTTTTTCTTGATCATGGCCGTGATGGGCATCACGGCTAGGCCGTGATGGGCATCACGGCTAGGCCGTGATGGGCATCACGGCTAGGCCGTGATGGGCTCTGTTTGGCTCATTTTCTTCACTTTTTAAGCCCCATCTTCATCCAAGCTCCATCATGGCTAATCATGAGCATTTTATCCTTAATTCTTGCAAAACAACACCACAAAACCGCCTTACCCGTTCCATGGTAAAAACTAACAAAAATCGAATTAAATATGCCTAAACTATATGAAAATGCATGCAAAATGATAAACAAATATGAGGTGCAATCACACTCATCAGTTTTCCTCAATTGTGCTCTGGTAGCACTATTATTTGAAATTATTGTGTTGGAATAAAAATTCACCAGAATTTGGCAACTTATTCTTGGCATAAACCCATTTGCAATATCTGGGGTTAGAGGTTTAGCAGTTATTATTTTTGCAGCAATTGGAATTTCCTCTTCTCAGTTTGTGTTTGTTAGCAATGGTTTGTGAAAATGATGGTTCACCTCATGTTGGACATGCATATTCTCCAGAAAGCACTTCTTTTAAAAGTCCTACGGTATATGTTCTTGCACAGCAGTTCCAGAGGTTTCTCGTCACACAGCCACAAGCCACATCCGCCTCTCCAATATAGGTTTGCTCCCCTCTAGATCACCAGGTATATCTTCATCCATATGGATTCTTGATTCTGGAACCTCTCATCATATGTCACCTGATTTTAATTCATTTGTGTCTTTACATCCTGCCCCTTTTGTGTCATTCATGACTGCTAATGGCACTCCGATGTCAATAGCAGGCACTGTGTCTATTTCTACATCTCATTTGTCCATTTCAGATGTTTATTACATTCCTAAACTACGTGTGAGTCTTATTTCTGTTAGTCAGTTATGTGATTTTGGTTATTCGGTTTTGTTTTCTTCCACCTCTTGTTATGTACAGGATCTACAATCCCATAGGCTGATTAGGACAGGCCGTAAACAGGGGGACTTTATATTCTGGATGAGCTGAGAGTTCCAGATGTTGTAGCTTATAGTGTTGACCTGTCTTCCTTTCGTTTGAATTCTTCATCCTCTAGTTTTTATTTATGGCACTCTCGTCTTGGTCATGTTTCTTATCCCCGTTTGAAATACTTAGCTTCTACAGGAGTGTCAGGAAAGTTGCAAACTAATGATATTTCTGATTGTTGTGGTTACAAACTTGCTAAATTTTCTGCTTTGCCCTTTTGCAAAAGTGTCTCGGTTTCTGTTGCACCATTTGACTTGGTTCATTCTGATGTATGGGGACCATCACCGGTTCTTACTAAAGGTGGATCTAGATATTGTGTATCATTCATTGATGATTATACTCGTTATTGTTGGGTTTATCTTATGAAACACCGTTCTGACTTCTTTAGCATTTATCAAATGTTTCGTACCTTTGTTAAAACTCAACATAATACTGTTATCAAGTGTTTTCGATGTGATCTAGGTGGTGAATATACTTCTCATAAATTTTCTGAGTTACTTGCCTCTGATGGGACCTTTCACCAAACTTCTTGTACTGACACTCCTGAACAAAATGAAGTTACTGAAAGGAAACATCGTCACATTCTTGAAACTGCTCATTCCCTTCTTTTGTCTACCTCTGTTCCAAATGAGTTTTGTGGGGAAGCCGTCCTTACTGCAGTACATGTTATTAATAGAATTCCATCTTTTGTTACTTCAGGTTTGTCTCCCTTTGAAAAGTTATATGGCCGTACTCCTGATTATTCAGCTTGGAGAGTCTTTGGTTCTACTTGCTTTGTTCTTCGTCCTCATGTAGAAAGTAGTAAATTGTCTTCTCGCCCTGCGATCTGTGTTTTTCTTGGATATGGTGATGGTCAGAAGGGTTATCGTTGTTATGATCCTTCGAGTAAAAAACTTTATGTTTCACGTCATGTTGTATTTCTTGAGCATATACCATTTTATTCTATTCCTTATGATTCTCATAGTGTTACACGTTCTGATCTCATTCGTATTGATCCTTTTGCCATGGATACAGATAACTCCAATACTTCTGATGTTGAGATTTGCAGGGTTGACACTAGTAGTTCTACAGATCCAGATGTCCCTTCTGTTCCCACGGCTCCCCAAGCACCTGCTGAGATTGTTGATCCTCATCCCCGTTATCCTCGGCGTGATCGTAAGTCCACTCACTTAACAGATTATGTTTATTCCATTTATTCCACTTCTTTTGCTTCCTTTCTAACCTCCATTCACAATTCGTATGAGCCTTCTTCCTCCATAGAAGCTATTCTTGATCCCCTTTGGCAGCAAGCTATGGCAGAGGAACTTTCTGCTTAGCATAAAATAGATAATTGGGACCTTGTGCCCCTTCCTCCAGGAAAAGGTGCAATTGGTTCTCGTTGGGTGTATAAGATCAAAACCAAGTCAGATGGGTCAGTTGAGTGCTACAAAGCTCATCTTGTTGCTAAGGGATTCTCTCAACAGTATGGTATGGATTATGAAGAAAATTTTGCTCATGTTGCTAAGATGACCACTATTCGTACTCTTATAGCAGTTGCATCTGTTCGCCAGTGGCATATTTCTCAAATGGATGTTAAACATGTTTTCTTAAATGGTGATCATCAAGAGGAAGTTTACATGGTACCTCCACCAGGTGTTTCTCATAATCCAGGGGAAGTTTGTAAGTTAAAGAAGGCTTTCTATGGGCTCAAACAAGCTCCTCGAGCTTGGTTTGAGAAGTTCTCCATTGTGATTGCATCTCTCGACTTCCGTTCTAGTCCTCATGATTCTTCTTTGTTTCTCAGGTCCACTTCTCATGGTCGTATTATACTTTCCTTATATGTTGATGACATGATTATTATAGGAGATGATGTTGATGGGATTGCAGAGTTGAAATTACAATTAGCCCAACAGTTTGAGATGAAGGATTTAGGTACTCTTCGCTTTTTCTTGGGGATTGAAGTTGCCTACTCTCCTAGAGGTTATCTTCTTTCTCAATCTAAGTATATTGGCAACATTCTTGAACAAGCTCGTCTCTCTAATACTCGAGCAGCAGACACCCCTCTTGAGCTTAATGCTCGATATGTCTCCTCCGGTGGTGTCCCTCTACCGGATCCCACCTTGTATCGTACACTGGTTGGTGGTTTGGTGTATCTCACCATCACTAGACTCGATATTGCTTATGCGGTGCATGTTGTTAGTCAGTTTGTTGTTGCTCCTACTACAGTACATTGGGCAGCTGTTCTCCGTATTCTTCGTTACCTTTGGGGCACTCAATTTCAGAGTCTTCTTTTTCCTTCCTCCTCTTCTTTGGAGTTGCGTGCTTACTATGATGCTTGATTGGCTGGTAACCCCACCGATCGTAAGCCTACCACTTGGATTTTGCATTTTTCTAGGAGATTCTCTTATTTCTTGGAAGAGTAAGAAGCAAGGCATTGTCTCTCGCTCTTCTACAGAAGCTGAGTACCATGCTATGGCATCAACCACTGCATAAATAGTTTGGTTGCGTTGGTTACTTTCTGATATGGGTGTCCCCCTCTCTGGACCGACTCCTATATACTGTGATAACATGAGTGCTATTCAAATCACCCGCAATTCTGTCTTCCATGAACGCACCAAGCATATTGAGATTGATTGTCATTTCACTAGACATCATTTCCAGCAGGGGACCATCATTTTACCTTTTGTTACTTCATCCATGCAGCTTGTTGACCTGTTCACAAAATCGCATTCCGCTCCACGTTTTCATTTTTTGACTAGCAAACTCTCGATGCTTCCTATTGATGCATCATGAGTTTGAGTGGGGATGTTAGATAATATAATGTTTTTATGCTTTTATTTATTTATTCCTCTCCTTAAGGGTAGTTTAGTCCTTTTGCATAGGCATATATATATATTTACTCTTTCCCATCTTTGTATTTGTTGATTTTGGATTGTTACAATGTATTGAATCCTATCACCCCTTTGTTCTCTCATCTCCTTCTCTCTTTTGTATGATGCATTGTTTTTTTTTTTGAAGTGTGTATGATGCATTGTTATTCTAATACAAATAACACAATTCTCGTAAATTTGGAATGTTTCTATTTCTAATAATTTTATATATACGTATACATATATATAAAAAAAATTGACCAACAAAAATTGACTTAGTAGGATCAAACAACGAAAATTGATAGGTCATCCATGTTTGATATTGAAATAAGGGGGACATTGGCTAACTTGCAAGTTTATTCGCCAAACTAGAAAAAGATTTTAATTTCAAATTTATAGCCCCCCTAATCATAAAAGAAAGGACAATTGATAAATTTGGAGCGTTGCTAACGGAATGGTTGCATAATCTTTTGAAATTATGACCCACATGTCATTATATATTTACTAGTATATGTAGGGTATGTGCGAGATAAAAAGATTAAAAAAAAAATAGCGTCCAAGAAGGGTGAGTCGAAGCCTAAAGTTAGGCCTAAAGGAATAATCGATGACCAATAGATGAATAATAAATTTTAATAAATAATAATAAATCTTTCTATTATTATTATTGTTGTTGTTGTTATTATTGTTATTATTGTTGTTGTTGTTATTATTATTATTATTATTATTATTATTATTATTATTATTGTTATTGTTATTGTTATTATTATTGTTATTATTATGCTTCTCCTTCTCCTTCTTCTTCTTCTCCTTCTTCTCCTCCTGCTCCTCCTCCTCCTCCTCCTCCTCCTCCTCCTCCTCAGTTTTCAGTTTTTAGTTTTGATTACATCTAGATTCCCGAACCACCAGCCCCAAAATTGTTCCCTCCACACTTCCGACAGACCAAATCCCTTCGCAAGTCACCAATTCCCTTCTCAAGTCACTTCCCAGTTCCAACAACTCCCAAATTAGAAAATCGTGTTTTATTTTTTTCGCTATCTTGAACAAGGTGTTGTGTAAGGTGTACCACCCACCAAAGTGGTGCAGTGGTGCACCACCCACTTGGCAGATTGTGGGTCAATCATTTTGTCATGTAGAACATTTGACTTTTCAACTCAAGTTGTATTTTTTTAGCGGTCAAAATATATTGTTTTTGTATTCAGAAATTGCGTGTATTGTATTTTCAAAATACATCACCGTTGGCAGTCAACGTCCACCGCCGGCAGTCAACTTCCACCGCCGCTGACAGTCACCGTCCACCACCACCTGCCGCCACCGGCGGGCGGTCACCATCCATGTATTTTGAAAATATTAAATACGCAAATACCAAATGCAAATACGTTACATTTTGATTACTAAAAAAATACAACATGAGTTGAAAAGTCAAATGATCCACATGATAAAATAATTGACCCACAATGTGTCATGTAGGTAGTGCACCACTATACCATTTTGATGGGTGCTGCACCATAGCCTTCACCCTTGAACAAATACCAGACAATATCAACAAACTTCACTTCCTTTCCCTTTTTTAGCGTTTATAATGAAATGATATCTCACATGGCAAAGACTCGTGTAAAAATGTCGGACCATTACCATATAGTTTGAGTTAAATAGTGCGTATTTGGTTGCACTTTTTCCCATCAAACAATGATATGAGGTAGAGGACTTAAATATTTAGCAAGGTGTGGAAAGGTGATTTCAAGGCATCAAAGTCACGTGAATGCTGAATTAGCATTGATTAGCTTCTGATTTAGGAAAAGTCGATTTCAGATATGAGGTAGAGGTATGTTTTCCTATTTACCTTTTCTTGGAGCTCATTAGCCACAAACAGTTGCATCTATGTCATTTATGGTGGTCAGCAAATCTTCAATTCTTTCATTCATCGGTCATTCCTTTCAATCCCTTCAAGTACTTTGGGCAGTAGTCCTTTACGATGATATTTCCTCTCTGATATGGATGGTATGACTTTTTTGTTGGTATAGGTCTCATTCTCACTCCTTTCTCTAGTAGGGAAAACTCTATTGCACTTGCATGTTCCTCGAGAGCTTGTGTGTTGTCATGAAAAGCTCCCCGATAGATGCCTTTTCACTTTTGGTTGTTGGAATTTATTGTGAATTTATTCATTTCAATTATATCTTCTCAAATTTACTCTCCTTCTCAATTGCTCACTTTTTTTTTTTTTTGTTGCATTGATAAAGCTCCTTATCCTAAGGTAAATTGCATTCCTTGTCCTATCAGCATGTGTGTTCAATCTTCATAAGTAATTTGAATAAAAGAAATGCTAGCAACAAGCTCTGGAATATTCTCTTTTCAATACAATTCCTTATTGGTTGCTCATATGTGGGTCCTACAAAATTCAAGTGGGACTTCTTTTTGAACAATAGCAACATATTACTGGACGATATTTAATGGTTGATTTCTCCCTACTAGATTCTCTTCACACGTAAGAGTTAGGGATCAAATCACTGACAAATTGTTTAAGGGCACACGAGCCCGTTACTACTCCAATCAATCACATATCCATAAACCTCATTAATCTTTGATATTTAAATAACATTATTGTTTCAATAAATGATGTAAAAGAATGGTTTCGATAAATGAAGGTAGTACCCAAAATTGAAGAACAATGTGCGTATTTTTGAGAGGAAAATGTACATATGGGCAAACGTATCAAATAAATGCAAGAAAAATGAAATGCGAAAATGCAGCATATTCGGGATAATTTCCCAAAGTAGACTGATTTTGAGTGTAATAGTGAGAAATTGAATTTTATTTTAATATCGAGAAGTCGGATTTTGGAAATTAATCCCAAAACTACACAAATCTTGGATTTTTTATATTTTTTTTCCTATATTCTTATTTTTGGACCCCTTACTTGATCTACATTCCCCTACCCCAAGTGGGTCCCATGTAACCGAGTTCCCATTCCCTCAGCCATCGGATTCTTGGGGTACACTGAAAGCATAGCATAAATGAGAAACACTTGAACATGAAGTGCAATTGAAGAGAGATATGGATGGGGAAGACAAGGTAACCTCGTCTGCTAGTGCTCCAACCACTCACTCACGATCATGATGGGGTGTCTCAACTCTCTCACCCTTCTCACACTCACTCGTATTATTATTTTTATTTTTATTCAAATATGTCCAAGTCCAAAAGATAAACAAGCCTTTAATGTCATACACATATATATAGAATATTATCAGTCCGCACCCTTTTATTTGGTCTCCTATTCTCAACAACTCTACACACGGAACAAACCCAACTATGTAAGTGCATTTTCCCACACCCTTTTATGCATTTTCCTACGTCGGATTCTTTTTGCTCGCACGTAACAATGTAACATACAATCATCTGTTTGTTTAGTTGCCTCAGTTTGTGATTCTCATGATTCTGCCGAATCTGGGAATTCAACTTTGGATCTAGACATTTGATAAAGTTTTGGTCTTTCCAAATTTCTGGGTTGTGGGGTGTTGTACTGTTATTGGTGGAAAAGAACCTCTTGTTTATTTATCTATTATTATATGATTCTCTATGCCAGATTCATATATTGATTCAGGTTCTGAGTTTTACAATGCCTTGGCTAGAGGTTTTTTATGATATTTTTTGTTTGGAATTTGACGTATGAATATCTCATGGGATTTGTTTCATTATTGCTCTTCAATTGTCACTTTTTAGGAATCTGGCCGGTGGCAGTTATCCTTGTTTAATTGTTTTTGTTTCTGCCTGCAACGTTTACCTAATTTTTGGAACTGTGACAATATCTCGATGAATTTGCATTAAATAGCTTATTTTCTTTTTGGCCCTTTTTGGGTAGGGAGGGTAACATAATGAGTACTGCTATACTCTAGAAATGACATGATTCCTTAACAATGACATGAGTTTCTGTAACCCCCAATTAATCAAGTATGAGTTAAAACTTAAAATTTTACTATTTCAATTTTCAACTTCTTTTATTCCTTCAGATAACAGAAAATGAGAGGGGGCTTGTGGCAACTTGGGCAATCAATCACCCGCCGTCTTGCCCATGGTGATAAGAAGGCTGTTGCTCGTCGATATTTATCCACGGAAGCTGAGCTGAAAAAGACAGTTCTTTATGACTTTCATGTTGCTAATGGTGGGAAGATGGTTCCATTTGCTGGATGGAGCATGCCAATTCAATACAAAGACTCAATCATGGACTCAACCTTAAACTGTAGGCAGAATGGTAGCCTTTTTGATGTTTCCCATATGTGTGGGCTAAGCCTCAAGGGGAAAGACAGTGTCCCATTCCTTGAAAAGCTTGTCATTGCTGATGTTGCTGGTCTTGCCCCTGGAACTGGATCATTAACTGTCTTCACTAATGAAAAGGGAGGGGCAATTGATGATTCAGTGATTACCAAGGTGACGGATGATCACATATACTTGGTTGTGAATGCTGGATGTAGGGATAAAGATTTGGCTCATATTGAGGAGCATTTGAAGGCATTCAAGGCCAAAGGTGGTGATGTCTCGTGGCACATCCATGACGAGAGATCTCTTCTTGCTCTGCAGGTCATTTATATCACTCTTGTACATTTGCATCATGACACACGTTGAACTTACAGCTTTTGAGTTTTTTCTTTCTTTCTTTTTTCCAGTTCCCTTTTTGCCGCGTCTGTATTTTAGTTGTCAAGATCTCGAACATGTGGCAAGTATTAAGATGACTGTAATGCGCTCTAGAGATTAAAAGAATGCTTATGAGAGTCTACTATCACTTGCCCTGTATATATTTGGGTGTTGTGTAATTGCACATATGTTTGTGCCATATTGCTTGTTATTTCCTTTTCCCATGGTAAATAAAACTTTTAGTGTGGTCACTAAATGATTATATTCGTGCTCCTTGAAGTTGAATCTGAATACTAAATTGAGGGAATTTTAAATTGATGAACTGCTCTTCTTTGTAGCAGGGTCCTCTTGCTGCTCCCGTTCTTCAACACCTGACAAAAGAGGACTTGAGCAAGATGTACTTTGGGGAGTTCCGTGTGTTGGATATCAATGGCGCGCAGTGCTTTCTCACACGGACTGGGTATGTTTTCTTGTGGTTTTCCTTCTGAACATTAGCAATTTACCTTGCAAAGTTCATTTGGGTTGTAATAATGTTATTGCTATCTGAAATTCCATCTTGTGTCACTTTTATATATCAGTGGTAAAATCTTTCCTTTCCTTCTAAAAATTCAATAATTTCCTAGCTGATAAACTGAGTGTAATTTGATAATTTCAGTATGTCTTTTTGTGTTCTTAGCTAAATCAGAGTTTATCGGGGACACATTGCTTTATCGGAATGGTAGTACTATACATAATACAACACACTCTTCACTGAGATTTTCAGGTATACCGGGGAAGATGGATTTGAGATCTCAGTTCCTTCAGAAAATGCAGTGGATCTTGCCAAGGCCATTCTGGAAAAATCTGAAGGGAAGATAAGATTGACAGGATTGGGTGCTCGAGACAGTCTTCGACTTGAAGCTGGATTGTGTTTATATGGCAATGACATGGAACAGCACATTACACCTATTGAGGCAGGACTGACATGGGCCATAGGGAAGAGAAGGAGAGCAGAAGGTGGTTTTCTAGGAGCTGAGGTTATCCTGAAACAGCTTGAAGAAGGTCCTAAGATCAGGCGTGTTGGTTTCTTTTCTTCTGGCCCACCTCCTAGAAGCCACAGTGAGATTCAAGATGAAGGAGGCAACAACATCGGGGAAGTCACCAGTGGCGGATTCAGCCCTTGCCTCAAGAAGAACATAGCCATGGGATATGTGAAATCAGGGTTGCACAAGGCAGGCACCAAAGTAAAGATTATTATTCGAGGAAAAGCCAATGAAGGAGTTGTTACAAAAATGCCATTTGTACCAACAAAATACTATAAGCCATCCTGATTACTTTGAGGTTTCACCTTGAACATTTCCATTTGCTCCCCCTTGACCAGTTTTCCTATAATCTGAATGATGTAATCAATTTTAATGCCACTGTCCCACTGACATCAAGTACAAGGAGAATGCCTTGCATTAATAACTCATTTTCATTTCAAACATGTATGACAGTTGAGTTCAACATGTTGTCTTGAAATTTTCTGACATTGTTCCCGCCAACTTCTACTAGACCAAACAACACATCACACTGCATGTCATCCACAAATTGTATTCATGAATCCAGTTTGCAAAATTCTCACATTTACTAATATCTACCAGGGTACCCCTTTTTTCTCTTCCACGGAGGCTAGTTCATTGAAGTCACTAGATACAAGCCAATCCCCACGCATATTAACAGCTATATATGCTCCTCAACTCTACCCAGGCTTCCCTTATTTCTTGCTCCCTCAGGCTAGCATAGATAATAGTAAGGAACCAACTGTGGTTGTTTTCATCACACACATTCACATGCAAAAACTGCTGATGTTTAACTCAAGGAGTGATAGAGAGATCATCTCTATTCCACACGAGCCAAATTCTACCTGAAAAGTGAAAACCCATGACCATCCACCACCTCAGTGTTTGAAACCCAATTTTTTAATAGGCTCTGTTCCCGTGCATAATGATTAATACGCCTATTTGATGCCTCCATGCATAATGATAGATCATTGGATCAAGAAGATCTTATTATCGTTTATTCTTGTCATTTCTATTTTTTCAACAATGATTAATTAATGTGATGCTCAAAGAAAGTTAAACTATGTAATGTAAGTATAATAACATCACACAATATGTACGAGACCTCTGCATAAATTGCATTTTACTAATCTTCGGAACTTGAATAGTGCACGCGGTAGTTGATTTATTAAATGATAATTATAATGGAGCTGTAACAACTTGACAGGAAATTGTCAAAGCAAATGAGTTTTTTTGGGAAGTCAAAGCAAAATAATTTCTATACACATAAGTATACACAAAGGGGATAAAATGAACGAAAAGGAATAATGAGTTAATTAAAAAGAAGAATCAAAGAATTGTTAGATTAATTACAAGTTAAAACTTGATTAGAAGAGCTTGCTAGCGAATTCATCAGGGGTAGTTCCCTCTACTCTAGAATAAGCTGATTTCCTTGCAAGATCTCTTAGTTGGGACAGACTTCTTCCTAATTTCAAAGCCAACTTCATTTCAAACAACTCCCCATGTTCTCTTTGATCCACATCTTCCTCATCAACTGTCTCATGGATAGAATTTTCTAGCAGTTGGAAGAAGCCACCACAGTTTCTGTACATTTCAGACACCATCCCTACTTGTCCACCATGCTGAAAAGAATTAACAGCTGTGGCTAATGCCCCAGCCATAACAGGCACTATGGCTGCCCATGAACCCTGGCTCACAAACACAGACCCTACAGCTGCAATGCCAGTGAGTAAAGGCCCTGATATGGCCAAAGTCTTATTGATCTTCAGCACCAAGTTCCCTAATCTCTCATAGTCCTCCACGTCTTTTCTCTTCACCACTTCCAACACATCCTTCACTTCCCTTTCTAGTCCCTCATTCCATCCATTCTTAGCATATGTTGCTTTTGCTTCATGGTATTGAAACTTGGTTCTCTTTGAAGATTTTGTAGTACTTGAAGGCCACCACACAGCAGGCTCATACTTTGAAGGGAATTTTTCAAGCATGGCACCCAACAAAGGAAGTGGGTAAGCTTTGTCAAGTGCCAAAACCTTGTCCATTGCATCCTTGACATCTTTCTCAGTAGGGTTGCCAAGGGCTATTAAGGTTTCGATGTGTGACTGGAGCTGCTTGAACAATCTTGTAGCATTTCGTTGTTCCTCAGCGAGTTGTGATGGCTGGATTTTGTTCATGACAAGTAACATGCCAGTGGAGGCTGAAAACAAGAGTGTGGACGATAGTTTTAGAGCCAAAAGTGGTGCTTCGCCAGCACCACATGTTGCTGCAACACCAGCCATGGCTGATGCAGTGAGAGTGAGCATGTTGATGGAGTTTAAGAGAAGGGTGTTCCAGTTGTCACGTTGTTCACCAACGTTGTGATGCATCTCCACTCTATCAACTACGGCTTCTAGAATTGTGTAGAGTTGATGAAGAGTGGCTTTTGATGTAGTGGGAGTATTATTGCATGAGTCATCTTGGAAGATTGGGAGTGTGTTTGTGAAGCCGTTTAATTCCTCAAAGAGGTTTCTGCTTGGTAGTATGGAAGGAGTTCTAGGGAGTTTTGGGATGTGGATAGAGGATTTGACTCTTTTAGAAGATGAAGATGATGATGATGATGAACAAAAAGAAGAAGAAAGCATAGATGAAACTGACAAGGAAGCCATAGAATATCTTAGATCTGTTGTGTGTGTGTTGTATCTGTTTTTGTTATGGATTTGATTTGATTCGATTGATGAGGAAGGCCTCTGTGGGCTTGTAATATATATATAGTTGGTA
Organism: Sophora flavescens; assembly: GCA_030762895.1. Taxonomy (NCBI): domain Eukaryota; kingdom Viridiplantae; phylum Streptophyta; class Magnoliopsida; order Fabales; family Fabaceae; genus Sophora; species Sophora flavescens. The sequence continues at coordinate 107,115,475 of CM061062.1, forward strand.
ATGTGAACAACAAGAGAAAGGGTCAGACAAGGAAACTGTTGACTAGCTGTTGGGGGAAGACTTTTTCGCCCTCTGACTTTGATTTTTATTTTTTATTTTTTCCATTTAGTTCCTTGTTCAAAATATTGGGTCTCATACTCGGATACTGGCCCCGGGTCCCCATTACCAAGGATTTTGTATTTTAGTGTCAGTAAATCACATGGGACTACAAGGGATAGGGAGAGGAAGATAGAAAAGTTATTATAATAGGATTTACTATTATTTATTATATATGATTTATTAATTTTATATTCTTTTTATTTATAAAAAAAATTATAACATGACTTACTAACTAATGTATATCCTTAATGTATTCTTGATAAGGACGAATGATTCGTATTTTGTACAAGTTCGATCCTTGACAGCAATAATTTTTGGTTATGTTTTATTTACCTCCCGACAATATTCTGAATTAGTCAGTATCAAAGATTCTGAACACCTAGACGGGAGTCAAAGATCCTCTTGACAAAAAAAAAAAAAACTAATGTATACCCACCCCTTGAGTCCGCTCTGTCTTTTTTTTTAAATAAACTTATCAAAGGTATATTTGACTGAAAGTATAAGTGTCATTACTCTGACTTAAATATAAAACGAGCACCGTATTTTAGGTGTCATGTAAATAGAATATTGAAAAAACATGACAACATATCATTGTTGTTGTGTTATTTGAATATAAAATTTAGATATCGTATATAATATTATATATATTTGTTATTATTTTTTACTTATTTTTTATCATCTTTATATATACATGTTTCGAGAATATCATAAAAAAACAAAATAATACATCAAAATATGTTAAAAAAACATAATTGATATGCAATGAACATAACTAGACATAAATTATGATTGGGTGGATTCAAATCCGGCCACGTATTATTTCCCTCTCTCATTCTCTTGTCTCTTCTTTCTCTTCATGTAAGGCTTAATATAAGAATCTCGCGTTTGACAAGGTGAAAAAAATAGTGCACTGTGCAATCAAAGACATTTATTTTGGAAGTTCGTATTATAAAACAAAATAACATGCATGTTTTCCTAGTTATCTTATGGCATGGAATTCCAGCAAAAAAAAAAAAAATCTTATGGCATGGTCCGCATGGACAAACAAAAAATGTCAAATATTGTGTGATTAAGGATTCCATTTATTAATATAGATGGATAAATAAAATGTTTACCATACGGAAAAGATACGTACGTGAACACGTTAAGTCCAATGACGAAGACGATGCCACGATGGTGACTTTAAAAAAAAAACTACATCCTTGTCGGATAATCAGGATCGACCTAAGAGTAATTAAGGCTTAAAACAAAAGTAGAGTTGTGATATTTTTGATATTTTAATTTTTATATATTTATATTTTAATGTATATATAATTTAATAATTTAAAATTTAATATTTTATATATTTTTTATTTATATATATATTTTTAAATATTTTTCGGTTGGAATCGAATCAAACCAAATCAATTTTAATTGGTTCGGATATTGTTATTGACATTTTTCTGTTTATAATTTTTTTGTTTTTAAATATTTTTAATCAGGAAATGTAACAAAGCTACCGTCTACCGTGTTCTTCAAAAAAGTTTAGGGTCATAAGACTTGAACCAATAATTTGATGAATTTGAAAATCCGAACCAACCAATTAAATTGGTTTTTCTTTTTTGTGTTCGACTCCGAATTAAACCAAACAGAATGGTCATTAGTTCGGTTATTTTGGAACCGAACCAATTACTATATTTTAATATTTATATATATTTAAATATTCAATATGTATATCACTTTATCAATTGACAACTTTTCTTCTACTGTTCCTGTAACAGTAGAAGGAGTTGTCAACCAGTGGATTATTTTAATTAATTTATTTATTTTTTAAACATATATTTTGTTGGTTTTAGCTACCGTGTTCTTCGAAAAAGTTTAGGGTCGTAAGACTCGAATCAATAATTCGATGAGTTTGAAAATCCGAACCAACCAATTAAATCCAACAAATCCGTGTGAATATACACATTTCCCATGGATGACTCACGGATCCAGATCCGTCGGTTTTCAGGTCGTCGGAAACAGTTCCCACAGGAAAGCCCTGAGAAATTTCCCGCGGTTACGCCCTTGGGAAATTTCCCACAGTATAATCCCTGGGAAACATTTCCCAAGGCTTTGTCCCTGGGAAACCAAATCTATAATTTTTATTAAAAAAAAATAGTTTATAGCTTAATAATTAAATTAATTATAGTTAAACTAAATAAATAATTATATTTTTTATATTGATGCATGAACAAATAAATTACTATCTTAATTCAAACCACTTAAATATAATTCAAACAATTTGTTCTACAAAAAAAAATACAAGCCATTTGTTCAACAAAAAAAAAAGTAATCCAAACCATAATTGACATCATAAGTAAAAGAAAAACATAAGTTCTTAAATCTCGGTGATTCAGGCTCCTGTCTGCTTGCCTTGCTGCAACTAAATCATTTTCTACCACCTGAAAACACAAGTAACAGTGTAAAGGCTCCGTAATGGGTTCTCGTCATAAAATTCAAGTATGACCCTATATATATATATATATATATATATATATATATATATATATATATATTTGATAAGCAAAGATTTATTCATAATGGAGTACAAGAGTTACTCAAACCCAATACATCATGATAACAAGAAGTCATTTAACTGATTGTAAGCAAGTCAACGGACTCACACACCAATCGAAATATTTCCATCCACATTTCTCCATGCTCTAGCAATGAACCAACCCCATAATACTACTTTTATTTTTGCAACATGCAACTTCTGAATGTGCATCAACAACATCCCTAAACAAAATATTATTCCTTAAAGACCACAAGTTCCATACCACAACACACCAAATTAAATACCTAACTGTTTTCTTCACCTTTCCTAAAAATAAGAGTCCATGCTGAATAAAATTTACAGCTCCATCATAGTGCCAAGCCCCATTAAAACCAATCCAAGAATATATAGAACTCCACACTGCATATGAAAAAGGACATGCAAATAAAAGATGACTTAAAGTTTCCTCTTGTTGAAAGCATAAAACGCAAGAAGAATTATGATTAGGCAAAATAACCGCACGCCTCAACAGAGTTGACCTTGTGGGCAACCTATCAAGCATAATCCTCCATACCATGATGGCTACCTTTGATGGGATAGAGGAACGCCATACATCCTTAAAGACTTTGGCCAGCAGGTGATTCACAGAACTGTTATGATCACGCGACATCAGTTGCTGATATGTTGATTTTACTGTGAATTCTTTTGATAAAGTATACTTCCAATACCACTTGTCTGCTGCTGATAAATTCGGTCGAACCCCTTGAAATAAAGCTTCCAATTCCTGAACCATAACAGTCTCGTTTGGCAGCAAACCGTGCCTCCAATCCCATTGCCAGTGCCAATTTCCATCCTCCCAAGTACCACATTCTACAACAGTAACAGTTTTCTACAAAGCAAGCACATCATAAAACCATTTTGGGCAGAAGGAGATTAAGTCTCTCCACCAAATAGAAAAATGTCTCCTTATTGGGCCATGTTCCAAGTTCCCGTTGTGCAACGGTCCATACTTTTGTGTCAAGAAATTCTTCCAAACCGGCCCTTCATCGCATAAACAACGCCATTTCAACTTTGTAAGAAGACTAACATTGAAAAGTTCCAAGTCTTTTACCCCTAAACCACCCAATGCTTTGGGTTCGCATACATTTTTCCAACTGACCCAACATATCTTCTTAGTATCAGAGTTGCCACCCCATAAGAAATTCCTTTGTATGCCGATGAGTGAGTGAATAACCTTTTTCGAAGCTTTGTAGAATGAGAAAAAATAAAAGGGGAGCCTACTCAAAACTGAATTTATCAAAGTGACTCTACCTCCAATCAAAAGATGAGATCGCTTTCAGGAAGCTAATATTTTCTGCATCAACTCAATAACCGGTAACCAAGTAGCGTACCTCCTTGGATTGACTTCGACGAGAATGCCCAAAAACTTGAAAGGAATTGTGATCACCCTCTCAAGATGGATTTTAGCCGCCACAAATTTCCCCAAGTTGGTTCACACATAAGAATTGTGTCATCTGTATATTGCAAAATTGGGAATGATGCGTCCTGGAAAGCCTTATATTCTGTTAGAACCCCCAAATCCACCGCCTTATACACCAATCCAGCTAAGCCTTCAGCAACTATGAGGAAAAGGAAAGGTGCTAACGGGTCACCCTGTCTTAGTCCCCCGAAATGTAGGAAAGTCCTCTGTAGGACTACCATTTACTAAAACGGACATTGTGGCGGACCACATGCAGGCTTTCATCCAATTTCTCCATTGTGAATCAAAACCCATCCGAGTTAACATGTAATCCAGAAAACCCCAATCAACTGAATCGTAAGTTTTTTCAAAGTCAACCTTTAGAAGTAAACATTTATATTTCCGCCGTTTCGCCAAATCAACCAATTCATTAGCGATTAACACCCCATCCAAAATCTGTCTGTGAGGCAAGAAAGCAGTCTGACAAGTAGAAATGATTATGCTCAAAGCCACCTTGAACCTAGATGCCAAATTTTTTGTAATTATTTTATATAAGCACCCAAACAAGGAAATGGATCGGAACTCCCTAAGGGATTGCGGGTTGTCTGACTTGGGAATTAACGCTATGAAAGAAGCGGCAATAGCTTTTGGCAAGCAGGCATTCACAACTCCAAACCGCATCCTTCAATTCTTCAAGTGAGATTTGAGAGACCAACATTTGATTTTCAGCTTCCGTCACTTCATTTTTGACTTCAGTTACCGTCTCTAGCCATCTATCCCCAACCTTCAAAGCAATCATTTGATTTCTCCTCCTCCTAGCTTTCAAGCAAGCATGGAAGTACTTTGTATTGGCATCCCCTTCCGCAATCCATTTACATCTTGATTTCTGTAACAATAAGCTCTCTTTGTCATGCTGTTGTTTCCAAAAATGTGCTGTCAACAGTTTCCTTTGTTCCGGATTTATATCACCCCCATCTGTCATTAACTCATCCAATTGATTAACACTCATTTGCCTTCAGAGCCTTGAAAACTTTTGCTGACTTTTGATCAGCTTTCAGAGCAATTGACTTGCCCTTCTTTGGTGCAACTTCATCTCCAAGTTCTTGCTCATAAACAGTGAGTGTTCCAATAAGTTCATCCATAGTCAAGGTAGTGAGATCCTTGGCTTGAGAGATAGCAGTGACCAAAGGTCTCCACTGTTTAGGTAGACTTCTCAGAATCTTTCCAACCTTCTCAGCATTGGTATAGACTTTGCCAAGAGATTTTAAACTGTTGATTATAGTTTGAAATCTTCCTATCATTTGAGCAACAGATTCTCCTTCCTCCGTGATGAACAGTTCATACTTTCTGACAAGTATGACAATCTTTGACTCTTTGACTTTGGCTGTTCCTTCATGTGTGACAGCTAAAGTGTCCCATATTTCTTTGGCAGAGTCACAAGCACATACCTTCTCAAACTCCTCCGGACTGAGAGCACAAATGATGTTATATCTAGCTTTGTGGTTCAGCTCCCATTTTATCTTTTCTGCAGCAGTCCACTGAGCTTTTGGTTTGTCAGTGTTATCATCATTCTTGGGAATGAATGGACCATCTGTAATGACATCCCAAAGATCAGAGTTTGTATATAGAATGAACCATTGAAATCTATCTTTCCAATAGTTGTAGTTTTCTCCATTGAAGTAAGGAGGTCTGGTTAGGGAAGCTCCCTCAGTCTGATGACTTCCACTTGAACTAGCTCCAGTAGTCATGTGTATTCTTCAGGACCTTTTTCCTCTACACTTTTAGATGCTCAACCCAGAGGCTGAGCTCTGATACCAACTGAAATAGACAACTATAAACACGAGAAGGGGGGTTGAATTGTGTTTATCAGAATTTAAGCAAAGTTGAAATCTTTTCGCAAACAAAAAGCTAGATTTGGACGAGTGGAAGAATACAGGATGGACGGGTGACTTTTGCAAACACACCACTTGATAGACGTAAGAAAACTAAAGCAATTAAAGAGTTTAAGGAAAGAGAGATTGACATAGTTATTTATCCTGGTTCACTCTTCAAGCAAAGAGCTACATCCAGTTCTTGACAGCACCAAGATTTATCCACTATAACCGATCAGGTTACAGACTCAAGTATTGTTTGCACACCTAGCCTCTTCAGGCTCAAACACAAGTATTGTTTGCACACCTAGCCTCTTCAGGCTCAAGACAAGTATTGTTTGCACACCTAGCCTCTTCAGGCTCAAGACAAGTATTGTTTGAGAGATTTGGTTTGTAATAAATACAACCTCTCACAGGCAGATCTTTCACTAATTCTCAGAGAGTGGTTTAAATGTAAAGCGTATGAAAGTCTACGTAATAACTTCAAATGATTGAAGAATACAGAATGAAAGAATGAAGAAATTAATGCGCCGAGTAATGGCTTTTAATGCAATGTGTATTCTCTTATTCTTTATCTTCAATGACTTCTGTATTTATGGTCTTCAAGCATTTAGGATCCGTTAGAGACATTCCCTCAGATGTTGGCTTCAAGCAGAACTTTATTAAATGCAGTAGAGTCGTTCTGGGCAGCCATTAATACAATAGGAACATTGGTTGTACTCTAACATGAAGGATCGTAACTTTATGCATCGTGATACAGCCATATCAGAGTTGTGCAGAGAGCTTTTTGTACTTTGCTGAGTACACTTCCCTTTTCGTGTAAGGACCAGAGGTACTAGGGAATAAAGCATGTTGGAAGAATTCTTCAACTGGTCTTTGGTTCTGATTATCCAAGGTTGCTTGAGAGAGTAACTTCTGACTTTTCTTGATAAGCATGAAACTGAGTAGGAGAGAAGGCTTCAAGTCTCTTTCTGGTTCTTGAAATACGATTGTGATAATCCTTATAGAATTCGCGTTCATAAGATAAATGCTTCTATCTTGAAAATAACCGCGTCTATCTAGCCATTTGAGTTTTCATTCGGGCTAGTAGACGAGCTATATATTAAGGACTCAACAAGTCCAAAGACTAGCGTGGACGAGCGCTTCTGTCACCTTTAGTGGACGAACGCTTCTGTTACTCTAGTGAACGAGAGCCTTTGTTACTCTAGTGGACGAGAGCCTCTGTTACTTTAATGGACGAGAGCCTCTGTTACTTTAGTGGGCGAGCTCCATTTGCCACGTCATTGGGCGGATACTCCTTTAGCTGATTGAACGTAACCTAGTAGACGAGCTCCATATGCCACGTTATTGGACGAGCCATTCTGATATCTTAATGGACGAGCTCCAAATGCCACGTCATTGGACGAGGCATTCTGATACCTTAATGGATGAGCTCCATCTGCCACGTCATTGGACGAGCGCTTCTGATACCTTTAGTAGACGAGCGTCTCTGTCACTTTAGTAGACACTGGCTTTCATCACTTTAGTGGACGCAAGTTTCTATATCTTGCGTTTTGGACGTGCGCTTCAATCACTACAGTGCTGGACGTTTGTTTCAATCACTTGTGTGTCGGATGTGAGCTTCTATCATTACACTGTTGGACGTGAGCTTCCATCACTACAGTGTTGGACGTGCGTTTCAATCACTTGCGTTGGATGGATGATTCTCTTATTTAATCTGCACACTCGATAGACAGGTTAGAAACCAATATGAAGGTTAATTAAATCATTAACCAATGTTTAGTTCTCATCAAAACTTAGGGAAATGCACATCAGACATTTTAGAGACTTAACACTTTTCACAAAATGTCTGAATTCCAGAATTTCTGCCTGATTTATTTGATTACGACGCCCCTGCCTTTCCATTGGATCCATAACAACATTAAAATCACCTGCAATGCACCACTCACCCTTCGGAAAACCTCTTTTTGACATACACAAATCTGCCCACAGCTTTCTTTTCCCATCCATGGAACATGGTGAATAAACATTAACAATGTAAAACGACACAAAAGAACTTCCAAGTTCTACACAAATGCCAAGGAAACCAACCCCTGAAAAATGAAACAAGACTCGAAACAGCCCTACCTTCCACAAGGAAATCATACCACCTGATAACCCATTAGACTTTTTCACAACCCAGTCAAAATCCTCTCCACCCCATAAGCTGGTCACAAACATATTATCTACCGAATCACACTTTGTTTCTTACAGTAAACAAATATCAAAATTACCTAAAATTAGGAAAGATCGAACCCTGTGTCATTTTGTCCGATCTCTCAGTCCCCCGTGTATTCAGTGTGACAATCTTCATTTTTGTTGTCCATTCTCCTCCCTCTCCATCTGTGCCTCACTCTCCTTTGCCTCCAGCTCACCAATTTTAGCAATATATACTTCATCATTGACCACTGCAGTGACCCCAATCTCCTTTGTCTGTGACCAAATCTGAACGGCCTTTGCTGCCTCATAACTCTTCCAAAATCTTGTATTACCATGATTCAAATCAGAGCTAGTGGTAGATTCACCACACAAAATCGTGCCACCTGAGAAGACTGAACTCTCTCTAGAAGACTGATAACTCTTAGAAATAAGAGCTATTACTATCCTTTTAGCTTAATCATTGTTCTTGTTTTGATCAATTTTGGAAAAGAACTTTAAGGTTTGTTTGATTGAGTAAACATCTGTGTTAATCTGGTTAATTGCGAAAAGCTGTAAATTCTGACCTGTTATTGCTGAAGGTTTGATTTAGTTTTGTGCAGGTTTTAAAGGTGTAGTTGCTAAAGGAATTGCTCTGGGATGTTTCGGAATGCCGCAGCTTCGGGAAGCAAGTCACTACAAGATAAAATTATTTCCAGCTCAGCTATTGCCCACTAGAAGACAAAATACCTGCTGCGCTGTGCAAAAAGGAAGAGAGAGAATACAATGCAACAACTGTGTGTACTTGGGAATTGGGACAAGGAATATTTTAGTATTTGAATTTTGTAAAAGCCCAAAAAGTGAGGCATGAGAGAGAAAGTAACCTTATTTTGGGAGCTAGTACAAATAGTGAGTGTGACCTTGCTTTTAGACCAGCTCGTACTGTAGCAGCCCAATACTGTAGCAGTCGTCAACTCCTTGTCCTCTCTGTATTTCGTTTTGTGCTTTATTTTACCATTTCCTTTACTTGTTTTGTCATTAAGCTCATTATGAGCTAAGTTACTTTAGTTATGATTCTACGAATTTGTAGTTGTACTAAAAGGTTAATCAATGTTATGGATCTTATTTATTTTCTTCTCTTCCGATTTAACGTTTAAATTCTGTTTAGCCTGATCAACTGATCTGAATTATTAGCTAACTAGTTTGGAAAAACCAAGTTAGTGGACTTGAATTGAAGATAAAGATAGAACAATTAATTGGGAAATTAATTGTATTGAATGAGCTAGTAATAGCTTTCAAGTCTTTAAGTAGCTGGACGCAATTATCTGACAGCTGAGGGAAATTAATATGAACTTAGGAATAAGAAGCTTTTAATGAACTCAATTTTACTGCTGGAAAGCAAACTTCATTTCCTGGATTAAATGTTGTAGCATCCTGAAGCATCGATTACCCTGAAGTTAAGATTACAATGGATTAGAATCCTAGCTGTTTCCATCTCTGTTCTAAAACACCCATTTATTGCTTTTATTAATTCCTTGCATTTATTACTTACTGTTCTGACACCAAATTACTCCATTTACTTTACATGTTTAAAATTATTCTTTATTTTATCGAGCTAAGTAGAAAAAGTTAAAACAAAAATTTGTATTCAATTCATTTAAATCATCGTGGGAACGATCTTACTCACACTTTATTACTTGTTTGATTGTGTAAACTTGCACATCACATTTACAAACCAAGAAAGACTCCGCCCCTCCTTGTTTCAAGCTCTCTTTACGACCTCTCTGCCTAATTGTAATTAAAGGGTTTCTGGTTACCCCTTTGGAATTACATTGTAACAGACTCAGTAAGTGCAACGAGTCTGCAGGTGTCGAATTTACTCCAACCACATTTGGTCCAAAGTTTAGATCCAAAACTGACCCATCATTGTTCTGCGTAGGTAGGCCACCATCCATTCCAAAATGGCCCGAAAAAACTTGTTGCTGAGCTTGTGAGTTGGATGAGGCTCTGTTTTGTGTTTCTCCACTCACCATGTAGGTCTCACGTTTTTCCGGAATCAACGTTGGGCCAGCTAAAATATTGACTACCGGCCCTTTTCCATTTGACAAGGTAAGGAGCCCACTGTCCATATTAACCACCTGATTGCTAATCTCCTCGTGTGACCTTTCTCTTTCCGCCGCCACATTCTCCAAATCACGTGCTTTTATTTCCCGCGGACAAAGTGCAACGAACTAGCTTTCGTTTCCTGTGTTGCATGAATTTCCTTCTCCTATTGCTGCATTTTTTTCATTATTCAAATTAACATTATCCACCTCATAGTTGTGATTAATTGTCTCATTACTTTCCTTGAAAAATTCTCCCTCCTCCATCTCCGGTGAGATCTCCGACCCTTCGTTGTCATACTCTGAATCAGACCCATCTTCAGATTAAGCAAATTGGTGCTTCCAAATAACAATGAAGGAACTGGAGCGATCGAGTATTCTTATTAATTCTATAAGACTACACAGCTTGGAATCTATTCTATTAAATATCAACCGTGTATTATATGTGCATGTCTTCAGCGGAGATATTTATGAATTGGAGTGGATAATCTTAAAAAAACCTCAAATGCCATTTCTGCCCAGCTTAGAAATCTTTTAGTTAGTTGATGGGTTTGTATGCTAAGAGAAGAGAGAGGCTAACAGCTAACCTAAATTATCTGACTGGATTAACCATAAATTTCATTAATTTCATATTAGCCTCCAGAGAGATAATTTTAGCAACTTGTAAAACCTAATATTACTACTAGATCCATGAATACAAATCTCCAAAGACACAGGGTGAGAGATAAAAAGTATAAAAACCTTTCTAGAGATGGTTAAGTTCTAACTTAAATACTATTAAGGTCAAATGAAGTGAAAGTCCTAAGAAAATGATGCATCACAGTGATAAGATAGAGCTTTTACTGTTTATGAAGAAGAGATCTTGGCCAATTTGATTATGTACCTGATATATACTGTTAGCCTGATGCTTTTCCTTCTACTCTTCAGAATCTTTTTGTTAATTTGGAAAAGCAAAATTGCAGCTGCCTATAAACAAAAAGAGAGAATTATAAAGTCACATCAAATCCAAGACAGAGCTTCAAGTTTAACCTATGTTATAGCAGGTGATAATAAAATGACCAAAACAAGAGAGTTTAAGCAAGCCCTGATTAGAAAGGAAATATGAAAAAGATTACATCATACCTCATTGCCTCCAAATTATTGAGTCTTCCTACTTCACCACCACTAGCAGTAACATGGTCCCTCTCTTCTGCATCAGTCCATCCATCAATCAGAACAAAATCAACAACTGTAGTTGTTGATATTACTGAGAAAATGTAAGAGAAGAAAGAAAGCATACACTTCAATTCTCATTTACTTCTAAAACTGTTACTTGAATTATACTTCCATAGAAAAAAGAAAAGAAAACCTACACTACAGCAAATGATATTTAATATCCATGACTCTAATTTTAAAAGAAAAACTTGATGGACTAAAATTAATTTGTTGCCCTAGACTTGTTAGAATTACTCAAGTTTGTTTCAGAAATTATACGTCAGATTTTGGAGGGCTTAAATATCCCCTATTGCTTCTCTCACTATAAATAATTCTTCACGAATAGCACTTCCACTCTTCCATTTTGTTATTTTCCATCGTCCCAACATACTAATATAAATTTTACAAGAACCAAGACAGAATAAATCAACTTTTTGGGAATTCTGAAAAATAAAAATCAATGAAGCTTTTTGCTAAGTTTTGCCCCCACAAGAACCAGACCGTGAGTATGCAAATTTCAAATTCCATTAGATACTGTCCATCTGCTCCAAGTCAAAACTTAAGCAATCAGTAGACACCCCAATGAATTGAAACAAAGACTTGTGATCAACTTAGTGCTTATATTCACTTACTTCTCTGAAAATTTCTGTTGCATTTCCATCAGAAGACAAAATGTATAAATGATCAAGCAAGTATCAAATATTAATACATTGTCAATATGTCATATCATTATTCTAAATAAACAATATTTTCTGTTAACCAAACTTTGAATTTTCCCTATATAATAATTATTACCACATTATCCTGCACATGTACAAGTGTTTGTGCATGGTACTAGATTACTAGCTTGCTAGCCAGAATTCTGCTTATAATAATATAAGGACCAAAAAACATTTTAAAAAATAACTTAGTAAATACTGGGAATCTGGAATCCTAGAAATAAATAAGGTCCTAGCTAGTAAACATGCAACCGGAGTTCTGAGATTGTATTTGTACTACAATACAATATTATAGTCCATCAAATACGTGTGAGAATCTCATAGCTTAAAAACTACTACATTGAGCTTTCATACTTATTCAACGTGAGACTCATAATATTGTCACCCACTTTAAGGCCGATGCCTTCAGCTAATGATAGCCCTTTCCCCTTTGAGAGTAAAGATGGATGAAGTTGGTTCTTGAGGAGGTTTTTAATTTATTCCGAGTCTGAAACTGAAGCTCTTATTTTTGTTACTGAATGTATGTCATTTTGGGGTGGTGCAGAAGTTGTGCTTGCAGACTTAAATGATTTACATTTAGCTTAATTTAGTTCTAGTTTTATTGGTTCCAATATATATTTGGTGTTGGGGGGTTTTTATGTTGATGGGATTATATTGTTCTTATTCAACCTTGATACTTGGATTACTTGGGTGAAGATCTTTGTATATCTGATTTTGTTTCTACTTAAGGACAGTATCATCTCTACATATGTTTCATTGTAGGTCTCTCTGTAAATGGGTTGGAGCACCCATTATGCTCGTTATCAAATATAGTTTTGCTTATTAAAAAAAACTCATTTATCAGTATTTGGTATTACATCTTTAGCCAGCCTATAAGTAGGTCTTTTTCATAGACCAACTCTCAACAAAAAGACCACATCAATTGTTATTAAAAAAAAAACTATCTCATCAGGTTGAAGAGACTCATAGCTTAAGTACCACGTTAAACATTTATGTATCCTTAAATTTTCTCTATATGTGACTATATAATATATGAAAGCGTCTATGGTGTATCACCCTCCAAAGTGGAGCAGTGGTGCACCACTCACATATCACTATGTCCACCAATAGATTTGTCATGTATGTTGTCATGTGTCAGTTTGAATTTTCAAACTTATATGTAGTTAAAAGTAAAAAGACCCACCTGACTAAATGATTTGTCAATGAGCTGCCATGTGGGTGGTACACCACTGCGCCATTATGATGGGTGGTGTACCATATACTTAACCATAATATACATACATATATATATATATATATATATATATATATATATACATACAACAACAAAAATTATGAACAAAAGAAGGAATGAGTATGTCCGTATGTGTAAAGAATCAAATAAGAAACCAATGAAGAAGATCTTAGATTAGTTTGCTGGCGAATTCATCTACCTCGGTTCCTTGTATACGATAGGAAGCAGATTTTGAGGCAAGTTCTCTCAGCTGCGATACGCTTCTTCCCAATTGCAAAGCCATCTTCATTTCAAATAACTCCCCATTTTCTCTTTTCTCCAAGTCTTCCTCTTCAAGTGTGGCTCCAATTATCTCTTCCGATCCAATAGCTGAAAAAATCCGCCAGAGTTTCTGTACAGTTCAAACACCATGCCAACTTGTCCTCCATGCTCAAATGCATTAACCACGGCACCCAACGCCCCAGCATGGACAGGAACTAGAGCTGCCAATGATCCATCTCCAACAAAGACAGACCCTACTGCTGCAATTCCAGTAAGCAAAGGTCCTGAAATAGCTAAACACTTGTTAATCTTCAATGCCAAGTTCCCTAACCTCTCATATTCCTCCATGTCTTTTCTCTTTACCACTTCAATAACCTCTCTCATTTCCCTTTCCAACCCCTCATTCCACTTCCACCCATCATTGTTCTTAATCTCAATAGTCAATATTCTTGTCATGCAAATTGTCTTTGTAATTCAATCTACTTTTTCTTTGAGCATAATTAGGCCACCACCTAGCTGGATCAAACTTGGTTGGGAACTTATCAAGCATTGCTCCAAGCAAGGGAAGTGGGTAAGCTTTGTCAAGCGCCAAAACCTTCTCCATTGCATCCCTCTCACATCACCTTCACTGGGATTACCAAATGTGATTATGGTTTGGATTTGGGACTGAAGCTGCTTAAACAGTCTTGTAGCACTCCTTTGTTCCTCTGCAAGTTGTGAGGGTTGGATTTTGTTCATCACAAGGAGCATGCTAGTGGCAGCAGAAAATAAAAGCGTGGATGATAGTTTTAGAGCCAAGAGTGGTGCACCCTCATAACTTCCAGCGCATGCAAAACCAGCTATAGTTGAGGCTGTGAGGGTTATCATATTGATAGAGTTTAAAAGGAGGGTGTTCCAATGTCACGTTGCTCTCCAATATTATTATGCATTTCAATTCTGTCAGCTACAGCTTCTAAGACTGTATAGAGTTGAATAGTGGTCTTAGAATCATGTAATATTTTGATGGTATCATCATTCTTTTGTGTTGCGAGAAAAGTCAGATATATCTATATCTAATGAAGTAAATATTTTTTTCTTCACCTGTATAAATATATAGGTACAACAAAAATATTCTTCCACATGATAATATCAATGACAGAAAATAAATAGCAATAACACCATAAATTTTAACGTGGAAAACTCCTCAATGTAGGGATAAAAATCATGGGACCAAGTCCAGCAAAAACTTTCACTATAAATAATAATGGGTATACCAAGTCTTCCTAAAAATATTAGGGAACACCAAATCAACAATATTTCACCTAAAAGGTGGCCATCACCAAACAACAAGAGAGAAACCTCATAAAAATGGGTACAACAACCCAGCCTAAAGAGAAGGCAAACCAACAATATAATGATATCAAAATATTGCTCTCAACAGCAGGAACAACATACTAAAACTTCATCAAGAACAGAAGTAGTTTACTCATCTGATGAAGAGCACAAAATCCCTGCTTTTCTTCTTCTCTTCTTCCGGCGCTCTCTCTGTCTCTCGTATGCCTCCGGCACAGCAACAATTGTGTTGCTTGATTTAGGGATTCAAATCCCTTTCAAAAGCCACATGGGCTCAAATCCCACCCCCCCCGGTCCTTTTTTTTTTTTTACCTTTTACCTTATTTCCTTTTAACTTTGTACTTAGTGGGTCCCACTTAGGAGGGAACCCATCCAACAAGTCTCCCCCTTCCCAATTTAAGTGGGAAGATACTGCTCAACCAAGCATGCCTTCTTTTTGCAGCAAATCAACTTTGTCATAGGTAAAGTTCTTTTCCATCATATCTGAACCATTTTCATCGGTATGGATCTTTGCAAGTGAAAATGCCTTCATCTCTAGTGCATCTCGTGTCCAATGATACCGCACCTCAATGTGCTTTGATATGGAATGAAAAGTTGGATTCTTACTGAGATGGATAGCACTCTGACTGTCACAAAATAACACAAACTTCTCTTGCTTGTGGTCCAACTCTTGTAGGAATTTCTGCATCCACAAAAGTTCTTTAGAAGCTTCAGTAATGGCAATATACTCAGCCTCAGTGGTAGACAAAGCAACACATTTTTGTAATCTTGATTGCCAAGACACCGCTCCCCCTGCAAAAGTCATCAAATATCCAGAAGTAGATTTTCTAGAATCAACATCACCGGCCATATCTGAATCTGTATAGCCGTCTAACACATCTTGACCACCCCCAAAGATAAACATGCTATAGAAGTGCCTCTGAGATACCTGAAGATCCACTTCACTTCTTGCCAGTGGTCTCTACCAGAATTAGAGAGAAAACGACTAACAACTCCAACAACATGGGCAATATCCGGCCTTGTGCATACCATAGCATACATCAAACTACCAACCGAGGATGCATAAGGGACCTTCTTCATCTCTTCTTTGGTCGCTAAGCTTTTAGAGACCAAAATAATAATTCGGTCGCTAAATGGCGACCGTAATTTCGGTCGCTAAATAGTAAAAAACGGTCGCTACACGGTTGGTCGCATTGTTTGGGTAACCATTGGTAGCAACCGATTATCGGTCGCTAGTTCGGTCACCAATGTTGGTTACTGTTAACCTACATTAGCGACGGATTTTCGGTCGCTAGACCACAATCTGTTAATGGTAACTAAAGTTTAGCGACCGAATTATTGGTTTCTAATTCGGTCGCTAAACTGGCTTTTATTAAAAAAAAAATTAAATTAAATTTTTAAAATAATAAATTTTTTCTGTTTTTCTTCAAAGTTTATCAAAAATACTAATAAAACACACCAAATTACTAAAGAAATATACAATCATAAGAAATAATGAATATATATAAAAAATAATAATCCAAAGTGTCATACAAGAATCGTTTAAAGTCAAAAATATGAAGAAAAAAAATCCAGTCATGATGAGGGAGAGGTGGAGGAATCCAATCATCCTCAACGTCCGTACCACCGACGTCTGCTATCTGATCGTCCTCTGCAATAGCAGCATAAGTAGCTGGCGGCGAAACTGTAGGAGCGACAGCAGGCGGCACAACCGTCAGAGCATCACCCTAAGCAACTGGAGGCTGGATCCTCATCTACTCCAACACCAGCCGCAGTGTCTGGCCCTGCTCGATGCTCGTCTGCATCAGCTGCTGGTGTGCCTGAGTCAACTGTGCAATCTGGTTCGCCATCTGCTGTTCTCTCTCGCTCTTCTCCTGAAGCTCCGCGTTCAGCTGCATGATGGTGTCCTGCATTTGGTTGAACTACTCTTGAGAGATGGTATCGGCGTAGGAAGGAGCAGGCGTGCCGGATGATGAAGCGATAAACTTGCCTCCCAGGTTTCCGAGGTCATACACGTGCCCCTTTTTGTTCCTGCCCCCGATGACCTCCAAATAAATGGCATTATCGTCGACAGAGATAGGAGAGCTGGGCTCATCACCAGTCAAGGCCTCATCTTGTGACTGTGAGGCACGTGATATGGCATCGTCCTTCTTCTCGTTGAAGCCCACCTACAAAGTATAGTTGAAGAGATTTAGTTAAAATTATAATCAATATTAACAAATCATTTATAATAAATTACAAGTAAACACGAAATTGTTTTTTTGCTTACAGCATAGTTACGGGCCTTGTCGTTGACCCATGTCCCCGACTTCAACTTCTTCGTCCTCTCCACCAACTCCATAGCAGTGGGGGCCATTGTTTCGTGTGCTTTCGCACGCAAAAAATATAATCTTACATTCATAAGAATAATTAAAAATGAAAACTAATTAAATAGTATAATAAGTCAAAAGTTTAATGTATTACCAACTCGTCGTAGTGGGCGGCGACTGATTTAGACCCGCCGGTCCAAGCACATGTGCCACCATCAGAAGCTCGATTACGCCGAGCTGTGGCCTGGATCTCCTGGAACTTCTCAGTAGCCCAGTACTGGTCCAACTGCCTCCTGATCTCAGGATCCACCCACTTCCCCTTATTCTTACCCTTCCTCAGCTTGTTCATCAGATTCTTCATGACCAGTGAGCCTTTATGCTCAAATATGTCCCTGATGAGACCCTCTAAAGCTACGTCCCACCTATACTCTTTCTGCAACTTACAGTTGTTAGGAGATTCGTGTGTGTGTGTGTGTATATATATATATATATATATATAATGTAAATTTAATTTAAATAACTTAATAAATTGTTACCTTAAACTCTTGAAACAACTGATCCCTATGGCCCCCTGGGATGGCCTTCCATGTAGGCCATGGACCATCAAACTTGCGTCGCAGGATCTTCGATATCGAATCAGAAGGGTCCTTTGCGGGCAGAAAGCTGCAACAAAATTAGAGCATTAATAAATGTTATAAATAAATTAAAAAAACAAGTAAATAGAAATTAACGATACTATATATATATTAAAAAATTAAATTAGCTTACACGTTATCCCCTCTGGGGATAAGAAGAATCCTCCTGTCGGATGGACCATGACTCTCCTGTCCCGATGATGATGATGGTCCTATCATAGGTGTGGATGATGAGGGTGTAGCCCGTGTCCCACCAACATGAGGCTGGGTAGGGGTGCAACTCCATCACCCTGAGGTGTCCCGTCCACAAAGGTGCTGGTAGGGTGGTCTCGATCTGAAGGCTGTGGGTCAGCCGGCGAAGGGACTCTCGCAGCACGACCTCTGCCACGACCTCCACGACGACCCCTACCTCTAGAGGAATCTGCCATCTGTGTAAAAAATGAAAAGATGATTACACAACAGTGTAAATAATACAAAAATAAATTACCTAAGTAGAATGACATTTACACAATGAATTATGACATAAATAAATTACCTAAGTAGAATCTCCGTCACTAAATTCACCCTCACTCTCATCAGTCTCACTTGATCGGAATGTGCCTTCTCTAGATGCATCCAACTCGGATTGATCCATTAACTCTCTTTCAACTTTATCCCCATTTTCGAAAATGTCCGCCAGAGAATTAACAATAATGTCCGACGTAATTTGCAACGGTACGTGGGGTCTTGAAAACTCATCATCTTGGTACGGAGCATCTTTTTCAGGATGGTTGATTACATTATCAGTAATTATACTGCGAGCCTTTATCTTAATAACACCCAAACAGCCTTGATGTCCTTCGGGATATGACGAGTAATAAATCTGATCTGCCTGTTGTGAAAAAAATGAATGGGTCGTGCGCCTTATTATACCTTCGAGATAGCCTAACTTGAACAATACCATATTTTTTATCGATTTTTGTCCCTACGTCAAGAGTAGGATCAAACCAATCACACTTGAAGATAACTAACTTCATCACGGGAAAACCGGTATAATCGAGTTCAAGGATGTCAGTTAGAACCCCATAGAAATCATCCTCTACATTGCCATCAGTGGCTCGCACACAAACACCATAGTTACACGGCTGCATTCCTTCATTCCTTGTTTTTGTGTTAAATTTATATCCATTTACAATGTAAGTATTCCATGATGTAACCCATCTATTAGGCCCCCATGCCAAATTTGTCAGCAATGGATTTTGAACATTGTTTTCTGGATCTAGTACCTAAAAAATCAAATATTATATTATTCTTATACATGCTATATATTTAAGGAGATAAAATGTATTGCAACAAATGAAGATGCTTAACATACATATTTATTGAACCACGTAGCAAAGTGAGAAGTAATTTCTTGATCAACCTGATCGTTTGAAATGTCAGGTTGGAGATCCCTTAGAAAATTGTCGTACATTCTACATATGGGAGATTAACAGCAGGACGATTAATAATCATAAATGTCAATTGAACTTATAAAAGACATTGTAGAAACTTACTCTAAATATGGCGCCACCTCTTCACAATTTTGAAGGATATACAGATGAGCAGCATTAATGTCACGCTGCTCCAAGAAATATCCTTTTGGTTTGCCACTAAATCTGCCCGGATAGTTTAATATTGATATAGGAGGACTAGTTGAACTTCCTTCGCCCGAATCAACGTTTCTAGGCATCCTTGTCCTTCTCGTGTTAACTTCGTCCGGATAGTAATAAGAAGCAAAAGTGGAAGTCTCCTCTACTAAGTATGCTTCACAAATGGAACCCTTCACTCGTGCCTTGTTCTTGACTTTGTGTTTAAGGGAGTGCAGGAACCTATTAAAGAGGGATACATACAAATAATTACTAGTTTTAGGGAAAGCTAAACTACGATTTCGTGTTCGTGAATTTCATATGTATTAAGTAAAATAGTTGATGTTGTTTACCTCTCAAATGGATACATCCAGCGGTATTGGACTGGGCCACCAACTCTTGCTTCGTAAGGTAGATGAACTGGCAGGTGTTCCATGGAATCAAAGAAACTCGGCGGGAAGATTTGCTCCATCTTACATAACAAAACGGGTATCTTGACTTCCATATCCTTTGATTGATTCACATTTAGTGTTGTCAATGTAAGCTCCTTGAAAAAGTGGCTAAGCTCAACAAGTGGGTTCCAAATTTGCTTCGGTAATGCGTCGAACGAAATTGGAAGCAACCGTTGCATGAACACGTGGCAATCATGACTCTTCATTCCATGTAACTTTGCTTCCTTAATGTCAACACATCTACCCAGATTGGAAGCATACCCATCTGGTAACTTTAGTTCTTTAATCCACTTACAGACGGCCACTTTCTGTGTTTTGCTTAGTGTATAACTTGCCTTCAGTTTGATAAGTCTGCCACGACCACCGTCCTGCAACTCAAGCTCCTTCCGATTACAAATTTCAGCCAGATCCAATCGGGATTTATTTGTATCCTTTGTCCTCCCCCTGATGTCCATCACAGTGTCAAACACATTCAAAAACACATTCCTCTCAGTATGCGTGACATCAATGTTGTGACGGAGTAGCTGCGTCCTCCAATACGGCAACCTCCAAAATATACTTTGTTTTGTCCAATTATGGTTGACTCCATAATCAGTAATATGTTCTCCTTGGGATTCATGGATGAGCGGTAAGTACTGTACTCTGTGCCATACATTAGGACTAGTCAAACGTGGTGGAGGCGGTGTTGTCTCCGCACAACGCTTCTTGAATGCATTCTTGTTCCGCCTATAAGGATGATCTTCTGGAAGGAATTGACGATGACAATCAAAATATGAGATCTTTCGACTGTTTTTAAGCATGAATGCCTTCGATCGCTCCATGCATATTGGGCATCCAAGCTTCCCCGCGGTCATCCAACCCGACATCATCCCATAGGCGGGAAAGTCGTTGATCGACCACATCAAAGCTGCTTTCATGATGAAATTTTACCTCGAAGATACATCATATGTCAACACACCATCATTCCACAGCATCGTCAACTCATCTATCAGCGGCTGCAAGTACACGTCAATCTTACCTTTTGGATTAGACGGACCCGGAATTATGACTGTTAGGAACATAAACTCCCGCTTCATGCACATCCCCGGGGGAAGATTGTACGGAGTCAGGATAACCGGACAAAAAGAGTATGCTTTTCCAGACTGCCCAAAAGGATTAAATCCATCAGTAGATAACCCCAATCGGACATTCCGAGGGTCCTGCGAAAATGCCACATGAACCCTATCAAAATGCTTCCAAGCTTCTTCATCAAATGGATGACACAAGACATCTTGCTCCCTCTCATGCTCACTATGCCACCTCATGTGAGCTGCAGTGGCCATCGAAGAGTACAATCTTGTAAGTCTTGGCACGAGCGGAAAGTACCACATCTTTTTTAGCGACCTCTTCTTCTCAATGCCCATCCTAGTGGTTGTCTTATACCGATCCGCACCACAAAATCGACAACATGTTATGCTTTCCGCCGAATCATCCTTATAGTACAACATACATCCATTCGGGCAACAATCAATTTTCAAACACCCCAGACCCAAATTTTCCACAGACTTCTTAGCATGATAAAAACTAGTAGGCATCCGATTGTCTTCTGGCAATGCCTTGGACACTGACCTGGTGAGGCGATTAAAATAGCCTTCTTGCATATTGTAGTCAGATTTGATACTCAACCATTCCATGCACATCGACAACTCCGTGTACTCCCGACATCCTTCCCACAATAGAGATCGTGCAACACTCAGCATATCATAGAATCTTTGAGCTTCGGGATTCGGATTCTCCTCTATGTATTGGGAACCCATTCCCCCATCTTCTCCCCCATCTTCTTCTAGTACAACACCAACCGATGGTCCAGGATGATCCATTATCATATGCTCGTATGTATTCAATTCTTCCCTCCGGTCACCACTTCCATAGTACGAACCTTCAAACACAATCAGGTTTAAATCAGGCAACGTCTCACCATGGTTACTCCACCAATAGTAATCAGGCATTAGGGGTGGACATGCAACCCCGACCCGAGCCGGAACCGAACAATCCGATAGTGAAAACAAGCATACGGTTGGTTTTTATACGGATTACGGGTTCACGGGTTCTAAGATTCGGTTCTACACAGATAACAGCGGGCGGGTTTGGATTGGATAAAAAAATTCCGACATCGCCCGTAACCGCCCGAATAATGAATACATGCAGAAAAAATTTGACCGTTCCCATTCAATAAGACTTAAGTGACTCTCTGTCTCTCACGACTCACAACACGTTGGGAAGATAATAACAATACATTCGGACACAAAAAGCTTAGTAATCAAGTATGTCAAGCTGTCAAGCATTGAATGAATACATGTTAAAAAACAATTGACCGTTCTCTCTCAATCTCTCTCTGTCTCTCTTTCTCCATTTCTCTCTTTATCATTTCATCTCTTTCTCCATTTCTTTCTTTTTTTAATGCTCCCTATTGTTCTTTCTCTCTACATAGACGATGTTCAACTCAGTTCATCAACAAGATCATTAGTTGAATGCTCTATTGCTCTCTATTTCTCTACATTGAATGCTCTCTCGCTCTATAATAGACCCCCAAATCATCAACAACCCAACCAAACCCTTCTGTAACTCAGATCAACATCATCTCTCTCTCTCTCTCTTGAGATGTTCATCCCTCTATCGCAGATATGATACGGCGGTGCCTTCTTCACTTTCTGTTCGCCATCATCAAGAGTACCATGTGACCGTAGTCCAAGCATCAGGTGCGTCGCCGCCGTCGATCCAAATCATCACGTGCGACCGTGGTCCAGATCTACCTAAAAAGATCTTTGTTACCTTTGTTTCAAGGAAGAAGATATGCTTTTGGGTATTTGTTTGTTGCTATGTTCTTATTTTTTTTTGGGATTTATTAAAAGTTTCATGAATGTTTCTGGCTTTCTTGCCTTCTACTTTTGTTTACCATTTTTATTAGCAAAAACCCGCCCGTTACCCGACCAACCCGCCCAATCAAACACCCGTCCAAACCGATGCTTCAAACAGATGGGAATGGGCCATATATTCCTCAGTTCGGTTTTGATCGGATTGGGATTTTTGGGCCAGAATCCGACCGTAACCTATCGATGTCCAGCCCTATCAGGCATGAAGCCCTTCTCATAAAGATCGGCTACAACTCCATCCATGCTTTTGAAAGATTGACACTTGCATCTTTTGCAAGGACACCTCAAATGATCACCGCCCAGCCGTATAAATCTCTCCTGGCTAACAACAAACTCTATAAACTCACCCACTCCAACTCTATACTCTTCCCTAAGATGTTTATTCCGATCCAACCTATGATACATCCATTTCCGATTCTCCGGAATATCCATTGCTGACAATTAAATAGCCTGACCAATCCTACAATAACACTTATATATTACGGTGCATTCCAATAACTCCATCAATCTCGTTCTTATGACAAGGTATGAACCTATCCCATTCGAGAAGAAACCTTATACTTGACAAAATTTTGGCAGCATTTCCCATCGGTCTCCAAGTACACGACTCGAGCACGGTGAGAATCACTGCGATCAAGTATGCACCAGGAGAACAAAAGGAAATGCATCAGACCGAGATTTCAACAAGTATATAAGGCATTTGAACATTGAAATGACTATTGTACGAGTGTGAAAAATGTTTTTTCCCAAACTGTCCCACTTGGACAATTCAAGATTCAATACAATGAGCATGCGTGCCCTGAGAAGGTACGCATGCTCATTAATATTGAATATCAAATAGGAAACTAAGACTTTCGTAACTTAATAATTAACTCTAGCAGAAAATAAAACCATTGACTTATAAGGATTGCAGCATACTTCAACAAATATATATTGAAGCATATTTCAATACAAACTTAGATACAATATAGTAGCAAACATCCTATTGAGCTCCGCTCTCCACTAACAAGTAACACATAATTGTCAAACACATGCATAACTTCTAAATTAGCAACACACAATAGGCATCCCGCCTTTTTGACAGGAGCACATCCTATTGAGCTCTGCTCTCCACTAAGGCTATTCTAACTCATTAACCATAACAGAGGATACAAATTTAACTCTATATACATAGCACAATTTTAGCGACAAAAACGTTAATAAGGACATAAAAATGGCAATCAAGCCATAGAATTGACACATCCATCCTATTGAGCTCTGCTCTCCACTAACAAACAACATATAAAGTTTACAACCATATGCATCAATTTTAATCTACCAGCACACAACCAGTATCCTATTGAGCTCAGCTCTCCACTAACAAACAACATATTCAATTGCAACCACATGCATCATTTCTAATCTACCAGCACACAACCAGAATCCTATTGAGCTCAGCTCTTCACTAACAATCAACAAATCAATTCAAAGTCTTCAAGAACCACTAGCAACAAAGAAAAAGATAGAGTATTTGACCTACCTCAATTCCAAGCAAATAGTGAAAACGGGTGACGACTAGAGCGGTTGTCAATCGACAAAGAAAATTGTAAGAAAAAATAATAACATCATCAAAGACTCTTGTGATAAAAGTATAAACTTGGAAATCATTAACCTACTTGCACACTTACCACTCATGAATGTATAAACAAAACATTTTCATTACATATCAGTACCATAGCTTGTTTAAGCCGGGCATTGTTTTAGTGGCAAAGCAATACAAACTTAGATAAAATATTGTAGCAAACATCCTATTGAGCTCCGTTCTCCACTAACAAGTAACACATAATTTCCAAACACATGCATAACTTCTAAATTATCAGCACACAACCAGCATCCTGCCTTTCGGACAGGATCGCGTCCTATTGAGATCCGCTTTCCACTAACAAACAACACATAATGGCAAACACGTGCATAAATGATAAATTATCAGCACACAAATCCTATCGAGCTCTACTCTCAACTAACAGACAACACAACTTGACATTACACATTACAGATACCACACAAATCAAGGAATAATAAAGATGTAGTTAACTTACCTCAGCTCCCAACAAAGAATGTAAATAGTGACAAAGATCAAGGAGAGCTGCAAGTGATTAAATTCAACAGCCTGTTCAAAAATATATGATTGATTTCAATTCACAAGTTTATGGTAAATATATATTGAATAAAATTGTTTCCCACCAACAGGTCAACATTCCATAAGCAAGCACAAGATTAATTTTTCAAAGCACTAATCATTTAACTAGCTGCAAATAAATCACAACAAACTACAACGTGGGTAGTACGGACACATAGGAACTTGTGGAAACCGAGAAACTTATAAGACTTCTCCCATTATTTTCAAGTTGGATCTCTTTATGCTTGACTAAATGATCATCACAATTTTGTATGGTCAATAAGCCACAATGTTGGTGTCTTGTTTTAGTGAAAGGGAAGCTAATATTGCCACAATATCCACAATAAAATGAATGTGGACATTCTCCTTGATACCCTTTCCCATCTCCAGCCACAAATAGAAGTTGCATAAGTTGAGAAACCGAAAGGAAGTGATATTTATAAAGTGGAGACATCCTAATTCCTCACTATGAGAAAAATCAATTAGAACCAAACAACAATTTCATTCTCCAAAGCAAATTTATCTTATTTGGTTCTTTCTCCTTCTTCATAATGTAACACCAACTTGAATTACTTGATAAACCATTTGAGTTTGAAAATGACATTGCAGACTAGTTGAAATGAAATTCATGGAAGATAGAGGTGTTAGATGAGGTAGATAGCCATGTAAAGAATTAATTTTCTCCTATTGACTAGCAGCAGAAAGACTTTGACTTTTGGACTCTATTCTTTCTCTTACATTATATCAATTTCTCTTGGAAGCTTGTTAAACCATCTAAACCCCCCCCCCCCCCCCCCCAAGCACATGCAATGGCAGTGTCCCCTCTAACAGATATGTACCTAAATAGTGAAACAAGTGGCCTGCTACTGCTAGTTATATGTTATGTAAGGTTTGGTAATTTCTTCTAACTGAAAGTGTGCCTAATAAAACAAACAGAGTGAAAGATGAAAGCACTAAACAGACAAGTAAGGAGAAGGGGTGTACCCTGATGGTGGTGGCGGCAGCGGCGGTTCGGTGGTGGAGCTGTAACCAAACAACCCTGGAACGTGGAATGAAAAAAAAAAAAAAGTGAAAAAGGGAGACAGAGACGAATCGAGAGAGAGGGATGGAAGCATACCTTGGTCTTACAGTGGTGGCGGCAAAGCCGCGAACGATGGTCATAAAAGGATGGTTGTGGTGAGGGAGGGACAACAGAGAGAGGGAGACAAAGAGGGAGGGAGGGGACCGTAAAAGGGACGCCAAAAGGAGGGGCTTGCAGTGGTGGTGGTGGTGGTGGCGGTGTGAATGGTGGCCGTAGAAGGGAGGAACTATGGTGGCCGGAGAGGAGCTGGAGGAGGTGGTGGTCGGATCTGCGTGTGAGAGAGAAGAAAAGAAAAGAGAGAAATGGGGGAAGAGAGGAAGGAAATAGCGATTTAGAGATTTTCGTTTTAGCGACTAAATAATTCAGTCGTTAAATCGATCGCTAAATGGGTTAATTTGAATTTTAAATTCATAAATTTAGCGACCGATTTAAAATTCGGTCGCTAACACTCTCTATTTTAATTTTTTACGCGCCGTTTAGCGACCGATTTAATATCAGTCGCAAATATAAATAAAATTTAACCGTTGCATTTAACTCGGTCGCCATTTCGGTCGCTAAAAAGTCATAATTTTTTTACTTTTACTTTCCTTTATTTTACGACCGAAATAGAGACAGATAACATCTACTACGCTCTATTTCGGTCGCTATTTCGTTCGCAATATCAACTCTAATCAGTGTTTGATTTAGATCCTACAATCGGTCGCCATTTCGGTCGCAAATAGCAACCAACAAATTCGGTCACTATTTTCGGTCGCTAACTAAACTTTTTTTGTAGTGTGCATTCACTTCCTCCTTGCTTAACTTTCCAGGCATCCCGTAGAGAGTAGTGAAGCTTTCTTCTTTTGCCACCACTGGTGACCCTTTGGTGAGCTTGCATATGCCACCACCAAAGTAAGTACGATAACCCTCAATATCCAAGGCTTTAACAGAAATCAAGTTGAGACGGATATCTGGAACATGTCTAACATTCTTCAATTATAGCTTGCACCCAATGCTAGTTTCAATCCAAACATCTCTCATACCAACAATTTTACATACCCCTTCATTTCCCATTTTGATTGTGCCAAAATCACCAGCAGTATAAGATGAGAAGAAATCATGCCTAGGAGTTACATGGTATAAGGCTCCAGAATCAACAATCCAATTGGAATCATGGCATGCTAGATTTATAGAATTATCCACATACAATGTAAACATCACTATCAGGTGCAACTGTAGTTGTGTCTTTATCATTTTTCTTCTCTTTGTCTTCATCTCTTTCTCTCGACTTCTCTCTCTTTAGGAACCTGCATTGTCTTTTGATGTGTCCCACCTTGCCACAATGATAACATGTCACTTCTTTTCTAGTCCTGGACTTGCTTCTTGACTTGCTACGACTGCCAGATTTTTCATGCTTATGGAAATGTCTGGTTTGGCTTCTCCCTCGTGACTCTGCAACTAGTGCTTCTGACTGAGTAGAGGTAACAATCAAACCACACTCCTTTCTTTTAGCTTCTTCATTCAACGTGCTCTCTTTTATCATTGACATTGTCAACTTCTCATTAAGAGTTGAATTAGTCAATGTCACAACCAGAACTTCCCAAGTGTCAGGCAAGGAACAAAGCAGCAACAAGGCTTGCAACTCATCATCTAATTTAATATCTGCTGCTATCAACTGATTCACAGTATTATGAAAAATACTCATATGCTCTGCTATTGAATTTCCTTCTTTGTATTTCATATTCACCAGCTTCCGGATCAGAAATGCTTTATTTTGTACATTCTTCCGCTCATACAGCTCGGCCAACTTCTTCCACATTTTCCGAGCATCTGTTTCTTTGTCTACATGAGGATATACACTCAAATCCAGTCACTGCCTAATCAAAGCAACTGTCTTTCTATTCATCTTCTTCCATTCAGTTTCATTTTTATCCTTGGGTCGAGCAATGTCCCCCTCAGTGGGATCATACAAGTCTTTGCTGTATAACATATCTTCCATGAGGGTCTTCCAAAGTGTATAATTTGTAGAGTTCGGCTTAATCATATTTGGCCCTTGATTTTCCTCCATTTAAATGCACAGTACATAACAACCTAAGCTCTGGATACCACTTTGTTGGGAAAAAAGTCAGAGATAACAATCTCTAATGAAGCAAATATTTTTTCCCTTTACATGTACAAATAAATAGGCACAATAAAAATATTCTTCCACGGGATAATATCAATTGCAGAAAATAAATAGAATAACACCACAATTTTTAACGTGAAAAACTCCTCACTGTAGGGATAAAAACCACGAGACAAATCCAGCAAAAACTTTCACTATAAATAGTATTGGGTACACCAAGTCTTCCTAGAAATATTATGGAACCCCAAATCAACAATACTTCACCTAAAAGGTGGCCATCACCAAGCAGCAAGAGAGAAACCTCACAAAAATGGATATAACAACCCAGCTCAAAGAGAAGGCAAACCAACAATATAATGATATCAAAATATTGCTCTTAACATCAGAAACATCGTACTAAAATTTCATCAAGAACGTAAATAGTCTACTCATCTTATAAAAAGCACAAAATCCCTACTTTTATTCTTCCGACGCTCTCTCGTATGCCTCTAGCACAGCAACAATTGTGTTGCTTAACTCAGGGATTCAAATCCCTTTCAAAACCCACATGGGCTTAGGCCCATCAAATCTCCCTTTTTTTTTTGTTTTTTACCTTTTACCTTATTTTCTTTTAACTTTTTACTTAGAGGATCCCACTAAGGAGGGAACCACCCAACATTTTGCAATGGGGTACTTTTGTCTGTGAATTTGTCTAATTCCTCAACCAGCTTTGTCGTAGATGCTTTTGTAACATTGAGGGAAACACGTGGTAGTTTTTGGACATTGGTAGCATAATTGATTCTCTTTAAAGAAGAAGAAGGAAATGAACAAGATGAAGAGTTAAGTACTGTTGAAACTTGTAAGGAAGGCATTAATTATAGGCGAGATATTGTAATTAGAGTTTTGGTTTTGGTTTCTATCAGGATGAATGGTGTTGAATGTAGAAATTGGGAAGGTTGGGTACCTCGTACGTATTTATATAAATAATGAACTAAACTACTAAAGGATAAGAGAAGGTGCTAGATACGGAAAAAGTTGATTTGGTCTACTTATGTCATCTTGACCAATTCCTGTTCAAAATCTAGTGGCCATGCATGGCCTGGTCTCATACCATCATGCTGACGTAGTGATGTGAGGCATTTTGGACGTTCTCTTCAGAATAGTGCTACTTAGTACTTACTCAAAATATCCATACGAAAACATACGAAAAACACGCACCATGTTCAATGCAGCTATGGTTTTGTATACCAGAAATGTATTGTCCGGAGACAATCAGTATAACGTGTGTTTTTGTGTTGTGGTCAATTGGGAACTATGGAACATCAGTTATCTGTTATTGTCTTGTCCGATAGCATATCGCTATACCACATAATTCTTTCACTAGTGCAGAAAAGAGATTCCACGTCGGTTATTTATGACTTTCCACATCGGTTTTCAAATTGATGTAGAAACGACCGATGTGGTTTATTACCACTTTACACATCGGTTATAAAACCGATGTGTAAAGTATATTTTAAACATCGGTTTTCTTTTAACCGATGTGGAAAATCAATTTGTCAATTGATAAGCAGTTGGAAATTACACTTTCGACATCGGTTTTAATAATAACCGATGTGTAAAATGAAATTTACACATCGGTTTTTTAGAACCGATGTATAAAATCTCATTTTTTTTAATCTGTTATTTACATTTCAATCATTCATTTCCCCTGTTTCAATAATGCAGATCAATACCAGAATAACATACTGTAAATTTTGGGGTAAACATAATGTAGTTATTGCACCAAACTAGTAGAAAATGATAACAAGCAGCCACATACAATTGGAAGACACAAATTTTTATAGTTCATTCAATGACAAGAAACAGCAAGGCAGTAACAATCAGCTCTTACACATATGGTTAAAAATACTGACATTTCATCAAATGACTAGTGAGCACAGAATCTGAAAACAGAGGGCATCAGGCCTAATTAATTTCGAATGAATGAAAACAACACTTTATCAAGGCTACATCAAAACACGAGAGAAGAAGAATTGAACCAGACCTGAGCACTAATACATATCATCAGTCAAAGGTACACTATAGCTAGTACATGATAAGTTTTTAAACTAACTACATATATACAAACTATGGTTGGTACACTTCAAGAAAGAAAGTTACCCAACGCCTCTTTATGTTATTGATGTCAGAATCAGATAATGGAGTTGGATTGTTGAATATCTGCAAGTTTAATTGGACAAAAGATTATATCTTTTAAGTAATAAACTAACATAAAACATATAACGAATCTATATTATTAATTCTAATTGTGTCAATTATTAACATTTACCTCCTGCCATCTTTCAGTGATCCCGGAGGAGATAATTTCCAACATCCACTGCATCACATAGTAGCCACATTCCCATGACCCACGTTGTATACGTGACTACGTACAAATGAAACCCAATTAGAATATGAGGAATTAAATAAAATAGAAATCAATTATTGTACCCACTGTGTTTGATGCATTTGAACTAATAAATATCTTACGTTGGGAATAATCCATCTGATAGCCCGAGTACGCCTTTCACCACGCAACATGTGGGTTGCGTTAATAGACCGATCATGACAAAAACATTAATTAAAGTATATCTAATAGATTTCAGATAATTAAAACAACTGCATTACTGATTATAAAGTATTTTAATGCTTACGTTTCGATGATCGTCTTCAGTTGATTCGCCGGCTTATTTCCCAATGAGCAGAAGAAGACCATGACGTTCATTCTTGGGTACAAGAGCAACAGTTGCCAATGTCGGCTGTATTTGAGGAACAGTTAGTGACTAAGCCATATATAGTTATACTTAAATAACCGGTACTTACTTATTGAGATAAGGCGCAAGATAGAATTGATGATCGTCTCGGGTAAGTATATCACGTATGGTAGTGACCGGGTCTTCCGATGCTAGGAGAACATCACCATGAATGAACATGGGGTCAATGAACCCATAAAGGGCGAGGTTACCCTGATCGACTAACATACGATGCAGATACCTAATATATTGGAAAAACATGTTAATTATCATAGTATTTAAAAATTAATTACGTACTTAACTTATAAATAAAATGTACTTACGTGCACCAAAACGATATGTGTGCAGAACTGGCCATTTCTTTATTTAGTACCATCTCCATAAGTTCCTTCTTTGGTATATACAGTTCACCAGGGCTAGCATCATGTTCCAACCTTACCAAGGTTGCGTCATTCTCCATGGTGACAACCTGTATAGCCAGAACTTTAAAAACATCACCATGGCCAGGTGCCCCTTTGTCGATCCCCTAAACAACATAGATATATATTAGTAATCACGAATAATTAAGTTATTTAATTCGTTATTAACTAAATGGTCAAATGAATACCTTGGCAGGAGCAGACATCTCTGGTCTTCCTAGATACGACCTTTTAGGCACAATATCATTTCCAACATCCTATAACGAATAAAAATAAAGCATTATCTTGAAACAATAATAAATTATTTCAACTATGAATATAGAAAAACACAACTAACCGAATACCTCAGATGCAACAAGAAAGTTGATCAGTCTTCTTGGCCAGAGGATGAAGTTACCGGGGGCCTGACCCACTGTTTGAACCTCCTCAGTGGGCACAGGGACTCGAGCATCAGCATCTCGAATAATCTCAACAGACACCCTCAGCTGATCATCCGGTAATAACCGATTGTGTATGGTATTACCTAAGTTAGTATGTGCCCTACCCAATGCCACTAAGCGGCGGTGATGATGATCATCAACATACAGCTCACACCTATCAGGGTCGTCATCATCATCATCATCATCATCATCAGCAGCAGCATCATCATCATCACCATCATCATCATTTTCAGGATGATGAGGAGGATCACATGAGCCCTTTGATCAGCCTCTGGCTCATCTAGTTTTATGGCTAGTATGACCAGGGTTTTGTGCAAATTATATCCTATTTTCACCCAAATTAGATTAGATTGTCCTCAAGCAAGGTTTTGAGTCTCTAGAGTAGTTTTAGGTTAAATTATCCAGATTTGAGTTAAATAATACACTTATAGTTATTTCTTTGTTTTCAGGTTAAGTGAAAGTCAAGAGAATAAGGAAACAGGGGATTCGCCCCGCGAAAGCTATACTCGTCACGCGACCCCGAAGCCTGACTGTTCCAAGAAAATGCAAGGTCTCTGGTTCGCCCCGCGAAGTAGGTCTCGCCCCACGAGTCTTGCAACCCTGAAAAGTCAGAGACGATCACATCTTGCCCGTGTTGAAGGTCACGGCTGTGGCAGTTTTGAAGTTGAAGAGTCTCGCCTCGCGAGCATCCATTCGCCCCGCGGGACTGGAAGTCAGAAAGCATCACGGTTGGCCCCTGATGTTCATAACGGGCATAACAAGAAGACTCTTCAGTTCCTCGCCCCGCGAAGGATTGTTCGCCTCGCGAGAATATCAAAGGTTGCAAACTGTTCACAAGAATCGCGTCGCGAGAGAGGCTTCGCCTCGCGAATAGGCTTAATTTCTGACTAGTATAAATTGATGTTCTGAACAGTTTGTAAAGACTTTTGCTTCTCCATTGTTTAGTTTTACATTTTCTCTGTGTGTTTTCGTTTTTGTCATGGAGAACTAAGTTCTAGGATTAATCTACTGTATGAGAATTCCATATACTTGAGGTTTTGTAGTTCCTACCTTACTTTCTTTTCCCTTTTCAATACCATATTATGCATTTCTGTTTGTTATTTCAGGAGTGTATAGTATTGTATTGATTTGTTTCAGTGATATATGTTCCTATACTTAATCGCGTTTGTTATTTCGCGTGTGTTCATTCATGTTCGTTTGTTCATGAGAGCTTAATTCCGTTTGTTATTTCGGGAATAGGAACATATGTCCGTAGTAGCGATTACGTTGTTAGTTGTTGCTACAACTGAAGGGGGAGTAGAATCTGCTTAGGGTTTGGGATTACATGAACCAAGGATAGTGGGGAATTCGAGGACAGTAGATTAATCGTTGTTTGCTAATTGATAATCTCTTTTCAACTGCCCTGTTTTCATTGCTTTGTTATTGCTTATTTTCTTATTTGTACTCCAATCCAAACACTCCCCCCAAAAAAAACTGATTTTTGTGAGAGATAACACTTTCAGAGTCCTTGAGAGACGACATCCGAGTTGTCGCCCTAAACTACAGTTTTAAACCCGCTCGTCCTTTTTGGCGCGTGCGCGACAGCGCGACCACCCTTAGTGCTAACATGGACAGAGGGTAGGATAGAGGGTTGGACACCGGCTGTCATCTGCTGGGACATAGAAGTCAATATTGCCATCTGCTGGGCAAACTGCTCGGCCATCTCCTGTCGAAGCTCAGCTGCAATCTCCTGTTTTAGTCGTTCTCTATCTGCTTCAACATCCCTGTGGCATTGGTGTGAAGATGAACCATGGTATTGGCGAATGCCGACTCCCCATCCCACACCAATGACGCGGCCCGGGTGGTCTGGTTTACCGATGGCAGTAGATAAGATATCATTGCATCCTCTAGGAACAAAGGTTCCTTGGGTTAGCTGATCATCCAAGGCATCCTATCACATAAAAATATCAGGTCACATTACAATTCGGTAACAATCTTAAAATGACAATTACAACAAACTATACTTACAATCCTCTCAGCTACTTGGCGGGCCTCCTCGGATGTATATTGTCCCGTTTTTCTTTGTCGGCCCCTCTTCCATGAACGATGGCGTGGGGGTGGAGGTGGATCAACAACCTCTGGAAGAGTTTCAGCATTAGGATCCGCCTGAGATGCTGCTTCCTGACGTGCTTTCTTTTCCTCTTCAACCATTTTCTGAACAAGCTTTTTATATCCCCCACGAGACATGACATGGGGGTAGACATTCTTGCTTTGGTTTTCCTGCCCCTTTTTCCTCTTCTCCTGTTAGATCTTTGTACCTGAGGATACCCCGGTGCTGCTCTCTTATTACCTTGACCCTCTTGGAACTCATGGTTGAGCGTGTTGCTGTAGTTGCCGTAGGAGAGGTAAGGGTTGTTCCTTCTTTGGTTGTAGGGATTTGGGGGAGCATAGTTGGGCAGCTTCGGGTTCGTATCATAGTAGTTGTTACAAGAGTTCACTTGCTCACCCGAAGCGCCGGATCCATGAGCGATAGTAGCACGAGGGCATTCCATCATGTCATGTCCCTGCATTCCACAAATCTCACAAATAGTGTTAGTAGCACCTATTGCACTCACATTAGCTCTTTCAATTTTATCTAATCATTTATTTAGTGAGTCAAATTTAGACAAAATCAGATCAATGCTACTTACTTCAAACTTACCCCCCGAAATCTTGTTCGGGTTATTACCTCTTTCGGATCCCCATTGGTGGTAGTTGGTGGCGACATTCTCGATGATGTTGAATGCCTCAGTGAGAGGCCTATTCATAAAAGCTCCACCGGCTGCAGAATCTAGTGACACCTTCGAAGAGTAGTCCAATCCGTTATAGAAGGTGTGCACTATTAACCACCTCTCGAGTCCGTGATGTGGGCACGACTCCAGCAGTCCCTTGTATCGATCCCAAGCTTCCGATAATGATTCTCCGTCTTTCTGGAAGAAGCCGGTGATCTGGGTTCTTATGTAGGCCGTCTTGGATGGAGGGAAGAATTTCTCCAAGAACGCCTGCTCCAGTTGGTCCCAAGTAGTCAAAGTGTTAGCGGGGATTTGCTTAAGCCAGGCCTTCGCCTTTCCAGTGAGAGATGAGGGGAACAGTCTCAAACGCACAACATCGACTGAGGCTCCATTAATCCTGATTGCGTCGGTGAACTCTAAGAATGTTTCTATATGATCGGTCGGGTCCTCCGAAGGCAATCCTCCGAATTGATGTTGCCTAATCATGTTGATTAGCATAGGCGGTATGGTATAGTTTTCCGCCTCAATCTCTGGCCTTGCAATCCCAGTTCGCAAGCCTCTCGCATTTGGGGCTGCGTAGTCCTTCAAAGGCTTTGTATCCGGTTGATTCGCCATGAGTGGAACGGGACTCAACCTTTCTCCCTCTCTTTGTAGTCTTCTACGTCCGTGGAAGGTCCTCTCGATCTCCGGATCAATCTCACTAAGGCTCCCAAGACTTAGGGATCTTTGCATATAACTCACAGAGAGATGGATACAATAGAAGGAAAAGAATTTTTTTTGATTTTTGATTTTTGATTTTTTTTAAATTTCAGAAATAAAAATCAAACAAAAAGAAAAGGTCCAGAAATATCAATTCAAAGTTTGAATTGAGATTCGAAAAGGCACAGTCCCCGGCAACGGTGCCAAAAACTTGATGTCGCGTTCGTCGACGCGCTCGTGCGATTCCGGCAAGTGTACCGGATTGCCGTCAAGTAATAAAAGATATCGAACCCACAGAGACCGTGTTCCCGAATCGCAATCGGTTTTCGAATCGATTAGATCTGGACAGTTTTAAAAAGGATTTTTATATTTTGAGTGAAAAGGATTTTGAATTTGAAATTAAAAGATAGATGAGCAGAAAACAAATGTTTTTGGGGTTTTCGATTTAAACGGATTCCTAGGGATTTGGGTTACCTTTGAGGCTGTTTATGTTGTTAATCTGATTTACCTTTGTTGATTACCGAAATTGCCTTGAAGGCGAGTTTATCCTCTAATAGCTTAAGCTCCCTCTCGGGTTACAAAAGCCGTGCCCAATTGACCCGACCCCTACTCTCGTGGTAGTCGATCCCAGATTGGACCCTTTGCGTTCCGTGACAACTCGTTGCTCCTCGAGGGAGGGCTTCTAACTCTCGTGATTTCAGTCCCAAGTCTGACTTCTATAGGTCCGTCACCCAAGTTCACCGCTAGGTTCCTCCTTGAAATGTCTCAGTCATGCAAATAACCTAAGTTCACCGCTAGGTTCCTCCTTGGATCATTCACATCTCACAAACCAGTGGCTGCCGAGCTTTACGAGTAAAACACCCTAGAAATCCTAAGTTCACCGCTAGGTTCCTCCTTAGAACTTCTACGTCACGCAAATAAACGGTTGCCTAAATTTATGAGTGATTAACACACTAGAAATCAGATCTAAAACAATAATGAAATCAACAACGATTTTACATCAAATCAACATCATTTACAAACCTCGGGCAGAGCCCTAGTCCCTAGAAACTAACTACTACTCCAGTCTTGCCATGGAGATGACAAGCTGGGTTGACAACATAGTGAAAATCAGAAAAGAGAAGAGAGGAGAAGAGGAGAAGAGATCCTAAATCTATGCCTAGAGTCCTAGTTGTTATGGATGATCCAGATGATCTGTATCTGATGCCTTGGTCCTTATTTATAGAAATGGGGAAGTTAGAGTCCTAAACCAACTCAAAATCTGATCTATTTCGGTTTCTTCAGGTCCAAGTAATGCACGTCACGGCCGTGATGGCCATCACGGCCAGGCCGTGACGGTCTCTGCCTCTGGCACTTTTGGAAAATTCGGGTCTCTCGTGTGGCGAGCCCTTGCTCGCGTCGCGAGCCCTCTGTTATGGCCGTGAATAATTTCACGGCTGGGCCGTGATGTGCTCTGACTTGTGGTGGTTTTGGGTTACGGCCGTGATGGCTATCACGGCCAGGCCGTGACAGACTCTGACTTCAGCCTTTGTTCTTTTTCAGTTATGCTCGATCATGGCCGTGATGGGCATCACGGCTAGGCCGTGATGGGCTCTGTTTGGTTCATTTTCTTCAGTTTTAAAGCTCCATCTTCATCCAAACTTCATCATGGTTGATCTTGAGCATTTTACCCTTGATATCTGCAAAACAACACACGAAAACCGCCTTACCCGTTCCAAAGGAAAATTAACCTAAAATCTAATAAAAATATGCCTAAACTACATGAAAATGCATGCAAAATGATAGACAAAGATGAGGTGGAATCACACTCATCAACAAGCATCCAACTAAAAACTTAGCATCTACTAGTCTCCATTCCAGCAACGCAAGTAAAGAAAAAGCATTCAAAAATTACACAGCAGCAGTGAACAACTGGGAATCCAGAAGCTAGAAAACGAGAATCAACTAAAAATCCCCCACATTGATCTGATACTTGAAGCTCACTTGAAAATCAGCAAAAGCAAATGTGAAAAAAGCTAAAGCATAGAACTGACTTATTATATCAGAACAGCAACTACCAATAACCCATAAATAAAAACAAAAATTCATATGACAGGGGTTGTAACATGTAAGGATGTTCTGTGTTTTACCTTTGAGAAGTTGAGGAGATGAGAGTGGGAACCGAGAAAGAGAAGCCGAAGAGATGAGAGGGAGTTAACGGTGGTGGAGGCGAAGGCAGCACGACAGATGCACCGGAGCTTCCGTCGTCGCGCGGCGGCAAAAAGTGAGGGAGATGGGAGATGAGAAGTTGTGGCTGGTATGAACAACCAGCGAAGACTGCGTCTGCGTGAGGCCAAAAAGGAAAGGAGATGCGTTGTTTTCCTTGTTTAGGGTTGAAGAACAGATGAAAAGGAAATCAAAAGGAAAAGGAGGGAGAGAGCTCAGATGAAAAGGTCTCAGCGCGAAAATGAAAAGGGAGGAAGAGGGAATTAAAGATATAAGTAATAATACACATCGGTTAATTTAGAACCGATGTTGTAAAGTTTCACATATCGGTTAATATAAAACCGATGTGTAAAATAATTATTTTAATTTCTAATTTTTTTTTATAGTTTTATACATCGGTTAAGTAGAAACCGATGTGGTTAAATGACTGTTTTACACATCGGTTATTATACAACCGATGTTAAATGTTAAAAATTTCTGACTTTAAATTTTTTTTATTTTAATTTTAAACATCGGTTATAAATAACCGATGTGGAAAGGTTTTACACAAACCGATGTGTAATACTTTGATTTTAATTTCAAAAATGCCACCGCCTCGTTTTACACATCGGTTTCAAAGAAACCGATGTGTAAACTCCGATGCAGAATCCCTTTTCTGCACTAGTGTTTCTAGTTTCTATTGCATTAGGCTCATGGAATAGCTGGATTTTTTTGTTCACATTTGTAATATTTAGATATCACTTATACCCAATTAATAATATTTCTTTGATCATAAAAATAAAAAGAGAAAAAAAAGTACGAAAACATATATAGCTGCATTGAACGTCGCTATTTTTCGAATGTTTTGGTCTGAATAATTTTCTTACTGGAGTGTTCTCCCTTCAATTACACTACAAAACACTAACTTGTATTTGTTATCTACAATGCATACTTAGCCAATTATTATAATGCTTGAATTCATCTATAGCATGAAATTGAAGAGGTTTGTATGATAAAATTATATTGATGACAGCACGCATGACAACATGTGTTGTCTGATGTGTATGTCTATGTTATGGCCCAAAATATGGCACTGGATCCAAATACCAAAGTCCAAAGTCCAAGTATCATGTATTATGTATTGGGAATGACAATGTATTAGGGGTAGAAGGCTCTAGAAACTTCTATTATGTTGAGTCATTAGAATAGGAAGGATCTGGAATAATTTATTCTATGACGAGTCACCACTTATGATGAACTATATATGTAACTAATTATGGAATGAATAAAAGAAGAAGAATATTAAAAGAAACATTTGATTAAGGAGGTTGCTTCCCTCAAAAAAGTGTTTTTTATATTTTCTATTAGTTTTTGTTTGGTATAATACTTTATACGTTACCGTCTACATCTAGGATTTCTAATGTTTAGATGTCAATCAACTTCTTTATAGAACACTGAAACTAGATCCTTTCAATAAATTATTTTTACTTATCGAAAAAAAAACTCGTATAAGAGTATAACATGTTTTAAGTTATGTCAAAACTATTTTTATTTTATTTTTTTTGCAACTTTCATCATCACTGTAATATTGTGTTACTGTGCACGTAGAGATTTTTTTTTTTTGAAAATACCTATACATCTTATTCTTGTATCTCATATCCATATATGGATGCAATATTTATATTCTATCCGAATTTTTTTGACAAATCTTCGTTCTTTCAACGGAAAGGTTTTTTACTTGGTCTATTAAATCGCTCATATATATTGTCAAGTTTGAATATAAAATACACAGAAATATCATAAAGGTCAAAGCGCTGCCAATTGGTTGATGAATTTCCTCGTGGGAGTGCTTAAGTAGTTAAGTGTGCTTGTGAAGGCTGAAAAGGAAACGGTAAAATCATGACCTTTGTTGTAAGTAGCTTTGTGGTTTTACTACGTCGCATGTTGAGACTTGAGTAGGGATGGTGGCATCCATAGGTATCTGCATAAATTATTCGTAATAGATAATAAATTGATACTTATTAAATGGGGATGGGGATCATGGTATCCGTCTCGTGGATACTCACATATTTATAATAAATCTTTTTTATTAAATATATAATATATATTATGACAATTTCTATCATTTTGAGATGAAATAAATTTTATTTTCTATCTTATTTGATATTTTTTAGTGGTTAAACCCATAGTAATAAATCTTTTAAAATATATATAGTATATTATATAATGTTAATATAGTATATTGTTATATTATATTGTATAATTTTATTTTATTTTAAACTCTTAAATATCCGTGAATATCCATGGATATCCGCTACCACATAAATATTGACCGGATGGATACGGGGGAATCACTACCCGCCCCGTTGCCATCCCTAGACTTGAGACCCAAACCAAGGCACGAGGCTGGAAGTTTTGAATAGAGACCATGTCAATGAAACTGGTCAAATCATGAGTTTCCTTATTTGATTCAGACTCCTTCCCCACCCTTTTGGTTCCTTAATATAAATACTAACTCCATGCACCAACCTTAACTCATCCAAACATTCAAAACCTTTTCCCCAACCCACACTGTCCTAAACAAAACAACACCATATACAGATTAAAGCTTCAATTAATCCCTCATGATGGCTTCCATGCAAACCTCATCTCTACTTTCTTGTTCTTCAAAGACAGTAAAAGCCGCAATCCATCTCCCAAAACTCCCAAGAGTCGATTTATTAGTATCAAAGAAGATACCTACAAAGCTGGTTGAGGAATCAAAACTCACAAACACGACCCCGTTGTTAGAAAAATATAATGTCACCAGCACACGTTTACATGATGATGATGATGTACATCACTCTACAAATTCTAAAGATGCTATACAACTATATGCAATA
Source organism: Sophora flavescens (assembly GCA_030762895.1). Classification (NCBI taxonomy): domain Eukaryota; kingdom Viridiplantae; phylum Streptophyta; class Magnoliopsida; order Fabales; family Fabaceae; genus Sophora; species Sophora flavescens. The sequence goes on from CM061062.1 coordinate 107,155,842, forward strand.
TTGGATGCTGTATCTGACAGGGTTGAAATGCACAACAACATTGGCGAGCAACGTGAAAACTGGAACACCCTTCTTTTGAACACCATCAACATGATTACGCTCACTGCTACAACCATGGCTGGTGTTGCAGCCACCACAAGCGGTGCCGGTGCACCTCTTTTGGCTATGAAACTATCTTCTGCTCTTTTGTTTTCGGCAGCCACTGGGATGTTGCTTGTCATGAACAAGATCCAGCCCTCTCAACTCACAGAGGAACAACGCAATGCTACTAGATTGTTCAAGCAGCTTCAGACTCAAATCCAAACCACAATTGCCCTTGGAAATCCTACTGAGGAATATGTCAAGGGTGCAATGGAGAAGGTTTTGGCACTTGACAAAGCTTACCCACTTCCTTTGTTGGGAGCTATGCTTGAAAAATTTCCTGCAAAATTTGAGCCTGCGGTTTGGTGGCCTTCTACTCAGTTCCAAAGGAAAAACAAACCCCATGAAGGAAAAGCACAGAACATGAAAATGGAAGAAAAGAATGGATGGAGTAAAGAACTAGAAATGGAACTGAGGGAGGTGATTGAAGTGGTGAAGAGGAAAGACATTGAAGACTATGACAGGCTGGGAAGCATAGCCTTGAAGATCAATAAGACTTTGGCCATTGCAGGCCCTTTACTGACAGGCATTGCAGCAGCAGGATCTGCATTTGTAGGGAATGGGTCATGGGCAGCCTTAGTGCCCCTAATGGCTGGGTCATTGGCTGCATCAATTAATACTTTTGAGCATGGAGGCCAAGTGGGTATGGTGTTTGAAATGTACAGAACCTCTGCAGGCTTCTTCCATATGTTGGAGACCTCAGTTGAATCAACTTTAGAAGAGAAAGATTTGGAGAGAAGAGAAAATGGAGAGCTTTTTGAAATGAAGATGGCTTTGCAATTGGGGAGAAGTGTTTCACAGCTCAGGGAACTTGCTACAAAATCAGCTTCCTATCGCATGGAAGGAACTGATATAGACGAATTTGCCAGCAAGATTTTCTAAGCCAAATATTAGCTCATTCATTCATTTATTTTTACTATGCAGAATTGCATATATATGTTCTTTCATTCTTTATGAACAGTTAATGATATAGAAAATAAAAATAAAAACCTTAGTTTTAGATCATATTTTTATTTTAAAAACGTAAATCTTTTGCATTTTAAGCAGCAATTAGTAATATGAGTTTAATTTATATGTATGAACATAATATAAAATACATTAGCTGCGGGTATTGTAGAATGGGATAGCTGTAAAAAAATGTCAAACTTATTCATACATTTTATTTTATTTTTTTAAAAAAATACAGACTCTTTTAATTAGTCTTCTATCTTTTCTCTTTTCAATAAAAATCTACTAACTCCGTTTCCCATCACATTATCATATGCATGATTGTCAACACAATTATCATGAAAAGGGTCGTAGCCCTAAGGGTATTGGTTAAGGATACAAAAAACAAAAAGTTTTTATTGAAAATACAAGTGTATAACTCTTCAATTAAATACAAAAATTCCCAATAAAAAATTTATATTCTTGATTCCTTAACTAGTACCTTACTGATTGTCATTTTCCTTATGAAAATTAAATATTTAATGACATTAAGATGCGTGATTGGAATAGAACAAGATTATGTTGTCCCAAAAAATGGTGTTTCGTTGTCCCTGCCAATCAAAGACCGAGGACGTGCATAAGTACTAATGAATTATGATTTTATTTTATTAAACGACAAATTGTCATTGGTGGGAGACAAAGAATGAGACAGAAAAGTGGGACAGAAGATCTCAAAAAGCACTACATTTTCTTTTTTTAAAAGGCGATCACCTGGATCGTATATCCATTTATGTTTAAAGAAAATAAGTATGAATTCTTTGAATTGCTAAGGTTTTGAATTGCATCCTTTGACTTTGTTTAAAGAAGATAAGTATGAATTCTTTTCTTTTGAGTTTCTAAATCATGATATTGATGGAATTTCTTTATTAGTTTCCAAATCTAAAGACACAAAGTCTAGATTTTCTAAGAGAAGTATTGCGAGTTATTTTCATTCTTACGTTTCCACTTGCAAAAGCTAAGTATGAGTTCTTCCCTTTTTACCTTCCAAATCGTGATACCGATGTAATTTATTTTTTGTTTCCAAATCCAAAGACGCAAAGTCAAGTGTTTCTAAGAGGAATTAATGTCGCGATTTCTTTCCACTCTTATGCATATGTTTGAAGAAGGTAAGTATGAATTCTTTCTTATTTTTAGTTTTCAAATCATAATATTGATGAAATTTCCTTTTTAGTTTGCAAATCTAGCTTATACACAAAATCTAAGGTTTCTAAGAAGGAATATCGTGATTTTTTTCCCTATATATTATCATGTATTCTTTTGAACAAGATAAGTATGAATTCTTCCCGTTTTAGTTTTCAAATTAATCACAATCTTTGCCCAATGATTTGACTGTGTTTTTTTATTAAATATTATTTCATTGCTTTGAATTTCAATTTGAATCCCTAGATTTGAACATTGAATACAAGAATTTATTTTAAAAAAATAGACAAAAGATAGTGCATGTTTTCTCAAGAAAGCAGTATTAAAAAAATGGAGCAACTCAATGCTAGCTCAACAACACGAATTAACAAACCAGAGAACATCACAATGCACATTAATAATGAAAAAACAGAAAACCAATAAAATCAAGGTCCTGTATGCAGAGATGAAACAACAATAGAGGAATTGAAGGTAGAGTGAGTCACTTTCTTGCAACACTGAAAGAAGAGAAAACAGAGTGTGAGATATTGAAAAACGAAATGAATACAAACTGAAAGATATCACAAATGGGAGGGGAAAAGAGATTACCAACGACCAGAGGAGCCTCAGACGGTGGCCGGAGATGCAGAGGTGGTGTCTTCATGGTGGGAGGGGATACCTGAGAAATAGAGAATAAGAGGGTGAGGACTCGACGGGGGACCACCATGCGGTGGTGGTGGTTGCCGCCGGAACATAAATGAAAAGGAAGGGGACTGAGGTACTATACTTGCTTGAGCGGCGTCGGATAGGGACTGAGTTTGGATGGCAACGGCCGGAAAGAGGTGTGGCGATGGTGGGAAGGAGGTGAGGCGACGGTGGCGGCGTGCGGTTCCTGTTTGAGCGACGGCACGTGAGGAGCAGAGAGGAATAGGGGAAGAAGGAATTTTGTTCGATTGTGCAAGTGAAGGAGGAGGTGAAACAGTTCAGTACTTAACTAAGGTTTCAGACGGTCCTTTTATACTTCTGAGGGTTTAGGTCGTCGCAAAATTGGATGGCTAGTTGGCGGGGGGTATGGTCGTCGCAAACATCAATGACAGGCTGGCACTTCATTTGGTTTACCGACGGGTCTGGCCGTCACAAATGAAAGTGACGATTAGATGCTTGTGAAGGTTTGGCCGTCGAAAAGTTGAACTCCACTTTGACTTTTATTTCCGGTCGCTTTACCCATCGGAAAATCAAAAAATTTTGACGGCTTGCTGGTCGTCGCAAAAAATCTGTCGCTAATCAGCATTATTCTTGTAGTGGGTATCTTTAACAACACTTCAGAAAAGCTATATTTAGTTATCCCTATAATAACGTCAACATAGATAGCGCTCAAAAATACTATTAAATAAAAAATGCTATTAACAGTCATTTCTAGTGCAGTGGTCTCTTGGAAGTTTGATAGATATCATGACAATTGAATATATGATTGAGGATCCTCAGAACTTGATATCACTAGTGCAATAAGTGCTTTTTACGTCAGTTAAAATTGATTTTATACGTCAGAATATTGTCTGATGTAAATACAACTGACGTTAATAGTTAATATTTTAACGTTAGTTGTTTAAACAAATGACTTTAAATATAAAACTATTAACGTCAGTTCTTTAACACAACTGACGTTAATGTTGTTCAAACTAACATCAGTTCTGTTAAAGAACTGACATTACAGGTTTTATTTTTAACGTCAGTTTCCTAATACAACTGACGTTAATAGATTTTTTTTTGAAATTCAGTTTTAAAATATCACTCCCCTCAGCTATCCTTGCATTCAGTAAATATCCCAGTAACATAGAGAATATCACACACATTACAGAATTGCAAACACTACCCTTAAATTTCAATATTAACTAAAAGAAAAGAAATATACAAAGGAACAGTGTGGGGACTTAAAACCCAAACCCATGTATAGAAAAAACACAACTATCTACAAGTATACATATATATATATATATATATATATATATATATATATATATATTTTTTTTTATATTTTTTTTAATATTATATATATATATATATATGTTATTAATTAGTTTGTAAAGTCTAACAAAAAAACTATTCATCTAAGTATTGCGGAGGTATCTTGTCAATTCCTTTTTCAGCCGCATTCTTGAAGAAGAATTCTGCCAAGTGCATCCTCAAGTCTCTAAACTCATCTTTTTGAAGAGGCAATTGGTTGTTAAATACCTATACACGTTCAAATAATAACAATAACATTAACGCAAGTCATCACCAAAACTATAATATATAATTTAACAATTTGTTTAAATATTACCTTCTTCCATCCATCCATAATAGATGCGTAGACTATGTTCAGCATATGAAGCATCACATAATAGCTGCACGACCACCCGTCAGGTTGAAATCGAGACTACAAACAAAATTAATTTCAATGTCAGTTAAATATACATATAAATTAGTAATTATAATATTAATTATTTGATAAATAAACTACCAAACCTTGAGGATGATCCAATCAGGATTTCCTTTAGCCTTAGAAGTCCTACTTCTCCCGTTGGCGCAACTTATGCTACTCGCCTTCAGCGCGCTATCATAAACAAATAACAATGTCAATTAACAAATTCATATATCATGTGTGTCTTAAACTAAAAACAACTGATATTAAAACTTAAATTAGATTGAAGATTAGTTACTTACGTATTTACAGCTTCCACCACTTCCTGTGGCGGGTTTTGGCGGAGAGAGCAGAAGAATATGACAGTATGCCTCGACGGGTGAAGTACGAGCAACTGCCAATGGTTATTCATAGAGTAAGGAGCCAGATATAATTCTTTCCGATTGTCTCCCATCAAGTTCCCTATGTATTTACTTAATTCATCGCCAACAAAGAATTGAGGCATAAGGATTGACGAATCTAAGAAGCCATAAACTGATTTGGAGCCCTTATCAAGCTGAAGACGATGGAGATACCTAAGATATGAAAAGGTGTGGATGTTAATTACATAATATATATATTGAAATTAAAATAAGTTATTGTTAACGAATCTGGGCAAGTATACCCAGTCGTGCAAGTAATACGGTGGTGAGACCGGTTATCGTATCCACGGGGATTGGATGTCAACTACCAATTCGCAAAACAGACAACTATCTAGACTAAACTATAAATCAAGAGAAATCAAAATAAACAAAAGAAAAGAAATAAAATCTTTTTGTCTTTTTGGGGACTTTTAACAAACACTTGGAGTGCAGAAAGATATGTTGGGACTAGACTTCACCACACCTCTTTCTCATGTACCACCAGGACTAGATACTTCCCATTCATGCTTCAAATATTAAAATCAATCCACTAAATTACTCAAACCGCGATTCCTCGGATGGCAAGAGAGCCTAAATCCACTAATAGACCCTAATTCCTTAGGTGGCCTAGATTAATGAATTTGCATTAAGATTAGGGATTACGCGATTACTAGTAAACCTAACTCCATTCCTAGATGAAAGGGTTACTAGGTGATTAAATTCAGTTCCGGTTCTAATACGAATTTCCCAATTGCATACCAAAACACAAATCAAGTCATGGGGGTGCTAGCCACAACAAGTATTAACACAGAAAATTAATCACTAATATGAAGCATAAACATAGAATAATCAGTCAAGTTAAATACATAATAATAAGTTTGATTACATCTAATCCCAACAAACAGGGTTTAGTTACTCATATTTACAGAGAAAGCCAAACCAGAAAAGTAGCAGAGAAAGGAGGAAAGGAAGAACTCCATTGAAGCTTCCCACTGTCGTCACAGCAACCCCCTAACTCAGCTCCCTTTTAGGGTTGGAACCCTACTCCAGCCGCAGCCTCCAAGTGCTTCCCCCTCCAAGAACTCCCTCATTCTGCCCTAAAACAACAACTTATACCAATCAGTTCTGCGCTCGCTCGCGAGGCGAATGTCCTCTCGCGAGGCGAATATTAAAAATCTGCTGTTTCAGAGAATTGAACTCTCGCGAGGCGAGACACTGTTCGCATGGCGAGACAGAACAGGTTGCATTTTCTGGCACAGTCATCAGTCAGGGTCGCGATGTGAATCACCTCTCGCGGGGCGAATCTCCAAAATTCTGCTTGGCTCAATTCTTCTCTTTTCAAGCTCTAAAATCATCCAAGCTTCATTATGGCCAAATCTGCACAGTTTTCCTTAAGTTCCTGCAAAATAACACCAAGAAACTGCTTCACCCGTTCCAAAGGAAAAACTAACTAAAATCAAATAAAGAATGCCTAATCTATATGAAAAATGCATGGAAAATGTACATAAAATATGATGTAAAATCACACTATCAAATCACCCCAAGCTTATTCAATTGCTTGTCCTCATGCAATCACTAAGGCCAGAAGAATAAACAGAACATGGATAGTGAACCAAGAACCCGAGTAAATGATCCAAGCAATAGGCAATTCAAACAATTCAGCAGAAGACAATCAGTTCAAGTCCAATTAGAAGCTTAGGTTCCTTAGACTCATGTTCTCACTGATTTGGGCACTCTTTCTCACCTGAAGCTCACTCTAAGCTTGTTCATTTGCTTGGCTCTCTTTTCTCCCTCACTCAAGTGTTTAAGGATATATGACAATTCGCTCCATTTTCCTCAAGGAAAGAATTCTACCATAGGCTTGACTATCAACCAAATCTCTACTTTATTAATGAAAACAATTTAGATTCAAGAGGTCTTTTACTTGGTTGTAACGTGGCCATGGGATTAATCGTTAGGTGGGGAAATCAAGAAAAGGAAATTTTCAAAAGGGCTAACAAAATATCAACATTGCAAACATGACACCTTCTAAAATACCTTTTTGGGTTTCTATTCAACTTCGCCACCTTTCTTTTCTTTCTTTTTCTATTATTTTTCATTTCTTTTTGTCATCCCCTTCTCTATTTTATTTTTCTTTTATTTGGAGAAGGGGAGATATATTTTTTTTTTCAAGAGAAATATTTTTCTGATTCTTTTCATCCCAAACTTTTTTCAACTACCTTTTTACCCTTTTCTAATACTTTAGAAGGTCCCTTATCAAGCATCATTCATCAAAATATTTCAGGGTACCAAGAAAAGTTTTTTTTTTAGGCTCAAAATTGGGCAACTAAGGGGTAGCATTTCATCATTCAAAGCTCAGAAGGCCAGAAAAATACCTATTGCCTCAATCATTTTCAAAATGTTTTCAAAAATTTTTTGGCTTTAAAATGGTTTCAAGTCAAGTTCTAGAGAAAATCATCCAAGAGGAATAACACTCTATCACAAAGAATGGGGTAGAATTAGTGAGTACCCCTTTGGCTCAAAATCTCACATTTTAGTAGTTCAAGAATCAATGAGAAACACAAATCTATAGAACCATATGCTAATTATCAACTATCCAAGATTATCTCAAGCATTTACATTTGCAACCATATCACAAGAATAAAAAAATTGGGTTCAAAAATTCACTATCACAAGTTATTTGGCACTTAGTTATCACAATTGGATGCAAATTCTAAGCAAGGCCAATCTAATTGTGTGATCATGCAAACTATATGAATGCAACATGCAAAATGCAAATGCAAAATACCCCTACCCCAAGCTTAAAAATTTACATTGTCCCCAATGTAAACAATCAAGATGGAGAGAGAAGAAAATTGGAACGGCTTACCGAGGCGGTAGCGGGTGTTGACTTTGCTTTTTCTTATCTTCTTGCTCTTCCCTCCTTCCTTCTTACCCTGCAACACTTGGCAATTCTCAATTTATTATTTTTCCTCTTGAGCTTCTCAAATTATTCAAGAGGTTAAAATCAAAAACAAAATTATTAAGAAAATGGAAACAACTAAAGAGAAGGGTTAAGAAACTTGGGTTGCCTCCCAATAAGCGCTTCTTTAACGTCACTAGCTTGACGTCCTAGGATCCTCCTCCCGGATCAAATGGTATTTGGAGTGGCGATTGTAGCAGTAGTATGACTTTATCCTCAACTCCACCCAGCCAGTGTGTGAAAGCACCATTGATCTCTTCAACTATAACAATGCACTTACTTCCTAGCGGGTCAAATGGCATTCTCACCAGGAAGTTTGCCAGACAAGTGGAAGGGGTTAGTTTACCAATGTCCACACATGAATCCAAGCCGACATATTTTTCTAATGCAGTAAAATCAGATTGCTCAGCATACATGGTGGATTCCACTACCACTTCGTCTTCATCTTGAACTATCCCCCAAACCAGATTTTCCTCAAATTGGGCTTCAGGTGACTTTTGTACTAACTGTTTGCAAATCTCCTCAACTTGCGTTTTGAAGTTCTGCATCACAGCTTCGATACTCTCACAATTGGCTCTTGCCTTGGCCTCAGAGGCAGATAGCTCTTGGGAATACTATTCTAGAGCAGCTTTCAACGGTGGTTGCTCCTTCCATTCCCATTCTTCAATTTCCCAAGGACTTGTGGAAAGTACTCCCTCTTCTTGTGACTTGTCCACCATCACCACTTCATCTTCAATTTGATCCATTCCCACAACCAGATTTTTCTCAAATTCTGCTTCATGTGGCTCTATGGGAATCATACATGGTGGTGGAGGTGGTAAATATGAACAAAAGGTTTCCCAATCCTCCTCGGAGAAGTTATATATAAGCCTTCCCGTCATATAGTCAACTTGTGCGGGAGTAACATGATCCATCAAATCCATGCAGTCTCCCAAACATCAGTTGTCCTCCAAAGCGTGACTTGAGGCTTCCTCATCAGGTGGATAATAGTGATTGTCCATGAACTGCATCCACCTTGCACAAACACAACTCAAAACAAAAAGATCAAATATATACAGAAAAATAAAAAAGAATAAAAATGTCTAAATTAGTTGCCTCCTTTGTTACTAATGATATTGGCAAAACCAATCCCCGGCAATGGCGCCAAAAACTTGTTAACGAATCTGGGCAAGTATACCCAGTTGTGCAAGTAATACGGCGGTGAGACCGGTTATCGTATCCACGGGGATTGGATGTCAACTACCAATTTGAAAAACAGACAACTATCTAGACTAAACTATAAATCAAGAGAAATCAAAATAAACAAAAGAAAAGAAATAAAATCTTTTTGTCTTTTTGGGGACTTTTAACAAACACTTGGAGTGCAGAAAGATATGTTGGGACTAGACTTCACCAAACCTCTTTCTCATGTACCACCAGGACTAGATACTTCCCATTCATGCTTCAAATATTAAAATCAATCCACTAAATTACTCAAACCCCGATTCCTCGGATGGCAAGAGCCTAAATCCACTAATAGACCCTAATTCCTTAGGTGGCCTAGATTAATGAATTTGCATTAAGATTAGGGATTACGCGATTACTAGTAAACCTAAATCCATTCCTAGATGAAAGGGTTACTAGGTGATTAAATTCAGTTCCGGTTCTAATACGAATTTCCCAATTGCATACCAAAACACAAATCAAGTCATGGGGGTGCTAGCCACAACAAGCATTAAGCACAGAAAATTAATCACTAATATGAAGCATAAATATAGAATAATCAGTCAAGTTAAATACATAATAATAAGTTTGATTACATCTAATCCCAACAAACAGGGTTTAGTTACTCATATTTACAGAGAAAGCCAAACCAGAAAAGTAGCAGAGAAAGGAGGAAAGGAAGAACTCCATTGAAGCTTCCCACTGTCGTCACAGCAACCCCCTAACTCAGCTCCCTTTTAGGGTTGGAACCCTACTCCAGCCGCAGCCTCCAAGTGCTTCCCCCTCCAAGAACTCCCTCATTCTGCCCTAAAACAGCAACTTATACCAATCAGTTCTGCGCTCGCGAGCGAGCGCAATGTCCTCTCGCGAGGCGAATATTAAAAATCTATTGTTTCAGAGAATTGAACTCTTTCGAGGCGAGACACTGTTCGCGTGGCGAGACAGAACAGGTTGCATTTTCTGGCACAGTCATCAGTCAGGGTCGCGAGGCGAATCACCTATCGCGGGGCGAATCTCCAAAATTCTGCTTGGCTCAATTCTTCTCTTTTCAAGCTCTAAAATCATTCAAGCTTCATTATGGCCAAATCTGCACAGTTTTCCTTAAGTTCCTGCAAAATAACACCAAGAAACCGCTTCACCCGTTCCAAAGGAAAAACTAACTAAAATCAAATAAAGAATGCCTAATCTATATGAAAAATGCATGCAAAAGTGTACAGAAAATATGATGTAAAATCACACTATCAGTTATTAAATGGAAAAATACCAAAAATAAATAAGTTATAAAATTAAAATTAACTTACGTGCACCAGAGACTCAAAACCGTGCTGGCCATCCACTCGTTATCTCTGCAGGTGTGCCCAAGATCTTCACTACAGAAGGAAAATATCCTCTCTTGATTTGGGGGTGCCACCCATCCATCGTGCTCCAATGGAAATTCAAAAATCTCAAAGGCATAATCCTCACCAAGTGAGAACAAACGAGTGACAGGTGACTACGACACCGACATCGACTTGGCCTTCAATTTAGAAAAAATAAAATAGATAAGTTGTTGATAATTAAAAAAAACACAAGTAATTATTTGACTAATTTGGACATTAATAATGAATACATACCTTTGTTACCATTTCGAGCTCACGACGTTTGAAGTCCAACTCAAGTTCACGCCTTTGCATTTCCAACTCAAGCTCACGGCGTTGGACTTCCAACTCCCGCTCCCTAGCTGTCAACTCATCGTCCTCCACATGTGCCCTACTATAACTCTCTTTTGTGCTCACATGTGAAGGGTTGGCATGTCCTGCAGTGTCCTGGGATGAACCGGCAGAGGAAAGCTCTCTAGCAAGCGCCTGCTTGAATTCTGGGTTGGATATGAAGCTTTTCATCAGATGCGTTGTAATAGCAGGGTTGGAGATGAGCTGCTGAGTCATGGATTCCAAAATTGATGCCTCATCGACGACCCGCTTTCGTGAAGCAGACTTGCCATAATGTTCTCTGATGGTCACGTTCCCAGAAACACTGATAACCCGATCAGGATGGTCTTTCTTGCCTAGAGCAGTCATCAAGACGTCCCGCCGTCCAGAAGGGACGAATGAGCCCTGGGAGCATTGTGCTTTAAGATCCATCCACAATGAAGAAATGAAAAAATGTGCAAGTGAAAAGTGTTAAAAATATCTATACAAATATCAATTGAAATGAAGTTAATTATTTACTTACAATCTTATCTGCCACTTCACGAGTGGCATCAACTTTAAAAGATCATGTCTTTGTCATGCGGCCGGCTAACCAGACATCCTCGCGGTCGATGTCCGACGGAGGACTTAATGGTGTGCCCTCAGGCACCTCTCCTCTTTCTATCCTAGCAGCGTGCTCTTCCTGCTTCACCCTCAGCCTATCCGCCATCATCTCCTCGATCCGAGTCTCGTACCCACCCTGAGACATGGTGTGGCGGTGGACGTTCTTCACCTGATTCTGCCTACCCTTCTCTGCCTTATTCTATTCAAACAAAAACACATAATTAAATACAGTTAAATGATCTATAAGAAGCATACAAAATTAACTTAATCAACCAACCTGAAATTCTTCATCCTGTCGACTCCTAGCAAACATATCCCAAGTATCCTTATCAATCCAGGGATAATCCGAGAACATCTTATCAAGCCGCTTCTTCCCAGATACATAGTACCTGGTAAGATCATGCTTGAACCCATTCCAGCGCTTTGATGCCATTTTCATATATTTCGTACAATGATCCTCGTTCTAAGACACCAAGCTACCTACACATTAAATACATAACAACTGGATGGATCATAACTCGGATAATTATCTAATAATGTAAATCAAAAGAATGTAAAGGTAAAATACCATGATAGCCTCCCAAATCTGATCCTTAACGTTCTGTGGAACGTCATTCCAATGGTTGTAGTTGATGCTAACGTGCTGCTTCGCTTGTAGAAACACCCACTTTTTAAATTCTTTAGCAAGAGGTCCCTGGGGCTTTATATTAGCATCAAAGCACACCTCAAACTTCTGTCCGCTTTGCCTAGCCTTCTCTAATTTCTTCAAAGTCGTGGCTCCTCAACCCCGTTTCCTCTGAGACTGATGTCAATATGGACAAAAAAATGACAAAATAGATGGTTGTAACATTATAAACTTACATTAAAAAGAAGGACTAAAGATAGTATATAACATGTAAACTTACACTAGAATCAAGCGTAGGCGCGATCGGGTCCTGCGTAGGCCCCACAGTGTCCTCCCGTGCATGTGGGCCATCCGAATGATCCATATGTATGCTTGTTCAGAAACAATATATATTTATTAAAATAGGTTATAACTAAAAATAAATACAAAAGTATAAATAAAAATAAATGTATACTAAGTTTAAACTACCTATATCAATATCCCTTCGTGATGATCATCACGAGTGGCATGTACATCGTCCACCTGTGTCTCCTCGATTATAGTAGGCATGTTTGTTGAAAAAGAAGGAGTCTCAGGAATATCAAGATTTGACTCTTGATTTTCATCACTACCATTATACATGATTTTTCCTTGGAGAACCACGGACAACCTTTTGTTAGAAGGATCAGTGATGTAACACTTGTTTTGCTTGGGAAACCATTATGAAAGGCTCATTTATATGACCGAACTTGTTGAGGTCTACCAATGTGAACCCCAATTCGTCGATTTGCATACCACCGTTACTATCAACCCACTTACATTTATAAACCGGCACCGTAAGCTTAGTGTAATCGAGCACCCAAATATCTTCAATATATCCAAAGTAAGGTGTCGGTGCTTTAACGGGTTTTGTGTCCTTTGTACTAGAGAAGTACATTGCTTCGGCCACGATCATAACCCCACTATTTTGCATGGTACTCTTGTTATCTTGTTCCTTTATATAAAAGGAAAAGTTATTGATGTCGTATCCGCTCCAACATATGACGTTGAAGCTAGGCCCACATGCTAGCCATCTTACGTCATCAGAAGCAGTACTACCATCCTTAAGCATTTCTTCCTTGAACCATGGTAAGAAAGTCTTGTTATGCTTGTTCAACAACCACCTTTCGCTCATTCGAGGGTTTTCTTGATTGACTTTTCTTTTATGTTCAAATAAGAAAGGTTGAACATAATCGATGTTGTTCAATACATACAAATGTGATTCAAGCACTTCCTCCCGACCCTTGATATTAATTCTTAAGCCATGTGTACCCTTACCTTGACATCTTATCTCATCATGCCGAGGCTTAGGAACCCCTATAAGATCCGTGTTATGAAGGTAGTCCGAACAAAACTCAATAGCTTCTTCTGCAACATACCTTTGAACATAGATGCTTCCGGACGATGAGGATTCTTCACGTACCCTTTCAAGATCTTCATGTAGCGCTCAACTGGGTACATCTATCTCAGAAAAACCAGCCCACGTAATCTAATCTCCCTCACCAAATGAACAATTAAGTGAACCATTATGTTGAAAAAGGAAGGAGGAAAATACATCTCCAATTGGCACAAGATTGTAGCAGCCTCAACTTCCAAGTCATCCAACATACGGGGGTCAACGACTTTGCTACATATAGAATTGAAGAATGAACACAACCGAGTAATGGCATGTCTCACATTTTTTGGAGCAATACCACGAATAGCAACGGGCAGAAGTTGTTGCATCAAGATGTGACAATCATGAGACTTTAAGCCAACCAATTTAAGATCACTAGAGACAAGCCTCTTCATATTTGAAGAGTAACCATGTGGAACTTTGATGCCCTGAAGACACCCGCAGAAACTTTGTCTCTTTTTTTTTTGGCAAAGTATGACATGCTGGCGGCAAATAAGTCCGCTTACCATCCTCAACAACTGGAGCTAACTGCTCTCGTATACCCATAGCAACGAGGTCGAGACGAGCATTCACACCATCCTTTGTCTTGCCCTGAATGTTGAGAAGCATCCCAATCACACTATCACACACATTTTTCTCCACATACATCACATCAATGCAGTGTCTGACATCAAGCTTGCGCCAGTATGGAAGATCAAAGAATATCGACCTCTTCTTCCATATGTTTTTATCAACAGCTTTACCTTTATTTTTGGACTTGCCGAATATAACATCGTTGCCCTTTACCCTCTGATAAACCTGCTCTCCAATTAAGGCCGTCGGAGCTTCTTCTGTCTCTTGGCATTCATTAAAAGCTTTTTTCATCTTACGATATGGGTGATCACGTCTAAGAAATCTCCGATGCCCAAGGTAAACCGTCTTCTTTCCATGATGCAACTGAGTGTAGCATGTGCCTTCTTCACATATAGGGCATGCTTTATGCCCCTTGACACTGCATCTTATGACAAGTTACCGTATGCTGGAAAGTCGTTGATGGTGCAAAATAACATGCCACGAAGCTTGAAAGTCTCATGATAATACCCATCAACTACATCAACACCTTCCACCCACAGCGTTTTCAAGTCTTCAATCAAGGGACTTAGATAAACATCTAAGTCATTTCCCTGTTGCTTTGGGCCCGAAATCATCATAGACAATATCATGTATTTGCGCTTCATGCACAACTAAGGGGGTAGGTTGTAAATTATCGACAGAACAGGCCATGAACTATGAATACTACTCATGTTACCATAAGGATTCATTCCCTCTGTAGCAAGTCCAAGCCTTAGGTTTCTTCGGCTCATCGGCGAAATCCGAAAACATAGTATCAATATTCTTCCATTGCATAGAATCAGCAGGATGACGAACCTTTCCATCACGTTTCCTCTCATCATTATGCCATCTAAGATTCTTCGCATCTTTCACATTGGCAAACAATCGCTTGAACTTTGGAATTATTGGAAGATACCACAACACCTTCGCAGGAGGTCCCTTTTTTCTCACATCATCCAAGATCATCATCATCATCACCACCCTTCACTTTGTATCGTGATAACCCACATTTGGGGCAATCGTGATTGTCTTCATGAACACCGGTGTACGATATGCAATCATTGGGGCATGCGTGTATCTTCTTATACTCCATAACCATCGGACACAATACCTTCTTGGCCTCATAGTTACGGTCAGGCAATGTGTTGTCCTCCGAAAGCAAGTCTTTCAACACTTCAAGCAATTCCGTGAAGCTTTTATCGGTCCAACCATTTCCCGCCTTCACACAAACCAATTTTAGCACCACCGACAACCGTGTATGAGTAGTACACCCTGGATATAAAGGCTTATCTGCATCACCGCACAACGTATCATACACATGAGCTCGATGAAAAGATTCTTGTCCAATATCACGGATCATGTCCTCTACTCGATCATCCTCCATATCTACGTCAACGACCTCACTTTGGGAGGCACTTGCCGTACTACTCAACAACACATCACCATGCCATATCCATCTTGTATAACTCAAGCAAATCCCTTCACAAATCAAATGAATACGTATATCCTTCACCATACATTATCCACCTCATAATTGTGATTAATTGTCTCATTAATGGGCTCATTACTTTCCTTGAAAAATTCTCCCTCCTCCATCTCCGGTGAGATCTCCGACCCTTCGATGTCATACTCTGAATCAGACCCATCTTCAGATTAAGCAAATTGGTGCTTCCAAATAATAATGAAGGAACTGGAGCGATCGAGTATTCTTATTAATTCTATAAGACTACACAGCTTGGAATGTATTCTATTAAATATCAACCCAGTATTATATGTGCATGTCTTCAGCGGAGATATTTATGAATTGGAGTGGATAATATGAAAAAAACCTCAAATGCCACTTCTGCCCAGCTTAGAAATCTTTTAGTTGGTTGATGGGTTTGTATGCTAAGAGAAGAGGGAGGCTAACAGCTAACAGCTAACCTAAATTATCTGACTGGATTAACCATAAATTTCATTAATTTCATATTAGCCTCCAGAGAGATAATTTAAGCAACTTGTAAAACCTAATATTACTACTAGATCCATGAATACAAATCTCCAAAGACACAGGGTGAGAGATAAAAAGTATAAAAACCTTTGTAGAGATGGTTAAGTTCTAACTTAAATACTATTAAGGTCAAATGAAGTGAAAGTCCTAAGAAAATGATGCATCACAGTGATAAGATAGAGCTTTTACTGTTTATGAAGAAGAGATCTTGGCCAATTTGATTATGTACCTGATATATACTGTTAGCCTGATGCTTTTCCTTCTATTCTTCAGAATCTTTTTGTTAATTTGGAAAAGCAAAATTGCAGCTGCCTTAAACAAAAAGAGAGAATTATAAAGTCACATCAAATCCAAGACAGAGCTTCAAGTTTAACCTATGTTATAGCAGGTGATAATAAAATGACCAAAACAAGAGAGTTTAAGCAAGCCTTGATTAGAAAGGAAATATGGAAAAGATTACATCATACCTCATTGCCTCCAAATTATTGAGTCTTCCTACTTCACCACCACTAGCAGTAACATGGTCCCTCTCTTCTGCATCAGTCCATCCATCAATCAGAACAAAATCAACAACTGTAGTTGTTGATATTGCTGAGAAAATGTAGAGAAGAAAGAAAGCATACACTTCAATTCTCATTTACTTCTAAAACTGTTACTTGAATTATACTTCCATATAAAAATGAAAAGAAAACCTACACTACAGCAAATGATATTTAATATCCATGACTCTAATTTTAAAAGAAAAACTTGATGGACTAAAATTAATTTGTTGCCCTAGACTTGTTAGAATTACCCAAGTTTGTTTCAGAAATTATATGTCAGATTTTGGAGGGCTTAACAGAAAATCTCCTGTTCCTTCCCTCACTGTAAATAATTCTCCACGACAGCAGGTCCACTCTTCCATTTTGTTATTTTCCATCGTCCCAACATACTAATATAAATTTTACAAGAACCAAGACAGAATAAATCAACTTTTTGGGAATTCTGAAAAATAAAAATCAATGAAGCTCTTTGCTAAGTTTTGCCCCCACAAGAACCAGACTGTGAGTATGCAAATTGCAAATTTCATTAGAGACTGTCCATCTGCTCCAAGTCAAAACTAAAGCAATCAGTCGACACCCCAATGAATTGAAACAAGGACTTGTGATCAACTTCGTGCTCATATTCACTTACTTCTCTGAAAATTTCTGTTGCATTTCCATCAGAAGACAAAATGTATAAATGATCAAGCAAGTATCAAATATTAATACATTGTCAATATGTTATATCATTATTCTAAATAAACTATATTTTCTGTTAACCAAACTTTGAATTTTCCCTATATAATAATTATTACCACATTATCCTGCACATGCCAAGTGTGTGTGCATGGTACTAGATTACTAGCTTGCTAGCTAGAATTCTGCTTATAATAATATAAGGACCAAAAAACATTTTAAAAAATAACTTAGTTATGGATTGACTTCTCTGAAAGCTATTAAAACAAGTTTCGAGGCTGACATAATAGAGCATTCCATTAGAAGACAAATTGATCACATTACTAATTAATAAATATATGATCCTTTGCAGAGATTTAACTACTGGAGAATAATATAGAAAGTATTTGAAGATTAGATAAATTGTAATTGTAATTGTAATTTAACCTTGATTGCTATTTTTTAGTAAATACTGGGAATCTGGAATCCTAGAAATAAATCAGGTCCTAGCTAGTAAACATGCAACCAGAGTTCTGAATTTGTATTTGTACTACAATACAATATTATAGTCCATCAGATAAGTGTGAGAATCTCATAGCTTAAAAACTACTACATTGAGCTTTCATACTTATTCAACGTGAGACTCGTAATATTGTCACCCACTTTAAGGTCGATGCCTTCAGCTGATGATAGCCCTTTCTCCTTTGAGAGTAAAGATGGATGAAGTTTGTTCTTGAGGAGGTTTTTAATTTATACCGAGTCTGAAAGTGAAGCTCTTATTTTTGTTACTGAATGCATGTCATTTTGGGGTGGTGCAGAAGTTGTGCTTGCAGACTTAAATGATTTACATTTAGCTTAATTCAGTTGTAGTTTTATTGGTTCCAATATATATTTGGTGTTAGGGGTTTTTATGTTGATTGGATTATATTGGTCTTATTCAACCTTGATACTTGGATTACTTGGATGAAGATCTTTGTATATCTGATTTTGTTTCTACTTAAGGACGGTATCATCTCTACATAGGTTTCATTGTAGGTCTCTCTGTAAATGGGTTGGAGCACCCGTTGTGCTCGTTATCAAATATAGTTTTGCTTATAAAAAAAAACTCATTTATCAGTATTTGGTATTACATCTTTGGCCAGCCTATAAATAGGTCTTTTTCATAGACCAACTCTCAACAAAAACACCACAACAATTGTTACAAAAAAAAAAAAAAACTATCTCATCATGTTGAAGAAACTCATAGCTTAAGTATCACATTAAGCATCTATGTATCCTTAAATTTTCTACTCATGTGACTATATAATATATGGAAGCGTCTATGGTGCACCACCCTCCAAAGTAGAGCAGTGGTGCACCACCCATCACTATGTCCATCAATAGAGTTGTCAGTGTGTGCAAAAATGAGCGTGTCACTTTGAATTTTCAAACTTTTATGTAGTAAAGTAAAGATGGTGGTGTATCATTATGGTGGGTGGTGCACATGGTGGGGTGCACCATGGACTTGACCATAATATATATATACAACAACAAAAATTATGAACAAAAGAAAGAATGGGTATGTCCGTATGTGTAAAGAATCAAATAAGAAACCAATGAAGAAGATCTTAGATTAGTTTGCTGGCGAATTCATCTACCTCAGTTCCTTCCTTGTATACGATAGGAAGCAGATTTTGAGGCAAGTTCTCTCAGCTGCGATACGCTTCTTCCCAATTGCAAAGCCATCTTCATTTCAAATAACTCCCCATTTTCTCTTTTCTCCAAGTCTTCCTCTTCAAGTGTGGCTCCAATTATCTCTTCCGATCCAATAGCTGAAAAAATCCGCCAGAGTTTCTGTACAGTTCAAACACCATGCCAACTTGTCCTCCATGCTCAAATGCATTAACCACGGCACCCAACGCCCCAGCAAGGACAGGAACTAGAGCTGCCAATGATCCATCTCCAACAAAGACAGACCCTACTGCTGCAATTCCAGTAAGCAAAGGTCCTGAAATAGCTAAACACTTGTTAATCTTCAATGCCGAGTTCCCTAACCTCTCATATTCCTCCATGTCTTTTCTCTTTACCACTTCAATAACCTCTCTCATTTCCCTTTCCAACCCCTCATTCCACTTCCACCCATTATTGTTCTTAATCTCAATATTCTTGTCATGCAAATTGTCTTTGTAATTCAATCTACTTTTTCTTTGAGCATAATTAGGCCACCACCTAGCTGGATCAAACTTGGTTGGGAACTTATCAAGCATTGCTCCAAGCAAGGGAAGTGGGTAAGCTTTGTCAAGCGCCAAAACCTTCTCTTGCATCCCTCACATCACCTTCACTGGGATTATCAAATGTGATTATGGTTTGGATTTGGGATTGAAGCTGCTTAAACAGTCTTGTAGCATTCCTTTGTTCCTCTGCAAGTTGTGACGGTTGGATTTTGTTCATCACAAGGAGCATGCTAGTGGCAGCAGAAAATAAAAGCGTGGATGATAGTTTTAGAGCCAAAAGTGGTGCACCCTCATAACTTCCAGCGCTTGCAAAACCAGCTATAATTGAGGCTGTGAGGGTTATCATATTGATAGAGTTTAAAAGGAGGGTGTTCCAATGTCACGTTGCTCTCCAATATTATTATGCATGTCAATTCTGTCAGCTACAGCTTCTAAGACTGTATAGAGTTGAATAGTGGTCTTAGAATCATGTAATATTTTGATGGTATCATCATTCTTTTGTTATGCGGAAAAAAAAAAAAACCAGATATCACAATCTTTAATGGAAACAAATATTTTTTTTCTTTTATTTATACAAATAAATAGGCACAACAAAAATATTGTTACACAGGATAATATCAATGATAGAAAATAAATAGTAATAACACCACAATTTTTAACGTGGAAAACTCCTCAGCGTAGGGATAAAAACCACGGGACCAAGTCCAAGAAAAAATTTCACTATAAATAATAATTGGTACACCAAGTCTTCCTAGAAATATCAGGGAACACCAAATCAACAATACTTCACTTAAAAGGTGGCTATCACCAAGCAACAAGAGAGAAACCTCACGAAAATGGGTATAACAACCCAGCTCAAAGAGAAGGCAAACCAACAATATAATGATATCAAAACATTGCTCTCAACATCAGGAACAACATACTAAAATTTCATCAAGAACGGAAGTAGTTTACTCATCTGATGAAGAGCACAAAGTCCATGTTTTTCTTCTTCTCTTCTTCTGGCGCTCTCTCTGTCTTTCGTATGCCTCTGACACAGCAACAATTGTGTTGCTTAACTTAGGGCCGGATTCAAATCCCTTTCAAAAGCCACACAGGCTTGGGCCCAACAAATCCCCCCCTCTTTTTTCTTTTAACTTTTACCTTATTTCCTTTTAACTTTTTACTTAGTGGATCCCACTTAGGAGGGAACCCACCCAAAAAATCTCCCCCTTCCCGACTTAAGTGGGAAGATACTGCTCAACCAAGCATGCCTTCTTTCTGCAGCAAATCAACTTTGTCATAGGCAAGGTCTTTGTCATCATATCCGAACCATTTTCATCAGTACGGATCTTTTCAAGTGAAAATGCCTTCATCTCTAGCGCATCTCGTATCCAATGATACCGTACCTCAATGTGCTTTGATCTGGAATAAAAAGTTGGATTCTTACTGAGATGGATAGCACTCTGATTGTCACAAAATTACACAAACTGCTCTTGCTTGAGGCCCAACTCTTGGAGGAATTTCTGCATCCACAAAAGTTCTTTAGAAGCTTCAGTAATGGCAATATACTCAGCCTTAGTGGTAGTCAAAGCAACACATTTTTGTAATCTTGATTGCCAAGACACCGCTCCCCCTGCAAAAGTCATCAAATATCCAGAAGTAGATTTTCTAGAATCAACATCACCAGCCATATCTGAATTTGTGTAGCCGTCTAACACAGGTTGACCACCCCCAAAGAATAAACATACTCTAGAAGTGCCTCTGAGATACCTGAAGATCCACTTCACTGCTTTCCAGTGGTCTCTACCCGGATTAGAGATAAAACGACTAACAACTCCAACAGCATGGGCAATATCCAGCCTTGTGCATACCATAGCATACATCAAACTACCAACCACGGATGCATAAGGAACCTTCTTCATCTCTTCTTTGTCTTTCTCACTTGTAGGGCATTGTTGAGAGCTCAACTTGAAATGACTTGCAAGTGGGGTACTAACAGGTTTGGAATTGCTCATGTTAAACCTCTCTAATACCTTCTCAATATACTTATGTTGAGATAACCACAATTTACCATTCTTCCTGTCACGAGTAATTCTCATGCCAAGGATTTGCTTTGCAGGACCCAAGTCCTTCATGGTAAAGGACTTGCTCAAATCATTTTTCAGACAATCAATCTTCTTAGTGTCATGACCAACAATCAACATGTCATCTACATATAACAAGAGGATAATAAAATCACCATCAGGGAATTTCTTCACAAACACACAATGATCAGAAGTAGTTTTGCTATAACCATGTTTCTCCAAGAAAGAATCAAACTTCTTGTACCATTGCCTTGGTGCTTGCTTGAGTCCATACAAACTTTTCTTCAACTTGCACATAAGCTGCTCTTTTCCTTTGACCTTGAAGCCTTCAGGTTGCTCCATATAAATTTCCTCCTCCAAATCACCATGAAGGAATGCAGTCTTCACATCCAGTTGTTCAACCTCTAGGTTCAAGCTAGCTGCTAATCTAAGCACAACTCGAATAGAGGACATCTTCACCACAGGTGAGAAAATTTCTTCAAAGTCAATACATTTCCTCTGATTGAAGCATTTCACAACCAATCTTACTTTTTACCTTGGTTGGGAGCTATTCTCTTCTGATTTCAACTTGAACACCCACTTGTTCTTGAGTGATTTCCTACCCTTAGGCAACTTCACCAATTCAAATGTGTGAATCTCATGCAAGGAATTCATTTCTTATTGCATGGCCTTCAACCACTCTTCCTTGTGCACATTTACAATAGCCTCTCCATAGCTTTCTGGCTCTCCACCATCAGTGATCATCACATACTCATGTAGAGTGTATCTTTGGGAAGCATGACGCTCTCTAGTAGATCTTCTCAACTGAGGCTCAACTGGTGGCTCAAATGGAACCTCTTCAACTGGTTCATCATGGTGAGGTGTAGGGTCATCGTATGCATTCCCATCATCTACATGTATATCTCCCCCATCAACAAAAGTTCCAGTAGGAGGTTTAGGCACAACATCAGTATAACTTCGGCAACCGGTTTCGTTTCTCGACTTTCTCAAAATCTTCAATGGTTTGGTCTTCAAGAAATATCACATCCCGGCTTCGATAATTTTTGTCACTGGATCCCGAGTCTATAATCAAACTCTTCATGACCATAAGCCAAGAAGACACACTGTTTGGATTTTCCATCAAGCTTGGACCTCTCATCTCTTGGAATGTGAACAAAAGTCCTGCAACCAAACACTCTCAGATGACTATAAGAGACATCTTTCCCTGTCCATACTCTGTTTGGAACATCACCATCTAGTGGCACAGAAGGAGAATGGTTGATCAAATCCACTGCAGTTCTCATTGCTTCACCCCAAAAGGATTTGGGTAATTTTGAATGAGAGAGCATACACCTGATTCTGTCATTAATGGTACGGTTCATTCTCTCTGCAGCTCCATTATGTTGAGGCGTCTTTGGAATTGTCTTCTCAAGCCTGATTCCATGTTCTTTGCAATATTCTTCAAACGGACCCCTATATTCACCACCATTATCTGCTCGGACACATTTCAACTTGCTTCCTTTTTCTCTTTCAACACTTTCATGAAAGTGCTTGAAGACATCACGTACCTAGTCTTTAGATTTCAAAGCAAAAGGCCACACTTTTCTAGAGTAATAATTAATAAAAGTAACAATATACGAAGCACCACCAAGAGAGTTACAATCCATAGTGCAAACATCAGTATGAACTAAATCAAGAACATTTGGCCTCCTATAAGGACCAGGACTACGAAATGAAATTCTATGTTGTTTTCCAACAAAACAATGAGAGCAAGTATTTAAAGGTGTACCTTTCATAGGAAGAGAATTTTTCCTGGCAAGGATGTTGAGTCCTTTCTCACTGAAGTGACCAAGGCGCATATACCACAAATCAGAAGAAGCATCTCAACTGCATTCACTTCCTCCTTGCTTGACTTTCCAGGCATCCTGTAGAGAGTAGTGAAACTTTCTTCTTTTGCTACCACTAGTGACCCTTTGGTGAGCTTGCATATGCTACCACCAAAGTAAGTATGATAACCCTCAATGTCCATGGCTTTAACAGAAATCAAGATCAGACGGATATCTAGAACATGCCTGACATTCTTCAATTGCATCTTGCACCCAATGCTAGTTTCAATCCAAACATCTCCCATAGCAACAATTTTACATACCCCTTCATTTCCCATTTTAACTGTGCCAAAATCACCAGCAGTATAAGATAAGAAGAAATCACGCCTATGAGTGACATGGTATGAGGCTCCAGAATCAACAATCCAACTGGAATCATGGCATGTTAGATTTATAGAATTATCATCACAGGCAATGTAAACATCACTATCAGATGCAAATCGCATTGTGTCTTTATCATTTTTCTTCTCTTTGTCTTCATCTCTTTCTCTTGACTTCTCTCTCTTTAGGAACTTGCATTTTCTTTTAATGTGTCCCACCCTGCCACAATGATAACATGTCACTTCTTTTCTAGTCCTGGACTTGCTTCTTGACTTGCTACGATTGTCAGATTTTTCATGCTTATGGAAATGTCTGGTTTGGCTTCTCCCTCGTAACTCTACAACTAGTGCTTCTGACTAAGTAGAGGTAACAGTCAAACCACGTTCCTTTCTTCTAGCTTCTTCATTCAACATGCTCTCTTTTACCATTGACATTGTCAACTTCCCATTAGGAGCTGAATTAGTCAATGTCACAACCAGAAGTTCCTAAGTGTCAGGCAAGGAACTAAGCAACAACAAGGCATGCAACTCATCATCTAATTTAATATCTCCCGTCAATCGATTTACGATGATTCGGAAAAATACTCATATGCTCGCCATTGATGTTAAGTCTCTAAAATGTTTGATATGCATTTCCCTAAGTTTTGATGGAAACTAAACATTGGTTAATGATTTAATTAACCTTCATATTGGTTGCTAACCTATCTATTGAGTGTGCAGATTACGAAATAGAATCATCCGTCCAACACTGTTTAAAAATTGAAGCTCTCGTCCATCGCAAATGTTTGAAGCGCACGTCCAAAACACAAGAGAAAGAAACCCGCGTCCACTAAAAATATCAGTATGCCGCGTCCAATAAAAATATCAGAAGGTCGTATCCACTAAAAGTATCAGAAGGACGCGTCCACTAAAAGTATCAGAAGGCCGCGTCCACTAAAAGTATCAGAAGGCCGCATCCACTAAAAACAACAGAAGGCTGTGTCTACTTAAAGTATCAGAATAGCACGTCCATCAAAGTATCAGAAAAGCCCGTCTAGTGAGGTATCAAAATTATCCATCCAATGACGTGGCACTTGGAGCTCGTCCATCAAAGTATCAGAAAAGCCCGTCCAGTGAGGTATCAGAATTATCCGTCCAATGACGTGGCACTTGGAGCTCGTCCATTAAAGTATCAGAATAACGCATCCGTTAAAGTATCAGAACAGCACGTCCATTAAGGTCAAATTGTATCCATCCAATGACGTGGCAAGAGACTCTCGTCCACTAGAGTAACTAAGACTCTCGTCCACCAGAGTAACTGAGACTCTCGTCTACTAGAGTAACTGAGACTCTCTTCCACTAGAGTAACTGAGACTCTCGTCCACCATACTAACTGAGGCTCTCGTCCAGTAAAGTAACAGAGGCTCTCGTCCACTAAAGGTGACAGAAGCTCTCGTCCACTAGAGTAACAGAAGTGCTCGTCCACTAAAGGTGATAGAAACGCTTGTCCACTAGTCTTTGGACTTGCTGAGTCCTTAATATGGAGCTCGTCTACTAGCCCGAATGAAAACTCAAATGACTAGATAGACGTGATTATTTTCAAGATGGAAGCACTTATCTTATGAACGCAAATTCTCTAAGGATTGTCAGAATCTTAGTTCAAGAATCAGAAAGAGACTTGAAGCCTTCTCTCCTACTCGGTTTCACGATTATCAAGAAAAGTCAGAAGCTACTCTCTCAAGAAACATTGGATAATCAGAACCAAAGACCAGTTAAAGAATGCTTCCAGCGTGCTTTATTCCCTAGTACCTCTGGTCCTTACACAAAAAGGGAAGTGTACTCAGTAAAGTACAAAAAACTCTCTGCACAACTTTGATATGGCTGTAGCACGATGAATAAAGCCATGATCCTTCATGTTAGAGTACAACCAACGACTCTATTGCATTAATGGCTGCCCAGAACGACTCTATTGCATTAATGACTACTCAGAACGACTATATTGCAATTAATGAAGTTCTGCTTGAAGCCAACATCTGAGGGGATGTCTCTAACGGATCCTAAATGCTTGAAGACCATAAATACATAAGCCATTGAAGATGAAGAAAAAAGAGAGCATACATATTGCATTAAAACGCCATTACTCTGAGCATTTATTTCTTCATTCTTTTATTCTTTATTCTTCAATCATTTTGAAGTTATTACGCAGACTTTCCTGAGCCTTACAATTAAACCACTCTCTGAGTGTTAGTGAAAGATCTGCCTATGAGAAATTGTATTTATTACAAACCCAATCTCTCAAACAAACGAGAGTGAGCCTGAAGAGGCTAGGTGTGCAAATAATACTTGTCTTGAGCCTGAAGAGGCTAGGTGTGCAAATAATACTTGAGTCTGTAACCTTATCAGTTATAGTGGATAAATCTTGGTGCTGCCAAGGACTGGACGTAACTCTTTGATTTGAAGAGTGAACCAGGATAAATCACCGTGTCAATCTCTCTTCCCTCAAGCTCTTTAATTGCTTTAGTTTTTCTTGCATCTATCAAGTGGTGTGTGTGCAATAGTCACCCGTCCATCCTGTATTCTTCCACTCCTCCAAAGCTATCTTTCTGTTTGCGAAAAGATTTCAGCTTTGCTTAAATTCTGATAAACACAATTCAACCCCTCTTCTCGTGTTTATAGTTGTCTATTTCAGTTGGTATTAGAGCTCAGCCTCTGGGTTGAGCATCTAATAGTGTTGAGGTAAACGGTCTTGAAGAATAGACATGACGACTGGAGCTAGTTCAAGTGGAAGTCATCAGACTGAAGGAGCTTCCCTAACCAGACCTCCTTACTTCAATGGAGAAAACTACAACTACTGGAAGGATAGATTTCAATGGTTCATTCTATCCACAAACTCTGATCTTTGGGATGTCATCACAGATGGTCCATTCATTCCCAAGAATGATGATAACACTGACAAACCAAAAGCTCAGTGGACTACTGCAGAAAAATCAAAATGGGAGCTGAACCACAAAGCCAGATACAACATCATTTGCGCTCTCAGTCCGGAGGAGTTTGAGAAGGTATGTGCCTGTGACTCTGCAAAAGAAATATGGGACACCTTAGCTGTCACACATGAAGGAACAACAAAAGTCAAAGAGTCAAAGATTGCCATACTTGTTAGAAAGTATGAACTGTTCATCATGGAGGAAGGAGAATCTGTTGCTCAGATGATAGGAAGATTTCAAACTATCATCAACAGTTTAAAATCTCTTGGCAAAGTCTATACCAATGCTGAGAAGGTTGGTAAGATTCTGAGAAGTCTACCTAAACAGTGGAGACCTTTGGTCACTGCTATCTCCCAAGCCAAGGATCTCACTACCTTGACTATGGATGAACTTCTTGGAACACTCACTGTTCATGAGCAAGAACTTGGAGATGAAGCTGCACCAAAGAAGGGCAAGTCAATTGCTCTGAAAGCTGATCAAAAGTCAGCAAAAGGTTCCTAGGCTCAAGGCGGATGAGTCATCCAATGATGCGACCTATCGCACTCGGCGATTACGAGAGTGATGAAGAGTTGTCTCTCCGACCAGGGAAGATAAAGCTTCTCCTACGAGAAAAGAAGTTCAGGAGGGATAGGCCATTCAGAAGGTCCAACAAGGACAAGAACTTCAAATAATCCACCTCAACAGACAAAAGTCAAATTGTTTGCTATGAGTGCAAAAAGCCCGGTCACTTCAAGGCTGAATGTCCCCAACTCAAGAAGGCCCCTTTTAAGAAATTTTCAAGAAGAAGAAGAAAGGAATGATGGCTACTTGGGAGGACCTGGAGTCAACATCTTCTGATGAAGAAACTGAGGAAGAAGCCAATCTCTGTTTGATGGCCAACACTAAATCAGACTCTGATGATGAGGTACATCCTGACTATGAGGAATTACTTGATGCTTATGAGGAGTTGTGGGAGGAATCCAACTGCTTATCTAAAGCCTTCAAATCCCTCAAGAGAGAGTATGTAAAGCTCACCAGTGAGCATAAACAGAAATCTCAAGAGTGCGAGAAGCTGGTTAAAGAGAATGAAGGAGTCAAGACTGAAAAGTCTAATGAAGCTAAGATCTCAAGTGAAACATCACCATCTGAAGAAGTTCGAAAACCTCAACGGAAAGTGGAAGAGCTCACTTCTGATCTTGCCAAATTTGTTAATGGTAGAGACAATCTGACTAAGCTACTTGGCATTCAGAAGCACTCTCTTAATAAAGAAGGTATTGGATATGTCCATCAGACACATCATAAAGTATCAACTAAAGTTCCTACAAGATTCATTAAGTCAACTGTAACTAAATCAACACCTATTTGTAACTTCATGGAAAAATCGGGGCATGTTATGTCTAAGTGTATCCATAAGAAGAGAAGGAAGTCTTTACAGACTCCTAGAACTAACAGAAAAGGACCCAGAAAAATATGGGTACCTAAAGATCAAATAATTTTTGTTGCAGATGTCCTCAACAGGACAAAGAAAACACCACTGCTGGTACCTGGACAGTGGCTGCTTGCGTCATATGACAGGAGAAAGGTCTATGTTCCTAGACCTCCAACTTAAGAAAGGAGGACACGTTGCCTTCGGAGGAAATCAGAAAGGGAAAGTTATAGGTATTGGTACTATTGGTGGTAAACCCCCCTCTTCCCTCTATATCTAATGTTCTTATGGTTAAAGGATTAAGACACAATTTGCTTACCATAAGTCAATTATGTGATAGTGGCCTTGATGTTTCCTTTACCAAGGATGTATGCATAGTTAAAGACTGTAGTGGCAAAACCTTCTTTTCAGCTAAAAGGCAACAAAATCTTTATAAGATTGAATTGTCTGATCTCTCAGATCAAAGTGTAACCTGTCTGATGTCTAAAGAGGATGAGAGATGGTTATGGCATAAGAAACTAGGACATGCTAGTATGAAACTAATTTATGAATTAAAAAGGAATAATCTCGTGAGAGGATTGCCCGATATTAGCTTTAAGAAAGATGTCTTGTGTGATACATGTCAGAGAGGTAAATGATAAAATCAAGTTTCAAATCTAAAAACCAAGTATCAACCTCTAGACCTCTTCAGTTGTTACACATGGATCTGTTTGGACCAATTATTGTTGCCAGCCTGGCTGGAAGAAAATATGGATTTGTCATAGTTGATGACTATTCTAGATACACATGGGTACTCTTCCAAACACACAAGGATGAGTCTTTTAAGGCTTTCTCATTATTCTGCAAAAGAGTACAAAATGAGCAGGGTTTCTGTATTTCTACCCTTAGAAGTGATCATGGGGAGAATTTGAAAATGAGCGATTTAGACAGGTTCCGTGAGGAGAATGGAATCTCTCACAATTTCTCCGCACCTAAAACTCCACAAAAAATGGAGTGGTTGAGAGAAAGAACAGATCTCTACAAGATATGGCTAGATCTATGCTCAATGAAAATAATCTCCCTAAGTACTCTCGGCGTGCCGTAAACACTTGCTTGTTATGTACAAAACAGAATACTTATTAGGCCTTTTCTCAAAAGGACTCCTTATGAATTGTGGAAAGGAAAAAGCCCCAACATATCTTATTTTCATGCTTTTGGATGTGAATGTTTTATTCTGAATACCAAAGATAATCTTGGAAAGTTTGATTCTAAGGTAGATAAAGGTATTTCGTAGGGTTATTCTGAAAAATCCAAGGCTTTTAGAGTTTACAATTCAAGAACTTGTATTATTGAAGAATCTGTTCATGTTAAATTCAATGATGGTTTAAAGATCGATAAAGAACTATCGGATCTAGAAGATGATCTTGCAGGTCTTGATATAAACAAGCCGTAAAAAGTCAACAACCAGATCTAACCAAAAGCAGAACCCGTGCTCGAGGTCGAAAGACAAGTGGAACAGACAGGTCAATGACAAGTCAAGATCTTCATGATGATCTCAAAAGGGATTGGAAGTTCAACACTCATCATCCCAAGGATCTTATTATTGGAAATCCTTCTGAAGGAGTAAGAACCAGATCCACATTAAGAGAATCAAGCAATGTGGCCTTTATTTCAGATTTGGAGCCTAAATGCATTGAAGAAGCTCTTGAGGATGAAAGCTGGATTCTTGCTATGCAAGAAGAACTTAACCAGTTCACCAGAAATGATGTCTGGACTATTGTCTCTAAGCCTAAAAACAAGTCAGTTATTGGAACAAGATGGGTCTTCAGAAACAAATTGGATGAAGATGGTAAAGTTGTCAGAAATAAGGCAAGGTTAGTAGCTCAAGGCTATAACCAATAAGAAGGTATTGATTATACTGAAACCTTTGCACCTGTAGCTAGAATAGAAGCCATACGCATTTTAATGTCATATGCTGCACAACACAAAATTACCCTATTTCAAATGGATGTAAAAAGTGTTTTTATAAATAGTATAATTGAAGAAGAAGTGTATGTTAAACAACCCCCTGGTTTTGAGGATACTGATAAATCACATTTTCAAACTTAAAAAGGCATTATATGGTTTGAAACAAGCACCTAGAGCATGGTATGATAGACTCAGTTCTTTTCTCATGCATAATGGTTTTACTAGAGGACAAGTAGACACTACTCTGTTCAAAAAATGCTCTAAAGAGAACTTTATTATAGTTCAAATATATGTTGATGATATTATTTTTGGAGCAACTAATGAAAAGCTGTGCAAGGAATTTTCAAATCTAATGCAAGTTGAATTTGAGATGAGCATGATGGGAGAATTGAAGTTCTTCCTTGGATTACAAATCAAGCAGACAAGTGATGGAATTTACATTCGTCAACAAAAATATACCAAGGAGATACTCAAGAAATACAAAATGGAAAATGCAAAGCTCATGAAAACCTCTATGCAACCCAATGCAAAACTAAGCAAAGATGATGAAGGTAAAAAGGTAGATCAAACTGTCTACAGAGGTATGATTGGCTCTCTCCTGTACTTAACTTCAAGCAGACCTGACATTCAATTTAGTGTCTGTATGTGTGCTAGATTCCAATCTGATCATAGAGAATCTCATCTTAAGGCTGTAAAAAGAATATTTAGATATTTGCTTGGAACTACTAATCTTGGTTTGCTGTATTTAAGATCAAAAGAATACAGATTAGTGGGATATTGTGATGCTAACTTTGCTGGAGACAGAATAGAAAGAAAAAGCACCAATGGAGGTTGTCACTTCATTAGAGCAAGTTTAGTCTCATGGTCAAGCAAGAGGCAGACAACCATTGCCTTGTCTACTGGGCCAGGTAATACATCTCTGCTGCTAGTTGTTGCTCTCAACTCTTATGGGTAAAACATCAACTTGAGGATTACTCTATTTATGAACATAACATATCTGTATGGTGTGATAATTCCAGTGCTATATGCTTAACTAAAAATCCAATTCAGCATTCTAAGGCTAAGCATATTGAAATCAAACATCATTTCATTAGGGATTATGTTCAGAAAGGCATCTTTGATATTAAGTTTGTTAAAACTGAAAATCAATGGGCTGATATTTTCACTAAACCCCTGATGAGTGTGATTTCACCTCATTTTCCATGTACATTTCTGCATGCATTTGCATATAGTTTAGGCATTTTTAGTTTGTTTTTATTAGATTTTCCCTTGGAACGGGTGAAGGTGGTTTCTGTGTGTTGTTTTGCAGAAATTGAAGGAAAACTGTGCATATTTGGCTATAATGAAGCTTGGATGATTTTGGAGCTTAAAAAGAGAAGAATATGAGCCAAACAGAGCCCATCACGGCCGTGATCAAGCAGAGAAGGAGGCAAAAGTCAAAGACTGTCACGGCCTGGCCGTGACAGACATCACGGCCGTGATCAACCAGAAAATGAGGGCTCGCGTCGCGAACACTTCTCTCGCCTCGCGAGAGTCAAAAACTGGAAGACACGCCTTGGATAGAAAGCGTCACGGCCTGGCCGTGATGGACATCACGGCCGTGACGCGCGACGGGTCTATAAATAACAGCACAGCAGATAGAAAAAGGTGACTTTTTGCAGAGGCTTGGAAACCCTAAAGAGGGTTGATGGCTGGGGGAAGGCTGGGACCTTAAAGATGACATCTCTCTGCTCTTGGATTGGAAGGAGATTGAAGGATTCGTCATGAAGTTTTCTTCCTCTCTTCTCTCTTTCTCTTTTGTAGAATTTATCATGTATAGCTAATTCCCCCATTGTTGGGTTTAGATGTAGCTTTTCTAAACTTGTTTGTATTTGATTTGGTTTTAATGCAAGTCTCTATTTCTTTATGAGTATGTGATTCTGTGCTTAATGCTTTCCTTGGATTAGCTACCCATAGGAATGATATGTTGCTTTGATAGATGACTGGAAGGTTGGTGTTAAGGCATGCTCATGAATCATATGCCAAGTAGTTCAAGAATCTAGACATAGGTGTTGGATGCTTGCAATCTTATAAGTCTTGACTTAATGCAAAATCTCAGGTTATTCCACCTAAGACATTAGGGCTTAATTTGGGGTTTTAGGCTCAATGCACCTAAGACATTAGGCTTGAGTATTTTAGAAAAGGCTTGATTGGCATAATTGAATTAGGACTTGTGTTGTTAGCCATTTCATTGCAATCAAGGGAGGATTAGTGTAGTCTGAACCTGACAATTCTATCCATTTGTAAATTCTGCACTCCAAGTGTCTGATAAAAGTCCAAAAAGACAAAAAATATTGTATTGCTTTATTTTCTGTTTTAATCTCTCACACTTTAGTTTAGTCTAGATAGTTGTTAAGTTTGTGAATTGGTAATTGACAACCAATCCATGTGGATACGATAACCGGTCTTACCACCGTATTACTTGATTGCGACGAGGTGCACTTGCCTTTATATCTTAAAAATCACGCATCAAGTTTTTGGCGCCATTCATGGGGGATTGGCTTTGCCAATATCAGTAGTAACAAATGAGACAACTAGTTTAGACATTTTTATTTTATTTTTTGTATATATTTGATATCCTTTTCTTTAGTTAGTTTTGTATATATTTGTTTTTGTGTTTCTTTGATCTTGGGCTTAATTGTCTGTGAGGTGAAAAACTGATTAGACAGGATCATGGACTACAATTGCTATCAACCATCTGATGCAGAAATTGAGATATCCGAGCTGCAGCTGCGGGTAGATATGCTGCAGTTGGCCATAAACATCCAACAAGTAAGTGATGAGCTGTCAAGGGCACAAATCTCTCCTCCACCAATGGTAGGCTATTCTGAATGGGGAAATCAATATCCCAACACTTCCACTCCATGGTGGGGGAACCCTCCAAACAATACTTGGATTGATCAAGAGGAACATTGGGAATCTTCCACACCTTCATATCAACCACAACCATCTCAATGGTATGATGAGCCATCCCCATTGGAAGTTGCTTGGGAGAACTTCAAATCCGCATTCCCAGTCGAGGTTGAGCAACCTATCCCGGATAATCGACCTCACTTAGAGGCTGTTTTGGAGAACTTCATGGTAACAACAATGGAAGAATTAAAAAATCAAGAAGACACCATTCGAAGTTTCGGGGTACGTATTGAGAAAATCTCTAACCAACTATCCGGAATGTCAAAAGGGAACTTGATGGATGATGATGAAGGTGATGCAATAAAGTATGATGATGAAGATGATGCCAAAATGGATGATGAGGAAGAAGAAGAAGTGGGAGCAACCGAGTCAAGAAGTGAAGAACCTGTTTGTGAGAACATAGTTGCACCATCCCCCATTGAACCCTTGACTCAAGAGACTGAGAAGAAGAGGCATTTGGAGGACATCTATTTCACCATGCTTGAGGATGATGAGGAACTTTTGGTATTAAATGATTCTATTGGCTCTTATGCATGTGTTGATTGTGATGGGAAAAACACTTGTGTGGTTTGTGCTGAGATTTCTGCATATTTGGAAGGTGTTGAATTTGGTAATGCTGAGAGTGAAGATTGCACAGAAGCCAAAACACCACCAGTGATCCTCTCGACTTGTTTGCCACCTCACATTTTAAAGCAGTCAACAATGGAGTTCATGCCTCTGCCTGAGAAATTGGATTTTGGATCTTTAAATATAAAGGCACCATGGCTAGTCCAAGAGGTTGAACCCCATTTTTATTGGGAAGATTTTGTTGATGAAGGGGTCATCTTTGACCCGAGAGGAATTGAAAAGCGCTTCCCATTTGAAGAAGTCAGCATGAATTTCGAGCGCTCACTTCCACATTTACGCTGCAAATCGTGGGATCCAGGTGAAGGATCTCACATGGTTAGCATCCCTTGGTCCTTATACCACAGGTTATGGGATCCAGGTGGATGCTTCTTAATGAGTCAAGCTAGTGACGTTAAAGAAGCGCTTATTGGGAGGCAACCCAATTTTTCTTAACCTTTCTCTTTAGTTAGATTTTGATTTTTAACTCTTGAATAATTTGAGAAGATCAAGAGTTTTCTTTTACTAATAAATTTGTTAAGTGTTTTTAGGATAATAAGGAAGGAGAAGCAAGGGCAGGGAGAAACAAAGCCAGAAAAGCAAAGTCAACACCCGCTACCGCCTCGGTAAGCCGTTCCAATTTTTTGCTTTGTTTTGTTTTTCTTTCCTCTCTCTATCTTGATTGTTTACATTGGGGACAATGTAAATTCTTAAGCTTGGGGTAGGGGTATTTTGCATTTGCATTTTTCATGTTGCACTCATATAGTTTTGCATGATAGTTTGCATGATCACACATTAGATTGCCCTTGCTTAGATTTTGTATCCGATTGTGAGAACTAAGTGCCAAATAACTTGTGATAGTGAATTTTTGAACCCAATTTTTTTTTTCATTCTTGTGATATGGCTGCAAATGAAAATGCTTGAGATAATCTTGGATAGTTGATAATTAGCATATGGTTCTGTGGATTTGTGTTTTTCATTGATTCTGAACTACTAAAATGTGAGATTTTGAGCCATAAAGGGGTACTCACAAAATTTTACCCCATTCTTTGTGTTAGAGTGTTATTCCTCTTGGTTTGTTATTCTCTAGAACTTGACTTGAAACCATTTTGAAGCTTAAAAATTTTTGAAAACATTTTTGAAAATGATTGAGGCAATAGGTATTTTTCTGGCCTTCTGAGCTTTGAATGTTGAAATGCTAACCCTTAGTTGCCCAATTTTGAGCCTGAAAGAAGAAAATGCTTTTCTTGGTACCCTAAAATGTTTTGATAAATATGTTTGACAAGGGACCTTCTAAAGTATTACAAAAGGGTAAAAAGGTAGTTGAAAAAAGTTTGGGAAAAGAATCAGAAAAAAAAAATTTCTCTTGAGTTAAAAAAATCTCCCCTTCTCCAAATAAAATAAAAAGAAAAGAAAAAAAAAAGAAAAATAAATAGAGAAGGGGATGACAAAAAGAAAAGTGAGAAATAAAAAGAAAAAGAAAGAAAAGAAAGGTGGAAAAATGAATTGAAAACCCAAGAAGGTATTTTAGAAGGTCATGTTTGCAATGCTTGATGTTTATGTAGCCTTTTGGAATTTCCTTTTCTTGTTATCCCCACCTAAAGATTAATCCCATGGCCATGTTACAACCAAATAAAAGACCTCTTGATTCTAATTTGTTTTCATTAATAAAGTAAAGATTTGGTTGATAGTCAAGCCTATGGTAGGATTCATTCCTTGAGGAAAATTGAGCGAAATGTCTTATCCCATAAACACTTGAGTGAGGTAGAAAGAGAACCAAGCAAATGAGCAAGCTTGGGGTGAGCTTCAAGTGAGAAAGAGTGCCCAAATCAGTGAGAATATGAGTCTAAGGAACCTAAGCCTCTAATTGGACTTGAATTGATTGTCTCTTGCTGAATTGTTTGATTTGCCTATTGCTTGGATCATTTACTCGGGTTCTTAGTTCACTATCAATGTTCTGTTTATTCTTCTGGCCTTGGTTTTTGCTTGAGGACAAGCAAAGTCTTAAGCTTGGGGTGATTTGATGAGTGTGATTTCACCTCATTTTCCATGTACATTTCTGCATGCATTTGCATATAGTTTAGGCATTTTTAGTTTGTTTTTATTAGATTTTCCCTTGGAACGGGTGAAGGTGGTTTGTGTGTTGTTTTGCAGAAATTGAAGGAAAACTGTGCATATTTGTCTATAATGAAGCTTGGATGATTTTGGAGCTTAAAAAGAGAAGAATATGAGCCAAACAGAGCCCATCACGGCCGTGATCAAGCAGAGAAGGAGGCAAAAGTCAGAGACTGTCACGGCCTGGCCGTGACAGACATCACGGCCGTGATCAACCAGAAAATGAGGGCTCGCGTCACGAACACTTCTCTCGCCTCGCGAGAGTCAAAAACTGGAAGACACGCCTTGGACGAAAGCGTCACGGCCTGGCCGTGATGGACATCACGGTCGTGACGCGCGATGGATCTATAAATAACAAAGACAATGCAGAGAAAAAAAGGGGACTTTTTGCAGAGGCTTGGAAACCCTAAAGAGGGCTGATGGCTGGGGGAAGGCTGGGACCTTAAAGATGACATCTCTCTGCTCTTGGATTGGAAGGAGATTGAAGGATTCGTCATGAAGTTTTCTTCCTCTCTTCTCTCTTTCTCTTTTGTAGAATTTATCATGTATAGCTAATTCCCCCATTGTTGGGTTTAGATGTAGCTTTTCTAAACTTGTCTGTATTTGATTTGGTTTTAATGCAAGTCTCTATTTCTTTATGAGTATGTGATTCTGTGCTTAATGCTTTCCTTGGATTAGCTACCCATAGGAATGATATGTTGCTTTGATAGATGACTGGAAGGTTGGTGTTAAGGCATGCTCAAGTAGGTGTTGGATGCTTGCAATCTTATAAGTCTTGACTTAATGCAAAATCTCAGGTTATTCCACCTAAGACATTAGGGCTTAATTTGGGGTTTTAGGCTCAATGCACCTAAGACATTAGGCTTGAGTATTTTAGAAAAGGCTTGATTGGCATAATTGAATTAGGACTTGTGTTGTTAGCCATTTCATTGCAATCAAGGGAGGATTAGTGTAGTCTGAACCTGACAATTCTATCCATTTGTAAATTCTGCACTCCAAGTGTCTGATAAAAGTCCAAAAAGACAAAAAATATTGTATTGCTTTATTTTCTGTTTTAATCTCTCACACTTTAGTTTAGTCTAGATAGTTGTTAAGTTTGTGAATTGGTAATTGACAACCAATCCATGTGGATACGATAACCGGTCTTACCACCGTATTACTTGATTGCGACGAGGTGCACTTGCCTTTATATCTTAAAAATCACGCATCAACCCCTCGCAGAACCTGAAGGTGACTGTGCCAGAAAATTTGCATCCTTTCTGCGTCGCCCCGTGAATCCAATATTCGCCTCGCGAGAGTGAAGACCAGAAGCCATGACCTTTCCATTCCTCGCCACGCGAGCCGTACTTCGCCTCGCGAGAAGACCAAACGCTGCAAGATTCGCCTCGCGAGCCAGCGGAATCCAGAAATTGTATTTAAGTGTTTTAGACAGAACTGAAGAGAGTTTTTTTTATCATCTTGTTTTTATCTTTTGTTTTTCTTTTAGTTTAGATAGTTGTTTCACTTTTGTAATGGAGAACTAGTCTCCTTGGTTAATCTACTGTGATTGGTTTCCATTTACATTTGAGGTTCTGTAATTCCTGTTTTAATTGCTTTTCTCTTTTCAAAACTATGCTATATATTTCTGTTTGCTTAATTCAGGAATGTATAGTGTTGTATTGATTTATTTCGATGATGTTATGTTCCTATATCAAATCGCGTTTGCTTAATTCGCGTGTGTTCATTCATGTTCGCTTAGTTCATGAGGGCTTAACCCCGTTTGCTTAATTCGGGAATAGGAACATATATCTGTAGTAGTGGTTTCGCTTGTAAATTGTTGCTACAACCGGGAGGGGATTAGAATCTGCTTAGGGCTTGGAATTATATCAACCAATGATAGTGGGAAACCGAGAACAGTAGGTTGATCGTCTTTAGTTTATTTGTTAATCTCTTTGAACTGCCTTGTTTTATTGCTATGTTATTACCTTGTTTTCTTATTTGCATCCCAATCTAAACCACCACCCCCCCCCCCCCCCCCAAAACCGATTTTATGTTAATAATAGCAACCTAAGAGTCCTTGTGAGACGATACTCGAGTTATCGCTTCCCTATCTACATTATTTTGTAAACGCTCGTCTTTTTGGCGCGTGGCGACAGCGCGACCAAAAATTGGCGCCGTTGCCGGGGACTCTTGTTGTGTTATTAGCAGAAAATAAAAAATAAAAAAACATTTTTGCTGAATTTGTCTGGTTATGGATCTTACTGATAAGCTCACTTATTTGAAGCAATTGTTTCAGCATACACAGTTTTGTGGCATGTGCGGCTCTCCTTAGCACCTGTATGAGACATGCCCCATTCTGACAGATGCTACTTATTGGCCTCGAGCTTATACATTCCATCCTGACAATCAAGGCAAAAAGCTTGAGGATAATGAAGAACCTGTGGAATCAAATGCATGTGTTGAAAGTGATGGGATGGATGAACCGTGCGCTGAAATTCCAGACAATCAGACCTTTACTAATTCAGTTTCTTTTACTACATGTATTGACTGTACTGACACTAAACCGTGTGCTGTTTGTGCTGAGTTTCTTGACTCTATTTTGCAAGGTGATAGTGTGAGTGAAGCTGCCTGTGCTAAACATGCATTGCATTGTTGACTGACATGTCTGAATGTTAAGCTGTCTGTGCTAAATCTGTCATTACTCCTATATACATGTTCTTTCTACTAAGCATTAGTTCAGGGGGAGTAATGATACAATAGTTTAAGTGGAGTATGTCTAATATGCTTGCTGCATTACTATGATTTTCTTAACATGTTATCTTGGCCTTAACATATCACATAAATAAAACTTGATAACCCTTTTTGATGTTGACAAAAGGGGGAGAAAGGGAGAAATGAATAGGGAAAACGGTGGGAGAAATAGAATGGGAGAATGAATATGATATGACCTGTTCACTTAAGAAAATTTCAACCTGTCTATATATGTTATTTTCTTTGTTGATATTTTTTGAGATTCATTAAATCATCTCAATGTTTGTCATCATCAAAAAGGGGGAGATTGTTAAGTCTCTAAAATGTTTGATATGCATTTCCCTAAGTTTTGATGAAAACTAAACATTGGTTAATGGTTTAATTAACCTTCATATTGGTTGCTAACCTATCTGTTGACTGTGCAGATTAAGAAATAGAATCATTCGTCCAACACTGTTTGAAAATTGAAGCTCTCGTCCATCGCAAATGTTTGAAGCGCACGTCAAAACACAAGAGAAAGAAACCCGCATCCACTAAAAATATCAAAAGGCCGCGTCCAATAAAAATATCAGAAGGTCGCGTCCACTAAAAGTATCAGAAGGTCGCGTCCACTAAAAGTATCGAAAGCCGCGTCTACTAAAAACAACATAAGGCCGCGTTTACTTAAAGTATCAGAATAGCACGTCCATCAAAGTATCAGAAAAGCCCGTCCAGTGAGGTATCAAAATTATCCATCCAATGGCGTGGCACTTGGAGCTTGATAAGCCGCTGGCTCATCTAGTTTTATAGCTAGTATGACCGTGGTTTTGTGCTAATTTTATATCATTTTCGCCCAAATTAGACTGGATTGTCTTTAAGTAGCATTTTGAGTCCTTAAAGTATTTTTAGGTTAATTTAGTTAATCTAGAGTCAAATAAATTACTTACTGCTATTTCTTGTTTTCAGGTTAATAAAAAGAAATAAATCTGGAGCTTTCGCCCCGCGAGAAGGCATTCGCCTCGCGAACCTGAAGGTGATCGTGCCGAGAAAAATTTGCATCCTTTCTGTGTCGCCCCGCGAATCCAATATTTGCCTCGCGAGAGTGAAGACCAGAAGCCATGACCTTTCCATTCCTCGCCACGCGAGCCGTACTTCGCCTCGCGAGAAGACCAAACGCTGCAAGATTCGCCTCGCAAGACAGTGTTCGCCTCGCGAACCAACGGAATCCAGAAATTGTATTTAAGTGTTTTAGACAGAACTGAAGAGAGTTTTTTTTATCATCTTGTTTTTATCTTTTGTTTTTCTTTTAGTTTAGATAGCTGTTTTACTTTTGTAATGGAGAACTAGTCTCCTTGGTTAATCTACTGTGATTGTTTTCCATTTACATTTGAGGTTTTGTAATTCCTGTTTTAATTGCTTTTCTTTTTTCAAAACTATGCTATATATTTCTGTTTGCTTAATTCAGGAATGTATAGTGCTGTATTGATTTATTTCGGTGATGTTATGTTCCTATATCAAATCACGTTTGCTTAATTCGCGTGTGTTCATTCATGTTCGCTTAGTTCATGAGGGCTTAACCCAGTTTGCTTAATTCGGGAATAGGAACATATATCTGTAGTAGTGGTTTCACTTGTAAATTGTTGCTACAACCGGGAGGGATTAGAATCGGCTTAGGGCTTGGAATTATATCAACCAATGATAGTGGGAAACCGAGGACAGTAGGTTGATCGTCTTTAGTTTATTTGTTAATCTCTTTGAACTGCCTTGTTTTATTGCTATGTTATTACTTTGTTTTCTTATTTGCATCCCAATCCAACCCCCCCCCCCCCCCCCCCCCAAAAAAAACTTATTTTCTGTTAATAATAGCAACCTAAGAGTCCTTGTGAGACGATACTCGAGTTGTCGCTTCCCTATCTACATTATTTTGTAAACGCTCGTTTTTTTGGCGCGTGGCGACAGCGCGACCAGAGCTCGTCCATCAAAGTATCAGAAAAGCCCGTCCAGTGAGGTATCAGAATTATCCGTCCAATGACGTGGCACTTGGAGCTCGTCCATTAAAGTATCGAGAATAAGCGCGTCAGTTAAAGTATCGAGCAGCAGCGTCCATTAAGGTCAAATTGTATCCGTCCAATGACGTGGAAAGAGACTCTCGTCCACTAGAGTAACTAAGACTCTCGTCCACCAGAGTAACTGAGACTCTCGTCCACCAGAGTAACTGAGACTCTCGTCCACTAGAGTAACTGAGACTCTCGTCCACCAGACTAACTGAGGCTCTCGTCCAGTAAAGTAACAGAGGCTCTCGTCCACTGAAGGTGACAGAATCTCTCGTCCACTAGAGTAACAGAAGTGCTCGTCCACTAAAGGTGACAGAAGCGCTCGTCCACTAGTCTTTGGACTTGCTGAGTCCTTAATATGGAGCTCGTCTACTAGCCCGAATGAAAACTCAAATGACTAGATAGACGTGATTATTTTCAAGATGGAAGCACTTATCTTATGAACGCAAATTCTCTAAGGATTGTCATAATCTTAGTTCAAGAATCAGAAAGAGACTTGAAGCCTTCTCTCTTACTCGGTTTCACGATTATCAAGAAAATTCAGAAGCTACTCTCTCAAGCAACATTGGATAATCAGAACCAAAGACCAGTTAAAGAATGCTTCCAACGTGCTTTATTCCCTAGTACCTCTGGTCCTTACACAAAAAGGGAAGTGTACTCAGTAAAGTACAAAAAACTCTCTGCACAACTTTGATATGGCTGTAGCACGATGAATAAATCCATGATCCTTCATGTTAGAGTACAACCAACTACGCTATTGCATTAATGGCTGCCTAGAATGACTCTATTGCATTAATGACTACTCAGAACGACTCTATTGCAATTAATGAAGTTTTGCTTGAAGCCAACATCTGAGGGGATGTCTCTAACGGATCCTAAATGCTTGAAGACCATAAATACAGAAGCCATTGAAGATGAAGAAAAAAGAGAGAATACACATTGCATTAAAACGCCATTACTCTGAGCATTTATTTCTTCATTCTTTTATTCTTTATTCTTCAATCATTTTGAAGTTATTACGCAGACTTTCCTGAGCCTTACATTTAAACCACTCTCTGAGTGTTAGTGAAAGATCTGCCTGTGAGAAATTGTATTTATTACAAACCCAATCTCTCAAACAAACCAGAGTGAGCCTGAAGAGGCTAGGTGTGCAAATAATACTTGTCTTGAGCCTGAAGAGGCTAGGTGTGTAAATAATACTTGTCTTGATCCTGAAGAGGCTAGGTGTGCAAATAATACTTGAGTCTGTAACCTTATCAGTTATAGTGGATAAATCTCGGTGCTTCCAAGGACTGGACGTAGCTCTTTGATTTGAAGAGTGAACCAGGATAAATCACCGTGTCAATCTCTCTTCCCTTAAGCTCTTTAATTGCTTTAGTTTTTCTTGAATCTATCAAGTGGTGTGTGTGCAATAGTCACCCGTCCATCCTGTATTCTTCCACTCGTCCAAAGCTAGCTTTCTGTTTGCGAAAAGATTTCAGCTTTACTTAAATTCTGATAAAAATAATTCAACCCCCCTTCTCGTGTTTATAGTTGTCTATTTCAATTGAATCCTCTTCTTTGTATTTCATATTCACTAGCTTCAAGATCATAAATGCTTTATTTTGCACATTCTTCCGCTCATACAGCTCGGTCAACTTCTTCCACATTTTCTGGGCATCTGTTTCTTTGTCTACATGAGGATATACACTCAAATCCAGTCACTGCCTAATCAAAGCAATTGCCTTTCTATTCATCTTCTTCCAATCACTTTCATTTTTATCCTTGGATCGAGCAGTGTCCCCCTCAATGGGATCATACAAGTCTTTGTTGTATAACATATCTTCCATGAGGGTCTTCCAAAGTGTATAATTTGTAGAGTTCAACTTAATCATATTTGGCCCTCGATTTTCCTCCATTTAAATGCACAGTACAGAACAACCTAAGCTTTGGGTACCACTTTGTTGGGAAAAAAAGTCAGAGATAACAATCTCTAATGAAGCAAATATTTTTTCCCTTCACCTGTGCAAATAAATAGGCACAACAAAAATATTCTTCCACGGGATAATATCAATGGCAGAAAATAAATAGCAATAACACCACAATTTTTAACGTGGAAAACTCTTTAGTGTAGGGATAAAAACCACGGGACCAAGTCCAGCAAAAACTTTCACTATAAATAATAATTGGTACACCAAGTCTTCCTAGAAATATTAGGGAACACCAAATCAACAATACTTCACCTAAAAGGTGGCCATCAATTAGCAACAAGAGAGAAACCTCACAAAAATGGGTATAACAACCCAGTTCAAAGAGAAGGCAGACTGATGGCCTCCGGCAAGCATACCGGATCGAAGCAAGTAATAATAAAACAGTGAGAAACTGAGTATCAAACTCAGGGATTGGGAAACCAAGTTTCACTTCAGAAATTAAACAACTATTTAGATTGAGAAATAGGTTTGAAAAGATTTCAAGAAAATAAAAGAAACAATAAAAGAAATAAAATATTTTTCGGGTTTTTAAATATGAAAAGAGATTTCCAGGAATTGGGTTACCAACAAAACCGGTCATGCTACTAAATTGACTACCCCTCTGGTTAATTATCGAAATTTGCTTTGAAGGCGAATTTATCCTAAATAAGTTAATGCTCCCTATCGGGTTACAAGAACCACTACTATAGAAAAGGGTTTTAGTAGCGCACCTTCAATAGCGCTTCAATGAAAAACGCTACTTAAAAATAGGCGGAAGGTTTTTAATAGTGCTTCCTTAAGGGAGCGCTATCTATTCCTTATTCTAAGACAACGCTTCTTTAAGGAAACGCTATTGAATGTTGATTGATAGGAATATATAGCGTTTTCTTGAGGAAGCGCTGTTATAAGTCAGGGAATAGATAGCGTTTCCTCAAGAAAACGCTATCATAGGTAAGTAAATAGACAACGCTTTTCCAAGGAAGTGCTATCTATTCCCCTTTTATTAATTAAATTAATATTTCCCTTTTGTTCACTCTCTTTCTCTCGCGCGGGGCTCGCATTTTTGCTGGTTCTCAAACCCTGCTCGCGAGACTTGCCTCCCTTCACCTTCCACTGCTCGCGAGACTTGCCTCCTCTAACGATTAGGGTTCCATACTTCTTCCTCGTTTCGCCGGCCGCCATCCCGCCAGCCGTCCTTCCTTCTTCCCCACAGCGACTTCGTCTTCTTCTAGCAGCCACAACGACTTCGATCCGTCTTCCAGAGCATGGCGAGCCACCGTTTTCGGTCGATGCCGTCGCACAACCTTCTTCGCTCAGCCGCTCAACGCCGTTTCGGTTGCCACCGTTTAGCTCACCGCCGTCGACGCGGAACCTATCTCCAATAATCAACCTTCTTTCTTTCATCTCTTCCCATCTCTGTTTCATTGTTTGTGACAATTTTTTTCTTTAATCTTCCTTTAATCATGCGAATGTGTCTTGAGTTTGTGTTATTATTTTAGAACAAGGTGAAGAAATATGTAATTTTCGTGCACCGAACCCTAATCCCAGAGAACTCAAACATTGACGGTTGAAAGGAGCACCGCACCGAGCTCCAACATTTACGATTTGAGTCTTGAAGGCTTAGTCGTGACCGTGTTCTGCATTTTTGGGGGGGGGGGGGGGGGGGGGGAATTTGTTAAGGTAATCCCATCTATAACAGATACAGCAGTGTCACTCACTCTTGAATGGTCCTGCGTGCTGTAGTTTGAGTTTCACACTGCCTCTGTTTGCTTGGGTGTTAGAATAATCATGTCGAATTTCGATATTGCCATTGAGAATTTTTGTTTCCAAAATTCACATGGTGTTGAACCTTTGCTATTCATCTCATCCTGCCTAGTTTATGTCATGTTTTCATTGCTATTTCCCCTTTGGATTGCTAGTATTTGTTAATTTGTTTAACAAATAATGAAGATAGTACCTATAAGATGTTCCCTGAGAGACTCAAATGACCTTCAGTGTTTCCTGCAAATGCCACGGGTTGGTTCATGAACTGAATGGTATGAGATCCTCATATGCTCCACAAGGTGCTCCAGTTTGTTGAACTGTTTGTAGCATGCTGCACACTTATTCCTATATATGTATATATAGTGATAAAAAGCTATGTCACATATATATATCCATGCATTGTCAATTAAGATTCATATGCATGGTATGTGATATGTGTATGCATGTGTGCTTGTGCATGAGTATGAGAAAGAAAACCTGTGATTTTCTGAGCATTCAATTCTGCAATCCATAATTCTTTAATACTGATTTCA
Source organism: Sophora flavescens (assembly GCA_030762895.1). Lineage (NCBI taxonomy): Eukaryota > Viridiplantae > Streptophyta > Magnoliopsida > Fabales > Fabaceae > Sophora > Sophora flavescens. Next base: position 107,200,621 of record CM061062.1, read on the forward strand.
GTGTGATCTGTATAATTATGTTATGAATGACTGACTAGAAAACACTTTGTTTGCTTGAGGTCAAAGGTAGGAAAGGATGGTATTTATAGAGAAAGGGTCTGAGAGGTCAAAGTTGGACCAAGTTGCATAAATGTACGATGCTAAAGGCATTATTCAGTGTATATTTCTGATTCCCCTTCTCTACTTTTTCTTTTATCAATCTTTGGTCATATTGCCTCATCTCCTCTACCTTGTAGTCTTGTTGTCCAGTTTGTAGCTAGCTAGCGTTTGATTCTTGGGCCCATTCTTTCTGTGACTTTGGCTGTCACATGGGTTTTAATATGCATTTCATGGTTAAAACCAGTCAACCAATTATGTTCTTGAACTCTTGTCAATTAAATCATTTGTTGATGCTTTGGTTTTGCTCTGATGTGCTTTTTAAGTTGGGCATAAGGTTCTTTTATTACAAACGGCTTTGTAATGTCACATTTGCATTTTTCATGGTTAAAACCAGCAAACTACTAATATTTCTTAAGAATAGGTTTTCTACGGTATTTGAACTCTGCTGTACATCCAGAATTTTTTTTATTGATATACTCCTCTTTCATGACTTGAGTTTGTTTTGCAGGTTGATGAAATTTGGTTTTAATGATCATATTGCTAATTCTGAAGTATTTTATGATGGGAGAATATAAAATTACTTTGTTAATAACTTGCACTCAGTAGACTTCTTCAACACTTTTTATAAATTTTCCGGCTATCCTAATAAACCATCAACAAAAAATAGTTCTGGTTCTAATGTTTTATGACTCTGAGTTTACTGTAATTTGTCTTAAATAAATGATTATTTTCATTAGTAATTTAAATTATAAATCTTGTGGCAATTGATCATGTGTTTCAGGTCCTTTTAATTTTGAAGCTAGCTGCAAAGACTAAGGGAGGCTTGCCCACTCTGCACCTCAATCCATACAGCTGGTCAAAGGTCTGATTTTTTTTATAAAACTGTTGAGTTTAAACAATTTTGATTCCCAATCTCTAGGTGTGCAACAAGCTGTTTGGAGAGCGAGACATGAAAATTGTTTACAGATTTCTAATGTCTTCTTTTCAGGATGTATTCCCTAAATAGTCAGAAATTTGACATGAAACATAATAACAAAATATAATTTTGAGGTTTTGGGCTTGAGGTCTCGGTGAACACAAGTTGATGGATGGAGCAAAACAATTGCATTGTTACTTTGTTTGGTTGTATCATTTACTTGTGATTTGGGTGAAGTTGAGACTAGGTGTTCGTGTGATGAAAGTGAACATTGTTGAGAGGATAATTCTTTATGGATGTGTTATGCTGAAGTTACATGTTATAATTGTGGTGAAAACTCAATTTTGACTAGTCGGAGATTTGAAGTGACTTTCTTGTTTTGATAGCAACATTGTAGGGAAGCAAACAGAATATTATGAGAAGACAATGATTTAACCACTAAGACAATGGCAGACTAAGGGAATTTTATTACTAGGGATCACATTAATGAGAAGTCTAGTTTTTGCTCTCTAATGCCTGGTGACATTGTGACAATATGCTCTCTTGTTTGCAGACTACCTTATTTACAGATTTTGAATGCCATTGTTCTATATAGCATGTCACTACAATTCAATTGAACTTAATTCTATATGCTTTGTTGTCAATAAGGTCATAATATGTTTCCCTGATATTTATTAGTGATCCTCTTTTGCATGTACCTGTCCACACACACAAAAACCATAGTTCTGTATTTGTTTGTTCTTATCTGATTATCATTTTTGGATTTCATACACATGGCTTCAAAACATTATTTATTTAGGCATTTGTTGTATTGCTTGAATATAAAACAAATACTGTAATCAGTTGTTTGAGATACTAACTTGACCTTCATTGGACCAGCTATAGATTCTAAAATGGAGATGGTTGGGGAGAACACATTGTTGGATCAAAAATCCCATCATAGATGCCGGCGCAGGAAGCATGATTGTAGAATGGTTGATGCATTGAGGTGACAGATCTCGCAAGTCTGTGACTATGAATGAACAAGACAAAGTTCTGTCTTTCGTTCAACAATGGACTGGCTTCCTTCGTGCATGAATCCCGTCGTTCAACAATGGTTGATGCATATAAAGAGTTTGCTGATCCCGTTGTCGTAGAAGCAACACTTGAATTTCTCATTTCCAACAAGAAGAAGCTTCTAACTTCCTTCCCTAACATATTGCCTCAGGTATAGCCTATGCTCTACCGCACTTTCCATTTTTAAAAATGTAGCACGCACATGCAGTTAAATTTTAAAGTTTAGTATGAGAAAGCATTTACTTGATTTAATGAGTTTATTTGTTTAGAAGGGTATTTTTAAGCAATAAAATCATGGGGTTGGGAAGGCCAGTGGAGGGAAGCCCTCCCCTTCATGTCACTTCCAGTTGGATCCGGTCGCGCTATCTCAGAAGAGTAAGAGTTTATTTATCTTCTTGTGTTTTATTCCTTGAGCCTATATTTAGTTAGCAGTAGGCTTTAGCTTCTCCAGATTGAGTCCTAAACTGTTTCCTATATATAATATAATATAGTGTTTGTATGGTTCTGAAATAATTTCACATGTGGTCATTTCATGGATGACACCAACATTACCAGTACCATAACAAGAGTTGTTGTGTTGTAAAGTGTAAACAAGTAGTTAGAGCCCTCCATATCAATTTAATGACAGCAATATTATGTAGCCAATGTATTAGCTTGTATTGAACTGAGGAAAGCTTTGATTTGTCTAGAAAAAGTGTGATGTGAGTGTTGTTCTTGTTGAACTAGAGTTTAACATGATTCTTGTTGTCCTATGTAGCTCAACAGAGAAGGCGTTTTGCTTGTACGTGGCTTGGATTCAAGGCTGTCAAAGGATCTTCCTTCTGATCTCCAGAAACTTCGATGCAAGGTAATTGCCAAGTCTCTTTTCTTATTTGAAAGATGGAAAAGCAAAGCAATAAAAGAAGAAAACAACACTCACCCCTCGGAACTTTATTTATATAATAACAATTGATAGCAGATTGTGACTGTTCTCACATTATCTTTCAGGTTGCTTTCAATGCATTGAGGTTTACAAAGCCAGTTCAGGAACTTGGGAACAAGATTGCAGAGAGAATGAAAAGCAAGGGACCCTACCTTGCGCTTCATCTACGAATGGAAAATGATATTTGGGTGAGGACATGGTTGTCTACCTAGTCTTAGTCCTGAGTATGATGAGATTGTAAACAATGAGAGGAGACAAAGACCAGAGCTTCTTAGCATTAGAGCTTCTTAGCATTATTCTTGGATGGACTTGGCCATTGTATTGTAGAGCAGCAGAATATAGAAAAAAGAGAGCTCTTTTTTTTTTTTTTTGGTGGGGTTCATTCAATTTGTTACTGTGAATTGTGTTAAAGTATATTAATTAATTGGTTTTATATGCATGATTTTGATATTTGGTTTGGTTTTTATATATATATATATATATATATATATATGCTTACCAATATTGTATGTAAGCTTTGTACATTATATATGTGTATGTGTGTGATGTACCTAAATGCAGTGTTACTGTGAATTGATGAGGGATGGTTGTGCAGGTGGGAAATGTAGAAAAACAGTGAATAATGAAAAAAAAGGTGGGGGGGGCTAGGTAGCGTTTTCTTGAAAAAACGCTGTCTAAAGTGACAAATATACAGCGCTTTCTAAAGTGACAAATAGACAGCGCTTCCTTGAGAAAGCGCTGTCTAAAGTATGTAATAGATTGTCTTATTACCAACTTTAGACAGCGCTTTCTCAAGGAAGCGCTACCTATTCCTACTAAAGTGACAAATAGATAGCGCTTCCTTGAGAAAGCGCTGTCTAAAGTATGTAATAGATTGTCTTGTTACCAACTTTAGACAGCGCTTTCTCAAAAAGTAGCGCTTTCTTGAAAAAATGCTGCCTTAAGTGACAAATAGATAGCGCTTCCTTGAGAAAGCGTTATCTAAAGTATGTAATAGATTGTCTAATTACCAACTTTAGACAGCGCTTTCTCAAGGAAGCGCTACCTATTCTTACTTTCAGTAGCGCTTTTTTAAACGCTATTGAATCTCTCCCACCTTCAGTAGCGGGTGAATAGATAGCGCTTTGAAGCGCTACTGAAGCCCTTTTCTGTAGTAGTGAACCGTGCCCAATTAAACCAACCCCTACTCTCGTGGTAATTGAATTTAAATTGAACCCTTTAAGTTTTGTGACAATTCGTGAACCCTCGAAGGACCGCTTCTAACTCTCGTGATTTAAGTCCTAAGTTTGATTCCTATAGATCCAATACCTAAGTTCACCGCTAGGTTCCTCCTAAGAGTATCTATGACATGCAAATAAGTGCGCACCAGATTCACAAGTAATTCATGCAATAGGAATTAAATCGAATGCGAATTGAAATTAACAAGAAGTAAAACGTCAATTCATAACACAAAACAAATCTTGGGCATAGCCCCAATTCCTAGAAACTAAAAGACTACTCAAGCATTGTCATGTTCATAGCTAGCTTGATTAACAAAAGCATAAAAGAAAACCTAAAAGAAGAGAAGAAATTGGAGAAGAGAAATCCTAGCTAGTTTTTCCTACGGTAGCAGCCCAAGCCCCCTATTTTTGAGCCTTAGAGGCCTATTTATAATGTAGGGTAACTTGAATCCCAAGCAATTATAAAATCAGATCAAATCATGTTTTAAAATTCCAGATATTGCGCGTCACGGCCATGATGGCTGTCACGGTCAGGCCGTGACAGATTCTGTCTTGGAAAACTTGGCACTGATGGCTATCACGGCCTGGCCCTGATGGCCTGTCACGGCCGTGATGGCTATCACGGCCTGGCCCTGATGGCCATCATGGCCGTGATGGCCATCACGGCCTGGCCATGACAGGTTCTGACTTTTTCGTTCTCTTCTTTTCAGTCTTGCTCGATCATGGTCGTGATGGGTGTCACGGCTAGGTCGTGATGGGCTCTGTTTGGCTCGGTTTTCTTACTTTTCAAGCTACATCTTCATGCAAGCTCCATCATGGTTGATCTTGAACATTTTAATCTTCATATTTAATTGCCAAATCAATATTTCCAAATTAATTGTCAAATCTTATCATATCCTTTGTTGTTGTGATAGGCAATTATTATCCAAATCCAATTTGATTTGGATCCAATCTTTTATCTCAATACCAATTGAATTATCTTTTAATCAAAATAATAAGAATAAGAAAAATATCAAAAAATTAATAAAAATCTAATTAAAATTAATTAAATACACACATTGACTCTAAAATAACCAAAATAGAAAAACAAAGTCTAATTTAGGCTAAATCAAGTATTCAACAGAATTTAATTGATGAAATCCGTTCTAAAATAATAGATAAAACATTATAAGACAGTGGATTATCACAGACCAACAATATAATGATATCAAAATATTGCTCTCAACATCAGGAACAACATACTAAAATTTCATCAAGAACGGAAGTAGTTTACTCATCTGATGAAGAGCACAAAGTCCCTGCGTTTCTTCTTCTCTTCTTCCTGCGCTCTCTCTATCTCTCGTATGCCTCTGACACAACAACACTTGTGTTGCTTAACTTAACTTAGGGATTCAAATCCTTTTCAAAAGCCACATGAGCTTGGGTCCATCCAATCCTTTTTTTTTTAACCTTTTACCTTATTTCGTTTTAACTAATTTTTACTTAGTGGTCCCACTTATGAGGGAACCCAAATGGGGTACTTGTGTCTGTGAATTTGTCATTCCTCAACCAGCTTTGTCGTAGATGCTTTTGTAACATTGAGGGAAACACGCGGTAGTTTTTGGACATTGGTAGCATAATTGATTCTCTTTAAAGAAGAAGGAAATGAACAAGATGAAGAGTTGAGTAGTGTTGAAACTTGTAAGGAAGGCATTATAGGCGAGATATTGTAATTAGAGTTTTGGTTTTGGTTTCTATCAGGATGAATGGTGTTGAATGTAGAAATTGGGAAGGTTGGGTACCTCGTACGTATTTTTATAAATAATGAACTAAACTACTAAAGGAGAAGAGAAGGTGCTAGATACGGAAAAAGTTGATTTGGTCTACTTATGTCATCTTGACCAATTCCTGTTCAAAATCTAGTGGCCATGCATGGCCTGGTCTCATACCATCATGCTGACATAGTGATGTGAGGCATTTTGGACGTTCTCTTCAGAATAGTGCTACTTAGTACTTACTCAAAATATCCAGACGAAAACATACGAAAAACACGCACCATGTTCAATGCAGCTATGGTTTTGTATACCAGAAATGTATTGTCCAGAGACAATCAGTATAATGTGTGTTTTTGTGTTGTGGTCAATTGGGAACTATGGAACATCAATTATCTGTTATTGTCTTGTCCGATTGCATATCGCCATATCACATGATTCTTTCTTGTTTCTATTGTATTAGGCTCATGGAATAGCTGGATTTTTTTGTTCGCATTTGTAATATTTAGATATCACTTATACCCAATTAATAATATTTCTTTGATCATAAAAATAAAAAGAGAAAAAAAAAGTACGAAAACATAGCTGCATTGAACATCGCTGTTTTTCGTATGTTTTGGTCTGATAATTTTCTGACTGGACTGTTCTCCCTTCAATTACACTACAAAACACTAACTTGTATTTGTTAACTACAATGCATACTTAGCCAATTATTATAATGCTTGAAATTGAAGAGGTTTGTATGATAAAATTATATTGATGACAGCACGCATGACAACACATGTGTTGTTTGATGTGTGTGTATATGTTATGGCGCAAAATATGACACTAGATCCAAATACCAAAGCCCAAGTATTATGTCTTGGGAGTGACAATGCATTAGGGGTAGAAGGGTCTAGAAACTTCTATTATACTGAGTCATTAGTATAGGAAGGATCTAGAATAATTTATTCTATGATAAGTCACCATGCACTTATGATGAGCTATATATGTAACTAATTATGGAATGAATGAAAGAAGAAGAATATTCAAAGAAGCATTTGTTTAAGGAGGTTGCTCCCCTTGAAGGAGTGTTTTTATTTTTCCTATTACACTTTCTATTAGTTTTAGTTTGGTATATACTTTATACGTTACATTGGTGCTTTCATTGACCCTCTCATGCTTCCTCCACCCTTCTCCACCTCCACCATGTATGCTCCGTCATCCAACCTTCATTTCAACCATGGCTATACATCATTCTTTGATCCCCATCACCATTATGCTCTCAGCTAGATAAGAGAAATAGGCTCGGTAACGGATTATTATGTACAATTTGATATTGTTTCTCAATGTGTCATCTGCATGACTGAAGCTGGCCACCTTGACTGCTTCATTTCCGGCCTCCGAGAAGACATCCGCCATGAGTTGCGGTTGTTGCGCCCCTACTACGTGTTTCAAGCCTTTCAAATGGCATGGCACTGCAAATTGAAGCCAAATTTTCAATCGCTAAGCTCTCAGTCATGCACAACCCACTCTCCGCTCCACCAATGGAAGATGAAGCAGCCTCGATGACCTCACCTAAACCTACAGCCGCTGGGGGCATGTTCTCCACTGTTGTCGCTCCGGTCTCTGAAAGCCTTGCGAACCAGAAGGTGATTCTCAATGAGCTCCTTGCCTCTCAACCCACTGATACGGCCAGCACCCTCGATTCTGAGCCACAGCTGTTGCAGTCCAAGCCCCTGTTATTTGCTCCGCCTGTGACAAGTGACGCATAAACGGACTTCACCATCGCTGATAACGCGACCTTCTCGGTCACAGCTGATGACTCAGTCATTGACAACGATGCGAAGCTGAAGGAGCCCCATGCCGAAGACAACGATCAAGTGGACGAACCTGTTCCAGCAAAAGGTTATTTGGCCACCATCATTCAGCTGCCATTGCCGCTGCCGCCATTGGACGTCGTTCCAGTTTTCGTAATCACCAAGGTCTGCAACGATCTGGGTCCACCACCTTCGGTACCGGATCGTCGAGCACTTGTTCCTACCGGCTTCAACAATCACGGCGGCATCGTCTTTGCCCCACCGCCTTTAGCCACCGTCAATTTATCTGGTTCAAAGTTTGGCCTCGTTTTCATCTTCTTCGCCCCATATCTGCAACAACTCGAGCCGCTTGCGATGGCACTCACCTAGCCATCGTCGAAGAAGACGGCTGGGAACGCCGTCTCCGCTCCGTCGTCGATCACCACACTCGTTGTTTGTATACGATCCCGGTGGTACTTTCCAACTCCGTCAAGTGTGTCTTCGTTTCCTTCGGCTTGGTCGAGCACGTCTCTGGAGATGCTCCCCTTCCCGCGTCGCTGCCGCCATCGGACCCGCATTTGGGTGGCCATGGGTACCGTGGCAGTTTGCACCACATCACCAGACGATTAGGGTATGTGCCTCTCTGTGTAGCCACTACTGGGGAATCCTTATTTGGGCCCTTCATATTTTTTATTTCTCAGACATCCCTATCTTCCTTAATGGGCTACTACATTGTTGGGTTACCTCTCTTCTCCTTGGGTTAATTATTGGGCTGCTACTGGACTTCACAATGTTAGGGTTTGTGGCTCTCATATGGTTGCTACTGGGCTTTGCAAAAAAAAAAAAATCCAATTTGGGCTTTGCTACTGGTTTTTTTTATAGCCACATTATTTTAGATCCTTTATCTCTGGTCTTATATCAGAATGTGTGGGGGGCTGCTACGATATTTTATTTTATTTTTTAGACATCCAATTTTCTTTTCTTTTGATTAGCTTTGGGCATGAAACATACTATTAAAGATTATGGACTTTAATACACCTTGACGACAAGGTGCTTTTGCAAGAATTGAGGGATGTTATGGCCCAAAATATGACACTAGATCCAAATATCAAAGCCCAAGTATTATGTCTTGGGTGTGACAATGCATTAGGGATAGAAGGGTCTAGAAACTTCTATTATGCTGAGTCATTAGGATAGGAAGGATCTAGAATAATTTATTCTATGATGAGTCACCGCTTATGATGAGCTATATATGTAACTAATTATGGAATGAATGAATGAAGAAGAATATTGAAAGAAGCATTTGCTTAAAGAGGTTGCTCCCCTCGAAAAAGTGTTTCTATATTTCATATTACACTTTCTATTAGTTTCTGTTTGGTATAATACTTTATACGTTCCGATCTACATCTATGATTTCTAATGTTTAGATGTCAATCAACTTCTTTATAGAACACTGAAACTAGATCCTTTCAATAAATTATTTTTACTTATCGAAACTTGTACAAGAGTATAACATGTTTTAAGCAAGGTTTTGAAAATCGGACCGGACCGGCCGGTTCGACCGGTTTATCCGGGAACCGGGACCATTGCCGGCCCTGTGGTAAAACGGTGCAAAAACCGGAAAATCGGTTCAAAACCGGTAAAACCAGTCATAACTGGTAGTGAACCGGCCTAAACCGGTCTGAACCGGTTTCCTAAAAAATAAAAAATTAGTATAAAAGAATTTGGGTCATCCTAGCCAAAACCCAATTCTTTTGTTTTCTAACATATGTGGGCTGGTTGTAGATTTTGGGTTGGTTTTCCCGATGAAGATAATTTTAACATATATCTTTATATTTTATTAGTTTAATTTCAAAATAAAAAAATTTGTGCTTAATAATTTTAGTTGTTATGTTGTTTTTTTGTTTAATATTGTTACAAATATTATATTAAAAATTAAAATAATATTATTTAATTATAACCGGTTCAACCTCGGTTGGACCATTGAACCTCGAACCGCTGCCTTCACCGGTTTGATGGCCGGTCCGGTTTTGTAAACCTTGGATTTAAGTATGTTTTATGTCAAAATTATTTTTATTTTATTTTTTTACAACTTTCATCAATGTAATATTGTGTTACTGTGCACGTAGAGATTTTTTTTTTGAAAATACCTATACATCTTATTCTTGTATCTCATATCCATATATGGATGCACTATTCTATCCGAAATTTTTTGACAAATCTTCATTCTTTCAACGGAAAGGCTTTTTACTTGGTCTGTTAAATCGCTCATATATTGTCAAGTTTGAATATAAAATACACAGAAATATCATAAAGGTCAAAGCGCTGCCAATTGGTTGATGAATTTCCTCGTGGGAGTGCTTAAGTAGTTAAGTGTGCTTGTGAAGGCTGAAAAGGAAACGGTAAAATCATGACCTTTGTTGTAAGTAGCTTTGTGGTTTTACTACGTCGCATGTTGAGACTTGAGTAGGGATGGTAGCATCTATAGGTATCTTGGTAAATTATTCAAAATGGATAATAAATTGATATTTATTAAATGGGGATGGGGATCATGGTACCCGTCTTGTGGATATCCACATATTTATAATAAATATTTTTTATTAAATATATAATATATATTATGACAATTTCTATCATTTTGAGATGAAATAAATTTTATTTTCTATCTTATTTGACATTTTTTAGTGGTTAAACCCATAATAATAAATCTTTTAAAATATATATAGTATATTATATAATGTTAATATAGTATATTGTTATATTATATTGTATAATTTTATTTTATTTTAGACTCTTAAATATCCGTGGATATCCATAAATATCCGCTACCCGCATAAATATTCATAAATATTGAGGGGGATGGATGCGGGAGAATCCCTACCCGCCTCCGTTGCCATCCCCAGACTCGAGACCCAAACCAAGGCATGAGGCTGGAAGTTTTGAATAGAGACCATGTCAATGAAACTGGTCAAATCATGAGTTTCCTTATTTGATTCAGACTCCTTCCCCACCCTTTTGGTTCCTTAATATAAATACTAACTCCATGGCTGGTGTTGCAGCCACCACAAGCGGTGCCGGTGCACCTCTTTTGGCTATGAAACTATCTTCTGCTCTTTTGTTTTCGGCAGCCACTGGGATGTTGCTTGTCATGAACAAGATCCAGCCCTCTCAACTCACAGAGGAACAACGCAATGCTACTAGATTGTTCAAGCAGCTTCAGGCTCAAATCCAAACCACAATTGCCCTTGGAAATCCTACTGAGGAATATGTCAAGGATGCAATGGAGAAGGTTTTGGCGCTTGACAAAGCTTACCCACTTCCCTTGTTGGGTGCTATGCTTGACAAGTTTCCTGCAAAGTTTGAGCCTGCAGTTTGGTGGCCTTCTACTCAGTTCCAAAGGAAAAACAAACCCCATGAAGGAAAAGCTCAGAACAAGAAAATGGAAGAAAAGAATGGATGGAGTAAAGAACTAGAAATGGAACTGAGGGAGGTGATTGAAGTGGTGAAGAGGAAAGACATTGAAGACTATGACAGGCTTGGAAGCATAGCCTTGAAGATCAATAAGACTTTGGCCATTGCAGGCCCTTTACTGACAGGCATTGCAGCAGCAGGATCTGCATTTGTAGGGAATGGATCATGGGCAGCCATAGTGCCTCTCATGGCTGGATCATTGGCTGCAGCAATTAATACTTTTGAGCATGGAGGCCAAGTTGGTATGGTGTTTGAAATGTATAGAACCTCTGCAGGCTTCTTCCAGATGTTGGAGAGCTCAGTTGAATCAACTTTAGAAGAGAAAGATTTGGAGAGAAGAGAAAATGGAGAGCTTTTTGAAATGAAGATGGCTTTGCAATTGGGGAGAAGTGTTTCACAGCTCAGGGAACTTGCTACAAAATCAGCTTCCCATCGCATGGAAGGAACTGATATAGACGAATTTGCCAGCAAGATTTTCTAAGCCAAATATTAGCTCATTCATTCATTTATTTTTACTATGCAGAATTGCATATATATGTTCTTTCATTCTTTATGAACAGTTAATGATATAGGAAAAAAAAAACCCTTAGTTTTAGATCATATTTTAATTTTAAAAACGTAAATCTTTTGCATTTTAAGCAGCAATTAGTAATGTACTGGCCGAGGGTACTAACCCGGCCACTGAGTTCAAGTACCCGGCCCAGTCCGGAAATTAAGGATAATAAATCAAAGATCACTTAATTAAAGGAATAAGATATTGACATTAAATCCTGATATTATCTAAAATAACCTTAACTGGTTAAAAGAGATAATATCCCTTAAATTAAGGAATCATATCTCAAAAGAGATATCAAGAGACAAATCAGATCTCTAAAAGATATTAAGAGATAAATCAGATCTCTAAGAGATAGGGGAATCCTATTATAAAAGGAGGAGTACCCCTCATAAGAAACTCACTTTTCACTGAACAGAGGTGACTCTCCCTTAAGCGTATTAGAGAAACTAGTGCCAACCAAGAGACTATCAGAGAGTCCTTGCTCCCTAGTATTCGTCCGATACAAAATTAAGAGATCGAAATCGCCACGGCTAAGGGTCGAATTAAGAACTACGTCCGGCTTTGATTCCCTTCGGGATACGTAGGACCGGAATCACCGAATTCTGTCAAGCCAAATCCTAAAACAACCCCAATATTCATCCTTGGTTTAACGTTCACGACAGGGCTCCGGTAAACCGGATCTCGGCAAGAACATTTGGCGCCCACCGTGGGGCCGAGGTGAAACTTTCCCCGGTTCCGCAAGAAAAGCTCGATGGTGACTACACGCAATGGATTGCGGGGAGGGGGGAGCAGCGTGAATCACGAGGGCCAGGAGGCTTCGGACGCCCAGAACCATGACAATCATCTTTTCTCCCCCCTCAGTGAAGGTAACCCTCGGTTGGAGGAAATTATGGAGCAACTCAAGCAGCTTCGGAAGGAGAACGAGGAGATACGGGCGCAAAATCAGAAGCTTTTGAAAGCCCGAAAGAGAGGAAGGTCCCTGACACCTTCAGACGGAGAACAATCCTCACCCGAGGCCAGCAAGGATCCTCCGGCGCACTCTCCTCGGGGCACTAACCGAGCATCCAAGACCAAACCCCCTCCTGGGGCATCGGAAGTCAAGTCCCACGCAGAGAGGACTAGCCAGAAAGAAAGAATATCAGACCGACGTCCAAGGCTCCCCTTCACCGGGGACATTAATGAGGCAAACGTGCCAACCTATTTTAAGCCCCTTAACATAGACAAATTCAATGGCACCACTGATCCAACCGAGCATGTAGAATCCTTTATATCCTCAATTTACTTGGTGACTGATTCAGAAGCCGTCATGTGCAAGGTTTTTCCGACTATCCTGCAAGGTCCAACCCTGACCTGGTTAACGAATCTGCCGCCTCAGTCAATTGACTCTTTTGATGCCCTCATAACCAAGTTCACTGCACAATTTGCGGCAAGCCGAAGGCACAGAAGGCACTCAGTCTCACTAGTAAATTTCAAGCAGGAAAGGAATGAATCACTCAGAGATTACATGGCCCGCTTCAATGCAAAGCAGATCCTGATTCCCAATATGAGCTCGGAACTCTGCCTCCACACCGTCATGGCTGGTCTTAAGCCAGGACCATTCTTCGAGTACCTATCTCGGAAACCACCGAGAGATTTTGAGGACTACAGGAAAAGGCTACAGGGTTCATGAACTCGAAAGAGATGCTAGAGTTTAAAAGGCGAGAAAGAGGATACGAGGACAAGAGCTCAGCCTCCAACAAAGACAGAAACAGAGGGTCTGACTCACGAAGGCCCCAAAAAACCAGTGAAAGAGAATTCCCGCAGAGGCATTCCAGGCATTCATCTTTCACTCCGCTGAACCGATCTCGGGCAGCCATCCTGCAGGAAGTGTGCAGAGCAGAATTGCTTACCTTACCCGAACCGTCCAAAACAATGGACAATGCTGACAGAAGCAAGGAATGTGCGTGGCATCAGAACTATGGACACTCCACTGAAGAGTGCAGAACACTCCAGAGAAAGATTGAGGAGTTGGTGCAAGCAGGCCGTCTTGACCGATTCGTCCGCCGAGATGGCAATGGTGGCGGACGATTCGGTCGGAGACCACAAAGGCACGGTAATGATGACCGAGATCGAGATACAAACAATCGAAGAAATCATCAGGGCGGAGATCGCCAGAACAACCAAAGGCCCCCGGTAGAAGAATCGGTGGGAGGAATCAGGGGGGTCATCAATACAATCTCGGGGGGATTTGCAGGAGGAGGAGCAACGAGCTCAGCTCGGAAGCGGCATGTCAAAGCTCTCCGATCTATTAGCACAGTGTCTGGAAGACCTCCAAGAGCAAGGCCCCCCATAACATTCACAGATGATGACTTCCAAGGGGTAGATCCCAACCAGGATGACCCGATGGTGATAACGGTCGAGCTGGCCAACTTCTCGGTCAGACGAACGCTTATTGACCAGGGAAGCTCGGCCGATATTCTATACCTGGCGACCTTCAAGAAGCTCGGCATCCCCGAAAAGTTGATTAAAGAGCAGGAGGACAAGCTGGTGGGATTTGTTGGGGAACAAGTCAAGACTCGAGGATATATAGATCTCTTAACAACGTTCGGAGAAGGCAGACTCTCCAAGTCTCAGATCTGCCGGTATGTCATCGTAGATGCCACCACGTTGTACAATATCCTGATCGGAAGACCGACGTTGAATGAGCTCGGGGCAATTGTCTCTACCCCACACCTGACAATGAAGTTCCCAGCCGACTCAGGGGAGATAGTTTCAGTCCGAGCTGACCAAAAACTGGCAAGGCAGTGCTATGTTGACAGCCTGAAGGTTTCCCGTCACCAGGACGGCCCGAAGAAAACAGAAGAGGGCAATGCAGAGCTGGTAAGCTCGGTCAGCTCGGTAAATTCAGCAAGTACAGTCAGCATGTTTGAGCTGGACCCAAGGGCAGAGATGTATGAGACCAGAGCCGAACCAACGGAGTCCTTAGAGAGGTTCCAGTTGGGAGTCCATCCTGAACAGTGCACCCACGTCGGTAGTCAGCTGGACCCCTCACTCAGAGAGAAGATTCACATGGTACTACTAAAGAATGTTGACTTGTTCGCCTGGAAGACATCGGACATGCCGGGCATAGATCCCAACTTTATGTGCCATAGGCTGTCCATATGTCCCGAAGCTAAACCTGTGATTCAGAGAAAAAGGAAGCTGGGTGAAGAAAGGCGCCGAGCTATGGCCGAGGAGACCTCTAAACTACTCAAAGCTAATTTCATCCGCGAGGTGAAATACACCACTTGGTTAGCCAACGTGGTATTAGTCAAAAAGGCCAATGGTAAGTGGCGCATGTTCACCAACTATACCGACCTCAACAAGGCGTGCCCAAAGGATTCCTATCCCTTACCCAACATTGACAGGCTGGTGGATGGGGCCTCAGGTTATAAGGTTTCGTCCTTCTTGGATGCATATTCCGGTTACAACCAGATCAGGATGTACCCCCCGGATGAAGAAAAAACAGCGTTCATGACCGATGGGGCTAATTATTGTTACCAAGTAATGCCTTTCGGCCTAAAAAATGCTGGGGCAACATATCAGAGGCTTATGGACAAGGTTTTCGCAGATCAAATCGGAAAGAACTTAGAAGTGTATGTTGATGACATGGTAGTAAAATCCGATGACCCGAGTCAAGACCCAGTAGACCTCGAGGAAATCTTCGGACAACTCCGCAAGTACAACATGAGGCTGAATCCAGAGAAGTGCTCTTTTGGTGTGCAGGGAGGAAAATTCTTGGGGTATATGCTAACCCATCGAGGCATCGAAGCCAATCCAGATAAATGCAGAGCCGTCATGGAAATGCGAAGTCCTCGGAATGTGAAGGAAATTCAAAGGCTGGCCGGCCGATTAGCCTCCCTATCTCGCTTTCTACCGAAGTCCGCAGAAAGGGCACGACCTTTTTTCCAGCTCCTGAAGAAGCCGAAGGATTTCATTTGGACTAAAGAGTGTGAGAAGGCATTCGAAGATCTGAAACTTTTCTTGGCCTCTCCCCCAATTCTTACTCTGCCTCAGTTCGGCAAGGATCTGTACCTATACCTCTCCGTCAATGATTGTACAATCAGTGCAGTAATTACCCAGGAAGAGAAGGAGCAACAGATGCCGGTATACTATGTCAGTAGAATCTTGAAAGACGCAGAAACGCGGTACCAGGTAATTGAAAAACTGGCTCTCGCCTTAGTGATGGCAGCTCGAAAGTTACGGCCCTATTTCCAATCTCATCAAGTCATCGTCAAAACGGATCATCCGATAAAGCAGGTACTCAGGAAACCTGATCTAGCCGGACGAATGATAACTTGGTCAGTGGAGTTGTCAGAGTTCGGCCTACAGTATGAACCGAGGGGGCCAATGAAGGCCCAGTGCCTCTCAGATTTTATTGCTGAGCCCTCTTCCAAACCAAGGTCGGAATCCTTCCGCTGGCTCTTATACGTTGATGTATCATCTAACCAGAAAGGAAGCGGGGCTGGCATAATTCTCGAAGGACCCGATGATCTAGTCCTCGAGCAATCGTTGAAGTTTGGGTTCACTGCGTCAAACAACCAAGCAGAGTATGAAGCCCTCATTGCTGGGCTGTTACTAGCCAAAGAAGTCGGGGTTCGGGAGCTAAAGTGCAGAAGCGACTCACAGCTCGTAACGGGACAAGTCGCGGGCAATTATCAGACAAAGGACCCCTAATTAACCAAATATCTCTACAAGGTTAATAGCCTCATCTCCGAGTTTGAGCATTTCTCCATTGAGCACATACCTCGAGAAGAAAACTCCAGAGCCGATCTACTTTCCAAATTAGCAAGCACAAAGAAGGCTGGACAACTCAAGACTTTTATTCAAGAAAGTCTCCTCGAGCCGAGCATCAAGAGTGTCGAAGTGGCAGTGACCGAGCACCATGACCGGGACTGGATGACTCCGATCTGGGAGTACCTAACCTCGGACAAACTACCGGACGACCAAAGGGAGGCAAGAAGAATCCGTCCGAAATCTTGTCACTACACCGTCCTCGACGGAGAACTGTACAAAAGGGGATTCTCCAGGCCGTTGCTAAAATGCCTCACAAAGGAGCAATCCGAATATGTAATGGATGAGATGCACCGAGGAATCTACAGATTGCATTCAGGCGGCCGATCTCTGGTAGCTCGGATCTTGCGAGCAGGGTTCTATTGGCCAACCATGAGACTCGATTATTCAACCTGGACCAATAAGTGTGACCCTTGTCAGAAGTTCGCCAACATCGCCCGTGCTCTAGGAGAGGAGCTCCACTCCATGTTCTCGCCATGGCCCTTTACCATGTGGGGGATGGACATAGTTGGTCCCTTCCCAGTGGCCAAGGGTCAAGTCAAGTTCCTTCTGGTAGGAGTAGATTAATTCACCAAGTGGATTGAAGCAGAGCCATTGGCTACGATAACCGCCAAGAAGGTCCAGGATTTTGTATGGAAAAATATTATATGCAGGCATGGCCTTCCTTATGCAGTTGTTACAGACAACGGGAAGCAATTCACCGATAAGGAGCTCGGAGAGTTCTACTCCAACCTCGGAATTAAACACAAAGTAACCTCGGTTGAGCATCCGCAAACGAATGGCTAGGCAGAGGCAGTCAATAAGGTTATTCTACACGAGCTCAAAAGAAGGCTGGGACAATCAAAAGGAGCTTGGGTTGAGCAATTGCCAAGCATTCTGTGGGCTTACCATTGCTTGCCACAATCCTCAACGGGAGAGACACCGTTCAAACTAACCTATGGAACCGATGCCATGATTCCAGTGGAACTCGGTGAGCTCTCATTTCGAAGGTAGCATCACAATGAAAGCCAAAATAATGAACAACTCCGAGTTGAGCTCGACATGGTCGAAGAAGTCCGAGATGCAGCGAGGATAAGGGACAAGCTGTGCAAGCAAAAGGCAACTCGGAAGTACAACTCAAGGCTGCGCCCAAGGGAATTTGTGCAGGGCGACTTGGTGCTAAGACTGCAAAGCGACGCGAGAAAAGACTCCAGGGAGGGTAAGCTCGCGGCAAATTGGTCAGGACCATTCAGGATAGCAGAAAATCTAGGAAATGGTGCCTACAGGCTTGAGGAATTGTCAGGAAAGTTGATTCCTAGGACATAGAACACTTCCCATCTCAAATTTTATTTTAGCTAAAGTTAGAAGTGATGCACTCTTTTTCCAATCTCGGTCTTTTTCCCACGAGGTTTTGGCCGAGAAGGTTTTAATGAGGCACACTAGGAAAAATTAATGAATAAAAATTCTATTTTCCTTCAATTGAGCTATTATATTACTTGACTCCTAAGCAGGAGATAACACCTAAGCAGGTGCTAAACCCTGAAGAGGCCAACCGAAGCCTCCACAGGTACTTAACTCCTAAGCAGGAGATAAAACCTAAGAATGTACTTCACTCCTAAGCAGGAGATAACACCTAAGCAGGTGCTAAACCCTGAAGAGGCCAACCGAAGCCTCTACAGGTACTTGACTCCTAAGCAGGAGATAAAACCTAAGCAGGTACTTCACTCCTAAGCAGGAGATAACACCTAAGCAGGTGCTAAACCCTGAAGAGGCGAACTGAAGCCTCTACAGGTACTTGACTCCTAAGCAGGAGATAAAACCTAAGCAGGTACTTCACTCCTAAGCAGGAGATAACACCTAAGCAGGTGCTAAACCCTGAAGAGGCCAACCAAAGCCTCTACAGGTACTTGACTCCTAAGCAGGAGATAAAACCTAAGCAGGTACTTGATTCCTAAGCAGGAGATAACACCTAAGCAGGTGCTAAACCCTGAAGAGGCCAACCGAAGCCTCTAAAGGTACTTGACTCCTAAGCAGGAGACTCCTAAGCAGGAGATAAAACCTAAGCAGGTGCTAAACCCTGAAGAGGTCAACCGAAGCCTCTAAAGGTGCTCGAATCCTAAGCAAGAGCCACATTCGACCGATTAGGATCAAAGTGCCGAGCCTATAAAGATGTATCAGGTAACATTAATCAATCAGGGTTAACGAACCGAACCCATAAAAATTGCCAAGATATAAATAGATCAAAAAATAAGAAAAGAAATTTCATTAAGGTAAAGGGAGAAGTCCCCAAATACATAAGTCTCAAAAAAAAAATCTGAAACTACTTATACAACATCATGACTCGAGGTCCACCTCGGCATTGGGAGCGATCATGTCCATCTAGCCAGGTTGGCCCACTTCACCTTCGTCGTCCAATTGGTCCTCGCCCTCTTCTCCATGAGTTGCGGCCTCCTCATCCTCATCCTCCAGCTCAGCCAATGGCACCAGGATCCCATCTTGGTTGAAATCCTTATCCACGTCGGCGCTGGAGAAGTCGGCAGTAAGGTTGAAGTACTGGAGTTGCTTCACGGCTCGAGAGAAAACGTTAACATGCTCCCTCATGATTGAAGTCTCAGCTTCAGCTAGATCAGCACAGAGCCTCTGATTCGCCTCCTTCTCGTCCTCCAGCAACTTTCGCAACTCTTGGCTGGCTTCTTTCTCGGCTTCCAGCCCTTTCACTACATTCTGAAGATTAAGTCGGTCAGTTCTTTCCGCTTCTAGCTCGGCCGTAAGAGTAGCTCGACTTTCTTCCAGCTGCATCTTCTGGGCCTTCAGCTGGCCGATGACCCGGCCTTGTTCCTCACACTTGGACAGGGCCTGAGCAAGCTCATCTCTCACCCTCAAGGCTCGGGCCGCATCCGCCCTCATCGCCTCTATCTTCTTCGCATTGTCAACAAGGTGCTGGCTCCAGAAGCGTGTAATGGAAGCAATACGGAAAGCATAGGCACCAGCCGCCTCCATACTTCCCTCGGGGCCCTGTTCTAGCAGCAGCCGGGCATCAGATGGCTTAAGCACCTGGCCGTCGATCAGGCCACCAAGATCGCACTCATTGCCCCAGAGAGAGCTGATCCCCGGATTACAATTACCATTGTACCACTTGGTGTCCGAAGTAAGGTCGGTCACCAAGGGAGCGTTACTCGGCCGGATTTCGGAAGGAGGAGTCTCCCCGATCATCAGTTGCGGGGGAGCGTTTCCGGTTGGCACCTCGGGTTCCGGATCAGCCCTTGTCCTCTTCGGAGGACGAGTGTTCGGCTCAGAAGCTTCAGTAGACTTCTTCTTTTTCCCCTTAATATTGGCAGCGGCAGCTGATCCGCCTGCAGCTGACTTCTTCATCAAAGCTTTGTAGTTGAACTTTCCCATTATCACTGCAAAGAGAAGAACAGGTTAGATACAAACGCACAGTTAAATAAGTAAAGCACCCAACAGCTACTACTTACACTCAAAATCGGCTTGCCGAGTTGATGACTTAGGAAGCAACAAAAGTCTACCACAGGGCAATGGCCGAGGATAGAGTTTTAAGAACTCAACGTCGGATCTCTCCTGTGTTGTCATGCAGCCTACATCATAACTATTGAATTTGGTGGGGTGGGGTTGCCAGTAAAGGGGAAATATGGAGACTCCATCCGAGTCATAAAATAAAGACTCGTGCCCGGTAGTGGGCCGGACTTTGAAAAAGTCCGACTTGAAGAACTTATACGAACTCTTGTAGAGTCCGATAATACCCCCCGACTCGGCCCCACTGAGGGAGATCCAACCGACCCGATCCCCAAACCTGACCTTGTAAAAATAAAGGAAGATGGGAGCAGTGGCCACTATGCCTATCTGCTCACACAGGATCTGGAAGGCCTTTAAAAAGGCCCAGTTGTTCGGGTGAAGCTGAGTAGGAGCAACATTCATAATTTTTAGGACATCGCACTCAAACTGGGAAAAAGGAAGACGAACTCCAATTGGTGCAAATAAGGTCTTGTATACATAAGTGAAAGAAGGCTCCCCTGGAGAAGGATGAAGGAAGACATGTTCGTTCCCAGAACATGGAAGACACTGCACGCCGCCTTCGAGGGAAGAAATTTTGTTTTGTAATGGAAAGATGGATTCAAAGTTCCTAAAGTTGGAGTGAAAAGCCTCTACATCGGGCCTCACCCAGAAATACCCAGGAATGACGATATCTGGGTATGGCACCCTGGGCGCTCTGGTAGTACGCCTGCGACGTTTGGGGATGGGAACCGCATCAGCAGTGGCTGAGATGCTCCCATCGGAGGAGGAAGAGCCACCAACGGCAACGCCGCCACCATGAGAAGAGGATGGGGAAGAATAAGGAGAGCCCCCAATTAGACGGATTTTAGGTTCTACGACCTGAACCCCAGAAGAGACATCCTGGGATACCTCAAATGAAGATTCCATGGAGGAGTAGTCACGAAATAAAAGTCAGGGAACTTGAAAGAGAGGAATAGGGCGTACCTGCAGTAGAAGGAAAGTATGAACGCTCGGGTTAGAAATGACACGAGAAAGAGGTCTAGGGTTCACAGAAGCATAAAGACCTATGGCCTCACCCTAATTTATGAAAGACGAGAACAACGCCTCCCCCTTGCATTAATGAGGGTAGTTGGGCGAGAGCAGGGAAACGTCCCCCCGTATCTCTGACCAAATTCGCCAACCAAATGGGAAGGCCACACGTGGCAGTAATGTCAGGGTACTAAACCGCCCTCACGGGAAACTAGGAGCACGCCAAGAAGCACGCCACAATCGATAAATCTCGGGAACATTACAACGAGGGCCACGTGTCACACCAGGTAATGTTTCTTCTCCATCTTGAGGCTCGAGAAGGCATGGCATCAGCACAAAGCAATCACCTCCACCGCGACTAACCTCGGCTCCAACAGAAAAGCTCCCACGCCGTTGGCTCGAAGCTTGGGGGGCTTGTGTATGAGCCGAGATACAGAGTGATATAAGCTCGGTCACCCGAGCCGCTCACCGGGTTGGAAGACGTATACATATAGGCAGAATGTGAAGCTCGGCCAAGGGCCTCACCTCGCCTAAAAGACAAAAAATGAAACCGAGTTCCTGAGCTCGGCTAACATCGTGAAAGCTTTTACACTTCATCAGCTCAAAGCTTGGGGGGCTTGTGTACTGGCCGAGGGTACTAACCCGGTCACCGAGCTCAAGTACCCGGCCCAGTCCGGAAATTAAGGATAATAAATCAAAGATCACTTAATTAAAGGAATAAGATATTGACATTAAATCCTGATATTATCTAAAATAACCTTATCTGGTTAAAAGAGATAATATCCCTTAAATTAAGGAATCATATCTCAAAAGAGATATCAAGAGACAAATCAGATCTCTAAAAGATATTAAGAGATAAATCAGATCTCTAAGAGATAGGGGAATCCTATTATAAAAGGAGGAGTACCCCTCATAAGAAACTCACTTTTCACTGAACAGAGGTGACTCTCCCTTAAGCGTATTAGAGAAACTAGTGCCGACCAAGAGACTATCAGAGAGTCCTTGCTCCCTAGTATTCGCCCGATACAAAATTAAGAGATCGAGATCGCCACGGCTAAGGGTCGAATTAAGAACTACGTCCGGCTTTGATTCCCTTCGGGATACGTAGGACCGGAATCACCGAATTCTGTCAAGCCAAATCCTAAAACAACCCCAATATTCATCCTTGGTTTAACGTTCACGGCAGGGCTCCGGTAAACCGGATCTCGGCAGGAACAAGTAATATGAGTTTAATTTATATGTATGAACATAATATAAAATACATTAGCTGCGGGTATTGTAGAATGGGGTAGCTGTAAAAAAATGTCAAACTTATTCATACATTTTATTTTATTTTTTTAAAAAATACAGATTCTTTTAATTAGTCTTCTATCTTTTCTCTTTTCAATAAAAATCTACTAACTCCATTTCCCATCACATTACATATGCATGATTGTCAACACAATTATCATGAAAAGGGTCGTAGCCCTAAGGGTATTGGTTAAGGATACCAAAAACAAAAAGTTTTTATTGAAAATACAAGTGTATAACTCTTCAATTAAATACAAAAATTCCCAATAAAAAATTTATATTCTTGATTCCTTAACTAGTACCTTACTGATTGTCATTTTCCTTATGAAAATTAAATATTTAATGACATTAAGATGCGTGATTGGAATAGAACAAGATTATGTTGTCCCAAAAAATGGTGTTTCGTTGTCCCTGCCAATCAAAGATCGAGGATGTGCATAAGTACTAATGAATTATGATTTTATTTTATTAAATGACAAATTGTCATTGGTGGGGGACAAAGAATGAGACAGAAAAGTGGGACAGAATATCTCAGAAAGCACTACATTTTCTTTTTTTAAAAGGCGATCACCTGGATCGTATATCCATTTATGTTTAAAGAAAATAAGTATGAATTCTTTGAATTGCTACGGTATTGAATTGCATCCTTTGACTCTGTTTAAAGAAGATAAGTATGAATTCTTTTCTTTTGAGTTTCTAAATCATGATATTGATGGAATTTCTTTATTAGTTTCCAAATCTAAAGACACGAAGTCTAGATTTTCTAAGAGAAGTATTGCGAGTTATTTTCATTCTTACGTTTCCACTTGCAAAAGCTAAGTATGAGTTCTTTCCTTTTTACCTTCCAAATCGTGATACTGATGTAATTTATTTTTAGTTTCCAAATCCAAAGACGCAAAGTCAAGTGTTTCTAAGAGGAATTAATGTCGCGATTACTTTTTGTTGGTATCAAAGCAGTTTTGGATTAAATAATCTATATGTTTTGATGTTAACAAAAGAATTAAATTTACTTGGCAAAGTGTTAGTTGAAATCTAACATGTGCTTTCAGTTATGCAGGAATATTTAAATACGAGTAATAGAAACTTGGGATAAGTTTTCATTGGACTCCTTGAGAAAAATACGCGTCCACCATTGTAGACGGCCTACTCAATGTTTTGGTAAAGTTACTTTTTTATTTAATTAAGTAGATTGGTTTCTTTAAGTAGACTAGGCACTAAATGCTTACTAGACGGAAATCAAATGATACAGCAAGTCCAAAGACTTGATAGTAAACGTGACTAGCTTGCCATGTCAGTGGACGAAAGTAATTGGTAAAATTGAATGAACTGAAAAATAAAATAATCAGGTAGACGAGCTCTAACTGTCCCATCACCGGACGGAGATTATGATAACTCATTGAGGTATAGCAAGTCCAAAGACTTGATAGACGAGAGGATATGCCACGTCAACAGACGAGCAAAATAAAATAATGAACAGACTTAGTCTCACATATAACTAAGTAGACAAGCTCCATCTTTGAATGAATAAATGCAATCCGAATCTCTTGGATTTATTTCAAATGATTGATATTTATTTCAATAGAATTTTTGTTCTTCACATTTGTTTTATCTGCTTTAATGTTTTACCTTGGTGTAAAAGAAACATAGTACCATCAAAGAAATGCAAAAACCAGAATCGTACAATGAGAAACTGCAAAACGATCTGTACGATGACAACTTTATGGCTGAAAAAGTTGAATTGTACACAAAGGAGGAACAACAAGTTCTCAAGCTGCAATACTCAGAGCAGTCGAGCCTCCATTTCATGATATCTCGATAACCAAGAGTATTATTCAGCATTGCCACGATCAAGCTATCAGTCACAACGGATATCATGCATTAAATGTTATTTCTAAACAGGACTATTCAAAATAACCGTTGAAGAAATACAAGTGAAGAAGAAGGTCACTATAAATAGAAGACCTCAGATACTGAAGAACAACTTTTGCCTACACAAGTTTTTCTAGCTCAACTTTTGTCAATAAACAATCATTCATACTCATATTTCTTTAAAAGCAAGAGTCTGTATTCTTTAGTTTGAATATTGTGAAAATATTCATTTGATCTTAAACTTTCATATCCTCACACACAGTGAGTTAAGAAGATCATAAGTTAAATCTTTTTGTTAGAGTTAGAGCCTGAAGAGGCTTGGTAAGAAAGAAATACTTGTAAGCCTGGAGAGGTGTTGAATACTTGATGGTAATCTATTTTGGAAAATAGTGGAGAAAAACCTTCAAGTAGAAGGGACTGAACGTAGCTATTGGTTGGAATTAAGAGAGTAAACCGAGGTAAAACATCTTGTGTGATTCTTCTATCCCTAAACTCTTACTGCTTTATTTGTTTTTACTGACTGAAGGGTTTTGATATTGCTTTTGTTAAAGCTTTCTTTTTAAAAGATCTATCTCTTTGTACTTGCTTCTGATTTAACCTTCTTGTGTGCAAAAGTAGTTTTAGAGGTTGTTTTTAGAAAATTATTAACAAACACAATTCAACCCCCTTCTTGTGTTTGTCTGTGTCAACTTCACTTTCCACTCTTATGCTTATGTTTGAAGAAGGTAAGTATGAATTCTTTCTTATTTTAATTTATTTTTCGAATCGTAATACCGATGAAATTTCCTTTTTAGTTTACAAATCTAGCTTATACATAAAATCCAAGGTTTCTAAGAAGGAATATCGTGATTTTTTTTCTTATATATTATCATGTATTCTTTTGAACAAGATAAGTATGAATTCTTCCGTTTTAGTTTTCAAAATAATCACAATCTTTGCCCAAAGATTTGACTATTTTTTTTATTAAATATTATTTCATTGCTTTGAATTTAAATTTGAATCCATAGATTTGAACACTGAATACAAGAATTTATTTTAAAAAAATAGACAAAAGATAGTGTTTTCTCAAGGATGCAATATTAAAAAAATGGAGCAACTCAATGCTAGCTCAACAACACGAATTAACAAACCAGAGAACATCACAATGCACATTAATAATGAAAAAACAGAAAACGAATAAAATCAAGGACCTGTATGCAGAGATGAAACAACAATAGAGGAATTGAAGGTAGAGTGAGTCACTTTCTTGCAACACTGAAAAAAGAGAAAACAGAGTGTGAGAGATTGAAAAACGAAATTAATACAAATTGAAAAATATCAAAAATGGGAGGGGAAAAGAGATTACCAGTGACCAAAGGAGCCTCAGACGGTGGCCGGAGATGCAGAGGTGGTGTCTTCGCGGTGGGAGGGGAGGCCTGAGAAATAGAGAATGAGAGGGTGAGGACTCGACGGGGGACCACCATGCGGTGGTGGTGGTTGCCGTCGGAACATAAATGAAAAGGAAGGGGACTGAGGTACTGTACCTGCTTGAGCGGCGTCGGATAGGGACTAGGTTTTGATGGCGACGGTCGGAAGGAGCTGTGGCGATGGTGGGAAGGAGGTGAGGCGACGGTGGCGGCGCGCGGTTCCTATTTGAACGGCTGCGTGCGGGGAGCAGAGAGGAATAGGGGAAGAAGTAATTTTGTTCGATTGTGCAAGTGAGGGAGGAGGTGAAACAGTTCAATACTTAACTAAGGTTTCAGACGGTCCTTTTATGCTTCTGGGGGTTTAGGCCGTCGCAAAATTGGATGGCTAGTTAGCGAGGGGTATGGCCGTCGCAAACATCAATGACAGGCTGGCACTTCATTTGGTTTACCGACGGGTCTGGCCATCACAAATGAATGTGACGATTAGCGACAGCCAGCCCGTCGCAAACAACCGTCGGAAACATATGGCACCAAAGTTTCGTGTAAAAGGGCGGGAAAATTTGTAACAGATGTAGCCGTCGCTGCTTTATTTTTCTGCTTGTGAAGGTTTGGCCGTCGAAAAAGTTGAACTCCACTTTGACTTTTATTTCCGGCCGCTTTATCGGTCGGAAAATCAAAAATTTCTGACAGTTTACTGGTCGTCGCAAAATATTTGTCGCTAATCAGCATTATTCTTGTAGTGGGTATCTTTAACAACACTTCAGAAAAGCTATATTTAGTTATCCCTATAATAACGTCAACACAGATAACACTCAAAAATACTATTAAGTAAAAAATATGCTATTAATAGTCATTTCTAGTGCAGTGGTCTCTTGGAAGTTTGGTAGATATCATGACAATTGAATATATGATTGAGGATCTCAAAACTTGATATGTTCATTCCTTCTTGCTAATATTGTTATCAAAATAAAAGAAAGAAAGATTGTAGTATAGTAATAATTTTTTTTTTTTTTTTGTCTATTAAAAGTTTAAAACAAGCAAAATTCTGTAACCAAAAAAAAAAAACAAGCAAAATTGTAAAAACAAATATCATGGACTCAATAGCTCTATATATACTATATAGGATGAATTTACAAAATATATGTGCAGAATCAGATTCTCTCTAGGCTATAGTAAATTTTCCTTCTACGTCAGTGGAATATATATACATGAAAGAACAAAAGAATGTGTTTGTCATTAAATTAAGGTTATCTAATTAGAAGAGCTTGCTGGCGAATTCATCTATGCCAATTCCCTCCATGCGATAGGAAGCTGATTTTGTAGCAAGTTCCCTGAGCTGTGAAACACTTCTCCCCAATTGCAAAGCCATCTTCATTTCAAAAAGCTCTCCATTTTCTCTTCTCTCCAAATCTTTCTCTTCTAAAGTTGATTCAACTGAGGTCTCCAACATATGGAAGAAGCCTGCAGAGGTTCTGTACATTTCAAACACCATACCCACTTGGCCTCCATGCTCAAAAGTATTAATTGATGCAGCCAATGACCCAGCCATTAGGGGCACTAAGGCTGCCCATGACCCATTCCCTACAAATGCAGATCCTGCTGCTGCAATGCCTGTCAGTAAAGGGCCTGCAATGGCCAAAGTCTTATTGATCTTCAAGGCTATGCTTCCCAGCCTGTCATAGTCTTCAATGTCTTTCCTCTTCACCACTTCAATCACCTCCCTCAGTTCCATTTCTAGTTCTTTACTCCATCCATTCTTTTCTTCCATTTTCATGTTCTGTGCTTTTCCTTCATGGGGTTTGTTTTTCCTTTGGAACTGAGTAGAAGGCCACCAAACCGCAGGCTCAAATTTTGCAGGAAATTTTTCAAGCATAGCTCCCAACAAAGGAAGTGGGTAAGCTTTGTCAAGTGCCAAAACCTTCTCCATTGCACCCTTGACATATTCCTCAGTAGGATTTCCAAGGGCAATTGTGGTTTGGATTTGATTATGAAGCTGCTTGAACAATCTAGTAGCATTGCGTTGTTCCTCTGTGAGTTGAGAGGGCTGGATCTTGTTCATGACAAGCAACATCCCTGTGGCTGCGGAAAACAAAAGAGCAGAAGATAGTTTCATAGCCAAAAGCGGTGCACCGGCATCAGTGGTTGCAGCAGCAACACCAACCATTGTTGTAGCAGTGAGAGTAATCATGTTGATGGAGTTCAAAAGAAGGGTGTTCCAGTTGTTACGTTGTTCAGCAACGTTGTTATGCATTTCAATTCTGTCAGCTACTGCCTCAAGAATTGCATAGAGTTGAATGGTGGTCTTGGACTTGTTGTTGGGTTTGGATAAAACATCATATGTTTGTGTGTTGAGGACATTGTTGTTGTCTAATTGTATTGTATCGACTATGGATCCGTTGATAAGTTCCTGAACCAGATTTGATCTTTTCGGTGGTTGTGGAACCAAAGAAGGCACTCGTGGGAGTTTATTTGGGACATGGATGGCAGCTTTGATTGTCCTTATAGAAGAAGAAACAAGAGATGAGGATTGTAAGGAAGCCATAGTTGGAATAATTGCAGGGTTTGCGTCTTTGAGATTGTTGATGAGAATTGAATTGTGAAATAAGGAGTGGGTGGGGGTATATATATATGAAGGAACCAAAGCACAAGGAAGAAGTCATCGATTGACTAATCCATATACGATGGAGGGGACTTGGCATGTTTGTTGACTAAAAAAATTTAAATAAATTTCAAGTTCGAAAATTTAGACCCTTGGCTTGGCCCGTTTCAACGTTCAACTTGCGACGTAGTAAGCAAACATGTCAGCTTGTAAGCAAAGATGTCAGCTTCTGTCAGTTTTTGCTAAAATTTAAATATACTCAAACAAGTTTTGGAATATGGTAGCTCATGTGGTAAAAATTAAGAATTGATATATTAGAGATATAAGATTCAAATTATGATAAAGAAGAAAATTAATGAGTAACATATTAATGTTTGCCGGTAAAAAAAAATGGGTTGACCACTTGTCAGATTGTAAGCAAAGATGTCAGCTTCTGTTAATGGGTGGAATAAGGGTGCGTTTGAGTAAACAACTTAATTAAGAGCTTATCATATAAGAACTTATCGCATGAGAGCTTATACCATAAGCGCTTAAAGAAAGAAAAAGAAAGAAAGGGGCATGAGAGGATTCGAATAGTGAAAAACACGGAGATAGTGTTTCTTCGCATGCTCTTTATGATAATTCCATGTTTTCTCCCAGTGACTTATGAAAATAAGTCAAAAACTCCTTATGGGATGACATAAGTTATTTTTATAAGATCTGTCAAACACACTGCATAAGAGCTTATGTCATCAGATAAGTCAAAAGGAGCTCAAATAACATCTTCCAAATACCACCAAAGTATGTTACTAAACTGAAGAATTTTGTCAAACTAACATATAAATTATTTTGCCAACAATATAATATCTTATCAATTTTCGGTCCACCTTTTACTCTAATATTCTCTATTTTAATAATCAGCCTGTACGCAATTGGAAGATTTTTATTAAAGTTGCTAAAAAAATATTAAATTTAAAAAGATCAAGTTAAAAAAAACTATATATATTTTAAAAATATTACATGGATAAAATTCATTTTTGGGAATTTAAAATAACTATAACTACTTAATTATATTACCGTCTACTGGCCACCCGATAGCGGATTTTGAAGAAGAATCTTAAGAATCAATATGAATGGTTAAGGTGTAAAATTTTTCTTTCTTACTCACTAGCTAGTCTTTTTTTATTTTATCAAAAATAGATTAATTTTTTATTTTTATTATTATATTTTTTAGGAAAATAAAATTCCCTAACATGAATTTTTTTTATACAAGTGAGTACAAAAGAAATTATTTTGTAGTCAACATATAGAAGAAGTAATGAATGATAAAAGAAAATAACCTTAATATAGTAGTAATTAAATGATATTAGAGTATCTAATAATGCTATTAAGAAAATAAATAAAGTTAAAAATGTAGAGAAAAATAAGACAAAAGTAAACCAATGAATAAAAAAAATAAAATGAAGAGAAAAAATTTAACTATCATGTAGTATAATCTATTTAAATAAAAATGAGTCCATACACTTTCTAATGATTTTAATAAAACTAAATTGTAACCCAGCACGTTGTACGGTTGGCTTTCTTTTGTCTCTTGGCATCCATTAAAAGTTTTTTTCATCTTACGATATGGGTGATCACGTCTAAGAAATCTCCGATGCCCAAGGTAAACCGTCTTCTTTCCATGATGCAACTGAATGTAGCATGTGCCTTCTTCACATATAGGGCATGCTTTATGCCCCTTGACACTGTACCCGGACAAGTTACCGTATGCTGGAAAGTCGTTGATGGTGCAAAATAACATGCCACGAAGCTTGAAAGTCTCATGAGAATACCCATCAACTACATCAACACCTACCACCCACAACGTTTTCAAGTCTTCAATCAAGGGACTTAGATAAACATCTAAGTCATTTCCCTATTGCTTTGGGCCCAAAATCATCATAGACAACATCATGCATTTGTGCTTCATGCACAACCAAGGGGGCAGGTTGTAAATTATCAACAGAACAGGTCATGAACTATGAATACTACTCATGTTACCATAAGGATTCATTCCATCTGTAGCAAGTCCAAGCCTTAGGTTTCTTGGCTCATCGGCGAAATCCGGAAACATAGTATCAATATTCTTCCATTGCATAGAATCAGCAGGATGACGAACCTTTCCATCATGTTTCCTCTCATCATTATGCCATCTAAGATTCTTCGCATCTTTCGCATTGGCAAACAATCGCTTGAACTTTGGAATTATTGGAAGATACCACAACACCTTCGCAGGAGGTCCCTTTTTTCTCACATCATCCAAGATCATCATCATCATCACCACCCTTCACTTTGTATCGTGATAACCCACATTTGGGGCAATCGTGATTGTCTTCATGAACACCGGTGTACGATATGCAATCATTGGGGCATGCGTGTATCTTCTTATACTCCATACCCATCGGACACAATACCTTCTTGGCCTCATAGTTACGGTCAGGCAATGTGTTGTCCTCCGGAAGCAAGTCTTTCAACACTTCAAGCAATTTCGTGAAGCTTTTATCGGTCCAACCATTTCTCGCCTTCACACAAACCAATTTTAGCACTACCGACAACCGTGTATGAGTAGTACACCCTGGATTTAAAGGCTTATCCGCATCACGGATCATGTCCTCTACTCGATCATCCTCCATATCTACGTCAATGACCTCACTTTGGGAGACACTTGCCATACTACTCAACAACACATCACCATGCCATATCCATCTTGTATTACTCAAGCAAATCACTTCACAAATCAAATGAGTACGTATATCCTTCACCGTACATTATCCACCTCATAATTGTGATTAATTGTCTCATTAATGGGTTCATCACTTTCCTTGAAAAATTCTCCCTCCTCCATCTCCGGTGAGATCTCCGACCCTTCGATGTCATACTCTGAATCTGACCCATCTTCAGATTAAGCAAATTGGTGCTTCCAAATAATAATGAAGGAACTGGAGCGATCGAGTATTCTTATTAATTCTATAAGACTACACAGCTTGGAATCTATTCTATTAAATATCAACCCAGTATTATATGTGCATGTCTTCAACGGAGATATTTATGAATTGGAGTGGATAATATGAAAAAAACCTCAAATGCCACTTCTGCGCCCAGCTTAGAAATCTTTTAGTTAGTTGATGGGTTTGCATGCTAAGAGAAGAGGGAGGCTAACAGCTAACCTAAATTATCTGACTGGATTAACCATAAATTTCATTGATTTCATATTTGCCTCCAGAGAGATAATTTTAGCAACTTGTAAAACCTAATATTACTACTAGATCCATGAATACAAATCCCCAAAGACACAGGGTGAGAGATAAAAAGTATAAAAACCTTTCTAGAGATGGCTAAGTTCTAACTTAAATACTATTAAGGTCAAATGAAGTGAAAGTCCTAAGAAAATGATGCATCACAGTGATAAGATAGAGCTTTTACTGTTTATGAAGAAGAGATCTTGGCCAATTTGATTATGTACCTGATATATACTGTTAGCCTGATGCTTTTCCTTCTACTCTTCAGAATCTTTTTGTTAATTTGGAAAAGCAAAATTGCAGCTGCCTTAAACAAAAAGAGAGAATTATAAAGTCACATCAAATCCAAGACAGAGCTTCAAGTTTAACCTATGTTATAGCAGGTGATAATAAAATGACCAAAACAAGAGAGTTTAAGCAAGCCCTGCTTAGAAAGGAAATATGAAAAAGATTACGTCATACCTCATTGCCTCCAAATTATTGAGTCTTCCTACTTCACCACCACTAGCAGTAACATGGTCCCTCTCTTCTGCATCAGTCCATCCATCAATCAGAACAAAATCTACAACTGTAGTTGTTGATATTGCTGAGAAAATGTAAGAGAAGAAAGAAAGCATACACTTCAATTCTCATTTACTTCTAAAACTGTTACTTGAATTATACTTCCATAGAAAAAAGAAAAGAAAACCTACACTACAGCAAATGATATTTAATATCCATGAGTCTAATTTTAAAAGAAAAACTTGATGGACTAAAATTAATTTGTTGCCTTAGACTTGTTAGAATTACTCAAGTTTGTTTCAGAAATTATATGTCAGATTTTGGAGGGCTTAACAGAAAATTGCCTGTTCCTTCCCTCTCCACGACAGCAGTTCCACTCTTCCATTTTGTTATTTTCCATCGTCCCAACATACTAATATAAATTTTATAAGAACCAAGACAGAATAAATCAACTTTTTGGGAATTCTGAAAAATAAAAATAATGAAGCTCTTTGCTAAGTTTTGCCCCCAGAAGAACCAGACTGTGAGTGTGCAAATTGCAAATTCTATTAGAGACTGTCCATCTGCTCCAAGTCAAAACTAAAGCAATCAGTCGACACCCCAATGAATTGAAACAAGGACTTGTGATCAACTTCGTGCTCATATTCACTTACTTCTCTGAAAATTTCTGTTGCATTTCCATATGAAGACAAGATGTATAAATGATCAAGCAAGTATCAAATATTAATACATTGTCAATATGTCATATCATTATTCTAAATAAACTATATTTTCTGTTAACCAAACTTTGAATTTTCCCTATATAATAATTATTACCACATTATCCTGCACATGTACAAGTGTGTGTGCATGGTACTAGATTACTAGCTTGCTAGCTAGAATTCTGCTTATATAATATATAAGGACCAAAAAACATTTTAAAAAATAACCTAGTTATGGATTGACTTCTCTGAAAGCTATTAAAACAAGTTTCGAGGCTGACATAATAGAGCATTCCATTAGAAGACAGATTGATCACATTACTAATTAATAAATATATGATCCTTTGCAGAGATTTAACTACTGGAGAATAATATAGAAAGTATTTGAAGATTAGATAAATTGTAATTGTAATTGTAATTTAACCTTGATTGCTATTATTTAGTAAATATTGGGAATCTGGAATCCTAGAAATAAATCAGGTCCTAGCTAGTAAACATGCAACCAGAGTTCTGAGATTGTATTTGTACTACAATACAATATTATAGTCCATCAGATACGTATGAGAATCTCATGGCTTAAAAACTACTACATTGAGCTTTCATACTTATTCAACGTGAGACTCATAATATTGTCACCCACTTTAAGGCTGATGCCTTCACTAGTGGAAATAATGTAATATACGGGAACGTTTTACGTCAGTTGACCATATGTTTGACGTTAAAAATGAGGCGGTGACAGTTTTGTAAATATTAAATCACTATTTGCGTCAGTTGTTTAATGAACTGACGTTAAAAGTGTTTTGCAAGAATTATTAACACTTTTAACGTCAGTTGTTTATAAAACTGACGTTAGAAGTGTGATTTTTACTTCAGTTAAATAAATAACTGACGTAAATAATCAACTCATTCCTCTCTTTCTTTCGTTGTCATCTCCCTGTTGTCACTCTTAACGCAGATCATCACTCCATATATAGTGCAGTTTATTTCTAATCTTTTTTTTTAAAAAGTTTATTTTTAATCTTAATTAATTAGCTTGAATTAGTAAACAAATTCTTGTGCAAATTAAAATAAATAAACACTTAACATAAAAACAAGTTTTATATGTATAATCAAATCGTATCTCAATGAAGCGATTCATAAGTTACAATTACATGATTAAAAGATAAAAAATTTCCGCAAGATAGCACTAAAATATAAAAAAGTTTCTGCTTCAACATCATTTTCTTCTCAGTCCTGTCCTCAGAAACTCCAATATTGAATGCATCTCCTCCCTTACTTGAAGTCCTTGATGCTCCATCTGAATCCACAGTCAATTTGGAGCCAAAGCAGAGTGAAGGGTGCACTCGATCTGTTTCAAAGAATATTCTTGAACACCCCACTTGGTTCCAAAGTCGAGGTTTTGGAACCGTAGTCTCGATTCTCCAGAAGGATGATAGTGTGTGCAATTCACATAATGCGATTTACACACCCTTATCACCCATGTAATGCGATTTACACAACCTCATAAGTTGTTTGACCATTAAGACGGAGACCTTTAAGTCTAGGTATAGGAAGAAAGAGTAGTGATGAAGTTAATCTCCATGGCAGAGCCATATTGTGAAGCAGAAAAATTAAAGGAAGGAAGGAAGCTATTTATAGGAGTAGGGGATGAAGTTACTAGGCGTTGTAAGTTGCTAAAAAATTAAATTGATCATTAAGAGCATTAGGTTCCAAGGCGCATTGGGAGTTGACAGTCATATATTATAAACGTGCAGAAAAGAAAACGTCCGAAGGAATAGGAAGAAATAGACCAAGTCTAGGTATAAACTTAGTGCTCATAAAGAGGATTATATGTTACAATGTGCATGGGTAAGTAGCACAGCAGTAATGGGTAATTAAGTAGCAGAGCAGAGTAGTCAAAGGAATGAATGCTTTTGCAGAAACTTATACAATTTTAACGTCAGTTGTTGAATAAAACTGACGTTAAAAGTGTTTTTAAAATAAAAAATATTTATTTTTAACGTCAGTTGTTTATACAACTGACGTTAAAAGTGTGATTTTTACTACAGTTAAATAAACAGCTGACGTAAATAATCCTATATCCCTATCTAAAATGCCCTGTTGTCACTCTTAACACAGGTCAATGGGCAAGTAGCAGAGTAGTCAAAGGAATGAATGTTTTTGCAGAAACTTATACACTGTTAACGTCAGTTGTTGAATAAAACTAAAGTTAAAAGTGTTTTTAAAATAAAAAATATTTATTTTTAACGTCTGTTGTTTATACAATTGACGTTAAAAGTGTGATTTTTACTTCAGTTAAATAAATAGCTGACGTAAATAATCTTATATCCCTAACTGAAATGCCCTGTTGTCACTCAATTAACACAGGTCTCAGAGCCATTTTGTGAAGGAATAGAAATATAGAGGAAAAGAAGACGCAGTATTACAGACTGATACAGAAGAATGTTACTTTATATAGAGAATGATTTTTACACAACACTTTTAACGCCGCTTTGTATTCAACAACCGACGCTAAAAGTGTTTTTTTAAAAATATTAATATTTAACGCCGCTTTGTTAATAAAACGACGTTAAAAATTAATTGTAACGCCAATTGTTTAATACAACCGACGTTAAATGTTGTTTTATATAACGCTTACACCCGCGCCTTCTGCACTTCGCTCTGTACGTACGTCTCTTTTCTCTTTTCATCACGCTCAACCCTAAATCACTCTCAACCCTCACTCTCACTCTCACCCAGCACAGAACCCTAATCGCGAGCTCATCTCCATCGCAACCACCGCGAGGGCTTCTTCGCCACCACCATGAGGTACACTATTAACCCTAACTCTGTCTTTCCATTCATTCTTTGCAATAACTTGACGTACATCTCTCTTTCCCCTTCCCGCGCACTAACTCTCCTTGTCCCTCTGCTCTCAGTAACCACATCGAACATTGGCCACCACTCGAGCTCCCCTCCCCACCACCACGCGAGCACCTATTTCTGGTGAGTATTTAGGGCACATTTTTGTATTTTTGGTTTTGAGTGTATGTTGAAATTGTAGTCTCAGTAGTTGAAACTTGAAACCGTGAGTTTGAGTTGTTTGGAATGTACGTCTCTGTTTTTGGTTTTGAGTGCATGTTGCTCTGCTTGTTGATCTGTCACGGTCGTGATGCTAATCACGGCTAGGCCGTGATCAGTTCTGCCTGTGATGGCATGGTCTGTTCTGTTGGCACGTTACGGCCGTGATGGACATCACTGCCAGGCCGTGACCAATGCTTGGCAATTAATCTTTAAAAACTATAGTTTTCAATCTCCCGTATTGTCCTTATATTGGATATATGTTTTGTATATCTACAAGACCTACCTAGTTATGGATCATAGTTGGATGGTTTGTAAGCGTACTAGTGCTGAGTATTTGAAGGGGGTGGGAGAATTTATAGAATTTGCTCAAAGGAATGTTACTAATAGTAATGGAATGTTCTGTTGTCCTTGTGTCAAGTGTTTGAATACGAGGAAATGTACGGTGAAGGATATACGTACTCATTTGATTTGTGATATTTGCTTGAGTTATACAAGATGGATATGGCATGGTGATATGTTGTTGAGTAGTAATACGGCGAGTGTCTCCCAAAGTGAGGACGTTGACGTAGATATGGCGGATGATCGAGTAGAGGACATGATCCGTGATATTGGACAAGAATCTTTTCATCGAGCTCATGTGTATGATAGGCTGTGCGGTGATGCGGATAAGCCTTTATATCCAGGGTGTACTACTCATACACGGTTGTCGGCGGTGCTAAAATTGGTTTGTGTGAAGGCGATAAATGGTTGGACCGATAAAAGCTTCACGGAATTGCTTGAATTGTTGAAAGACTTGCTTCCGGAGGACAACACATTGCCTGACCGTAACTATGAGGCCAAGAAGGTATTGTGTCCTATGGGTATGGAGTATAAGAAGATACACGCATGCCCCAATGATTGCATATTGTACACCGGTGTTCATGAAGACAATCACGATTGCCCCAAATGTGGGTTATCACGATACAAAGTGAAGGGTGGTGATGATGATGATGATCTTGATGATGTGAGAAAAAAGGGTCCTCCTGCGAAGGTGTTGTGGTATCTTCCAATAATTTCAAGGTTCAAGCGATTGTTTGCCAATGCGAAAGATGCGAAGAATCTTAGATGGCATAATGATGAGAGGAAACGTGATGGAAAGGTTCGTCATCCTGCTGATTCTATTCAATGGAAGAATATCGATACTATGTTTCCGGATTTCGCCGATGAGCCAAGAAACCTAAGGCTTGGACTTGCTACGGATGGAATGAATCCTTATGGTAACATGAGTAGTATTCATAGTTCATGGCCTGTTCTGTTGGTAATTTACAACATGTCCCCTTGGTTGTGCATGAAGCGCAAATACATGATGTTGTCTATGATGATTTCGAGCCCAAAGCAACCGGGAAATGACTTAGATGTTTATCTAGGTCCCTTGATTGAAGACTTGAAAACGCTGTGGGTGGAAGGTGTTGATGTAGTTGATGGGTATTCTCATGAGACTTTCAAGCTTTGTGCCATGTTATTTTGCACCATCAACGACTTTCCAGCATACGGTAACTTGTCCGGGTACAGTGTCAAGGGGAATAAAGCATGCCCTATATGTGAAGAAGGCACATGCTACACTCAGTTGCATCGTGGAAAGAAGACGGTTTACCTTGGGTATCGGAGATTTCTTAGACGTGATCACCCATATCATAAGATGAAAAAAGCTTTTAATGGATGCCAAGAGACAGAAGAAGCGTCGGCGGCCTTAATTGGAGAGCAGGTTTATCAGAGGGTAAAAACATATGGAAGAAGAGGTCGATATTCTTTGATCTTCCATACTGGCGCAAGCTTGATGTCAGACACTGCATTGATGTGATGCATGTGGAGAAAAATGTGTGTATGGTGTGATCGGGACGCTTCTCAACATTCAGGGCAAGACAAAGGATGGTGTGAATGCTCGTCTCGACCTCGTTGCTATGGGTATACGAGAGCAGTTAGCTCCAGTTGTTGAGGATGGTAAGCGGACTTATTTGCCGCTAGCATGTCATACTTTGTCAAAAAAAAAGAGACAAAGTTTCTGCGGGTGTCTTCAGGGCATCAAAGTTCCACATGGTTACTCTTCAAATATGAAGAGGCTTGTCTCTAGTGATCTTAAATTGGTTGGCTTGAAGTCTCATGATTGTCACATCTTGATGCAACAACTTCTGCCCGTTGCTATTCGTGGTATTGCTACAAAAAATGTGAGACATGCCATTACTCGGTTGTGCTCATTCTTCAATTCTATATGTAGCAAAGTCATTGACCCCGTATGTTGGATGACTTGGAAGTTGAGGCTGCTACAATCTTGTGCCAATTGGAGATGTATTTTCCTCCTTCCTTTTTCGACATAATGATTCACTTAATTGTTCATTTGGTGAGGGAGATTAGATTATGTGGGCCGGTTTTTCTGAGATGGATGTACCCAGTTGAGCTCTACATGAAGATCTTGAAAGGGTACGTGAAGAATCCTCATTGTCCGGAAGCATCTATTGTTCAAAGGTATGTTGCAGAAGAAGCTATTGAGTTTTGTTCAGACTACCTTCATAACACGGATCCTATAGGGGTTCCTAAGCCTCGGCATGATGAGATCAGATGTCAAGGTAAGGGTACACATGGTTTAAGAATTAATAGGAAGGATCGGGAGGAAGTGCTTCAAGCACATTTGTATGTATTGAACAACATCGAATGTGTTCAGCCTTTCTTATTTGAACATAAAAGAAAAGTCAATCAAGAAAACCCTCGAATGAGCGAAAGGTGGTTGTTGAACAAGCATAACAAGACTTTCTTACCATGGTTCAAGGAAGAAATGCTTAAGGATGGTAGTACTGCTTCTAATGACGTAAAATGGCTAGCACGTGGGCCTAACTTCAACGTCATATGTTGGAGCGGATACGACATAAATAACTTTTCCTTTTATGCAAAGGAACAAGATAACAGGAGTACCATGCAAAATAGTGGGGTTATGATCGTGGCCGAAGCAATACACTTCTCTAGTGCAAAGGACACAAAACCCGTTACAGCACCGAGACCTTACTTTGGATATATTGAAGATATTTGGGTGCTCGATTACACTAAGCTTACGGTGCCGGTATTTAAATGTAAGTGGGTTGATAGTAACGGTGGTGTACAAACCGACGAATTGGGGTTCACATTGGTAGACCTCAACAAGTTAGGTCATATAAATGAGCCTTTCATAATGGCTTCCCAAGCAAAACAAGTGTTCTACATCACTGATCCTTCTAACAAAAGGTTGTCTGTGGTTCTCCAAGGAAAAAGCATGTATAATGGTAGTGATGAAAATGAAGATTCAAATCTTGATATTCCTGGGACTCCTTCTTTTTCAACAAACATGCCTACTATAATCGAGGAGACACAGGTGGACGATGTACATGTCACTCGTGATGATCATCACGAAGGGATATTGATATAGGTAGTTTAAACTTAGTATACATTTATTTTTATTTATATTTATGTATTCATTTTGAGTTATAACCTATGTTAATAAATATATATTGTTTATGAACAAGCATACATATGGATCATTGTTCCATTTTTCCTTTGTAATTCTGTAATGTGTGTGATATTCTGTGTTACTGGGATATTTACTGAATGCAGGGATGGCTGAGGGGAGTGATATTTTAAAACTGAATTTAAAAAAAAAAATACTATTAACGTCAGTTTTATCATACAACTGACGTTAAAATTAAGACCTTTAACGTCAGTTCTTGATAACAATTGACGTTAGTTTTAACAAAATTAACGTCAGTTTTGTTAAAGAACTGACGTTAATTTTGACAAAATTAACGTCACTTGTGTTAAAGAACCGACGTTAATAGTGTTATATTTAACGTCAGTTCTCAACTGACGTTAACAGTTTAACTTTTAACGTCAGCTGTAGTTACGCTACCAAGATTCTGACGTAAAAAATCAATTTTAACTGACGTAAAAAGCACTTATTGCACTAGTGCTTCAGCTGATGATAGCCCTTTCCCCTTTGAGAGTAAAGATGGATGAAGTTGGTTCTTGAGGAGGTTTTTAATTTATACCGAGTCTGAAACTGAAGCTCTTATTTTTGTTACTGAATGTATGTCATTTTGGGGTGGTGCAGAAGTTGTGCTTGCAGACTTAAATGATTTACATTTAGCTTAATTCAGTTCTAGTTTTATTGGTTCCAATATATATTTGGTGTTAGGGGTTTTTATGTTGATGGGATTATATTGGTCTTATTCAACCTTGATACTTGGATTACTTGGATGAAGATCTTTGTATATCTGATTTTGTTTCTACTTAAGGACGGTATCATCTCTACATAGGTTTCATTGTAGGTCTCTTTGTAAATGGGTTGGAGCACCCGTTGTGCTCGTTATCAAATATAGTTTTTCTTATTAAAAAAAACTCATTTATCAGTATTTAGTATTACATCTTTGGCCAGCCTATAAGTAGGTCTTTTTCATAGACCAACTCTCAACAATAACACCACATCAATTGTTATAAAAAAAAAACTATCTCATCAGGTTGAAGAGACTCATAGCTTAAGTACCACGTTAAGCATTTATGTATCCTTAAATTTTCTATATATGTGAATATATAATATATGAAAGCGTCTATGGTGTACCACCATTCAAAGTGGAGCAGTGGTGCACCACTCACATATCACTATATCCACCAATGGATTTGTCATGTATGTTGCCATGTGTCGGTTTGAATTTTCAAACTTATATGTAGTCAAAAGTAAAAAGACCCACCTGACTAAATGATTTGTCAATGAGCTGTCATGTGGGTGGTGCACCACTGCACCATTATGATGGGTGGTGTACCATACACTTAACCATAATATATATATACAACAGCAAAAATTATGAACAAAAGAAGGAATGGGTATGTCCGTATGTGTAAAGAATCAAATAAGAAACCAATGAAGAAGATCTTAGATTAGTTTGCTGGCGAATTCATCTACCTCGGTTCCCTGTATATGATAGGAAGCAGATTTTGAGGCAAGTTCTCTCAGCTGCGATACGCTTCTTCCCAATTGCAAAGCTATCTTCATTTCAAATAACTCCCCATTTTCTCTTTTCTCGAAGTCTTCCTCTTCAAGCGTGGCTCCAATTATCTCTTCCAATGGCTGAAAAAACCCGCCACAGTTTCTGTACATTTCAAACACCATGCCAACTTGTCCTCCATGCTCAAATGCATTAACCACGGCACCCAATGTGAGAGATTTTCAAATTAAAGGTAGCACCTTATTTAATGTTGCATATAACAGATAAATATAATTAATGGCTTCAACTTGCATCAAGTGTTGCTTTGGTTTAGTGGCATCGTTGCATGCCTTACAGCCAAGAGGTTCGTAGTTCGAATCTCATGTTTAATCAAAACGTTAAAAATCAAAAAATGCGGTTATGAGGATTCGAACACGGTTATCAAAGGTAATGGGACATGACCACTGACCAACTGGGCTAACGGATATATTTTGTCATGTTATGAATATTAATGATACTTGACTGTTATATTTGACTGTTGGTTAAACTTTTGAAGAGTTGTTTTCTTTCACCAAGTGACATGAGTTGGTCTATAAATAGAACCATCTGCATGCAGTATTTGACACGAAAAACTCAGAATCTCTCAACCATTCTTCACTCCAAATCACCTTCTTTTCTCCCTTATGCGCAAAGAGAGTTAAGGAGACTATTGTTCTGTAAACTGTCATTGTCGATACGCTTGGTTTAGGGTGTGCAAACCAAACCAAGGTTCTCCATTGTATCCTTAAGGGGATTCGCCAGTTACACCTGTTGCATCCAATCTACGAGGAGAGATTGGTGGGGGCGAATCGAACCTAAAGCCTAGTGTCCTCACACGCCTTGGAGATTGCGCGTTACCATTATTTTCTTCTTCTTTGTTGCAGATCCATACCCCATAAGACCATAAGATAACAATCTTTAGGTTCGATTTCTGTAATAATGGCTGCAACATTGAAGGAGATGACTTCTGACTTTATAAAACTTGAGAGGTTCGAAGGCGGAAACTTTCATCGTTGGCAAAAGAAGATGCACTTCCTTCTTACAACATTGAAGGTGGCATATGTGTTGAACACACCAAGACCAGGAAAGAGAAGATGAGACCATCAATGAGACTCGTGAGAGGAACAAGTGGGTTAATGATGACTACATTTGCATGGGGCATATTTTGAATGGCATGACCGACTTATTGTTCGATGTGTATCAAAATGCGGGATCCTCCAAAGAACTATGGGAGAAACTTGAGGCAAGATACATGATGGAGGACGCAACAAGTAAGAAAGTTCTTGTTAGTTGTTTTAATAATTATAAAATGGTTGATGGTATGCCTATCATGGAACAAATGCATGAAATTGAACGTATTCTCAATGACTACAAACAACATAATATGCACATGGATGAAACCATCATTGTCTCCTCAATCATTGACAAACTTCCTCCTTCATGGAAAGACTTTAAAAGAAGTCTTAAACATCGAAAAGATGACATTTCTCTTGAACAATTGGGTAATCACCTTCGTTTAGAAGAAGAGTATCGTAAACAAGATGATACTAAAGAACATTTTGTTCATGAGAAGATGCATGTAGTAGAGGAAGGGAAATCTGGTAAGTCCTCTAAAAAGAGGAATCGAGATTTTGGAAAATCTCATGAAAACAACAATGAGAATGACTACAAGAAAAAGAAAATTGGTTGTTTCTATTGTGGAAAACCGGGACATTTCAAGAGGAATTGTCGTCTCCTGAAAAAGGAAAAGGAGAAGGAATCTATTGCAACAAAGGACAATCTTGTTGCGGTCATTTTCGAAATCAACATGATAGAAGATGTTGGTTCATGGTGGATTGACTCCGGTGCAACTCGCCATGTGTGTAAGAACAAGGATCTCTTCAAGACAATTAATGAAGAAGATGGAACCGTTCTATATATGGGAAATGCATCAACTGTCCAAGTTAAAGGCAAAGGGACGGTGGAACTAGAATTCACTTCGGGAAAAGTAGTAACTCTTACTGATGTTTATTATGTACCAGATGTTAGGAAGAATTTAATTTCTGTACCGTTACTTAATAAGTACGGGTTCAAATGTGTATTTGAGGGAGACGAGTTTATCCTCTCTAAGGGAGGAATGTTTGTAGGAAAGGGATACCTTTGTGAGAATCTGTTCAAACTCAATATTATTAATGATAATGGATTTATTTATGCTTATATTGTTGAGTCTTGTAATTTATGGCATTCTCGTTTAGGACATGTTA
The DNA here is from genome assembly GCA_030762895.1 of Sophora flavescens. NCBI lineage: Eukaryota > Viridiplantae > Streptophyta > Magnoliopsida > Fabales > Fabaceae > Sophora > Sophora flavescens. Next base: position 107,243,673 of record CM061062.1, read on the forward strand.
ATTTTAGGAAAATGGATGAAATGATGAATTCATGTTTAATTCCTAAAACAAGTAGGATTTCGGATGCATGTACAACTTGTATGCTAACTAAGATAACTAGATTTCCTTTTCCTAGAGTTGAAAGAAGTTCTAAAGTGTTAGATTTAATTCATTCTGATGTATGTGATTTACATGGTTGGCCTACTATAGGTGGTAAAAAATATTTTGTGACATTCATAGATGATTGTACTAGATATTGCTATGTATATTTAATGCATTCAAAGGATGAAGTGTTAGATAAATTTAAGATATTTAAAACAGAAGTAGAACTTCAACATGAAACATTTATTAAATGTTTTAGGAGTGATAGAGGAGGAGAGTTCTATAACCCTAGTTACTTTGAGTCTACTGGAATAATTCACCAAACAACCGCACCTTATTCCCCACAACAAAACGGTATAGCTGAAAGGAAAAATAGAGTATTAGAAGAAATGGTAAATGCAATGTTATCATATTCTGGTCTAGCAAAGGGTTATTGGGGAGAAGCCTTGTTGACGGCTTGTTATATCTTGAATAGAGTTCCAAACAAAAGGAACAAAATAACCCCATATGAACTTTGGAAAAATAGAAAGCCCAACCTTGACTATTTCAAAGTTTGGGGTTAGGGCAATAGTAAAAGTTCCTGAACCAAAAAGAAAGAAATTAGGTGAAAGGGGAATTGAATGTGTGTTCCTGGGCTATGCTAAAAATAGCAAAGCATATAGATTCATGGTTATAGAATCTAATGACTCATATCCTGTAAATACAGTAATTGAGTCTAGGGATGCTATCTTTCAAGAAGATATGTTTAACTCAATTCCAAGTCACAAAAATGATGTTCATAGTAATACACATAATCTAGAAACCAATGTATTTAATAATGATACTTTAGAGAGTTCAGAACTTAGAAGAAGTCAGAGAGCTAGGAAAGAGAAAACGTATGAACCAGACTTTTTCATGTTCCTTGTTCAAGGAACAAGAGAGTCCATAGACAGTTATGAACCAATATGTTATAATACAGAAAGTGATCCAGAAACATTCGAAGAGGCAATAAAGTCTCAAGATGCCACTTTCTGGAAGGAAGCTATACAAGAGGAAATAGACTCAATAATGGGGAATAAAACGTGGAAATTAGTAGACCTCCCACCTGGTTCCAAACCTATAGGTTGTAAATGGATTTTCAAAAGGAAAATGAAGGTAGATGGAACCATAGATAAGTTTAAGGCAAGACTAGTTGCTAAGGGGTTTACACAAAAAGAAGGCATTGACTATTTTGATACATATGCACCTGTGGCAAGAATTGCCTCAATTAGAGTGCTATTGACACTTGCATCCATCTATAAGTTTGTCATTCATCAAATGGATGTGAAAATAAAATTTCTTAATGGGGAGTTAGATGAAGAGGTGTATATGTCACAACCTGAAGGGTTTGTGGTTAATGGTCAAGAAAAGAAGGTGTGTAAATTGAATAAGACATTGTATGGACTAAAACAAGCTCCTAAACAATGGCATAAAAAGTTTGATCAAGTTATGCTAGCTAATGGATATAAAATAAATGAATCTGACAAGTGTATTTATAGTAAATTCCATAATGGAAAATGTGTTATGATTTGTTTATATGTTGATGATATGTTAATATTTGGTACTGATCTAGATGAGGTGGAAAAAACTAAGAGTCTCCTCTCTAGTAATTTTGATATGAAAGACTTAGGGGAAGCCGATATGATACTAGGGATTAGAATGATAAGAGATGGTGAGAACATAGGTTTATCCCAATCTCACTATATAGAAAAGGTGTTAAAGAAATTTAATGAATTTGATTGTCAATCTGTTGTTACTCCCTTTGATCACAACACTAATTTAGTACCAAATAAAGGTTGTCCAATAGCACAACTTGAATACTCAAAAGTAATTGGATGCTTAATGTATGTCATGACATGTACTAGACCCGACATTGCATATGCTGTAGGGAGACTAAGTAGGTATACTAGTAATCCAAGCAAAGACCATTGGCATGTTGTCCGAAGAGTATTGAAATACTTGAAGGGGACAATGAATTATAGTTTGAACTATAATGGATATCCTTCAGTATTAGAAGGTTATACGGATGCCAGTTGGGTGACTTATACAGAAGATCATGCTTCAACAAGCGGTTGGGTCTTCACACTTGGTGGGGGTGCTATTTCTTGGGGATCCAAGAAACAAACTTGCATTGCTGACTCCACCATGGCTGCAGAATTCATAGCATTGGCAGCATGAAGCAAAGAAGCTGAATGGCTTAGAAATTTGATGTATGAGATACCAATTTGGCCAAAGCCAATAGCACCACTATCCATACATGGTGATAGTCAATCAACACTATCAAAGGCATATAGCCAGGTTTATAATGGAAAGTCCAGGCACATTGGGCTAAGGCATAGCTATGTAAAAGATTTGATTATAAATGGAGTAATATCCATAGTCTTTGTGAAAACAGAGAGGAATCTTGCAGATCCTTTGACGAAAGGATTGACAAGGGATATGGTGTTGAAAACATCATTAGGGATAGGACTCAAGCCCATATCTACATGATCACCAATGGTGGAAACCCGACTCACACTTGAGTAGCATTAAGTCTTGAGTTCAATTGGCCAAAGTACACTATGAGAGTGATTGCAAGTACTTGACAAATAGATACATCCCAAGGTTTAAAAGTACTTGGAAACCATAAGGACAATAAAGAAAAGGGTGAGCTTTTGCTCTTAATGGACCTATAGCACATATGTGCTGAGGTGCCCAACTTATGGGGGTGCTTCTGGTAAAGTCCACCTATGTGAGAGTGAAGTGTGGCCGCTTCTTAGATTTGGGATTGACTCTGTAAGCTCTCATGAAAAGGATACACGACACAAGGCCTTATCAAATGTGTCACACTACCACGTCGTTCAATGGTACCGAGATTTCATGTGTAAGTCATGCACGCTTGTTCTAAGGAATATTTGGTTCAAAGCTTGTCTACCATTTTATTCAGGGATGAGTGAATCTCCAAGATACCTTTGTCTGAAAGCATGCGATTTCCGGAATAATGGGATTTGGATTTATTTTGAAAATGGTGCGGGATTGTGAGAGATTTTCAAATTAAAGGTAGCACCTTATTTAATGTTGCATATAACAGTTAAATATAATTAATGGCTTCAACTTGCATCAAGTGTTGCTTTGGTTCAGTGGCATCGTTGCATGCCTTACAGCCAAGAGGTTGGTAGTTCGAATCTCATGTGGAGAATTTTATACATCGTATATGTTTTAATGTTTAATCAAAACGTTAAAAATTGAAAAATGCTGTTATGAGGATTCGAACACGGTTATCAAAGGTAATGGGACATGACCACTGGCCAACTGGTCTAACGAATATATTTTGTCATGTTATGAATATTAATGATACTTGACTGTTATATTTGACTGTTGGTTAAACTTTTGAAGAGTTGTTTTCTCTCACCAAGTGACATGAGTTGGTCTATAAATAGAACAATCTGCATGCCGTATTTGACACGAAAAACTCAGAATCTCTCAACCATTCTTCACTCCAAATCACCTTCTTTTCTCCCTTATGCGCAAAGAGAGTTAAGGAGACTATTGTTCTGCAAACTGCCATTGTCGATACACTTGGTTTAGGGTGTGCAAACCAAAACAAGATTCTCCATTGTATCCTGGAGGGGATTCGTCAGTTACACCTGTTGCATCCAATCTACGAGGAGAGATTGGTGGGGGCGAATCGAACCTAAAGCCTAGTGTCCTCACACGCCTTGGCGATTGCGCGTTACCATTATTTTCTTCTTCTTTGTTGCAGATCCATACCCCATAAGATAACACCCAACGCCCCAGCAAGGACAGGAACTAGAGCTGCCAATGATCCATCTCCAACAAAGACAGACCCTACTGCTGCAATTCCAGTAAGCAAAGGTCCTGAAATAGCTAAACACTTGTTAATATTCAATGCCAAGTTCCCTAACCTCTCATATTCCTCCATGTCTGTTCTCTTTACCACTTCAATAACCTCTCTCATTTCCCTTTCCAACCCCTCATTCCACTTCCACCCATTATTGTTCTTAATCTCAATATTCTTGTCATGCAAATTGTCTTTGTAATTCAATCTACTTTTTCTTTGAGCATAATTAGGCCACCACCTAGCTGGATCAAACTTGGTTGGGAACTTATCAAGCACCGCTCCAATCAAGGGAAGTGGGTAAGCTTTGTCAAGCGCCAAAACCTTCTCCATTGCATCCCTCACATCACCTTCACTGGGATTACCAAATGTGATTATGGTTTGGATTTGGGACTGAAGCTGCTTAAACAGTCTTGTAGCACTCCTTTGTTCCTCTGCAAGTTGTGAGGGTTGGATTTTGTTCATCACAAGGAGCATGATAGTGGCAGCAGAAAATAAAAGCGTGGATGATAGTTTTAGAGCCAAGAGTGGTGCACCCTCATAACTTCCAGCGCATGTAAAACCAGCTATAGTTGAGGCTGTGATGGTTATCATATTGATAGAGTTTAAAAGGAGGGTGTTCCAATTGTCACGTTGCTCTCCAATATTATTATGCATTTCAATTCTGTCAGCTACAGCTTCTAAGACTGTATAGAGTTGAATAGTGGTCTTAGAATCATGTAATATTTTGATGGTATCATCACTATTTTGTGTTGCGAAAAAAGTCGGATATAACAATATCTAATGAAGTAAATATTTTTTTCCTTCACCTGTATAAATATATAGGTACAACAAAAATATTCTTCCACGTGATAATATCAATGGTAGAAAATAAATAGCAATAACACCACAATTTTTAACGTGGAAAACTCCTCAGTGTAGGGATAAAAACCATGGGACCAAGTCCAGCAACAACTTTCACTATAAATAATAATGGGTATATCAAGTCTTCCTAGAAATATTAGGGAACACCAAATCAACAATACTTCACCTAAAAGGTGGCCATCACCAAACAACAAGAGAGAAACCTCACAAAAATGGGTACAACAACCCAGCCCAAAGAGAAGGCAAACTAACAATATAATGATATCAAAATATTGCTCTCAACATCAGGAACAACATACTAAAATTTCATCAAGAACGGAAGTAGTTTACTCATCTGATGAAGAGCACAAAGTCCCTGCTTTTCTTCTTCTCTTCTTCCGGTGCTTTCTCTGTCTCTCGTATGCCTCCGGCACAGCAATAATTGTGTTGCTTAACTTAGGGATTCAAATCCCTTTCAAAAGCCACATGGGCTTGGGCCCATCAAATCCCCCCCCCCCCCCCTCCCCTCCCCGTTTTTTTACCTTTTACCTTATTTCCTTTTAACTTTGTACTTAGTGGGTCCCACTTAGGAGGGAACCCACCCAACAAATCTCCCCCTTCCCGATTTAAGTGGGAAGATACTGCTCAACCAAGCATGCCTTCTTTCTGCAGCAATTCAACTTTGTCATAGGTAAGTTCTTTGCCATCATATATGAACCATTTTCATCGGTATGGATCTTTTCAAGTGAAAATGCCTTCATCTCTAGTGCATCTCGTATCCAATGATACCGCACCTCAATGTGATTTGATCTGGAATGAAAAGTTGGATTCTTACTGAGATGGATAACACTCTGACTGTCACAAAATAACACAAACTTCTCTTGCTTGAGGCCCAACTCTTGTAGGAATTTCTGCATCCACAAAAGTTCTTTAGAATCTTCGGTAATGGCAGTATACTCAGCCTCAGTGGTAGACAAAGCAACACATTTTTGTAATCTTGATTGCCAAGACACCGCTCCCCCTGCAAAAGTCATCAAATATCCAGAAGTAGATTTTCTAGAATCAACATCACCAGCCATATCTGAATCTGTGTAGCCGTCTAACACATGTTGACCACCCCCGAAGATAAACATACTATAGAAGTGCCTCTGAGATACCTGAAGATCCACTTCACTGCTTGCCAGTGGTCTCTACCAGAATTAGAGAGAAAACGACTAACAACTCCAACAGCATGGGCAATATCCGGCCTTGTGCATACCATAGCATACATCAAACTACCAACCGAGGATGCATAAGGAATCTTCTTCATCTCTTCTTCGTCTTTCTCACTTGTAGGGCATTGTTGAGAGCTCAACTTGAAATGACTTGCAAGTGGAGTACTAACAGGTTTGGAATTGTTCATGTTAAACCTCTCTAATACCTTCTCAATATACTTATGTTGAGATAACCACAATTTACCATTCTTCCTGTCACAAGTAATTCTCATGCCAAGGATTTGCATTGCAGGACCCAAGTCCTTCATTCGCAAGGACTTGCTCAAATCCTTTTTCAGACAATCAATCTTCTTAGTGTCATGACTAACAATCAACATGTCATCCACATATAGCAAGAGGATAATAAAATCATCATCAGGGAATTTCTTCACAAACACATAATGATCGGAAGTAGTTTTGCTATAACCATGTTTCTCCATGAAAAAATCAAATTTCTTGTTCCATTGCCTTGGTGCTTGCTTGAGTCCATACAAACTTTTCTTCAACTTGCACATAAGCTGCTCTTTTCCTTTGACCTTGAAGCCTTCAGGTTGCTCCATATAAATTTACTCCTCCAAATCACCATGAAGGAATGCTGTCTTCACATCAAGTTGTTCAACCTCTAGGTTCAAGCTAGCTGCTAATCCAAGCACAACTCGAATAGAGGTAATCTTCACCACATGTGATAAAATTTCTTCAAAGTCAATACCTTTCCTCTGATTGAAGCCTTTCACAACCAATCTTGCTTTGTACCTTGGTTGGGAGCTATTCTCTTCTGATTTCAACTTGAACACGCACTTGTTATTGAGTTCTTTCCTACCCTTAGGCGACTTCACCAGTTCAAATGTGTGATTCTCATGCAAGGAATTCATTTCTTCTTGCATGGCCTTCAACCACTCTTCCTTGTGCACATTTACAATAGCCTCTTCATAGCTTTTTGGCTCTCCACCATCAGTGATCATCACATACTCATGTGAAGTGTATCTTTGGGAAGCATGCATGATGCTCTCTAGTAGATCTTCTCAACTGAGGCTCAACCGGTGGCTCAAATGGAACCTCTTCAACTGGTTCATCATGGTGAGGTGTAGGGTCATCAGTTGCATTCCCATCATCTACCTGTATATCTCCCCCATCAACAAAAGTTCCAGTAGGAGGTTTAGGCACAACATCAATATAACTTCTGGCAACCGGTTTCTGTTTCTCAGCTTTCTCAAAATCTTCAATGGTTTGGTCTTCAAGAAATATCACATCCTGGCTTCTCATAATTTTTCTGTCAGCTGGATCCTAAAGTCTATAACCAAACTCTTCATGACCATAACCCAAGAAGACACACTATTTGGATTTTCCATCAAGCTTGGACCTCTCATCTCTTGGAATGTGAACAAAAGTCCTGCAGCCAAACACTCTCAAATGACTATAAGAGACATCTTTCCTTGTCCATACTCTGTTTGGAACATCACCATCTAGTGGCACAGAAGGAGAAATGTTGATCAAGTCCACTGCAATTCTCATTGCTTCACCCCAAAAGGATTTGGGTAATTTTGCATGAGAGAGCATACACCTGATTCTGTCATTAATGGTACGGTTCATTCTCTCTGCAACTCCATTATGTTGAGGCATCATTGGAACTGTCTTCTCAAGCCTGATTCCATGTTCTTTGCAATATTCTTCAAACGGATCCCTGTATTCACCACCATTATCTGCTCGGACACATTTCAACTTGCTTCCTTTTTCTCTTTCAACAATTTCATGAAAGTGCTTGAAGACACCAAGTACCTGGTCTTTAGATTTCAAAGCAAAAGCCCACACTTTTCTAGAGTGATCATCAATAAAAGTAACAAAATATGAAGCACCACCAAGAGACTTACAATCCATAGTGCAAATATCAGTATGAACTAAATCAAGAACATTTGGCCTCCTATGAGGACCAGGACTACGAAATGAAATTCTATGTTGTTTTCCAACAAAACAATGAGAGCAAGTATTTAAAGGTGTACATTTCCTGGCAAGGATGTTGAGTCCTTTCTCACTCAAGTGACCAAGGCACATATGCCACAAATCAGAAGAAGCATCTTCAACTACCACTACAAAAAAAGAACTGTTTAGCGACCGGCATATTCGGTCGCTAAACTTTCCAATTCGGTTGCTATTTAAGTTAGCGACCGAATTAGCGACCGATTCATGGTGGTGGCTGATAACCTGGTCGCTAAGCTTTTAGAGGCCAAAATAATAATTCGGTCGCTAAATGGTGACCGTAATTTCGGTCGCTAAATAGTAAAAAACTTTCGCTACACATTTGGTCGCATTGTTTGGATAACCATTTATAGCGACCGATTATCGGTCGCTAGTTCGGTCACCAATGTTGGTTACAGTTAACCTATATTAGCGATGGATTTTCGGTCGCTAGACCACAATCTGTTAATGGTAACTAAAGTTTAGCGACCGAATTATTGATTTCTAATTCGGTCGCTAAATTGGTTTTTATTAAAAAAAAATAAAATTTAATTTTTAAAATAATATTTTTTCTGTTTTTCTTTAAAGTTTAGCAAAAATACTAATAAAACACACCAAATTACTAATGAAATATACAATCATAAGAAATAACGAATATATATAAAAAATAATAATCCAAAGTGTCGTGCAAGAATCGTTTAAAGTCAAAAATATGAAGAAAAAAAAATTCAGTCATGATGAGGGAGAGGTGGAGGAATCCAATCATCCTCAGCATTCGTACCACCGACGTCTGCTATCTGATCGTCCTCTGCAGAGAGCAGACGGTAGCTAGCGGCAGAACTGGAGGAGCGAGCGACAGCAGGCGGCACAACCGTCAGAGCATCACCCTAAACAACTGGAGTCTGGATCCTCATCTGCTCCAACACCAGCCGCAATGTCTGGCCCTGCTCGATGCTCGTCTGCATCAGCTGCTGGTGTGCCAGAGTCAACTGTGCAATCTGGTTCGCCATCTGCTGCTCTCTCTCGCTCTTCTCCCGAAGCTCCGCGTTCAGCTGCGTGATGGTGTCCTGCATTTGGTTGAACTGCTCCTGATGGACGGTATCGGCGTAGGAAGGAGCAGGCGTGCCGGATGATGAAGCGATAAACTCGCCTCCCAGGTGTCCGAGGCCATACACGTGCCCCTTCTTGTTCCTTCCCCCCCTTCTTGTTCCTTCCCCCGACGACCTCCAACTAAATGGCATTATCGTCGACGGAGATAGGAGAGCAGGGCCCATCACCAGTCAAGGCCTCATCTTGTGACTGTGAGGCACGTGATATGGCATCGTCCTTCTTCTCATTGAAGCCCACGTACAAAGTATAGTTGAAAAGATTTAGTTAAAATTATAATCAATATTAACAAATCATTTATAATAAATGACAAGTAAACACGATTTTTTTTTTGCTTACAGCATAGTTACGGGCCTTGTCGTTGACCCATGTCCCCGACTTCAACTTCTTCGTCCTCTCCACCAAATCCATAGCAGTGGGGGCCCGCTGTTTCTGTGCTTTCTGCACAGAAAAATATAATCTTAAATTCATAAGAATAATTAAAAATGAAAACTAATTAAATAGTATAATAAGTCAAAAGTTTAATGTATTACCAGCTCATCGTAGTGGGAGGCGGCTGATTTAGACCCGCCGGTCCAAGCACATGTGCAACCATCAGAAGCTCGATTACGCCGAGCTGTGGCCTGGATCTCCTGGAACTTCTCAGTAGCCCAGTACTGGTCCAGCTCCCTCCTGATCTCAGGATCCACCCACTTCCCCTTATTCTTACCCTTCCTCAGTTTGTTTGTCAGATTCTTCATGACCAGTGAGCCTTTATGCTCAAATATGTCCCTGACGAGACCCTCTAAAGCTACGTCCCGCCTATACTCTTTCTGCAACTTATAGTTGTTAGGAATTTCGTGTGTGTATATATCTATATATAATGTAAATTTAATTTAAATAACTTAATAAATTTTTACCTTAAACTCTTGAAACAACTGATCCCTATGGCCCCCTGGGATGGCCTTCCATGTAGGCCATGGACCTTCAAACTTGCGTTGTGGGATCTTCGATATCGAATCAGAAGGGCCCTTCGCGAGCAGAAAGCTGCAGCAAAATTAGAGCATTAATAAATGTTATAAATAAATAAAAAAAACAAGTAAATAGAAATTAACGATACTTTATATATATTAAAAAATTAAATTAGCTTACTCGTTATCCCCCTGGGGATAAGAAGAATCCTCCTGTCGGATGGACCACGACTCTCCTGTCCCGATGATGATGATGGTCCTATCATAGGTGTGGATGATGAGGGTGTAGCCTGTGTCCCGACCACATGAGGCTGGATAGTGGGTGCAACTCCATCACCCTGAGGTGTCCCGTCCACAGAGGTGCTGATAGGGTGGTCTCGATCTGAAGGCTGTGGGTCGGCCGGCGAAGGGACTCTTGTAACGCCCTTCGTTACATTAGTAACCCAAAACAAATTGTATAAAAATCCTTTAATACATTTAATTAAAATATGTTAGTCATAAAAATTTTATCAATTGTATAAGTCTGGAAAATGTCTCATATTAAATAAAATAGTAATAATGTATCAAAGTAATAAATAATAAATCCATACGTCCAAATAAAAACCCCAAGCCTCAAAACCGGGCGTCTACTAATAAACTCAACGATAAATAAAAAATAAAATAAATATGTCTAGCCACAAACGGCTCCTTATTCAAAATAAAATACTAACAAAGCTAGATAATAAATAAGTAAATTCGCTAAGTCTTCAATCCTCTTCAGCTTCAGTGATATCGTCCTCGTGCTCTGAAAACAACACTTTTAATGAGATATAATCCCAGTGAATAAAAATCAAGTTCTAAAAATATTTTCGCAAATAGTGTTGTTCTCAACCGGTGCGGTAATCGGAAAAACATTCATGGTACCCGCTAATTTTTAAAATATTGAATATAATAAACCTCCAAAATAATAATTATATATACATATATATATAATTAATGTCAAGCATTTAAAGCACAAACTCATAAACTCAGCAACGGTCACATCACATTGCATTTAATCACATTCACCATGCAAACTCTACACAATGCAACTCCACTAACATGACTCGGTGATTCCCAGAATCACTTAACTTGACTCTTTGGTTCCCAAAACCGGTGTGAATCCCAGATCCACTACGGTCTATGAGCTCATATCCATGCAATGGCGTCCCACTGCCTTCCCCATCCCAGATGGAGGTATCTAATATTCCATCCCAGATGTGAATATTTTTAATAATTTGATATCCCATCCTAGATGGTGATATCTCTCATCCTATTCCCAGAATAGAATGTACACCGTCATCCCTTCCCGGAAGGTGATGACCAACTCATGCATAATGCAATATGTCATCCCAGATGACTCTCAAGGTTTTCCAACTTATCTATCAATAACAATGTTACAATGTCATGCCAAACCAACACTATAACGTCATATTATATATATTAAAGATTGTTAATCAACAATAATTCATACCATAATTAAACAAATTTTAATTTAGAAAACATTGAACAAAACATGCTTAAAATGACTTGTTACGGGAACGGGTTCACAAAACATGAACCTACATTCCAATTTCTAATTTAAATTGGCCTTCATCAGTGGATTAGAGTTTCACGTAACAGGAAATAATTAATCACACTACAAATAATGAATTTGACTTTGACAATTGTTTTGCCATCAAACAATCAAACAAAGAATGCACAACAATTCCACAAAATTAATATAGAGCTATTTATTTATAGATTCCCGGAAAATATATTTAATAATTCGATTCATCTAACAACATCTCAAAATAATTTAAGAGTCTCAAATCAAGAACTAAGAACCCTACAATATTTTACTATTTCCAAAAGACAAAGTTACATGTATGAGAATCAAATTATCTGTACCATGAAAGTCTTTGAAAAGTTATTTTTACTCACCTTGCAGACCTCCACTGTGCTCTGGAAATTACGTATGATATGGAGTGTCAGCGCATAGGTTTGTCTCTCCTTCTTGTTTTTTTTTCTTTTTTTCTTTTTTTTATTAGCAATTGCTTGGGCTTAACGCCCTTGTTCTGTAGTTCTTTTCTTTTTTTCTTTTTTTTTCTTTTAAAGAACTTTACTCAGGCGCTACTATATATATATATGATAATTCTCTTTTATATATATATATATATATATATATATATATATAAATATATATATATATATATATATTTATTTTAATATAATGTTTCTTTATATTCACTAACCAATTCTAATAAATTTTATACTAATAAATTCTCACCACTAAACCTCTTATTCATATTTTATTTTTATTGTATCATTATTATTTATTTATTTTTTTATATAACTTAATCCTTTTTTTTCAAATTAATTATATTAGAATTTTAGGATGTTACATTTTCTCCCCTCCTTAAAAAATTTCGTCCCCGAAATTCGCCTCACACTCACGTACTTATTTTAACATGTGACATATTCAAGCGTAAAGGTTACAGTACCTTAGATAATAAAATCTGGGTATTGGCGGACGATGTCCTCCTCCATCTCCCAAGTGGTTTTCTCAGGAGTCAATCCTCCCCATAACACCTTCACCAATGGAATCGTCTTGTTCCTCAGAGTCTTAGTGCTCTTGTCAATGATCTGAATAGGTCTGGGCTTAAAGATTAAATTATCCTTCAATTGTATTGATTCAAGAGCTATCACGTGTGAAATATCTGGTACGTACTTCCGGAGTTGAGACACATGGAAGACGTCATGGAGATTCGACAACTGTGGTGGAAGAGCCAATTGGTAAGCAACAGGCCCGACTCTTTTTAGGATTTGAAACAGACCCATGAAATGAGGAGTTAGCTTGTGGACTTTCATCGAACCCCCTAATCATTTTGATTCTCTCAGAGGTTTCCTGGACCAATTCGGGTCCTATCAAGGTTTTCTCACCAACCTCACACCAACATAAAGGGGACCTCCACTTCCTCCCATATAGGGTCTCATAGGGTGCCATGCCTATACTAGTGTGATAACTATTGTTATACGCAAACTCAATGAGAGGTAGGAATCTATCCCAACTCCCTCCTTCATCCAGGACACACGCCCTAAGCTTGCCCTCAAGGGTCTGAATGGCCCGCTCTGACTGACCATCCGTTTGGGGATGATAGGCCGTGCTAGGGTTCACTTAGTCCCAAAGGCTTACTGAAAAGCTCTCTAAAATCTAGAGGTAAATCGTGGGTCTCTATCTGATACTATAGAGGTAGGTATGCCACGAAGCCTCACTATCTCCTTAATGTATAAGTCTGCTAACTTATTCAAACTATAGGTTGTCTTAATTGGCAAGAAGTGTACAGACTTGGTCAACCTATCCATAATCACCCATATGGCATCTAAACCCAAACGAGTCCTAGGTAACCCCATCACAAAATCCATAGAAATCCTCTCCCATTTCCATTGAGGAATTTCTAAAGGCTGCAACAAACCCGAAGGTCTCTGATGTTCTATCTTAACCTTTTGACATACCAAACACTTGGCTACAAAGCTAGCCACATCCCGTTTCATCCCTGGCCACCAATACATCTTCTTTAGATCTTGGTGCATCTTGGTTATCCCTGGATGTATGGTGAACTTCCCCTTATGCGCTTCCTCTAGAACTTTCTCTCTAAGGCTCCCCTCCTTAGGAACAACGATTTTATTCTTAAACAACACTAGACCATTAGTAGACAACACATAATTCTCTAGGTCTAAAAGAGATTGTAACTCCTGGTCTAAAAGCTGTTCTCGCCTAATCATTCCTCTAAGGTCACTGCAAATTTCCAGCCTATTCAAGCTTAGAGCACTAAGAGACACATTTAGATTCATGTCCCTGAACTCCTCTAGCATATTCATCTCTCGGACCATCAAACTAGACACACGCAAGGTTTTCCTACTGAGTGCATCAGCCACCACATTGGCTTTCCCTGGATGGTACTTCAACTCAAAATCATAGTCCTTAAGGAATTCCATCCACCTCCTTTGCCTCATATTCAATTCTTTTTGGTCAAACAAATGCTTAAGACTCTTATGATCACTAAAAACCTCAAACTTTGCACCATACAAATAGTGCCTCCAAATCTTAAGAGCAAAGACTACTGCTGCTAACTCAAGGTTATGAGTAGGATAATTCACCTCATGTGTCCTAAGCTGCCTAAAGGCATATGCTACCACCTTGCCCTCCTGCATTAAGACACATCCCAAGCCATTCTTGGATGCGTCGCAGTACACCATAAAACTCACTAAGGGATCCGGTATAGTTAAGACTGGTGATGACACCAATCTCCTCTTAAGCTCTTGGAACCCGTCCTCACACTCCTGGTCCCACATAAAAGGTTTCCCCTTTCTACTCAACTGGGTCAAAGGTAAGGCTAGTCTAGAGAACCCCTCTATGAACTTCCGATAGTAGCCAGCTAAGCCTAAGAAACTTCTCACTTCGGTTACTGTCTTAGGTTGTTCCCATCCCAACATCGCATCAACTTTAGAAGAATCAACCGTTACACCATCCTTTGAGATGGTGTGTCATAAAAATTTTACCTCGGCTAGCCAAAACTCACACTTCTCTGGTTTGGCATAAAGACGCTCGTCCCTCAAGGTCCGCAACACCAACTTTCAGTGTTTTCCATGTTCTTCTGGTATCCTAGAGTATATTAAAATATCATCTATGAACACCACCACAAACCTGTCCAAGAAGGTCCTAAAGATCCGACTTATGTAGTCCATGAAAACGGCTGGGGTGTTGGTCACACCAAAAGGGCATCACTACATACTCATAGTGCCCATACCTTTTCCTGAAGGTTGTCTTAGGAATGTCCTCGCTTCTAACTCTAATCTTGAGGGTATCCCGATCTTAGATCTATTTTGGAAAACACTGACGCTCCCCTTAACTGATCTAAGAGATAATCTATCCTAGGCAAGGGATATTTGTTCTTGATGGTTACCTTATTCAGTTGCCTATAATCAACACACAACCTCATACTCCCATCTTTTTTTTTCACTAAAAACACTGGTTCTCCCCAAGGTGACACACTAGGCCTAATGAACCCCTTTTGTAACATGTCCTCTATCTGTTTCTTGAGCTCGCTCAACTCTAGAGGTGTTATCTTGTAAGGCACTACAGATATTAGTCTACTCTTTGACACTAGATCTATGCTAAACTCAACCCCTATTGAAACTTGTGCATCATAGAGATAGTCGCTACATCATTGTCTGCCTCTATAGTAGCAGTGAATGAGAGTATGTATCCTTGAGCTCTCTAAACCAAACACTTATCACAAGAAACGACGAATAAAGTACGGGTCGACACCGAAAATCAAAAGACATTGGATGTGAAGAGATAAGGATATTTCTGTCATAATACTTATGGCAATGAGTCTAGGTGCCAATAAGTCAATACCAAGAATACATACAATACATAGATAACAATAAGTCTGATGTCATAAGGAGTGTCTTGATGCACAAGGAAACAATTTAAACAACCAATGGAAGAACAAGAATACCCCTATAGGAGTAGAAACATATGAATCAAAGGACAAATGAAAGATTGGTATCTCCAAATTTTCACGCACAAAGGATGTATCAAGGAATGCATTGCTCCTGAACCCGACAATATAATGATTTTTTTTTTAACGAGTAGAAGAAATTCAGCCTCCTTCGGATCTAAGCTGCCTCAGAATGATGGCGGATTGTCCTTCTCGAATTCGAAAAGCCCCACGTGTTAAGGGTCCTAGGTTACCACCACTTCATTAGTGACTGGCCTCCATTCCCCTTCAGTTGACGGCGAGTCTCCGTTTGTCCTTGCATAGCTTTGGCCATACAATCCAAAGCTGCTGCAAGTGCAACATCCGTCCCTCGCCTATTAGTCGCCATAAATCTGCTCACTACCAATGAAATACTGGGTTGATCAGGTCCAATATCCCAAAGAATAGCATGCAGCATTTATACTCTAACAAGCATCCTATGCGCCCAAGTTTTGTTTTTTAAAAAAGCCCCACTACCACAGTCCGATTTAGAATCGAACTGCTCTGATACCATAATTGTAACGCCCTTCGTTACATTAGTAACCCAAAACAAATTGTATAAAAATCCTTTAATACATTTAATTAAAATATGTTAGTCATAAAAATTTTATCATTTGTATAAGTCTGGAAAATGTCTCATATTAAATAAAATGGTAATAATGTATCAAAGTAATAAATAATAAATCCATACGTCCAAATAAAAACCCCAAGCCTCAAAACCGGGCGTCTACTAATAAACCCAACGATAAATAAAAAATAAAATAAATATGTCTAGCCACAAACGGCTCCTTATTCAAAATAAAATACTAACAAAGCTAGATAATAAATAAGTAAATTCGCTAAGTCTTCAATCCTCTTCAGCTTCAGTGATATCATCCTCGTGCTCTGAAAACAACACTTTTAATGAGATATAATCCCAGTGAATAAAAATCAAGTTCTAAAAATATTTTCGCAAATAGTGTTGTTCTCAACCGGTGCGGTAATCGGAAAAACATTCATGGTACCCGCTAATTTTTAAAATATTGAATATAATAAACCTCCAAAATAATAATTATATATACATATACATATATATATATATATATATATATATATATATATATAATTAATGTCAAGCATTTAAAGCACAAACTCATAAACTCAGCAACGGTCACATCACATTGCATTTAATCACATTCACCATGCAAACTCTACACAATGCAACTCCACTAACATGACTCGGTGATTCCCAGAATCACTTAACTTGACTCTTTGGTTCCCAAAACCGGTGTGAATCCCAGATCCACTAAGGTCTATGAGCTCATATCCATGCAATGGCGTCCCACTGCCTTCCCCATCCCAGATGGAGGTATCTAATATTCCATCCCAGATGTGAATAATTTTAATAATTTGATATCCCATCCTAGATGGTGATATCTCTCATCCTATTCCCAGAATAGAATGTACACCGTCATCCCTTCCCGGAAGGTGATGACCAACTCATGCATAATGCAATATGTCATCCCAGATGACTCTCAAGGTTTTCCAACTTATCTGTCAATAACAATGTTACAATGTCATGCCAAACCAACACTATAACGTCATATTATACACATTAAAGATTGTTAATCAACAATAATTCATACCATAATTAAACAAATTTTAATTTAGAAAACATTGAACAAAACATGCTTAAAATGACTTGTTACGGGAACGGGTTCACAAAACATGAACCTACATTCCAATTTCTAATTTAAATTGGCCTTCATCAGTGGATTAGAGTTTCACGTAACAGGAAATAATTAATCACACTACAAATAATGAATTTGACTTTGACAATTGTTTTGCCATCAAACAATCAAACAAAGAATGCACAACAATTCCATAAAATTAATATAGAGCTATTTATTTATAGATTCCAGGAAAATATATTTAATAATTCGATTCATCTAACAACATCTCAAAATAATTTAAGAGTCTCAAATCAAGAACTAAGAACCCTACAATATTTTACTATTTCCAAAAGACAAAGTTACATGTAGGAGCATCAAATTATCTGTACCATGAAAGTGTTTGAAAAGTTATTTTTACTCACCTTGCAGACCTTCACTGTGCTCTGGAAATTACGTATGATAGGGATTTGCGCTTTCCTAAAAATTTCTCCTTCGTTTGGTGGCGTTCTTGGATCCGCGTTGTCACAGTTGTACAGACAACAAAGAACGGAACTACGAAATTCTAAACTCCTGCGGCGCTGGCTCTTGATCCCCTTCTTTTTCTTTTGGTTTCAAACCTTTATATAGCAAGTGTCAGCGCATAGGTTTGTCTCTCCTTCTTCTTTTTTTTTCTTTTTTTCTTTTTTTTTTATTAGCAATTGCTTGGGCTTAACGCCTTTGTTCTATAGTTCTTTTCTTTTTTTTTCTTTTTTTTTCTTTTAAAGAACTTTACTCAGGCGCTACTATATATATATATATATATATATATATATATATATATATATATTAATTCTCTCTTTTTTATATATATATATATATATTTATTTTAATATAATGTTTCTTTATATTCACTAACCAATTCTAATAAATTTTATACTAATAAATTCTCACCACTAAACCTCTTATTCATATTTTATTTTTATTATATCATTATTATTTATTTATTTTTTTTATATAACTTAATCCTTTTTTTTTCAAATTAATTATATTAGAATTTTAGGATGTTACAACTCTCGCAGCACGACCTCTGCCATGACCTCCACGACGACCCCTACCTCTAGAGGAATCTGCCATCTGTGTAAAAAAATCAAAAGATGATTACACAACAGTGTAAATAATACAAAAATAAATTACCTAAGTAGAATGACATTTACACAATGAATTATGACATAAATAAATTACCTAAGTAGAATCTTCGTCACTAAATTCACCCTCACTCTCATCAGTCTCACTTGATCGGAATGTGTCTTCGCTAGATGCGTCCAAATCGGATTGATCCATTAACTCTCTTTCAACTTCTTCCCCATTTCCGGAAATGTCTGCCAGAGAATTAACAATAATGTCCGGCGTAATTTGCAACGGTACGTGGGGTCTTGAAAACTCATCATCTTGGTACGGAGCATCTTTTTCAGGCTGGTTGATTACATTATCAATAATTATACTGCGAGCCTTTATCTTAATAATACCCAACCAGCCTTGATGTCCTTCAGGATATGGCGAGTAATAAACCTGATCTGCCTGTTGTGAAAAAATGAATAGTTCGTGCGCCTTATTATACATTCGAGACAGCCTAACTTGAACAATACCATATTTTTTATCGATTTTTGTCCCTACGTCAAGAGTAGGATCAAACAAATCACACTTGAAGATAACTAACTTCATCACGGGAAAACCGGTATAATCGAGTTCAAGAATGTCAGTTAGAACCCCATAGAAATCATCCTATACATTGCCATCAGTGGCTCGCACACAAACACCATAGTTACACGACTGCTTTCCTTCATTCCATGTTTTTGTGTTAAATTTATATCCATTTACAATGTAAGTATTCCATGATGTAACCCATCTGTTAGGCCCCCATGCCAAATTTGTCAACAACGGATTTTGAACATTGTTTTCTGGATCTAGTACCTAAAAAATCAAATATTATATTATTCTTATACATGCTATATATTTAAGGATATAAAATGTATTGCAACAAATGAAGATGCTTAACCTACATATTTACTGAACCACGTAGCAAAGTGAGAAGTAATTTCTTGATCAACCTGATCGTTTGAAATGTCAGGTTGGAGATCCCTTAGAAAATTGTTGTACATCCTACATATGGGAGATTAACAGCAGGACGATTAATAATCATAAATGTCAATTGAAGTTATAAAAGACATTGTAGAAACTTACTCTAAATATGGCGCCACCTCTTCACAATTTTGAAGGATATACAGATGAGCAGCATTAATGTCACGCTGCTCCAAGAAATATCCTTTTGATTTGCCACTAAATATGCCCGGATAGTTGAATATTGATATAGGAGGACTAGTTGAACTTCCTTCGCCCGAATCAACATTTCTAGCCATCCTTGTCCTTCTCATGTTAACTTCGTCTGGATAGTAATAAGAGGCAAAAGTGGATGTCTCCTCTACTAAGTATGCTTCACAAATGGAACCCTCCACTCGTGCCTTGTTCTTGACTTTGTGTTTAAGGGAGTGCAGGAACCTATTAAAGAGGGATACATACAAATAATTACTAGTTTTAGGGAAAGCTAAACTACGATTTCATGTTCGTGAATTTCATATGTATTAAGTAAAATAGTTGATGTTGTTTACCTCTCAAATGGATACATCCAGCGGTATTGGACTGGGCCACCAACTCTTGCTTCGAAAGGTAGATGAACTGGCAGGTGTTCCATGGAATCAAAGAAACTCGGCGAGAAGATTTGCTCCAGCTTACATAACAAAATGGGTATCTTGACTTCCATATCCTTTAATTGATTCACATTTAGTGTTGTCGATGTAAGCTCCCTGAAAAAGTGGCTAAGCTCAACAAGTGGGTTCCAAATTTGCTTCGGTAATGTGTCGAATGCAATTGGAAGCAACCGTTGCATGAACATGTGGCAATCATGACTCTTCATTCCATGTAACTTTGCTTCCTTAATGTCAACACATCTAACCAGATTGGAAGCATACCCATCTGGTAACTTTAGTTCTTTAACCCACTTACAGACGGCCACTTTTTGTGTTTTGCTTAGTGTATAACTTGCCTTCGATTTGATAAGTCTGCCATGACCACCGTCCTGCAACTCAAGCTCCTTCCGATTACAAATTTCAGCCAGATCCAATCGGGCTTTATTTGTATCCTTTGTCCTCTCCTTGATGTCCATCACAGTGTCAAACACATTCAAAAACACATTCCTCTCAGTATGCATGACATCAATGTTGTGACGGAGTAGCTGCATCCTCCAATACGGCAACCTCCAAAATATACTTTGTTTTGTCCAATTATGGTTGACGTCATAATCAGGAATATGTTCTCCTTGGGATTCATGGACGAGCGGTAAGTACTGTACTATGCGCCATACATTAGGACCAGTCAAACGTGATGGAGGCGGTGTTGTCTCCGCACAACGCTTCTTGAATGCATTCTTGTTCCGCATATAAGGATGATCTTCTGGAAGGAATTGACGATGACAATAAAAATATGAGATCTTTCGACTGTTTTTAAGCATGAATGCCTTCGATCGCTCCATACATATTGGCCATCCAAGCTTCCCCGCGGTCATCCAACCCGACATCACCCCATAGGCGGGAAAGTCGTTGATCGTCCACATCAAAGCTGCTTTCATGATGAAATTTAGCCTCAAAGTTACGTCATATGTCAACACACCATCATTCCACAGCATCGTCAATTCATCTATCAGCGGTTGCAAGTACACATCAATCTTACCTTTTGGATTAGACGAACCCGGAATTATGACTGTTAGGAACATAAACTCCCGCTTCATGCACATCCCCAGGGGAAGATTGTACGGAGTCAGGATAACCGGCCAACAAGAGTATGCTTTTCCAGACTGCCCAAAAGGATTAAATCCATCAGTAGATAACCCCAATCGAACATTCCGAGGGTCCCGCGAAAATACCATATGAACCCTATCAAAATGCTTCCAAGCTTCTCCATCAGATGTATGACACGAGACATCTTGCTCCCTTTCATGCTCACTATGCCACCTCATGTGAGCTGCAGTGGACATCGAAGAGTACAATCTTGTAAGTCTTGGCACGAGTGGAAAGTACCACATCTTTTTTAGCGACCTTTTATTCTCAATGCCCATCCTAGTGGTTGTCTTATACCGATCCGCACCACAAAATCGACAACATGTTATGCTTTCCGCTGAATCATCCTTATAGTACAACATACATCCATTCGGGCAACAATCAATTTTCAAACACCCCAGACCCAAATTTTCCACAGACTTCTTAGCATGATGAAAACTAGTAGGCATCCGATTGTCTTCTGGCAATGCCTTGGACACTGACCTGGTGAGGCAATTAAAACAGCCTTCTTGCATATTGTAGTCAGATTTGATACTCAACCATTCCACCATCTTTTCCCCCATCTTCTTCTAGTACAACACCAACCGATGGTCCAACATGATCCATTATCATCTGCTCGTATGGATTCAATTCTTCCCTCCGGTCACCACTTCCATAGTACGAACCTTCAAACACAATCAGGTTTAAATCAGGCAACGTCTCACCATGGTTACTCCACCAATAGTAATCAAGCATTAGGGGTGGACATGCAACCCCGACCCGAGTCGGAACCGAACAATCCGATAGTGAAAACAAGCATGCGGTCGGTTTTTATACGGATTACAGGTTCACGGGTTCTAAGATTCGGTTCTACACAGATAACAGCGGGCGGGTTCGGATTGGATAAAAAAATTCCGACACCTCCCGTAACCGACCGAATAATGAATACATGCAGAAAAAATTTGACCGTTCCCATTCAATAAGACTTAAGTGACTCTGTCTCTCAAGACTCACAACATGTTGGGAAGATAAGAACAATACATCGGGACACAAAAAGCTTAGGAATCAAGTATGTCAAGCTGTCAAGCATTGAATGAATACATGTTAAAAAACAATTGACCGTTCTCTCTCAATCTCTCTCTCTCTCTCTCTTTCTCCATTTCTCTCTTTCTCATTTCATATCTTTATCCATTTCTTTCTTTTTTTAATGCTCCCTATTATTCTTTCTCTCTACATAGACGGTGTTCAACTCAGTTCATCAACAAGATCATTAGTTGAATGCTCTATTGCTCTCTATTTCTCTACATTGAATGCTCTCTTGCTCTATGATAGACCCCCAGATCATCAACAACCCATCCAAACCCTTAAGTAACTCAGCTCAACATCATCTCTCTCTCTCTCTCTCGAGATGTTCATCCCTCTATCGCAGATATGATACGGCGGTGCCTTCTTCACTTTCTGTTCGCCGTCATCAAGAGTACTATGTGGCCGTAGTCTAAGCATCACGTGCGTCGCCACCGTCGGTCCAAATCATCACGTACGGTCGTGGTCCAGATCTACCTAAAAAGATCTTTGTTGCCTTTGTTTCAAGGAAGAAGATATGCTTTTGTGTATTTGTTTGTTGCTATGTTCTTATTTTTTTTGGGATTTATTAAAAGTTTCATGACTGTTTCTGGCTTTCTCGCCTTCTACTTCTGTTTACCATTTTTCTTAGCAAAAACCCGCCCATACCCGCCCGTCACCCGTCCAACCCGCCCAATTAGACACCCGTCCAAACCGATGCTTCAAACGGACGGGAATAGGCCATATATTCCTCAGTTCGGTTTTGGTCGGATTGGGATTTTTGGGCCCGAATCCGACCGTAACCTACCGATGTCCAGCCCTATCAGGCATGAAGCCCTTCTCATAAAGATCGGCTACAACTCCATCCACGCTTTTGAAAGATTGACACTTGCATCTTTTGCAAGGACACCTCAAATGATCACCGCCCAGCCGTATAAATCTCTCCTGGCTAACAACAAACTCTATAAACTCACCCACTCCAACTCTATACTCTTCCCTAAGACGTTTATTCCGATCCAACCTACGATACATCCATTTCCAATTCTCCGGAATATCCATTGCTGGCAATTAAATAGCCTGACCAATCCTACAATAACACTTATATATTACGGTGCATTCCAATAACTCCATCAATCTCATTCTTATGACAAGGTATGAACCTATCCCATTCGAGAAGAAACCTTATACTTGACAAAATTTTGGCAGCATTTCCCATCGGTCTCCAAGTACACGACTCGAGCACGGTGAGAATCACCGCGATCCAGTATGCACCAGGAGAACAAAAGGAAATGCATCAGACCGAGATTTCAACAAGTATATAAGGCATTTGAACATTGAAATGACTATTGTACGAGTGTGAAAGAGGTTTTTTCCCAAACTGTACAACTTGGACAATTCAAGATTCAATACAATGAGCATGCGTGCCCTGAGAAGGTACGCATGCTCATTAATATTGAATCTCAAATAGGAAACTAAGACTTTCGTAACTTAATAATTAAATCTAGCAGAAAATAAAACCATTGACTTATAAGGATTGCAACATACTTCAACAAATATATATTGAAGCATATTTCAATACAAACTTAGATACAATATAGTAGCAAACATCCTATTGAGCTCCGCTCTCCACTAACAAGTAACACATAATTGTCAAACACATGCATAACTTCTAAATTAGCAACACACAACAGGCATCCCGTGTAACACCCTACTTTTTATTTTCCGATTTTTATTTTTTTCAGTAAAAATATTTTCGCTGTATTAACCGGTATAAATGTATTTATTTATATTTTTATCCGAGTTCATGGAGATTGATTTTTATGAAATAAAAATCTATTCATACTCTATCTTAGGGTAGAAGTTTACGATAAAAAATTTGGGTTGAAAATTCAGACGGAACCCGGTCTGCGTTTTCACTGACAGTATAATTTTACTGAGCAGAAAACCTAATTTTGACTCGTGAACGAAATGGTTTATATTTAAATCATATTTCCAACGAGTTTGGTTAGTTTGAAAATTTTCAGTAGAAAACGAAATATTACGCTTTTACGCAGGCGTAAAACCCTAATCGGGAAACCGACGGAGTCAAGAAGGGAAGTGCAGAGACCCGTCAAGAGATCGGGACAACGAGTCATATATGATGACTCATGGAGGATGAGTCACCAAGCATTTATGAGCATTAAATGCAAGTAATCATGACATTTAGGTAAAAAGACCAAAATACCCCCAAGCTTTCGCGGGTATTAACAAGACGCATCTACGCACTCTTATCCACTCATTTTACGTGGTTGAAAACCTCCCACATCTCTCCAATTTCGTGCCTCCACCTCCAATAAATCTTACCTATTTCATTTTGCTATCGTTTCATTATTTTCCTCTCAAAAACCGAAATCGGGTAAACGACGGAGCTGCGTACGGAATTTCCGGGAACCGCTAATGGATAAGATCGATGACTCATTGGTGAGTCATTTTGTGTGGCCCAAAATCAGCCACACCTCCATCAAATGAGAGCCACATATTATTAACCATGGTTAGCCAAAATAACCTTAGTTAAGTTAATTATAACCTTAGTTAAGCTTATATTAATTTAATAATCACAAAACCCATTAAACCAATTCCTTTTAACCAAACAAGGCATAAGATTACTCCTATAAATACCCCAAAACCGTGGCCTCTCTCACCATTTCACTCATCTTCTTCATTCTCTTCATCTTCCTCACCAACTAAGTTACAAAACCCTAAGAACACCGAATTCCCACCAAACATATGACCCTCTTCCTTTCTGAAACTCGAAAAACACTCAACATAAAGGTTGTTCCTCTTTCTCTCTTCTTTCCAACAAGCTAAAGATCATAAAAAACGGATAAGTGGATTGGGAGAAAGACTCAAAATACAGAAACTGCCCAGAATTCCCAGCAACCCACGAAACAGCATAAAGAAGGCCCTTTTCACCCCTGTTATGATCCGAACCAAATGAAACCTTAAACACCAAAGTTGTTCCTTTTCTTATTATCTTTCTATCAAGCCAAATTTCGTAATTTTTGGATGATTATATTGTGAGATACACTCACAATACCATCACACCCTCAAGCTGTCCAGTTTTCAACATAGTGAAGGTTGATCATTTTCTTCATTTCTTCAATCTTCAAGAGGTAAAAGCTCATCTCCTTGATCATATAAGCTTTCATATTCATGTATTTATCATGTTTATGCCATGAATCATATTTTTCCATTCCTAGATCTAGAACTTCAAATAATTCTAGAAAATTGTAGAAAAATCCTTTTAATGTGAAACCAATTTCTATGATCTTGTGATGTCTTCCACTTTCATTATCCAAGAGCTTGAATCCAACTAAATTTCCTAGCCTATTTTCCTAATATGGGCCGAAACCCTAACCCTAAAGGTTAGAGGATTTTGTTTCAAATTTTAGTCTTGTAATAAGTAATCTATGTTAGTTAAGACTCTAGTAACTAGGATCCAAAAGATAGCATTAAGAAGATAATCCTAAACCTATTTTCTAAGTCTTGACCGAACCTAGCCCTAAAGTGTCATAGATGGTTGTTAGTTGATTAATTATAGTTATGTTGTTTGGTTGAAGGTGTTTGTGTTAACTCGTGGCTGGATAACGAGGATCGTCGTGTACGTGTTTCCGGTGAAAACTCAGGTGGGGAAAAGAATCAACCTATCGTCGGAATCGATAAGTAGTAGATTATATGATAATTGTGTAGGGCGACCTAAACCCTACTAGTAGTCGAGTAATCGACAAGACCAAAATCCCATTGGAAACCTTTTCTGTAAAACCAATGTGATTCGGGGATTGTAGGTTTATCGACATTAAGTTGATTTTAAGTATTTGAGGATGTTTGATTTTATGTTATCAAATTTACTGTGATACGCTGGTTGAGGTATTCCATCTGCATGTGACGTATTATTTCGGTGTTTGAATATTTATATGATATTGAGATATTTGAATATTTTCTAATGTTATGTTATGCATGATCTGCCTGGTTTTAATACTATGCCTAGTTTATTTTAAGTAAGGATATATGTTGTTCGGGAGATGATTGTTTGGGTGAGAGAATGAATTGACTTAGAGGTGCTTAGCTAAATTAAATTATCTAAATGAGGAGATGTGACATAGAATGCAAGTGGCGGTTGTGAGGAAGAGTTTGAGGTACTAGGTTGCTATTGATAAAAGTCAGTAAGAATCATATCGTGCTTATGCACTATTTCCTATGAGAGATTAGGGAATAGGGACGCACCGAGTTATTATTTATTATATGCTTATGTGCTATTTTCAATGGGGGAAATAGTGACGCATACTGTGCTTATGCACTATTTCCTATAAGAGATTAGGGAATAGGGGCGCACCTAGTTATTATTTATTATATGCTTATGTGCTATTTCCAATGGGGGCAATAGTGACGCATACTGTGCTTATGCACTATTTCCTATAAGAGATTAGGGAATAGGGGCGCACCTAGTTATTATTTATTATATGCTTATGTGCTATTTCCAATGGGGGCAATAGTGACGCATAATGTGCTTATGCACTATTTCCTATAAGAGATTAGGGAATAGGGGCGCACCTAGTTATTATTTATTATATGCTTATGTGCTATTTCCAATGGGGGCAATAGTGACGCATATCGTGCTTATGCACTATTTCCTATGAGAGATTAGGGAATAGGGGCGCACCGAGTTATTATTTATTATATGCTTATGTGCTATTTTCAATGGGGGAAATAGTGACGCATACTGTGCTTATGCACTATTTCCTGTGAGAGATACAGGAATAGGGGCGCACTGAGTTTTGACCCTAAATAGTTCTGGACTACTGACTAATGTGACAGGAGTGAAGATGACCACATCAGTATTAAGTTTTAGTTGCATGGGCTGAGGGTAGAGGATGATATAGTGAATTGAGGATGATTGTTGATTTTGAGTGATGTGTGTCTGTGACAATTACTGTATAATTTACTATTACTCTTTTCCGCTTTTTGATGATAGAACTGTTTCTTATTCCCTATATCTTTCTATGTGTTGTATTTTATTTCTGATGTGATCGTACGAGAAGACCCGATGGAGGAACCAATTGCTGAGGAGTTAGATGGAACTCCGTATGAACCGGATGCTGGAGATCGAGCTGTGATTCAAGGCGAGTATAGTATAGACATTATGGCCAGTGTGTCTATATAAGGAGTATTTATCTTTCCGCTAAGTATGTCTTTAGTGAAGTTTATGCCTGTGAGGGATCCTACCGAGAGGATACCCTTAACAGTGCTTTTGGAATGTAATAAATAACAGGTGTGTATTTATGTAATATAGTTTTGGTATGTTTTATATATACATAAGTTATATAATTATTAATTAAGTTTTAATTTTTACGTATTTTCAATCGTAAGCGCGCGATTAAGTAAATAAATATTAAGGTTTTAATGCAATAATACGATGGGGCACAGTGGGGTGTCTCATCCCGCCTTTTTGACAGGATCATCACATCCTATTGAGCTATGCTCTCCACTAAGGCTATTCTAACTCATTAACCATAACAGAAGATGCAAATTTAACTTTATATACATAGCACAATTTTAGCGACAAAAACGTTAATAAGGACATAAAAATGGCAATCAAGCCATAAAATTGACACATCCATCCTATTGAGCTCTGCTCTCCACTAACAAACAACATATAAAGTTTACAACCACATGCATCAATTTTAATCTACCAGCACACAACTAGCATCCTATTGAGCTCAGCTCTCCACTAACAAACAACATATTTAATTGCAACCACATGCATCATTTCTAATCTACCAGCACACAACTAGAATCCTATTGAGCTCAGCTCTTCACTAACAATCAACAAATCAATTCAAAGTCTTCATGAACCACTAGCAACAAAGAAAAAGATAGAGTATTTGACCTACCTCAACTCCAAGCAAATAGTGAAAACGGGTTACGACTAGAGCGGTTGTCAATCAACAAAGAAAACGGTAAGAAAAAATAATAACATCATCAAAGGCTCTTGTGATAAAAGTATAAAATTGGAAATCATTAACCTACTTGCACACTTGCCACTCATGAAAGTATAAACAAAACATTTTCATTACATATCAGTACCATAACTTGTTTAAGCCGGGCATTGTTTTAGTGGCAAAGCAACAAAAACTTAGATAAAATATTGTAGTAAACATCCTATTGAGCTCCGTTCTCCACTAACAAGTAACACATAATTGCTAAACACATGCATAACTTCTAAATTATCAGCACACAACCAGCATCCTGCCTTTCGGACAGGATCGCATCCTATTGAGCTCCGCTCTCCACTAACAAACAACACATAATGGCAAACACATGCATAAATGATAAATTATCAGCACACAAATCCTATCGAACTCTGCTCTCAACTAACAGACAACACAACTTGACATTACACATTACAGATACCACACAAATCAAGGCATAATAAAGATGTAGTTAACTTACCTCAGCTCCCAACAAAGAATGGAAATAGTGACAAAGATCAAGGAGTGCTGCAAGTGATTAAATTCAACAGTCTGTTCAAAAATATATGATTGATTTCAATTCACAAGTTTTTGGTAAATATATATTAAATAAAATTGTTTCCCACCAACAGTTCAACATTCCAGAAGCAAGCACAAGATTAATTTTTCAAAGCACTACTCATTTAACTAGCTGCAAATAAATCACAACAAACTACAACGTGGGTAGTAAGGACACATAGGAACATGTGGAAACCGAGAAACTTATAAGACTTCAAACCGTTTCCCATTATTTTCTAGTTGGATCTCCTTATGCTTGGCTAAATGATCATCACAATTTTGTATGGTCAATAAGCAACAATGTTGGTGTCCTGTTTTAGTGAAAGGGAAGCTAATATTGCCACGATATCCACGATAAAATGAACGTGGACATTCTCCTTGATACCCTTTCCCATCTCCAGCCACAAATAGAAGTTGCATAAGTTGAGAAACCGAAAGGAAGTGATATTTACAAAGTGGAGACATCATAATTCCTCACTATGAGAAAAATCAATTGAAACCAAACAACAATTTCATTCTCCAAAGCAAATTTATCTTATTTGGTTCTTTCTCCTTCTTCATAATGTAACACCAACTTGAATTACTTGATAAACCATTTGAGTTTGAAAATGACATTACAGACTAGTTGAAATGAAATTCATGGAAGATAGAGGTGTTAGATGAGGTAGATAGCCATATAAAGAATTAATTTTCTCCTATTGACTAGCAACATAAAGACTTTGACTTTTGGACTCTATTCTTTCTCTTACATTATATCAATTTCTCTTGGAAGCTTGTTAAACCATCTAAATACCCCCCCCCCCCCAAAGCACATGCAATTGCAGTGTCCCCTCTAACAGATATGTATCTAAATAGTGAAACAAGTGGCCTGCTACTGCTAATTATATGTTATGTAAGGTTTGGTAATTTCTTCTAATTGAAAGTGTGCCTAATAAAACAAACAGAGTGAAAGATGAAATCACTAAACAGACAAGTAAGGAGAAGGGGTGTACCCTGATGGTGGTGGCAGCGGCGGCGGTTCGGTGGTGGAGCTGTAACCAAACAACCCTGGAATGTGGAATGAAGAAAAAAAATATAAGTGAAAGAGGGAGACAGAGACGAATCGAGAGAGAGGGATGGAAGCATACCTTGGTCTTACAGTGGTGGCGGCGAAGTCGCGAACGGTGGTCGTAAAAGGGTGGTTGTGGTGAGGGAGGGACAATAGAGAGAGGGAGACAAGGAGGGAGGGAGGGGGCCGTAAAAGGGACGACAAAAGGAGGGGCTTGCAGTGGTGGTGGTGGTGGTGGCGGTGTGAATGGTGGCCGTAGAAGGGAGGAACTATGGTGGACGGAGAGGAGTTGGAGGAGGTGGTGGCCGGAGCTGCGTGTGAGAGAGAAGAAATGAAAAGAGAGAAATGGGGGAAGAGAGGAAGGAAATCGCGATTTAGGGATTTTAGTTCTAGCGACCTAATAATTCAGTCGCTAAATCGATCGCTAAATGGGTTAATTTGAATTTTAAATTCATAAATTTAGCAACCGATTTACAATTTGGTCGCTAACACGCTCTATTTTAATTTCTTTACGTGCCATTTAGCGACCGATTTAATATCGGTCGCAAATATAAATAAAATTTAACCGTTGCATTTAACTCGGTCGCCATTTCGGCCGCTAAAAAGTCATAATTTTTTGACTTTTACTTTCCTTTATTTTGCGATCGAAATAGAGACCGATAACTCTCTACGCTCTATTTCGGTCGCTATTTCGGCCGCAATATCAACTCTAATCAGAGTTTGATTTAGATCCTACAATCGGTCGCCATTTCGGTCGCAAACAGCAACCAACAAATTCGGTCACTATTTTCGATCGCTAACTAAACTTTTTTTTGTAGTGTGCATTCACTTCGTCCTTGCTTAACTTTCCAGGCATCCCGTAGAGAGTAGTGAAGCTTTCTTCTTTTGCCACCACTAGTGACCCTTTGGTGAGCTTGCATATGCCACCACCAAAGTAAGTACGATAACCCTCAATATCCAAGGCTTTAACAGAAATCAAGTTGAGATGGATATCTGGAACACGTCTGACATTCTTCAATTATAGCTTGCACCCAATGCTAGTTTCAATCCAAACATCTCTCATACCAACAATTTTACATACCCTTCATTTCCCATTTTAACTGTGCCAAAATCACCAGCAGTATAAGATAAGAAGAAATCACGCCTAGGAGTTACATGGTATGAGGCTCCAGAATCAACAATCCAATTGGAATCATGGCATGCTAGATTTACAGAATTATCCACAGACAATGTAAACATCACTATCAGGTGCAACTGTAGTTGTGTCTTTATCATTTTTCTTCTCTTTGTCTTCATCTCTTTCTCTCGACTTCTCTCTCTTTAGGAACCTGCATTGTCTTTTGATGTGTCCCACCTTGCCACAATGATAACATGTCACTTCTTTTCTAGTCTTGGACTTGCTTCTTGAATTGCTACGACTGTCAGATTTTTCATGCTTATGGAAATGTCTGGTATGGCTTCTCCCTCGCGACTCTGCAACTAGTGCTTCTGACCGAGTAGAGGTAACAATCAAACCACGCTCCTTTCTTTTAGCTTCTTCATTCAACGTGCTCTCTTTTACCATTGACATTGTCAACTTCTCATTAAGAGCTAAATTAGTCAATGTCACAACCAGAACTTCCCAAGTGTCAGGCAAGGAACTAAGCAGCAACAAGGCTTGCAACTCATCATCCACAAGTGGAAAATATACATTAGACGGTAAAGGTTTACGTCAGTTAACCAAAAACTAGACGTTAAAAAGGGGGCGGTGGCAGTTTTGTAAATATCAGACTTCATTAATTCAATTTTAACGTCAGTTGTTTTAAGGACTGACGTTAAAAGTGAAGTGACTCACTTTTAACGTCAGTTCAATGAACAACTGACGTTAACATTGAACGTTTTAACGTCAGTTTTTTATCGAACTGACGTTAAAAGTGAGTCACTTCACTTTTAACGTCAGTCCTTACATCAACAGACGTTAAAGGTTATTTTAATAATTTTTTTTATCTAGTATACGCACCCTTCCGCATTGCCTTCCTCAAAGTTTCAGTTTCACAATTGCTTTGATGTTTTGTGTTTCTGTTTTGAAAACTAAAATATATGTGCGAAGTATAAGTTGAATCAATAACCCAAACCGGATCTCATTCATGAAGTGTAATACAGACGATGAGAAAGATTGAAAGGGTTTAAAATCCTATAAAAAGTTACATTGAAAGGGTTTAAAATCCTAAACATTAAAGCTACATCCCATCAGAGAGTTTTATGAAATATGCCAAAGGGAAAACTATACTCCGAAGACCTCAGAAAACTGGGGGGCATGAGAGAGTTCAAGAGAGGCAAAAACAGGTGCACTAGATCTGTTTCAAGCAAAGGCAGTGGTTCTAGAGACTTCCATGACGGTCACTTGCTGCCAAAGCTGAGGTTTTGGAACTGTGACGCCCGAGCACCTGATTTGCCCTCCAGCAGCTGATTCTCCGGAAGGATGATAAGGTGAGCAACTCACATAATGTGGTTTACACAAGCTTATCACCCATGTAATGTGATTTACACGACCTCAGAAGTTGTTTGACCATTAAGACAAAGATCTTTGAGTCTAGGAATAGGAAGAAAGAGTGATGAAGTTAATCTCCATGGCAGAGCCATATTGTGAAGCAGAAAATTAAAAGGATGGAAGGAAGCTATTTATAGGAGCAGGGGATGAAGTTACTAAGCTATTCTGATTTTCTTGAAAACTTATCTAAAAACTTAATGCTCATTAAGAGGATTAGGTTACAAGGTGAATGGGTAAGTAGCACAGTAGTCAAAGGAATGAATGTTTTTGCAGAAACTATTAAACTTTTAACGTCCGTTGTGTAATACAACTGACGTTAGAAGTGTGAGTGTTTTTAACGTCAGTTTCTTAAGACAACTGACGTTAGAAGTGTGAGTGTTTATTAGTTTTTGCAGAAACTAATAAACTTTTAACGTCCGTTGGGTAATACAATTGACGTTAGAAGTGTGAGTGTTTTTAACGTCAGTTTCTTAAGACAACTGACGTTAAATATATGACCTTTAACGTCAGTTTTTACTAACAATTGACGTAAAATGTTTTATTTTGATTATAACGTTTACACCCGCGCGGCTTCTGCACTTCTCTGTACGTCTCTTTTCTCTTTTCATCACGCTCAACCCTCACTCTCAACCCTCACTCTGCCCTAATCGCGAGCTCATCTCCACCGCCACCACCGCGAGGGCTTCTTCGCCACCACCGTGAGGTACACTCTTAACCCCTAACTCTGTCTTTCCCGTTCATTCTTTGCAATAACTTGACATCTCTCTTTCCCCTTCCCGCGCACTAACTCTCCTTGTCCCTCTGCTCTCAGTAACCACATCGAACGTTGGCCACCACTCGAGCTTCCCACCCACCACCACGCGAGCGCCTATTTCTGGTGAGTCTTTAGGGCACATTTTTTTATTTTTGGTTTTGAGTGTATGTTGAAACTGTAGTCTCAGTAGTTGAAACTTGAAACTGTGAGTTTGAGTTGTTTGGAATGTCTCTATTTTTGGTTTTGAGTGTATGTTGAAACTGTAGTCTCAGTAGTTGAAACTTGAAACCGTGAGTTTGAGTTGTTTGGAATGTCTCTATTTTTGGTTTTGTGTGTATGCATGTTGCTCTGCTGGTTGATCTGTCACGGTCGTGATGCTCATCACGGCTAGGCCGTTATCAGTTCTGCCCTTGAGGTTCTGGTTCAGTTGGCACGTTACGGCCGTGATGGACATCACGGCCAGGCCGTGACCAGTGCTTGGCAATCTTCAAAAACTATAGTTTTCAATCTCCCGTATTGTCCTTATATTGGATAGATGTTTTGTATATCTACAGGACCTATCTAGTTATTTTTATTTATACTTCTGTATTTATTTTGAGTTATAACGTATGTTAATACATATATATTGTTTCTGAACAAACATACATATGGATCAATCGGATAGCCCGCATGCACGGGAGGACACTGTGGGGGCTTCGCAAGACCCGATCACGCCTATGCCTGATTCTAGTGTAAGTTTACATGTTATATACTATCTTTAGTCATTCTTTTTAATGTAAGTTTATAATGTTACAACCCTCTATTTTATCATTTTTTTTGTCCATACAGACATCACAGGCTCATAGGAAACGGGGTAGAGGAGCCACCTCGTTGAAGAAACTAGAGAAGGACAGGCAGAGCGGACAGAAGCTTGAGGTGTCCGTCGATGCTAATCTAAATGCCCAGGGACCCCGTGCTAAAGAATTTAATAAGTGGGTGTTTCTACAAGCAAAGCAACACGTAAGCATCAACTACAACCACTGGAATGACGTTCCACAGAACGTTAAGGATCAGATTTGGGAGGCTATCACGGTATTTTACCTTTACATTCGTTTGATTTATATTATCAGATAATTATCCGAGTTATAATCCATCTAGTTGTTATGTATTTAATGTGTAGGTAGCTTGGACTGTGCCAAATGACGAGGATCATCGTCATAAATGTATGAAAATGTCATCAAAGCGTTGGAATGGGTTCAAGCATGATCTTACCAGGTACTATGTATCTGGGAAGAAGCGGCTTGATAAAATGTTCTCGGATTATCCCTGGATTGATCAGGATACTTGGGATATGTTTGCCAGGAGTCGACAGGATGGAGAATTTCAAGTTGGTTGATTAAGTTAATTTTGTATGCTTATTATAGATCATTTAACTGTATTTAATTATGTGTTTTTGTTTGAATAGGCTAAGGCAAATAAGGGTCGGCAGAATCAGGCGAAGAACGTCCACCGCCACACCATGTCTCAGGGTGGGTACCAGACTCGGATCGAGCAGATGATGGCGGATAGGCTGAGGGCGAAGCAG
Organism: Sophora flavescens; assembly: GCA_030762895.1. NCBI lineage: Eukaryota > Viridiplantae > Streptophyta > Magnoliopsida > Fabales > Fabaceae > Sophora > Sophora flavescens. The sequence goes on from CM061062.1 coordinate 107,278,283, forward strand.
GAAGAGCACTCTGCTAGGATTGAAAGAGGAGAGGTGCCAGAGGGCACACCATTAAGTCCTCCGTCGGACATCGACCGCGAGGATGTCCAAGTTAGCCGTACCGCATGACAAATACGGGATCTTTTAAAGTTGATGCCACTCGCGAAGTGGCAGATAAGATTGTAAGTAAATAATTAACTTGATTTCAATTGATATTTTTATAGATATTTGCAACACTTTTCACTTACACGTTTTTTCATTTTTTTTCATTGTAGATGGATCTTAAAGCACAATCCTCCCAGGGCGCATTAGTCCCTTCTGGACGGCGGGACGTCTTGATGACTGCTCTAGGCAAGAAAGACCATCCTGGTCGGGTTCTCGGTGTTCCTGGGAACGTGACCATCAAAGAATATTATGGCAAGTCTACTTCACGAAATCGGGTGGTCAATGAAGCATCAATTTTGGCTGACATTACTCAGCACCTCATGTCCAACCCAGCTATTACAACACATCTGATGCAAGGCTTAATATCCAACCCGGAATTCAAGCAGGCGCTTGCCAAAGAGCTTTCCTCCGTCGGTGCATCCCAGGACACCGCAGGGCATGCCAACCCTTCACATGTGAGCACAAAAGAGAGTTTTAGTAGGGCACATGTAGAGGACGATGAGTTGGCAGCTAGGGAGCGGGAGTTTGAAGTCCAACGCCATGAGCATGAGTTGGAAATGAAAAGGCGTGAGCTTGAGTTGGACTCCAAACGACGTGAGCTCGAAATGTTAACAAAGGTATGTATTCATTATTAATGTCCAAATTAGTCAAATAATTACTTGTGTTTTTTTTAATTATCAACAACTTATCTAATTTATTTTTCCTAAACTGAAGGCCAAGTCGACGTCGGTGTCACTGTCACCTATCACTCGTTTGTTCTCAGTTGGTGAGGATTATGCGTGTGAGATTTTTGAATGTCCATTGGAGCACGATGGATGGGTGGCACGCCCAGATCAACGGATGATATTTACCTTCTGTGGTGACGATCTCGGGAACGCCTACAAAAATAACGTATGGATGAACAGCAATGTTTTGAGTCTCTAGTGCACGTAAGTTAATTTTAATTTTATAACTTATTTATTTTTGGTATTTTTCCATTTAATAATTTATTTTAATTTCAATATATATATTATGTAATTAACATCCACACCTTTTCATATCTTAGGTATCTCCATCGTCTTCAGCTTGATAAGGGGCGTTGCATCAGTTTACGGCTTCTTAGATCCGTCAGTCCTTCTGCCCCAATTCTTTGATGGCGATGGATTAAGTAAATACATAGGGAACTTGTTGGGAGACAATCGAAAAGAATTATATCCGGCTCCCTACTGTATGAAAAACCATTGGCAGTTGTTCGTACTTCACCCGTCTAGGCATACTGTCATATTCTTCTGCTCTCTCCACCAAGATCCGCCACCGAAGGTGGTGGAAGTCAGAATAAGTAAGTAACTAATCTTAAATTTAATTTAAGTTTTAATATCAGTTGTTTTTAGTTTATTACACACATGATATATGAATTTGTTAATTGATCGACATGATTATTTGTTTATGATAGCGCGCTGAAGGCGAGTAGCATAAGTTGCGCTAACGGGAGAAGTACGGCTTCTAATGCCAAAGCAAATCCTGCATGGAACATCCTTAAGGTTTGGTAGTTTATTTATCAAATAATTAATATTATAATTACTAATTTATATGTATATTCAACTGACGTTGAAATTAATTTTGTTGGTAGTCTCGATTTCAAAATGACGGGTGGTCGTGCGGCTATTATGTGATGCTTCATATGCTGAACATAGTCTCCACATCTATTACGGATGGATGGATTAAGGTAATATTTAAACAACTTGTTAAATTATATATTATAGTTTTGAAGATGACTTGCATTGATGTTATTGTTATTATTTGAACGTGTGTAGGCATTTAACGGCCAATCGCCTATTCAAGAAGATGAGTTAAGAGACTTGAGGATGCGCTTCGCTGAATTCTTCTTCAAGTATGCGGCTGAAAAAGGAATCACTACAAGAATTTTCGCTGTTTCCCACGGCCTATGGCCCTGGGAAATCCATAAAATCCGTGGGAAAATACACATTTCCCAGGGATGACCCACGGATTCAGATCCTTCGGTTTTCAGCTGGTCGGAAACGTTTCCCACGGGTATGCCCTGGGAAATACCCCGCGGTCACACCCTTGGGAAATTTCACATGGACTACTCCCTGGGAAAAGTTTCCCACGGAATTTTCCCTGGGAAACGTTTCCCACGGAATTTTCCCTGGGAAACATTTCCCAGGGTTTTAACCTTGGGAAACCTATGTATTTTTTTTAATTAAAAAACTTTAATTTATAGCTTAATAAGTCAATTAATTATTATTCCAGCGGAGGGAACCAGCGATTGCGCGGCGGCTTTGCAACTTCCGGCGGCAGCTTCGGGTCTGGACTTGGCTGGTCTGGGTCGAACGGCGAACGGCGACGGCGTCTGGACTGGGCGGTGCGGTCTGGACAGCGGGAGAGAGGGAGGAGGACCAAACTATGTGTCTCTGTTTGTATGTGTTTTTACTGTTGGTATTTTTTGATTTTTGACTGTGGTTTGGAGCTTATGTTGGTGAAAAAATGGTGGAAGGGATGGATGAGTGAGGGGCTGGTTTATTGAAAAAGGAGAGAAATGGGAGGAGGAAGATGAAGTTTAGAAAGGGAAGGAGATGAGTGGGTTTGAGGTGAGAAGTGAATGTTGGCTGGGTATGGGTAATTATGGGTTTATGGTGTTTGTTGGGTTTTGGGTGAAGAAGGAAGAAGGGTTGGAGTTAGGAGGAAGATGGAGATGGGTTCTTGAAGAAGAAGAGAAATGGGAGGAGGAAGATGAAAGAAGAAGAAAGAAAAAAAAGTCTGAACGGCTCGTCGATCGTGTAACATATTTCCCAGGGCCACAGCCCTGGGAAACGGCGCCTCATGTAACATATTTCCCAGGGCCACAGCCCTGGGAAACGGTGCCTCATGTAACATATTTCCCAAGGCCACAGCCTTGGGAAACGGCGCCTCGATCGTGTAACATATTTCCCAGGGCCACAGCCCTGGGAAACGGCGCCTCGATCGTGTAACATATTTCCCAGGGCCACAACCCTGGGAAACGGTGCCTCATGTAACATATTTCCCAGGGCCACAGCCCTGGGAAACGGCGCCTCGATCGTGTAACATATTTCCCGCGGCCCAATCCGTGGGAAAACAAGCGGAGCAGTTGGCGCCTCTGTTACCCGCGGCCCAATCCGTGGGAAAACAAGCGGGAGCAGTTGGCGCCTCTGTTACCCAAGGCCCAACCCGTGGGAACCATAGAGAGAACTTTCCCAAGGCTTTAACCGTAGGAAACGTCAAAATTTCCTAGGGATTTTTTGCCCTGGGTAATATGCCTTGGGAAATAGATTAAATTCTTGTAGTGAATTGACAAGATACCTCCGCAATACTTAGATAAATAGTTTTTTTGTTAGACTTTAGAAACTAATTAATAACATGTATATATATATCCTTAGATTGGTATTTTTGTTTTTTAGACATTGGAACTAAAATTTATTTATATATATACATGGGTTTTTTATTTTAAGTCCCCCCATTGTTCCATTTTTCATTTGCAATTCTGTAATGTGTGTGATATTCTGTGTTACTGGGATATTTACTGAATGCAGGGATAGCTGAGGGGAGTGATATTTTAAAACTGAATTAAAAAAAAAACCTATTAACGTCAGTTGTATCAAACAACTAACGTTAATAGTATTTTATAAAATATACAGTACACTATTAACGTCAGTTGTTTATTACAACTGATGTTAAAATTAAACCTTTAACGTAAGTTCTTTATAACCACTGACGTTAGTTTTAAAAAAATTGACGTCTGTTGTCTTAAAGAACTGACGTTAATAGTTTTATGTTTAACGTCAGTTGTTTAAAAAACTGACGTTAATTTTTACAAAATTAACGTCAGTTGTTGAAAAAACTGACGTTAATTTTTACAAAATTAACGTCAGTTCTCAACTGACGTTAAAATATTAACTATTAACGTCAGTTGTATTTACGTCAGTCAGTATTCTGACGTAAAAAATCAATTTTAACTGACGTAAAAAGCACTTATTGCACTAGCGGTCTAATTTAATATCTGTTGCTATCAACTGATTCACAGTATTCTGAAAAATACTCATATGCTCTGCTATTGAATTTCCTTCTTTGTATTTCATATTCACCAGCTTCCGAATCAGAAATGCTTTATTTTGCACATTCTTCCGCTCATACAGCTCGGCCAACTTCTTCCACATTTTCTGGGCATCTGTTTCTTTGTCTATATGAGGATATACACTCAAATCCAGCCACTGCCTAATTAAAGCAAATGTCTTTCTATTCATCTTCTTCCATTCAGTTTCATTTTTATCCTTGGGTCGAGCAGTGTCCCCCTCAATGGGATCATACAAGTCTTTGTTGTATAACATATCTTCCATAAGGGTCTTCCAAAGTGTATAATTTGTAGAGTCCGGCTTAATCATATTTGGCCATTGATTTTCCTCCATTTAAATGCACAGTACAGAACAACCTAAGCTATGGATACCACTTTGTTGGAAAAAAAGCCGGAGATAACAATCTCTAATGAAGCAAATATTTTTTCCCTTTACATGTGCAAATAAATAGGCACAATAAAAATATTCTTCCACGGGATAATATCAATTGCAGAAAATAAATAGCAATCACACCACAATTTTTAACGTGAAAAACTCCTCAGTGTAGGGATAAAAACCACGGGACAAGTCCAGCAAAAACTTTCACTATAAATAGTAATGGGTACACCAAGTCTTCCTAGAAATATTAGAGAACACCAAATCAACAATACTTCACCGAAAAGGTGTCCATCACCAAGCAACAAGAGAGAAACCTCACAAAAATGGGTATAACAACCTACCTCAAAGAAAAGGCAAACCAACAATATAATGATATCAAAATATTGCTCTTAACATCATCAGAAACAACATACTAAAATTTCATCAAGAAAGTAAGTAGTTTACTCATCTGATAAAAAGTACAAAATCCTTACTTTTCTTCTTCCGGCGCTCACTCGTATGCCTCTAGCACAGCAACAATTGTATTGCTTAACTTAGGGATTCAAATCCCTTTCAAAACCCACATGAGCTTAGGCCCATCAAATCCCCCCTTTTCTTTTTACCTTTTACCTTATTTTCTTTTAACTTTTTACTTAGTGGATCCCACTAAGGAGGGAACCACCCAACATTTTGCAATGGGGTACTTGTGTCTGTAAATTTGTCTAATTCCTCAACCAGCTTTGTCGTATATGCTTTTGTAACATTGAGGGAAACACGCGGTAGTTTTTGGACATTGGTAGCATAATTGATTCTCTTTAAAGAAGAAGGAAATGAACAAGATGAAGAGTTAAGTAGTGTTGAAACTTGTAAGGAAGGCATTATAGGCGAGATATTGTAGTTAGAGTTTTGGTTTTGGTTTCTATCAGGATGAATGGTGTTGAATGTAGAAATTGGGAAGGTTGGGTACCTCGTACGTATTTATATAAATAATGAACTAAGCTACTAAAGGAGAGGAGAAGGTGCTAGATACGGAAAAAGTTGATTTGGTCTACTTATGTCATCTTGACCAATTCCTGTTCAAAATCTAGTGGCCATGCATGGCCTGGTCTCATACCATCATGCTGACGTAGTGATATGAGGCATTTTGGACGTTCTCTTCAGAATAGTGCTACTTAGTACTTACTCAAAATATCCAGACGAAAACATACGAAAAACACGCACCATGTTCAATGCAGCTATGGTTTTGTATACCAGAAATGTATTGTCCAGAGACAATCAGTATAATGTGTGTTTTTGTGTTGTGGTCAATTGGGAACTATGGAACATCAGTTATCTGTTATTGTCTTGTCCGATTGCATATCGCCATATCACATATTTCTTTCTAGTTTCTATTGCATTAGGCTCATGGAATAGCTGGATTTTTTTGTTCACATTTGTAATATTTAGATATCACTTTTACCCAATTAATAATATTTCTTTGATCATAAAAATAAAAAGAGAAAAAAAAAAGTACGAAAACATAGCTGCATTGAACGTCGCTATTTTTCGTATGTTTTGGTCTGAATAATTTTCTTAGGACTGTTCTCCCTTCAATTACACTACAAAACACTAACTTGTATTTGTTATCTACAATGCATACTTAGCCAATTATTATAATGCTTGAATTCATCTATAACATGAAATTGAAGAGGTTTGTATGATAAAATTATATTGATGACAGCACGCATGACAACATGTGTTGTCTGATGTGTATGTCTATGTTATGGCCCAAAATATGGCACTAGATCCAAATACCAAAGTCCAAAGTCCAAGTATCATGTATTGGGAGTGACAATGCATTAGGGGTAGAAGGGTCTAGAAACTTCTATTATGTTGAGTCATTAGAATAGGCAGGATCTAGAATAATTTATTCTATGATGAGTCACTACTTATGATGAGCTATATATGTAACTAATTATGGAATGAATAAAAGAAGAAGAATATTAAAAGAAACATTTGATTAAGGAGGTTGCTACCCTAAAAAAAGTGTTTTTATATTTTCTATTAGTTTTTGTTTGGTATAATACTTTATACGTTACCGTCTACGTTTAGGATTTCTAATGTTTAGATGTCAATCAACTTCTTTATAGAACACTGAAACTAGATCCTTTCAATAAATTATTTTTACTTATCGAAAAAAAAACTCGTATAAGAGTATAACATGTTTTAAGTATGTCTTTATGTCAAAACTATTTTTATTTTATTTTTTTGCAACTTTCATCACTGTAATATTGTGTTACTGTGCACGTAGAGATTTTTTTTTTTTTAAAATACCTATACATCTTATTCTTGCATCTCATATCCATATATGGATGCAATATTTATATTCTATCCGAAATTTTTTGACAAATCTTCATTCTTTCAACGGAAAGGTTTTTTACTTGGTCTATTAAATCGCTCATATATATTGTCAAGTTTGAATATAAAATACACAGAAATATCATAAAGGTCAAAGCGCTGCCAATTGGTTGATGAATTTCCTCGTGGGAGTGCTTAAGTAGTTAAGTGTGCTTGTGAAGGCTGAAAAGGAAACGGTAAAATTATGACCTTTGTTGTAAGTAGCTTTGTGGTTTTACAGTTTTACTACGTCGCATGTTGAGACTTGAGACCCAAACCAAGGCATGAGGCTGGAAATTTTGAATAGAGACCATGTCAATGAAACTGGTCAAATCATGAGTTTCCTTATTTGATTCAGACTCCTTCCCCACCCTTTTGGTTCCTTAATATAAATACTAACTCCATGCACCAACCTTAACTCATCCAAACATTCAAAACCTTTTCCCCAACCCACACTGTCCTAAACACAAAGCAAAACAACACCATATACAGATTAAAGCTTAAATTAATCCCTCATGAAGGCTTCCATGCAAACCTCATCTCTACTTTCTTGTTCTTCAAAGACAGTAAAAGCCGCAATCCATCTCCCAAAACTCCCAAGAGTCGATTTATTAGTATCAAAGAAGATACCTACAAAGCTGGTTGAGGAATCAAAACTCACAAACACGACCCCATTGTTAGAAAAATATAATGTCACCAGCACACGTTTACATGATCATGATGATGATGATGTACATCACTCTACAAATTCTAAAGCTGCTATTCAACTATATGCAATATTGGATGCTGTAGCTGACAGGGTTGAAATGCACAACAACATTGGCGAGCAACGTGAAAACTGGAACACCCTTCTTTTGAACACCATCAACATGATTACGCTCACTGCTACAACCATGGCTGGTGTTGCAGCCACTACAAGCGGTGCCGGTGCACCTCTTTTGGCTATGAAACTATCTTCTGCTCTTTTGTTTTCGGCAGCCACTGGGATGTTGCTTGTCATGAACAAGATCCAGCCCTCTCAACTCACAGAGGAACAACGCAATGCTACTAGATTGTTCAAGCAGCTTCAGGCTCAAATCCAAACCACAATTGCCCTTGGAAATCCTACTGAGGAATATGTCAAGGATGCAATGGAGAAGGTTTTGGCGCTTGACAAAGCTTACCCACTTCCCTTGTTGGGTGCTATGCTTGACAAGTTTCCTGCAAAGTTTGAGCCTGCAGTTTGGTGGCCTTCTACTCAGTTCCAAAGGAAAAACAAACCCCATGAAGGAAAAGCTCAGAACAAGAAAATGGAAGAAAAGAATGGATGGAGTAAAGAACTAGAAATGGAACTGAGGGAGGTGATTGAAGTGGTGAAGAGGAAAGACATTGAAGACTATGACAGGCTTGGAAGCATAGCCTTGAAGATCAATAAGACTTTGGCCATTGCAGGCCCTTTACTGACAGGCATTGCAGCAGCAGGATCTGCATTTGTAGGGAATGGATCATGGGCAGCCATAGTGCCTCTCATGGCTGGATCATTGGCTGCAGCAATTAATACTTTTGAGCATGGAGGCCAAGTTGGTATGGTGTTTGAAATGTATAGAACCTCTGCAGGCTTCTTCCAGATGTTGGAGAGCTCAGTTGAATCAACTTTAGAAGAGAAAGATTTGGAGAGAAGAGAAAATGGAGAGCTTTTTGAAATGAAGATGGCTTTGCAATTGGGGAGAAGTGTTTCACAGCTCAGGGAACTTGCTACAAAATCAGCTTCCCATCGCATGGAAGGAACTGATATAGACGAATTTGCCAGCAAGATTTTCTAAGCCAAATATTAGCTCATTCATTCATTTATTTTTACTATGCAGAATTGCATATATATGTTCTTTCATTCTTTATGAACAGTTAATGATATAGAAAAAAAAAAACCCTTAGTTTTAGATCATATTTTAATTTTAAAAACGTAAATATTTTGCATTTTAAGCAGCAATTAGTAATATGAGTTTAATTTATATGTATGAACATAATATAAAATACATTAGCTGCGGGTATTATAGAATGGGGTAGCTGTAAAAAAATGTCAAACTTATTCATACATTTTATTTTATTTTTTAAAAAATACAGATTCTTTTAATTAGTCTTCTATCTTTTCTCTTTTCAATAAAAATCTACTAACTCCATTTCCCCTCACATTATCGTATGCATATGCATGATTGTCAACACAATTATCATCAAAAGGGTCATACTAACCAGTGTCCTAAGAATATTGCTTACAGATATCAAAAATAGAAAGTTTTTATTGGAAATACATGTGTATAACTCTTCAATTAAATACAACAATTCCCAATAAAAATTTTCTATTCTTGATTCTTTAACTAGTGTCTTACTGATTGGAATTTTCCTTATGAAAATTAAATATTTAATGACATTAAGATGCGTGATTGGAATAGAACAAGATTATGCTGTCCCAAAAAATGGTGTTTCGTTGTCCCTACCAATCAAAGACTGAGGATGTACATAAGTATTAATGAATTATGATTTTATTTTATTAAATGATAAATTGTCATTGGTGGGGGACAGAGAATGAGACAAAAGTGGGACAGAAGATCTCAGGAAAGCACTACATTTTCTTTTTTTAAAAAGGCGATCACCTAGATCGTATATCCATTTATGTTTAAAGAAGATAAGTATGAATTCTTTGAATTGTTACGGCTTTGAATTGCATCCCTTGACTCTGTTTAAAGAAGATAAGTATGAATTCTTTTCTTTTGAGTTTCTAAATCATGATATTGATGGAATTTCTTTATTAGTTTCCAAATCTAAAGACGCAAAGTCTAGATTTTCTAAGAGAAGTATTGCGAGTTATTTTCATTCTTACGTTTCCACTTGCAAAAGTTAAGTATGAGTTCTTTCCTTTTTACCTTCCAAATCGTGATACTTATGTAATTTATTTTTAGTTTCCAAATCCAAAGACGCAAAGTCAAGTGTTTCTAAAAGGAATTAATGTCACGATTTCTTTCCGTTGGAATCAAAGCAGTTTTGGATTAAATAATCTCTATGTTTTGATGTTAACAAAAGAATTAAATTTGCTTGGCAAAGTGTTAGTTGAAATCTAACATGTGCTTTCAGTTATGCAGGAATATTTAAATACGAGTAATAGAAACTTGGGATAAGTTTTCATTGGACTCCTTGAGAAAAATATGCGTCCACCCTTGTAGACGGGCTACTCAATGTTTTGGTAAAGTTACTTTTTTATTTAATTAAGTAGATTGGTTTCTTTAAGTAGACTGGGCACTAAATGCTTACTAGACGGAAATCAAAATAACTTTTTGGATATAGCAAGTCCAAAGACTTGATAGTAAACGTGTCTAGCTTGCCATGTCAGCAGACGAAAGTAATTGGTAAAATTGAATGAACTAAAAAATAAAATAATCAAGTAGACGAGCTCTAACTGCCACGTCACCAGACGAAGATTATGATAACTCATTGAGGTATAGCAAGTCCAAAGACTTGATAGACGAGAGGGTATGCCATGTCAACAGACGAGCAAAATAAAATAATGAACAGACTTAGTCTCACATATAACTAAGTAGACGGGGTTTTTAAGTAGACGAGCTCCATCTTTGAATGAATAAATGCAATCCGAATCTCTTGAATTTATTTCAAATGATTGATATTTATTTCAATAAAATTTTTGTTCTTCACATTTGTTTTATCTGCTTTAATGTTTTGCACTACAAAAAAACAATTGTTTAGCGACCGTAATTTTCGGTCGCTAAACAGTGTAAATCGGTCGCTATTTATTATAGCGACCGAATCAGCGACCGATTTATAGTGGTAGCTGAATACCTGGTCGCTAAAGTTTTAGCGACCGAATTAATATTTCGGTCGTTAATTAGCGACCGTAAATTCGGTCGCTAAATAATAATAAACGGTCGCTATTAGGTTGGTCGCATTTTTGGGGTAACCATTTCTAGCGACCGATAATCGGTTGCTAATTCGGTCGGTAAATTTGGTCATTGTTAACCAATATTAGCGACGGATTTTCGGTCGCTATACCTCATATGTAAATGTTAAATAAAGTTTAGCGACCGAATTATTGGTTTCCAATTCGGTCGCTAAACTGGTTATTATTTTTTAAAAAAAATTAAAATTTTTAAAATAAATTTTTTTTCTTTAAACGTTAGCAAACTTACTAATAAAACACACCAAATTACTTATGAAATATACAATCATAAGAAAGAATAAATATATATAAAAATAATAATCCAAAATGTCGTACAAGAATCGTTTAAAGTAAAAAATATGGAGAAAAAAATCACTCATGATGAGGGGGAGATGGAGGAATCCAATCATCCTCAGCGTCCAGTCTACCGCGCCGTCTCGCTGGGCGATCGTCCTCTGGAGTAGCGACATCGATCAATAGGCGGGCGGCGGAATCGAGGAGCGGCGGCAGCGCACAACCGTCAGAGCATCATCCCGAGCAACTGGAGTCTGGATCCTCATCTGCTCCAACACCAGCCGCAGTGTCTGGCCCTGCTCGATGCTCGTCTGCATCAGCTGCTGGTGTGCCTGAGTCAACTGTGCAATCTGGTTCGCCATCTGCTGCTCTCTCTCGCTCTTCTCCCGAAGCTCCGCGTTCAGCTGCGTGATGGTGTTCTGCATTTGGTGGAACTGCTCCTGAGGGATGGTATCAGCGCAGGAAGGAGCAGGCGTGCCGGACGATGAAGCGATGAACTCGGCTCCCAGGTGTCCGAGGCCATACACGTGCCCCTTCTTGTTCCTGCCCCCGATGACCTCCAAATAAACACTAAATTAATTTTTTGCTTATAGCATAGTTACGGGCCTTGTCGTTGACCCATGTCCCCGACTTCAACTTCTTCATCCTCTCCACCAACTCCATAGCAGTGGGGGCCCGCTGTTTCTGTGCTTTCTGCACAGAAAAATATAATCTTAAATTCATAAGAATAATTAAAAATGAAAACTAATTAATTAAATAGTATATTAAGTCAAAAGTTTAAGGTATTACCAGCTCGTCGTAGTGGGCGGCGACTGATTTAGACCCACCGGTCCAAGCACATGCGCCACCATCAGAAGCTCGATTACGCCGAGCTGTGGCCTGGATCTCCTGGAACTTCTCGAGAGTCCTGTGCTTGGTCCAGCTGCCTCTTGATCTCAGGATCCACCCACCTCCCCTTATTCTGACCCTTCCTCAGCTTGTTCATCAGATTCTTCATGACCAGGGACCCTTTATGCTCAAATATGTCCCTGACGAGAACCTCTAAAGCTAAGTCCCACCTATACTCTTTCTGAAACTTACAGTTGTTAGGAAATTCGTGTGTACATATATATAATGTAAATTTAATTTAAAAAACTTAATAAATTGTTACCTTAAACTCTAGAAACAACTGATCCCTATGGCCCAGTGGGATGGCATTCCATGTAGGCCGTGGACCATCAAACTTGCATCGCAGGATCTTCGATATCGAATCTGAAGGGCCCTTCACGGGCAAAAAGCTGCAGCAAAATTAGAGCATTAATAAATGTTATAATTAAATTAAAAAAACAAGTAGAAATTAATGATACTTTATATATATTAAAAAATTAAATTAGCATACTCGTTATCCCCCTGGGGATAAGAAGAATCCTCCTGTCGGATGGACCACGACTCTCCTGTCCCGATGATGATGATGGTCCTATCGTCGTAGGTATGGATGATGAGGGTGCAGCCTGTGTCCCGACCACATGAGGCTGGGTGGGGGGTGCAACTCCATCACCCTGAGGTGTCCCGTCCACAGAGGTGCTGGTAGGGTGGTCTCGATCTGAAGGCTGTGGGTCGGCCGGCGAAGGGACTCTCGCAGCACGACCTCCACGACGACCCCTACCTCTAGAGGAATCTGCCATCTGTGAAAAAAATGAAAAGATGATTACACAACAGTGTAAATAATACAAAAATAAATTACCTAATAAGTAGAATGACATTCACACAATGAATTATGACATAAATAAATTACCTAAGTAGAATCTCCGTCACTAAATTCACCCTCACTCTCATCAGTATCACTTGATCGGAATGTACCTTCGCTAGATGCGTCCAACTCGGATTGATCCATTAACTCTCTTTCAACTTCTTCCCCATTTCCGGAAATGTCCGCCAGAGAATTAACAATAATGTCCGACGTAATTTGCAACGGTACGTGGGGTCTTGAAAACTCATCATCTTGGTACGGAGCATCTTTTTCAGGCTGGTTGATTACATTATCAGTAATTATACTGCGAGCCTTTATCTTAATAATACCCAACCAGCCTTGATGTCCTTCAGGATATGGCGAGTAATAAACCTGATCTGCCTGTTGTGAAAAAATGAATAGTTCGTGCGCCTTATTATACATTCGAGACAGCCTAACTTGAACAATACCATAATTTTTATTGATTTTTGTCCCTACGTCAAGAGTAGGATCAAACCAATCACACTTGAAGATAACTAATTTCATCACGGGGAAACCGGTATAATCGAGTTCAAGAATGTCAGTTAGAACCCCATAGAAATCATCCTCTACATTGCCATCAGTGGCTCGCACACAAACACCATAGTTACACGTCTGCATTCCTTCATTCCATGTTTTTGTGTTAAATTTATATCCATTTACAATATAAGTATTCCATGATGTAACCCATCTGTTAGGCCCCCATGCCAAATTTGTAAACAATGGATTTTGAACATTGTTTTCTGGATCTAGTACCTAAAAAATCAAATATTATATTATTCTTATACATGCTATATATTTAAGGAGATAAAATGTATTTCAACAAATGAAGATGCTTAACCTACATATTTACTGAACCACGTAGCAAAGTGAGAAGTAATTTCTTGAGCAACCTGATCGTTTGAAATGTCAGGTTGGAGATCCCTTAGAAAATTGCCGTACATCCTACATATGGGAGATTAATAGCAGGACGATTAATAATCATAAATGTCAATTGAACTTATTAAAGACGTTGTAGAAACTTACTCTAAATATGGCGCCACCTCTTCACAATTTTGAAGGATATACAGATGAGCAGCATTAATGTCACGCTGCTCCAAGAAATATCCTTTTGATTTACCACTAAATCTGCCCGGATAGTTGAATATTGATATAGGAGGACTAGTTGAACATCCTCTGCCCGAATCAACGTTTCTAGGCATCCTTGTCCTTCTCGTGTTAACTTCGTCCGGATAGTAATAAGAGGCAAAAGTGGAAGTCTCCTCTACTAAGTATGCTTCACAAATGGAACCCTCCACTCGTGCCTTGTTCTTGACTTTGTGTTTAAGGGAGTGCAGGAACCTATTACAGAGGGATACATACAAATAATTACTAGTTTTAGGGAAAGCTAAACTACGCTTTCGTGTTCGTGAATTTCATATGTATTAAGTAAAATAGTTGATGTTGTTTACCTCTCAAATGGATACATCCAGCGGTATTGGACTGGGCCACCAACTCTTGCTTCGTAAGGTAGATGAACTGGCAGGTGTTCCATGGAATCAAAGAAACTCGGCGGGAAGATTTGCTCCAGGTTACATAACAAAATGGGTATCTTGACTTCCATATCCTTTAATTGATTCACATTTAGTGTTGTCGATGTAAGCTCCCTGAAAAAGTGGCTAAGCTCAACAAGTGGGTTCCAAATTTGCTTCGCTAATGCGTCGAACGCAATTGGAAGCAACCGTTGCATGAACACGTGGCAATCATGACTCTTCATTCCATGTAACTTTGCTTCCTTAATGTCAACACATCTACCCAGATTGGAAGCATACCCATCTGGTTTAACCCATTTACAGACGGCCATTTTCTGTGCTTTGCTTAGTGTATAACTTGCCTTCGGTTTGATAAGTCTGCCACGACCACCGTCCTGCAACTCAAGCTCCTTCCGATTACAAATGTCAGCCAGGTCCAATCGGGCTTTATTTGTATCCTTTGTCCTCCCCTTGATGTCCATCACAGTGTCAAACACATTCAAAAATACATTCCTCTCAGTATGCATGACATCAATGTTGTGACAGAGTAGCTGCGTCCTCCAATACGGCAACCTCCAAAATATACTTTGTTTTGTCCAATTATGGTTGACGCCATAATCAGGAATATGTTCTCCTTGGGTTTCCTGGAGCGGTAAGTACTGTACTCTGCGCCATACATTAGGACCAGTCAAACGTGGTGGAGGCGGTGTTCTCTCCTGGCTAACAACAAACTCTATAAACTCACCCACTCCAACTCTATACTCTTCCCTAAGACGTTTATTCCGATCCAACCTACGATACATCCATTTCCGATTCTCCGGAATATCCATTGCTGGCAATTAAATAGCCTGACCAATCCTACAATAACACTTATATATTACGGTGCATTCCAATAACTCCATCAATCTCGTTCTTATGACAAGGTATGAACCTATCCCATTCGAGAAGAAACCTTTGCCACACTCGGCTACTAATAGTTATTCCCATATTCAAATACCTTATACTTGACAAAATTTCGGTAGCATTTCCCATCGGTCTCCAAGTTACACGACTCGAGCACGGTCAGAATCACCGCGATCAAGTATGCACCAGGAGAACAAAAGGAAATGCATCAGACCGAGATTTCAACAAGTATATAAGGCATTTGAACATTGAAATGACTATTGTACGAGTGTGAAAAAGGTTTTTTCCCAAACTGTCCCACTTGGACAATTTAAGATTCAATACAATGAGCATGCATACCTTGATAAGTTACGCATGCTCATTAATATTGAATCTCAAATAGGAAACTAAGGCTTTCGTAAATTAATTATTAACTCTAACAGAAAATAAAACCATTAACCTATAAATATTGCAACATTGTTGAGTTTATATAAATTGCAGCGTAAATCAATACAAACTTAGATTAAATATTGTAGCAAACATCCTATTGAGCTCCGCTCTCCACTAACAAGTAGCAGTTAATTGTCAAACACATGCATAATTTCTAAATTATCAGCACACAACCAAAGATCCCGCCTTTCGGACAGGATCACATCCTATTGAGCTCCGCTCTCCACTAACAAACAACACATATTGACAAACACATGCATAAACATTAAATTATCAGCATACAATCAGACAAGATCACATCCTATTGAGCTCCGCTCTCCACTAACAAACAACACATATTGACAAACACATGCATAAACATTAAATTAATTATCAGCATACAATCAGACAAGATCACATCCTATTGAGCTCAGCTCTCCACTACCAAACAAGACGATAATTCACATAATACATTACACTGAGTGTTCAGAGAACTGACCTGAGAGAGAAAACACAACTGAGCAAGGATAAGTGGAGGAGCCGGTAGAAGAATATGACAACAAGGACCTATCGTGCATAAATGAAATTATTCATTTCAAATCAAATCACTATTCTATTATGTTAAATTGTTATACCTAAATAATTTATCTCATGAATATCTAGTGTTAAAGCATGTGCTCATGAAAAAATAATCAATGAAGCATAAAAAATAATAAGAAAACGTATGATTATATTTCCCTGAATCAATAGTAAATTATCAAACATCATAGGGCATACCAATTATTCTCCAACGTTAAAATCATTCAAATTAATATAATGGCTGCAGAATGGTGTAGTAGATCCTACACTGGATAATTGCAATTTAACTTCCAAAACCAAGGAAAATATTTGCTAAGAGAAAGCAAAGGAAAAGAAATTGAGTCATTGTTTTTAAGTTTTTGGTTTCTGAAATTAGGTGCTTTGAAACTATGGAGAAAGATGGTTTTGGGGTTGGCTAATATTTGCTTCACCTTGAAAGATTATTTAAAGGGATCCTGCAATCGTGTGGTTTGGCTGAAATTTCCTACTGTTGGATTATGACAAATAATTTACTTTTGATGGAGTTGTGTGATAGATGGGAGATATTAATTAATTTACATGTGGAGGCATTAGTATATCAGAAGTACAACTAAGAAACAACCAATTAAGGGAACAAGATATCACTGATGTTTATATGAAGAGTTGTGATACAATTGAGTTCCATTATAAAAATCAGTGTCACTAGTTCCTATAAAACTTTTCAAGCAAGAGAAGATGATTAGAAGTTGCTTAATTTGCAATGAAAGGACCTCATTAGTGTTACATAAAATCACCCCTTTTGTTCCACAATCTACAGTAGCAAGGAAAATTCATTTCATGTAGATAATTAACTATTGGTCAATAAAAAAATCCTTTATTTCTGTATTTTCAATAGACTAGATCTGGTTTAAAAGCTAGTTACAATAATATGATCGTAAGCTTTTTAGAACTCGAAAGCTGTTATGATTGGAGAGCTGAAGGTCATATAAACCTTACAACGAAATCCTACTTCCAATGTGGGATTCAAGTCACCTTGCAATTGATACCTACCCCTATTTGTGAAAAGGAAGAATGTAAATTAACGTTAGGCATAGGAACATGTGTATCCTTGCTTAAATCTTTGTCATTAACATGTCATGTTTACAGGGGAAATAAACGTGAATTTCTTGTCAAATTCAAAAGACAATCGAGACACTTGGTTCAAGCAAACAATCTTTCAATCTACATTCATGCTGTTGCTGAGATAACCAACATTGTTTTATTATTCTAATCCAGTTGAATTTAGTTCTCCAGTCAATAAATTATACTATCGAATAGCATGTCTACACAAAGCAGTAGCTTCATTGCCTTGTATCATGTAGCAAAATAATTTGTCATGTAGTAAGAGACCTATAGTCATAGACAACTCTAATTCAATAACAAGTTTATGACTTCATGTATCATAGTTTCTTCATACGGGTTATTTTGAAATCAATCCAACCATAAAACAGAATTAAAGAGGGAAATTGATGGACTGAAGAGAGACAAATGAATTGTAACATTGAGATTATAATCTAAATTTCAATACATTGAAATATCCATGACCAACCAAAAATAAACCATATCAGTCACCACCTGAACCAGCAGAGCTAAAAAGACCTAGAAAAAACCTCTCCAAACTACCTACCAGACCAAACAAGAAGTGGAAAAAAAAACAGAATGAAAAATCATCTAGTCACCACCTCACCCAACACCTAAACTACAAAATGATCCTTGCAAAAGAGTTTGACCACACCACATAAACAAACCAAAATATACAAGACAATGCCAAGATAGCACCTCCAAATTAATGCACCAACCAGAGAATAGGGAACATATAAATTCCAAAGAAATCAATGGAAATTGAATAGAAAAACCAGCAGCAAAAACATGCACTTCATAATAGTGAGACAGTGAGAGATATATGTGAGAGAAACAGAGACAGAGAGATGGAGTAGAGGAGAGCTTACCTGAGCAGAGGGGAGATGACGGTGGTGACTGGAGGTGTCTTGGGGTGTTGAGGTGGCCGGAGCACGCGCCGTAGAAGAGAGAAACAGTGGGTGGGAGAGATAAATGCGACGGAAAAAATGAGGAAGAAGGAGGTTCTGTCGAATTTAGGGATTTCAGTTTTAGCGACCGAATTAATTCGGTCGCTAATTCGGTCGCTAATATGGTTAGTTTTAATTTGAATTTGTAATTTTAGCGACCGATTTAAATTTCGGTCGCTAACACGCGCAATTTTATTTTTTTTAACGCGCCATTTAGCGACCGAATTAATATCGGTCGCAAATATAATAAATTTTAAAGTGTGAATTCATAGACTTAGCGACGGATTTCTAAATCGGTCGCTAATCTAAATACAGTTTGACCGTTGCATTTAATTCGGTAGCCATTTCGGTCGCTAACAATTCATACATTTCTGACTTTTACTTTCCTTTGTTTAGCGGCCGAAGTAGCGACCGATGTATCTGCTACGCTCTATTTCGGTCGCTATTTCGGTCGCAGAATCAACTCTAACAAGTGTTTCATGTAGATCTTGCAATCGGTCACTATTTTCGGTCGCAAAAAGCAACCCAAAAATTCGGTCACTATTTTCGGTCGCTAAATGGCCTTTTTTTGTAGTGTTACCTTGATGTAAAAGAAACATAGTATCATCAAAGAAATGTAAAATGCAGAATCGTACAATGAGAAACTGCAAAACGATCTGTACGATGACAACTTTATGGCTGAAAAAGCTGGATTGTACACAAAGGAGGAACAACAAGTTCTCAAGCTGCAATACTCAGAGCGGTGAGCCTCCATTTCATGATATCTTGATAACCAATAGTACTATTCAGTATTGCCACGATCAAGCTATCATTCACAATGGATATCATGCATTAAACGTTATCTCTAAACATGACTATTCAAAATAACCGTTGAAGAAATACAAGTGAATAAGAATGTCACTATAAATAGAAGACCTCAGATACTGAAGACCAACTTTTTCCTGCACAAGTTTGGCTAGCTCAACTTTTGTCAATAAACAATCATTCATACTCATATTTCTTTAAAAGCAAGAGTCTGTATTCTTTAGTTTGAATATTGTGAAAATATTCATTTGATCTTAACTTTCATATCCTCACACACAGTGAGTTAAGAAGATCATAAGTTAAATATCTTTGTTAGAGTTAGAGCCTGAAGAGGCTTGGTAAGAAAGAAATACTTGTAAGCCTGAAGAGGTGTTGAATACTTGGTGGTAATCTATTTTGGAAAATAGTGGAGAAAAATCTTCAAGTAGAAGGGACTGGACGTAGCTCTTGGCTGAAAGAGAGTGAACCGGGATAAAACATCTTGTGTGATTCTTCTATCCTTAAACTCTTACTGCTTTATTTGTTTTTATTGACTGAGGGGTTTTGATATTGCTTTTGTTAAAGCTTTCTTTTTAAAAGATCTAGGGTTGGGCTATGGTACACCACCCACATTTTACATCACCCACTAACACCACCCATGTGGAAAATTTTGGGCCAATCAAATTGCCACATAGGTTGGTCAAAATTTCAAACTTTCTAGTTGTATTATACTGTAGTCAAACTATATGAATACAATATATTGTAGTATAATATATGTGCTTTTTGTATTTGCAAATTTAACTCATATTAAAATAATGTTTTTTTATTAAAAAACTGATTATATTGCAAAATATTATTGACAACGAACATTATTTTAATTCATATTAAAATATTATTTTGTAATATAATCAGTTTTTTAATCAAAAAAACATTATTTTAATATGGTTTAAGTTTACGAATACAAAGAGTACATATACTATACTACAATATATTGTATTCATATATTTGACTACAGTAGAAATACAACTAGAAAGTTTGAAATTTTGACCAAACCCATGTGGCAATTTGATTGGTCCAAAATTTGCCACATATGGGTGGTGTAGTAGGTGGTGCAAAATATGGGCGGTGTACCTTAGCCCAACCCAAAAGATCTATTTCTTTGTGCTTGCTTCTGATTTAACATTCTTGTGTGCTAAAATAGTTTTAGAGGTTGTTTTTATAAAATTATTAACAAACACAATTCAACCCCCTTCTTGTGTTTGCCTGTGTCAACTTTAGTTTCCACTCTTATGCATATGTTTGAAGAAGGCAAGTATGAATTCTTTCTTATTTTTAGTTTTCGAATCGTAATACCGATGAAATTTCCTTTTTAGTTTGCAAATCTAGCTTATACACAAAATCCAAGGTTTCTAAGAAGGAATATCATGATTTTTTTTTCCTATATATTATCATGTATTCTTTTGAACAAGATAAGTATGAATTCTTCTCGTTTTAATTTTCAAAATAATCACAATCTTTGCCCAAAGATTTGACTGTGTGTTTTTTATTAAATATTATTTCATTGCTTTGAATTTCAATTTGAATCCATAGATTTGAACACTGAATACAAGAATTTATTTTTAAAAAATAGACAAAAGATAGTTTTTCTCAAGAAAGCGGTATTAAAAAAATGGAGCAACTCAATGCTAGCTCAACAACACGAATTAACAAACCAGAGAACATCACAATGCACATTAATAATGAAAAAATAGAAAACCAATAAAATCAAGGACCTGTATGCAAAGATGAAACAACAATAGAGGAATTGAAGGTAGAGTGAGTCACTTTCTTGCAACACTGAAAAAAGAGAAAACACGAGTGTGAGAGATTGAAAAACGAAATTAATACAAACTGAAAAATATCAAAAATGGGAGGGGAAAAGAGATTACCGTTGACCAGAGGAGCCTTAGATGGTGGCCGCAGATGCAGAGGTGGTGTCTTCACGGTGGGAGGGGAGGCCTGAGAAATAGAGAATAAGAGGGTGAGGACTCGACGGGGGACTACCATGTGGTGGTGGTGGCTGCCGCCGGAACATAAATGAAAAGAAAGAGGACTGAGGTACTGTACCTGCTTGAGCGGCGTCGGATAGGGACTGGGTTTGGATGGCGACGGTCGAAAGGAGGTGTGGCGATGGTGGGAATGAGGTGAGGCGACGGTGGCGGCTCGCGGTTCCTGTTTGAGCGACGGTGCGTGGGGAGCAGAGAGGAATAGGGGAAGAAGTAATTTTGTTCGATTGTGCAAGTGAGGGAGGAGGTGAAACAGTTCAATACTTAACTAAGGTTTCAGACGGTCCTTTTATGCTTCTGGGGGTTTAGGCCGTCGCAAAATTGGATGGCTAGTTAGCGAGGGGTATGGCCGTCGCAAACATCAATGACAGGCTGGCACTTCATTTGGTTTACCGACGGGTCTGGCCATCACAAATGAATGTGACGATTAGCGACAGCCAACCCGTCGCAAACAACCGTCGCAAACATATGGCACCAAAGTTTCGTGTAAAAGGGCGGGAAAATTTGTAACGGATGTAGCCGTCGCTGCTTTATTTTTCTGCTTGTGAAGGTTTGGCCGTCGAAAAAGTTGAACTCCACTTTGACTTTTATTTCCGGCCGCTTTATCTGTCGGAAAATCAAAAATTTCTGACAGTTTACTGGTCGTCGCAAAATATTTGTCGCTAATCAGCATTATTCTTGTAGTGGGTATCTTTAACAACACTTCAGAAAAGCTATATTTAGTTATCCCTATAATAACATCAACACAGATAACACTCAAAAATACTATTAAGTAAAAAAAATGCTATTAATAGTCATTTCTAGTGCAGTGGTCTCTTGGAAGTTTGGTAGATGTCATGACAATTGAATATATGATTGAGGATCTCAAAACTTGATATGTTCATTCCTTCTTGCTAATATTGTTATCAAAATAAAAGAAAGAAAGATTGTAGTATAGTAATAATTTTTTTTTTGTGTATTAAAAGTTTAAAACAAGCAAAATTCTGTAACCAAAAAAAAAAAAAACAAGCAAAATTGTAAAAACAAATATCATGGACTCAATAGCTCTATATATACTATATAGGATGAATTTACAAAATATATGTGCAGAATCAGATTCTCTCTAGGCTATAGTAAATTTTCCTTCTACGTCAGTGGAATATATATACATGAAAGAACAAAAGAATGTGTTTGTCATTAAATTAAGGTTATCTAATTAGAAGAGCTTGCTGGCGAATTCATCTATGCCAATTCCCTCCATGCGATAGGAAGCTGATTTTGTAGCAAGTTCCCTGAGCTGTGAAACACTTCTCCCCAATTGCAAAGCCATCTTCATTTCAAAAAGCTCTCCATTTTCTCTTCTCTCCAAATCTTTCTCTTCTAAAGTTGATTCAACTGAGGTCTCCAACATATGGAAGAAGCCTGCAGAGGTTCTGTACATTTCAAACACCATACCCACTTGGCCTCCATGCTCAAAAGTATTAATTGATGCAGCCAATGACCCAGCCATTAGGGGCACTAAGGCTGCCCATGACCCATTCCCTACAAATGCAGATCCTGCTGCTGCAATGCCTGTCAGTAAAGGGCCTGCAATGGCCAAAGTCTTATTGATCTTCAAGGCTATGCTTCCCAGCCTGTCATAGTCTTCAATGTCTTTCCTCTTCACCACTTCAATCACCTCCCTCAGTTCCATTTCTAGTTCTTTACTCCATCCATTCTTTTCTTCCATTTTCATGTTCTGTGCTTTTCCTTCATGGGGTTTGTTTTTCCTTTGGAACTGAGTAGAAGGCCACCAAACCGCAGGCTCAAATTTTGCAGGAAATTTTTCAAGCATAGCTCCCAACAAAGGAAGTGGGTAAGCTTTGTCAAGTGCCAAAACCTTCTCCATTGCACCCTTGACATATTCCTCAGTAGGATTTCCAAGGGCAATTGTGGTTTGGATTTGATTATGAAGCTGCTTGAACAATCTAGTAGCATTGCGTTGTTCCTCTGTGAGTTGAGAGGGCTGGATCTTGTTCATGACAAGCAACATCCCTGTGGCTGCGGAAAACAAAAGAGCAGAAGATAGTTTCATAGCCAAAAGCGGTGCACCGGCATCAGTGGTTGCAGCAGCAACACCAACCATTGTTGTAGCAGTGAGAGTAATCATGTTGATGGAGTTCAAAAGAAGGGTGTTCCAGTTGTTACGTTGTTCAGCAACGTTGTTATGCATTTCAATTCTGTCAGCTACTGCCTCAAGAATTGCATAGAGTTGAATGGTGGTCTTGGACTTGTTGTTGGGTTTGGATAAAACATCATATGTTTGTGTGTTGAGGACATTGTTGTTGTCTAATTGTATTGTATCGACTATGGATCCGTTGATAAGTTCCTGAACCAGCTTTGATCTTTTCGGTGGTTGTGGAACCAAAGAAGGCACTCGTGGGAGTTTATTTGGGACATGGATGGCAGCTTTGATTGTCCTTATAGAAGAAGAAACAAGAGATGAGGATTGTAAGGAAGCCATAGTTGGAATAATTGCAGGGTTTGCGTCTTTGAGATTGTTGATGAGAATTGAATTGTGAAATAAGGAGTGGGTGGGGGTATATATATATGAAGGAACCAAAGCACAAGGAAGAAGTCATCGATTGACTAATCCATATACGATGGAGGGGACTTGGCATGTTTGTTGACTAAAAAAATTTAAATAAATTTCAAGTTCGAAAATTTAGACCCTTGGCTTGGCCCGTTTCAACGTTCAACTTGCGACGTAGTAAGCAAACATGTCAGCTTGTAAGCAAAGATGTCAGCTTCTGTCAGTTTTTGCTAAAATTTAAATATACTCAAACAAGTTTTGGGATATGGTAGCTCATGTGGTAAAAATTAAGAATTGATATATTAGAGATATAAGATTCAAATTATGATAAAGAAGAAAATTAATGAGTAACATATTAATGTTTGCCGGTAAAAAAAAATGGGTTGACCACTTGTCAGATTGTAAGCAAAGATGTCAGCTTCTGTTTATGGGTGGAATAAGTATGTTACTAAACTGAATAATTTTGTCAAAAACTAACATATAAGTTATTTTTATAGCCAACAATATAATATCTTATCAATTTTCTAATTCCAACATATAATATCTTATCTTTTTTCTAATATTCTCTATTTTAATAATCAGCCTGTACGCAATTGGAAGATTTTTATTAAAGTTGCTAAAAAAAATTAAATTTAAAAAGATCAAGTTAAAAAAAACTATATATATTTTAAAAATATTACATTGATAAAATTACTTTTTGGGAATTTAAAATAACTATAACTACTTAATTATATTACCGTCTACTAGCCACCCGATAGCGGATTTTGAAGAAGAATCTTAAGAATCAATATGAATGGTTAAGGTGTAAAATTTTTCTTACTCACTCACTAGCTAGTCTTTTTTTATTTTATCAAAAATAGATTAATTTTTTATTTTTATTATTATATTTTTTAGGAAAATAAAATTCCCTAACATGATTTTTTTTTATACAAGTGAGTACAAAAGAAATTATTTTGTAGTCAACATATAGAAGAAGTAATGAATGATAAAAGAAAATAACCTTAATATAGTAGTAATTAAAAGATATTAGAGTATCTAATAGTGCTATTAAGAAAATAAATAAAATTAAAAATGCAGAGGAAAATAAGACAAAAGTAAACCAATGAATAAAAAAAATAAAATGAAGAGAAAAAATTTAACTATCATGTAGTATAATCTATTTAAATAAAAAAGAGTCCATACACTTTCTAATGATTTTAATAAAACTAAATTGTAACCCAGCACGTTGTACGGTTGGCTTTCTTCTGTCTCTTGGCATCCATTAAAAGTTTTTTTCATCTTACGATATGGGTGATCACGTCTAAGAAATCTCCGATGCCCAAGGTAAACCGTCTTCTTTCCATGATGCAACTGAGTGTAGCATGTGCCTTCTTCACATATAGGGCATGCTTTATGCCCCTTGACACTGTACCCGGACAAGTTACCGTATGCTGGAAAGTCGTTGATGGTGCAAAATAACATGGCACGAAGCTTGAAAGTCTCATGAGAATACCCATCAACTACATCAACACCTACCACCTATAACATTTTCAAGTCTTCAATCAAGGGACTTAGATAAACATCTAAGTCATTTCCCTGTTGCTTTGGGCCCGAAATCATCATAGACAATATCATGTATTTGCGCTTCATGCACAACCAAGGGGGCATGTTGTAAATTATCAACAGAACAAGCCATGAACTATGAATACTACTCATGTTACCATAAGGATTCATTCCATCCGTAGCAAGTCCAAGCCTTAGGTTTCTTGGCTCATCGGCGAAATCCGGAAACATAGTATCAATATTCTTCCATTGCATAGAATCAGCAGGATGACGAACCTTTCCATCACGTTTCCTCTCATCATTATGCCATCTAAGATTCTTCGCATCTTTCGCATTGGCAAACAATCGCTTGAACTTTGGAATTATTGGAAGGTACCACAACACCTTCGCGGGAGGTCCCTTTTTTCTCACATCATCCAAGATCATCATCATCATCACCACCCTTCACTTTGTATCGTGATAACTCACATTTGGGGCAATCGTGATTGTCTTCATGAACACCGGTGTACGATATGCAATCATTGGGGCATGCGTGTATCTTCTTATACTCCATACCCATCGGACACAATACCTTCATGGCCTCATAGTTACTGTCAGGCAATGTGTTGTCCTCCGGAAGCAAGTCTTTCAACACTTCAAGCAATTCCGTGAAGCTTTTATCGGTCCAACCATTTCTCGCCTTCACACAAACCAATTTTAGCACTACCGACAACCGTGTATGAGTAGTACACCCTGGATTTAAAGGCTTATCCGCATCACGGATCATGTCCTCTACTCGATCATCCTCCATATCTACGTCAACGACCTCACTTTGGGAGACACTTGCCATACTACTCAACAACACATCACCATGCCATATCCATCTTGTATAACTCAAGCAAATCACTTCACAAATCAAATGAGTACGTATATCCTTCACTGTACATTATCCACCTCATAATTGTGATTAATTGTCTCATTAATGGGCTCATCACTTTCCTTGAAAAATTCTCCCTCCTCCATCTCCGGTGAGATCTCCGACCCTTCGATGTCATACTCTGAATCTGACCCATCTTCAGATTAAGCAAATTGGTGCTTCCAAATAATAATGAAGGAACTGGAGCGATCGAGTATTCTTATTAATTCTATAAGACTACACAGCTTGGAATCTATTCTATTAAATATCAACCCAGTATTATATGTGCATGTCTTCAGCGGAGATATTTATGAATTGGAGTGGATAATATGAAAAAACCCTCAAATGCCACTCCTGCGCCCAGCTTAGAAATCTTTTAGTTAGTTGATGGGTTTGTATGCTAAGAGAAGAGGGAGGCTAACAGCTAACCTAAATTATCTGACTGGATTAACCATAAATTTCATTGATTTCATATTTGCCTCCAGAGAGATAATTTTAGCAACTTGTAAAACCTAATATTACTACTAGATATATGAATACAAATCTCCAAAGACACAGGATGAGAGATAAAAAGTATAAAAACCTTTCTAGAGATGGTTAAGTTCTAACTTAAATACTATTAAGGTCAAATGAAGTGAAAGTCCTAAGAAAATGATGCATCACAGTGATAAGATAGAGCTTTTACTGTTTATGAAGAAGAGATCTTGGCCAATTTGATTATGTACCGATATATCTTGTTAGCTTTGATGCTTTTCCTTCTACTCTTCAGAATCTTTTTGTTAATTTGGAAAAGCAAAATTGCAGCTGCCTTAAACAAAAAGAGAGAATTATAAAGTCACATCAAATCCAAGACAGAGCTTCAAGTTTAACCTATGTTATAGCAGGTGATAATAAAATGACCAAAACAAGAGAGTTTAAGCAAGCCCTGCTTAGAAAGGAAATATGAAAAAGATTACGTCATACCTCATTGCCTCCAAATTATTGAGTCTTCCTACTTCACCACCACTAGCAGTAACATGGTCCCTCTCTTCTGCATCAGTCCATCCATCAATCAGAACAAAATCTACAACTGTAGTTGTTGATATTGCTGAGAAAATGTAAGAGAAGAAAGAAAGCATACACTTCAATTCTCATTTACTTCTAAAACTGTTACTTGAATTATACTTCCATAGAAAAAAGAAAAGAAAACCTACACTACAGCAAATGATATTTAATATCCATGAGTCTAATTTTAAAAGAAAAACTTGATGGACTAAAATTAATTTGTTGCCCTAGACTTGTTAGAATTACTCAAGTTTGTTTCAGAAATTATATGTCAGATTTTGGAGGGCTTAACAGAAAATCGCATGTTCCTTCCCTCTCCACGACAGTAGTTCCACTCTTACATTTTGTTATTTTTCATCGTCCCAACATACTAATATAAATTTTACAAGAACCAAGACAGAATAAATCAACTTTTTGGGAATTCTGAAAAATAAAAATCAATGAAGCTCTTTGCTAAGTTTTGCCCCCAAAAGAACCAGACCGTGAGTATGCAAATTGCAAATTCCATTAGAGACTGTCCATCTGCTCCAAGTCAAAACTAAAGCAATCAGTCGACACCCCCAATGAATTGAAACAAGGACTTGTGATCAACTTCGTGCTCATATTCACTTACTTCTCTGAAAATTTCTGTTGCATTTCCATCTGAAGACAAGATGTATAAATGATCAAGCAAGTATCAAATATTAATACATTGTCAATATGTCATATCATTATTCTAAATAAACTATATTTTCTGTTAACCAAACTTTGAATTTTCCCTATATAATAATTATTACCACATTATCCTGCACATGTACAAGTGTGTGTGCATGGTACTAGATTACTAGCTTGCTAGCTAGAATTCTGCTTATAATAATATAAGGACCAAAAAACATTTTAAAAAATAACCTAGTTATGGATTGACTTCTCTGAAAGCTATTAAAACAAGTTTCGAGGCTGACATAATAGAGCATTCCATTAGAAGACAGATTGATCACATTACTAATTAATTAATAAATATATGATCCTTTGCAGAGATTTAACTACTGGAGAATAATATAGAAAGTATTTGAAGATTAGATAAATTGTAATTGTAATTTAACCTTGATTGCTATTATTTATTAAATACTGGGAATCTGGAATCCTAGAAATAAATCAGGTCCTAGCTAGTAAACATGCAACCAGAGTTCTGAGATTGGATTTATACTACAATACAATATTATAGTCCATCAGATACGTGTGAGAATCTCATGGCTTAAAAACTACTACATTGAGCTTTCATACTTATTCAACGTGAGACTCATAATATTGTCACCCATTTTAAGGCGGATGCCTTCAGCTGATGATAGCCCTTTCCCCTTTGAGAGTAAAGATGGATGAAGTTGGTCCTTGAGGAGGTTTTTAATTTATACCGAGTCTAAAACTGAAGCTCTTATTTTTGTTACTGAATGTATGTCATTTTGGGGTGGTGCAGAAGTTGTGCTTGCAGACTTAAATGATTTACATTTAGCTTAATTCAGTTCTAGTTTTATTGGTTCCAATATATATTTGGTGTTAGGGGTTTTTATGTTGATGGGATTATATTGGTCTTATTCAACCTTGATACTTGGATTACTTGGATGAAGATCTTTGTATATCTGATTTTGTTTCTACTTAAGGACGGTATCATCTCTACATAGGTTTCATTGTAGGTCTCTCTCAGAAATGAGTTGGAGCACCCGTTGTGCTCGTTATCAAATATAGTTTTGCTTATTAAAAAAACTCATTTATCAGTATTTAGTATTACATCTTTGGCCAGTCTATAAGTAGGTCTTTTTCATAGACCAACTCTCAACAAAAACACCACATCAATTGTTATGAAAAAAAACTATCTCATCAGGTTGAAGAGACTCATAGCTTAAGTACCACGTTAAGCATTTATGTACCCTTAAATTTTCTATATATGTGACTATATAATATATGAAAGCGTCTACGATGTACCACCCTCCAAATCGGAGCAGTGGTGCACCACTCACATATCACTATGTCCACCAATGGATTTGTCATGTATGTTGCCATGTGTCAGTTTGAATTTTCAAACTTATATGTAGTCAAAAGTAAAAAGACCCACCGACTAAATGATTTGTCGATGAGCTGTCATATGGGTGGTGCACCACTGCACCATTATGATGGGTGATGTACCATACACTTAACCATAATATATATATACAACAACAAAAATTATGAACAAAAGAAGGAATGGGTATGTCCGTATATGTAAAGAATCAAATAAGAAACCAATGAAGAAGATCTTAGATTAGTTTGCTGGCGAATTCATCTACCTCGGTTCCTTGTATACGATAGGAAGCAGATTTTGAGGCAAGTTCTCTCAGCTGCGATACGCTTCTTCCCAATTGCAAAGCTATCTTCATTTCAAATAACTCCCCATTTTCTCTTTTCTCGAAGTCTTCCTCTTCAAGCGTGGCTCCAATTATCTCTTCCATTGGCTGAAAAAACCCGCCACAGTTTCTGTACATTTCAAACACCATGCCAACTTGTCCTCCATGCTCAAATGCATTAACCACGGCAAAAATGCGGTTATGAGGATTCGAACACAGTTATCAAAGGTAATGGGACATGACGGCTGGCCAACTGGGCTAACGGATATATTTTGTCATGTTATGAATATTAATGATACTTGACTGTTATATTTGACTGTTGGTTAAACTTTTGAAGAGTTGTTTTCTTTCACCAAGTGACATGAGTTGGTCTATAAATAGAACTATCTGCATGCAGTATTTGACACGAAAAACTCAGAATCTCTCAACCATTCTTCACTCCAAATCACCTTCTTTTCTCCCTTATGCGCAAAGAGAGTTAAGGAGACTATTGTTTTGTAAACTACCATTGTCGATACGCTTGGTTTAGGGTGTGCAAACCAAACCAAGGTTCTCCATTGTATCCTGAAGGGGATTCGCCAGTTACACCTGTTGCATCCAATCTACGAGGAGAGATTGGTGGGGGCGAATCGAACCTAAAGCCTAGTGTCCTCACACGCCTTGGAGATTGCGCGTTACCATTATTTTCTTCTTCTTTGTTGCAGATCCATACCCTATAAGATAACAATCTTTAGGTTCGATTTCTGTAATAATGGCTGCAACATTGAAGGAGATGACTTCTGACTTTATAAAACTTGAGAGGTTCGAAGGCGGAAACTTTCATCGTTGGCAAAAGAAGATGCACTTCCTTCTTACAACATTGAAGGTGGCATATGTGTTGAACACACCAAGACCAGAGGAAAGAGAAGATGAGACCATCAATGAGACTCGTGAGAGGAACAAGTGGGTTAATGATGACTACATTTGCATGGGGCATATTTTGAATGGCATGACCGACTTATTGTTCGATGTGTATCAAAATGCGGGATCCTCCAAAGAACTATGGGAGAAACTTGAGGCAAGATATATACATGATGGAGGACGCAACAAGTAAGAAAATTCTTGTTAGTCGTTTTAATAATTATAAAATGGTTGATGATGGTATGCCTA
Organism: Sophora flavescens; assembly: GCA_030762895.1. NCBI lineage: Eukaryota > Viridiplantae > Streptophyta > Magnoliopsida > Fabales > Fabaceae > Sophora > Sophora flavescens. The sequence goes on from CM061062.1 coordinate 107,309,023, forward strand.
TCATGGAACAAATGCATGAAATTGAACGTATTCTCAATAACTACAAACAACATAATATGCACATGGATGAAAACCATCATTGTCTCCTCAATCATTGACAAACTTCCTCCTTCATGGAAAGACTTTAAAAGAAGTCTTAAACATCGAAAAGATGACATTTCTCTTGAACAATTGGGTAATCACCTTCGTTTAGAAGAAGAGTATCGTAAACAAGATGATACTAAAGAACATTATGTTCATGAGAAGGTGCATGTAGTAGAGGAAGGGAAATCTGGTAAGTCCTCTAAAAGAGGAATCGAGATTTTGGAAAATCTCATGAAAACAACAATGAGAATGACTACAAGAAAAAGAAAAAGAAAATGGTTGTTTCTATTGTGGAAAACCGGGACATTTCAAGAGGAATTGTCATCTCCTGAAAAAGGAAAAAGAGAAGGAATCTAGTGCAACAAAGGACAATCTTGTTGCGGTCATTTCCGAAATCAACATGATAGAAGATGTTGGATCATGGTGGATTGACTCCGTGCAACTCGCCATGTGTGTAAGAACAAGGATCTCTTCAAGACAATTAATGAAGAAGATGGAACCGTTCTATATATGGGAAATGCATCAACTGTCCAAGTTAAAGGCAAAGGGACGGTGGAACTAGAATTCACTTAGGGAAACGTAATCACTCTTCTGAGATGTTTATTATGTACCGATGTTAGGAAGAATTTAATTTCTGTACCGTTACTTAATAAGTACGGGTTCAAATGTGTATTTGAGGGAGACAAGTTTATCCTCTCTAAGGGAGGAATGTTTGTAGGAAAGGGATACCTTTGTGAGAATATGTTCAAACTCAATATTATTAATGATAATGGATTTATTTATGCTTATATTGTTGAGTCTTGTAATTTATGGCATTCTCGTTTAGGACATGTTAATTTTAGGAAAATGGATGAAATGATGAATTCGTGTTTAATTCCTAAAACAAGTAGGATTTCGGATGCATGTACAACTTGTATGCTAACTAAGATAACTAGATTTCCTTTTCCTAGAGTTGAAAGAAGTTCTAAAGTGTTAGATTTAATTCATTCTGATGTATGTGATTTACATGGTTGGCCCACTATAGGTGGTAAAAAATATTTTGTGACATTCATAGATGATTGTACTAGATATTGCTATGTATATTTAATGCATTCAAAGGATGAAGTGTTAGATAAATTTAAGATATTTAAAACAGAAGTAGAACTTCAACATGAAACATTTATTAAATGTTTTAGGAGTGATAGAGGAGGAGAGTTCTATAACCCTAGTTACTTTGAGTCTACTGGAATAATTCACCAAACAACCACACCTTATTCCCCACAACAAAACGGTATAGCTGAAAGGAAAAATAGAGTATTAGAAGAAATGGTAAATGCAATGTTATCATATTCTAGTCTAGCAAAGGGTTATTGGGGAGAAGCCTTGTTGACGGCTTGTTATATCTTGAATAGAGTTCCAAACAAAAGGAACAAAATAACCCCATATGAACTTTGGAAAAATAGAAAGCCCAACCTTGACTATTTCAAAGTTTGGGGTTGTAGGGCAATAGTAAAAGTTCCTGAACCAAAAAGAAAGAAATTAGGTGAAAGGGGAATTGAATGTGTGTTCCTGGGCTATGCTAAAAATAGCAAAGCATATAGATTCATGGTTATAGAATCTAATGACTCATATCCTCAGTAAATACAAAGAATTGAGTCTAGGGATGCTATCTTTCAAGAAGATAGGTTTAACTCAATTCCAAGTCACAAAAATGATGTTCATAGTAATGCACATAATATAGAAACCAATGTATTTAATAATGATACTTTAGAGAGTTCAGAACTTATAAGAAGTCAGAGAGCTAGGTAAGAGAAAACGTATGGACCAGACTTTTTCATGTTCCTTGTTGAAGGAACAAGAGAGTCCATAGACAGTTATGGACCAATATGTTATAATACAGAAAGTGATCCAGAAACATTCAAGAGGCAATAAAGTCTCAAGATCATGCCGCTTTCTGGAAGGAAGCTATACAAGAGGAAATAGACTCAATAATGGGGAATAAAACGTGGAAATTAGTAGACCTCCCACCTGGTTCCAAACCTATAGGTTGTAAATGGATTTTCAAAAGGAAAATGAAGGTAGATGGAACCATAGATAAGTTTAAGGCAAGACTAGTTGCTAAGGGATTTACACAAAAAGAGGGCATTGACTATTTTGATACATATGCACCTGTGGCAAGAATTGCCTCAATTAGAGTGCTATTGGCACTTGCATCCATCTATAAGTTTGTCATTCATCAAATGGATGTGAAAACAACATTTCTTAATGGGGAGTTAGATGAAGAGGTGTATATGTCACAACTTGAAGGGTTTGTGGTTAATGGTCAAGAAAAGAAGGTGTGTAAATTGAATAAGGCATTGTATGGACTAAAACAAGCTCCTAAACAATGGCATCAAAAGTTTGATCAAGTTATGCTAGCTAATGGATATAAAATAAATGAATCTGACAAGTGTATTTATAGTAAATTCCATAATGGAAAAGGTGTTATGATTTGTTTATATGTTGATGATATGTTAATATTTGGTACTTGATCTAAACGAGGTGGAAAAAACTAAGAGTTTCCTCTCTAGTAATTTTGATATGAAAGACTTAGGGGAAGCCGATGTGATACTAGGGATTAGAATGATAAGAGATGGTGAGAACATAGGTTTATCCCAATCTCACTATATAGAAAAGGTATTAAAGAAATTTAATGAATTTGATTGTCAATCTGTCGTTACTCCCTTTGATCACAACACTAATTTAGTACCAAATAAAGGTTGTCCAAGAGCACAACTTGAATACTCAAAAGTAATTGGATGCTTAATGTATGTCATGACATGTACTAGACCAGACATTGCATATGCTGTAGGGAGACTAAGTAGGTATACTAGTAATCCAAGCAAAGACCATTGGCATGCTGTCCGAAGGGTATTGAAATACTTGAAGGGGACAATGAATTATAGTTTGAACTATAATGGATATCCTTGATATTAGAAGGTTATACGGATGCCAGTTGGGTGACTTATACAGAAGATCATGCTTCAACAAGCGGTTGGGTCTTCACACTTGGTGGGGGTGCTATTTCTTGGGGATCCAAGAAACAAACTTGCATTGCTGACTCCACCATGGCTGCAGAATTCATAGCATTGACAGCAGTAGCACGTGAAGTTTGAATGGCTTAGAAATTTGATGTATGAGATACCAATTTGGCCAAAGCCAATAGCACCAGTATCCATACATTGTGATAGTCAATCAACACCATCAAAGGCATATAGCCAGGTTTATAATGGAAAGTCCAGGCACATTGGGCTAAGGCATAGCTATGTAAAAGATTTGATTATAAATGGAGTAATATCCATAGTCTTTGTGAAAACAGAGAGGAATCTTCCAGATCCTTTGACGAAAGGATTGACAAGGGATATGGTGTTGAAAACATCATTAGGGATGTGACTCAAGCCCATATCTACATGATCACCAATGGTGGAAACCCGAATCACACTTGAGTAGCATTAAGTCTTGAGTTCAATGGGCCAAAGTACACTATGAGAGTGATTGCAAGTACTTGACAAATAGATACATCCCAAGGTTTAAAAGTACCTGGAAAACATAAGGACAATAAAGAAAAGGGTGAGCTTTTGCTCTTAATGGACCTATAGCACATATGTGCTGAGGTGCCCAACTTATGGGGGTGCTTCTGGTAAAGTCCACCTATGTGAGAGTGAAGTGTGGCCGCTTCTTAGAGTTGGGCTTGACTCTGTAAGCTCTCATGAAAAGGATACACGACACAAGGCCTTATCAAATGTGTCACACTACCACGTCGTTCAATGATACCGAGATTTCATGTGTAAGTCATGCACGCTTGTTCTAAGGAATATTTGGTTCAAAGCTTGTCTACCATTTTATTCAGGGATGAGTGAAACCCATGGCTTACTAAGCAAAGGTTCAAATCTCCAAGATACCTTTGTCTGAAAGCATGCGATTTCCAGAATAATGGGATTTGGATTTATTTTTAAAATGGTGGGGGATTGTGAGAGATTTTCAATTTAAAGGTTGTACCTTATTTAATGTTGCATATAAAAGTTAAATATAATTAATGGCTTTAACTTGCATCAAGTGTTGCTTTGGTTCAGTGGCATCGTTGCATGCCTTACAGCCAAGAGGTTCGTAGTTCGAATCTCATGTGGAGCATTTTATACATCGTATATGTTTTAATGTTTAATCAAAATGTTAAAAATTGAAAAATACCGTTATGAGGATTCGAACACGGTTATCAAAGGTAATGGGATATGACCACTGGCCAACTGGGCTAACGAATATATTTTTTCATGTTATGAATAATAATGATACTTGACTGTTATATTTGACTGTTGGTTAAACTTTTGAAGAGTTGTTTTCTTTCACCAAGTGACATGAGTTGGTCTATAAATAGAACCATCTGCATGCAGTATTTGACACGAAAAACTCAGAATATCTCAACCATTCTTCACTCCAAATCACCTTCTTTTCTCCCTTATGCGCAAAGAGAGTTAAGGAGACTATTGTTCTGTAAACTGCCATTGTCGATACGCTTGGTTTAGGGTGTGCAAACCAAACCAAGGTTCTCCATTGTATCCTGAAGGGGATTCGCCAGTTACACCTGTTTCATCCAATCTACGAGGAGAGATTGGTGGGGGCGAATCGAACCTAAAGCCTAGTGTCCTCACACGCCTTGGAGATTGGGCGTTACCATTATTTTCTTCTTCTTTGTTGTAGATCCATACCCCATAAGATAACACCCAACGCCCCAGCAAGGACAGGAACTAGAGCTGCCAATGATCCATCTCCAACAAAGACAGACCCTATTGCTGCAATTCCAGTAAGCAAAGGTCCTGAAATAGCTAAACACTTGTTAATCTTCAATGCCAAGTTCCCTAACCTCTCATATTCCTCCATGTCCGTTCTCTTTACCACTTCAATAACCTCTCTCATTTCCCTTCCCAACCCCTCATTCCACTTCCACCCATTATTGCTCTTAATCTCAATATTCTTGTCATGCAAATTGTGTTTGTAATTCAATCTACTTTTTCTTTGAGCATAATTAGGCCACCACCTAGCTGGATCAAACTTGGTTGGGAACTTATCAAGCATTGCTCCAAGCAAGGGAAGTGGGTAAGCTTTGTCAAGCGCCAAAACCTTCTCCATTGCATCCCTCACATCACCTTCACTGGGATTACCAAATGTGATTATGGTTTGGATTTGGGACTGAAGCTGCTTAAACAGTCTTGTAGCACTCCTTTGTTCCTCTGCAAGTTGTGAGGGTTGGATTTTGTTCATCACAAGGAGCATGCTAGTGGCAGCAGAAAATAAAAGCGTGGATGATAGTTTTAGAGCCAAGAGTGGTGCACCCTCATAACTTCCAGGGCATGCAAAACCAGCTATAGTTGAGGCTGTGAGGGTTATCATATTGATAGAGTTTAAAAGGAGGGTGTTCCAATTGTCACGTTGCTCTCCAATATTATTATGCATTTCAATTCTGTCAGCTACAGCTTCTAAGACTGTATAGAGTTGAATAGTGGTCTTAGAATCATGTAATATTTTTGATGGTATCATCATTCTTTTGTGTTGCGAAAAAAGTCAGATATAACAATATCTAATGAAGTAAATATTTTTTTCCTTCACCTGTATAAATATATAGGTACAACAAAAATATTCTTCCATGTGATAATATCAATGGCAGAAAATAAATAGCAATAACACCACAATTTTTAACGTGGAAAACTCCTCAGTGTAGGGATAAAAACCATGGGACCAAGTCCAGCAACAACTTTCACTATAAATAATAATGGGTATACCAAGTCTTCCTAGAAATATTAGGGAACACCAAATCAACAATACTTCACCTAAAAGGTGGCCATCACCAAACAACAAGAGAGAAACCTCACAAAAATGGGTACAACAACCCAGCCCAAAGAGAAGGCAAACTAACAATATAATGATATCAAAATATTGCTCTCAACATCAGGAACAACATACTAAAATTTCATCAAGAACGGAAGTAGTTTACTCATCTGATGAAGAGCACAAAGTCCCTGCTTTTCTTCTTCTCTTCTTCCGGTGCTCTCTCTGTCTCTCGTATCTGAACCATTTTCATCGGTGTGGATCTTTTCAAGTGAAAATGCCTTCATCTCTAGTGCATCTCGTATCCAATGATACCGCACCTCAATGTGATTTGATGTGGAATGAAAAGTTGGATTCTTACTGAGATGGATAGCACTCTGACTGTCACAAAATAACACAAACTTCTCTTTCTTGAGGCCCAACTCTTGTAGGAATTTCTGCATCCACAAAAGTTCTTTAGAAGCTTCGGTAATGGCAATATACTCAGTCTCAGTGGTAGACAAAGCAACACATTTTTGTAATCTTGATTGCCAAGACACCGCTCCCCCTGCAAAAGTCATCAAATATCCAGAAGTAGATTTTATAGAATCAACATCACCGGTCATATTTGAATCTGTGTAGCCATCTAACACATGTTGACCACCCCCAAAGATAAACATACTATAGAAGTGCCTCCGAGATACCTGAAGATCCACATTCACTGCTTGCCAGTGGTCTCTACCAGAATTAGAGAGAAAACGACTAACAACTCCAACAGCATGGGCAATATCCGGCCTTGTGCATACCATAGCATACATCAAACTACCAACCGAGGATGCATAAGGAACCTTATTCATCTCTTCTTTGTCTTTCTCACTTGTAGGGCATTGTTGAGAGCTCAACTTGAAATGACTTGCAAGTGGAGTACTAACAGGTTTGGAATTGCTCATGTTAAACCTCTCTAATACCTTCTCAATATACTTATGTTGAGATAACCACAATTTACCATTCTTCCTATCACAAGTAATTCTCATGCCAAGGATTTGCTTTGCAGGACCCAAGTCCTTCATTCGCAAGGACTTGCTCAAATCCTTTTTCAGACAATCAATCTTCTTAGTGTCATGACCAACAATCAACATGTCATCCACATATAGCAAGAGGATAATAAAATCATCATCAGGGAATTTCTTCACAAACACATAATGATCGGAAGTAGTTTTGCTATAACCATGTTTCTCCATGAAAAAAATCAAATTTCTTGTACCATTGCCTTGGTGCTTGCTTGAGTCCATACAAACTTTTCTTCAACTTGCACATAAGCTGCTCTTTTCCTTTGACCTTGAAGCCTTCAGGTTGCTCCATATAAATCTCCTCCTCCAAATCACCATGAAGGAATACTGTCTTCACATCAAGTTGTTCAACCGCTAGGTTCAAGCTAGCTGCTAATCCAAGCACAACTCGAATAGAGGTCATCTTCACCACATGTGAGAAAATTTCTTCAAAGTCAATACCTTTCCTCTGATTGAAGCCTTTCACAACCAATCTTGCTTTGTACCTTGGTTGGGAGCTATTCTCTTCTAATTTTAACTTGAACACGCACTTGTTATTGAGTTCTTTCCTACCCTTAGGCGACTTCACCAATTCAAATGTGTGATTCTCATGCAAGGAATTCATTTCTTCTTGCATGGCCTTCAACCACTCTTCCTTGTGCACATTTACAATAGCCTCCTCATAGCTTTTTGGCTCTCCACCATCAGTGATCATCACATACTCATGTGGAGTGTATCTTTGGGAAGCATGATGCTCTCTAGTAGATCTTCTCAACTGAGGCTCAACCGGTGGCTCAAATGGAACCTCTTCAACTGGTTCATCATGGTGAGGTGTAGGGTCATCAGTTGCATTCCCATCATCTACCTGTATATCTCCCCCATCAACAAAAGTTCCAGTAGGAGGTTTAGGCACAACATCAATATAACTTCTGGCAACCAGTTTCTGTTTCTCAGCTTTCTCAAAATCTTCAATGGTTTGGTCTTCAAGAAATATCACATCCCGGCTTCTCATAATTTTTCTGTCAGCTGGATCCCAAAGTCTATAACCAAACTCTTCATGACCATAACCCAAGAAGACACACTATTTGGATTTTCCATCAAGCTTGGACCTCTCATCTCTTGGAATGTGAACAAAAGTCAGCCAAACACTCTCAAATGACTATAAGAGACATCTTTCCTTGTCCATACTCTGTTTGGAACATCACCATCTAGTGGCACAGAAGGAGAAAGGTTGATCAAATCCACTGCAATTCTCATTGCTTCACCCCAAAAGGATTTGGGTAATTTTGCATGACAGAGCATACACCTGATTCTGTCATTAATGGTACGGTTCATTCTCTCTCCCAACTCCATTATGTTGAGGCATCATTGGAATTGTCTTCTCAAGCCTGATTCCATGTTCTTTGCAATATTCTTCAAACAGACCCCTGTATTCACCACCATTATCTGCTCGGACACATTTCAACTTGCTTCCTTTTTCTCTTTCAACAATTTCATGAAAGTGCTTGAAGACACCAAGTACCTGGTCTTTAGATTTCAAAGCAAAAGCCCACACTTTTCTAGAGTGGTCATCAATAAAAGTAACAAAATATGAAGCACCACCAAGAGACTTACAATCCATAGTGCAAACATCAGTATGAACTAAATCAAGAACATTTGGCCTCCTATGAGGACCAGGACTACGAAATGAAATTCTATGTTGTTTTCCAACAAAACAATGAGAGCAAGTATTTAAAGGGGTACATTTCCTGGCAAGGATGTTGAGTCCTCTCTCACTCTCTCACTCTCTCACTCAAGTGACCAAGGCGCATATGCCACAAATCAGAAGAAGCATCTTCAACTACCACTACAAAAAAACAACTGTTTAGCGACCGGCATATTCGGTCGCTAAACTTTCTAATTCGGTTGCTATTTAAGTTAGCGACCGAATTAGCGACCGATTCATGGTGGTGGCTAATAACCTGGTCGCTAAGATTTTAGAGACCAAAATAATAATTCGGTCGCTAAATGGAGACCGTAATTTCGGTCACTAAATAGTAAAAAACTTTCGCTACACGGTTGGTCGCATTGTTTGGGTAACCATTTATAGCGACCGATTATCGGTCGCTAGTTCGGTCACCAATGTTGGTTACTGTTAACCTATATTAGCGACGGATTTTCGGTCGCTAGACCACAATCTGTTAATGGTAACTAAAGTTTAGCGATCGAATTATTGATTTCTAATTCGGTCGCTAAATTGGTTTTTATTAAAAAAAATTTAAAATTTAATTTTTAAAATAATAATTTTTTTTTTTTGTTTTTCTTTAAAGTTTATCAAAAATACTAACAAAACACACCAAATTACTAATGAAATATACAATCATAAGAAATAATGAATATATATAAAAATAATAATCCAAAGTGTCGTACAAGAATCGTTTAAAGTCAAAAATATGAAGAAAAAAAAATTCAGTCATGATGAGGGAGAGGTGGAGGAATCCAATCATCCTCAGCGTTCATACCACCGACGTCTGCTATCTGATCGTCCTCTGCAGTAGCAGCATCAGTAGCTAGCGGCGGAACTGGAGGAGCGATAGCAGGCGGCACAACCGTCAGAGCATCACCCTAAACAACTGGAGTCTGGATCCTCATCTGCTCCAACACCAGTCGCAGTGTCTGGCCCTGCTCGATGTCGTCTGCATTAGCTGCTGGTGTGCCAGAGTCAACTGTGGAATCTGGTTCGCCATCTGTTGTTCTCTCTCGCTCTTCTCCCGAAGCTCCGCGTTCAGCTGCGTGATGGTGTCCTGCATTTGGTTGAACTGCTCCTGATGGACGGTATCGGCGTAGGAAGGAGCAAGGCGTCTTGCGATGATGAAGCGATAAACTCGCCTCCCAGGTGTCCGAGGCCATACACGTGCCCCTTCTTGTTCCTGCCCCCGACGACCTCCAACTAAATGGCATTATCGTCGACGGAGATAGGAGAGCTGGGCCCATCACCAGTCAAGGCCTTATCTTGTGACTGTGAGGCACGTGATATGGCATCGTCCTTCTTCTCGTTGAAGCCCACCTACAAAGTATATTTGAAAAGATTTAGTTAAAATTATAATCAATATTAACAAATCATTTATAATAAATTACAAGTAAACACGAAATTGTTTTTTTGCTTACAGCATAGTTACGGGCCTTGTCGTTGACCCATGTCCCCGACTTCAACTTCTTCGTCCTCTCCACCAACTCCATAGCAGTGGGGACCCGCTGTTTCTGTGCTTTCTGCACATAAAAATATAATCTTAAATTCATAAGAATAATTAAAAATGAAAACTAATTAAATAGTATAATAAGTCAAAAGTTTAATGTATTACCAGCTCGTCGTAGTGGGAGGCGGTTGATTTAGACCCGCCGGTCCAAGCACATGTGCCACCATCAGAAGCTCGATTATGCCGAGCTGTGGCCTGGATCTCCTGGAACTTCTCGGAGCCCAATACTGGTCCAGCTGCCTCCTGATCTCAGGATCCACCCACTTCCCCTTATTCTTACCCTTCCTCAGCTTGTTCGTCAGATTCTTCATGACCAGTGAGCATTTATGCTCCCTGACGAGACCCTCTAAAGCTACGTCCCGCCTATACTCTTTCTGCAACTTACAGTTGTTAGGAAATTCGTGTGTGTGTGTGTGTGTGTGTATATATATAATGTAAATTTAATTTAAATAACTTAATAAATTTTTACCTTAAACTCTTGAAACAACTGATCCCTATGGCCCCCTAGGATGGCCTTCCATGTAGGCCATGGACCTTCAAACTTGCATTGCGGGATCTTCGATATCGAATCAGAAGGGCCCTTCGCGGGCAGAAAGCTGCAACAAAATTAGAGCATTAATAAATGTTATAAATAAATAAATAAAAAAAACAAGTAAATAGAAATTAATGATACTTTATATATAAGCAGAATCCTCCTGTCGGATGGACCACGACTCTCCTGTCCCGATGATGATGATGGTCCTATCATAGGTGTGGATGATGAGGGTGTAGCCTATGTCCCGACCACATGAGGCTGGGTAGTGGGTGCAACTCCATCACCCTGAGGTGTCCCGTCCACAGAGGTGCTGGTAGGGTGGTCTCGATCTGAAGGCTGTGGGTCGACCGGCGAAGGGACTCTTGCAGCACGACCTCTGCCACGACCTCCACGACGACCCCTACCTCTAGAGGAATCTGCCATCTGTGTAAAAAATGAAAAGATGATTACACAACAGTGTAAATAATAACAAAATAAATTACCTAAGTAGAATGACATTTACACAATGAATTATGACAAAAATAAATTACCTAAGTAGAATCTCCGTCACTAAATTCACCCTCACTCTCATCAGTCTCACTTGATCGGAATGTGCCTTCGCTAGATGCGTCCAAATCGGATTGATCCATTAACTCTCTTTCAACTTCTTCCCCATTTCCGGAAATGTCCTCCAGAGAATTAACAATAATGTCCGGCGTAATTTGCAACGGTACGTGGGGTCTTGAAAACTCATCATCTTGGTACGGAGCATCTTTTTCAGGCTGGTTGATTACATTATTAGTAATTATACTGCGAGCCTTTATCTTAATAATACCCAACCAGCCTTGATGTCCGTCGGGATATGGCGAGTAATAAACCTGATCTACCTGTTGTGAAAAAATGAATAGGTCGTGCGCCTTATTATACCATCGAGACAGCCTAACTTGAAGAGTAGGATCAAACAAATCACACTTGAAGATAACTAACTTCATCACGGGAAAACCGGTATAATCGAGTTCAAGGATGTCAGTTAGAACCCCATAGAAGTCATCCTATACATTGCCATCAGTGGCTCGCACACAAACACCATAGTTACACGACTGCTTTCCTTCATTCCAGGTTTTTGTGTTAAATTTATATCCATTTACAATGTAAGTATTCCATGATGTAACCCATCTGCTAGGCCCCCATGCCAAATTTGTCAACAATGGATTTTGAACATTGTTTTCTGGATCTAGTACCTAAAAAATCAAATATTATATTATTCTTATACATGCTATATATTTAAGGATATAAAATGTATTGCAACAAATGAAGATGCTTAACCTACATATTTACTGAACCACGTAGCAAAGTGAGAAGTAATTTCTTGATCAACCTGATCGTTTGAAATGTCAGGTTGGAGATCCCTTAGAAAATTGTCGTACATCCTACATATGGGAGATTAACAGCAGGACGATTAATAATCATAAATGTCAATTGAAGTTATAAAAGACATTGTAGAAACTTACTCTAAATATGGCGCCACCTCTTCACAATTTTGAAGGATATACAGATGAGCAGCATTAATGTCACGCTGCTCCAAGAAATATCCTTCTGATTTGCCACTAAATATGCCCGGATAGTTGAATATTGATATAGGAGGACTAGTTGAACTTCCTTCGCCCGAATCAATGTTTCTAGGCATCCTTGTCCTTCTCATGTTAACTTCGTCCGGATAGTAATAAGAGGCAAAAGTGGAAGTCTCCTCTACTAAGTATGCTTCACAAATGGAACCCTCCACTCGTGCCTTGTTCTTGACTTTGTGTTTAAGGGAGTGCAGGAACCTATTAAAGAGGGATACATACAAATAATTACTAGTTTTAGGGAAAGCTTAACTACGATTTCATGTTCGTGAATTTCATATGTATTAAGTAAAATAGTTGATGTTGTTTACCTCTCAAATGGATACATCCAGCGGTATTGGACTGGGCCACCAACTCTTGCTTCGTAAGGTAGATGAACTGGCAGGTGTTCCATGGAATCAAAGAAACTCGGCCAGAAGATTTGCTCCAGCTTACATAACAAAACGGGTATCTTGACTTCCATATCCTTTAATTGATTCACATTTAGTATTGTTGATGTAAGCTCCCTGAAAAAGTGGTTAAGCTCAACAAGTGGATTCCAAATTTGCTTCGATAATGCGTCGAACGCAATTGGAAGCAACCGTTGCATGAACATGTGGCAATCATGACTCTTCATTCCATGTAACTTTGCTTCCTTAATGTCAACACATCTACCCAGATTGGAAGCATACCCATCTGGTAACTTTAGTTCTTTAACCCACGTCATGCACGGCCACTTTCTGTGTTTTGCTTAGTATATAACTTGCTTTCGGTTTGATAAGTCTGCCACGACCACCGTCCTGCAACTCAAGCTCCTTCCGATTACAAATTTCAGCCAGATCCAATCGGGCTTTATTTGTATCCTTTGTCCTCTCCTTAATGTCCATCACAGTGTCAAACACATTCAAAAACACATTCCTCTCAGTATGCATGACATCAATGTTGTGACGGAGTAGCTGCATCCTCCAATACGGCAACCTCCAAAATATACTTTGTTTTGTCCAATTATGGTTGACGTCATAATCAGGAATATGTTCTCCTTGGGATTCATGGACGAGCGGTAAGTACTGTACTCTGCGCCATACATTAGGACCAGTCAAACGTGATGGAGGTGGTGTTGTCTCCGCACAATGCTTCTTGAATGCATTCTTGTTCCGCCTATAAGGATGATCTTCTGGAAGGAATTGATGATGACAATAAAAATATGAGATCTTTCGACTGTTTTTAAGCATGAATGCCTTCGATCGCTCCATACATATTGGCCATCCAAGCTTCCCCGCGGTCATCCAACCCGACATCATCCCATAGGCGGGAAAGTCGTTGATCGTCCACATCAAAGATGCTTTCATGATGAAATTTAGCCTCAAAGATACGTCATATGTCAACACACCATCATTCCACAGCATCGTCAACTCATCTATCAGCGGTTGCAAGTACACATCAATCTTACCTTTTGGATTAGATGAACCCGGAATTATGACTGTTAGGAACATAAACTCCCGCTTCATGCACATCCCCAGGGGAAGATTGTACGGAGTCAGGATAACCGGCCAACAAGAGTATGCTTTTCCAGATTGCCCAAAAGGATTAAATCCATCAGTAGATAACCCCAATCGGACATTCCGAGGGTCCTGCGAAAATGCCATATGAACCCTATCAAAATGCTTCCAAGCTTCTCCATCAGATGTATGACACAAGACATCTTGCTCCCTTTTATGCTCACTATGCCACCTCATGTGAGCTGCAGTGGCCATCGAAGAGTACAATCTTGTAAGTCTTGGCACGAGTGGAAAGTACCACATCTTTTTTAGCGACCTCTTATTCTCAATGCCCATCCTAGTGGTTGTCTTATACCGATCCGCACCACAAAATCAACAACATGTTATGCTTTCCGCTGAATCATCCTTATAGTACAACATACATCCATTTGGGCAACAATCAATTTTCAAACACCCCAGACCCAAATTTTCCACAGACTTCTTAGCATGATAAAAACTAGTAGGCATCCGATTGTCTTCTGGCAATGCCTTGGACACTGACCTGGTGAGGCGATTAAAGCAGCCTTCTTGCATATTGTAGTCAGATTTGATACTCAACCATTCCACCATCTTCTCCCCCATCTTCTTCTAGTACAACACCAACCGATGGTCCAACATGATCCATTATCATCTGCTCGTATGGATTCAATTCTTCCCTCCGGTCACCACTTCCATAGTACGAACCTTCAAACACAATCATGTTTAAATCAGGCAACGTCTCACCATGGTTACTCCACCAATAGTAATCAAGCATTAGGGGTGGACATGCAACCCCGACTCGAGCCGGAACCGAACAATCCGTTAGTGAAAACAAGCATGTGGTCAATTTTTATACGGATTATGGGTTCACGGGTTCTAAGATTCGGTTCTACACAGATAACAGCGGGCGGGTTCGGATTGGATAAAAAAATTCCGACACCTCCCGTAACTGACCGAATAATGAATACATGCAGAAAAAATTTGATCGTTCCCATTCAATAAGACTTAAGTGACTCTGTCTCTCAAGACTCACAACACGTTGGGAAGATAAGAACAATACATCGGGACACAAAAAGCTTAGGAATCAAGTATGTCAAGATGTCAATCATTGAATGAATACATGTTAAAAAACAATTGACCGTTCTCTCTCAATCTCTCTCTCTCTCTTTCTCCATTTCTGTCTTTCTCATTTCATATCTTTCTCCATTTCTTTCTTTTTTTAATGCTCCCTATTGTTCTTTCTCTCTACGTAGACGGTGTTCAACTCAGTTCATCAACAAGATCATTAGTTGAATGCTCTATTGCTCTCTATTTCTCTACATTGAATGCTCTCTCGCTCTATGATAGACCCCCAGATCATCAACAACCCATCCAAACCCTTATGTAACTCAGCTCAACATCATCTCTCTCTCTCTCTCTCTCTCTCTCGATGTTCATCCCTCTATCGTAGATATGATACGGCGGTGCCTTCTTCACTTTCTGTTCGCCGTCATCAAGAGTACCATGTGGCCGTAATCCAAGCATCACGTGCGTCGCCACCGTCGGTCCAAATCATCACGTGTGGCCGTGGTCCAGATCTACCTAAAAAGATCTTTGTTGCCTTTGTTTCAAGGAAGAAGATATGCTTTTGTGTATTTGTTTGTTGCTATGTTCTTATTTTTATTTTTTTTGGGATTTATTAAAAGTTTCATGAATGTTTCTGGCTTTCTCGCCTTCTACTTCTGTTTACCATTTTTCTTAGCAAAAACCCACCCGTACCCGCCCGTCACCCGTCCAACCCGCCCAATCAAACACCCGTCCAAACCGATGCTTCAAACGGACGGGAATGGGCCATATATTCCTCAGTTCGGTTTTGGTCGGATTGGGATTTTTGGGCCCGAATCCGACCGTAACCTACCGATGTCCAGCCCTATCAGGCATGAAGCCCTTCTCATAAAGATCGGCTACAACTCCATCCACGCTTTTGAAAGATTGACACTTGTATCTTTTGCAAGGACACCTCAAATGATCACCGCCCGGCCGTATAAATCTCTCCTGGCTAACAACAAACTCTATAAACTCACCCACTCCAACTCTATACTCTTCCCTAAGACGTTTATTCCGATCCAACCTACGATACATCCATTTCCAATTCTCCGGAATATCCATTGCTGGCAATTAAATAGCCTGACCAATCCTACAATAACACTTATATATTACGGTGCATTCCAATAACTCCATCAATCTCGTTCTTATGACAAGGTATGAACCTATCCCATTCGAGAAGAAACCTTATACTTGACAAAATTTTGGCAGCATTTCCCATCGGTCTCCAAGTACACGACTCGAGCACGGTGAGAATCACCGCGATCAAGTATGCACCAGGAGAACAAAAGGAAATGCATCAGACCGAGATTTCAACAAGTATATAAGGCATTTGAACATTGAAATGACTATTGTATGAGTGTGAAAGAGGTTTTTTCCCAAACTGTCCCACTTGGACAATTCAAGATTCAATACAATGAGCATGCGTTCCCTGAGAAGGTATGCATGCTCATTAATATTGAATCTTAAATAGGAAACTAAGGCTTTCGTAACTTAATAATTAACTCTAGCAGAAAATAAAACCATTGGCTTATAAGGATTGCAACATACTTCAACAAATATATATTGAAGCATATTTCAATACAAACTTAGATACAATATAGTAGCAAACATCCTATTGAGCTCCGTTCTCCACTAACAAGTAACACATAATTGTCAAACACATGCATAACTTCTAAATTAGCAACACACAACAGGCATCCCGCCTTTTTGACAAGATCATCACATCCTATTGAGCTCTGCTCTCCACTAAGGCTATTCTAACTCATTAACCATAACAAAAGATGCAAATTTAACTCTATATACATAGCACAATTTTAGCGACAAAAACGTTAATAAGGACATAAAAATGGCAATCAAGCCATAAAATTGACACATCCATCCTATTGAGCTCTGCTCTCCGCTAACAAACAACATATAAAGTTTACAACCACATTCATCAATTTTAATCTACCAGCACACAACTAGCATCCTATTGAGCTCAGCTCTCCACTAACAAACAACATATTCAATTGCAACCACCTGCATCATTTCTAATCTACCAGCACACAACCAGAATCCTATTGAGCTCAGCTCTTCACTAACAATCAACAAATCAATTCAAAGTCTTCATGAACCACTAGCAACAAAGAAAAAGATAGAGTATTTGACCTACCTCAACTCCAAGCAAATAGTGAAAACGGGTGACGACTAGAGCGGTTGTCAATCAACAAAGAAAACGGTAAGAAAAAATAATAACATCATCAAAGGCTCTTGTGATAAAAGTATAAACTTGGAAATCATTAACCTACTTGCACACTTGCCACTCATGAAAGTATAAACAAAACATTTTCATTACATATCAGTACCATAACTTGTTTAAGTCGGGCATTGTTTTAGTGGCAAAGCAACAAAAACTTAGATAAAATATTGTAGCAAACATCCTATTGAGCTCCGTTCTCCACTAACAAGTAACACATAATTGCTAAACACATGCATAACTTCTAAATTATCAGCACACAACCAGCATCCTGCCTTCCGGACAGGATCACATCCTATTTAGCTCCGCTCTCCACTAACAAACAACACATAATGGGAAACACATGCATAAATGATAAATTATCAGCACACAAATCCTATCGAGCTCTACTCTCAACTAAAAGACAACACAACTTGACATTACACATTACAGATACCACACAAATCAAGGCATAATAAAGATGTAGTTAACTTACCTCAGCTCCCAACAAAGAATGGAAATAGTGACAAAGATCAAGGAGTGCTGCAAGTGATTAAATTCAACAGCCTGTTCAAAAATATATGATTGATTTCAATTCACAAGTTTATGGTAAATATATATTAAATAAAATTGTTTCCCACCAACAGTTCAACATTCCAGAAGCAAGCACAAGATTAATTTTTCAAAGCACTAATCATTTAACTAGCTGCAAATAAATCACAACAAACTACAACGTAGGTAGTAAGGACACATAGGAACATGTGGAAACCGAGAAACTTATAAGACTTCAAACCGTTTCCCATTATTTTCTAGTTGGATCTCCTGATGCTTGGCTAAATGATCATCACAATTTTGTATGGTCAATAAGCAACAATGTTGGTGTCCTGTTTTAGTGAAAAGGAAGCTAATATTGCCACGATATCCACAATAAAATGAACGTGGACATTCTCCTTGATACCCTTTCCCATCTCCAGCCACAAATATAAGTTGCATAAGTTGAGAAACCGAAAGGAAGTGATATTTATAAAGTGGAGACATCCTAATTCCTCACTATGAGAAAAATCAATTGAAACCAAACAACAATTTCATTCTCCAAAGCAAATTTATCTTATTTGGTTCTTTCTCCTTCTTCATAATGTAACACCAACTTGAATTACTTGATAAACCATTTGAGTTTGAAAATGACATTGCAGACTAGTTGAAATGAAATTCATGGAAGATAGAGGTGTTAGATGAGGTAGATAGCCATATAAAGAATTAATTTTCTCCTATTGACTAGCAGCAGAAAGACTTTGACTCTTGGACTCTATTCTTTCTCTTACATTATATCAATTTCTCTTGGAAGCTTGTTAAACCATCTAAATACCACCCCCCCCCCCCTAGCACATGCAATTGCAGTGTCCCCTCTAACAGATATGTACCTAAATAGTGAAACAAGTGGCCTGCTATTGCTAATTATATGTTATGTAAGGTTTGGTAATTTCTTCTAATTGAAAGTGTGCCTAATAAAATAAAAAGAGTGAAAGATGAAAGCACTAAACAGACAAGTAAGGAGAAGGGGTGTACCCTGATGGTGGTGGCAGCGGCGGCGGTTCGGTGGTGGAGCTGTAACCAAACAACCCTGGAATGTGGAATGAAGAAAAAAAAATATAAGTGAAAGAGGGAGACAGAGACGAATCGAGAGAGAGGGATGGAAGCATACCTTGATCTTACAGTGGTGGCGGCGAAGTCGCGAACGGTGGCCGTAAAAGGGTGGTTGTGGTGAGGGAGGGACAACAGAGAGAGGGAGACAAGGAGGGAGGGAGGGGGCCGTAAAAGGGACGGCAAAAGGAGGGGCTTGCAGTGGTGGTGGTGGTGGTGGCGGTGTGAATGATGGCCGTAGAAGGGAGGAACTATGGTGGACGGAGAGGAGTTGGAGGAGGTGGTGGCCGGAGCTGCATGTGAGAGAGAAGAAAAGAAAAGAGAGAAATGGGGGAAAAGAGGAAGGAAATAGCGATTTAAGGATTTTAGTTCTAGCGACCTAATAATTCAGTATCTAAATCGATCGCTAAATGGGTTAATTTGAATTTTAAATTCATAAATTTAGCAACCGATTTACAATTTGGTCGCTAACACGCTCTATTTTAATTTTTTTACGCACCGTTTAGCGACCGATTTAATATCGGTCGCAAATATAAATAAAATTTAACCGTTGCATTTAACTCGGTCGCCATTTCGGTCGCTAAAAAGTCATAATTTTTTGACTTTTACTTTCTTTTATTTTGCGACCGAAATAGAGACCGATAACTCTCTACGCTCTATTTCGGTCGCTATTTCGGCCGCAATATCAACTCTAATCAGAGTTTGATTTAGATCCTACAATCGGTCACCATTTCGGTCGCAAACAGCAACTAACAAATTCGGTCACTATTTTCGGTCGCTAACTAAACTTTTTTGTGTAGTGTGCATTCACTTCCTCCTTGCTTAACTTTCCAGGCATCCCGTAGAGAGTAGTGGAGCTTTCTTCTTTTGCCACCACTAGTGACCCTTTGGTGAGCTTGCATATGCCACCACCAAAGTAAGTACGATAACCCTCGATATCCAAGGCTTTAACAGAAATCAAGTTGAGACGGATATCTGGAACACGTCTGACATTCTTCAATTATAGCTTGCACCCAATGCTAGTTTCAATCCAAACATCTCTCATACCAACAATTTTACATACCCTTCATTTCCCATTTTAACTGTGCCAAAATCACCAGCAGTATAAGATGATGAGAAATCACGCCTAGGAGTTACATGGTATGAGTCTCCAGAATCAACAATCCAATTGGAATCATGGCATGCTAGATTTTTAGAATTATCCACATACAATGTAAACATCACTATTAGGTGCAACTGTAGTTGTGTCTTTATCATTTTTCTTCTCTTTGTCTTCATCTCTTTCTCTCGACTTCTCTCTCTTTAGGAACATGCATTGTCTTTTGATGTGTCCCACCTTGCAACAATGATAACATGTCACTTCTTTTCTAGTCTTGGACTTGCTTCTTGACTTGCTACGATTGTCAGATTTTTCATGCTTATGGAAATGTCTGGTATGGCTTCTCCCTCGTGACTCTGCAACTAGTGCTTCTGACCGAGTAGAGGTAACAATCAAACCACGCTCCTTTCTTTTAGCTTCTTCATTCAACATGCTCTCTTTTACCATTGACATTGTCAACTTCTCATTAAGAGCTGAATTAGTCAATGTTACAACCAGAACTTCCCAAGTGTCAGGCAATGAACTAAGCAGCAACAAGGCTTGCAACTCATCATCCACTAGTGGAAAATATACATTAGACGGTAAAGGTTTACGTCAGTTAACCAAAAACTAGACGTTAAAAAGGGGGCGGTGGCAGTTTTGTAAATATCAGACTTCATTAATTCAATTTTAACGTCAGTTGTTTTAAGGACTGACGTTAAAAGTGAAGTGACTCAATTTTAATGTCAGTTCAATAAACAACTGACGTTAACAGTAAACGTTTTAACGTAAGTTCTTCATCGAACTGACGTTAAAGGTTATTTTAATAATTTTTTTATCTAGTATACGTACCCTTCCGCATTGCCTTCCTCAAAGTTTCAGTTTCACAATTGCTTTGATGTTTTGTGTTTCTGTTTTGAAAACTAAAATATATGTGCGAAGTATAAGTTGAATCAATAACCCAAACCGGATCTCATTCATGAAGTGTAATCTGATCGATACTGAGAAGATTGAAAGGGTTTAAAATCCTATAAAAAGTTACATTGAAAGGGTTTAAAATCCTAAACATTAAAGCTACATCCCATCAGAGAGTTTTATGAAATATGCCAAAGGGAAAACTATACTCCGAAGACCTCAGAAAACTGGGGGGCATGAGAGAGCTCAAGAGAGGCAAAAACAGGTGCACTAGATCTGTTTCAAGCAAAGGCAGTGGTTCTAGAGACTTCCATGACGGTCACTTGCTGCCAAAGCTGAGGTTTTGGAACTGTGACGCCCGAGCACCTGATTTGCCCTCCAGCAGCTGATTCTCCATAAGGATGATAAGGTGAGCAACTCACATAATGTGGTTTACACAAGCTTATCACCCATGTAATGCGATTTACACAACCTCAGAAGTTGTTTGACCATTAAGACAAAGATCTTTGAGTCTAGGAATAGGAAGAAAGAGTGATGAAGTTAATCTCCATGGCAGAGCCATATTGTGAAGCCGAAAATTAAAAGGATGGAAGGAAGCTATTTATAGGAGCATGGGATGAAGTTACTAAGCTATTCTGATTTTCTTCAAAACTAATCTATAAACTTAATGCTCATTAAGAGGATTAAGTTACAAGGTGCATGGGTAAGTAGCACAGTAGTCAAAGGAATGAATGTTTTTGCAGATATCTATACACTTTTAACGTTAGTTGTTTAAAAAAACGGCGTTAAAAGTGTTTTTAAAATAAAAATATTTATTGTTAACGTCAGTTTTTTATACAACTGACGTTAAAAGTGTGATTTTTACTTCAGTTAAATAAATAGCTGACGTAAATAATCCTATATATTATAAACGTGCAGAATGAATATTGGAAATAATGTAATTAATATACGGGAACTTGGCAGTCATAAATTAAGTTGACGTTAAAAATGAGGTGGTGGCAGTTTGTAAATATTAAATCACTATTTGCGTCAGTTCTATAAATAACTGACGTAAATAATTATGAAACTCATTTCATTGGTTGTCATGTCCCTGTTGTCCCTCTTAACGCAGATCACTCCATATAGTGCAGTTTATTTCTAAACCTTTTTTTTAAACAAGTTTATTTTTAATTTTTATTAATTAGCTTGAATTAGTAAACAAATTCTTGTGCAAATTAAAATAAATAAACACTTAACATAAAACAAGTTATATGTATAATCAAATCGTATCTCATTGAAGTGATTCATAAGTTAAAATTACATGATTAAAAGATAAAAAAATTCTGCAACATAGCCCTAAAATATAAAAAAGTTTCTGCTTCAACATCATTTTCTTCTCAGTCCTGTCATCAGAAACTCCAATGGATGTATCACCTCCCTCACTTGAATTCCATGATGCAAAGTAAATCCTCAATCACTAGCAGCGAAAGCAAAGTGAAATGGATCTTTGCATCTTTCTTCTTCACTGGAATTCCTTGATGCATCATCTTGAATCCACAGTCACTTGCTTCCAAAGCAAAGTGAAAGGGATGACGGGGATGAAACAAAGTGAGAGAATCACATTACGTGATTCACCCAACCTTACTATCCATGTTATGTGATTTACACAACCTCAGAAGTTGTTTGACCATTAAGACAAAGATCTTTGAGTCTAGGAATAGGAAGAAAGAGTGATGAAGTTAATCTCCATGGCAGAGCCATACTGTGAAGCAGAAAATTAAAAGGATGGAAGGAAGCTATTTATAGGAGCAGGGGATGAAGTTACTAAGCTATTCTGATTTTCTTGAAAACTTATCTAAAAACTTAATGCTCATTAAGAGGATTAGGTTACAAGGTGAATGGGTAAGTAGCACAGTAGTCAAAGGAATGAATGTTTTTGCAGAAACTATTAAATTTTTAACGTCCGTTGTGTAATACAACTGACGTCAGAAGTGTGAGTGTTTATTAGTTTTTGCAGAAACTAATAAACTTTTAACGTCCGTTGTGTAATACAACTGACGTTAGAAGTGTGAGTGTTTTTAACGTCAGTTTCTTAAGACAACTGACGTTAAATATATGACCTTTAACGTCAGTTTTTACTAACAACTGACGTAAAATGTTGTTTTATTTTGATTATAACGTTTACACCCGCGCGGCTTCTGCACTTCTTTGTACGTCTCTTTTCTCTTTTCATCACGCTCAACCCTCACTCTCAACCCTCACTCTCACTCTCACTCTGCCCTAATCGCGAGCTCATCTCCACCGCAACCACCGCGAGGGCTTCTTCGCCACCACCGTGAGGTACACTCTTAACCCCTAACTCTGTCTTTCCCGCTCATTCTTTGCAATGACTTGACATCTCTCTTTCCCCTTCCCGCGCACTAACTCTCCTTGTCCCTCTGCTCTCAGTAACCACATCGAACGTTGGCCACCACTCGAGCTTCCCACCCACCACCACGCGAGCGCCTATTTCTGGTGAGTCTTTAGGGCGCATTTTTTTATTTTTGGTTTTGAGTGTATGTTGAAACTGTAGTCTCAGTAGTTGAAACTTGAAACTGTAAATTTGAGTTGTTTGGAATGTCTCTATTTTTGGTTTTGAGTGTATGTTGAAACTGTAGTCTCAGTAGTTGAAACTTGAAACCGTGAGTTTGAGTTGTTTGGAATGTCTCTATTTTTGGTTTTGAGTGCATGCATGTTGCTCTGTTGGTTGATCTGTCACGGCCGTGATGCTCATCACGGCTAGGCCGTGATCAGTTCTGCCCTTGAGGTTCTGGTTCAGTTGGCACGTTACGGCCGTGATGGACATCACGGCCAGGCCGTGACCAGTGCTTGGCAATCTTCAAAAACTATAGTTTTCAATCTCCCGTATTGTCCTTATATTGGATAGATGTTTTGTATATCTACAGGACCTATCTAGTTATTTTTATTTATACTTCTGTATTTATTTTGAGTTATAACCTATGTTAATACATATATATTGTTTCTGAACAGGCATACATATGGATCAATCGGATAGCCCGCATGTACGGGAGGACACTGTGGGGGCTTCGCAAGACCCGATCACGCCTACGCCTGATTCTAGTGTAAGTTTACATGTTATATACTATCTTTAGTCCTTCTTTTTAATGTAAGTTTATAATGTTACAACCCTCTATTTTATCTTTTTTTTTGTCCATACAGACATCACAGGCTCATAGGAAACGGGGTAGAGGAGCCACCTCGTTGAAGAAACTAGAGAAGGACAGGCAGAGCGGACAGAAGCTTGTGGTGTCCTTCAATGCTAATCTAAATGCCCAGGGACCCCGTGCTAAAGAATTTAATAAGTGGGTGTTTCTACAAGCAAAGCAGCACGTAAGCATCAACTACAACCACTGGAATGACGTTCCACAGAACGTTAAGGATCAGATTTGGGAGGCTATCACGGTATTTTACCTTTACATTCGTTTGATTTACATTATTAGATAATTATCCGAGTTATAATCCATCCAGTTGTTATGTATTTAATGTGTAGGTAGCTTGGACTGTGCCAAATGACGAGGATCATCGTCATAAATGTATGAAAATGGCATCAAAGTGTTGGAATGGGTTCAAGCATGATCTTACCAGGTACTATGTATCTGGGAAGAAGCGGCTTGATAAAATGTTCTCGGATTATCCCTGGATTGATCAGGATACTTGGGATATGTTTCCCAGGAGTCGACAGGATGGAGAATTTCAGGTTGGTTGATTAAGTTAATTTTGTATGCTTATTATAGATCATTTAACTGTATTTAATTATGTGTTTTTGTTTGAATAGGCTAAGGCAAATAAGGGTCGGCAGAATCAGGCGAAGAACGTCCACCGCCACACCATGTCTCAAGGTGGGTACCAGACTCGGATCGAGCAGATGATGGATGATAGGCTGAGGGCGAAGCAGGAAGAGCACTCTGCTAGGATTGAAAGAGGAGAGGTGCCTGAGAGCACATCATTAAGTCCTCCGTCGGACATCGACCGCGAGGATGTCTGGTTAGCCGGCCGCATGACAAAGATGGGATCTTTTAAAGTTGATGCCACTCGCGAAGTGGCAGATAAGATTGTATGTAAATAATTTACTTGATTTCAATTGATATTTGTATAGATATTTGCAACACTTTTCACTTGCACGTTTTTTTCATT
The DNA here is from genome assembly GCA_030762895.1 of Sophora flavescens. Classification (NCBI taxonomy): domain Eukaryota; kingdom Viridiplantae; phylum Streptophyta; class Magnoliopsida; order Fabales; family Fabaceae; genus Sophora; species Sophora flavescens. The sequence goes on from CM061062.1 coordinate 107,333,952, forward strand.
TTTTTTTCACTGTAGATGGATCTTAAAGCACAATCCTCCCAGGGCGCATTCGTCCCTTCTGGATGGCGGGATGTAATATCCTAGCTTTCGGGAAATTAAATATTTTAATTAGATGCGAGTGAGGGTTATATAAATCAAAAATTTAAGAATCCAAACACATAAGCAAATTCAAAATAAAATTCAAGCAACCCAAAAATTTTTAGTAGGTAAACACCTCAATTTAAATTCTTAATTAAGGTGGTTTATCATCAACAGCATTAAAAGATAATTAGTCATAGAAATAAATCTTAATCATAGCTAGATGATTATAATTAATTTACTCAAGTTTTATTTATTATAATTAATTAGCACTAGTCTTAATTAAGTATACCCTAGTTACAAGTTTCAACCTAATTGAATTAACTAAACAATTTTTTCTCTTGATATGATAAGTGGCCACGGCAATTGCTATAATAATGACACCTCAATCTTCTCATTTTGCCGCATAATAAGAGAGTAACACCTCTTGCTTGCCTGTTTAATTGTGACAAAAGTTTTCCTTATCTATATATATATATATATATATATATATATATATATATATATATATATATATATATATATATATATATATTTCTACTAAGAAAGAAAGAATAAAAAAAAAATTGAATGAAAGAAAGTAATAAGTTAGAGAGAGGGACGTTAAGAGAGTTAGAGAGAGAGAGACCATGAGAGGACAAGAATTTCCGGAGCTGATTCCGGTCAATCCGTTCGTCCTATCGAAAAACCGATTATACCGTTGTGATCCTCACGATGTCTACTTCATTATCCTATCTTTCTTTTCTTGATTAGGCTAAGGTAAGTCTATGTCCTTTTTATGCCTAAATGCCGTCGGCGACGGTATTGAGGTTATCTTTCAATTCATTTATCGATTTCCAATTCCGTCTTCAGATTTGGGTTACACGTAACGTGTGTTTCACAATGATGTGTTCAGGTGAATTTTTGGAGTCCCGGAGGGTGTAGAACGGTACGTGGCAGATTTGAGGTAATATAGGGAGTGTCCGTTTCGTTACCCCAGAGCTAGCCTAAGACATTCCAGGTGGGGGAAAGAAATTATTTAACGTCGGAAACGGCGCGGTTACATTTAATTAGATAATGGTGTAGAGCGACCCAAACCCTACACGAGAGCGAATAACGGACAATGTCTATACCACATTGGGGACTACTCAGTGGTACCGATGATGATATAGAAATTGTGCGTTTATCGTCATTACGCTATATATATATATTATTTTATTACGTGAGGATTACGTGTTTGACTGGTCGATGTGAAATTGATATTTGTTTATACTTATTATTATTATTCTTATTATTATTATTATCAGAATAATTATCCTAATATTATTACTACTACTGATGGGATGATAATAATAATAATAATAATTATTATTATTATTATCATTAGTAGTAGTAGTAGTATTATAAGTATTATTTTTATTGCCATTATTATCATTATTATTATTATCATTATCGTTATTATTATTATTATTATTATTATTATTATTATTATTATTATTATTGTGATTATTATTCTTATTAGGATAATAGACTAAGTGTAATGATTGTGCTTAGAGGATTGAGTAAATCATAAGTTATGTTGAGACACGAGGATGTATTTGGGGATTGCATACTATATGTGATAGCAGTGTCAAACCGAGATGATTATCGTGAAATGAGGTTGAGAGGAATGAGATGAGATTATTTTAAGGTGATCTATGAGATTAGGATGACCGGTTAAGGCATTGCATGAGCATCCTGGATTGTGGTTCAGAGATGTGCACCGGGTTGTGCGTCTATAGTGCCATTGCTTTGCGTGGGCACTCTCCATCCGAGGACGAGGGTGTGCGCCGGGGACTCCGGGACGTGTCGATTATATTGTTGTGATATCCGGATATGGCCGATACCTGAAGAGATTATTCATACAGCATTTGCATTGCATCATGATAGTGGGTAGAGGAAAGATTATAGATGTGGATTGAGGATGATTATGTTATATATATTTATACTGGGGAGACGGATGTTAGTGTGCCGTTATTTAATTAAATGTTGCTAAACCCTTTCCACGTTTGATGTTATATGGTTTCTTATCCCTATATTCTCTATATTGCATATGTTTCGTTTTGTGATCGTGATGAGAAGAGCCTACAGATATCCCAGCCATGGAGGAACTTGATGGGACTTCGTAGGAGCCTGACGTTGGAGGACGAGCAATGGATCCTCATAGTTGAGTATAGAGTCTATGGCCGAGCGTCTTGTCTCTTTAGGATGTTGTTTTTATTTTCTGTTTGATTATCATCTTGTACATTTTGGGATCCGATCGATGGGAATCCTCTACTCTTATCTTGTATTAGGATTTGAGATGTATATATTATGTATGTATGTTATGTTTTAAATTTTTCCGCTGTTTTAATATATTCGCTTAACGCTAATTAGGTTTTAATATTTTGGGTTTTCTTTAATGGGACGTCGGGGCGTCTCATTTAGTGGTATCAGAGCAGTTCGGTTCTGAAAACGGACTGTGAGCACTATGATTAGGGTGAACTGGCCATTTAGTTGAATCCACATCGGATAACAACTATGCTTAGAAGTTGGGTAATGAGTCCGACGCGACATCTCTATGGCATATAGTATTTATATTCCAGTTTTATGTAGTATTATATGTCATATTGATGGGGGCTAATGATTTCTTTTAACAGGATCATGGCTCGAGGTCGAGGTCGAGGACGTGGCAGACGGGGTGGTGGTAGAGCGATAGAGGGTGTAGAGGATGAGCCCCATCGGCCAGAGGCAGGGATTGGAGGTGGAGGAGAGTCCGCCGAGACTCTTCGGACTATCCGCGAGTTAGCATCCGTTCTGTTGCAGCAGGCGCAGCAGAATGCTCAGAGGGTACAGAGAGAGGCAGAGCTACAGGAGCGGCATGATAGGAGGATAGCCGCTGATGCTGAGGACGCAGGATTGGCTACCTTTCTCAAAGGTAAGCCACCACAGTTTGGTGGAGAGTATGATCCAGAGCGGGCAGAGTGGTGGATTCAGGAGCTCGAGAAGATCTTTGATACTATGAGATGCAGAGATGATAGGAAGGTGACCTATGCCACCTTCATGATGACCGGAGGGGCTGAGTCATGGTGGAGAGGCAAGAGGAGATTGTTAGAGGTTGAGGGCAGACTCATCAGTTGGGAGCTGTTCAGAGAGTGTTTCTTTGAGAAGTACTTCCCACGATTAGTCAGACGCGAGAAGGAGAGAGAATTCATGAGTCTCCAGCAGGGAGACCGATCTGTTGGTGATTACGCAGCTAGATTTGAGGCCCTGATACAGTTTTCTGAGTACTACCAAAGGTTTCCAGATGAGGACTGGATGTGTCGGAGATTCGAGGAGGGTTTACGGCATGAGTTGAGGAGGGCTATAGTACCCTTGGATATTCTGAGCTTTCCCGAGATGGTGGAGAGGGCCAGTGCTATTGAGAGCATGGACAGGAGGGCAAGGCTGCAGAGCGAGACAAAGGCGTAGTGGGTGTCCTATCGTGAGCGAGTTAGCAGAGGAGAAGTGATGGAGGTTCTCGGTGGAGGAGAGGACCATACGTTGGACCAGGACGAGCACTCGGACATCCTGTACCATCGCATGCCCGTTACCGAGAGAGGGCCAGCAGACGAGAGGGCCCCAGTGTGTTTCATATGCGGAGGCCCACATTATATCAGGGATTGTACAGATAGATCTGGTTGCTACATCTGTGGCAAACCAGGTCATTTTGCTAGGGATTGTAGACAGAGAGCGGTACAACAGCAGCCGGCAGAGGAGCTGGTAGTTTCAGAGGAGTCAGTGGTTTCAGAGAAGGAGCTGGGAGAGGGGTTCCGGCAGCGGGATGATAGACGGTCAGACCTCAGGCCACAGGGAGAGTGTTTACAGTGAGAGGATCTGAGTCCTCTCAATCTGCAGATCTTATTCAAGGTATGTGTTTAATATCCGCGAGACTCTAAATCCGTGTTGTTTGATTCAGACGCTACACATTCTTTTGTGTCCCATGAGTGTGTAGATCATTTACATTTGCTCGTTTCTCAGCTACCATATACCTTGACAGTGTCCACCCCTACCAGTGATCCTTTGATCACTATGTATGTTTGCTTACAGTGTCCCATAGTTGTTGAAAATAGGGCATTCCTAGTAGACCTCATCTGTTTGCCTATGTAGCAGATAGACGTTATTCTGGGCATGGATTGGCTTTCGGCTAACCATGTAGTGTTAGACTGTGCCCGAAAGACTTTATCTTTTATTGAGCCTTCTAGCATAGTATCTGCCAATGAAGGAGCAACTATGAGGGGTTGTGGTTCTCGGCGGATGTGATGCTTTTCTCTTTGGAAGCTAAGGAGACTTGAGTATAAATTCTCCGCCTATTGCTAGAGAGTTTCCCGAGGTTTTCCCTCCCGATGTTCCCGGTTTGCCACCGAGAGAGGAGGTGGAGTTCGCTATAGATCTCATACCAGGGGCTGGACCTATTTCAGTAGCTCCTTATCGGATGTCACCAAGTAGAGTTGGCGAGTTGAAGAAACAATTTGGATGACATGATGAAGAAGGAATTCATCAGACCGAGTGTTTCGCCTTGGGGAGCACCGGTATTGTTTGTCAAGAAAAAGGACGGAAGTTCTAGGTTGTCCACGGATTATAGGCAGTTGAATAAAGTTACAATCAAGAACAAATATCCGTTGCCTAGGATAGATGATTTGATGGATCAGTTGAAAGGGGCTTCGGTGTTTTCCAAGATAGATTTAAGATCAGGATATCATCAGATTAGGGTGAAGAAGGAGGATGTACCTAAGACCGCTTTTAGGACAAGGTATGGACACTATGAATACCTAGTTATGCCTTTTGGTGTAACTAATGCTCCAGCGGTGTTCATGGATTACATGAACAGGATTTTTAGACCGTTCCTTGACAAGTTTGTTGTGGTGTTTATAGATGATATTCTTATCTATTCCTGTAGTCGAGAAGAACACGAGGAACACCTGAGAGTGGTGTTACAGGTGTTGAGAGATAGGCAGTTGTATGCTAAGCTATCTAAGTGTGAATTTTGGTTAGAGGAAGTACAGTTTCTAGGGCATGTAATCAATAAGAAAGGGATAGCTGTTGATCCAGTTAAGGTAGAGGTCGTGATTAAATGGGAGAGTCCTAAGTCAGTGAGTGAGGTGAGGAGTTTCTTAGGATTAGCCGGGTATTACAGGAGGTTCATTGAGGGTTTCTCGAAGATTGCATTGCCTATGACGCAGTTAACGACAAAAGGTACGGCGTTTGTTTGGACAGAGAAGTGCGAAGAGAGCTTTCAGAAGCTAAAGGAGAAGTTGACTACATCTCCTGTGCTGACGTTACCAGATCCATTAGGACAGTTTGACGTATATTGTGACGCGTCGTATCAAGGATTGGGTTGTGTTTTGATGCAAGAGGGAAGAGTTGTGGCTTATGCTTCCCGACAATTGAGAGTTCATGAAAGGAATTACCCAACCCATGATCTGGAGTTAGCAGCCATAGTGTTCGCATTAAAGATATGGCGACACTATCTCTATGGAGTTAAGTTTAATGTGTTCAGTGATCACAAGAGTTTAAAGTATTTGTTTGATCAGAAAGAGCTGAACATGAGACAACGTAGATGGATGGAATTCATTAAGGACTATGAGTTTGATCTTCAATACCATCCAGGAAAGGCTAATGTTGTGGCGGATGCACTAAGTCGGAAATCCTTGCACGTATCCGCAATGGTGGTGAAAGAGATGGAGTTGCTTGAACAGTTTAGAGATTTGAACCTAGGTATGGATCTGATGGAGGATAGAATATGTTTAGGTATGATCACCATCAGTAGTGAGTTTTTGAAGGACCTTAAGATTAAGCAGGGTCAGGATGAATATTTGCTGGATGTGAATCGAGGTATAGATGAGGGTAAAGTTTCAGAGTTTAGGATAGGATCAGATGGAGTATTAACGTTTAAGGATCGGATATGTGTGCCAGAGAACTTAGAAATTAGGAAGATGATCTTAGAGGAGGCACATAAAAGTAAGCTGAGTTTTCACCCAGGAGCCACTAAGATGTACCAAGATTTGAAGAAGATGTTTTGGTGGCCAATGATGAAGAAAGAAGTGGCGGAATATGTTCTATCATGTTTGGTATGTCAGAAAGCTAAGATAGAGCATCAAAAGCCCGCTGGGTTGTTGCAATCCTTGGATGTCCCAGAATGGAAATGGGATAATATAGCGATGGACTTTGTGGTTAGATTACCACGAACTCCGAAGAGGTTTGATACGATTTGGGTTATCATTGATAGGTTGACGAAGTGTGCTCACTTCTTACCTATTGGTGAAAGTTATAGTCTTGAAAGGTTGACCCAGATTTATATCAAGGAAGTAGTGAGGTTACACGGTGTGCCGTCGAGTATTGTTTCCGACCGAGATCCTAGATTTACATCTAGATTTTGGAGACAGTTACACGATGCTTTGGGAACAAAGTTGAGGATGAGTTCTGTTTATCATCCTCAGACGGATGGACAGTCTGAGAGGACAATTCAATCATTGGAAGATCTTTTAAGGGCTTGTGTGTTGGAACATGTTGGCAGTGGGGATGAATTCCTACCATTGATTGAGTTCATATACAATAACAGTTTCCACAGTAGCATCGGGATGGCACCGTATGAGGCTCTGTATGGGAGAAAGTGTAGGACTCCATTATGTTGGTATGAGACTGGCGAGAGCCAAGTGTTGGGTCCTGATGTGGTACAGCAAACAACAGAACAAGTTAGGAAAATAAGAGAGAAAATGAAGGAAGCCCAGGATCGGCAGAGAAGCTACAGTAACAAGAGGAGGAGACCCTTAGAATTTCAAGAAGGTGATCACGTGTTCTTGAGAGTCACTCCGAAGACCGGAATTGGCAGAGCTATAAAGTCTAGAAAACTCACTCCCCGATTCATTGGACCATTTCAGATTCTTCGACGAATTGGTCTAGTAGCTTACCAGATAGCCTTACCGCCTTACCTTTCCAACCTTCACGATGTCTTCCATGTTTCCCAGTTGAGAAAATATTACCCTAATTCTTCTCATGTGCTTGAGCCTGAGTCTATACAACTCCGAGAGAATCTAGAATATGAGGCTTTACCGATTAAAATCGCAAATAGAAGGATTAAAGAACTCCGCGGTAGACAGATTCCTTTGGTTAAGGTCATTTGGGATGAGATTACTGGAGATGCTACATGGGAGCGTGAGGCGGATATACAACAACAGTATCCACATCTTTTCTGAGGTACGTAAATTCCGAGGTCGGAATTTCTTTTAAGGGGGGTAGTAATGTAACATCCTAGCTTTCGGGAAATTAAATATTTTAATTAGATGGGAGTGAGGGTTAGATAAATCAAAAATTTAAGAATCCAAACACATAAGCAAATTCAAAATAAAATTCAAGCAACCCAAAAATTTTTAGTAGGTAAGCACCTCAATTTAAATTCTTAATTAAGGTGGTTTATCATCAACAGCATTAAAAGATAATTAGTCATAGAAATAAATCTTAATCCTAGCTAGATGATTATAATTAATTTACTCAAGTTTTATTTATTATGATTAATTAGCACTAGTCTTAATTAAGTATACCCTAGTTACAAGATTCAACCTAATTGAATTAACTAAACAATTTTTTCTCTTGATATGATAAGTGGCCACGGCAATTGCTATAATAATGACACCTCCATCTTCTCATTTTGCCGCATAATAAGAGAGTAACACCTCTTGCTTGCCTGTTTAATTGTGACAAAAGTTTTCCTTATATATATATATATATATATATATATATATATATATATATATATACACTACTTAACGGCTAAGAAAGAAAGAATAAGAAAAAATTGAATGAAAGAAAGTAATAAGTTAGAGAGAGGGACGTTAAGAGAGTTAGAGAGAGAGAGACCGTGAGAGGAACAAGAATTTCCGGAGCTGATTCCGGTCAATCCGTTCGTCCTATCGAAAAACCGATTATACCGTTGTGATCCTCACGATGTCTACTTCATTATCCTATCTTTCTTTTCTTGATTAGGCTAAGGTAAGCCTATGTCCTTTTTATGCCTAAATGCCGTCGGCGACGGTATTGAGGTTATCTTTCAATTCATTTATCGGTTTCCAATTCCGTCTTCAGATTTGGGTTACACGTAACGTGTGCTTCACAATGATGTGTTCAGGTGAATTTTTGGAGCCCCAGAGGGTGTAGAACGGTACGTGGCAGATTTGAGGTAATATAGGGAGTGTCCGTTTCGTTACCTCAGGGCTAGCCTAAGACATTCTAGGTGGGGGAAAGAAATTATTTAACGTCGGAAACGGCGCGGTTACATTTAATTAGATAATGGTGTAGGGCGACCCAAACCCTACACGAGAGCGAATAACGGACAATGTCTATACCACATTGGGGACTACTCAGTGGTACCGATGATGATATAGAAATTGTGCGTTTATCGTCGTTACGCTATATATATATTTTATTTTATTACGTGAGGATTACGTGTTTGACTGGTTGATGTGAAATTGATATTTGTTTATACTTATTATTATTATTCTTATTATTATTATTATCAGAATAATTATCCTAATATTATTACTACTACTGATGGGATGATAATAATAATAATAATAATAATTATTATTATTATTATTATTATTATTAGTAGTAGTAGTAGTAGTATTATAAGTATTATTTTTATTGTCATTATTATCATTATTATTATTATCATTATTGTTATTATTATTATTATGATTATTATTATTATTATTATTATTATTATTATTGTGATTATTATTCTTATTAGGATAATAGACTGAGTGTAATGATTGTGCTTAGAGGATTGAGTAAATCATAAGTTATGTTGAGACAGGAGGATGTATTTGGGGATTGCATACTATATGTGATAGCAGTGCCAAACCGAGATGATTATCGTGAAATGAGGTTGAGAGGAATGAGATGAGGTTATTTTAAGGTGATCTATAAGATTAGGATGACCGGTTAAGGCACTAGGGGGTGACCTGAAACATGGTCTGTGATATGAGGGACCTGAAACATGGTCGAGTGGACCTGAAACATGGTCGATCGGGGTCTATGCCTTGGAGGAAAATTCTCGGGGATAGACTAACGGCAGACCGTCCAGAGATGATTTCATTTTAGTCGCAGCTATAGTTCATGCATTGCATAAGCATCCTGGATTGTGGTCCAGAGGTGTGCACCGGGTTGTGCGTCTATAGTGCCATTGCTTTGCATGGGCACTCTCCATCCGCGGACGAGGGTGTGCGCCGGGGACTCTGGGACGTGTCGATTATATTGTTGTGATATTCGGATATGGCCGATACCTGAAGAGATTATTCATACAGCATTTGCATTGCATCATGATGGTGGGTAGAGGAAAGATTATAGATGTGGATTGAGGATGATTATGTTATATATATTTATACTGGGGAGACGGATGTTAGTGTGTCGTTATTTAATTAAATGTTGTTAAACCCTTTCCACGTTTGATGTTATATGGTTTCTTATCCCTATATTCTTTATATTGCATATGTTTCGTTTTGTGATCGTGATGAGAAGAGCCTACAGAGATCCCAGCCATGGAGGAACTTGATAGGACTTCGTAGGAGCCTGACGTTGGAGGACGAGCAGTGGATCCTCATAGTTGAGTATAGAGTCTATGGCCAGAGCGTCTTGTCTCTTTAGGATGTTGTTTTTATTTTCTGTTTGATTATCATCTTGTACATTTTGGGATCCGACTGATGGGAATCCCTCTACTGTACTGTATCAGGATTTGAGATGTATATATTATGTATGTATGTTATGTTTTAAATTTTTCCGCTGTTTTAATATATTCGCTTAACACTAATTAGGTTTTAATATTTTGGGTTTTCTTTAATGGGACGTCGGGGCGTCTCACGGGATGTCTTGATGACCGCTCTAGGCAAGAAAGACCATCCTGGTCGGGTTCTCGGTGTTCCTGGGAACGTGACCATCAAAGAATATTATGGCAAGTCTGCTTCACGAAAGCAGGTGGTCAATGAAGCATCAATTTTGGCTGACATTACTCAGCACCTCATGTCCAACCCAGCTATTACAACACATCTGATGCAAGGCTTAATATCCAACCCGGAATTCAAGCAGGCGCTTGCCAAAGAGCTTTCCTCCGTCGGTACATACCAGGACACCGCAGGGCATGCCAACCCTTCACATGTGAGCACAAAAGAGAGTTTTAGTAGGGCACATGTGGAGGACGATGACTTGGCAGCTAGGGAGCGGGAGTTCGAAGTCCAACGCCATGAGCATGAGTTGGAAATGAAAAGACGTGAGCTTGAGTTGGACTCCAAACGACGTGAGCTCGAAATGTTAACAAAGGTATGTATTCATTATTAATGTCCAAATTAGTCAAATAATTACTTGTGTTTTTTTTAATTATCAACAACTTATCTAATTTATTTTTCCTAAACTGAAGGCCAAGTCGACGTCGGTGTCGCTGTCACCTATCACTCGTTTGTTCTCACTTGGTGAGGATTATGCGTTTGAGATTTTTGAATGTTCATTGGAGCACGATGGATGGGTGGCACGCCCAGATCAACGGATGATATTTACCTTCTGTGGTGACGATCTCGGGAACGCCTGCAGAAATAACGTCTGGATGAACAGCAATGTTTTGAGTCTCTGGTGCACGTAAGTTAATTTTAATTTTATAACTTATTTACTTTTGGTATTTTTCCATTTAATAATTTATTTTAATTTCAATATATATATTATGTAATTAACATCCACACCTTTTCATATCTTATGTATCTCCATCGTCTTCAGCTTGATAAGGGTGTTGCATCAGTTTACGGCTTCTTAGATCCGTCAGTCCTTTTGCCCCAATTCTTTGATGGCGATGGATTAAGTAAATACATAGGGAACTTGTTGGGAGACAATCGGAAAGAATTATATCTGGCTCCCTACTGTATGAAAAACCATTGGCAGTTGTTCGTACTTCACCCGTCTAGGCATACTGTCATATTCTTCTGCTCTCTCCACCAAGATCCGCCACCGAAGGTGGTGGAAGCTGTAAATAAGTAAGTAACTAATCTTAAATTTAATTTAAGTTTTAATATCAGTTGTTTTCAGTTTATTACACACATGATATATGAATTTGTTAATTGATCGACATGATTATTTGTTTATGATAGAGCGCTGAAGGCGAGTAGCATAAGCTGCGCCAATGGGAGAAGTAGGGCTTCTAAGGCTAAAGCAAATCCTGCATGGAACATCCTCAAGGTTTGGTAGTTTATTTATCAAATAATTAATAATATAATTACTAATTTATATGTATATTAAACTGATGTTGAAATTAATTTTGTTGGTAGTCTCGATTTCAAAATGACGGGTGGTCGTGCGGCTATTATGTGATGCTTCATATGCTGAACATAGTCTCCACATCTATTACGGATGGATGGATTAAGGTAATATTTAAACAACTTGTTAAATTATATATTATAGTTTTGAAGATGACTTGCATTGATGTTATTGTTATTATTTGAACGTGTGTAGGCATTTAACGACCAATCGCCTATTCAAGAAGATGAGTTAAGAGACTTGAGGATGCGCTTCGCTGAATTCTTCTTCAAGTATGCAGCTGAAAAAGGAATTGACAAGATACCTGGCAATACTTAGATAAATAGTTTTTTTGTTAGACTTTAGAAACTAATTAATAACATGTATATATATATCCTTAGATTGGTAGTTTTGTTTTTTAGACATTGGAACTAAAATTTATTTATATATATACATGGGTTTTGGTTTTAAGTCCCCCCACTGTTCCATTTTTCCTTTGCAATTCTGTAATGTGTGTGATATTCTGTGTTACTGAGATATTTACTGAATGCAGGGATAGCTGAGGGGAGTGATATTTTAAAACTGAATTAAAAAAAAACCTATTAACGTCAGTTGTATCAAACAACTGACGTTAATAGTATTTTATAAAATATACAGTACACTATTAACGTCAGTTGTTTATTACAACTGGTGTTAAAATTAAACCTTTAATGTAAGTTCTTTATAACCACTGACGTTAGTTTTAACAAAATTAACGTCTGTTGTCTTAAAGAACTGACGTTAATAGTTTTATGTTTAACGTCAGTTGTTTAAAAAACTGACGTTAATTTTTACAAAATTAACGTCAGTTGTTGAAAAAACGACGCGTTAATTTTTACAAAATTAACGCTCGATTCTCAATCGACGTTAAAATATTAACTATTAACGCCGATTGTATTTACGCTACCAAGATTCGACGTAAAAAATCAATTTTAACTGACGTAAAAAGCACTTATTGCACTAGTGATCTAATTTAATATTTGCTGCTATCAACTGATTCACAGTATTCTGAAAAATACTCATATGCTCTGCTATTGAACTTCCTTCTTTGTATTTCATATTCACCAGCTTCCGGATCAGAAATGCTTTATTTTGCACATTCTTCCGCTCATACAGCTCGGCCAACATCTTCCACATTTTCTGGGCATCTGTTTCTTTGTCTATATGAGGATATACACTCAAATCCAGCCACTGCTTAATCAAAGCAACTGTCTTTCTATTCATCTTCTTCCATTCAGTTTCATTTTTATCCTTGGGTCAAGCAGTGTCCCCCTCGATGGGATCATACAAGTCTTTGCTGTATAACATATCTTCCATAAGGGTCTTCCAAAGTGTATAATTTGTAGAGTCCGGCTTAATCATATTTGGCCCTTGATTTTCCTCCATTTAAATGCACAGTACAGAACAACCTAAGCTCTGGATATCACTTTGTTGGAAAAAAAGCCAGAGATAACAATCTCTAATGAAGCAAATATTTTTTCCCTTTACATGTGCAAATAAATAGGCACAATAAAAATATTCTTCCACGGGATAATATCAATTGCAGAAAATAAATAGCAATAACACCACAATTTTTAACGTGAAAAACTCCTCAGTGTAGGGATAAGAACCACGGGACAAGTCCAAAGAAAACTTTCACTATATATAAATAGTAATGGGTACACCAAGTCTTCCTAGAAATATTAGGGAACACCAAATCAACAATACTTCACCTAAAAGGTGGCCATCACCAAGCAACAAGAGAGAAACCTCACAAATATGGGTATAACAACCTACCTCAAAGAAAAGGCAAACCAACAATATAATGATATCAAAATATTGCTCTTAACATCATAAACAATATACTAAAATTTCATCAAGAAAGTAAGTAGTTTACTCATCTGATAAAAAATACAAAATCCTTACTTTTCTTCTTCCGCGCTCTCTCGTATGCCTCTAGCACACCAACAATTGTGTTGCTTAACTTAGGAATTCAAATCCCTTTCAAAACCCATATGGGCTTAGGCCCATCAAATCCCCCCCTTTTCTTTTTACCTTTTACCTTATTTTCTTTTAACATTTTACTTAGAGGATCCCACTAAGGAGGGAACCACCCAACATTTTGCAATGGGGTACTTGTGTCTGTGAATTTGTCTAATTCCTCAACCAGCTTTGTCGTAGATGCTTTTGTAACATTGAGGGAAACACGCGGTAGTTTTTGGACATTGGTAGCATAATTGATTCTCTTTAAAGAAGAAGAAGGAAATGAACAAGATGAAGAGTTAAGTAGTGTTGAAACTTGTAAGGAAGGCATTAATTATAGGCGAGATATTGTAATTAGAGTTTTGGTTTTGGTTTCTATCAGGATGAATGGTGTTGAATGTAGAAATTGGGAAGGTTGGGTACCTCGTACGTATTTATATAAATAATGAACTAAACTACTAAAGGAGAAGAGAAGGTGCTAGATACGGAAAAAGTTGATTTGGTCTACTTATGTCATCTTGACCAATTCCTGTTCAAAATCTAGTGGCCATGCATGGCCTGGTCTCATACCATCATGCTGACGTAGTGATGTGAGGCATTTTGGACGTTCTCTTCAGAATAGTGCTACTTAGTACTTACTTAAAATATCCAGACGAAAACATACGAAAAACACGCACCATGTTCAATGCAGCTATGGTTTTGTATACCAGAAATGTATTGTCCGGAGACAATCAGTATAACGTGTGTTTTTGTGTTGTGGTCAATTGGTTATGGAACATCAGTTATCTGTTATTGTCTTGTCCGATAGCATATCGCCATATCACATAATTCTTTCTAGTTTCTATTGCATTAGGCTCATGGAATAGCTGGATTTTTTTGTTCACATTTGTAATATTTAGATATCACTTATACCCAATTAATAATATTTCTTTGATCATAAAAATAAAAAGAGAAAAAAAAAGTACGAAAACATAGCTGCATTGAACGTCGCTATTTTTCGTATGTTTTGGTCTAAATAATTTTCTTACTGGACTGTTCTCCCTTCAATTACACTACAAAACACTAACTTGTATTTGTTATCTACAATGCATACTTAGCCAATTATTATAATGCTTGAATTCATCTATAACATGAAATTGAAGAGGTTTGTATGATAAAATTATATTGATGACAGCACGCATGACAACATGTGTTGTCTGATGTGTATGTCTATGTTATGGCCCAAAATATGGCACTAGATCCAAATACCAAAGTCCAAAGTCCAAGTATCATGTATTGGGAGTGACAATGCATTAGGGGTAGAAGGGTCTAGAAACTTCTATTATGTTGAGTCATTAGAATAGGCAGGATCTAGAATAATTTATTCTATGATGAGTCACCACTTATAATGAGCTATATATGTAACTAATTATGGAATGAATAAAAGAAGAAGAATATTAAAAGAAACATTTGATTAAGGAGGTTGCTCCCCTCAAAAAAGTGTTTTTATATTTTCTATTAGTTTTTGTTTGGTATAATACTTTATACGTTACTGTCTACCTCTAGGATTTCTAATGTTTAGATCTCAATCAACTCCTTTATATAACAATGAAACTAGATCCTTTCAATAAATTATTTTTACTTATCGAAAAAAAACTCGTATAAGAGTATAACATGTTTTAAGTATGTCTTTATGTCAAAACTATTTTTATTTTATTTTTTTGCAACTTTCATCACTGTAATATTGTGTTACTGTGCACGTAGAGATTTTTTTTTTTGAAAATACCTATACATCTTATTCTTGTATCTCATATCCATATATGGATGCAATATTTATATTCTATCCGAAATTTTTTGACAAATCTTCATTCTTTCAACGGAAAGGTTTTTTACTTGGTCTATTAAATCGCTCATATATATTGTCAAGTTTGAATATAAAATACACAGAAATATCATAAAGGTCAAAGCGCTGCCAATTGGTTGATGAATTTCCTCGTGGGAGTGCTTAAATAGTTAAGTGTGATTGTGAAGGATGAAAAGGAAACGGTAAAATCATGACCTTTGTTGTAAGTAGCTTTGTGGTTTTACAGTTTTACTACGTCGCATGTTGAGACTTGAGACCCAAACCAAGGCATGAGGCTGGAAATTTTGAATAGAGACCATGTCAATGAAACTGGTCAAATGATGAGTTTCCTTATTTGATTCAGACTCCTTCCCCACCCTTTTGGTTCCTTAATATAAATACTAACTCCATGCACCAACCTTAACTCATCCAAACATTCAAAACCTTTTCCCCAACCCACACTGTCCTAAACACAAAGCAAAACAACACCATATACAGATTAAAGCTTAAATTAATCCCTCATGAAGGCTTCCATGCAAACCTTATCTCTACTTTCTTGTTCTTCAAAGACAGTAAAAGCCGCAATCCATCTCCCAAAACTCCCAAGAGTCGATTTATTAGTATCAAAGAAGATACCTACAAAGCTGGTTGAGGAATCAAAACTCACAAACACGACCCCATTGTTAGAAAAATATAATGTCACCAGCACACGTTTACATGATCATGATGATGATGATGTACATCACTCTACAAATTCTAAAGCTGCTATTCAACTCTATATGCAATATTGGATGCTGTAGCTGACAGGGTTGAAATGCACAACAACATTGGCGAGCAACGTGAAAACTGGAACACCCTTCTTTTGAACACCATCAACATGATTACGCTCACTGTTACAACCATGGCTGGTGTTGCAGCCACCACAAGCGGTGCCGGTGCACCTCTTTTGGCTATGAAACTATCTTCTGCTCTTTTGTTTTCGGCAGCCACTGGGATGTTGCTTGTCATGAACAAGATCCAGCCCTCTCAACTCACAGAGGAACAACGCAATGCTACTAGATTGTTCAAGCAGCTTCAGGCTCAAATCCAAACCACAATTGCCCTTGGAAATCCTACTGAGGAGTATGTCAAGGGTGCAATGGAGAAGGTTTTGGCACTTGACAAAGCTTACCCACTTCCCTTGTTGGGTGCTATGCTTGACAAGTTTCCTGCAAAGTTTGAGCCTGCAGTTTGGTGGCCTTCTACTCAGTTCCAAAGGAAAAACAAACCCCATGAAGGAAAAGCACAGAACAAGAAAATGGAAGAAAAGAATATTGGATGGAGTAAAGAACTAGAAATGGAACTGAGGGAGGTGATTGAAGTGGTGAAGAGGAAAGACATTGAAGACTATGACAGGCTTGGAAGCATAGCCTTGAAGATCAATAAGACTTTGGCCATTGCAGGCCCTTTACTGACAGGCATTGCAGCAGCAGGATCTGCATTTGTAGGGAATGGGTCATGGGCAGCCTCAGACGGTGACCGGAGATGCAGAGGTGGTGTCTTCGCGGTGGGAGGGGAGGCCTGAGAAATAGAGAATGAGAGGGTGAGGACTCGACGGGGGACCACCATGCGGTGGTGGTGGTTGCCGTCGGAACATAAATGAAAAGGAAGGGGACTGAGGTACTGTACCTGCTTGAGCGGCGTCGGATAGGGACTAGGTTTTGATGGCGACGGTCGGAAGGAGCTGTGGCGATGGTGGGAAGGAGGTGAGGCGACGGTGGCGGCGCGCGGTTCCTATTTGAACGGCTGCGTGCGGGGAGCAGAGAGGAATAGGGGAAGAAGTAATTTTGTTCGATTGTGCAAGTGAGGGAGGAGGTGAAACAGTTCAATACTTAACTAAGGTTTCAGACGGTCCTTTTATGCTTCTGGGGGTTTAGGCCGTCGCAAAATTGGATGGCTAGTTAGCGAGGGGTATGGCCGTCGCAAACATCAATGACAGGCTGGCACTTCATTTGGTTTACCGACGGGTCTGGCCATCACAAATGAATGTGACGATTAGCGACAACGACCCAATCGCAAAACAACCGCTTCGAAACATATGGCACCAAAGTTTCGTGTAAAAGGGCGGGAAAATTTGTAATGAGATGTAGCCGTCACTGCTTTATTTTTCTGCTTGTGAAGGTTTGGCCGTCGAAAAAGTTGAACTCCACTTTGACTTTTATTTCCGGCCGCTTTATCGGTCGGAAAATCAAAAATTTCTGACAGTTTACTGGTCGTCGCAAAATATTTGTCGCTAATCAGCATTATTCTTGTAGTGGGTATCTTTAACAACACTTCAGAAAAGCTATATTTAGTTATCCCTATAATAACGTCAACACAGATAACACTCAAAAATACTATTAAGTAAAAAATATGCTATTAATAGTCATTTCTAGTGCAGTGGTCTCTTGGAAGTTTGGTAGATATCATGACAATTGAATATATGATTGAGGATCTCAAAACTTGATATGTTCATTCCTTCTTGCTAATATTGTTATCAAAATAAAAGAAAGAAAGATTGTAGTATAGTAATAATTTTTTTTTTGTGTATTAAAAGTTTAAAACAAGCAAAATTCTGTAACCAAAAAAAAAAAAAAACAAGCAAAATTGTAAAAACAAATATCATGGACTCAATAGCTCTATATATACTATATAGGATGAATTTACAAAATATATGTGCAGAATCAGATTCTCTCTAGGCTATAGTAAATTTTCCTTCTACGTCAGTGGAATATATATACATGAAAGAACAAAAGAATGTGTTTGTCATTAAATTAAGGTTATCTAATTAGAAGAGCTTGCTGGCGAATTCATCTATGCCAATTCCCTCCATGCGATAGGAAGCTGATTTTGTAGCAAGTTCCCTGAGCTGTGAAACACTTCTCCCCAATTGCAAAGCCATCTTCATTTCAAAAAGCTCTCCATTTTCTCTTCTCTCCAAATCTTTCTCTTCTAAAGTTGATTCAACTGAGGTCTCCAACATATGGAAGAAGCCTGCAGAGGTTCTGTACATTTCAAACACCATACCCACTTGGCCTCCATGCTCAAAAGTATTAATTGATGCAGCCAATGACCCAGCCATTAGGGGCACTAAGGCTGCCCATGACCCATTCCCTACAAATGCAGATCCTGCTGCTGCAATGCCTGTCAGTAAAGGGCCTGCAATGGCCAAAGTCTTATTGATCTTCAAGGCTATGCTTCCCAGCCTGTCATAGTCTTCAATGTCTTTCCTCTTCACCACTTCAATCACCTCCCTCAGTTCCATTTCTAGTTCTTTACTCCATCCATTCTTTTCTTCCATTTTCATGTTCTGTGCTTTTCCTTCATGGGGTTTGTTTTTCCTTTGGAACTGAGTAGAAGGCCACCAAACCGCAGGCTCAAATTTTGCAGGAAAATTTTCAAGCATAGCTCCCAACAAAGGAAGTGGGTAAGCTTTGTCAAGTGCCAAAACCTTCTCCATTGCACCCTTGACATATTCCTCAGTAGGATTTCCAAGGGCAATTGTGGTTTGGATTTGATTATGAAGCTGCTTGAACAATCTAGTAGCATTGCGTTGTTCCTCTGTGAGTTGAGAGGGCTGGATCTTGTTCATGACAAGCAACATCCCTGTGGCTGCGGAAAACAAAAGAGCAGAAGATAGTTTCATAGCCAAAAGCGGTGCACCGGCATCAGTGGTTGCAGCAGCAACACCAACCATTGTTGTAGCAGTGAGAGTAATCATGTTGATGGAGTTCAAAAGAAGGGTGTTCCAGTTGTTACGTTGTTCAGCAACGTTGTTATGCATTTCAATTCTGTCAGCTACTGCCTCAAGAATTGCATAGAGTTGAATGGTGGTCTTGGACTTGTTGTTGGGTTTGGATAAAACATCATATGTTTGTGTGTTGAGGACATTGTTGTTGTCTAATTGTATTGTATCGACTATGGATCCGTTGATAAGTTCCTGAACCAGCTTTGATCTTTTCGGTGGTTGTGGAACCAAAGAAGGCACTCGTGGGAGTTTATTTGGGACATGGATGGCAGCTTTGATTGTCCTTATAGAAGAAGAAACAAGAGATGAGGATTGTAAGGAAGCCATAGTTGGAATAATTGCAGGGTTTGCGTCTTTGAGATTGTTGATGAGAATTGAATTGTGAAATAAGGAGTGGGTGGGGGTATATATATATGAAGGAACCAAAGCACAAGGAAGAAGTCATCGATTGACTAATCCATATACGATGGAGGGGACTTGGCATGTTTGTTGACTAAAAAAATTTAAATAAATTTCAAGTTCGAAAATTTAGACCCTTGGCTTGGCCCGTTTCAACGTTCAACTTGCGACGTAGTAAGCAAACATGTCAGCTTGTAAGCAAAGATGTCAGCTTCTGTCAGTTTTTGCTAAAATTTAAATATACTCAAACAAGTTTTGGAATATGGTAGCTCATGTGGTAAAAATTAAGAATTGATATATTAGAGATATAAGATTCAAATTATGATAAAGAAGAAAATTAATGAGTAACATATTAATGTTTGCCGGTAAAAAAAAATGGGTTGACCACTTGTCAGATTGTAAGCAAAGATGTCAGCTTCTGTTTATGGGTGGAATAAGTATGTTACTAAACTGAATAATTTTGTCAAACTAACATATAAATTATTTTGCCAACAATATAATATCTTATCAATTTTCGGTCCACCTTTTACTCTAATATTCTCTATTTTAATAATCAGCCTGTACGCAATTGGAAGATTTTTATTAAAGTTGCTAAAAAAAATTAAATTTAAAAAGATCAAGTTAAAAAAAACTATATATATTTTAAAAATATTACATTGATAAAATTACTTTTTGGGAATTTAAAATAACTATAACTACTTAATTATATTACCGTCTACTAGCCACCCGATAGCGGATTTTGAAGAAGAATCTTAAGAATCAATATGAATGGTTAAGGTGTAAAATTTTTCTTACTCACTCACTAGCTAGTCTTTTTTTATTTTATCAAAAATAGATTAATTTTTTATTTTTATTATTATATTTTTTAGGAAAATAAAATTCCCTAACATGATTTTTTTTTATACAAGTGAGTACAAAAGAAATTATTTTGTAGTCAACATATAGAAGAAGTAATGAATGATAAAAGAAAATAACCTTAATATAGTAGTAATTAAAAGATATTAGAGTATCTAATAGTGCTATTAAGAAAATAAATAAAATTAAAAATGCAGAGGAAAATAAGACAAAAGTAAACCAATGAATAAAAAAAATAAAATGAAGAGAAAAAATTTAACTATCATGTAGTATAATCTATTTAAATAAAAAAGAGTCCATACACTTTCTAATGATTTTAATAAAACTAAATTGTAACCCAGCACGTTGTACGGTTGGCTTTCTTCTGTCTCTTGGCATCCATTAAAAGTTTTTTTCATCTTACGATATGGGTGATCACGTCTAAGAAATCTCCGATGCCCAAGGTAAACCGTCTTCTTTCCATGATGCAACTGAGTGTAGCATGTGCCTTCTTCACATATAGGGCATGCTTTATGCCCCTTGACACTTGCATCTTGACAAGTTACCGTATGCTGGAAAGTCGTTGATGGTGCAAAATAACATGGCACGAAGCTTGAAAGTCTCATGAGAATACCCATCAACTACATCAACACCTACCACCTATAACATTTTCAAGTCTTCAATCAAGGGACTTAGATAAACATCTAAGTCATTTCCCTGTTGCTTTGGGCCCGAAATCATCATAGACAATATCATGTATTTGCGCTTCATGCACAACCAAGGGGGCAGGTTGTAAATTATCAACAGAACAAGCCATGAACTATGAATACTACTCATGTTACCATAAGGATTCATTCCATCCGTAGCAAGTCCAAGCCTTAGGTTTCTTGGCTCATCGGCGAAATCCGGAAACATAGTATCAATATTCTTCCATTGCATAGAATCAGCAGGATGACGAACCTTTCCATCACGTTTCCTCTCATCATTATGCCATCTAAGATTCTTCGCATCTTTCGCATTGGCAAACAATCACTTGAACTTTGGAATTATTGGAAGATACCACAACACCTTCGCGGGAGGTCCCTTTTTTCTCACATCATCCAAGATCATCATCATCATCACCACCCTTCACTTTGTATCGTGATAACTCACATTTGGGGCAATCGTGATTGTCTTCATGAACACCGGTGTACGATATGCAATCATTGGGGCATGCGTGTATCTTCTTATACTCCATACCCATCGGACACAATACCTTCATGGCCTCATAGTTACTGTCAGGCAATGTGTTGTCCTCCGGAAGCAAGTCTTTCAACACTTCAAGCAATTCCGTGAAGCTTTTATCGATCCAACCATTTCTCGCCTTCACACAAACCAATTTTAGCACTACCGACAACCGTGTATGAGTAGTACACCCTGGATTTAAAGGCTTATCCGCATCACGGATCATGTCCTCTACTCGATCATCCTCCATATCTACGTCAACGACCTCACTTTGGGAGACACTTGCCATACTACTCAACAACACATCACCATGCCATATCCATCTTGTATAACTCAAGCAAATCACTTCACAAATCAAATGAGTACGTATATCCTTCACTGTACATTATCCACCTCATAATTGTGATTAATTGTCTCATTAATGGGCTCATCACTTTCCTTGAAAAATTCTCCCTCCTCCATCTCCGGTGAGATCTCCGACCCTTCGATGTCATACTCTGAATCTGACCCATCTTCAGATTAAGCAAATTGGTGCTTCCAAATAATAATGAAGGAACTGGAGCGATCGAGTATTCTTATTAATTCTATAAGACTACACAGCTTGGAATCTATTCTATTAAATATCAACCCAGTATTATATGTGCATGTCTTCAGCGGAGATATTTATGAATTGGAGTGGATAATATGAAAAAACCCTCAAATGCCACTCCTGCGCCCAGCTTAGAAATCTTTTAGTTAGTTGATGGGTTTGTATGCTAAGAGAAGAGGGAGGCTAACAGCTAACCTAAATTATCTGACTGGATTAACCATAAATTTCATTGATTTCATATTTGCCTCCAGAGAGATAATTTTAGCAACTTGTAAAACCTAATATTACTACTAGATATATGAATACAAATCTCCAAAGACACAGGATGAGAGATAAAAAGTATAAAAACCTTTCTAGAGATGGTTAAGTTCTAACTTAAATACTATTAAGGTCAAATGAAGTGAAAGTCCTAAGAAAATGATGCATCACAGTGATAAGATAGAGCTTTTACTGTTTATGAAGAAGAGATCTTGGCCAATTTGATTATGTACCTGATATATACTGTTAGCCTGATGCTTTTCCTTCTACTCTTCAGAATCTTTTTGTTAATTTGGAAAAGCAAAATTGCAGCTGCCTTAAACAAAAAGAGAGAATTATAAAGTCACATCAAATCCAAGACAGAGCTTCAAGTTTAACCTATGTTATAGCAGGTGATAATAAAATGACCAGAACAAGAGAGTTTAAGCAAGCCCTGCTTAGAAAGGAAATATGAAAAAGATTACGTCATACCTCATTGCCTCCAAATTATGAGTCTTCCTACTTCACCACCACTAGCAGTAACATGGTCCCTCTCTTCTGCATCAGTCCATCCATCAATCAGAACAAAATCTACAACTGTAGTTGTTGATATTGCTGAGAAAATGTAAGAGAAGAAAGAAAGCATACACTTCAATTCTCATTTACTTCTAAAACTGTTACTTGAATTATACTTCCATAGAAAAAAGAAAAGAAAACCTACACTACAGCAAATGATATTTAATATCCATGAGTCTAATTTTAAAAGAAAAACTTGATGGACTAAAATTAATTTGTTGCCCTAGACTTGTTAGAATTACTCAAGTTTGTTTCAGAAATTATATGTCAGGTTTTGGAGGGCTTAACAGAAAATCGCATGTTCCTTCCCTCTCCACGACAGTAGTTCCACTCTTACATTTTGTTATTTTTCATCGTCCCAACATACTAATATAAATTTTACAAGAACCAAGACAGAATAAATCAACTTTTTGGGAATTCTGAAAAATAAAAATCAATGAAGCTCTTTGCTAAGTTTTGCCCCCAAAAGAACCAGACCGTGAGTATGCAAATTGCAAATTCCATTAGAGACTGTCCATCTGCTCCAAGTCAAAACTAAAGCAATCAGTCGACACCCCCAATGAATTGAAACAAGGACTTGTGATCAACTTCGTGCTCATATTCACTTACTTCTCTGAAAATTTCTGTTGCATTTCCATCTGAAGACAAGATGTATAAATGATCAAGCAAGTATCAAATATTAATACATTGTCAATATGTCATATCATTATTCTAAATAAACTATATTTTCTGTTAACCAAACTTTGAATTTTCCCTATATAATAATTATTACCACATTATCCTGCACATGTACAAGTGTGTGTGCATGGTACTAGATTACTAGCTTGCTAGCTAGAATTCTGCTTATAATAATATAAGGACCAAAAAACATTTTAAAAAATAACCTAGTTATGGATTGACTTCTCTGAAAGCTATTAAAACAAGTTTCGAGGCTGACATAATAGAGCATTCCATTAGAAGACAGATTGATCACATTACTAATTAATTAATAAATATATGATCCTTTGCAGAGATTTAACTACTGGAGAATAATATAGAAAGTATTTGAAGATTAGATAAATTGTAATTGTAATTTAACCTTGATTGCTATTATTTATTAAATACTGGAATCTGGAATCCTAGAAATAAATCAGGTCCTAGCTAGTAAACATGCAACCGAGTTCGAGATTGGATTTATACTACAATACAATATTATAGTCCATCAGATACGTGTGAGAATCTCATGGCTTAAAAACTACTACATTGAGCTTTCATACTTATTCAACGTGAGACTCATAATATTGTCACCCATTTTAAGGCGGATGCCTTCAGCTGATGATAGCCCTTTCCCCTTTGAGAGTAAAGATGGATGAAGTTGGTCCTTGAGGAGGTTTTTAATTTATACCGAGTCTAAAACTGAAGCTCTTATTTTTGTTACTGAATGTATGTCATTTTGGGGTGGTGCAGAAGTTGTGCTTGCAGACTTAAATGATTTACATTTAGCTTAATTCAGTTCTAGTTTTATTGGTTCCAATATATATTTGGTGTTAGGGGTTTTTATGTTGATGGGATTATATTGGTCTTATTCAACCTTGATACTTGGATTACTTGGATGAAGATCTTTGTATATCTGATTTTGTTTCTACTTAAGGACGGTATCATCTCTACATAGGTTTCATTGTAGGTCTCTC
This sequence comes from Sophora flavescens, assembly GCA_030762895.1. Lineage (NCBI taxonomy): Eukaryota > Viridiplantae > Streptophyta > Magnoliopsida > Fabales > Fabaceae > Sophora > Sophora flavescens. The sequence continues at coordinate 107,358,455 of CM061062.1, forward strand.
TGTAAATGAGTTGGAGCACCCGTTGTGCTCGTTATCAAATATAGTTTTGCTTATTAAAAAAAACTCATTTATCAGTATTTAGTATTACATCTTTGGCCAGTCTATAAGTAGGTCTTTTTCATAGACCAACTCTCAACAAAAACACCACATCAATTGTTATGAAAAAAAACTATCTCATCAGGTTGAAGAGACTCATAGCTTAAGTACCACGTTAAGCATTTATGTACCCTTAAATTTTCTATATATGTGACTATATAATATATGAAAGCGTCTACGATGTACCACCCTCCAAATCGGAGCAGTGGTGCACCACTCACATATCACTATGTCCACCAATGGATTTGTCATGTATGTTGCCATGTGTCAGTTTGAATTTTCAAACTTATATGTAGTCAAAAGTAAAAAGACCCACCTGACTAAATGATTTGTCGATGAGCTGTCATATGGGTGGTGCACCACTGCACCATTATGATGGGTGATGTACCATACACTTAACCATAATATATATATACAACAACAAAAATTATGAACAAAAGAAGGAATGGGTATGTCCGTATATGTAAAGAATCAAATAAGAAACCAATGAAGAAGATCTTAGATTAGTTTGCTGGCGAATTCATCTACCTCGGTTCCTTGTATACGATAGGAAGCAGATTTTGAGGCAAGTTCTCTCAGCTGCGATACGCTTCTTCCCAATTGCAAAGCTATCTTCATTTCAAATAACTCCCCATTTTCTCTTTTCTCGAAGTCTTCCTCTTCAAGCGTGGCTCCAATTATCTCTTCCATTGGCTGAAAAAACCCGCCACAGTTTCTGTACATTTCAAACACCATGCCAACTTGTCCTCCATGCTCAAATGCATTAACCACGGCAAAAATGCGGTTATGAGGATTCGAACACAGTTATCAAAGGTAATGGGACATGACCGCTGGCCAACTGGGCTAACGGATATATTTTGTCATGTTATGAATATTAATGATACTTGACTGTTATATTTGACTGTTGGTTAAACTTTTGAAGAGTTGTTTTCTTTCACCAAGTGACATGAGTTGGTCTATAAATAGAACTATCTGCATGCAATATTTGACACGAAAAACTCAGAATCTCTCAACCATTCTTCACTCCAAATCACCTTCTTTTCTCCCTTATGCGCAAAGAGAGTTAAGGAGACTATTGTTTTGTAAACTACCATTGTCGATACGCTTGGTTTAGGGTGTGCAAACCAAACCAAGGTTCTCCATTGTATCCTGAAGGGGATTCGCTAGTTACACCTGTTGCATCCAATCTACGAGGAGAGATTGGTGGGGGCGAATCGAACCTAAAGCCTAGTGTCCTCACACGCCTTGGAGATTGCGCGTTACCATTATTTTCTTCTTCTTTGTTGCAGATCCATACCCTATAAGATAACAATCTTTAGGTTCGATTTCTGTAATAATGGCTGCAACATTGAAGGAGATGACTTCTGACTTTATAAAACTTGAGAGGTTCGAAGGCGGAAACTTTCATCGTTGGCAAAAGAAGATGCACTTCCTTCTTACAACATTGAAGGTGGCATATGTGTTGAACACACCAAGACCAGAGGAAAGAGAAGATGAGACCATCAATGAGACTCGTGAGAGGAACAAGTGGGTTAATGATGACTACATTTGCATGGGGCATATTTTGAATGGCATGACCGACTTATTGTTCGATGTGTATCAAAATGCGGGATCCTCCAAAGAACTATGGGAGAAACTTGAGGCAAGATATATACATGATGGAGGACGCAACAAGTAAGAAAATTCTTGTTAGTCGTTTTAATAATTATAAAATGGTTGATGATGGTATGCCTATCATGGAACAAATGCATGAAATTGAACGTATTCTCAATAACTACAAACAACATAATATGCACATGGATGAAAACCATCATTGTCTCCTCAATCATTGACAAACTTCCTCCTTCATGGAAAGACTTTAAAAGAAGTCTTAAACATCGAAAAGATGACATTTCTCTTGAACAATTGGGTAATCACCTTCGTTTAGAAGAAGAGTATCGTAAACAAGATGATACTAAAGAACATTCTGTTCATGAGAAGGTGCATGTAGTAGAGGAAGGGAAATCTGGTAAGTCCTCTAAAAGAGGAATCGAGATTTTGGAAAATCTCATGAAAACAACAATGAGAATGACTACAAGAAAAAGAAAAAGAAAATGGTTGTTTCTATTGTGGAAAACCGGGACATTTCAAGAGGAATTGTCATCTCCTGAAAAAGGAAAAAGAGAAGGAATCTAGTGCAACAAAGGACAATCTTGTTGCGGTCATTTCCGAAATCAACATGATAGAAGATGTTGGATCATGGTGGATTGACTCCGGTGCAACTCGCCATGTGTGTAAGAACAAGGATCTCTTCAAGACAATTAATGAAGAAGATGGAACCGTTCTATATATGGGAAATGCATCAACTGTCCAAGTTAAAGGCAAAGGGACGGTGGAACTAGAATTCACTTAGGGAAACGTAATCACTCTTACAGATGTTTATTATGTACCAGATGTTAGGAAGAATTTAATTTCTGTACCGTTACTTAATAAGTACGGGTTCAAATGTGTATTTGAGGGAGACAAGTTTATCCTCTCTAAGGGAGGAATGTTTGTAGGAAAGGGATACCTTTGTGAGAATATGTTCAAACTCAATATTATTAATGATAATGGATTTATTTATGCTTATATTGTTGAGTCTTGTAATTTATGGCATTCTCGTTTAGGACATGTTAATTTTAGGAAAATGGATGAAATGATGAATTCGTGTTTAATTCCTAAAACAAGTAGGATTTCGGATGCATGTACAACTTGTATGCTAACTAAGATAACTAGATTTCCTTTTCCTAGAGTTGAAAGAAGTTCTAAAGTGTTAGATTTAATTCATTCTGATGTATGTGATTTACATGGTTGGCCCACTATAGGTGGTAAAAAATATTTTGTGACATTCATAGATGATTGTACTAGATATTGCTATGTATATTTAATGCATTCAAAGGATGAAGTGTTAGATAAATTTAAGATATTTAAAACAGAAGTAGAACTTCAACATGAAACATTTATTAAATGTTTTAGGAGTGATAGAGGAGGAGAGTTCTATAACCCTAGTTACTTTGAGTCTATTGGAATAATTCACCAAACAACCACACCTTATTCCCCACAACAAAACGGTATAGCTGAAAGGAAAAATAGAGTATTAGAAGAAATGGTAAATGCAATGTTATCATATTCTGGTCTAGCAAAGGGTTATTGGGGAGAAGCCTTGTTGACGGCTTGTTATATCTTGAATAGAGTTCCAAACAAAAGGAACAAAATAACCCCATATGAACTTTGGAAAAATAGAAAGCCCAACCTTGACTATTTCAAAGTTTGGGGTTGTAGGGCAATAGTAAAAGTTCCTGAACCAAAAAGAAAGAAATTAGGTGAAAGGGGAATTGAATGTGTGTTCCTGGGCTATGCTAAAAATAGCAAAGCATATAGATTCATGGTTATAGAATCTAATGACTCATATCCTGTAAATACAGTAATTGAGTCTAGGGATGCTATCTTTCAAGAAGATAGGTTTAACTCAATTCCAAGTCACAAAAATGATGTTCATAGTAATGCACATAATATAGAAACCAATGTATTTAATAATGATACTTTAGAGAGTTCAGAACTTATAAGAAGTCAGAGAGCTAGGTAAGAGAAAACGTATGGACCAGACTTTTTCATGTTCCTTGTTGAAGGAACAAGAGAGTCCATAGACAGTTATGGACCAATATGTTATAATACAGAAAGTGATCCAGAAACATTCGAAGAGGCAATAAAGTCTCAAGATCATGCCGCTTTCTGGAAGGAAGCTATACAAGAGGAAATAGACTCAATAATGGGGAATAAAACGTGGAAATTAGTAGACCTCCCACCTGGTTCCAAACCTATAGGTTGTAAATGGATTTTCAAAAGGAAAATGAAGGTAGATGGAACCATAGATAAGTTTAAGGCAAGACTAGTTGCTAAGGGATTTACACAAAAAGAGGGCATTGACTATTTTGATACATATGCACCTGTGGCAAGAATTGCCTCAATTAGAGTGCTATTGGCACTTGCATCCATCTATAAGTTTGTCATTCATCAAATGGATGTGAAAACAACATTTCTTAATGGGGAGTTAGATGAAGAGGTGTATATGTCACAACTTGAAGGGTTTGTGGTTAATGGTCAAGAAAAGAAGGTGTGTAAATTGAATAAGGCATTGTATGGACTAAAACAAGCTCCTAAACAATGGCATCAAAAGTTTGATCAAGTTATGCTAGCTAATGGATATAAAATAAATGAATCTGACAAGTGTATTTATAGTAAATTCCATAATGGAAAAGGTGTTATGATTTGTTTATATGTTGATGATATGTTAATATTTGGTACTGATCTAAACGAGGTGGAAAAAACTAAGAGTTTCCTCTCTAGTAATTTTGATATGAAAGACTTAGGGGAAGCCGATGTGATACTAGGGATTAGAATGATAAGAGATGGTGAGAACATAGGTTTATCCCAATCTCACTATATAGAAAAGGTATTAAAGAAATTTAATGAATTTGATTGTCAATCTGTCGTTACTCCCTTTGATCACAACACTAATTTAGTACCAAATAAAGGTTGTCCAGTAGCACAACTTGAATACTCAAAAGTAATTGGATGCTTAATGTATGTCATGACATGTACTAGACCAGACATTGCATATGCTGTAGGGAGACTAAGTAGGTATACTAGTAATCCAAGCAAAGACCATTGGCATGCTGTCCGAAGGGTATTGAAATACTTGAAGGGGACAATGAATTATAGTTTGAACTATAATGGATATCCTTCAGTATTAGAAGGTTATACGGATGCCAGTTGGGTGACTTATACAGAAGATCATGCTTCAACAAGCGGTTGGGTCTTCACACTTGGTGGGGGTGCTATTTCTTGGGGATCCAAGAAACAAACTTGCATTGCTGACTCCACCATGGCTGCAGAATTCATAGCATTGACAGCAGTAAGCACAGAAGCTGAATGGCTTAGAAATTTGATGTATGAGATACCAATTTGGCCAAAGCCAATAGCACCAGTATCCATACATTGTGATAGTCAATCAACACCATCAAAGGCATATAGCCAGGTTTATAATGGAAAGTCCAGGCACATTGGGCTAAGGCATAGCTATGTAAAAGATTTGATTATAAATGGAGTAATATCCATAGTCTTTGTGAAAACAGAGAGGAATCTTCCAGATCCTTTGACGAAAGGATTGACAAGGGATATGGTGTTGAAAACATCATTAGGGATGTGACTCAAGCCCATATCTACATGATCACCAATGGTGGAAACCCGAATCACACTTGAGTAGCATTAAGTCTTGAGTTCAATGGGCCAAAGTACACTATGAGAGTGATTGCAAGTACTTGACAAATAGATACATCCCAAGGTTTAAAAGTACCTGGAAAACATAAGGACAATAAAGAAAAGGGTGAGCTTTTGCTCTTAATGGACCTATAGCACATATGTCTTTGAGGTGCCCAACTTATGGGGGTGCTTCCGTAAAGTCCACCTATGTGAGAGTGAAGTGTGGCCGCTTCTTAGAGTTGGGCTTGACTCTGTAAGCTCTCATGAAAAGGATACACGACACAAGGCCTTATCAAATGTGTCACACTACCACGTCGTTCAATGATACCGAGATTTCATGTGTAAGTCATGCACGCTTGTTCTAAGGAATATTTGGTTCAAAGCTTGTCTACCATTTTATTCAGGGATGAGTGAAACCCATGGCTTACTAAGCAAAGGTTCAAATCTCCAAGATACCTTTGTCTGAAAGCATGCGATTTCCAGAATAATGGGATTTGGATTTATTTTTAAAATGGTGGGGGATTGTGAGAGATTTTCAATTTAAAGGTTGTACCTTATTTAATGTTGCATATAAAAGTTAAATATAATTAATGGCTTTAACTTGCATCAAGTGTTGCTTTGGTTCAGTGGCATCGTTGCATGCCTTACAGCCAAGAGGTTCGTAGTTCGAATCTCATGTGGAGCATTTTATACATCGTATATGTTTTAATGTTTAATCAAAATGTTAAAAATTGAAAAATACCGTTATGAGGATTCGAACACGGTTATCAAAGGTAATGGGATATGACCACTGGCCAACTGGGCTAACGAATATATTTTTTCATGTTATGAATAATAATGATACTTGACTGTTATATTTGACTGTTGGTTAAACTTTTGAAGAGTTGTTTTCTTTCACCAAGTGACATGAGTTGGTCTATAAATAGAACCATCTGCATGCAGTATTTGACACGAAAAACTCAGAATATCTCAACCATTCTTCACTCCAAATCACCTTCTTTTCTCCCTTATGCGCAAAGAGAGTTAAGGAGACTATTGTTCTGTAAACTGCCATTGTCGATACGCTTGGTTTAGGGTGTGCAAACCAAACCAAGGTTCTCCATTGTATCCTGAAGGGGATTCGCCATTACACTGTTTCATCCAATCTACGAGGAGAGATTGGTGGGGGGCGAATCGAACCTAAAGCCTAGTGTCCTCACACGCCTTGGAGATTGGGCGTTACCATTATTTTCTTCTTCTTTGTTGTAGATCCATACCCCATAAGATAACACCCAACGCCCCAAAGAAGGACAGGGAACTAGAGCTGCCAATGATCCATCTCCAACAAAGACAGACCCTATTGCTTTGCAATTCCGGTAAGCAAAGGTCCGAAATAGCTAAACACTTGTTAATCTTCAATGCCAAGTTCCCTAACCTCTCATATTCCTCCATGTCCGTTCTCTTTACCACTTCAATAACCTCTCTCATTTCCCTTCCCAACCCCTCATTCCACTTCCACCCATTATTGCTCTTAATCTCAATATTCTTGTCATGCAAATTGTGTTTGTAATTCAATCTACTTTTTCTTTGAGCATAATTAGGCCACCACCTAGCTGGATCAAACTTGGTTGGGAACTTATCAAGCATTGCTCCAAGCAAGGGAAGTGGGTAAGCTTTGTCAAGCGCCAAAACCTTCTCCATTGCATCCCTCACATCACCTTCACTGGGATTACCAAATGTGATTATGGTTTGGATTTGGGACTGAAGCTGCTTAAACAGTCTTGTAGCACTCCTTTGTTCCTCTGCAAGTTGTGAGGGTTGGATTTTGTTCATCACAAGGAGCATGCTAGTGGCAGCAGAAAATAAAAGCGTGGATGATAGTTTTAGAGCCAAGAGTGGTGCACCCTCATAACTTCCAGGGCATGCAAAACCAGCTATAGTTGAGGCTGTGAGGGTTATCATATTGATAGAGTTTAAAAGGAGGGTGTTCCAATTGTCACGTTGCTCTCCAATATTATTATGCATTTCAATTCTGTCAGCTACAGCTTCTAAGACTGTATAGAGTTGAATAGTGGTCTTAGAATCATGTAATATTTTGATGGTATCATCACTATTTTGTGTTGCGAAAAAAGTCGGATATAACAATATCTAATGAAGTAAATATTTTTTTCCTTCACCTGTATAAATATATAGGTACAACAAAAATATTCTTCCATGTGATAATATCAATGGCAGAAAATAAATAGCAATAACACCACAATTTTTAACGTGGAAAACTCCTCAGTGTAGGGATAAAAACCATGGGACCAAGTCCAGCAACAACTTTCACTATAAATAATAATGGGTATACCAAGTCTTCCTAGAAATATTAGGGAACACCAAATCAACAATACTTCACCTAAAAGGTGGCCATCACCAAACAACAAGAGAGAAACCTCACAAAAATGGGTACAACAACCCAGCCCAAAGAGAAGGCAAACTAACAATATAATGATATCAAAATATTGCTCTCAACATCAGGAACAACATACTAAAATTTCATCAAGAACGGAAGTAGTTTACTCATCTGATGAAGAGCACAAAGTCCCTGCTTTTCTTCTTCTCTTCTTCCGGTGCTCTCTCTGTCTCTCGTATCTGAACCATTTTCATCGGTGTGGATCTTTTCAAGTGAAAATGCCTTCATCTCTAGTGCATCTCGTATCCAATGATACCGCACCTCAATGTGATTTGATGTGGAATGAAAAGTTGGATTCTTACTGAGATGGATAGCACTCTGACTGTCACAAAATAACACAAACTTCTCTTTCTTGAGGCCCAACTCTTGTAGGAATTTCTGCATCCACAAAAGTTCTTTAGAAGCTTCGGTAATGGCAATATACTCAGTCTCAGTGGTAGACAAAGCAACACATTTTTGTAATCTTGATTGCCAAGACACCGCTCCCCCTGCAAAAGTCATCAAATATCCAGAAGTAGATTTTATAGAATCAACATCACCGGTCATATTTGAATCTGTGTAGCCATCTAACACATGTTGACCACCCCCAAAGATAAACATACTATAGAAGTGCCTCCGAGATACCTGAAGATCCACATTCACTGCTTGCCAGTCTCTACCAGAATTAGAGAGAAAACGACTAACAACTCCAACAGCATGGGCAATATCCGGCCTTGTGCATACCATAGCATACATCAAACTACCAACCGAGGATGCATAAGGAACCTTATTCATCTCTTCTTTGTCTTTCTCACTTGTAGGGCATTGTTGAGAGCTCAACTTGAAATGACTTGCAAGTGGAGTACTAACAGGTTTGGAATTGCTCATGTTAAACCTCTCTAATACCTTCTCAATATACTTATGTTGAGATAACCACAATTTACCATTCTTCCTATCACAAGTAATTCTCATGCCAAGGATTTGCTTTGCAGGACCCAAGTCCTTCATTCGCAAGGACTTGCTCAAATCCTTTTTCAGACAATCAATCTTCTTAGTGTCATGACCAACAATCAACATGTCATCCACATATAGCAAGAGGATAATAAAATCATCATCAGGGAATTTCTTCACAAACACATAATGATCGGAAGTAGTTTTGCTATAACCATGTTTCTCCATGAAAAAATCAAATTTCTTGTACCATTGCCTTGGTGCTTGCTTGAGTCCATACAAACTTTTCTTCAACTTGCACATAAGCTGCTCTTTTCCTTTGACCTTGAAGCCTTCAGGTTGCTCCATATAAATTTCCTCCTCCAAATCACCATGAAGGAATACTGTCTTCACATCAAGTTGTTCAACCGCTAGGTTCAAGCTAGCTGCTAATCCAAGCACAACTCGAATAGAGGTCATCTTCACCACATGTGAGAAAATTTCTTCAAAGTCAATACCTTTCCTCTGATTGAAGCCTTTCACAACCAATCTTGCTTTGTACCTTGGTTGGGAGCTATTCTCTTCTAATTTTAACTTGAACACGCACTTGTTATTGAGTTCTTTCCTACCCTTAGGCGACTTCACCAATTCAAATGTGTGATTCTCATGCAAGGAATTCATTTCTTCTTGCATGGCCTTCAACCACTCTTCCTTGTGCACATTTACAATAGCCTCCTCATAGCTTTTTGGCTCTCCACCATCAGTGATCATCACATACTCATGTGGAGTGTATCTTTGGGAAGCATGATGCTCTCTAGTAGATCTTCTCAACTGAGGCTCAACCGGTGGCTCAAATGGAACCTCTTCAACTGGTTCATCATGGTGAGGTGTAGGGTCATCAGTTGCATTCCCATCATCTACCTGTATATCTCCCCCATCAACAAAAGTTCCAGTAGGAGGTTTAGGCACAACATCAATATAACTTCTGGCAACCAGTTTCTGTTTCTCAGCTTTCTCAAAATCTGCAATGGTTTGGTCTTCAAGAAATATCACATCCCGGCTTCTCATAATTTTTCTGTCAGCTGGATCCCAAAGTCTATAACCAAACTCTTCATGACCATAACCCAAGAAGACACACTATTTGGATTTTCCATCAAGCTTGGACCTCTCATCTCTTGGAATGTGAACAAAAGTCAGCCAAACACTCTCAAATGACTATAAGAGACATCTTTCCTTGTCCATACTCTGTTTGGAACATCACCATCTAGTGGCACAGAAGGAGAAAGGTTGATCAAATCCACTGCAATTCTCATTGCTTCACCCCAAAAGGATTTGGGTAATTTTGCATGAGAGAGCATACACCTGATTCTGTCATTAATGGTACGGTTCATTCTCTCTGCAACTCCATTATGTTGAGGCATCATTGGAATTGTCTTCTCAAGCCTGATTCCATGTTCTTTGCAATATTCTTCAAACAGACCCCTGTATTCACCACCATTATCTGCTCGGACACATTTCAACTTGCTTCCTTTTTCTCTTTCAACAATTTCATGAAAGTGCTTGAAGACACCAAGTACCTGGTCTTTAGATTTCAAAGCAAAAGCCCACACTTTTCTAGAGTGATCATCAATAAAAGTAACAAAATATGAAGCACCACCAAGAGACTTACAATCCATAGTGCAAACATCAGTATGAACTAAATCAAGAACATTTGGCCTCCTATGAGGACCAGGACTACGAAATGAAATTCTATGTTGTTTTCCAACAAAACAATGAGAGCAAGTATTTAAAGGTGTACATTTCCTGGCAAGGATGTTGAGTCCTTTCTCACTCAAGTGACCAAGGCGCATATGCCACAAATCAGAAGAAGCATCTTCAACTACCACTACAAAAAAACAACTGTTTAGCGACCGGCATATTCGGTCGCTAAACTTTCTAATTCGGTTGCTATTTAAGTTAGCGACCGAATTAGCGACCGATTCATGGTGGTGGCTAATAACCTGGTCGCTAAGATTTTAGAGACCAAAATAATAATTCGGTCGCTAAATGGAGACCGTAATTTCGGTCACTAAATAGTAAAAAACTTTCGCTACACGGTTGGTCGCATTGTTTGGGTAACCATTTATAGCGACCGATTATCGGTCGCTAGTTCGGTCACCAATGTTGGTTACTGTTAACCTATATTAGCGACGGATTTTCGGTCGCTAGACCACAATCTGTTAATGGTAACTAAAGTTTAGCGATCGAATTATTGATTTCTAATTCGGTCGCTAAATTGGTTTTTATTAAAAAAAATTTAAAATTTAATTTTTAAAATAATAATTTTTTTTTTTTGTTTTTCTTTAAAGTTTATCAAAAATACTAACAAAACACACCAAATTACTAATGAAATATACAATCATAAGAAATAATGAATATATATAAAAATAATAATCCAAAGTGTCGTACAAGAATCGTTTAAAGTCAAAAATATGAAGAAAAAAAAATTCAGTCATGATGAGGGAGAGGTGGAGGAATCCAATCATCCTCAGCGTTCATACCACCGACGTCTGCTATCTGATCGTCCTCTGCAGTAGCAGCATCAGTAGCTAGCGGCGGCGAATCGAGGAGCGATAGCGAAGCGGCACAACCGCCGTGAGCATCACCCTAAACAACTGGAGTCTGGATCCTCATCTGCTCCAACACCAGTCGCAGTGTCTGGCCCTGCTCGATGTCGTCTGCATTAGCTGCTGGTGTGCCAGAGTCAACTGTGGAATCTGGTTCGCCATCTGTTGTTCTCTCTCGCTCTTCTCCCGAAGCTCCGCGTTCAGCTGCGTGATGGTGTCCTGCATTTGGTTGAACTGCTCCTGATGGACGGTATCGGCGTAGGAAGGAGCAGGCGTGCCGGATGATGAAGCGATAAACTCGCCTCCCAGGTGTCCGAGGCCATACACGTGCCCCTTCTTGTTCCTGCCCCCGACGACCTCCAACTAAATGGCATTATCGTCGACGGAGATAGGAGAGCTGGGCCCATCACCAGTCAAGGCCTTATCTTGTGACTGTGAGGCACGTGATATGGCATCGTCCTTCTTCTCGTTGAAGCCCACCTACAAAGTATATTTGAAAAGATTTAGTTAAAATTATAATCAATATTAACAAATCATTTATAATAAATTACAAGTAAACACGAAATTGTTTTTTTGCTTACAGCATAGTTACGGGCCTTGTCGTTGACCCATGTCCCCGACTTCAACTTCTTCGTCCTCTCCACCAACTCCATAGCAGTGGGGACCCGCTGTTTCTGTGCTTTCTGCACATAAAAATATAATCTTAAATTCATAAGAATAATTAAAAATGAAAACTAATTAAATAGTATAATAAGTCAAAAGTTTAATGTATTACCAGCTCGTCGTAGTGGGAGGCGGTTGATTTAGACCCGCCGGTCCAAGCACATGTGCCACCATCAGAAGCTCGATTATGCCGAGCTGTGGCCTGGATCTCCTGGAACTTCTCAGTAGCCCAATACTGGTCCAGCTGCCACCTGATCTCAGGATCCACCCACTTCCCCTTATTCTTACCCTTCCTCAGCTTGTTCGTCAGATTCTTCATGACCAGTGAGCATTTATGCTCCCTGACGAGACCCTCTAAAGCTACGTCCCGCCTATACTCTTTCTGCAACTTACAGTTGTTAGGAAATTCGTGTGTGTGTGTGTGTGTGTGTATATATATAATGTAAATTTAATTTAAATAACTTAATAAATTTTTACCTTAAACTCTTGAAACAACTGATCCCTATGGCCCCCTAGGATGGCCTTCCATGTAGGCCATGGACCTTCAAACTTGCGTTGCGGGATCTTCGATATCGAATCAGAAGGGCCCTTCGCGGGCAGAAAGCTGCAACAAAATTAGAGCATTAATAAATCTTATAAATAAATAAATAAAAAAAACAAGTAAATAGAAATTAATGATACTTTATATATAAGCAGAATCCTCCTGTCGGATGGACCACGACTCTCCTGTCCCGATGATGATGATGGTCCTATCATAGGTGTGGATGATGAGGGTGTAGCCTATGTCCCGACCACATGAGGCTGGGTAGTGGGTGCAACTCCATCACCCTGAGGTGTCCCGTCCACAGAGGTGCTGGTAGGGTGGTCTCGATCTGAAGGCTGTGGGTCGATCGGCGAAGGGACTCTCGCAGCACGACCTCTGCCACGACCTCCACGACGACCCCTACCTCTAGAGGAATCTGCCATCTGTGTAAAAAATGAAAAGATGATTACACAACAGTGTAAATAATAACAAAATAAATTACCTAAGTAGAATGACATTTACACAATGAATTATGACAAAAATAAATTACCTAAGTAGAATCTCCGTCACTAAATTCACCCTCACTCTCATCAGTCTCACTTGATCGGAATGTGCCTTCGCTAGATGCGTCCAAATCGGATTGATCCATTAACTCTCTTTCAACTTCTTCCCCATTTCCGGAAATGTCCTCCAGAGAATTAACAATAATGTCCGGCGTAATTTGCAACGGTACGTGGGGTCTTGAAAACTCATCATCTTGGTACGGAGCATCTTTTTCAGGCTGGTTGATTACATTATTAGTAATTATACTGCGAGCCTTTATCTTAATAATACCCAACCAGCCTTGATGTCCGTCGGGATATGGCGAGTAATAAACCTGATCTACCTGTTGTGAAAAAATGAATAGGTCGTGCGCCTTATTATACCATCGAGACAGCCTAACTTGAAGAGTAGGATCAAACAAATCACACTTGAAGATAACTAACTTCATCACGGGAAAACCGGTATAATCGAGTTCAAGGATGTCAGTTAGAACCCCATAGAAGTCATCCTATACATTGCCATCAGTGGCTCGCACACAAACACCATAGTTACACGACTGCTTTCCTTCATTCCAGGTTTTTGTGTTAAATTTATATCCATTTACAATGTAAGTATTCCATGATGTAACCCATCTGCTAGGCCCCCATGCCAAATTTGTCAACAATGGATTTTGAACATTGTTTTCTGGATCTAGTACCTAAAAAATCAAATATTATATTATTCTTATACATGCTATATATTTAAGGATATAAAATGTATTGCAACAAATGAAGATGCTTAACCTACATATTTACTGAACCACGTAGCAAAGTGAGAAGTAATTTCTTGATCAACCTGATCGTTTGAAATGTCAAAGTTGGAGATCCCTTAGAAAATTGCCGTACATCCTACATATGGGAGATTAACAGCAGGACGATTAATAATCATAAATGTCAATTGAAGTTATAAAAGACATTGTAGAAACTTACTCTAAATATGGCGCCACCTCTTCACAATTTTGAAGGATATACGATGAGCAAAGATTAATGTCACGCTGCTCCAAGAAATATCCTTCTGATTTGCCACTAAATATGCCCGGATAGTTGAATATTGATATAGGAGGACTAGTTGAACTTCCTTCGCCCGAATCAATGTTTCTAGGCATCCTTGTCCTTCTCATGTTAACTTCGTCCGGATAGTAATAAGAGGCAAAAGTGGAAGTCTCCTCTACTAAGTATGCTTCACAAATGGAACCCTCCACTCGTGCCTTGTTCTTGACTTTGTGTTTAAGGGAGTGCAGGAACCTATTAAAGAGGGATACATACAAATAATTACTAGTTTTAGGGAAAGCTTAACTACGATTTCATGTTCGTGAATTTCATATGTATTAAGTAAAATAGTTGATGTTGTTTACCTCTCAAATGGATACATCCAGCGGTATTGGACTGGGCCACCAACTCTTGCTTCGTAAGGTAGATGAACTGGCAGGTGTTCCATGGAATCAAAGAAACTCGGCCAGAAGATTTGCTCCAGCTTACATAACAAAACGGGTATCTTGACTTCCATATCCTTTAATTGATTCACATTTAGTATTGTTGATGTAAGCTCCCTGAAAAAGTGGTTAAGCTCAACAAGTGGATTCCAAATTTGCTTCGATAATGCGTCGAACGCAATTGGAAGCAACCGTTGCATGAACATGTGGCAATCATGACTCTTCATTCCATGTAACTTTGCTTCCTTAATGTCAACACATCTACCCAGATTGGAAGCATACCCATCTGGTAACTTTAGTTCTTTAACCCACGTACAGACGGCCACTTTCTGTGTTTTGCTTAGTATATAACTTGCTTTCGGTTTGATAAGTCTGCCACGACCACCGTCCTGCAACTCAAGCTCCTTCCGATTACAAATTTCAGCCAGATCCAATCGGGCTTTATTTGTATCCTTTGTCCTCTCCTTAATGTCCATCACAGTGTCAAACACATTCAAAAACACATTCCTCTCAGTATGCATGACATCAATGTTGTGACGGAGTAGCTGCATCCTCCAATACGGCAACCTCCAAAATATACTTTGTTTTGTCCAATTATGGTTGACGTCATAATCAGGAATATGTTCTCCTTGGGATTCATGGACGAGCGGTAAATATCTGTACTGCGCCATACATTAGGACCAGTCAAACGTGATGGAGGTGGTGTTGTCTCCGCACAATGCTTCTTGAATGCATTCTTGTTCCGCCTATAAGGATGATCTTCTGGAAGGAATTGATGATGACAATAAAAATATGAGATCTTTCGACTGTTTTTAAGCATGAATGCCTTCGATCGCTCCATACATATTGGCCATCCAAGCTTCCCGCGGTCATCCAACCCGACATCATCCCATAGGCGGGAAAGTCGTTGATCGTCCACATCAAAGATGCTTTCATGATGAAATTTAGCCTCAAAGATACGTCATATGTCAACACACCATCATTCCACAGCATCGTCAACTCATCTATCAGCGGTTGCAAGTACACATCAATCTTACCTTTTGGATTAGATGAACCCGGAATTATGATCATAGGAACATAAACTCCCGCTTCATGCACATCCCTGTGGGAAGATTGTACGAGTCGGGATAACCGGCCAACAAGAGTATGCTTTTCCAGATTGCCCAAAAGGATTAAATCCATCAGTAGATAACCCCAATCGGACATTCCGAGGGTCCTGCGAAAATGCCATATGAACCCTATCAAAATGCTTCCAAGCTTCTCCATCAGATGTATGACACAAGACATCTTGCTCCCTTTTATGCTCACTATGCCACCTCATGTGAGCTGCAGTGGCCATCGAAGAGTACAATCTTGTAAGTCTTGGCACGAGTGGAAAGTACCACATCTTTTTTAGCGACCTCTTATTCTCAATGCCCATCCTAGTGGTTGTCTTATACCGATCCGCACCACAAAATCAACAACATGTTATGCTTTCCGCTGAATCATCCTTATAGTACAACATACATCCATTTGGGCAACAATCAATTTTCAAACACCCCAGACCCAAATTTTCCACAGACTTCTTAGCATGATAAAAACTAGTAGGCATCCGATTGTCTTCTGGCAATGCCTTGGACACTGACCTGGTGAGGCGATTAAAGCAGCCTTCTTGCATATTGTAGTCAGATTTGATACTCAACCATTCCACCATCTTCTCCCCCATCTTCTTCTAGTACAACACCAACCGATGGTCCAACATGATCCATTATCATCTGCTCGTATGGATTCAATTCTTCCCTCCGGTCACCACTTCCATAGTACGAACCTTCAAACACAATCATGTTTAAATCAGGCAACGTCTCACCATGGTTACTCCACCAATAGTAATCAAGCATTAGGGGTGGACATGCAACCCCGACTCGAGCCGGAACCGAACAATCCGTTAGTGAAAACAAGCATGTGGTCAATTTTTATACGGATTATGGGTTCACGGGTTCTAAGATTCGGTTCTACACAGATAACAGCGGGCGGGTTCGGATTGGATAAAAAAATTCCGACACCTCCCGTAACTGACCGAATAATGAATACATGCAGAAAAAATTTGATCGTTCCCATTCAATAAGACTTAAGTGACTCTGTCTCTCAAGACTCACAACACGTTGGGAAGATAAGAACAATACATCGGGACACAAAAAGCTTAGGAATCAAGTATGTCAAGATGTCAATCATTGAATGAATACATGTTAAAAAACAATTGACCGTTCTCTCTCAATCTCTCTCTCTCTCTTTCTCCATTTCTGTCTTTCTCATTTCATATCTTTCTCCATTTCTTTCTTTTTTTAATGCTCCCTATTGTTCTTTCTCTCTACGTAGACGGTGTTCAACTCAGTTCATCAACAAGATCATTAGTTGAATGCTCTATTGCTCTCTATTTCTCTACATTGAATGCTCTCTCGCTCTATGATAGACCCCCAGATCATCAACAACCCATCCAAACCCTTATGTAACTCAGCTCAACATCATCTCTCTCTCTCTCTCTCTCTCTCTCTCTCTCTCTCTCTCTCTCGATGTTCATCCCTCTATCGTAGATATGATACGGCGGTGCCTTCTTCACTTTCTGTTCGCCGTCATCAAGAGTACCATGTGGCCGTAATCCAAGCATCACGTGCGTCGCCACCGTCGGTCCAAATCATCACGTGTGGCCGTGGTCCAGATCTACCTAAAAAGATCTTTGTTGCCTTTGTTTCAAGGAAGAAGATATGCTTTTGTGTATTTGTTTGTTGCTATGTTCTTATTTTTATTTTTTTTGGGATTTATTAAAAGTTTCATGAATGTTTCTGGCTTTCTCGCCTTCTACTTCTGTTTACCATTTTTCTTAGCAAAAACCCACCCGTACCCGCCCGTCACCCGTCCAACCCGCCCAATCAAACACCCGTCCAAACCGATGCTTCAAACGGACGGGAATGGGCCATATATTCCTCAGTTCGGTTTTGGTCGGATTGGGATTTTGGGCCCAATCCGACCGTAACCTACCGATGTCCAGCCCTATCAGGCATGAAGCCCTTCTCATAAAGATCGGCTACAACTCCATCCACGCTTTTGAAAGATTGACACTTGTATCTTTTGCAAGGACACCTCAAATGATCACCGCCCGGCCGTATAAATCTCTCCTGGCTAACAACAAACTCTATAAACTCACCCACTCCAACTCTATACTCTTCCCTAAGACGTTTATTCCGATCCAACCTACGATACATCCATTTCCAATTCTCCGGAATATCCATTGCTGGCAATTAAATAGCCTGACCAATCCTACAATAACACTTATATATTACGGTGCATTCCAATAACTCCATCAATCTCGTTCTTATGACAAGGTATGAACCTATCCCATTCGAGAAGAAACCTTATACTTGACAAAATTTTGGCAGCATTTCCCATCGGTCTCCAAGTACACGACTCGAGCACGGTGAGAATCACCGCGATCAAGTATGCACCAGGAGAACAAAAGGAAATGCATCAGACCGAGATTTCAACAAGTATATAAGGCATTTGAACATTGAAATGACTATTGTATGAGTGTGAAAGAGGTTTTTTCCCAAACTGTCCCACTTGGACAATTCAAGATTCAATACAATGAGCATGCGTTCCCTGAGAAGGTATGCATGCTCATTAATATTGAATCTTAAATAGGAAACTAAGGCTTTCGTAACTTAATAATTAACTCTAGCAGAAAATAAAACCATTGGCTTATAAGGATTGCAACATACTTCAACAAATATATATTGAAGCATATTTCAATACAAACTTAGATACAATATAGTAGCAAACATCCTATTGAGCTCCGTTCTCCACTAACAAGTAACACATAATTGTCAAACACATGCATAACTTCTAAATTAGCAACACACAACAGGCATCCCGCCTTTTTGACAGGATCATCACATCCTATTGAGCTCTGCTCTCCACTAAGGCTATTCTAACTCATTAACCATAACAAAAGATGCAAATTTAACTCTATATACATAGCACAATTTTAGCGACAAAAACGTTAATAAGGACATAAAAATGGCAATCAAGCCATAAAATTGACACATCCATCCTATTGAGCTCTGCTCTCCGCTAACAAACAACATATAAAGTTTACAACCACATTCATCAATTTTAATCTACCAGCACACAACTAGCATCCTATTGAGCTCAGCTCTCCACTAACAAACAACATATTCAATTGCAACCACCTGCATCATTTCTAATCTACCAGCACACAACCAAAATCCTATTGAGCTCAGCTCTTCACTAACAATCAACAAATCAATTCAAAGTCTTCATGAACCACTAGCAACAAAGAAAAAGATAGAGTATTTGACCTACCTCAACTCCAAGCAAATAGTGAAAACGGGTGACGACTAGAGCGGTTGTCAATCAACAAAGAAAACGGTAAGAAAAAATAATAACATCATCAAAGGCTCTTGTGATAAAAGTATAAACTTGGAAATCATTAACCTACTTGCACACTTGCCACTCATGAAAGTATAAACAAAACATTTTCATTACATATCAGTACCATAACTTGTTTAAGTCGGGCATTGTTTTAGTGGCAAAGCAACAAAAACTTAGATAAAATATTGTAGCAAACATCCTATTGAGCTCCGTTCTCCACTAACAAGTAACACATAATTGCTAAACACATGCATAACTTCTAAATTATCAGCACACAACCAGCATCCTGCCTTTCGGACAGGATCACATCCTATTTAGCTCCGCTCTCCACTAACAAACAACACATAATGGGAAACACATGCATAAATGATAAATTATCAGCACACAAATCCTATCGAGCTCTACTCTCAACTAAAAGACAACACAACTTGACATTACACATTACAGATACCACACAAATCAAGGCATAATAAAGATGTAGTTAACTTACCTCAGCTCCCAACAAAGAATGGAAATAGTGACAAAGATCAAGGAGTGCTACAAGTGATTAAATTCAACAGCCTGTTCAAAAATATATGATTGATTTCAATTCACAAGTTTATGGTAAATATATATTAAATAAAATTGTTTCCCACCAACAGTTCAACATTCCAGAAGCAAGCACAAGATTAATTTTTCAAAGCACTAATCATTTAACTAGCTGCAAATAAATCACAACAAACTACAACGTAGGTAGTAAGGACACATAGGAACATGTGGAAACCGAGAAACTTATAAGACTTCAAACCGTTTCCCATTATTTTCTAGTTGGATCTCCTTATGCTTGGCTAAATGATCATCACAATTTTGTATGGTCAATAAGCAACAATGTTGGTGTCCTGTTTTAGTGAAAAGGAAGCTAATATTGCCACGATATCCACAATAAAATGAACGTGGACATTCTCCTTGATACCCTTTCCCATCTCCAGCCACAAATATAAGTTGCATAAGTTGAGAAACCGAAAGGAAGTGATATTTATAAAGTGGAGACATCCTAATTCCTCACTATGAGAAAAATCAATTGAAACCAAACAACAATTTCATTCTCCAAAGCAAATTTATCTTATTTGGTTCTTTCTCCTTCTTCATAATGTAACACCAACTTGAATTACTTGATAAACCATTTGAGTTTGAAAATGACATTGCAGACTAGTTGAAATGAAATTCATGGAAGATAGAGGTGTTAGATGAGGTAGATAGCCATATAAAGAATTAATTTTCTCCTATTGACTAGCAGCAGAAAGACTTTGACTCTTGGACTCTATTCTTTCTCTTACATTATATCAATTTCTCTTGGAAGCTTGTTAAACCATCTAAATACCACCCCCCCCCCCCCTAGCACATGCAATTGCAGTGTCCCCTCTAACAGATATGTACCTAAATAGTGAAACAAGTGGCCTGCTACTGCTAATTATATGTTATGTAAGGTTTGGTAATTTCTTCTAATTGAAAGTGTGCCTAATAAAATAAAAAGAGTGAAAGATGAAAGCACTAAACAGACAAGTAAGGAGAAGGGGTGTACCCTGATGGTGGTGGCAGCGGCGGCGGTTCGGTGGTGGAGCTGTAACCAAACAACCCTGGAATGTGGAATGAAGAAAAAAAAATATAAGTGAAAGAGGGAGACAGAGACGAATCGAGAGAGAGGGATGGAAGCATACCTTGATCTTACAGTGGTGGCGGCGAAGTCGCGAACGGTGGCCGTAAAAGGGTGGTTGTGGTGAGGGAGGGACAACAGAGAGAGGGAGACAAGGAGGGAGGGAGGGGGCCGTAAAAGGGACGGCAAAAGGAGGGGCTTGCAGTGGTGGTGGTGGTGGTGGCGGTGTGAATGATGGCCGTAGAAGGGAGGAACTATGGTGGACGGAGAGGAGTTGGAGGAGGTGGTGGCCGGAGCTGCATGTGAGAGAGAAGAAAAGAAAAGAGAGAAATGGGGGAAAAGAGGAAGGAAATAGCGATTTAAGGATTTTAGTTCTAGCGACCTAATAATTCAGTATCTAAATCGATCGCTAAATGGGTTAATTTGAATTTTAAATTCATAAATTTAGCAACCGATTTACAATTTGGTCGCTAACACGCTCTATTTTAATTTTTTTACGCACCGTTTAGCGACCGATTTAATATCGGTCGCAAATATAAATAAAATTTAACCGTTGCATTTAACTCGGTCGCCATTTCGGTCGCTAAAAAGTCATAATTTTTTGACTTTTACTTTCTTTTATTTTGCGACCGAAATAGAGACCGATAACTCTCTACGCTCTATTTCGGTCGCTATTTCGGCCGCAATATCAACTCTAATCAGAGTTTGATTTAGATCCTACAATCGGTCACCATTTCGGTCGCAAACAGCAACTAACAAATTCGGTCACTATTTTCGGTCGCTAACTAAACTTTTTTGTGTAGTGTGCATTCACTTCCTCCTTGCTTAACTTTCCAGGCATCCCGTAGAGAGTAGTGGAGCTTTCTTCTTTTGCCACCACTAGTGACCCTTTGGTGAGCTTGCATATGCCACCACCAAAGTAAGTACGATAACCCTCGATATCCAAGGCTTTAACAGAAATCAAGTTGAGACGGATATCTGGAACACGTCTGACATTCTTCAATTATAGCTTGCACCCAATGCTAGTTTCAATCCAAACATCTCTCATACCAACAATTTTACATACCCTTCATTTCCCATTTTAATCGTAGCCAAAATCACCAAGCAGATAAGATGATGAGAAATCACGCCTAGGAGTTACATGGTATGAGTCTCCAGAATCAACAATCCAATTGGAATCATGGCATGCTAGATTTTTAGAATTATCCACATACAATGTAAACATCACTATTAGGTGCAACTGTAGTTGTGTCTTTATCATTTTTATTCTCTTTGTCTTCATCTCTTTCTCTCGACTTCTCTCTCTTTAGGAACATGCATTGTCTTTTGATGTGTCCCACCTTGCAACAATGATAACATGTCACTTCTTTTCTAGTCTTGGACTTGCTTCTTGACTTGCTACGATTGTCAGATTTTTCATGCTTATGGAAATGTCTGGTATGGCTTCTCCCTCGTGACTCTGCAACTAGTGCTTCTGACCGAGTAGAGGTAACAATCAAACCACGCTCCTTTCTTTTAGCTTCTTCATTCAACATGCTCTCTTTTACCATTGACATTGTCAACTTCTCATTAAGAGTTGAATTAGTCAATGTTACAACCAGAACTTCCCAAGTGTCAGGCAAAGAACTAAGCAGCAACAAGGCTTGCAACTCATCATCCACTAGTGGAAAATATACATTAGACGGTAAAGGTTTACGTCAGTTAACCAAAAACTAGACGTTAAAAAGGGGGCGGTGGCAGTTTTGTAAATATCAGACTTCATTAATTCAATTTTAACGTCAGTTGTTTTAAGGACTGACGTTAAAAGTGAAGTGACTCAATTTTAATGTCAGTTCAATAAACAACTGACGTTAACAGTAAACGTTTTAACGTAAGTTCTTCATCGAACTGACGTTAAAGGTTATTTTAATAATTTTTTTATCTAGTATACGTACCCTTCCGCATTGCCTTCCTCAAAGTTTCAGTTTCACAATTGCTTTGATGTTTTGTGTTTCTGTTTTGAAAACTAAAATATATGTGCGAAGTATAAGTTGAATCAATAACCCAAACCGGATCTCATTCATGAAGTGTAATCTGATCGATCTGAGAAGATTGAAAGGGTTTAAAATCCTATAAAAAGTTACATTGAAAGGGTTTAAAATCCTAAACATTAAAGCTACATCCCATCAGAGAGTTTTATGAAATATGCCAAAGGGAAAACTATACTCCGAAGACCTCAGAAAACTGGGGGGCATGAGAGAGCTCAAGAGAGGCAAAAACATGTGCACTAGATCTGTTTCAAGCAAAGGCAATGGGTTCTAGAGACTTCCATGACGGTCACTTGCTGCCAAAGCTGAGGTTTTGGAACTGTGACGCCCGAGCACCTGATTTGCCCTCCAGCAGCTGATTCTCCGGAAGGATGATAAGGTGAGCAACTCACATAATGTGGTTTACACAAGCTTATCACCCATGTAATGCGATTTACACAACCTCAGAAGTTGTTTGACCATTAAGACAAAGATCTTTGAGTCTAGGAATAGGAAGAAAGAGTGATGAAGTTAATCTCCATGGCAGAGCCATATTGTGAAGCCGAAAATTAAAAGGATGGAAGGAAGCTATTTATAGGAGCATGGGATGAAGTTACTAAGCTATTCTGATTTTCTTCAAAACTAATCTATAAACTTAATGCTCATTAAGAGGATTAAGTTACAAGGTGCATGGGTAAGTAGCACAGTAGTCAAAGGAATGAATGTTTTTGCAGATATCTATACACTTTTAACGTTAGTTGTTTAAAAAAACTGACGTTAAAAGTGTTTTTAAAATAAAAAATATTTATTGTTAACGTCAGTTTTTTATACAACTGACGTTAAAAGTGTGATTTTTACTTCAGTTAAATAAATAGCTGACGTAAATAATCCTATATATTATAAACGTGCAGAATGAATATTGGAAATAATGTAATTAATATACGGAACTTGGCAAATCATAAATTAAGTTGACGTTAAAAATGAGGTGGTGACAGTTTGTAAATATTAAATCACTATTTGCGTCAGTTCTATAAATAACTGACGTAAATAATTATGAAACTCATTTCATTGGTTGTCATGTCCCTGTTGTCCCTCTTAACGCAGATCACTCCATATAGTGCAGTTTATTTCTAAACCTTTTTTTTAAACAAGTTTATTTTTAATTTTTATTAATTAGCTTGAATTAGTAAACAAATTCTTGTGCAAATTAAAATAAATAAACACTTAACATAAAACAAGTTATATGTATAATCAAATCGTATCTCATTGAAGTGATTCATAAGTTAAAATTACATGATTAAAAGATAAAAAAATTCTGCAACACAGCCCTAAAATATAAAAAAGTTTCTGCTTCAACATCATTTTCTTCTCAGTCCTGTCATCAGAAACTCCAATGGATGTATCACCTCCCTCACTTGAATTCCATGATGCAAAGTAAATCCTCAATCACTAGCAGCGAAAGCAAAGTGAAATGGATCTTTGCATCTTTCTTCTTCACTGGAATTCCTTGATGCATCATCTTGAATCCACAGTCACTTGCTTCCAAAGCAAAGTGAAAGGGATGACGGGGATGAAATAAAGTGAGAGAATCACATTACGTGATTCACCCAACCTTACTATCCATGTTATGTGATTTACACAACCTCAGAAGTTGTTTGACCATTAAGACAAAGATCTTTGAGTCTAGGAATAGGAAGAAAGAGTGATGAAGTTAATCTCCATGGCAGAGCCATACTGTGAAGCAGAAAATTAAAAGGATGGAAGGAAGCTATTTATAGGAGCAGGGGATGAAGTTACTAAGCTATTCTGATTTTCTTGAAAACTTATCTAAAAACTTAATGCTCATTAAGAGGATTAGGTTACAAGGTGAATGGGTAAGTAGCACAGTAGTCAAAGGAATGAATGTTTTTGCAGAAACTATTAAATTTTTAACGTCCGTTGTGTAATACAACTGACGTTAGAAGTGTGAGTGTTTATTAGTTTTTGCAGAAACTAATAAACTTTTAACGTCCGTTGTGTAATACAACTGACGTTAGAAGTGTGAGTGTTTTTAACGTCAGTTTCTTAAGACAACTGACGTTAAATATATGACCTTTAACGTCAGTTTTTACTAACAACTGACGTAAAATGTTGTTTTATTTTGATTATAACGTTTACACCCGCGCGGCTTCTGCACTTCTTTGTACGTCTCTTTTCTCTTTTCATCACGCTCAACCCTCACTCTCAACCCTCACTCTCACTCTCACTCTGCCCTAATCGCGAGCTCATCTCGACCGCAACCACCGCGAGGGCTTCTTCGCCACCACCGTGAGGTACACTCTTAACCCCTAACTCTGTCTTTCCCGCTCATTCTTTGCAATGACTTGACATCTCTCTTTCCCCTTCCCGCGCACTAACTCTCCTTGTCCCTCTGCTCTCAGTAACCACATCGAACGTTGGCCACCACTCGAGCTTCCCACCCACCACCACGCGAGCGCCTATTTCTGGTGAGTCTTTAGGGCGCATTTTTTTATTTTTGGTTTTGAGTGTATGTTGAAACTGTAGTCTCAGTAGTTGAAACTTGAAACTGTAAATTTGAGTTGTTTGGAATGTCTCTATTTTTGGTTTTGAGTGTATGTTGAAACTTTAGTCTCAGTAGTTGAAACTTGAAACCGTGAGTTTGAGTTGTTTGGAATGTCTCTATTTTTGGTTTTGAGTGCATGCATGTTGCTCTGTTGGTTGATCTGTCACGGCCGTGATGCTCATCACGGCTAGGCCGTGATCAGTTCTGCCCTTGAGGTTATGGTTCAGTTGGCACGTTACGGCCGTGATGGACATCACGGCCAGGCCGTGACCAGTGCTTGGCAATCTTCAAAAACTATAGTTTTCAATCTCCCGTATTGTCCTTATATTGGATAGATGTTTTGTATATCTACAGGACCTATCTAGTTATTTTTATTTATACTTCTGTATTTATTTTGAGTTATAACCTATGTTAATACATATATATTGTTTCTGAACAGGCATACATATGGATCAATCGGATAGCCCGCATGTACGGGAGGACACTGTGGGGGCTTCGCAAGACCCGATCACGCCTACGCCTGATTCTAGTATAAGTTTACATGTTATATACTATCTTTAGTCCTTCTTTTTAATGTAAGTTTATAATGTTACAACACTCTATTTTATCTTTTTTTTTGTCCATACAGACATCACAGGCTCATAGGAAACGGGGTAGAGGAGCCACCTCGTTGAAGAAACTAGAGAAGGACAGGCAGAGCGGACAGAAGCTTGTGGTGTCCTTCAATGCTAATCTAAATGCCCAGGGACCCCGTGCTAAAGAATTTAATAAGTGGGTGTTTCTACAAGCAAAGCAAAGACGTAAGCATCAACTACAACCATCGGAATGACGTTCCCACGTAACGTTAAGGATCAGATTTGGGAGGCTATCATGGTATTTTACCTTTACATTCGTTTGATTTACATTATTAGATAATTATCCGAGTTATAATCCATCCAGTTGTTATGTATTTAATGTGTAGGTAGCTTGGACTGTGCCAAATGACGAGGATCATCGTCATAAATGTATGAAAATGGCATCAAAGCGTTGGAATGGGTTCAAGCATGATCTTACCAGGTACTATGTATCCGGGAAGAAGCGGCTTGATAAAATGTTCTCGGATTATCCCTGGATTGATCGGGATACTTGGGATATGTTTCCCGAGGAGTCGACAGGATGGAGAATTTCAGGTTGGTTGATTAAGTTAATTTTGTATGCTTATTATAGATCATTTAACTGTATTTAATTATGTGTTTTTGTTTGAATAGGCTAAGGCAAATAAGGGTCGGCAGAATCAGGTGAAGAACGTCCACCGCCACACCATGTCTCAAGGTGGGTACCAGACTCGGATCGAGCAGATGATGGATGATAGGCTGAGGGCGAAGCAGGAAGAGCACTCTGCTAGGATTGAAAGAGGAGAGGTGCCTGAGAGCACATCATTAAGTCCTCCGTCGGACATCGACCGCGAGGATGTCTGGTTAGCCGACCGCATGACAAAGTTGGGATCTTTTAAAGTTGATGCCACTCGCGAAGTGGCAGATAAGATTGTATGTAAATAATTTACTTGATTTCAATTGATATTTGTATAGATATTTGCAACACTTTTCACTTGCACGTTTTTTTCATTTTTTTTCATTGTAGATGGATCTTAAAGCACAATCCTCCCAGGGCGCATTCGTCCCTTCTGGATGGCGGGATGTAATATCCTAGCTTTCGGGAAATTAAATATTTTAATTAGATGCGAGTGAGGGTTATATAAATCAAAAATTTAAGAATCCAAACACATAAGCAAATTCAAAATAAAATTCAAGCAACCCAAAAATTTTTAGTAGGTAAACACCTCAATTTAAATTCTTAATTAAGGTGGTTTATCATCAACAGCATTAAAAGATAATTAGTCATAGAAATAAATCTTAATCATAGCTAGATGATTATAATTAATTTACTCAAGTTTTATTTATTATAATTAATTAGCACTAGTCTTAATTAAGTATACCCTAGTTACAAGTTTCAACCTAATTGAATTAACTAAACAATTTTTTCTCTTGATATGATAAGTGGCCACGGAAATTGCTATAATAATGACACCTCAATCTTCTCATTTTGCCGCATAATAAGAGAGTAACACCTCTTGCTTGCCTGTTTAATTGTGACAAAAGTTTTCCTTATCTATATATATATATATATATATATATATATATATATATATATATATATATATATATATATACTACTTAACGGCTAAGAAAGAAAGAATAAGAAAAAATTGAATGAAAGAAAGTAATAAGTTAGAGAGAGGGACGTTAAGAGAGTTAGAGAGAGAGAGACCATGAGAGGAACAAGAATTTCCGGAGCTGATTCCGGTCAATCCGTTCGTCCTATCGAAAAACCGATTATACCGTTGTGATCCTCACGATGTCTACTTCATTATCCTATCTTTCTTTTCTTGATTAGGCTAAGGTAAGTCTATGTCCTTTTTATGCCTAAATGCCGTCGGCGACGGTATTGAGGTTATCTTTCAATTCATTTATCGATTTCCAATTCCGTCTTCAGATTTGGGTTACACGTAACGTGTGCTTCACAATGATGTGTTCAGGTGAATTTTTGGAGTCCCGGAGGGTGTAGAACGGTACGTGGCAGATTTGAGGTAATATAGGGAGTGTCCGTTTCGTTACCCCAGAGCTAGCCTAAGACATTCCAGGTGGGGGAAAGAAATTATTTAACGTCGGAAACGGCGCGGTTACATTTAATTAGATAATGGTGTAGAGCGACCCAAACCCTACACGAGAGCGAATAACGGACAATGTCTATACCACATGGGGGACTACTCAGTGGTACCGATGATGATATAGAAATTGTGCGTTTATCGTCATTACGCTATATATATATTTTATTTTATTACGTGAGGATTACGTGTTTGACTGGTCGATGTGAAATTGATATTTGTTTATACTTATTATTATTATTCTTGTTATTATTATTATCAGAATAATTATCCTAATATTATTACTACTACTGATGGGATGATAATAATAATAATAATTATTATTATTATCATTAGTAGTAGTAGTAGTATTATAAGTATTATTTTTATTGCCATTATTATCATTATTATTATTATCATTATTGTTATTATTATTATTATTATTATTATTATTATTATTATTATTATTATTATTATTATTGTGATTATTATTCTTATTAGGATAATAGACTAAGTGTAATGATTGTGCTTAGAGGATTGAGTAAATCATAAGTTATGTTGAGACACGAGGATGTATTTGGGGATTGCATACTATATGTGATAGCAGTGTCAAACCGAGATGATTATCGTGAAATGAGGTTGAGAGGAATGAGATGAGATTATTTTAAGGTGATCTATGAGATTAGGATGACCGGTTAAGGCATTGCATGAGCATCCTGGATTGTGGTTCAGAGATGTGCACCGGGTTGTGCGTCTATAGTGCCATTGCTTTGCGTGGGCACTCTCCATCCGAGGACGAGGGTGTGCGCCGGGGACTCCAGGACGTGTCGATTATATTGTTGTGATATCCGGATATGGCCGATACCTGAAGAGATTATTCATACAGCATTTGCATTGCATCATGATAGTGGGTAGAGGAAAGATTATAGATGTGGATTGAGGATGATTATGTTATATATATTTATACTGGGGAGACGGATGTTAGTGTGCCGTTATTTAATTAAATGTTGCTAAACCCTTTCCACGTTTGATGTTATATGGTTTCTTATCCCTATATTCTCTATATTGCATATGTTTCGTTTTGTGATCGTGATGAGAAGAGCCTACAGATATCCCAGCCATGGAGGAACTTGATGGGACTTCGTAGGAGCCTGACGTTGGAGGACGAGCAATGGATCCTCATAGTTGAGTATAGAGTCTATGGCCAGAGCGTCTTGTCTCTTTAGGATGTTGTTTTTATTTTCTGTTTGATTATCATCTTGTACATTTTGGGATCCGACTGATGGGAATCCCTCTACTGTACTGTATTAGGATTTGAGATGTATATATTATGTATGTATGTTATGTTTTAAATTTTTCCGCTGTTTTAATATATTCGCTTAACGCTAATTAGGTTTTAATATTTTGGGTTTTCTTTAATGGGACGTCGGGGCGTCTCATTTAGTGGTATCAGAGCAGTTCGGTTCTGAAAACGGACTGTGAGCACTATGATTAGGGTGAACTGGCCATTTAGTTGAATCCACATCGGATAACAACTATGCTTAGAAGTTGGGTAATGAGTCCGACGCGACATCTCTATGGCATATAGTATTTATATTCCAGTTTTATGTAGTATTATATGTCATATTGATGGGGGCTAATGATTTCTTTTAACAGGATCATGGCTCGAGGTCGAGGTCGAGGACGTGGCAGACGGGGTGGTGGTAGAGCGATAGAGGGTGTAGAGGATGAGCCCCATCGGCCAGAGGCAGGGATTGGAGGTGGAGGAGAGTCCGCCGAGACTCTTCGGACTATCCGCGAGTTAGCATCCGTTCATTGCGGCGGCGCAGCAGTAATGCTCGAGAGGAGGTACAGAGAGAGGCGAGCTACAGGAGCGGCATGATAGGAGGATAGCCGCCGATGCCGAGGACGCAGGATTGGCTACCTTTCTCAAAGGTAAGCCACCACGATTTGGTGGAGAGTATGATCCGAGCGGGCAGAGTGGTGGATTCAGGAGCTCGAGAAGATCTTTGATACTATGAGATGCAGAGATGATAGGAAGGTGACCTATGCCACCTTCATGATGACCGGAGGGGCTGAGTCATGGTGGAGAGGCAAGAGGAGATTGTTAGAGGTTGAGGGCAGACTCATCAGTTGGGAGCTGTTCAGAGAGTGTTTCTTTGAGAAGTACTTCCCACGATTAGTCAGACGCGAGAAGGAGAGAGAATTCATGAGTCTCCAGCAGGGAGACCGATCTGTTGGTGATTACGCAGCTAGATTTGAGGCCCTGATACAGTTTTCTGAGTACTACCAAAGGTTTCCAGATGAGGACTGGATGTGTCGGAGATTCGAGGAGGGTTTACGGCATGAGTTGAGGAGGGCTATAGTACCCTTGGATATTCTGAGCTTTCCCGAGATGGTGGAGAGGGCCAGTGCTATTGAGAGCATGGACAGGAGGCTGGCTGCAGAGCAGAGACAGCAGCGTAGTGGGTGTCCTATCAGAGCAGGTTAGCAGAGGAGAAGTGATGGAGGTTCTCAGTGGAGGAGAGGACCATACGTTAGACCAGGACAGAGCACTCAGACATCTGTACCATCAGTACCAGTTACCAGAGAGGGCCAGCAGCAGAGGGCCCCAGTGTGTTTCAAATGCGGAGGCCCACATTATATCAGGGATTGTACAGATAGATCTGGTTGCTACATCTGTGGCAAACCAGGTCATTTTGCTAGGGATTGTAGACAGAGAGCGGTACAAAGAAAAGGCGAGGAGAGCCGGTAGTTTCGAGAGGAGTCGATGGTTTCAGAGAAGGAGCTGGGAGAGGGGTTCCGGCAGCGGGATGATAGACGGTCAGACCTCAGGCCACAGGGAGAGTGTTTACAGTGAGAGGATCTGAGTCCTCTCAATCTGCAGATCTTATTCAAGGTATGTGTTTAATATCTGGCAGACTCTCGTCTGTGTTGTTTGATTCAGACGCTACACATTCTTTTGTGTCCCATGAGTGTGTAGATCATTTACATTTGCTCGTTTCTCAGCTACCATATACCTTGACAGTGTCCACCCCTACCAGTGATCCTTTGATCACTATGTATGTTTGCTTACAGTGTCCCATAGTTGTTGAAAATAGGGCATTCCTAGTAGACCTCATCTGTTTGCCTATGTAGCAGATAGACGTTATTCTGGGCATGGATTGGCTTTCGGCTAACCATGTAGTGTTAGACTGTGCCCGAAAGACTTTATCTTTTATTGAGCCTTCTAGCATAGTATCTGCCAATGAAGGAGCAACTATGAGGGGTTGTGGTTCTCAGCAGTATGTGATGCTTTTCTCTTTGGAAGCTAAGGAGACTTCGAGTATAAATTCTCTGCCTATTGCTAGAGAGTTTCCTGAGGTTTTCCCTCCTGATGTTCCTGGTTTGCCACCAGAGAGGGAGGTGGAGTTCGCTATAGATCTCATACCAGGGGCTGGACCTATTTCAGTAGCTCCTTATCGGATGTCACCAGTAGAGTTGGCAGAGTTGAAGAAACAGCTGGATGACATGATGAAGAAGGAATTCATCAGACCGAGTGTTTCGCCTTGGGGAGCACCGGTATTGTTTGTCAAGAAAAAGGACGGAAGTTCTAGGTTGTCCACGGATTATAGGCAGTTGAATAAAGTTACAATCAAGAACAAATATCCGTTGCCTAGGATAGATGATTTGATGGATCAGTTGAAAGGGGCTTCGGTGTTTTCCAAGATAGATTTAAGATCAGGATATCATCAGATTAGGGTGAAGAAGGAGGATGTACCTAAGACCGCTTTTAGGACAAGGTATGGACACTATGAATACCTAGTTATGCCTTTTGGTGTAACTAATGCTCCAGCGGTGTTCATGGATTACATGAACAGGATTTTTAGACCGTTCCTTGACAAGTTTGTTGTGGTGTTTATAGATGATATTCTTATCTATTCCTGTAGTCGAGAAGAACACGAGGAACACCTGAGAGTGGTGTTACAGGTGTTGAGAGATAGGCAGTTGTATGCTAAGCTATCTAAGTGTGAATTTTGGTTAGAGGAAGTACAGTTTCTAGGGCATGTAATCAATAAGAAAGGGATAGTCATGATCCGATTAAGGTAGAGGTCGTGATTAAACGGGAGAGTCCTAAGTCAGTGAGTGAGGTGAGGAGTTTCTTAGGATTAGCCGGGTATTACAGGAGGTTCATTGAGGGTTTCTCGAAGATTGCATTGCCTATGACGCAGTTAACGACAAAAGGTACGGCGTTTGTTTGGACAGAGAAGTGCGAAGAGAGCTTTCAGAAGCTAAAGGAGAAGTTGACTACATCTCCCGTCTTGGCGTTACTGATCCATTAGGACAGTTTGACGTATATTGTGACGCGTCGTATCAAGGATTGGGTTGTGTTTTGATGCAAGAGGGAAGAGTTGTGGCTTATGCTTCCCGACAATTGAGAGTTCATGAAAGGAATTACCCAACCCATGATCTGGAGTTAGCAGCCATAGTGTTCGCATTAAAGATATGGCGACACTATCTCTATGGAGTTAAGTTTAATGTGTTCAGTGATCACAAGAGTTTAAAGTATTTGTTTGATCAGAAAGAGCTGAACATGAGACAACGTAGATGGATGGAATTCATTAAGGACTATGAGTTTGATCTTCAATACCATCCAGGAAAGGCTAATGTTGTGGCGGATGCACTAAGTCGGAAATCCTTGCACGTATCCGCAATGGTGGTGAAAGAGATGGAGTTGCTTGAACAGTTTAGAGATTTGAACCTAGGTATGGATCTGATGGAGGATAGAATATGTTTAGGTATGATCACCATCAGTAGTGAGTTTTTGAAGGACCTTAAGATTAAGCAGGGTCAGGATGAATATTTGCTGGATGTGAATCGAGGTATAGATGAGGGTAAAGTTTCAGAGTTTAGGATAGGATCAGATGGAGTATTAACGTTTAAGGATCGGATATGTGTGCCAGAGAACTTAGAAATTAGGAAGATGATCTTAGAGGAGGCACATAAAAGTAAGCTGAGTTTTCACCCAGGAGCCACTAAGATGTACCAAGATTTGAAGAAGATGTTTTGGTGGCCAATGATGAAGAAAGAAGTGGCGGAATATGTTCTATCATGTTTGGTATGTCAGAAAGCTAAGATAGAGCATCAAAAGCCCGCTGGGTTGTTGCAATCCTTGGATGTCCCAGAATGGAAATGGGATAATATAGCGATGGACTTTGTGGTTAGATTACCATGAACTCCGAAGAGGTTTGATACGATTTGGGTTATCATTGATAGGTTGACGAAGTGTGCTCACTTCTTACCTATTGGTGAAAGTTATAGTCTTGAAAGGTTGACCCAGATTTATATCAAGGAAGTAGTGAGGTTACACGGTGTGCCGTCGAGTATTGTTTCCGACCGAGATCCTAGATTTACATCTAGATTTTGGAGACAGTTACACGATGCTTTGGGAACAAAGTTGAGGATGAGTTCTGTTTATCATCCTCAGACGGATGGACAGTCTGAGAGGACAATTCAATCATTGGAAGATCTTTTAAGGGCTTGTGTGTTGGAACATGTTGGCAGTGGGGATGAATTCCTACCATTGATTGAGTTCATATACAATAACAGTTTCCACAGTAGCATCGGGATGGCACCGTATGAGGCTCTATATGGGAGAAAGTGTAGGACTCCATTATGTTGGTATGAGACTGGCGAGAGCCAAGTGTTGGGTCCTGATGTGGTACAGCAAACAACAGAACAAGTTAGGAAAATAAGAGAGAAAATGAAGGAAGCCCGGGATCGGCAGAGAAGCTACAATAACAAGAGGAGGAGACCCTTAGAATTTCAAGAAGGTGATCACGTGTTCTTGAGAGTCACTCCGAAGACCGGAATTGGCAGAGCTATAAAGTCTAGAAAACTCACTCCCCGATTCATTGGACCATTTCAGATTCTTCGACGAATTGGTCTAGTAGCTTACCAGATAGCCTTACCGCCTTACCTTTCCAACCTTCACGATGTCTTCCATGTTTCCCAGTTGAGAAAATATTACCCTAATTCTTCTCATGTGCTTGAGCCTGAGTCTATACAACTCCGAGAGAATCTAGAATATGAGGCTTTACCGATTAAAATCGCAAATAGAAGGATTAAAGAACTCCGCGGTAGACAGATTCCTTTGGTTAAGGTCATTTGGGATGAGATTACTGGAGATGCTACATGGGAGCGTGAGGCGGATATACAACAACAGTATCCACATCTTTTCTGAGGTACGTAAATTCCGAGGTCGGAATTTCTTTTAAGGGGGGTAGTAATGTAACATCCTAGCTTTCGGGAAATTAAATATTTTAATTAGATGGGAGTGAGGGTTAGATAAATCAAAAATTTAAGAATCCAAACACATAAGCAAATTCAAAATAAAATTCAAGCAACCCAAAAATTTTTAGTAGGTAAGCACCTCAATTTAAATTCTTAATTAAGGTGGTTTATCATCAACAGCATTAAAAGATAATTAGTCATAGAAATAAATCTTAATCCTAGCTAGATGATTATAATTAATTTACTCAAGTTTTATTTATTATGATTAATTAGCACTAGTCTTAATTAAGTATACCCTAGTTACAAGATTCAACCTAATTGAATTAACTAAACAATTTTTTCTCTTGATATGATAAGTGGCCACGGCAATTGCTATAATAATGACACCTCCATCTTCTCATTTTGCCGCATAATAAGAGAGTAACATCTCTTGCTTGCCTGTTTAATTGTGACAAAAGTTTTCCTTATCTATATATATATATATATATATATATATATATATATATATATATATATATATATATATATATATATATATATATATATATATATATACACTACTTAACGGCTAAGAAAGAAAGAATAAGAAAAAATTGAATGAAAGAAAGTAATAAGTTAGAGAGAGGGACGTTAAGAGAGTTAGAGAGAGAGAGACCGTGAGAGGAACAAGAATTTCCTGAGTCGATTCCGGTCAATCCGTTCGTCCTATCGAAAAACCGATTATACCGTTGTGATCCTCACGATGTCTACTTCATTATCCTATCTTTCTTTTCTTGATTAGGCTAAGGTAAGCCTATGTCCTTTTTATGCCTAAATGCCGTCGGCGACGGTATTGAGGTTATCTTTCAATTCATTTATCGGTTTCCAATTCCGTCTTCAGATTTGGGTTACACGTAACGTGTGCTTCACAATGATGTGTTCAGGTGAATTTTTGGAGCCCCAGAGGGTGTAGAACGGTACGTGGCAGATTTGAGGTAATATAGGGAGTGTCCGTTTCGTTACCCCAGGGCTAGCCTAAGACATTCCAGGTGGGGGAAAGAAATTATTTAACGTCGGAAACGGCGCGGTTACATTTAATTAGATAATGGTGTAGGGCGACCCAAACCCTACACGAGAGCGAATAACGGACAATGTCTATACCACATTGGGGACTACTCAGTGGTACCGATGATGATATAGAAATTGTGCGTTTATCGTCGTTACGCTATATATATATTTTATTTTATTACGTGAGGATTACGTGTTTGACTGGTTGATGTGAAATTGATATTTGTTTATACTTATTATTATTATTCTTATTATTATTATTATCAGAATAATTATCCTAATATTATTACTACTACTGATGGGATGATAATAATAATAATAATTATTATTATTATTATTATTATTATTATTATTATTATTAGTAGTAGTAGTAGTAGTATTATAAGTATTATTTTTATTGTCATTATTATCATTATTATTATTATCATTATTGTTATTATTATTATTATGATTATTATTATTATTATTATTATTATTATTGTGATTATTATTCTTATTAGGATAATAGACTGAGTTTAATGATTGTGCTTAGAGGATTGAGTAAATCATAAGTTATGTTGAGACAGGAGGATGTATTTGGGGATTGCATACTATATGTGATAGCAGTGCCAAACCGAGATGATTATCGTGAAATGAGGTTGAGAGGAATGAGATGAGGTTATTTTAAGGTGATCTATAAGATTAGGATGACCGGTTAAGGCACTAGGGGGTGACCTGAAACATGGTCTGTGATATGAGGGACCTGAAACATGGTCGAGTGGACCTGAAACATGGTCGATCGGGGTCTATGCCTTGGAGGAAAATTCTCGGGGATAGACTAACGGCAGACCGTCCAGAGATGATTTCATTTTAGTCGCAGCTATAGTTCATGCATTGCATAAGCATCCTGGATTGTGGTCCAGAGGTGTGCACCGGGTTGTGCGTCTATAGTGCCATTGCTTTGCATGGGCACTCTCCATCCGCGGACGAGGGTGTGCGCCGGGGACTCTGGGACGTGTCGATTATATTGTTGTGACATTCGGATATGGCCGATACCTGAAGAGATTATTCATACAGCATTTGCATTGCATCATGATGGTGGGTAGAGGAAAGATTATAGATGTGGATTGAGGATGATTATGTTATATATATTTATACTGGGGAGACGGATGTTAGTGTGTCGTTATTTAATTAAATGTTGCTAAACCCTTTCCACGTTTGATGTTATATGGTTTCTTATCCCTATATTCTCTATATTGCATATGTTTCGTTTTGTGATCGTGATGAGAAGAGCCTACAGAGATCCCAGCCATGGAGGAACTTGATAGGACTTCGTAGGAGCCTGACGTTGGAGGACGAGCAGTGGATCCTCATAGTTGAGTATAGAGTCTATGGCCAGAGCGTCTTGTCTCTTTAGGATGTTGTTTTTATTTTCTGTTTGATTATCATCTTGTACATTTTGGGATCCGACTGATGGGAATCCTCTCTTTGCATCTTGTGTCGAGGATTTGAGATGTATATATTATGTATGTATGTTATGTTTTAAATTTTTCCGCTGTTTTAATATATTCGCTTAACACTAATTAGGTTTTAATATTTTGGGTTTTCTTTAATGGGACGTCGGGGCGTCTCACGGGATGTCTTGATGACCGCTC
The DNA here is from genome assembly GCA_030762895.1 of Sophora flavescens. Classification (NCBI taxonomy): domain Eukaryota; kingdom Viridiplantae; phylum Streptophyta; class Magnoliopsida; order Fabales; family Fabaceae; genus Sophora; species Sophora flavescens. Next base: position 107,395,244 of record CM061062.1, read on the forward strand.
TAGGCAAGAAAGACCATCATGGTCGGGTTCTCGGTGTTCCTGGGAACGTGACCATCAAAGAATATTATGGCAAGTCTGCTTCACGAAAGCAGGTGGTCAATGAAGCATCAATTTTGGCTGACATTACTCAGCACCTCATGTCCAACCCAGCTATTACAACACATCTGATGCAAGGCTTAATATCCAACCCGGAATTCAAGCAGGCGCTTGCCAAAGAGCTTTCCTCCGTCGGTACATACCAGGACACCGCAGGGCATGCCAACCCTTCACATGTGAGCACAAAAGAGAGTTTTAGTAGGGCACATGTGGAGGACGATGACTTGGCAGCTAGGGAGCGGGAGTTCGAAGTCCAACGCCATGAGCATGAGTTGGAAATGAAAAGACGTGAGCTTGAGTTGGACTCCAAACGACGTGAGCTCGAAATGTTAACAAAGGTATGTATTCATTATTAATGTCCAAATTAGTCAAATAATTACTTGTGTTTTTTTTAATTATCAACAACTTATCTAATTTATTTTTCCTAAACTGAAGGCCAAGTCGACGTCGGTGTCGCTGTCACCTATCACTCGTTTGTTCTCACTTGGTGAGGATTATGCTTTTGAGATTTTTGAATGTTCATTGGAGCACGATGGATGGGTGGCACGCCCAGATCAACGGATGATATTTACCTTCGTGGTGACGATCTCGGAACGCTGCGCAAAATAACGTCTGGATGAACAGCAATGTTTTGAGTCTCTGGTGCACGTAAGTTAATTTTAATTTTATAACTTATTTACTTTTGGTATTTTTCCATTTAATAATTTATTTTAATTTCAATATATATATTATGTAATTAACATCCACACCTTTTCATATCTTATGTATCTCCATCGTCTTCAGCTTGATAAGGGTGTTGCATCAGTTTACGGCTTCTTAGATCCGTCAGTCCTTTTGCCCCAATTCTTTGATGGCGATGGATTAAGTAAATACATAGGGAACTTGTTGGGAGACAATCGGAAAGAATTATATCTGGCTCCCTACTGTATGAAAAACCATTGGCAGTTGTTCGTACTTCACCCGTCTAGGCATACTGTCATATTCTTCTGCTCTCTCCACCAAGATCCGCCACCGAAGGTGGTGGAAGCTGTAAATAAGTAAGTAACTAATCTTAAATTTAATTTAAGTTTTAATATCAGTTGTTTTCAGTTTATTACACACATGATATATGAATTTGTTAATTGATCGACATGATTATTTGTTTATGATAGAGCGCTGAAGGCGAGTAGCATAAGCTGCGCCAATGGGAGAAGTAGGGCTTCTAAGGCTAAAGCAAATCCTGCATGGAACATCCTCAAGGTTTGGTAGTTTATTTATCAAATAATTAATAATATAATTACTAATTTATATGTATATTAAACTGACGTTGAAATTAATTTTGTTGGTAGTCTCGATTTCAAAATGACGGGTGGTCGTGCGGCTATTATGTGATGCTTCATATGCTGAACATAGTCTCCACATCTATTACGGATGGATGGATTAAGGTAATATTTAAACAACCTGTTAAATTATATATTATAGTTTTGAAGATGACTTGCATTGATGTTATTGTTATTATTTGAACGTGTGTAGGCATTTAACGACCAATCGCCTATTCAAGAAGATGAGTTAAGAGACTTGAGGATGCGCTTCGCTGAATTCTTCTTCAAGTATGCAGCTGAAAAAGGAATTGACAAGATACCTCCGCAATACTTAGATAAATAGTTTTTTTGTTAGACTTTAGAAACTAATTAATAACATGTATATATATATCCTTAGATTGGTAGTTTTGTTTTTTAGACATTGGAACTAAAATTTATTTATATATATACATGGGTTTTGGTTTTAAGTCCCCCACTGCTCCATTTTTCCTTTGCAATTCGTAATGTGTGTGATATTCCGTATTCTTGAGATATTTACTTGAATGCGGGGATAGGCGAGGGAGTGATATTTTAAAACTGAATTAAAAAAAAACCTATTAACGTCAGTTGTATCAAACAACTGACGTTAATAGTATTTTATAAAATATACAGTACACTATTAACGTCAGTTGTTTATTACAACTGGTGTTAAAATTAAACCTTTAATGTAAGTTCTTTATAACCACTGACGTTAGTTTTAACAAAATTAACGTCTGTTGTCTTAAAGAACTGACGTTAATAGTTTTATGTTTAACGTCAGTTGTTTAAAAAACTGACGTTAATTTTTACAAAATTAACGTCAGTTGTTGAAAAAACTGACGTTAATTTTTACAAAATTAACGTCAGTTCTCAACTGACGTTAAAATATTAACTATTAACGTCAGTTGTATTTACGTCAGTCAGTATTCTGACGTAAAAAATCAATTTTAACTGACGTAAAAAGCACTTATTGCACTAGTGATCTAATTTAATATTTGCTGCTATCAACTGATTCACAGTATTCTGAAAAATACTCATATGCTCTGCTATTGAACTTCCTTCTTTGTATTTCATATTCACCAGCTTCCGGATCAGAAATGCTTTATTTTGCACATTCTTCCGCTCATACAGCTCGGCCAACATCTTCCACATTTTCTGGGCATCTGTTTCTTTGTCTATATGAGGATATACACTCAAATCCAGCCACTGCTTAATCAAAGCAACTGTCTTTCTATTCATCTTCTTCCATTCAGTTTCATTTTTATCCTTGGGTCAAGCAGTGTCCCCCTCGATGGGATCATACAAGTCTTTGCTGTATAACATATCTTCCATAAGGGTCTTCCAAAGTGTATAATTTGTAGAGTCCGGCTTAATCATATTTGGCCCTTGATTTTCCTCCATTTAAATGCACAGTACAGAACAACCTAAGCTCTGGATATCACTTTGTTGGAAAAAAAGCCAGAGATAACAATCTCTAATGAAGCAAATATTTTTTCCCTTTACATGTGCAAATAAATAGGCACAATAAAAATATTCTTCCACGGGATAATATCAATTGCAGAAAATAAATAGCAATAACACCACAATTTTTAACGTGAAAAACTCCTCAGTGTAGGGATAAGAACCACGGGACAAGTCCAGCAAAAACTTTCACTATATATAAATAGTAATGGGTACACCAAGTCTTCCTAGAAATATTAGGGAACACCAAATCAACAATACTTCACCTAAAAGGTGGCCATCACCAAGCAACAAGAGAGAAACCTCACAAATATGGGTATAACAACCTACCTCAAAGAAAAGGCAAACCAACAATATAATGATATCAAAATATTGCTCTTAACATCATAAACAATATACTAAAATTTCATCAAGAAAGTAAGTAGTTTACTCATCTGATAAAAAATACAAAATCCTTACTTTTCTTCTTCCGCGCTCTCTCGTATGCCTCTAGCACACCAACAATTGTGTTGCTTAACTTAGGAATTCAAATCCCTTTCAAAACCCATATGGGCTTAGGCCCATCAAATCCCCCCCTTTTCTTTTTACCTTTTACCTTATTTTCTTTTAACATTTTACTTAGAGGATCCCACTAAGGAGGGAACCACCCAACATTTTGCAATGGGGTACTTGTGTCTGTGAATTTGTCTAATTCCTCAACCAGCTTTGTCGTAGATGCTTTTGTAACATTGAGGGAAACACGCGGTAGTTTTTGGACATTGGTAGCATAATTGATTCTCTTTAAAGAAGAAGGAAATGAACAAGATGAAGAGTTAAGTAGTGTTGAAACTTGTAAGGAAGGCATTAATTATAGGCGAGATATTGTAATTAGAGTTTTGGTTTTGGTTTCTATCAGGATGAATGGTGTTGAATGTAGAAATTGGGAAGGTTGGGTACCTCGTACGTATTTATATAAATAATGAACTAAACTACTAAAGGAGAAGAGAAGGTGCTAGATACGGAAAAAGTTGATTTGGTCTACTTATGTCATCTTGACCAATTCCTGTTCAAAATCTAGTGGCCATGCATGGCCTGGCTCTCATACCATCATGCCGACGTAGTGATGTGAGGCATTTTGGACGTTCTCTTGGGAATAGTGCTACTTAGTACTTACTCAAAATATCCAGGAGTTAAAACATACGAAAAACACGCACCATGTTCAATGCAGCTATGGTTTTGTATACCAGAAATGTATTGTCCGGAGACAATCAGTATAACGTGTGTTTTTGTGTTGTGGTCAATTGGTTATGGAACATCAGCTATCTGTTATTGTCTTGTCCGATAGCATATCGCCATATCACATAATTCTTTCTAGTTTCTATTGCATTAGGCTCATGGAATAGCTGGATTTTTTTGTTCACATTTGTAATATTTAGATATCACTTATACCCAATTAATAATATTTCTTTGATCATAAAAATAAAAAGAGAAAAAAAAAGTACGAAAACATAGCTGCATTGAACGTCGCTATTTTTCGTATGTTTTGGTCTGAATAATTTTCTTACTGGACTGTTCTCCCTTCAATTACACTACAAAACACTAACTTGTATTTGTTATCTACAATGGATACTTAGCCAATTATTATAATGCTTGAATTCATCTATAACATGAAATTGAAGAGGTTTGTATAATAAAATTATATTGATCACAGCACGCATGACAACATGTGTTGTCTGATGTGTATGTCTACGTTATAGCCCAAAATATGGCACTAGATCCAAAAACCAAAGTCCAAAGTCCAAGTATCATGTATTGGGAGTGACAATCCATTAGGGGTAGAAGGGTCTAGAAACTTCTATTATGTTGAGTCATTAGAATAGGAAGGATCTAGAATAATTTATTCTATGATGAGTCACCACTTATAATGAGCTATATATGTAACTAATTATGGAATGAATAAAAGAAGAAGAATATTAAAAGAAACATTTGATTAAGGAGGTTGCTCCCCTCAAAAAAGTGTTTTTATATTTTCTATTAGTTTTTGTTTGGTATAATACTTTATACGTTACTGTCTACCTCTAGGATTTCTAATGTTTAGATCTCAATCAACTCCTTTATAGAACAATGAAACTAGATCCTTTCAATAAATTATTTTTACTTATCGAAAAAAAACTCGTATAAGAGTATAACATGTTTTAAGTATGTCTTTATGTCAAAACTATTTTTATTTTATTTTTTTGCAACTTTCATCATTGTAATATTGTGTTACTGTGCACGTAGAGATTTTTTTTTTTGAAAATACCTATACATCTTATTCTTGTATCTCATATCCATATATGGATGCAATATTTATATTCTATCCGAAATTTTTTGACAAATCTTCATTCTTTCAACGGAAAGGTTTTTTACTTGGTCTATTAAATCGCTCATATATATTGTCAAGTTTGAATATAAAATACACAGAAATATCATAAAGGTCAAAGCGCTGCCAATTGGTTGATGAATTTCCTCGTGGGAGTGCTTAAATAGTTAAGTGTGATTGTGAGGATGAAAAGGAAACGGTAAAATCATGACCTTTGTTGTAAGTAGCTTTGTGGTTTTACAGTTTTACTACGTCGCATGTTGAGACTTGAGACCCAAACCAAGGCATGAGGCTGGAAATTTTGAATAGAGACCATGTCAATGAAACTGGTCAAATGATGAGTTTCCTTATTTGATTCAGACTCCTTCCCCACCCTTTTGGTTCCTTAATATAAATACTAACTCCATGCACCAACCTTAACTCATCCAAACATTCAAAACCTTTTCCCCAACCCACACTGTCCTAAACACAAAGCAAAACAACACCATATACAGATTAAAGCTTAAATTAATCCCTCATGAAGGCTTCCATGCAAACCTCATCTCTACTTTCTTGTTCTTCAAAGACAGTAAAAGCCGCAATCCATCTCCCAAAACTCCCAAGAGTCGATTTATTAGTATCAAAGAAGATACCTACAAAGCTGGTTGAGGAATCAAAACTCACAAACACGACCCCATTGTTAGAAAAATATAATGTCACCAGCACACGTTTACATGATCATGATGATGATGATGTACATCACTCTACAAATTCTAAAGCTGCTATTCAACTATATGCAATATTGGATGCTGTAGCTGACAGGGTTGAAATGCACAACAACATTGGCGAGCAACGTGAAAACTGGAACGCCCTTCTTTTGAACACCATCAACATGATTACGCTCACTGTTACAACCATGGCTGGTGTTGCAGCCACCACAAGCGGTGCCGGTGCACCTCTTTTGGCTATGAAACTATCTTCTGCTCTTTTGTTTTCGGCAGCCACTGGGATGTTGCTTGTCATGAACAAGATCCAGCCCTCTCAACTCACAGAGGAACAACGCAATGCTACTAGATTTTTCAAGCAGCTTCAGACTCAAATCCAAACCACAATTGCCCTTGGAAATCCTACTGAGGAGTATGTCAAGGGTGCAATGGAGAAGGTTTTGGCACTTGACAAAGCTTACCCACTTCCCTTGTTGGGTGCTATGCTTGACAAGTTTCCTGCAAAGTTTGAGCCTGCAGTTTGGTGGCCTTCTACTCAGTTCCAAAGGAAAAACAAACCCCATGAAGGAAAAGCACAGAACAAGAAAATGGAAGAAAAGAATATTGGATGGAGTAAAGAACTAGAAATGGAACTGAGGGAGGTGATTGAAGTGGTGAAGAGGAAAGACATTGAAGACTATGACAGGCTTGGAAGCATAGCCTTGAAGATCAATAAGACTTTGGCCATTGCAGGCCCTTTACTGACAGGCATTGCAGCAGCAGGATCTGCATTTGTAGGGAATGGGTCATGGGCAGCCTTAGTGCCCCTAATGGAAGGAACTGATATAGACGAATTTGCCAATTCCCTCCATGCGATAGGAAGCTGATTTTGTAGCAAGTTCCCTGAGCTGTGAAACACTTGTCCCCAATTGCAAAGCCATCTTCATTTCAAAAAGCTCTCCATTTTCTCTTCTCTCCAAATCTTTCTCTTCTAAAGTTGATTCAACTGAGGTCTCCAACATATGGAAGAAGCCTGCAGAGGTTCTGTACATTTCAAACACCATACCCACTTGGCCTCCATGCTCAAAAGTATTAATTGATGCAGCCAATGACCCAGCCATTAGGGGCACTAAGGCTGCCCATGACCCATTCCCTACAAATGCAGATCCTGCTGCTGCAATGCCTGTCAGTAAAGGGCCTGCAATGGCCAAAGTCTTATTGATCTTCAAGGCTATGCTTCCCAGCCTGTCATAGTCTTCAATGTCTTTCCTCTTCACCACTTCAATCACCTCCCTCAGTTCCATTTCTAGTTCTTTACTCCATCCATTCTTTTCTTCCATTTTCATGTTCTGTGCTTTTCCTTCATGGGGTTTGTTTTTCCTTTGGAACTGAGTAGAAGGCCACCAAACCGCAGGCTCAAATTTTGCAGGAAATTTTTCAAGCATAGCTCCCAACAAAGGAAGTGGGTAAGCTTTGTCAAGTGCCAAAACCTTCTCCATTGCACCCTTGACATATTCCTCAGTAGGATTTCCAAGGGCAATTGTGGTTTGGATTTGATTATGAAGCTGCTTGAACAATCTAGTAGCATTGCGTTGTTCCTCTGTGAGTTGAGAGGGCTGGATCTTGTTCATGACAAGCAACATCCCTGTGGCTGCGGAAAACAAAAGAGCAGAAGATAGTTTCATAGCCAAAAGCGGTGCACCGGCATCAGTGGTTGCAGCAGCAACACCAACCATTGTTGTAGCAGTGAGAGTAATCATGTTGATGGAGTTCAAAAGAAGGGTGTTCCAGTTGTTACGTTGTTCAGCAACGTTGTTATGCATTTCAATTCTGTCAGCTACTGCCTCAAGAATTGCATAGAGTTGAATGGTGGTCTTGGACTTGTTGTTGGGTTTGGATAAAACATCATATGTTTGTGTGTTGAGGACATTGTTGTCTAATTGTATTGTGTCTATGGATCCGTTAATAAGTTCCTGAACCAGCTTTGATCTTTTCGGTGGTTGTGGAACCAAAGAAGGCACTCGTGGGAGTTTATTTGGGACATGGATGGCAGCTTTGATTGTCCTTATAGAAGAAGAAACAAGAGATGAGGATTGTAAGGAAGCCATAGTTGGAATAATTGCAGGGTTTGCGTCTTTGAGATTGTTGATGAGAATTGAATTGTGAAATAAGGAGTGGGTGGGGGTATATATATATGAAGGAACCAAAGCACAAGGAAGAAGTCATCGATTGACTAATCCATATACGATGGAGGGGACTTGGCATGTTTGTTGACTAAAAAAATTTAAATAAATTTCAAGTTCGAAAATTTAGACCCTTGGCTTGGCCCGTTTCAACGTTCAACTTGCGACGTAGTAAGCAAACATGTCAGCTTGTAAGCAAAGATGTCAGCTTCTGTCAGTTTTTGCTAAAATTTAAATATACTCAAACAAGTTTTGGAATATGGTAGCTCATGTGGTAAAAATTAAGAATTGATATATTAGAGATATAAGATTCAAATTATGATAAAGAAGAAAATTAATGAGTAACATATTAATGTTTGCCGGTAAAAAAAAATGGGTTGACCACTTGTCAGATTGTAAGCAAAGATGTCAGCTTCTGTTTATGGGTGGAATAAGTATGTTACTAAACTGAATAATTTTGTCAAACTAACATATAAATTATTTTGCCAACAATATAATATCTTATCAATTTTCGGTCCACCTTTTACTCTAATATTCTCTATTTTAATAATCAGCCTGTACGCAATTGGAAGATTTTTATTAAAGTTGCTAAAAAAAATTAAATTTAAAAAGATCAAGTTAAAAAAAACTATATATATTTTAAAAATATTACATTGATAAAATTACTTTTTGGGAATTTAAAATAACTATAACTACTTAATTATATTACCGTCTACTAGCCACCCGATAGCGGATTTTGAAGAAGAATCTTAAGAATCAATATGAATGGTTAAGGTGTAAAATTTTTCTTTCTTACTCACTAGCTAGTCTTTTTTTATTTTATCAAAAATAGATTAATTTTTTATTTTTATTATTATATTTTTTAGGAAAATAAAATACCCTAACATGAATTTTTTTTATACAAGTGAGTACAAAAGAAATTATTTTGTAGTCAACGTATAGAAGAAGTAATGAATGATAAAAGAAAATAACCTTAATATAGTAGTAATTAAATGATATTAGAGTATCTAATACTGCTATTAAGAAAATAAATAAAGTTAAAAATGTAGAGAAAAATAAGACAAAAGTAAACCAATGAATAAAAAAAATAAAATGAAGAGAAAAAATTTAACTATCATGTAGTATAATCTATTTAAATAAAAATGAGTCCATACACTTTCTAATGATTTTAATAAAACTAAATTGTAACCAGCATGTTGCACGGTTGGCCTTTTTTTTCCCAATTTTTTTTAGTTTTATATTGATAATAAATTGACGATAAAAGAGATGGTAATCAAATACAATATTTATGTGAAACGGGAAAAGGAGATAAGAGACTTCTTCCAAATTAACATAAAAAATAGACACTATGCCAATCAAATTTTCATTAATAAGAGAGGCACAATCGTGTAAACTTCTATAAAATACTATATTTGTACACTCATTCCAATATAAAATGAAAACTTCTGTGGTTTAGATAATAGATATACACTGAGACACCTCGTTGTGCCTCGGTGTTTTATTAGATTAATTACATTCCATTATCAATTCTTACTCGTGCGTTTATCGTAAAAATACGTAAAAATTAAAATTTATTTAATTATCATATAACTTCTGCAAATTTAAAAACACAACAATTTTAATATATATATAAATACACACCTAATTGTTCATTACAATACCCAAACACCGTTGAGGGTATCCTCTCAGTAGGATCCCTCACAGGCATAAACTTACTAACAGACATACTCAGTGGAAATATAAAATACTCCTTAGACACACTGGCCATAATGTCTATACTCTAATCGACATGGATCACAGCTCGACTTCCAGTGTCTGGTTCGTAAGGAGTTCCATCCAACTCCTGAGCATTCTCTGTTTCATACAGAGTTCCATCCAGCTCCTCAGCAAAATAACCGTCCATCGGGTCTTCTAACGTAAACCAAAGTAACCCATTAAAATACAAAATTATAGGGAATAAGAAGCAGTTCTATCATCAAAAAGCGGAAAAGTTATAGTACATTATACAGTAATTGTCACAGACAATCAATACACCTAACTAACAAATCATCCTCAAATTAATATATCATCATCTACCATCAATCTCATGCTACTCAAAGACACCATAGTTGCACACCTATTTCTAAGGTGAAAGTGGTCTCGCGAGAACTCTTGATTTTACTTGTATTATATTACCAATACACGGTGTATTATATTACCAATACACAGAAGTGTTTTACGTGTATTATATTACCAATACACGATGTATTATATTACCAATACACAGATGTCCTTGTATATTATATTACGAATACACTTTTGTCTTTGTGTATTATATTACCAATACACTTTTGTCCTTGTGTATTATATTACCAATACATGGTTGTGGACAACAACACCTATACTTGAATCTCACCAACCCATTTTAACAACATCCTAGTGCCTTATCCTTCCATTAGAACTTGACACATATTCTATGTCATAACACATCTTTAACATACATCATCTAGGTTAGGCATTTTTAAATCATCATTATCCTCACACCCAAAACAATCATCTCTTAGACAACATATATATCTTTGCTTAAAATCCACTAAGTATAATAATAAAAACCAGGCAGATCATGCATAACACAATATCAATCAAAATATTCTCATATCACCAACATAGCACAAAATCAATTCAACAAAGATGATAAAATCAAATCAACCATCAACAATATAAAATCAACCTAATATCGATAAACCTACAATCCCCGAATCGCCATTGGTTTTTCAGAAAAGGTTTCCAATGTGATTTTGGTATTGTCGATTACTCGACTACTAGTAGGGTTTAGGTCGCCCTACACAATTATTATATAATCTACTACTTATCCATTCCGACGATAAGTTGGTTCTTTTCTCCACCTGGGTTATCACCGAACTCCCGAACTCGAAGCTCCTCGTTGTCACACCACAAAGTACTAACCCCACCTTCGCAACCAATCAACATAATAACCAATAAATCAAACAAACTCATCTATGTTATCTTTAGGCTAGGTTTGGCGATTTAATTCAAATTAGAGTTAGGATTCTTTCTCAACATAAGCCTTTGGATACTTATCACTTAGGTTCTAGGTAACTTAGATAATTAAATTGCTATAACTTGAAAATATGGAATAAAAATCATCCAACCACTTAGGGTAGGTTTCGGCCTTGTATTACAAAATAGGCTAGAAATCTTTAAACTTTCCAATCTCTTAGACTTAGCATCCAAATGTATTAAGGAGCTCAAGTCCATGATCATATTGGAAAATGAAAACAAAACATCATAGGTTCACAACCATCATAGGTTTAGCCATCATATGATAAATAGGCTAGAAATCTTTAAACTTTCCAATCTCTTAGACTTAGCATCCAAATGTATCAAGGAGCTCAAGTCCAATATCATATTGGAAAATGAAAACAAAACATCCTAGGTCCACAACCATCATAGGTTCGGCCATCATAGGATAATTAGGCTAGAAATCTTTAAACTTTCCAATCTCTTAGACTTAGCATCCTAATGTATTAAGGAGCTCAGGTCCATTATCATATTGGAAAATAAAAACAAAAAATCCTAGGTCCATAACCTACTAGGTTCGGCCATCATAGGATGAATAGGTTAGAAATTTCCAAACTTTTCAAGACTTTAGATTTAAGATCAAGAGGTATCTAGAAGCTCAAATATATGATCATCTTTCAAAAAGTTTAAACAAAACTTCCTAGACCACTAATACCTAGTTTCGGCCATCCTTGGAAAAATAGGTTAGAGATGTTTGTTTGATACAAGCTCTTAGAATATGAAAGTAGGGATTAATAGAAGTCCATCAAACGAAGTTTTCTACCATTTTCTAGAGATTTTAGAAGTTAAAAGAGCTTTAAGAACATTTTAAGAAGACATAAAGTAAAATCATGAAATAAGTGTAAAACTTGAAATAGAAGAGTATGAGAGGTTACCCTTGAAACTAGAAAGAAAAAGTATGAAGAACTTGAAGCTTGAAACTAAGTAAAAATGAAAACTTTAAGTGTTAGAAACTTTAAAATGAGAAAGTAGGAAAGTGATGAAGAGAAAATGAAATGGGTATTTATAGAGGGGGAGTATGAGAGTGGCGTGAAAGAGGAGGAAGGAACAAGTCTTGATGGCCAAGTTTGTTGGTGTAAGCCCTAGAGGCCAGTGTATTTCTTAGACTTACATTTGTATCTTGCCATTATAAATATATATATATATATATATATATATATATATATATATATATATATGATATGAGGCATTCCAGTTTATTGTGTTACTTGTTTGAACATAATAAAGTCCTTAGAATAGAAATTTCAGTTTAATAGAATATCAAGTACATGACTTGATCGTGAGACACTATTGAACAATGAAATCCTATTCTTAAATATCCGTAGTTAAGTATTTTATTAATAAGGACAATAATAATACATTGAGACTATTATGTGTGCAGACTGATGACCAGGGTCATGGATATGAGATATCGAGTCGCCACATAGGTACACATTAGAGTAATGATGTACAGGATTGACCCACCATGAGAACACTACATGGAGCGTTATGTGAGTGTCATAAGTAGTTCTCATAGTGACAGTGGTGTATGCAATCCTTCGACCTGAAATCGCTACGATCCCTACATGAGGAGTCGTGTGCTTTAATATCGTCAAACGTCATCTGTAATAGGATGATTATAAAGACGGTCATTGGGTATACCACGAGCCATGCAGAGGGATGTGAGTGACCTAGATGGAATTTGTCCCTCATACATAACAGGACTAATATCTGTGGGCCCCCTGATAGAGTGAGACTGTAAAATGCATGGCCGTGCTGAAATGAGTCAATATGAGATATTGACCTCATTTGTTGTTAAGTCTACTCGGGTATCAGGGAACATGATATTGAACCATACAAGGGTGACACATTCTATGTCTTGTGTTCAATATAGATATATGGACAAAGGGATAATAATGCACATGAATATTTGTCACAGAAAGGATTCGTCAAATCACTGACTTTCTCACTACTTAGGTGGCAGTGATGTATTACTAGATACCGCTCACTGTTTGTAATATTAAATGGGATTTAATATTACTACTAACGTTTTGGGAACCTATAGGGTCACACATATAAGAGCAGATCAAAAGAAGCATTAAAAGGAGAGTTGGACTCTTCTATTGGGCCTAGCGCATAGTACATGGGGTTTAGGTCAAACGCTGCTCACTAACTCACTTAAGGAGGTGCTACTATAAGTAGACCACTTAAGCTATTGTGCCTACACGGTTTTTACCCTAGCCGCACATAGAGAGTGACAGTGAGCAGCATGTCTCGGTTTTCGAAGCTAGCACTGTGAGGCAGAGACGCTTCGTATTCGTGACGTTGGACGTTCACGGGATCTGCTCGTGTGGATACCTTAGAGACATCGCTCGTGCGGTGTTCGTGATAGACGATTTCAATCAATTGTCATCGCTTCAAGAGGTAAATCTTCTAACCATGAATCATGACCATTCGCAAGGATCCTTCGATGGGAATTTTTTTTTCCGCTGCGTTATTTTGTTTTATACGCAAATGCCCAACAGTGGTATCAGAGCCACTTGCGAAACCATGATTCTGTTACGTGGTTTACCTGTTATGTATGATAACATGTTTATAATGTGAATCGTTTTTCTGAAAATTGTTTTCTAAAAAATCGTTTGCATCCGTTTTTGCGAAACCTTGTTTCTGTAATTTTCGTATGTATATGATATATGCGTCTATAGCATGTTTATGTATATATGCGATATGTACATTGGTTCTGGAATCCTTATTATGTTCTGTGATGGCGTCAAGTGTTGATGTTAAACATGATCGGTTTCAGTTCTCTGTTGGCGGCGTTAAGGGGTTTCAGACATGAAGAGTTCATGTTCCTGCAGGCCTTGCGGTTTTAGGGTTGAGAGGTTGAAGCCCTAGCCGCCAAGGAAGCGGGAACCCCGTGCTACCTCTGCGTAGTGTGTTATTTCGAAATTCAATTTTTGAAATCTTTTATGTCACCATTTAATAATAACATCAATTACAATAAATGTGATTTATAGTAACATCAATTACAATAAATGTGATTTATAGTAACATCAATTACAATAAATGTGATTTATTGTATATATGTTATGTTTTCAAAATTCAGATTTTGAAATCTCTAATTAATAAATAGTAATAATAATAATAATAATTGTGTATTATTATTGGTTGATTATTTATTTGGTAATGTATGGTGAATGGTTATGGCCTTAGTCCTTTAATCTTTTGGTTTATATTTTGAAATACGGCCTGCGTGCCGTGCCTTTCTCTTATATTCCATATGTATATTCTTTTCTCATCTCACTCCCCTCATATGTAAAATGAGGTTTCTGTTTATGTAATGTAATGATGGAGACAAGAAGACGTTATCCTGTGGGGGATCATGCTTGGAGAAGCCTGGACACTCCTAGGTTTCAGTTTAGATTCTCTCATTGGCTTGGGATAATCAATGCGTTAGGGTCCATAACCATATCACATTTATTTGCCTTATAAATGTATGAGATGCGTGTATGTAAATAGTAAGTTAAAGAGTTTAACAAATGATGAGATCAAATTTTAATCAAATCCCTCAAAAGGAAATATTAAGTCACATTTAAAGGCCTTCCAATGCATGGCACTCGTCAAGACTAGGATCGATTAAGTGTGGGTCTGCCAAAGCAGGGTACCTTTATCTATACTAGTAAGACGCGATGGGACAAATGTAATGTTCAACTGCTATCCATTGGGTCTGACTTAACTAAGCCAACTTCAATAGGATTGAAAGGCTTAGAGGCTTATAAGTTGGGCTTTGGTCCATGTGATGGATTAGAATAAGAGTTATTCACCCAACTGTCCAAGAGTTGCATGAGATGCAATCGGAAAGTGTTTCCTACCTATATAACCAAATTTTGAGTGATCAACCAAAGCTGACTTAAAGCTAGGTGAAATA
Source organism: Sophora flavescens (assembly GCA_030762895.1). NCBI lineage: Eukaryota > Viridiplantae > Streptophyta > Magnoliopsida > Fabales > Fabaceae > Sophora > Sophora flavescens. The sequence goes on from CM061062.1 coordinate 107,410,315, forward strand.
TGGATCTTGGCCCACTAGAAAATCTTCCAACGGGATTTTCCGAATCACTGATGATGGTCATTGTTTTGAGTAAAATAGTGGGAGGCGTATTTAATTAAAGACCTTATTAAATAACTTCATGGCATGATACTTATATTTTGCATATTTATCTCTGTAGATTACCATGGCATCAAACACATCAAGTAACCTGTCATTGCGATCCGTCCTTGAGAAGGACAAACTATCCGGAACAAATTTTCTGGACTGGTACAGAAACTTGAGGATTGTCCTCAAACATGAGAAAAAGCTGTATGTTCTTGAGGATCCTATTCCTGAGGAGTCACCGGCTTCAAGTGCTCCTAGGGCTGACAGGGATGCTTATAAGAAGCATCAGGATGACGCCTTAGACGTCGGCTGTCTTATGCTTGCTACCATGACCTCTGAGCTGCAAAAGCAACATGAGACCATGGAGGCGTAAATTGGCAGAAGGAAGCCCTATGAGTCCTCATGTACTCCAGATGATCGGGTACATTGAGAATCTCGAGAGACTGGGATTTCCTTTAGGCCAAGAGTTGGCCACCGACTTAGTTCTGCAATCGTTGCCTGAGAGCTATAGTCAGTTTGTCATGAACTATAATATGAATGATCTTGACAAACCTTTGCCAGAATTGTTGAGCATGTTGAGAACTGCTGAACAAAATATTAACAAAGGAAAGGGGAAGGCCATTTTGATGGTCCAGGCTGGAAATAGCAAGAAGCAGCCCAAGAAGCCCGCACACAAACAAAAGGGCAAGGGCAATGGCAAGGCCATCAACAAGATCAAGCCCAGTGCTTCTGGCTTGAAGCCTATGGGTGGTGTGGCTAAGGAAGGCAATTGCTTCCATTGTGGTCGGACCGGACATTGGAAGAAGAAATGCCCAAAATACCTGGAAGAAATCAAGAAGAAGAAGGGAAGTGAGACTTCCACTTCAGGTGTGTTTGTTATAGAAGTCAATTTATCTACTTCTGCATCATGGGTATTAGATACTGGATGTGGTTCTCACATTTGTACAAATGTGCAGGATCTAAACAGGAGTAGACCATTGGCAAAGGGCGAAGTCGACCTACGAGTTGGAAATGGAGCAAAGATTGCTGCTTTAGCTGTAGGGACTTATGTATTGACTTTGCCCACTGGGCTTACTATTCAGTTAGAGAACTGTTATTTTGTGCCTGCAATTAGCAGGAATATCATTTCCGTTTCTTGTTTGGACAAGATTGGTTTTTCTTTTATAATAAAGAACAAAAGTTGTTCTATTTATTTGGATGATATTTTCTATGCTAGTGCATACATGAGTAATGGGCTTTATGTCCTTGATCTTGAAATGCCCATCTATAACATAAATACTAAGAGGTTCAAACCAAATGAGTTGAACCCGTCTTATCTTTGGCATTGTCATTTAGGCCATATAAATGAGAAGCGCATTTCGAAGCTCCATAAAGATGGACTCTTGGACTCATTTGATTATGAATCATATGAGATATGTGAGTCTTGTTTATTGGGAAAGTTGACTAAAGCTCCATTCACCGGAAAAGGTGAAAGAGCTAACGATCTTTTGGGTCTTATACATAGCAATGTATGCGGACCCCTAAACACATTAGCTAGAGGTGGTTTTCAGTACTTCATCACATTCACTGATGATTTCAGTAGATATGGATTTGTGTATCTTATGAAACATAAATCGGAATCCTTTGAAAAGTTCAAGGAATTCAAGAATGAGGTACAAAACCAACTTGGTAAAAATATTAAAACTCTTTGATCAGGTCGAGGTGGTGAATATTTGAGCCTAGAGTTTGATAATCATCTGAGAGAGTGTGGAATTTTATCTCAACTCACTCCACCTGGAACACCACAATGGAATGGTGTTTCTGAGAGGAGAAATCGAACCTTGTTGGACATGGTTCGGTCTATGATGAGTCATGCAAACCTTCCAAACTCTTTCTGGAGACATGCTCTATTAACAGCAGCTTTTACACTTAACTGTGTTCCATCCAAAGCGGTAGAAAAGACACCATATGAGATATGGACTGGTAGACGACCCGGCATGTCTTTTATGAAGATTTGGGGTTGTGAAGCATACGTAAAACGTCAAGTTTCTAATAAGCTTGATCCCAAATCTGATAAATGCTTCTTTGTGGGGTATCCCAAAAAAACCAAGGGGTACTATTTCTATAATCCTTCCGAAGGCAAAGTGTTTGTCGCACGGACTGGTGTATTCCTCGAAAAGGAGTTTATCTCCATAGGAACCAGTGGGAGGAAGATAGAACTTGAAGAAATTCAAGAATCACAGAGTAGTGACCTACCATTGGTGGAACATGAGCAACCTTCACAAAATGTTGTGGAGGAACAACCTGCTCCAGTAGCACAAGACCAGCATAGGTCTAACAGGATACATCACCAGCCTGAGAGATATGGATTTCTCATGACTCCACAAGGTGATGTATTGCTCATGGATCAAGATGAGCCTGTGACTTACCAGGAGGCCATCACTGGCCCAGAATCTGAGAAGTGGCTTGAGGCCATGAAATCTGAGATGGATTCCATGTACACCAACCGGGTATGGACCTTGGTAGAGCCACCTGAAGGGGTGAAACCCATAGGGTGCAAGTGGGTTTTCAAAAAGAAAACTGACATGGATGGTAAGGTTCACACCTTTAAGGCGTGATTGGTCGCTAAGGGTTTCAAGCAAATTCATGGTGTCGACTATGATGAGACCTTTTCGCCTGTTGCGATGCTTAAATCCGTCCGGATCTTACTTGCTATCGCTGCATACCATGATTATGAGAAATGGCAGATGGATGTCAAAACTTCTTTCCTTAATGGAAAGCTTCTTGAGGATGTGTACATGACACAACCTGAAGGCTTTGGCATTTCAGAGGATGCCGGAAAGGTATGTAAATTGCAGCGATCAATCTATGGATTGAAGCAAGCTTCCAGAAGTTGGAACCTTCGTTTTGATGATGCTGTAAGACAGTACGGATTCATCAAAAATGAAGATGAACCTTGTGTCTACAAGAAGGTTAGTGGGAGCATTGTTGTTTTTCTGGTGTTATATGTAGATGACATAGTTTTCATTGGAAATGACATCCCTACACTACAAAATGTAAAGACATGGTTAGGGAATTGCTTCTCTATGAAAGATTTGGGTGAAGCTACCTATGTATTGGGAATCAGGATCTATAGGGATGGATCGCTGAAATTGCTTGGCCTAAGTCAGAGTACATACATAGACAAAGTGTTGAGATGCTTTAACATGCATGAATCCAAGAAAGGACTCTTGCCTATGTCACATGGTATATGCCTATCAAAGGCACAATCCCCTTCCACTCAAGAAGAAAGGGATCGCATGAGTAAGATTCCATATGCATCCGCAATTGGATCTATCATGTATGCCATGTTATGTACTCGACCAGATGTATCGTATGCTTTAAGCATAACGAGCAGTACCATCTGATCCCGTGAAAGTCATCAACTGCATCACAAGAACATCCTTAAGTACTTGAGAAGAACTAAGGATTCGTTCTTGGTATATGGAGGCGAGGAAGAGCTTGCTGTAAAAGGTTACACCGATGCTAGCTTCCAAACCGATAAGGATGATTCCAGATCGCAATCTGGTTATGTGTTCTGCCTGAATGACGGGGCGGTGAGCTAGAAGAGTTCAAAGCAAGAGACAGTCGCCGATTCTACTACAGAGGCTGAGTATATTGCCGCCTCCAATGCAGCAAAGGAGGTTGTTTGGATCAGGAAGTTCATTGCTGAGCTTGGTACAGTTCCTAGTATTGTGGACCCCATTGATCTCTATTGTGATAACAATGGGGCCATTGCACAAGCTAAGGAACCTAGATCTCATCAGCGATCCAAACATATACTTAGGCGCTTCCATCTAATTCGAGAGATTATCGATAGAGGAGATGTGAAAATATGCAGAGTACCAACACTTGATAACGTTGCTGACCCACTTACGAAACCTCTTGCTCAACAGAAGCACGAAGGTCACACTAGATCGATGGGCATTAGATTTATGCCTGATTGGTTCTAGTGCTAGTGGGAGATTGTTGGTGTAAGCCCTAGAGGCCAGTGTATTTCTAAGACTTACATTTGTATCTTGCCATTATATATATATATATATATATATATATATATATATATATATATAGATCTATATATATATATATATATATATATGATATGAGGCATTCCAGTTTATTGTGTTACTTGTTTAAACATAATAAAGTCCTTAGAATAGAAATTTCAGTTTAATAGAATATCAAGTACATGACTTGATCGTGAGACACTATTGAACAATGAAATCATATTCTTAAATATCCTTAGTCAAGTATTTTATTAATAAGGACAATAATAATACATTGAGACTATTATGTGTGCAGACTGATGACCATATCTCACGGGTCATGGATATGAGATATCGAGTCGCCACATAGGTACACATTAGAGTAATGATGTACTGGATTGACCCACCATGAGAACACTACATGGAGCGTTATGTGAGTGTCATAAGTAGTTCTCATAGTGACAATGATGTATGCAATCCTTCGACCTGAAATCGCTACGATCCCTACATGAGGAGTCGTGTGCTTTAATATCGTCAAACGTCATCTGTAATAGGATGATTATAAAGACGGTCATTGGGCATACCACGAGCCATGCAGAGGGATGTGAGTGACCTATATGGAATTTGACCCTCCTACATAACAGGAGTAATATCTGTGGGCCCGCTGATAGAGTGAGACTGTAAAATGCATGGCCATGCTGAAATGAGTCAATATGAGATATTGACCTCATTTGTTGTTAAGTCTACTCGGGTATCAGGGAACATGATATTGAACCATACAAGGGTGACGCATTCTATGTCTTGTGTTCAATATAGATATATAGACAAAGGGATAATAATACACATGAATATTTGTCACGGAAAGGTTTCGTCAAATCACTGACTTTCTCACTACTTAGGTGGCAGTGATATATTGCTAGATACCGCTCACTGTTTGTAATATTAAATGGGATTTAATATTACTACCAACGTTTTGGGAACCTATAGGGTCACACACATAAGAGCAGATCAAAAGAAGCATTAAAAGGAGAGTTGGACTCTTCTATTGGGCATAGCGCATAGTACATGGGGCTTAGGTCAAACGCTGCTCACTAACTCACTTAAGGAGGTGCTACTATAAGTAGACCACTTAAGCTATTGTGCCTACACGGTTTTTACCCTAGCCGTACATAGAGAGTGACAGTGAGCAGCAGGTCTCGGTTTTCGAAGCTAGCACTGTGAGGCAGAGACGCTTCGTGTTCGTGACGTTGGACGTTCACGGGATCTGCTCGTGTGGATACCTTAGAGACATCGCTCGTGGGTGTTCGTGATAGACGATTTCAATCAATTGTCATCGCTTCAAGAGGTAAATCTTCTAACCATGAATCATGACCATTCGCAAGGATCCTTTGATGGGAATTTTTTTCCCGCTGCGTTATTTTGTTTTATACGCAAATTCCCAACAAAGTTTTGGCTTATACCTTGTTTGGTTGAAGAAGAGAGAGAAAATGAGTTTTTAGCATATAATATGTTATAATTCAAAAAGTGTCATCATGACCACTTTTTAGGATGTGACTTAGGCCATCCCCTAGTAAGTCACCTCACTCTCACATGTCACCTCATCACTTTTGTGCTCCCTACTCTGCTCCATTGTGTATCCAGTTCAAGTTTCCGATCGTATTTCGCCCGGAATAAATATATTTTATTTCCGAACTCAAATTTTCAAAAATTTCCAATATCAAACAAAACATCACAAAAACACTAACCGTTTCGTTCACGGTTCAAAATTAAGTTTTCTGCTCAGTAAATTTGTACTGTCAGTGAAAACGTAGATCGGGGTTCGTCCGAATTTTCAACCTGAAATTTTACCGTAACCTTCTACTATAAAGTAGACTATGAATAAGATTTTATTTTATTCAAAAGCACTTTCTAACTCTCTTACTCTCAGGTTAAAATATAATTAATTATATTTTAATTGGGTGAACAACATAATTAAAATCAGGCTGTTACATGCACATCACTTTTTCAACATAAAGTGGGCATCGTTATAAAAGGCATCACAGTGAATGATAACAGAAATGGCAAAACCACTATCATCTTTAGCATTCACCTTGATCTAGTACTTGTATATAAGACCTAAAGACAAAAAATTTGGTTATTAAAAAATTCAAATAATTAGTAGAACAATAACTTCTATTAAATGTTTTTAAACAAAAAATAATTAAACATGCAATTAAAAAGTATAGATGAACCAATTTGCTTTGCCAAAAGTATGAAAAAGGATTCAAAGTACTGTGCAATTAAACATGCCCTTCCATGAACCTAGTCGAAACGGGAAAAAAATTTACAATATAAAAATGTGAAAACAAAAGAATGGAGAAAATGAAAGCAAAATATAGATGAACAACCGGAAAAAATGACCATTTAAGCATCTGATAGATGCTACAGGTGTGCATTTGCAAATACACATCAATAATCATCGAAGTTAAGAATAGTAAAGAGAAAGTGATAGAAAGTGTCATTCTCCAATAATACTGGGAGAAAACTACTCTAATGCTTTCATGATAATTTTTTTTGGGTATCTTATTAATGATTAAATTTCTATGTGATGAATAATCTGATAACTTTCAATACCAAATTAATCTTAATTACTAAGCTACGTGCATATCTATAATATGGATGCTAACCTATCCAAACAATATCCTAATGTCACTTTATTAAGTACAATGTAAATTGTAAGATGGGATGATAGCACAAATGTAAGAACTGAAACATTGACTGAGAAATTTTTGTGTAATCCAAAGAGTTTCGACTAAAAAAATCAGGCATACATAAACGTCCTCTGCACATTGTTCAACAACAGATTGAAGCATATTATTTTTTAAAATTGAAAACAACAGCTTTTCAAATGTTGAAAGCAATTCAAAGTGAAACTGTTGATGTATGACTTTTAAGTTGCTATATTGCTACAGTATTGAGAGAGAAAAAAAGTTAGTAGTGGTCACACTACAACATAAATGATTTTAGATAGTGTTTTTGGATGCCTTTTAATAGCGTTTGTAACCGCTATTTATGTCACCGCTATTAAAACTCATTAGCAAAGATAGCATTTAGGAAGTGCTATTAAAAGGTGACTCCAGATAGCGTTTGTACACGGAAACACTATCTAAAGTCTGCCTTTAGATAGCATTTGTTAAAACAAACGCTATCTATTCCCCTTTTTTTTTTAATTTTACATATTTCTTAACTTTACCTCCATTCCTGCATATTGTTTATAAAAAACAGAAGGTGTAAACAAAGAAATGAAGCACAATCCATATGCATATATTGTTAGCTACTTTGACAATTCATACAGAAGGTGTAGTACATTAGCGCATAAGATTCCATCATCACTGCAGTCAAAATAAACATCACTTCTTAAAAGAGACTCCTCCTTTATAAGAAAGTCACAGATAACATAGAAAACAGAAAAATGTGATCTAGTTTTGTCACCACATGCATAAATAAATAACCTTGGTACGACCGGTGGTCTGACTAGATTTTATAAATCTGGTCTTCAACAAATAGCTATAAAGGCTTACAGAAATATATTTGCTTAAATAGAAACAACAAACAAACTGGCAGCAATTGAATCTAGTTCTTTGGCCCAATATCCTTCAGAGCATTAATCTGTCCCTCACCCATAGCAGACATGACAGAAACAACAAGGTCCTTTCCCTCAGCAAATCCATCCTTTATCTGCAGAGACCAGTCAATTATATATGCCCAATTAGAGTAAATAGACAACCAACAAACAAATAAACAAAATAGAGGAATAACAAACATTTTGAAACAGAAAAGGCATTGACAGATTTTAGCTTTCAGACTCTGAATCCAACAGGAAAAAGAACACACATTAGATTTCAGATTTAAAACCAAGGCTACCCTCCCCCCCCCCCCCACCCCCGCCGCGACATATTACTCGCACCCAATCTCTCCAATATAGAAAAACATTGGGATCACTCATTAAAGGGAAAGACAAAGACACAACCTGGAGCTGCCACCACAACACAGACCAGAAACACGAACAGACAGTATAGAATCAGCAACTTAGCAACCAAAAGCCATACACCACCTGCCAAACCTTTTAAGAAAAACTATCCATTACTGTACTGAAGAAAAATGAGTGGAACGGATGTATTTCTATGCCACGTCTCATATTCTCACTGACTCATGGTATTATTATGAGAGTATGTAAATATTTCATACAGATTCCAGTGGGCAATCTTGAAGGAGTTTGCTTTCTTTGTACATAGATGAAAAGTTGATTTCCTGCTTTTAACTATATTTAAACAAAACCATTAGTCTTGTTTATAAATAAATGATATGATGGATTGAATTGTTATTATTAGTGTCATGAAAATTTTCCTGAATCTGATATAGATGTTAAAAATCTTTCCCCTTTTGTGTATGCCATTCTTGGCTACATTTTTATCTGATATATAGGAGTCAAAAGTATTTCATGTTATGCGTGGACATGAATATTGTCTAGATAACCTATCCATTTGTTGAAAGGAGTCCTAGCTACTAGAATACTGCTGAGGCCAAAAGAAAGAAAAAAAATTACAGCAATCACACATTCAGAATACAAAAACAAGACTAATAATAAGTGAATCAATGGAGTTGGTAAGAGAAATGACAACTCACAAATCCATCCTCAGAGATATCAATGAGCTGGTAGTCAGTACGATTCACATGAGGGACCTGACAACAAAAAATTACTGTGAGTCATTGAGAGGAAAGAAATCACAATAAGTCAACACAATTAAGTGCACGTACATCACATTTGTGGGAAGAGGGCACAATATCCTCAAGCTTCTTGGCAGTGAAAAATATGATATTTTCAATCTCATAACATCATAAGATTCACCTAGGCCAGCCAAAACATGATTGGTTGGAGAAATCATTGTTCCAACATCAATGAACAGCATATAAAACAATGACTTCTGATTAACTAAACTAAATTAAATGTCAGACAGAGTAACTAAATAAGATGGATCCAGAGGTGATGCTACCAAAATGATTCCTTCATAGACTTCATATCAAAGAGCAAAATACTTTATCCTCGACCATTAGTCTATTAACAACACAAAATGTTGATGTGGATCTCTAGTTAGAAATCTAAAGCATTATTCACATACCAATGAGTATTGCTGCAACTAATGTGATCAATTTGACATAATCAAATAAACTTTTCAACAATATAGCGACACCAATCTTCCTTGACTTCAGATAGTTGAGCAGTGGAGTATGTGGAGCATTTGAAGTCAGGGAAGTACTGCGACATAAAAATTAAATAAATTAAGTTACAATTGCTAAAACATTTGAACAGTCACAGTTGAAAGCTAAGTAAACAACATACCGCCATTGGTATTTTAACTTGGTTCTGCAAGATAGTTTCCTTCATGAAACGCATGACATAGTACCCACAATCTGTACTGTTGGGTTGTCTTGGGCACTATAAAAAATAAAATAGTAAATCAATATAGTTTTTTTTTATCTAATTGCGCATTAAGTTTTTGCAAATATACCTCTATCTGAATCCATTTAATGTTGGTTGCCTTTAAACGCGGCACCTTAGCTCCGATATTTGCGCGATAAACTTCCAAAGCACTAATCACAAAATCAAACAGACTTCATTAAGAAACATATTTTCAATCATCACAAACACACGCATGCTTTTTTTTTTATTTTGAACCACAACAGCCACAACCCAGTATATGTCAATTCAACACAGTTATTCTAATGTCAAAAATCAAAAGCACATTAGGACCATGACAACTTGCAACATGTATCTACCATGGAAGCCATTCGATAGAATCATAGAAAATCAGAAATATAAAAGCATGCTTACTTATTGAACAGATTCTTTAATTCTGGGCGATTCCTAGGATCAACATTCAAGGAATCCAGATAGTAAATAATCTCTTCAACAATATTTATCGCCCACACAAAACCCAATGATTCCTACAAAAATGTTGAGATAACAAATCCTAAGCACCTCCACTTTTATATAATTCATTATTGTGAATTAAGTCCTATAGGATAAGTGACTCACCCAACATTGCACGGCGCTAAAAACAAGGGCTGATATTCTCTTTCTGTAGTTGCAAACCGGTCAGCTATATACGTTATCTGTGAATCCCTCCCGAAGTAGCCGTATGTATTTGTTTGGTGTGGGGACAAGAACAGAAACCTCCTTGTTATTTCCTTTGGAAGCAACAATTCTTCATACAAATACCTTCAATTAAAATATAAAAATGGATTACACCAATGACATCAATATTTAAATGGAAAGACTAAAAAAATATTGTACACTTTAAGCCTGATTTAATACCTGATATATACGGAAATAACAGAGGCAGATACCCATTCATGATTTACAATTTCTCTGATATTTTCAGTATTGATCATATCAATGATATGCTGACCAAAAATATTTTGTTCTATCTCTATGTCCAATTGGTCATCATTTTTCATATTCTTTCGTTCATGTATTTTAAGAAAATTGAAATATTCCAGAGAAATGTTAGTTGAACCAGCTGTAGGAGGGTTGGCCTCAGAGTTGCCTCCTTTTTTTTCTGGGGTTGTAATTGACTCCTTTGTATATTCAGACACTCTGCCCTTGCCTTTAGATTTTACAGGTGCCTGGAAATTTTGCATTTCAATATGCCAGTTAGTGATCAACTAATGTAATAAATATACGCCATATATGAAAAGGTGGAAAAATGCAATTACATACCATATTAATTACAACCACGAGATCAATTGGCCATGCCACATAAGTACATATTGCATCTCTTACTGTCATTACATCTGCACCATCGATAGGTACCGGCAATGGCGCATCCCCCTCAGTTGCAACATCAACTCCAACTTTCACATGGTTAAGGGGTACTGGTCCAAGTGTGCGATGTAACACCCGGCTCATTGTATACTTTACCCATACCAACCATACGATAGTTTGGGGTTGATAAATATAGCTGACATGAGTTGACGCCCTAATCCAATGATAGATGAATAAGCTGTGAATTAAGGCATCCAATTGAATGTATTTAACTGCGAATGCAATACTAGTAAAAAAAAAGGCATGCGTTACCTATGGAAGCTTGATGGCAGATGGTAGAGTGCAACTATCTTTGACGCTTCTTTGGGGTCATGAAATTAGCCTGCCTCTCCTCATCCTCCTTTTTTTTCAGCTTATCTTCCAAAATGTTCAATCTTTCTGAGAGTTGAGACACCAATGTCTCCCACCTTTTCGTTTCAGAGTTATGTTTTGCACGACCTTCAGGTGGGAAGTAGTCTTTTTGAGAGACGTCAAAACCCACACCCCTAACACGACCAGGGTTCTCTGGCACACCTAGGGCTTTAGCAAGAATATCCTGACGACCAAAATCTTGTATCTCTCCCTCTATTGCAGACTGTGACAGTTCCTCCTGACACATAGTTATTGGTGAAATGCAAATGTTAAAATTATTATATATTGTCATAAGAAAATAACAAATGAAAATGTAAACGTTAGTCTACTAACACATTTATTTCACACGTTCTGCGTATTTTTGTTGTCAATTACACCCGCCTTGTTCTCGCGGGCTTTTCTCCACACAATATGGCGTTTAATTTTCTTAACTTCTGGCCCCGCCTCCTGTATCTGTATATTGAGATAATATATATTAACCAAACAGTTTAAAAGTCATATTTACCACACATGAAGTTAAATATATATATATACATACCAATTCATCATCAATGTCAGCATACCCCTTACGTGATGCTTTGTAAGGGCATGCAGGATCTAACGCTCTGTTGCGATTTTCATTGCTTAATTTCTATTCAGACACATATAAGTAATATTAATACATGGTTAATGTCATATGTACGTATACATATAATTATAAGGACTAACGTGATATTAAACATACCAGGAATCGTGCATCTCCTGTGCGTATTGCTATAAAATCTATCCACTCACCCCTTGATATGTGTGGATATTGTGATGGAGGTTCCTCTATGATACTCCCATTAGCATCTCTTAGAAATTTTTTTGTCAATCTAGTTCTGAATGCCCTATGTAGGTTACCAGCTTCCTGAAGTACAAATTTTTTCCGAGATTCATCAACATTAAAAGACATCTGCAAAACAATATAAACAACGTGTCAAAGTAAGTATGTTTACATAGTTTATAATATAATTCATAAATTTTAACAATTACTTGTACATCAGCCCATATGTTCTCTTTGAAAGCATCCAAAGCTTAATCCTTCCAATTAGAACAAATAATTGGGACCGTTTGCCGAACAACGGCCCCAATGTAACTCTTCAATATTTTTCCATTAGCACGAATTGGTTGGTCCAAATAATTCCATTCAACCTAATAAAAATAATAAAGTAATTAAATCTAGATATCAAACAACATTATGAAATCCTTAGATTAGTAAGTAAATTACCTCAAATTTTTGTCCTTTACTCCTAGCGCGGATGACCGCCTTCATAACAGTTGACCCACATCACGTCACTTTGGCAGCACTAGCATTACTTGAAGATGCCATTTACCTACAAAAATATTAGACACAAGTAAAACATCAATGGACATTAATATAATATTAATTGATGCAAAATATAAAACAACAATTGATAACAAAATCAACACTAGCATTACCGGAAGATGCTAACTATAATATAAAAGGATCAGAAAGTTCATTTAAACACAAACACTACATACATGTTTAAGTCAACCTTTTTCTTTTCTTCATTGGATTGAGATTTGTTTGTCCTTTATTAGTACGAAATGGTGGATTGACCAAAAGCCCCTCATCATGATCATCTCTCATATACATACCATCATCCCTAGTTGGATCAATCTCAAGTGATTGTAATGTCCCGACGAAAGGATCATCTTCAATATCAACATCTCCATGGTCTTGATCATCAAAGATAGTAATTATTTTGTTAGTCAAAAGAACAATGGACCTTTTCATATCAGCTGGATCAGTGACATAGAACACTTGTTGAGCTTGAGATGCTAATATAAAAGGCTCATCTTTATACCCCACCCTATTAAGATCCACCTGCATGAACCCTGACTCATCAATCTGAACATCGTTATTATTGTCAACCCACTTACAACCAAACACACCAACCTTAAACTTTGTGTAATCCAACTCCCATATGCGTTCAATGACGCCGAAGTATGACATATTTGCATATATCGGGTTTCTGTCTTTGGCACTTGAGATATGCATCGACTGAGCTACAAGAGTCACACTACTGTTTTGCATTGTACTCCGACCATCTTGTTCTTTTGTATAGAATGTGTACCCATTAATTTGATAACCGTGGTAAGAGAAGACATGCAAACTTGGACCTTTGGCTAACCATCTCAATCTATTTGAAATCAAGTAGCATTTTCAAATCAACTCTGCAAAAATGTGATCTCTTAGCCACGTTATAAAACAACGATTGTGTTCTCTAGTTAGCCAATTTTGATTCTTATTTGGATACAAACTCTTAAGCATGTCCTTGTGTTTTTCAACATATGGCTCAACCTCATCGGCATTGTGCGAGAACATATAAGTGTGCTTGCTCCCATTCTCATCCTTGATATAGTCACTATTTCAGTTCCAGTAATTCCTTGCCCCATCATTCTCCATGTGTGACGAGACTTTGGCAGCCCTATAGAATCAGCATTGGATAGGTATTCGGTACAGAATTCAACAGCTTCTTCGACAATATACCGTTCAACAATACAACCTTCTGGTCGTGATCGGTTTTTCACATACCCTTTTAATATCTTCATATAACGCTCAATCGGGTACATCCATCTCATATAAGCTGGCCCACACAGTTGTGTCTCTCGAACAAGGTGAATGGTTAGATGAACCATTATGTCAAAGAATGAAGGTGGAAAGTACATCTCAAGCTCGCATAGTCACAACAATTTCTCTTTGCAATGATGGCAACTTCCCAGGGTCAATCACTTTGCTGCAAATTGCCTTGAAGAAGAAACAGAGTTTAGTTAAGGGCCCCCGCACTTTGTTAGGTAAAATAGATCGTATACCAATGGGTATCAACTGCTCCATGAGAACATGACAATCGTGGGACTTTAGACCTTTTAACTTGAGATCTTTCGTCGATACGAGGTTCCTAATGTTTGAAGAGTACCCTTCCGGAACCTTAACTCCGTCAAGAAACTTACAAAAAACAGTTTTTTCTTTTCTAGATATAGTGTAAGCAGCCGGAGGAAGATATGTACTTTTACCCTTCTTCGTCGGTCCCAATTCTCTTCTTATTCCCATACTAACCAAGTCCAACCTTGCATTGATGCCATCTTTAGTCTTCCCTGGCACATTGAGTAACGTACCAATGACACTATCACAGATATTTTTTTCAACGTGCATCACATCGAGGAAATGTCTTACATATAATGATTTCCAATATGGCAACTCAAAGAAAATCGACCTTTTCTTCCACCCTCTTGTGACAATATCTCTCGCAAAAGGTTTACCGAATTGGATATTCAAATCCTTTACCTTTTCAAAAAGTTGATCACCCGTCAACGGTGAAGGAGCTCTACCTTCTTCCGAGTTCCCATTGAACGCCTTTCTCCACCACCGGTAATGATGACTTGGATGCAAAAATCTACGATGCCCAAGAAAGACATTCTTCTTACAATGTTCTAACCGCATCCAATCCGTACCCTCTTCACATATAGGGCATGCACACTGACCCTTGATTCTATATCCTGACAGATTACCGTAGGCTGGAAAATCATTAATTGTGCCAAACAACATAGCTCTCAAATTGAAACTTTCTTCCTTATACCCATCATACACCTCCACACCTGTCTCCCACAGTTGTTTCAAGTCTTCAATCAAAGGAGTCAAATAGACGTCTATATCATTTCCTGGTTGTTTGGGCCCAGAAATTAACATAGATAACATAATAAATTTGCGCTTCATGCATAGCCATGGGGATAGGTTATAAATCACCAAAATCACAGGCCATGTACTGTGAGAGCTACTTTGAACACCATGCGGGTTAAATCCGTCAGTAGCCAATGCAAGTCGTAGGTTTCTTGATTCTTACCCAAAATCAGGATAATCATGATCAAATTTCTTCCATTGAGGAGAATCTGCCGGGTGCCGCAGCTTGCCATCTTTGATCCTTTCATCCTCATGCCATGTCAAGTGCTTTTAATCTTCTGAACTACGGTACATGCGCCTAAATCTGGGTATTATGGGAAAATACCACACAACCTTCTCTGGATCTGATTCTTTCTTCTTATATCGTGAGGCATTACATTTAGGACACATATTTAACGATGCATATTCATTCCGAAATAAAATGCAATCGTTAGGACAAGCATGTATCCTCTCGTAGCTCATGCCAATAGAGCGAAACATTTGTTTAGCCTCATATGTCCGACTAGGAATCACATTATCCTCCGGCAACATGTCTTTCAATAGTGTGAGTAAGTCCGTAAAGCTCTTATCAGTCCATTCGTTGCCCGATTTCAAGTTATACAACTTTAACATCGCCGACAATCTTGTGAATTTAGTACAACCATCATACAATGGTTGCTCTGCATCACTTACCAACCTTTCAAACATTTGAGGACAATCCCGAAGATCCTCTTCAACAGCATTTGCAATGTCTTCAAAACGATCGCCCTCATAAGTATTTGTGTCGGTATCGTATGATGAATATCTCACACGATTCCTCATTTCACTAGACTCAGCTCTTGTCTCACCATGTTTTGTCCAACATGTATAACTTTGATCGATTCCATTACACACTAAATGTTCTTCCAAATCGGCTGCACTAACTCGCCTTGCATAACAACAATCTAAACAAGGACATATGATTGTACTAGGGTTTTCCGCATGCCGAACTGCAAACCTAATGAACTCTTTCACCCCATCCTCATACTCCTTCGTTAAACGATTGGCCGACATCCATTTCCGATCCATGCTTTCCGATCTACAAAAATATTTATTAAACATATTTACTATGAGTTTGGAGTGGTTGATGTCTACATGCAATGTATACTGATTAAAGGAATGAAAGGAATGAAAACTGTTACGGTTTTCCGCATGGCAAATTGAGTGTGGACAGGGGTTGTGTATTAGTGGGGAAGCATCAAAAGGGATAGATGGGAGAGAGGGGGTATTCAGTTGGGTAAAGGAATGGATCGGTGTAGCGGATTCAGGTCCCTTGAAGAACCCTGTTATCTATCTTTTGTTCAAGGAGAGGATGAGGAGCATTGAAAGAAAGTTAATAAAACTGTACTTATCTTCGATTTTTCTATCATATCATTACAGAGTACAGCATTCCATTAACTATTGCATAATATAGAATACTAAGTGTGTTTAAAAGATTAATCGGATTTGTTAGATTCCCATGACACCGTCCTAGTACCATGAGTAGAGTGGCGGATACCATGAACCCAAAGCATTGATGATGAAAAACAAGTGTGGCGGGATAAGAATTCTAAAGGTATATTAGTATCTAAACATAAAGGTATATATTTTACACAAATATCAATCCATAACATACAAATTACAAAGGCAGACTTTTTTTGGGCAGAACTCATTTCAACTGACAGGAGATGAACAAGTCAATATGCTAAAATGAGATTTCCTTGGCCTTCAATGCCCGATAATACCCTATTCTACAGCATACAGAGATGAACATTTAATAGTAATCAACATTCAACTCTAATACAGTTTCATTTGCAAAGGGTGAAGAACAAAACAATCTCAAAACGGTGGAGTTCTAAGGTGTAAACATTGAAATGGACAAGGACACCTTACAGCAACATCATAATATTTCTGTATCAACTTCAACTCAGCATAAGGAGCATAAAAGAAACTTCCATAAACTCACCTCACCTGGATGAAAGAACTACTTGTGGAACAAAATGAGTGTAAGCTGTTTCCCTCTCAGCTGCAAGACGCTGTGCCTTCTTGAATTCCTTCAATACTGCCTGAAAATATTTTGCAAGCTTAGCATCTGCTATCTTCTTGTTTGCCTGCAAACACAAGAAAGGCCTTCAATATATCCTTTTTTTCAAGGTAAAACAATTGAAGATCATGTTACCCAATAAATCAAATCAATATATAACTGCAAAAACTACAGAACAGGCATTCTAAGCATGTCCAAGGAAATCTGAGCAACAATATCATAGGCACAAAGCGATTCGGCGGCTGATGAATTGCAGCAGCAAAACAGACTTATAGAAGAAATGCTCCATAAATGCAATCAAGAGCTCAGGCTTATTACAGAACAGAATGAATTGAAACTGCAACAACTCTTTAACCAAATAGATTCAAAAGGAAAAACAATAGACCAGATGTCACAAGAACTAGAAGTTAAGTCCAAACAACTTGAAGAGGCTCAAAGGCACAGTGATCAAAAGGATGCTGTATTTTCAAAGCAAATTCAAATGCTCAGATCTGAAATTAAAAAGCTGATGGCAGAGGAGTATGCATTGTCTAAACCCAAACTAACAAAGACCATAACAGAGGAGTATGCATCCTTGTGTACCAGCGAACCATAACAGCCACATGCAGTAACTCAAGAAGCATGCTTGAAACCCCAAATTAGCACATTATCACACAAACCGAGTTCTAAAAATTCTCCAAACAGAGTTCTTAATCCCAGAAACCCTTGGTTCTTATGAACAAAAATCACATTTTCTAGTTTTAATTCTAACAAAAGTTCACCAGAGACAATCATCATCAGAGTTACTTGCTCATTACCTCTCATTGTTACCAAACTCGGACCAAGAACTCTCAGACACAAGAACTACATTCATTTTCGTTCGCAATAGGGGAGAGGGACATAGAGAGCATACCTTGGTCGTAGGTGGTGTGGTGATGAGTGGCGGAGCAATGGGGGCGTGAGAAGGAGTCTGAGGCGTGAGAGCAACAGTGAGAGGGAGAAGTTGCCAAACTTTATAGCGAAACTTACACTAAAAAAATATGATGCTTTTTAGTTACTTAATTAGAATTGAACATAAGTACTAAATTACACACAAGAATTAGTGCAAAATGAATGTAGGATTTAATTGGTATGCATACTGTCAAACAATCATAAATTATCCATCCATCGACCATCATTAACTAACTTAAAAGTCTTGAGTCACATAGAGGTTGATCTGTATTGATGTGATCTACTGACAATATAAAAAACTATAAAAGTGTATCAAAATTAAACCAATGAATATATAACAAATAAGTAAACAAAAGAGAAAGCATGTAAAGTTTGTAAACAAATATGACAAGATATAATACAATCAAACAACCAGAGATTAATGCCTATTGCTATGACAGAATATTACTATCTTATAACCTGAGGCTGAATGCATACCACTTCCTCGGACTCGGAGGCTGAATATTATTGTCTTATGGGGTGAAAGAGAACAATGATTGAGTTTGAGAGAATAATAATATTTACAAAAATCTGAATATATGTTGGAGTATTATGCATAATGACAATGAAAACTAAAATAATATGTTTTTTCACATGTGTGTAGGAATCAATATTAGTTTGAGTCGAAATTAACAACGAACTAGTTCAAATTGCAGTGATTCGGTAGATAGTCAAAGTTGCCCATGTTTACAATTGCAAGCAATCTACTAAGTACAACACGGTAGCCCAACCCAGGTCCTGTTTGCCCCAAAATCAACGATTCAAAGTTGAACCCCACAAGATGTAACAGGTAGGCAACACAAAGAACATAAAACTAAACTAAAAGTAACAAAGGGAAGAAAACCATACCTGGAAGGAGAAATAAGATATAACAGAGGTCTGGTCGTGCGCCGCTGGTCTCAGAAGAGAAGAGTGTGACTGTGAACTTAGGCAGAAACAGAGAATGTGACGGGACGGGAGAATGTGAGGGGACGAGCTCTGCGGAGATGACAACCCTAGACTTGAACTGATGAGGTCAGTGGTACGCAGAAACTGGGAATTGAAGGATGAAAGGATACGCGCGCGCGGGTATATCACCTAAGATAGCGTTTCCTTGTGGAACCGCTATCTTAGGTTGTTAGTTAAGATAGCGTTTCCGTGTGGAACCGCTATCTTTTCCTGCAGTGGCACCTAAGATAGCGTTTCCTTGTGGAACCACTATCTTAGGTTGTTAGTTAAGATAGTGTTTCCGTGTGGAACCGCTATCTTTTCCTGCAGTGGCACTTTTAATAGCGGCTCCTGATGGAAATGCTATCTTAGGTGATACCTAAGATAGAGTTTCCTAAAGGAAACGCTATTAAAAGTCCCCCCATCACTTTTAATAGCATTTCCACACGGAAATGCTATAAAAGGTGCGTTATTAAAAGTCTAATCTGTTGTAGTGTCATGGAAGGGATGGGGGAGAGACAAACATCCTTTCAGAAATATTTTTTATATAGAATAGAATATGTTACCTTAAGATCGCAAAAACAAAACTTGAAAGATAGAAGAGATTGTTACATGATGAGCCAACACACGTATCTCATCAAGCTTTGATTGAGCAATGTCAGTGTCAATAGCACATTTTGATTTGTCTTGGATTCGTCTACATTTTGGCTTGGCAAAATGCTGATTACAATAGTGTCAATTCTCCACTGGTGCAGTGGTCCTATTTTTCTTTAATAAGATTCAGTCAAGTTCATGTGTTTGTGTGTTCTACCTCGTATAGACATTTTTGTTGAAGTCCCAATAATCTAAAACTAAGGTTCCTCGTGTCACTATCTTGGTAGAAAATACTCTTTTCAGTAAAACCTTCCAAGCATGTGTCTATATATGCTATGGTGTATTCATAATTTCAAATAACTGAGGATTACTAAATAAACTATTGTTGATTGTCAATATAATAGCAATTGCTACATCATCCTAAAAGCAATAATGAAAATGATCCAAAGCCTTTGTCCAAAACATTAAAAGATAAAAATAATTAGCTTAATCACAAATACATACGTGTATTTGCAGGGATGATCGAATTTCTTCTGAAATTAAGCTATTATCTCCTTATATACCTAGTTTGTGGGAATTCATCTAGCCTTTGCATTCGTCGTACTTCTGCTTATGCAATTAGTTATAATAAGCACAAAAGTGAAAATAAAGTAAAACTGCTGAGATAAATTCCAAAACATTGGTGGAAAGGGGAGAATTCTTACCACGCAAAACCACCTTCTCTTTGTTGGGGTGTGGGCAGCAAAACTTTCACAAAGTAGTCACGAGTATTAAAAAGTCAAATAGATATCTCCTCCACTTCTGTCATGAATTAAAATGACTCAAAGAAGCAATATATATAAAAAAAAAGTTTTCCTAAAAGTGCAACATGATTTTTCCGTCATTTCCCAATTAATTATATGCATATATTCTTACAAAAATGCAAGAGATTTGTTGTCATAGTTATCCCAGTTGTCTTCATGCCATGTTATGTCATCCTGCAAAAGTAAATTGTTCCATAAGCACAGATGGCAGTGTTTTTTTTGTTTTTGTTTTTTTTTATAAAAAACATGGCAGTGTGTTTGCAGAATTGGCTCATTAAAATGTGAAGCAATAACCTTGCTCAGAATTTCATGTGCTTGCCGATGCTTTATCACATTGGAGAAAAACCTGAAGTGATCACTCTTCCTTCATTTTATACTCCTCAAGCCAAATCAATTTTTTCAACCCATAGGATGCCTTAATTCATGTCCTTCATTTGACGGAGCGTCCCCGACGACGACGAGGGCGACGCAACAAAGCAGGGGTATAGCGCCACCGTGCAGATCAAATAAGGAACAGAGAACCGAAAGAACCAAAGGACTTGATCCTTCACCTGCGCAACGTCACATCGAGAGAGGGGTCGGAGGTGACGGGAACGGCGAGCGGGCGGAGCGCGCGACTGAGGCGGAGACAGATTCGGATCTGTGTTGCCGTAGGAGACGCCGGAACGGGAACGACGAGCAGTCGGAGCGCGCGACTGAGGCGAAGACAGGTCCCGATATTGGTGGCGGTGCTGCGAGGTAGCCGAATGACGACGTCGCTCGACAGGGTTGCTGTTATGGCCTAGGCGGCGGCGTGCGACGGGGCAGCGACGGTTACTGGGCAGTAGTCCGAGGTTATGCGTGGTGGTCTGTGGGTGCTGCTTTACTGGTTAAGGGAATTCCTCTCTTTTCTACATAGTGTATTTTCTTCTTCCTTGCTCAGAGCATTCCCTCTCTGTTGTTCTCTCCTCTCTGTGTACTCGTTTTTCTATTTTTCTGAGGAATTTTGCAGGAATTTGTAAAGACACATTGCAACCCATAGAGAGCAAGGCAGAGAGGCGGAACAATTTGATTTGGGAAACGGATTAGGTGCCTTTAAAGGCACATGCCTTTCCCTCTTTCCGAGCCGTCGGATCAATCCGACGGTACACAGACTCGGACCTCCCATGCCACCGGGAAGCCGTCGCCACGGTTCAGTCACCGCAGCCCGATGCCGCGACTCCGTCACCGCCGTGTCCGGTGCTATCTCTCTTTCACTCTCCGCTCACTCTCTGCCTTCGAAAGGGGGTCTCGATACTGCAATGCCGTCACCCCGGCTCCTTCACCAACACCCAACATCGCGAATCCGTCGTCGTCGTGTCCAGCATTATCCCTCTTTCTCTCTCTATTCATGCTCTGCCTGTGGAAGAAAGGGGTCTCAATGCAATGGTTTATTTCTTAAAGCTACATGTATCACCTCTTCAATTCCACCTTTTGAGGGCGTAAATGGCCGTATGTTGCAGCCAATTTTTTTCAGATGTCAAGAATAGTTTCGATGATGTGTTGTTTTTCAATTAATTTTTTAAAATTTGCAAGATTTTGATAAGCTCTTTATCCACGATCAAATTTGGGTTTTTTGGCAGAGCTCTTCACCTTACGGTGATCGAAACGGCGTTGCTATCGACAGCGGGCAGTGCGGATGCGCACAGCGAGACATTGGATTGCGAGTGTCGAGAAGCGACACAGAGGTACAGTACGGGGACAGAGTTCTCTGGTCTGATATGCTACCTTTTGAACTTTTAAATTTTTTTTAAAGTGTGGGACACATGTCACCTTCAGGACCGTCTAATTGATCCGATGGCTAAGAAGGAGGGAAAGGCATGATGCCTTTCCTTTATCAAAGACACTGAATCCGTTTCCAACAATTTGTGCTATAATGTAGAGAGGAATGAGGTAGCCACCTAGGATGATTTGCATACGTGGAAAAATCTAAAAGAGGCGGCAAAACTTTTGCTGAGTTGTCTTTAGGAGATTTTGAGAAAGAGTTTTAATAAATTATAAATAAACGGGAGAATACAAATTATAGATTTTTTATTTTTATGAAATGGAGTGATGTATTGGCCTAAATTTTAATATTTTATTATAAAATTTTTTTTGGTACAAATTAAATTATAAAAGTCGTTTAATGATTATATATATATATATATATATATATATATATATATATATATATATATCAAAGCTTGGGCACAACAGCCGCTCTACTTTGGGTTAGTTTGATTTGTTAAAAATCAAAGGACACTGCAACACAAAACCTTTTGTTGTATGTTTGATTTAAAACATGATTGCCGGACTGCCCGGACAGCACAAGAAGGGAGATAATGGACTGAACAAAACCATAAAATTTTATTACTCACTTGATCAAGGAATAAGTTTTTATCCGAGGTATAATGCAAAGAAAATGTCAAAAATACCCATCACATTTCTCACTCTCTTTGCACACGTAAGTCAGTCTCCCACTTCTGCAGGAGCTCCTTCTCCTCTCCCTCTCTCCTCTTTCTCTTCATCCAACCTGCTCACTTGTCCACCCGATCGCCACCTGCTGTCCAGATAGTTCTCGTTGTAACCACCGCAAAAACATACCCACAGGGCCAAGTTCACACAAGTTTTTGATCTTTGACATAATAATGATATAGCAAATGGGGCCACTGAGTAATGGATGTTGCCATCTTATATGAAACAGACAAATAGTACATTCCCTTTCACATAATAATATTTCTTTGACATAAACTCAAGGAAATGGGGCCACGCAGCAATGGATGCTGCCATCGATGAAGATGTCCATGTGGCGTAGGGTTTCAAACAAGGGAACGTCGTCCACGTTATAAATTATAAATTAATCTTATCAAAAAAGAATAAATTATAAATAAATCTATATTATATACGGTTTCAATAACTGTGGGAGTGACTTCTCAAAATGGGTCAACCAAAAAAACAGCATATTTAGCATTTAGCAATGACCAATGCTGGGATAGAACTGTTAGAGTGGTAGTTTGGTAAATAAATGGTCTTATTATCCCATTTCCCCATCATTGAAAATACAACCGTCTCTCCATCTTTCTCCCCCAACTCTCCTCGATTTTTCCCGCGGCTGCGACGAGCAGCTTTTCTTTCTGCACAGCTTACATAAAAATAACCCAAACAAGGAATTGGGTCTTTAATCTTTATCACTCTTGCTTTTCAAATTTCAAACTTCAATTCATTTTCTCACCAAATCAACTGGAACTCATTTTCTCCCCCTCTCCGGCCCTTCTATTACCTTCGTGTGTCTCTCTCTCCTCACATTCTCTTTCTTTTTCACGAAGAACTGCAAAACCACCTCATAATTCGAATTTCAAAAAGGGAATGCTGAAGCTCTGTTCTCCCTTCATCTCCTCAGGCCTACATCTTATCTTCATTTCAAATCTTCATCTCTCTCTCTCTCTCTCTCTCCCTCTCTCATTTTTTATGTTTTTCTTTGACTCATTTCATTTTTTTTTTCAGCTACTCTACGACACAGCTCCATAGCTCCTCTCGCTGGTGGCTTCTCTGGCTCCACGTTTTCATCTTTTCAGATCTAGCCTGCTATCTCCTCTCAATCACTCTCAGGCACACTATCTTCCCTTTCCCCCTCCTGTCACTGGCAGTTCAAGAGGAGAAGCCTCCTGGTTAGCAAGAATGGTATTTCCATCTAATATCTCTAACTTCATCGATTCTTTTAGTTTGCTCTCTCTCTCTCTCTCGGATCGTTTTGTAGTTTGCAATATGAAAAGGGAAGGGCTTTGGCATTTTCCTCTTTCAATTTTAATTCTTTTGGTACGAGATTAGCTAGGTCTTTTTGCTTTTCATCTACCATGAATTTTAGCCAATTAGATGATAAGTTATTAGGGTTATCTGAACCTTGAAATTTGAGAAGATGCATTGTAGGATAAATTGATGTTGGGAGTGAGTGTGCTTATCTGAGGAGGTGGGAGATGTCAATTGGGATGGAAACGTTTTTACTCACTTTCAAATTATATTATAAATATTAATAGCTAAATTTGTGGGATAAAGTTAAATAAATTGCACTTTATTTGCAGCCATCACACCTTTTTGTTGAACCGTGAGGCATTTTCATTCTTAAGTTTTTTAAATTTTTTTTTTTTTTTTGCCATTGTTTCTATTTCATATTAAGCCTTAATTGTGTGTTATGCAAGAACTTATTTCATCTACACTTTTGCTTTCAAATTGCAGGGTCGTGGTTCTCCTTTATGAACTCCATTCTATTGACACTGATGCAAGATTAACATATTGGCTTATTAGGTTTCAAGAACTGTTTTATTATAAAATGTATTAGAGGTGACACTAATTTTGAAGTTGCTGAAATGCATAATTATATATGCCTAGTCGAAGAATGACCATAGCTTTTAGTTTTGTTTTAGTTGTTATATATAGCTTATAGCTTATGTTGATATTTGTTTATTGAGAAAATGAAAGAATAAGAGAAGGAAAGAATAGAAAGAACTGATTGCAAGGAGAAAGTCAATTCAATTGTATTAAAAGATGAAAGAATGATCTTAACATTTGAATATTACACTCCAGCACAAGCTTATATACTGGTGTGAATTGCTAGCTAATAATCTAACCAACCTTATAGTTGTCAACTATGTAACTAACTGCAACATATAACTGATTACTAAAATCCGATTTTTCTTTTTGCCTTATATATAATGCTACTGTTATTGCTTCCTGTGCAAGAACGAGATAATTTAGTATGGGACAAGTCTTTTCAATTGCCTAAACACGGGTGAGTTTTGTTGCAAATTGCAAATTGCAAGTCCCAAACATGAGTTTTGTTGAACCAATATACTAAATGCCCATGCAAATCACCATTTGATTTTAAGTCTGTATGTAGTGACTATTATTTAGTGATTATTATTCTAGCTGTAGATAATTTGGGTTCGATTCATGTTTAAGCCTTTAAGGCATTTATAAAATTCTTTGAAGTAGAAAAGGGGATAGTAGGTTGATAAATTCTTTTCAATCTATTTCAATCATAAGAACAAAGAGGTCAATGAAATAGCTGATGCACTTGCAAAGAAGGGAGTTCGAATGGAAGGAGTGTGGATGAGGTGGATCTAACCAAGATGTTTTACAGGAGAGGGCAGCTGATGATCAGGGTGTTTCTTTTCCTTTTTTTTACACTTTCTACAGGTTTTGAAGGGCTTAGTCAAAAGGGCAGACTATTATACCTGTCTAATATATTTTATGTATATGCAGGAAAAGAAGAAAGCACTACAACAATCATACTTTGGTGCTGAACTTGAGGAATGTTGATACATAGCTAATGATCCACACTAAAGGGAGACTCATCCGAATTGAGGCCTGAAATCTGTTTTATTTTTCTGAATTCTGGTTGGCAAATTGCACAGGTGTTCCTCAGCAAAAATAACACATATGGAGGGTGTCTACACTGAAAAGTTGAGGCAAAGATATTGATTGTGCTGGACGTTAAGTGATCTAAGCTCTAGCCCAAGCCAATATATGAAGGATGATGCAAATGATATAAAACAAAGAGTTATACATGGGTGATGAATTTTATAATGGTTTGCAAAAGAAAAGGGCGTGCATGCTGGTGGAGATAAAGGACACCGTTTTTTTAATGTTCATTGATGTTTTGCTTTCTCTTTAAGGTGTTTTCTATGGTTGTGAGACCAATGTTAAAGTCGTTTTCTTATGTATGTTTTGAGTTTTTTTGGTGTGAGGCCACTGTTAAGGCTGCTTTTTGATGTATAGCTTGAGTTTCTGGTGTTCTGATACTTTCCCAGAATGGGGGTTTGTACTCAACAGATTATGCACTTTAATTTGCTATAGTCTAGCTCACTAGCAAATGATAGTATGTCTTCTCTAACTCTTCCTAGAAGGCGGGTAGAGCCTGCTCTATGTGATGTTGTAATTAGACATTTATTAATAAAATTATCAATTATCGGGGAAAAAAACATTGGAGTTCCAAAACACTTCTAAGTCAAAAAAATTGGAGATCAAAACTCTATAGACATTGTTATTTTCTTAAAATGTTATTTATATTTTTATAAGACTATATTCCCCCGTTGTACGGGTCTTAACACTAGTAAATTATTTATAAGAGAGTAGTATGATGATAATTTAATTATAAATAAAAAATAATTTAAAATGTAAAAAACTTGTTATGTCCTTTTCATATTTTATAGTATAAAGGGTATTCTAATAAATTTTACGTTGTTATATCATGCAAGTAAGCATATCAACAAACATTATATAGTACAAAAATTGTGTTGTGACTTAATCACTTGTTCTATACTATTCTCTCTGTTTTGTCATGTACTGTACTGTCATGCGAATCAAACGGACTCTTAGAGTTGCACTTTATGGCCCATAGGTTGAGCTTGGTGTCTATTTTTTCAGGATCAAAGAAAATACAGGTGGGTGTACCAGTGGATGGCATCACATGCAGCTGAAAGTTATGGGTTGCATTACAAACTGGATCTCGGATGTGGGCCCGTTTCGATCCAACAATACCTTTTCTTAATTTTGCATGTAACATAGATAATTATAGTAACTATAATTATCATACTAGATAAATTATAATGAATTTAATTGCTACGTAGAGTGTAAAATTGCTATGTAGAGTCACACTCACAAATGATGATATAGATGATTTTTAAGATAATCTATATTATATACAAATTGGAATTAACTCGTTGATTACTATTCTAGGTGGCATCTTATTAGCAACTTGACAATTAATACGGTCATTAACTTTACACAAGAATACACCTGCGAGAATCTATTATTCACCTCAAGTTTTTGCTATAAAAAAAAAAATCACACCTCAAGTTTGAATAGACCTGCATGAATTGGCTATTCAAAAATACACGTTTAAAATCAAATTGGAGACAAATGAAAGGGCATTAAAATGATATTATCAATCAATACACATGAGCAATTGTCACCTTTTTCCTATTGTTCCTGTACAGTGATTGTGGTTGTGAAGCTATGGATGATTATGGATTATAAATTATTATAAATATTCTAAAAGTTTCACATGATGTTAAAGGAGATGTAGAGGTGCCGGGTTTTCGTGGTGGGCATCAGGACGGTAGGTACGCACTTGCCAGGTATGAAATTGACCTTGCACGTCAACCCCACTCCTCTTTATTTGCTTATCCAACTTTCTTAAAGCTTATCTTTTTAATTCAGAGATGGTAGCTGCAAATACCTTTCTTTGCTTATCCAAGTTTTTTAAAGCTTCTAACGGGGATGGGAAATAACTGCATTTTGCCATTTACGTTCTTACCAAAATGCCTCTTCAACCACCCCTTTTTCCCCTCCTATAAAATGCCATTATTCTTTTGAGCACACAAAGTGTGTGCCACAACATAGACACCAGACAAAGAGAAAGGTCCCGTTTTATGCAGAAAACAATTAGATTCATTGGTGGGTTTTGCTTTGTTGGGTTGAGTTTTTAAAAGGGTTTTCAGAAATGAATAGTATTGTGTTGAAAGAAGAAAAACCACAAAGGGTGAACAATGGCTCACTGTCAGGGTGATTTGGATGAGAGTATAGACTACATGTTCAAGATTGTCATGATTGGGGACACCGGGGTTAGAAAGTCTCACCTTTTGAATCGATTTGTCAGAAATGAATTTAACCTGAAATCCAAAGCCACAATTGGGGTTGAGTTTTTTACCAAGATTGTTGTCATGGATCACAAAGTTGACAAGGGCTCAAGGCACAGATTTTGGACACTGCTGGTCAAGAAAGGTCCAATTTTGCTCCTATCACATATCTTTTTATTTTTTAATTGTTCTGAAGTTTTGTGTGAATTACTTTTCATTGGCTGTGCTTTTGTATCACAACCTCACTCTGTTATTGTTATGCTAAAATTATCATTTTCTATGGATTAGAATTAAGAATGCAGCTAAAATCTATGGAAGTTAAGATCTGTTCTTTTTATAACAAATAAAAGCCACCATTTTTTTTAGTATAATCGGACTAAAAGATGCAAATAGTAAATTTTGGTCCTTCAAAAACATGATAATCATAAAAAAAAAATTAGAAGTTGATGACTTCTTGGTTGTCAGTTTTCAGTTTATGCAGTAAAAGAATGGGGTGAGTATGATGAATTTTAACCTGTTTGCCAATTGACATATTGATGATACTGTGTTTTATTAGTTACTAATATATGGATGTTGCTGATTCTGTTCCCAAAAGTGTACTTGAAATGCATGTCAATTTCATTTTTCCTGTGACAATGTTGCCATTCATCACAGGTACCAGGCAATTACAACAGCATATTACAGAGGTGCAACTGGTGCATTACTAGCATATGACATAACCTAGCACCAATCCTTTGATCATGCTGAAAAGTGACTGGATGAGCTACGGATACATATCTTTACATATCTTTTATCATAAATAAATAAAAAGCAAGGAATAAGATGTTATTGGTCATGGTTTGCTAATGACTGGTCACAAGACAAGATTATATAAGGCTTTTATCATAGAATACATTCATGTCTATATAGTCAAATTAATCCAGCTAGATTTGGGTTTTTTTAACCTCCAAGTTAATTAATATATCTTAAAGCGGCTGTAAAATTGATACTGTGAGTGTGAACCATGAGCTTGAGTCATATCCAAATCATGCCAGTTACTATTCCCTTAATTAACAATGGCATCTCTTATCTCATTCTCCTTTAGATTCATCACGTCTTTGCTTTGCATTATGTTTACCAACAACACTCATTTTAGAGTGATCCTATCATCCTACATCTTTAATATTATTGGTCCACAATCAGCGACACAAAAAAAAAGGGGACTCATATAGCTTGACAGCATGACTGGAGAAAGATAAGGATATATAATGAGTGTATTCATATTAAGTGCCCGTTGTTAAGTGGTTTTTAATTGTGCTATCATTGTTGATTCTGTCCTTAGTATTATTATTATTATTTTAATATATTTTAAAGCTTGCTTTCGTATCTCTGAGTGAAGCTTTAATGGCGATGGTTGGTGAACTTTTTGCTTTTCATTTAGAGTAAATAGCCAAAATGGTTCATGAAACTGTGAGGTCGTGTCGAGTTGGTCCCTCAAATTAACGAAATTTCAAAAATGTCCCTGAAACTGTCAAACGTTGATCAAGTTAGTCCCTTCGTTAGGCAGGGTTCGTTGACGCCGTTAACGGCGCTTATGTGGCACGTTAAGTGCCCATGTGGCCTCCACCTTGCATGACAGTTGTACCACAGTTTTGGGGACCAATCTGACACTCGATTTTAGGGACTAAAATGATACTTACTTTGTATTTTAACACTTCACTTTCTTCGTTTCATTTTCATCCATCATTTTTACCTTTTCATCTTCCCTCCCTAACCTCCCCTCTGCCACACCCTTCCTTCTGCAACCGCTCGTCGGAGGCCATAACCCGTCGCCGGAACCGTATCGGAACTCGCTTCCACTCAAAACGCAGGTGTGTATTTTGTTTACCCATTTTGTTTTGGGTTATCGGGTCATGGGTTTTGATTGTTCATCTTCTTCATACTGTGCATGTGGTAGGGGTTGGGTAGGGTTTCATCTAAGCCTCTATTACATTAGTTTTGTACTTAGGCATTTGCCCTAGTTATCGTTTTACCCATTGTTGTGCATTCTTCATCATTAATGTGGGTGGGTTTAGGGTTTGTTGCGATGCTCTGTTTTTTTGTTTTGTAACAGAGTATATGAAACGTTTTTTAATTTATGCATCTTTGTTAATGTGCAGAATAAGTACAATGATCACTGTTATCGTGCACCATGGAAGCATATTGTTGAGGAATGAGAGAGGGATTCTGGAGTATGTTGGTGGTGAGATGGATGTGTGGGAAGAGTTGGACTTAGACACACTCAATGTTTTTGATTTGTTTAGCATTGTGAAGGTGTGTAAGGGTTATGATAAGGTTGAAAAATTGTTGTGGTTGAAGCCAAACAAGGACCTGGATATTGGGTTGAGGGAACTAACCTCTGACAGTAGCTTCATAGAGATGGTTAAGGCTGCCTTTCTTAATGGGAATGAGATTGAGATTTATCACGAGTATGCCCCCGATCCCCTTCAGGCATGGGTGCCTAACAAGGAAGCTGTGAATGCTGCTAACATGGATGTTGATGAGGGTCTCATGAGTCCATATGAGGACAGCCATTCTACTGCTGATGAAAGTGCAGAGGACAGCCGTTACAAGCCTCCTCCGGTTAAAATTAGTTCAGATGATTATGAGGAAGTGGTGTTAAGCAAGATTAAATGGAAGAAGGCTAAGGGAAATAAGGTTGTTGGGACTTCATCCAAGGGTAAGAAGGCTAAGGGTAAGAAGGTTGTTGGGATTTCATCCAAGGGTAAGAAGGCTAGTGGGAGTGATGGAAAGGGTAAGAAGAAGGTTTCAAGTAAGAGTAGGCAGAGGTCACCTAGTCCTTCAAATGGTGACAGCAGTGATGATAATGATGATTGGGCTGAGTTTTATACAGGGCATGAAGACTTCTTTAATTATGGGGAGTTAGGTGGTGGAAGCAATCAAGTGCAGCAAGAATTTGTGAGTGATGGGAGCTATAAGTCTGAGGAAATGAAGGATCCTATTAGTACAGATGAGGAGAATAATGGAACAACTGGTTTGCCTAACTTCCCTCAGTTTAATGACAGAGCAAAGTTTGGTAATGTCAGTTTGGTATTAGGAATGGAGTTTACAAATTTATCATCTTTCAAGGCAGCTGTGAAGGATTACACCATACACATGGGCAGGCCAATAAAATGGGTGAAAAATGATAGCTTTAAGGCTAGAGCTAAATGCAAGGAAGTTGGTTGTGATTGGGAGATTTATTGTGGTAGGAGTAATGTAAGGAGAAGTTTCCAAATTAAGACCTTCAAGGAGACTCACAGCTGCTGCAGAGCCTTTAAGGTTAATCAAGCAAACAGAAAATGGGTTGTGAAGAAGCTAGAAGAAAAGATTCGTAGCCAACCCAAAATCACACATGTAGAGGTTTTTGATTTCCTAAAAAAGGAGTTCAATGTCATCATTGATAGGTCAATGATTTTTAGGTCAATTAGGGAGGCAAGAGAGTTGGTTGAAGGTAGTGAAATAGAGCAGTATGGTAAGCTTTGGGATTATGCTCATGAGTTGTCAAGGAGCAATCCAGGGTCGTTGGTTAAGATCGATACCATCCCTCTGCCACATTCACAACCACAGTTCCAAAGGTTCTTTGTTTGTCTAGATGCATGCAAGAGAGGATTTAAGGCAGGTTGTGGACCTTTTATTGGGTTGGATGGTTGCTTTTTGAAAGGTTACTTCGGAGGATAACTCCTTTCAGCTGTGGGGCAGGATGCAAACAACCATATTTTTGTGATAGCATATGCTATAGTGGATGTGGAAAACAAAGACAATTGGGGATGGTTTTTGACACTGTTGCATGAAACACTAGGTGATTACAGGAAGCATGGATGGAATTTCATGTCTGACATGCAGAAGGTAAGATTTTGCCATTCATTACGTGGTCTGGTTTGATAATTTGTTGCATATTTCAGGGACCAATTTGATATTAAGTGACTAATTTTAGGGACTGATTTGTATGTTATGCTTGCAGGGGCTAATACCAGTCATGCAGGAAGTGATGCCAGGAGTGCCCCACAAGTATTGTGTCATGCATCTGTGGAGGAACTTTATAAAACAATGGAAGGAAAAGGAACTAAAGGGTGTGGTTTGGGACTCTGCCAAGTCAACCACAGTTACACAGTTCAACATGGAAATGGAAAGGGTTAAGAGGTTGAACCTGAAAGCCTGGGAGTATCTGAACAAATGGCCAAAAGAGGCATGGACAAAGGCCTACTTTGAGACAAACTGTAAGGTGGACAACATATGTAACAATACATGTGAGGTTTTCAATTCAAGGATTGTGGATTATCGTGGTAAGCCTATTCTGACTATGGATGAGGAAGTTAGATGCTATGTGATGAGGACAATGTGTGCAAAGAAACAGAGAAGGAAGGATGGAAATGAGGAACCCGTGTGTGGTCATAAGCTGAAGAGGTCATATCCTAACTTCAGTTGCTCAAGATGTGGCATTGAGGGCCATAACAGTAGGGGATGCATGAACACTGGAGTTCCTAAAAAACCTAAAGCTAAGACATCAACTCAAGGACAAGAGGATTTAGTGTGTGAGGTACCATTAACACAAACTACTCCTACTATTGAGCCAGTGCAATCTCAAGATGTACCACCACAAGTGCAGCAACAAGTACAAGATCCTCCAGCACAAGTTCAGGCCAATCCACCACAAATGCAGGCTCCACCACCATCACAGCAAAGAGTGCAGAGGGTAAGCTGGCTTTTGCAGGGACTGAGTTGATTTCATATATAAAAGTTCAGGGACTTTTTTTATTTTAAGTTACATATTTTGGGGACTAAATTGACACTATGTTATCGATTTCTATTTCTGCAGGCAAGGAGATATGGTATAAGAGGACCTCTTATACCACAAGTGCCAAAGGAACCCCCAGTTAGAGGCCCACCAAGAATGCCTCCACTCAAAGACACCAGCCCCTCTTGCACCACCACCAGCTCCACTTCCACTTCCACCACTTCCAATTCCAGCTCCACGACCTATCATGGTCGAACTTCTAGCACCACCAACTGGATCAAGGGAAGGACAACCATAGTTCATGTCTTTCATTCCAACTCCAGGGCTGCCACAGATACGTCCAAGGAAACCATGAACAATGGATGCTTAGGAAACTTTGGTTGTTTTGGTTATTTATTTTGGAATATGGTGTATGGTTTGTTTGCTGTAGTTTCTGGTTTGGTACAAGTTTAGATGTACTATGTTTTGGGTATACTTTTTGTAAGACATATTTGGACACCTTTTGGTGCTTCAATTAATACATATGCAATTTATCTTTTGGACCACAATTTGGTGCTTCCTTTCATTTTCTGTAACAAAATGAAGCAGTTTGTCTTATGCAACAAAATGAGACATTTACTCCAAGCTTGTCATTCAACCAACACATTACATTCCAAAATAGAACAATACATTACACATTACATTCCAAAATATGCCTACATCATACCTAAGAACATCACACCTAAAACTACCTAAGCACTCTGCCTACCAATCCACCAAACCAGACAAACACTTAACAACACACATTACAACAACCCCAAATTTGACCATTCTAACTTCTGCAACCAAAGTGTCAACCTTGCCAATCAGCTCTATCAGTTCTGCCTTCATTATTCCCTCACTACCAGTATCATTAGGAGTTGCACATCTCTCAGGAACCTTGAAAATCTCAGGAGTCTCATCCACCCAGACAAGATAGCCACAATTGCCTTCACCCCGCAACAATTTGACATAAAGAAATTAGGGTTAGTAGAAACTGTGCCCCCTGCAAAGTGCAAGAAAGTCGCAAACCCTAATGGAGTTTTGGGATTGAATGTTACCAATGGTAAGGGACATCCATAGAAGGTCCTCCCTGGGTTCCTCGGAGTCCTAGAGATTCATAACACAGCTCTCATCTCATAATTGCAAAACAAAGGTAAGGGGTTGTTGATTTCTACCCCATCAACCCTAGAGCTACTCGACCAAGACGGAGTTGTGGGTTTCTTGGTTTGTCTTGAGTATGGTAACGACGAACCACCACCCATCGGCATCCCTTTTGTGTAGTTGCAGTTGGAGAGAGCGAGAGAGAGAGACAAACAAACGAAGGACAGGGAGTGAGAGAGACGAACTAGAGACAAACGAAGGAAGAAGAAGATGAAAGTTAGGGTTTTCGAAAAAAAATTGAGTGTCAATTTGGTCCCTGTATCAATTTGGTCCCTCAAATATGCGTGTATAGTGCCCATCTTACGTGGCACGATGAGTTGGCAGCCACATAAGCGCCGTTAACGGTGTCAACGAATCCTGACTAACGAAGGGACTAACTTGATCAACGTTTGACAGTTTCAGGGACCTTTTTGAAATTTCGTTAATTTGAGGGACCAACTTGACACGACATCACAGTTTCAGGGACTATTTTGGCTATTTACTCTTTCATTTATTAAATGAAGCGCTCGTCCACTGATGTAGTAGAAGCGCCCGTCCACTAAAGTGGCAGAAGCATTCGTCCACACAAGTGACAGAAGCGCTCATCCACACAAGTGACAGAAGCGTTTGTCCACCCCAAGTGACATAAGCGCTCGTCCACACAAGTGACACAAGCGCTCGTCCACACAAGTCTTTGGACTTGCTAAGCCCTTAAGAGAAAATCCGTCCAGTGACGTGGCACTGTGGACGTCTACTGAATTTTAGTTAGGCATTATGGATGTATACTTGAGTTACAAGAATAACCCTCGTCTGCTGACATGGCAAGATGGACGCGCTTATTTTAAAGTCTTTGGACTTGCAGTTCTTATCAAGTTATTTAGGTATTCATTTATGGCCTCGTCCACTAAGGAAAAATCAGTCTACTTATCAATTAAATTATTAACAGTTTAAATAACCTTTGGACGGGTAATTCTTTGCACGAGTCCAAGCATTGTATACCTTATTTTAAATACTTATTATGTATGCTCTATTTGAATTTTTTGTTTTTTATACTATATTCACTCTAATATTGGTATCCATATTGTTATATACTTATAGAATTGGCAAACACTAAATTGACATTATAATTTAACCTTATCAAATTTCCGATATTTTTCTCATATAGATATCTATTATATTATCAAGTCGAATTTTTTTTTACATTCAAATCTAGCATTTATGAAATATATCTATTGCAAACTTTGATACATTTCAATTTCAAAGATTTTGTTGACTAATAAATAAATATTATTATATTAAATTATATTATATATGCTATAACTAAAAGTAAAAATATGGTATAACACACTTAAAGTTGGGTTAAAAATAAAAATTAGATTTGTTAGATGTAGAGACTTACCCCACCCCTGCCACTCTTTTTTTTTTCTTTTTTTTTCTTTTGTGAAATATGATTTGTACTCCTTTGATAACCTGAAAGTTATAAATGTGGAATTAAAATGTTAAACTGTGTATATTAGTTGTATAACATGCTCGTCCATTGATGTGGTAGAAGCGCTCGTCCACTGATGTGGTAGAAGCGCTCGTCCACACAAGTGACAGAAGCGCTCGTCCCCACAAGTGACAGAAGCGCTCGTCCAAACAAGTGACACACACAAGTCTTTGGACTTGCTAAGCCCTTAAGAGAAAATCCGTCCAGTGATGAGGCACTGTGGACGTCTACTGAATTTTAGTTAGGCATTATGGATGTATACTTGAGTTACAAGAATAACCCTCGTCTGCTGACGTAGCAAGATGGACGCGCTTATTTTCAAGTCTTTGGACTTGCCGTTCTTATCAAGTTATTTAGGTATTCATTTATGGCCTCGTCCTCTAAGGAAAAAACAGTCTACTTATCAATTAAATTATAAACAGTTTAAATAACCTTTGGACGGGTAATTCTTTACACGAGTCCATGCATTGTATACCTTACTTGAAATGCTTATTATGTATGCTTTATTTGAATTTTTGTATTTGATACTATATTCACTCTAATATTGGTATCGATGTTGTTATATACTTATAGAATTGACAAACACTAAATTCACATTATAATTTAACCTTATCAAATTTCCAATATTTTTCTCATACAGATATCTACTATATTATCAAGTCTATTTTTATTTTTTTTACATTCAAACCTAGTATTTATGAAATATATCCATTGCAAACTTTGATACATTTCAATTTCAAAGATTTTCTTGAATAATAAATAAATATTATTATATTAAATTATATTAGATATCTTATAACTAAACGTAAAAATATGGTATAGCACACTTAAAGTTGGGTTAAAAATAAAAACCAGATTTGTTACATGTAGAGACTTACCCCACCCCCGCCACTCTTTTCTTTTCTTTTTTCTTTTTCTTTTGCGAAATACGATTTGTACTCCTTTGAGAACCTGAAAGTTATAAATGTGGAATTAAAATATTAAACTGCATATATTAGTTGTATAACATGCTCGTCCACTGATGTGGTAGAAGCGCTCTGTAACGCCCTTCGTTACATTAGTAACCCAAAATAATTGTATAAAAATCCTTTAATACATTTCTTTAAAATATGTTAATCATAAAAAAATTCTCAATTATATAAGTCTGGAAAATGTCTCATATTAAATAAAATAGTAATAATGTATCAAAGTAATAAATATAATATTAAATCCATACCTCTGAATAAAACCAAATCAAAGAAAAGCCTCAAAATCGGGCATCTAACTACAATCCGAAGAGAAAAACTAAAAATAATAAACGATGTCTGCATGGCACTCATAAGCCATGCTACAATACTAACCAGCTAAGCTAAAAAGAAAGTAGTTCTTCAAGCCTCGGTGACCGCAACAGTGATGTCATCGGGCTCTGAAAACAACACTTTTTAATGAGATATAAAATCTCAGTGAACAACAATACAGTTATAAAATATTTCGAAAATGTGATGTTCTCAGCCGGCACGGTAACCGGAAAAACTATCCATGGTACCCACTAATTTTCCAAAATAATGTTCATTAAAAAAATACATTTAATTACAACAATCATATAACGACAACATAATCAAATATCATATATTAATTAAACAAAGTAACCACACATCACACAATAACACAATCATCCAGTGGCTCGGAAACCCCACTTCGTGTTGGTTTCTTGCCCAATTCGGTGACTCGAGAACCTCATTAAATTGGTTCCTTGTCCCTAGTCTGCGGTAACTCGAGAACCTCGTTCTAGAATTGATTCCTTGCCACCCTCTTTATGGTGACCCGAGAACCTCGTCCTATAATTGATTCCTTGCCCCGATGGTAACTCGGGAATCCCATTTTAGAATTGACTCCTTGCCCCTATGGTGACCCGAGAGCCTCGTTCTTAAAATGGATTCCTTGTCCCATATCTTAATTTCGACATCCCATTAAATGGCGATGTTAAAAGTCAATGCATCTATCTTAGGAGGCATAACAACAAACTTCACTCACATACGTATATCATTTATATCCCGAATAAAACATGTCGAATATATTTTAAATTATAACAATCAAATGTACTTATTCTCTTTTTAAACCATAAGCAAAATGGGATTTAATACATGCTATGTCTAAGCTATTAAAATCCAATTAAATAAAATTATATGCTCCCAGAAGGTAAAACCACGCGTCAGTGGAACACCAATGCCTATTGAATTGAACTTGGCATACAGGAGACTTCACAAAAGTAGTTAAAGATAAAAAGAAAATCTACTCCTGAGAGGTTTTGGACGCGCAGTACGAAACTTTAGTGATTTTATCGTCTGGCTTAAACACAAGAAATTCGCACACAGAACTATAAATTAGCAATAAACAATTTCTTTTAGATTTAGGGGAACACATTTGCAAATCAATTCATCCATCAATAAGAAAAATAATAATAAAACTGTCAACACAAACAATTATTCATACCATGGAGAGGGTTCGTAAAAAGTATTGTTACTCACATTTCGAAGACCTCCAATGTGCTCTAAAAATTATTTTTGATAAGGATTTGCGCTTCCCTAAAAATTCTTCTCCCGTTTAGTGGTATTCTTGAATCTGTGTTGTTGTTAGGTTGTACTGGCAGGAAAAGGACGTTGTGCGGCGCTCCTTGTTTCCCACAGTGACAAGAGTATAATTATATATACTCTGCGCTTCCTGGGCTTAACGCCCTTGTACCCTTTTTAAAATATATATATATATATACATATACTGTCAATTCTTTATAATAGTTAATAAATTTCAATAAATCCTTATACTATCAATTCTTTACACTAGATCTCTTATTTAAATTTTATTTGCACTATACTTTTTAATAACTTAGTATTATTATTATTATATATATTTTTTCAAATTAATTATGTTAGAATTTTAGGATGTTACACGCTCGTCCACACAAGTGACAGAATCGCTCGTCCACCCAAGTGACAGAAGCACTCGTCCACATAAGTGACACGAGCGCTCGTCCACACAAGTCTTTGGACTTGCTAAGCCCTTAAGAGAAAATTCGTCCAGTGACGTGGCACTGTGGACGTCTACTGAATTTTAGTTAGGCATTATGAATGTATACTTGAGTTACAAGAATAACCCTCGTCTGCTGACGTGGCAAGATGGACTCGCTTATTTTCAAGACTTTGGACTTGCTGTTCTTATCAAGTTATTTATGAATTCATTTATGGCCTCGTTCACTAAGGAAAAACCAGTCTACTTATCAATTAAATTATAAACAGTTTAAATAACCTTTGGACAGGTAATTCTTTGCACGAGTCCAAGCATTGTATACCTTATTTGAAATGCTTATTATATGCTCTATTTGAATTTTTGTATTTGATACTATATTCACTCTAATATTGGTATTGATGTTGTTATATACTTATAGAATGGCAAACACTAAATTGACATTATAATTTAACCTTATCAAATTTCCAATATTTTTCTCATACAGATATCTACTATATTATCAAGTCTAATTTTTTTTTACATTCAAACCTAGCATTTATGAAATATATTCATTGCAAACTTTGATACATTTCAATTTCAAAAATTTTGTTGACTAATAAATAAATATTATTATATTAAATTATATTATATATCTTATAACTAAAAGTAAAAATATGGTATACCACACTTAAAGTTGGGTAAAAAATGAAAATCAGATTTGTTAAATGTAAAGACTTACCCCACCCCTGCCATTCTTTTTTTTTTCTTCTTTTTCTTTTGCGATATATGATTTGTACTTCTTTGAGAACCTGAAAGTTATAAATGTGGAATTAAAATGTTAAACTGTATATATTAGTTGTATAACATGCTCGTCCACTGATGTGGTAGAAACGCTCGTCCACACAAGTGACAGAAGCGCTCGTCCACACAAGTGACACAAGCGCTCGTCCACACAAGTCTTTGAACTTGTTAAGCCCTTAAGAGAAAATCCGTCCAGTGATGTGGCACTGTGGACGTCTACTGAATTTTAGTTAGGCATTATGGATGTATACTTGAGTTACAAGAATTACCCTCGTCTGCTGACGTAGTAAGATGGACGCGCTTATTTTCAAGTCTTTGGACTTGCCGTTCTTATCAAGTTATTTAGGTATTCATTTATGGCCTCGTCCACTAAGGAAAAACCAGTCGACTTATCAATTAAATTGTAAACAATTTAAATAACTTTTGGATGGGTAATTCTTTGCACGAGTCCAAGCATTGTATACCTTACTTGAAATGCTTATTATGTATGCTCTATTTGAATTTTTGTATTTGATACTATATTCACTCTAATATTCGTATCGATGTTGTTATATACTTATAGAATTGACAAACACTAAATTGACATTATAATTTAAACTTATCTAATTTCCAATATTTTTCTCATACAGATATCTACTATATTATCAAGTCTAATTTTTTTTTTACATTCAAACCTAGCATTAATGAAATATATCCATTGCAAACTTTAATACATTTCAATTTCAAAGATTTTGTTCACTAATAAATAAATATTATTATGTTAAATTATATTATATATCTTATAACTAAAAGTAAAAATATGGTATAGCACACTTAAAGTTGGATTAAAAATGAAATTCAGATTTGTTACATATAGAGACTTACCCACCCTTGCCACTTTTTTTTTCTTCTTTTTATTTTACGAAATATGATTTGTACTCCTTTGAGAACCTGAAAGTTATAAATGTGGAATTAAAATGTTAAACTGTGTATATTAGTTGTATAACCTGCTCGTCCACGGATGAGGTAGAAGCGCTCGTCCACACAAGTGACAGAAGCGCTCGTCCACCCAAGTGTCACTAGCGCTCGTCCACACAAGTCTTTGGACTTGCTAAGCCCTTAAGGAAAAATCCGTTCAGTGACGTGACACTGTGGACGTCTACTGAATTTTAGTTAGGCATTATGGATGTATACTTGAGTTACAAGAATAACCCTCGTCTGTTGACGTGGCAAGATGGACGCTCTTATTTTCAAGTCTTTGGACTTGCCGTTCTTATCAAGTTATTTAGGTATTCATTTATGGCCTCGTCCACTAAGGAAAAACCAGTCGACTTATCAATTAAATTATAAAAAATTTAAATAACCTTTGGATGGGTAATTCTTTGCACGAGTCCAAGCATTGTATACCTTACTTGAAATGCTTATTATGTATGCTCTATTTGAATTTTTGTATTTGATACTATATTCACTCTAATATTCGTATTGATGTTGTTATATACTTATATAATTGACAAACACTAAATTGACATTATAATTTAACCTTATCTAATTTCCAATATTTTTCTCATACATATATCTACTCTATTATCAAGTCTAATTTTTTTTACATTCAAACCTAGCATTTATGAAATATATCCATTGCAAACTTTAATACATTTCAATTTCAAAGATTTTTTTCACTAATAAATAAATATTATTATATTAAATTATATTATATATCTTATAACTAAAAGTAAAAATATGATATAACACACTTAAAGTTGGGTTAAAAATGAAAATCAGATTTGTTACATGTAGAGACTTACCCACCCCTGCCACACTTTTTTTTTTCTTTTTCTTTTGAGAAATATGATTTGTACTCCTTTGAGAACCTGAAAGTTATAAATGTGGAATTAAAATGTTAAACTGTGTATATTAGTTGTATAAACTGCTCGTCCACGGATGAGGTAGAAGCGTTCGTCCACACAAGTGACAGAAGCGCTCGTCCACCCAAGTGTCACTAGCGCTCGTCCACACAAGTCTTTGGACTTGCTAAGCCCTTAAGGGAAAATCTGTCCAGTAACATGGCACTGTGGACGTCTACTGAATTTTAGTTAGGCATTATGGATGTATACTTGAGTTACAAGAGTAACCCTCGTCTGCTGACGTGGCAAGATGGACACGCTTATTTTCAAGTTGTTGGACTTGCAATTCTTATCAAATTATTTAGGTATTCATTTATGGCCTCGTCCACTAAGGAAAAATCAGGCTATTTATCAATTAAATTATAAACAATTTAAATAACCTTTGGACGGGTAATTCTTTGCACGAGTCCAAGCATTGTATACCTTATTTGAAATGCTTATTATGTAAGCACTATTTGAATTTTTGTATTTGATACTATATTCACTCTAATATTGGTATCGATATTGTTATATACTTAAATAATTGGCAAACACTAAATTGACATTATAATCTAACCTTATCAAATTTCCAATATTTTTCTCATACATATATCTACTATATTATCAAGTCTAAATTTTTTTACATTCAAACCTAGCATTTATGAAATATATCCATTGCAAACTTTGATACATTTCAATTTCAAAGATTTTGTTGACTAATAAATAAATATTATTATATTAAATTATATTATATATCTTATAACTAAAAGTAAAAATATGGTATAACACACTTAAAGTTGGGTTAAAAATAAAAATTAGATTTGTTAGATGTAGAGACTTACCCCACCCCTGCCACTCTTTTTTTCTTCTTTTTTTTTCTTTTGTGAAATATGATTTGTACTCCTTTGATAACCTGAAAGTTATAAATGTGGAATTAAAATGTTAAACTGTGTATATTAGTTGTATAACCTGCTCGTCCACTGATGTGGTAGAAGCGCTCGTCCACACAAGTGACAGAAGCGCTCGTCCACTCAAGTGACACAAGCGCTCGTCCACACAAGTCTTTGGACTTGCTAAGCCCTTAAGAGAAAATACGTCCAGTGACGTGCGTGGCACTATGGACGTCTACTGAATTTTAGTTAGGCATTATGGATGTATACTTGAGTTATAAGAATAACCCTCGTCTGTTGACGTGGCAAGACGGACAAGCTTATTTTCAAGTATTTGGACTTGCCGTTCTTATCAAGTTATTTAGGTATTCATTTATGGCCTCGTCCACTAAGGAAAAACCAGTCTACTTATCAATTAAATTATAAACAATTTAAATAACCTTTGGACGGGTAATTCTTTGCACGAGTCCAAGCATTGTATACCTTATTTGAAATGCTTATTATGTATGCTCTATTTGAATTTTTGTATTTGATACTATATTCACTCTAATATTGGCATCGATGTTGTTATATACTTATAGAATTGGCAAAAACTAGATTGACATTATAATTTAACCTTATCAAATTTCCAATATTTTTCTCATACATATATCTACTATATTATCAAGTCTAATTTTTTTTACATTCAAACCTAGCATTTATGAAATATATCCATTGCAAACTTTGATACATTTCAATTTCAAAGATTTTGTTGACTAATAAATAAATATTATTATACTAAATTATATTATATATGTTATAACTAAAAGTAAGAATATGGTATAGCACACTTAAAGTTGGGTTAAAAATAAAAACCAGATTTGTTACATGTAGAGACCCAGATAGCTCTTTTAAACAAAAATAGAATAGTTTATGCTTTTAAAAATAATTTCTAAATTGTTGAATATCAAAATTAATTTTCTTTAATTCATAACAAACATGCCATTATTTAGTTCAGGACATGAAATTTATGATAGGTTATTAGTGTAAAAGATTTTAAATGATTATTCATTAAAACTTTGATATGTGTATGCTTATTTTAGTAATTTTAAAAAAAAAATATAATGTAAATTTCACAAAATAATATTGGATGTCAGTGTATAAATTGTTTAATTTGACCGTACATATAAATTAAATACATAAAATAA
Source organism: Sophora flavescens (assembly GCA_030762895.1). Taxonomy (NCBI): domain Eukaryota; kingdom Viridiplantae; phylum Streptophyta; class Magnoliopsida; order Fabales; family Fabaceae; genus Sophora; species Sophora flavescens. The sequence goes on from CM061062.1 coordinate 107,453,439, forward strand.
AATATAATCCAAAATATAAGTAATAACTGTAGTTAATCATTTAATTATATTTTATAATTGTTTATTAAAATAAACAATTGCCGCGTACGAATGAATTGGGTAAACATAATACCATGAAATAGTCATTTGGTTTGATTTATAGGTTTAATATTTTGAAGCATTATAAACTGCAAAAAAAAAAAAGAATTTCAAGGATTTGAAGGGTTAGATTTTAAATTTGTAGAAGAGAAACAGAACTAACAACTGATATACTAACATGAAAAATACATAATCAATCAACTTTATGTTGGGACTTAAAGATAGAAAGACGGGAAAAGGGACTTAAAGTTAGAAAGAAGGGAAAAGGGAAATAAAATAAACATTTCATTATGTTGAGTACTATTTTATTCACTAAATTAAATTTCTCTAATTTGGGGTGTTTCCTAATTAACACATATATACTGTTGAGCTATTGAATATTGAAGAGGTGTGGTAACTCATTGAGTTTAATTGGTATGTATTGTCGGTGTAAAGATTTTTTTACACTGTCAACCAATAATAAATCGCACGTCATTGAAAATCTTTGATTCTTATCCAAACTACCTTAAAAGTCATTCATAACATGATTTGTGATTGGTTGACAGTGATAAAAACTTTACACTGATAGTATATATCAATTAAACTCTAACTCATTTTAAGTGACTTATTGTAAATTAGAAAAATTCGTTGGGTTTGAGTGATTTATGCTATGTAAACTAATATTTATCTCTAACCAAAAAAATTGAAACCTACTATTATTTATAAAAAAAATTTGTTGTTACTTAAAAAAAAACTGTACCCGTGCGTCCAGCACGGGTCAGCAATGGAACGAGGTTAGTTGTTACTGAGTTGGGTGTGAATGTCATTGATGCTAGAGTTGCTACTGGAAATAATATTGGTGATAAAGTTTATATCCCCAGATTTAACTTAGAACCATCATATCACACAATGTCATTTAAGTCTCAAAGACGTCAGTTCCCATTGATACTTAGCTTTGCAATGACTATAAATAAGAGTCAAGGACAAACATTATCTCATGTTGGACTATATTTACCTGCTCCTGTTTTTTCACATGGCCAATTATATGTTGCCATCTCTAGAGTTAAATGTAAGAGTGGTTTGAAGATTCTAAGTTATAATGATGATGGTGAGGCATGCAATTTGGTTAAGAATGTTGTCTATAGAGAAGTTTTTGAACAGGTTTGATTCAAAATGTTCTGCTTATGTTATTTAAAGTATTTGTTTTATTATATATTTCTCTTATTTTTTCTAAAACTCCAATTCATAGTTGGTATTTACAAAATGTACTATCAAAATAATATGCCTTTATTGAGCTGAAATACTTTAATAAAAGTGTTATTGCATTGTTTATAATTTAAGTAAACTTGGTTAATATTTTTTTTTCAAAATATTCACTTGAAAATTATCTCAAGTCTGTATAAGGCAGTAACTAATCTTAATATAAATTTAGCAATTCAAAGTTTGTGCTAACATTGTCATCGTTTAAAATTAAAAACATGCAGGATGTAGTAAAACAAACAAAACAACAAAATCTTCAGTACAGTCATCATTTTACTGGTTCTTGTGATAATATGGCATAAAACTAACATCAAGTTGAGGAAAAAATAAATTGCTTAAGGCTTCTCTTTTTTTGCTAGAGTATCAAGCCCGAATGATGTTCACACTTATCTTTGTTGAATCTCCCGCTACTATAAATTGCACCCTATCTCCTTCCTTTATCCCACTTTCCTTGCAGAATTTATACCATCTATGTCCAGCAACATAGCATTCAGTGCCCATACGGTCCAAGTTTCTCAATAGCTTGCAACTGTGGCATGTTTTGGATTCATCTTCGATTAATATTGTCCTCTGCTTATTCATAAAGAATTGACATACAATCCTTGCAGGAATTACCTATGATGTCACAAATAAAACATATAACATTTATATAAGCATTAACGAATCACCAATTAAGGTGTATTAATTATAAAATAAAACTAGAGGATTTACCAATGGATTCTTTTTAAAGTCTGCAGGTTCATTCACTTTCAAAGTCCATGAGTTTTCTGTGGATTCAACAGATGGGATATCATCTTCAACTGATGATATTTCAATTGGTTCCTTAATTCTCTGCATACCTGTTTGATTTGGGAGCACTTCCTACAAGAAAGGGTCATCTATTTTAATGTCGGATCCTGCTAATGGGTAATCAATCTCCTCACCATCCAGATCGCTAATCCTGATGAAAAAATCATTGTTTCCTACATATTTGAAATATGCATAATTAATGTCTGTCGTTGAGACCATAAAATTCAGATATCTTTCTCATGTCAAGGGTGATTATTCCATACTTATTATCATCCAACTCAATTGCAAGACTAACTGTGTTGTTTCCAGGATCTGTTACAAAACAACTACCAGCCTTAATTTGTCCTTGTCAGTGCTGAACATATTCTGGAGGGATCATCATTTCATCCTAACAAGTTGCAAAAAATAAATTATATTTGAATGTTTCAAGAAAAAAATATGACATTATAATTCAGGCTAATTACCAAATCTGGATATATTGCTCCATTAAATCTACTCATAGGCTCATTTGAGGTAGAGCTGCTACAATTTGCCATTACAAATATGCAAGATCACTACCAAACATTCAAACTTAAAAGTTCGCTATGGTTTTTGAAAGTTAACATTACAAATTATTATTATTTTCAACTTATTTACAAATACAATACAATTACAGTACAAACATTACACCATATATAATTGTCTTACTTCTCTGTACTTAGTACTTGCATTATGATGTAAAAAAATAAAATAAAATTTATTATACGATTCAATCCCATTTTAAATTGTTCTGTTGTTAATACCATCTATAATCAAGTGCATACTCTTGGTTGTGCTGTCTAATAGTTATCTTTTCCTTCTGCAACAGAGTCAATACATGATGAATAAAATCAGCACTTAAGATCATCCCATATTTGTTTTCATAACATTAAGTAGTTTTTTAACTTAAACAACTGATTGGTGTTTGTCTCATATAGAAGAAACTGTAATCTATATTTGTCTCATATAAATGACAGCAAAATAGGTTGGTTATCTTCAATTTCAAGCAAATATTATATATTTATATCATAAAAAATATTGTTATATTTATACTTTATTGAGAATTGATACCAGACTTTTGCATAAAATTCCTCTATAAAAAATCTACTAAACTAACTATAATTTACTTATCCCCCTGCGAAAGGTGGTGCCATGAAACTCACCACTATATAAACATGTTTTTGAATCACTTCTTTGTGTCTATTATAGACTTTGTGATTAGTAAATTATTTGCCGGTAGTAGGATTAAATAAAGCTATCAAAGAAAAGGGAGCACAGATTGAAACCAAAGTATAAATGGAATGATTACCTTCGTGGCGATTGCAAAGGAGGATGGTGGTACCAGCAATTCGTTGCGGCAATGTATATGAAATGCATGGAACATGCTGGAAGAACACTTACAAGTTGAAGTTCGTTTTCCCCAGTGATAGTGGCAGTGCATGAGTCATTCAATCCTAAATTAGGGTTGCTTGTGAACAGTGGGAATGGAATTTCAAGTGTTTCAGTCGTCCCTTTGTGATGAAATGGGCCTATTAGGTTAACCAAAAACAAAAAGAAATGAGCCTATTAGTATTACATTAACTGACAATGGATAAAATCGTTTAGGTCTTTGATAGTTACTTTTACTCAAGTTAAATTGGTTTGAGTGTTATAAAATCGTTTGTTTTGACATTATGAAACTGTACTCGTGCATTCAGCACAGGTAAGCAACTCTAGTTTCCTTAAATTAATGTAAAAAATAATTATTGAAATAGTTATGAAAATCACTTTGTTTTAATGTTAAATAATGACCTATCAGGATTAGTTAATTTTTCATTTGTTGATGTTCTATATTTTTATTTTACACTAAACTCAATATCAATTAAATCCAACTTAAATTAGTATATGTTAATAAGCTAAAAGTTTTCTCATACCAACATTTAAAGTCTTCCTAATTAAGTTATAACATCTTCCTAATTCCTTTATTGCTAATTATCATGTGAAATAAAAGTTATTGAAAGTTGTTTATAAAAAAATTATTGAAAGTGGTTTTGAGACACTTAACTCAAAAGAGAATTTGAGCAGAATCTAAATGTGATTGGTTTGCTCCTTCTTTGCTTAGATCAAAGAGTATTTAGCAAGCTTCAAAAATAAGTTTAACAAAAACGCCTGCCTATTGACATGATCACTTTAACTATCTTGAATAAAAATCTATGAACATTATTATTTTTCTTCGCTCTTATTTACGATTCATCAAACTTTGGAATGTTACACATTACCTGTATAGCATATTTGATATGTTATTATTATTATTATTCTCTGCTTTAATGTTTTAATTAGTAAAAAAAGTTATTAATGTATTTTTCTATAAAAGTTTTTATCACAATAATTAGTAGTGATAAATATTGGTATTATAACGTCATCACATGATAAAGACCAAATTAAAAATGGTTGATACATGTAGAGACCAAATTGAAAATGAATGTCACGTGTAGGGATCAAATTTAAGTTCTTTTTTTTTTTGTTGAGTTCAATCCCTAAACTTGACAATCATTTTAAATTTGGTCCCTATACTTTAATTCCAACAAACGACACTATAATATTAATAAACGATGATGATCAGATTAAAAATAATTGTATACATAGTGGCTGGTTTAAACTTTTTTACGTATAGTGACTAAATTAAAAATTAGTGTCATATATAAGGATCAAATGATTTTTATAACTTTTCTTTAAAAGAAAATTTACCCGTGCGTTACACACGGGTGAAAAACACTAGTTATGATAAAAGTGACATTTGCAATAATATGGTAATTTATGATTGATTGATAATATATATTTTTTTTGCAATTGATAATGGAAATTACTTAAATTCTTTATAAAAAAAAATCTCTATCAACCAACTATGCATGCCATTATATATGATTTTTAAGGAACTTAGTATAAAAGACAAATATTTTTAAAGATTAATGTGCATAATTGATTATTAGTTTTTTTTACACTAATAATATATTTTAGTCACTAGTGCAGAAAAGGGATTCTACATCGGAGTTTACACATCGGTTCATTAGAAACCGATGTGTAAAACGAGGCGGTGACATTTTTGAAATTAAAACCAAAGTATTACACATCGGTTTACTGAATAACCGATGTGTAAAACTTTTCCACATCGGTTATTTCTAACCGATGTTTAAAATTAAAATAAAAAAAAAAATTAAAGTCAGAATTATTAACATTCAACATCGGTTCTTAATGAACCGATGTGTAAAATTGTGATTAACAACATCGGTTTCTAGATAACCGATGTATAAATTATAAATAAAAAAAAGAAATTAAAATTTTACTATTACACATCGGTTTTAATTAACCGATGTATAAAATTTTAAAAAAAAATAAAAGTGTAAGGTTTACACATCGGTTTTGTAATAACCGATGTGTATAATGTTAACCACATCGGTTTTTAGGATAACCGATGTGTAATATTGCCAATTTTTATTATGTTCCGCGCGCTATCCCTGCATTCTTCATTTTCGAGTTTTACTAGCTGAACCCTAAAACAGAAAACACCCTGTGCTAACGCGCGGCTCTCTCCCTGTGCTTTACCTTTGCGTTTGGATGCTCGCCCTCACCTCGCTCTGTCCGCTTGCCGCCGTTGCTTCATTCTCTGGTGAGTGCTTCCTCCATTTTACTTTGCTTCACTTTCCCTTCACCTTGCTTCATTCTCCAGTATTCACTTTGTTCAGTTTGTTGTTGTGGTTCATTCACTGATGTGTATGGGTAATGGATTTTGCTGTTGTGATTAACTGATTTGGGTTTAGGGTTTTCCATATTCAATCTTCGGTTTCGTTCAAATTTTTTTCTTGTTTTTCACTGGTTTGCGCCTGGTTTTAGGGGGTGAAGGAGGTTGGAAGGGTTTCCTGTTTCTACACTCTTTTCTATTGGCTGTTGTTGATTATAAAATGTTGGCCACTGCATGTTGTTATTTGGGGGGGAAAATTAACTTGGTCTAAACAATGACTATCCATTGGGTGCCGAACTTAGAAAGGAAGAAGATGTTAGTTGAGAAAGCTGAAGCCTAAGCTATTACAATAATTTTCTTAAACTGGATGGTTGAAAAAAAATTCTTTTTGAGAGCAGCTATGTTTTGTTCCCTCTGTTGCAGAACCAAACTTGGAGAGGTGTAACCTTTTTTTAATTATAGGTTTGCAGCACTTTTAGTCGACTAATTTTATGCCATTGTAGTTTGTACTTGATAAGCTGAGAGAGTATATTCTAAGCTTCAATGGAATTGCACTGATGTTGATAGAGTCACAAACAAATGAAGTATTGTCATTCCTAAGCCATGTGATTTGCTGCCAGAGAAGGAAGGGAAATATGACTATCAAATTGTGTATCAGGTTGCTGCTGCTATTTAATTGTTGTTTTTGTTTATTTGGTAGACACAGAATAGATGAAAGAACTATCAAATTGTTTATTTGTTGTTAGATAGTCATTATGCTCATTTTTATGATCTATCTCATCTAGAATTTTTTACGTTTAAATCATAGTTCATGTGATTTGTGTTTGGTTCATGCAATCATGACGATCAATGAGTTAGTGATTGGTGTTTGGTTCATGTAATCGTGATAGTGTTAGTGATTTTACTTCTTTTTTTTTTAAATTAACTATATTATTTTCTTTTTGTTTGAACTCAACCGTTTCATGCAAATGTAATTTATTTCGACACAACACTAATGCAGTAATAAGCTACCTGTGTAGATCTCAATTTGCAGTAACTTGATGATATAGGAAGAAATGGAGGTTCTTTTTAAATTACTTTGTCACCTGCATTAAAGCACTATTGTTGATTCTTTACCTAGTTTCTTTTTGTCTTAACCGTGATGCCCTGCTAAAAATCTATATACATATATATAGTATTTCTAACAATCATTGCCGCTGACCAACTTTCTTACTCTATTTGCAGAACAAGAAATTGACAGGTGTTATTTTCCTGGACTGCGGATTTGATTTGAGGAGTGTCCTTGACTCCGTTGCATAGTGCTACTGCCTCTGCTTTGTTCACTTCTCTGCTGTCTTTGCATAATAACAACTAGGCGTGTCTCTCAGAAGGTACGTTTTGGCTGAAAAGCTTTCATTGGAGTTTTAATGTATTTTCTTGAAAATTTATTTGATTCGATAATATGCCCACAATAATTAGTAAAGCCTTAGTTTCCCGTTTGAGATGCAATACTAATGAGCGTACGTGTACGTGTACATGCTTAATGTACCGCTCATTGTGTTGGATCTTGAATTGTTCAAAGTTGGACAGTTTGGGAAAAAACTTTTTCTTAATTCAGTTAAAATAGTTATTCATTGATTCTAATGTTATATACTTGATGAAAGTTCGGATTGATACATTTCCTTTCGTTCTCCGGGTGCATACTTTATCGTGGTGGATGTCATCGCGTTCAAGTAGTGTACGTCGGAGACCGTGGGGAAATGCTGCCGAAATTTTGTCGAGTATGAGCATGAGAGTTAAGGACTAACTGTTAACCGAATGTTGAAAAAGCTTCTTCTCGAATGGGATAGGGCCATACCCTGTCATAAGAAGTGGTTGATGAATATGTTGGACTAAGTACGAAGGTATTGGTTTAGTCATGGATCGTGGTTGGATGAATGCTAGACGGACAAGTGATGAGTATGAGAATGGAGTGGAAGATTTTCTACAGTTTGCAAAAACAAATGCTCCTGATAGTGGTAACGGAAGGTTTTATTGTCCTTGTGTTAACTGTTTGAATGAGAGACGACTAGAAGCTGAGGAGATACGTGATCATCTTATTTGTGAGGGGATTTGTAAGAGTTATACAACATGGATATGTCATGGTGAATCGTTAGACAGGCCGAGGGTGTCGGATAGAGAGGAAGTTGATGACGTGGAAATGGACGATGGACTAGAGGACATGATCCGTGATGTTGGGCAAGAGTCTTTTCGGCGCGCACATGTGTATGATACTTTGTGCAGTGATGCGCAATTGGCTTTGTATCCGGGGTGCACTAATTTCACACGGTTGTCAGCGGTGTTAAGATTGTTCAATGTGAAGGCGAGAAATGGGTGGAGCGATAAAAGCTTTACCGAATTGCTTGAGTTGTTGAAAGAAATGCTTCTAGAAGGCAACACATTGCCATCTCGAAACTATGAGGCGAAGAAGATATTGTGTCCGATGGGTATGGAGTATAAGAAAATACACGCTTGCCCCAATGATTGCATAATGTACAGGAAAGAGTTTGAAGAGATGCACGAGTGCCCCAGGTGTGGGGTATCACGCTACAAAGTGAAGGATGGTGATTCTAGTTGTGATGTGGTCACCAAAGGTCCTCCCGCGAAGGTGTTATGGTATCTTCCCGTGATTCCGCAGTTCAAGCGATTGTTTGCTAATGTAAATGACGCAAAGAACATTAGATGGCATGCAGATGAGAGGAAGTGTGATGGACAGACTTCGCCATCCGACCGATTCTTTGCAATGGAAGAGAATTGATAGTTTGTTTCCGGATTTCGGCAATGAGCCCGAAAACCTCGTGGCTTGGACTTGCTACCGATGGAATGAATCCATATGGAAACTTAAGTAGTATTCATAGTTCATGGCCTGTTCTCCTTGTAATTTACAACCTGTCTCCTTGGTTGTGCATGAAGCGCAAATACATTATGTTAAGTATGATGATTTCGGTCCTAAACAGCCAGGAAATGATATTGATGTTTATCTCGAGTCCCTTGATTGAAGACTTGAGAATGTTGTGGGATGAAGGCGTTGATGTGATTGACGGGTATTGCCGTGAGACATTCAGATTGCGTGCCATGTTATTTTGCACCATCAATGACTTTCCAGCATACGGGAACCTGTGTGGGTATAGTGTTAAGGGGTATAAAGCATGTCCAATATGTGAAGAAGGCACATGTTACCATCAACTGCAACATGGAAGGAAGACGGTTTACCTTGGGCATCGGAGATTTCTCCGACGTAATCATCCTTATCGTAGATTGAGGAAAGCTTTCAATGGACTTCCGGAGAATGAAATTGCTCCGGTGGCCTTGACTGGAGAGAAAGTTTATGAAAGGGTGAACAACACTAATGTTATCTATGGGAAGACCCAGAAGAAGGCTACAGAGAAGAAAATATGGAAGAAGAGGTCGATCTTCTTTGATCTTCCATACTGGTGCAAGCTTGATGTAAGACATTATATTGATGTGATGCATGTAGAGAAAAATGTGTGTGACAGTTTAATCGGAACGCTTCTCAACATTCAAGGCAAGACAAAGGATGGTGTGAATGCTCGTCTGGATCTAGTTGCGATGGGTATACGAGAGCAGTTAGCTCCACTTAAAGTGGGGGATAAGAAGACTTATTTGCCCCCCGCATGTCATACTTTATCAAAAAAAGAGAAAAGAAGTTTATGTGAATGTCTACGGGGAGTCAAAGTGCCACAGGGTTACTCTTCAAATATCAGAAGACTTGTCTCAATGAAAGATGTCAAATTAGTTGGCTTAAAGTCTCATGATTGTCATGTCTTGATGCAACAACTACTACCGGTGGCCATTCGTGACATATTGCCTAAAAAAGTCAGACATGCCATTACTAGGTTATGCTTATTCTTCAATGCTATATGTAGCAAGGTCATTGACACTAAAAATTTGGATGAGTTGGAAAATGAGGCAGCCATTGTATTGTGCCAATTGGAGATGTATTTTCCACCTTCATTTTTTGACATCATGGTTCATTTGATTGTTCATCTAGTGAGGGAGATTAGATTGTGCGGTCCCGTTTATTTAAGGTGGATGTACCCGGTTGAGCGATACATGAAGATCCTGAAAGGATATATGAAAAATCCACACCGTCCCGAAGCATCTATTGTTGAAAGGTATGTTGCGTAAAGAAGCTATTGAGTTTTGTACGGACTACATGTCGAAAGCGGAACCTGCAGGGCTTCCAAGTCTCGTCACGAAGGAAGATATGATGGTAAGGGTACACGAGGTATCACTGTTAAGAGCATGGATCGGGAGGAAGTGCTTCAAGCACATTTGTATATATTGAATAACACTGATGAGGTTGAACCATACTTATGTGAGCATAAAAGCATCATCAATGAAACTTACCCTAGAATGAATGAAAAATGGTGTTTGAACAAGCATAACAAGACTTTCTTGAACTGGTTTAAAGAAAAAATTGCAAAGGATGGTACTGCTTCTGCTACATTAAAATGGCTAGCACAGGGGCCTAACTTTGATGTCATATGCTGGAGTGGGTACGATATCAATAAGTTTTCCTTCTATACAAAGTCCCAGGATGACAAAAGTACTATGCAAAACAGTGGGGTTATGGTCGTCACTGAGTCCATGCATTTCTCTAGTTCGAAAGATAAAAACCCTGTTATGGCATCAGTTTCATACTTTGGAATCATTGAAGAGATATGGGAGGTTGATTACACGAAGTTTAGAGTACCTGTTTTTAAATGTCAGTGGGTCGACAGTAACAATGGTGTGTAAACCGATGAGTTAGGATTCAAATTGGTGGACCTTAGTAAGGTAGGTAATAAAGAGGAACCTTTCATCATGGCATCCGAGGCAAAACAAGTGTTTTATATCCGTGATCCTTCTAACAAAAGGTGGTCAGTGGTTCTCCAGGGAAAAAACATGTATAATGGTAGTGAGGGAAATCACGATTCAACTCTTGATATTTCTGATACTCCTTCTTTCTCAACACGAGTGCCAAATTTCAATGAGGAAAATGAAGTGGATGATGTACATGCTACTCGTAATGATCACCAAGAAGGGTTATGGGAGAACTTTACTAATTGACCACAAAGTAAGTTTAGTTTGATATTACCATCAAGTTTGGCATATTATATGTTTACGTTGATATTTATAAGTTATGTTTATGTACGTTGATCGATATTTATAAGTTATGTTTGATATTTATCCTGACATACTAACAAGTTTTTTTTTTGTTTTGTGTTTAAACAGGTATACATGGCTGATCATGAGGATATCCCTCATTCATGCAATGGGTCGAGACCCCGTCTACCGGTAGAAAGGGTAGACGTGCCACACGGATGAGGAATTTGACTGCCAACCGTGGGTCAAATCAAAGGATAAGAGTAGACTTTGATAATAACCTCAATCCTATTGGGCCAATGGAAGATCAATTTAACAGTTTTGTGGCGACCCTTGCTAGGAACAGGCCCAAGATATTTGATAGGTGGAGAGTGGGGGAGGAAGGAGCAGATATGGGAGAGTGTTCCGGTATCTATACTTCTACGTCCCCGTGTTTGTCTGTATCTACTTTATTTTTATCTTAATAATATCATACAGTAATTCGTTGATTCTTTTGGTCTTAATGTAGTTGACCTTTGACATACCGGATACATACGCTATGAAGAAGCGTTTGCTAAAGTATGCTGGAGAGCGTTGGAGGGCTTTTAAGGCCGACCTGGGCAGATACTATATATTCAATCCAAAAAGTAAAAAGAACCCACTCGAGGTGTATCCGTTTCTTGACAAGGCGACGTGGGATCGCTTTGTTCAGAGCCGACATTATCCCAGCTTTCAGGTTAACTTATTTGATTTGTCTCTAAATTTATGTAATTGCATTAATTTCATTTACTTATGTCATTTAATTGTCTTTTATTTATAACAGGAGAAGAGGGAAAAGGGGCAGAAAAACCAAAGCAAGAATGTCTACCCCCATGTCATGTCTCGTGGGGGATATAAAAAGCTTGTTAAGAAAATGGTTGAAGAGGAAAAGAAAGCACGTCAGCAGGCAGCATCTCAAGCGAATCCTAATGCTGAAAATCTTCCAGGGTTGTTGATCCACCTCCACCCCCACGCCATCGTTCATGGAAGAGGGGCCGACAAAGAAAAACGGGACAATATACATCCGAGGAGGCCCGCCAAGTAGCTGAGAGGATTGTAAGTATAGTTTGTTGTAATTGTCATTTTAAGATTGTTACCGAATTGTAATGTGACCTGATATTTTATGTGAAAGGATGCCTTGGATGATCAGCTAACCCAAGGAACCTTTGTTCCTAGAGGACGCGATGATGTCTTATCTACTGCCATCGGTAAACCAGACCACCCGGGCCGTGTCATTGGTGTTGGATGGGGAGTCGGCATTCGCCAATACCATGGTTCATCTTCACACCAATGCCACAGGGATTCGGTTGCAGATAGAGCACGACTAAAACAGGAGATTGCAGCTGAGCTTCGACAGGAGATGGCCGAGCGGTTGCCCAAAGAGATGGCAATATTGACTTCTATGTCCCAAAGAGATGACAAATAGGTGTCCAACCCTCTGTCCAACCCTCTATCCATGTGAGCACTAAGGGCTCATGTGATCCTCCTCATCATCCTGAAAATGATGATGATGGTGATGCTGCTGCTGCTGCTGATGATGATGATGATGATGATGATGATATGATGACGACTCTGATAGGTGTGAGCTGTATGTTGATGATCATCATCATCGCCGCTTAGTGGCATTGGGTAGGGCATATAATAAGTTAGGTAATATCATACACCATCGGTTATTACCGGATGATCAGCTGAGGGTGTCTGTTGAGATTATTCGAGATGCTGATGGTCGAGTCCCTGTGCCCACTGAGGAGGTTCAAACAGTGGGTCAGGCCCCCGGTAACTTCATCCTCTGGCCAAGAAGACTGGTCAACTTTCTTGTTGCATCTGAGGTATTCGGTTAGTTGTGTTTTTCTAAATTCATAGTTGAAATATATTTATTATTGTTTAAAGATAATGCTTTATTTTTATTCGTTATAGGATGTTGGAAATGATATTGTGCCTAAAAGGTCGGATCTAGGAAGACCAGAGACCGTCCGCCTCTCTCCGCCAAGGTATTCATTTGACCATTTAGTTAATAACGAATTAAATAACTTAATTATCCGTGATTACTAATATATATCTATGTTGTTTAGGGGATCGACAAAGGGGCACCTGGCCATGGTGATGTTTTTAAAGTCCTGGCTATACAGGTTGTCACCATGGAGGATGATGCAGCCTTGGTAACGTTGGAACATGATGCCACCCTGGTGAACTCAGTATATACCAAAGAAGGAACTTATGGAGATGGCACTCAATAAAGAAATGGCCAGTTCTGCACACATATTGTTTTGGTGCACGTAAGTACATTTTATTTATAAGTTAAGTACGTAATTAATTTTTAAATACTATGATAATTAACATGTTTTTCCAATATATTAGGTATCTGCATCGTATGTTAGTCGATCAGGGTAACCTCGCCCTTTATGGGTTCATTGACCCCATGTTCATTCAGGGTGATGTTCTCGTAGCATCGGAAGACCCAATCCACTACCATACGTGATATACTTGCCCGAGACGATCATCAATTCTATCTTGCGCCTTATCTCAATAAGTACCTGGTTATTTAAGTATAACTATATATGACTTAGTCACTACTTGCTCCGCAAATACAGCCGCATTGGCAATCGTTGCTCTTGTACCCAAGAATGGACGTCGTGGTCTTCTTCTCGCTCATTGGGAAATAAGCCATGAATCAATCAAGACGATCATCGAAACGTAAGCATTAAAATACTTTATAATCAGTAATGCAGTTGTTTTAATTATCTCAAATCTATTAGATATACTTTAATTAATGTTTTTGTCATGATAGGTCTATTAATGCATCCCACATGTTGCGTGGTGAAAGGCGTACTCGCCTATCGGATGGATTATTCCCAGCAGTAAGATATTTATTAGTTCAAATGCATCAAATGCAGTGTGTACAATAATTGATTTCTATTTTATTTAATTCCTCATATTCTAATTGGGTTTCATTTGTACGTAGTCACGTATACAACGTGGGTCATGGGAATGTGGCTACTATGTGATGCAAGTGGATGTTGGAAATTATCTCCTCCGGGATCACCGAAAGATGGAGCGAGGTAAATGTTAATTCACACAATTAGAAGTAATAGTATAGATTCGTTATATGTTTTATGTTAGTTTATTACTTAAAAGATATAATCTTTTGTCCAATTAAACTTGCGAGATATTCAACAATCCAACTCCATTATCCGATTCTCGACATCAACATCATAAAGAGGCGTTGGGCAACTTTCTTTCTTGAAGTGTACCACCCATAGTTTGTATATATGTAGTTAGTTTAAAAACTTATCATGTACTAGCTATAGTGTACCTTTGACTGATGATATGTATTAGTGCTCGTGTCCGGTTCAATTCTTCTTCTCTCGTGTTTTGATGTAGCCTTGATAAAGTGTTGTTTTCATTCATTCGAAATTAATTAGGCCTGATGCCCTCTGTTTTCAGATTATGTGCTCACTAGTCATTTGATGAAATGTCAGTGTTTTTAACCATATGTGTAAGAGCTGATTGTTTGTGCTAAGAAAATTGAATGAAGTATGTTTTGCTTTTGATATGGTTAAAACTTTGTTGCAATTGTGTCAAAACTGGTTTGGTGTTCTGTTGTTGTTTCTTGTTTGATCAGTGGTATCTTTTGGTTTGTTTATTGATCCGCATTATCAAACAGGGAAAGGAATGATTGAAATGTAAATAACAGATTAAAAAAAAATGAGATTTTACACATCGGTTCATCAAAAACCGATGTGTAAATTTAACTTTCTACATTGGTTTTCCGTAGAACCGATGTGTAAATTTCACTTTACACATCGGTTCTATTTAAAACCGATGTAGAAAGTTAAATTTACACATCGGTTTTAGGCAAAACCGATGTAGAAAGTTAAATTTCCAACTGCTTATGAAATGATAAATTAATTTTCCACACCGGTTAATAGAAAACCGATGTTTAAAATATACTTTACACATCGGTTTTTTAACCGATGTGTAAAGTGGCAATAAACCACATCGGTCGTTTCCACATCAGTTTGAAAACCGATGTGGAAAGCCAAAAATAACCGACGTGGAATCCCTTTTCTGCACTAGTGAGTTAAATCCTAATAATATTTTAGTCTATGATCATGTGCGTTGTTGTCATGACTAGGTCGTGAACATTGTATGGTTATTATTTGATGATCATAGCATGACGGATATATTAATATATTGAAAAATTATTAATAGTCTTTTATTGTTATTTTAGTTTGTAAAGGTATTAAGTATGGAAATATAAGCGAAGGCTACGGTGGGAGAGCTTCTCATGTCTCCCACCATGAGCAAGTCCTTCTTTAAAATTTTTATTTTATTTTTTAATCCCTAAAGTTTTCAAATTTAAAATATTGCCCCATCTTTTTCTCTCTCTCACTCCCCTCATTCAGTCTCGCCGTCCTGTCGCCACCCACCCGTCGGACAGACGCCGCCCGGATCCAACTCGCACACCACCACTATGTTATGGTCTGGCCTCTAAGAGCAAAACCAAGAATGATACAACTCAAAATCATTGGAGCACCAGATCCTCAAATTAATGACAAAGGGGATTTGGAGTTAAAAAAGATTCAGATTCGACAAAGGCAAGGATGTGACTGGGATGATAAGTGGTCAGAGTGTTCCTTCCAGAGGAGGGTGCAGCTCGTCATAAGAGAGGCTTGGCGCCGGAACTCGTCGAATCTGGACCGAGTCAACTCGGTGAGGGAGAGAGGAGTGAGAGAGAAGGAGGGCAGACGAGGGAGAGGTAGCGGGCGGTGGGAGGTGGGCGAAGGAGGTGAGGAGCTAAGGACGAATATGGACTTATGTTGCTGAAGGTGAAGATGAGGTCAGAGATGATCCATATCTGTTTTTCTAATAGGTTTCTTGTTGTGTTGCTCAGATCTGTTTGTATTTGATTTGTTTGCAGGGGAGGGCGGAAATGCTAGAGCGAAGTCCGGCTCCGGCGGTGTCGTCGGACTGACTTGAAGGAGGAGGTGAGAGAGAAAGGAAAAGGAGTGAAAAATAAAATTTTATTTTGCAAAGAAGGGTCTCTCATGGTGAGCAACTTCCGGAAATATATTCATGATTGTTAACCAGGCCAGTTGATAAATGTTTGTATAGTTGATTGCAACGTTTGGCCCAAAAATGTTTGTATCACATGTATCTACACAGGAACCGGATCCTCTGGAGAAATGGACATTTCCGGTCCTTAAAATCTCAGTTGTACACGTGGCAATGGACAATATCAATGACTGAATTTTTTTTCATTAATTTTATTATTTTATTAAACCAGAAATAAAAAAAAATTAAAAAAAAAACCCTCTTTTTCTCTCCCTCTCCCCCAATCCTTCAACCATCCGCCTCTTCCCACTTCCCAGTTAAGGCATATAAGGCCAAATCTCAGCCTTCTTCCCTGTCGACTTAGCCTTTTTCAACATCTTGTTTGGTTCAACATACCCAGTCACAACCTCATTTCATCATTTCCACAGATTTCACTCTATTGTGTTTATCTTTATCCCATTAGATCTGTCTAGGCGTGGCGGAACAGAGGCGGGTGGAGGAACGAATGGGGGAGGGGGCGGAGGCGGGTGGTGGTGCGCGATGGCCACCACGGTGGCCGGGTGTGGTGGCGGCAGTGTCGTCGTTTAATTGTTCCGGGGGGGGGGAGGTGATACCCAGACCTTCGAACAGTGGCGGGAGATGGGGCGGAGGCTGGGTGGTGGTGGTCAACGATGGAAAAGGGCCGGTCCGATCCGGGGAGAAGGGAGGCAGAACAGTGGACGCCAGAGTTTGGTGGGAACTTTGAATGGGGGAGAGGGAAGGGTCGAAGGATTGGGGGAGTGGGAGAGAAAATTGGTTTTTTTTTTAATTTCTAGTTAAATAAAATAAATGAAAAAAATATCAGCCATTGATTTTGTACGGCTGAGATTTTAAGGACTGGAACTGTCCATTTCTCCATAAAATGGAGAGGATTTGGTTCCATCTATGCAATGACTATCGGTCTATCTTATTGAATAATATAAGCATTTTAAATATAAATAACACACACATACACACGCGCCCCCACGCAGAGAGATAGAGAGATTTGTGTAGATTAATGTACTTAACTTTTTTTTTTCAAAATTAATGTGCTTAACTTAAGTGTACTTAGTTTATATATATATATTTTTAACGGGACTTAGTTTATATATTTACATACATATATAATTATATATAGGAGATATATAAAATGAGAGAATCTTTTTTATATAATAGTGAGAGGATTCGATCATAGTCATTAGATCCAACGATCTTAAATGATCAAGATTAAAACATAAAGTGATAGAGTCATGTGATTTAACCATTCATGTATTCATGTATGGTTGTATGACTCATATTTACTCATATCACTCTCATATAAAAAAGTCTTCTCATGCTATCAAAAAAAAAAAATCATCTCACAAGATACATCTCCCCGTGTGTGTATGTATACATACACACGACTAAAACACTAAGATGAAACATTTTTTTGAAGATATATTATCCAACTTCTCAAATAAAAGATTCTGAAAAAAAAAAGGAGAGAAGATAAAAAAAAACTTTTATAATTATATCAAAACGTAAAATAAATTCAAATTAACATAAAATTCAAAATATTTAAAATCCATTTTTTTAAGAAATGGGCCCTGCATTAAGTTAATTGCACTAAAATAAACTCATATAAGAATTCCTCCTACTCGAAATCACGAGTCAAACATGGACATGCAACAAAAATGTAAAACAAAAACTTCAAACATGGACAATTATCTCTCATAACATTGCCATTTGATATTCCCACCTCTCACTTTAATATTCTCATCTCTCATCTCTTAGTTAAAAATATTTTTATGTTCTATCAAATTTACTCCTACCCACCTATTACCTACTACCACAAATAACTAAATCATATTTCCTCAATTTCCCGCCCCTCTCCTTCCCACCTCCTCCTCACCTCCTTCTCATTTTTCCACTTTCTTTTTCTGCAACAGAGACAGCGAAAGAACGAGACAACAAGTTTCGTTTAGCTTCCTTTACCGAGAGAACGAAAATGTAAAATAGAATGAGAGATGCTTCAAACAGGAAGAACAATGAGGCGAGGCAACGAACTAGTTTAAAACGTTAAATAATTGTTACTAAAAAATTAAATTCAAAACGTTAAATAAATTTAATACTTACGGAAACTAGTTTTCGTAAGTGTCAAAAGTTTTAAAACATCCAGACTGTAAGTGTAATTTCTTGACACTTATGAAAGCTAGTTTCCGTAAGTGTCAAGAAATTATACACTTACTTACAGAAATAGATTCCGTAACTCAAACCAAAAAATTAAATAAAGTGTGGAGTATTGCATAGTGAGAGTTGGGAGGAAAATGAACATGAAGAAAAGAATGAAGGAAACAAAAAATGGGGTGGGTTGGATTAGTGGGGAAAATAAAGAATTAGGGTTAACATGGGTATTTAGGGAATAAAAAAAAGTTAAAGGGATATGAGAGGTGAGAATACTAATTTATGAGTTGGTAAAATCAAATCTCCAAACATTTTTTTCCTGAAAAAAAAAAATCTTGTCAGGAGTGTCCAAGACTAAGAATCTCAGCCCAATTAATGTGAGGGTGATAAGGTCTACGGGCAATCCTTTCCGTTTTTTTTTTTGGGGGGTGGGATCAGAAATTATAAAACGTGTGTTCTTTGGGCTCGGGCTTTTAGCCAATTTAACTTTCAACCCAACGATATTCCAACTATTACAAGCCTATGACGAGAAGATATGGCCTATCAGAATAAAGAAAAGTATGATAGATATGATAGCAAATAGGCAGATACAACATGAGCAAGAAACAAGAATGTGACAATCCGCCGGAGCTGGGATTGTGTGTGTGTGTTTTTTTTTCTCGTTCGGAAGTGTTCCCCCTAGGAAGTAGAGACTAATTTTCTAAAGAAGAGTAAATGACACCTGAAGACGAAAAATCCATCCCAATGAAAATTTGTTCCATGGGTAAGAATTGTGATTCAAACCCCAACCATTTGGTTAAGGGACACAAGTCCACCATCATGTCAACATCCGTTAGTTTGGATTGTGTAATTTAAAATTTGTGTTTTGTCACATGGGTTTGCTAGCGTGTGCCACTAGGTATATTTCCTATCACAATATTAAATACATTATTTATTCTCATAAAAAGTAAGAGAATTATTTAAAAAAATTGAGTAGAAAAATATATAATTATTTTTCAAATTTATATCATTATTTATATATTTCTTATAAAAAATTTCAAATAATATCAATATAATTTAAAAAGTAAAACATAATTAAGGGGGTGTATTGGATTGTGATTTCATAAGAATGTTTTGACTTAAAAAAGTCTTGTGGATTTTAAAAGACTTTGTAGGAATGTAATACTTTAAAAGACTTTATAAGATTTTAAAAGATTTTTTTTAAAGATTGTTATAATCAAGATTCTTATGTGTGGATTTTAAAGTATTTATATCATAAGACTTTATAAGATTTTAATGGACTATATGGATTTATAAGATTTGAATGGAAAACATGAATTTTTAGCAAACATTCAAAGTTATAAGAGCCGATGAAAAAAGTAACAAAGAAATGAATAATATAATAAAAAAAAGTAAAACACCATACATTTTTTCTAATCTTTTAATTAATAGTCAAATCGATATAGGTTCATGTTTTCCTAAGTTGCATTTCTCCACATATCTAAAGTCATGCTAGCCCTCCAAGCATTAACATCTTCTCGTTCCTGCTCTTGGGTTTGAACAATAGGTTCAAAATTATTGTCTTCATTAGCTGATAATACTGAAGATGAAGATTCGTCTATTGGTTCAATTGGAAATTCATCAGAACGACATTCTTTATGAAGGAAGTTATGTGGTGCTACACATACTAACACAAGCTCTGCTTGTGTCTTAAATAGAAATGGAGGCGCTGACTTAAAAATTGTGAATCGTGATTTAAAAATACCAAATATCCTCTCGATCACATTCTTCAAGGATGCATGACGAAGATTGAATAATTCATTTCCATTTTGAGGGTCCATTATTATTTCCTTGTTGTGGATCTCCCATTTGAATTACCACTGTATGTGTAAAGACTTATTAAATTTAACAAGAATATCTATCATATCAATCAACAAAATTACAAATTGGAATGAGTGTACCAGAAAAAAATACAAATTAGATTCTATAATATATATATATATATATATATATATATATATATATATATATATATATATCGACACCTTAAAAAAAGAATGATAAGTGAATATATGTATATCGACACCTGTAAGTTGAACCTATTCATGTAATCATAGGACTTTTTTTTTTAAACTTATTTGAATGATATATTACTATTTGTCATGAAAAAAAAGAATGATATATTACTAATAAGCATCAATACATAGAAAGATAAACACAAGCATGAATACACAAGATCAGTGCCTGTACGTGCAGGTTATCATAACTTTATAATGGCTGTTGGGTGTTGCTCTTATTATTTGCTTGCCTGTCAACTTAACCGTGATTTAGGGGAGCAATCTATTGTTTATTCGGATTTTGCTTGTGGTTTGGGGGTTATTAATATATTAATATTTCAAATTAATCTTTTAAAGCTTACATTTCAAGTCCCTATATTCGGTCTTCTTTCTCTTTCTTAGTTTCTACAGTGTTCTTCTCCTCTCACTCCCTTCTGCGATAATGTCTCCCATTTTGTTGTTATTTCTTTTTGAGGCTGACTCTGTTTGAGAGATAGGTGTATCTTCTTCGGTTCGCAAGGTTGGTTTTTCTCATCTTTATTGCCTCCATTTATATAATATTTGCTTGATTAGTTTTTCACTTCTCTATTGTCTCCATTTTTTTAAAAAAATTACCTTCATGACAGCTTTCGTATTGTGATTTTTCTATCACTAGAATATTAGAATATGTTAATAAAAACAATATAGCTTGATATGATAGATAACAGCGATTGACAAAGCATTTCACATTTTCGCCTATTGCATAGCTATAAAGGTGGGAATATCTTTGGGTGATTAAACCTACTAAAACATTAGTTTTCTGGCATACTTACTCTTGGTCATGGTTTGATCTCTTATAGTAATCAATATATAAAAAACTAACAAAGGAAAGCAGAGGAAAAGCCAAATGCATGTTGTTGGATTAATTCCCCCTCTTGCCTTATTCGTGTTCCAAATCAAGTAGGACACATTCAAACCAGAAAATAAGACTTGCATAGTAGTATTGATAAAACAAATCATGGTGCACACATGGACATGGTTGAATTGAACTTGAACAAGCTTCAACTGTTATCATTTTCTGTTTTTCAGATGTCAGTCCTTCCTAGCGTCCAACCCTTCCATGCAATAGCATATCTACTTGATCCAATGCTTGCTCTTGAAATCAGGTATAATTAATTTGTGTGCAAGACATATTCCAATAAATAAAGGAGGATATTGTTCTTTATACTATATATGTTTTCCTTTTCTTCAGATAATAATGTAATATCTTATCTCTGTTTGCAGTGAATTTCAGCTCATACATGAGTTATTCTTATATGTATAGGTATTGTCCCAATGGACTGAGTTCACCATTGGTAGGTGCAGTTCTCCTTCTTAGACAACACTACTATGTAGGAATGCTAAAATATTTTGGTATTTGTGTAGATCACAGCTCGAGACACTATTGATGTTTTTCCCACTTCCAGCATATCGAAACCTGACATTGCAATGTTAGTGATGGCCAATGATCTTGAAGGGGCTTTGTTAGAGAGGTTGGAAGGTCTTCAACATTGTGAAGTTTCAGAACTAAAGCCTAACAGTCATATATTTGCTATTTATGGTCTAAACGATTGTTCTTATGCTTGCTTGGGCTATTTTTTCAATGAAAAATATTTAAGTTACATTTACACTGATTTAAGTTTATATTATTTAGGAGATAAGTTCTTTAACATTGCTAGCTATATGATTGAGGGGTATGAATGTAGCATCTATTACAATAATAAACCATAAATGAATACTTAAATAACTTGATAAGAACGGCAAGTCCAAAGACTTGAAAATAAGCGCATTCATCTTTCCACGTTAGCAGACGAGGGTTATTTACATTCAAGTATACATTCATAATGCCTAACTAAAATTTAGTAGACGTCCACAGTGCCACGTCACTGGACGGATTTTCTCTTAAGGGCTTAGCATGTCCAAAGACTTGTGTGGACAAGCGCTTCTGTCACTTGTGTGGAAGAACGCTTCTGTCACTTTAGTGGACGGACGCTTCTACAAAACAAATCACAATTGATTAAGTTATTTACAACTAAACACTCGGTATTTCTTTTTCAGATCTGAAACCCAAAATTCTAATTTTATCTGGTTACAAGACTGTAGTTGAACATGTTTGCTAATTGTATTTTAAAATTAACACTTTTTTAAACAAACCATCTGTTATCAATATGCTTATAACTTTGTAATCAAATTTTTAATGCTTCTCAAATTAAAAACTGAACTTTCTTACTTATAGGAACGCTGCAGATTCAAAAGCAATGGACGAGCGCTTCTGTCACTTGTGTGGACGAGCGCTTCTACCACATCAGTGGACGAGCGCACGAGTGCTTCTGTCACTTGTGTCGACGAGCGCTTCTACCAAACAAATCACAATTGATTAAGTTATTTACAACTAATCGCTCGATATTTCTTTTTCAAAACTGAAACCCAAAATTCTAATTTTGTCCGGTTACAAGACTGTAGTTAAACATGTTTGCTAATTGTATTTTAAAATTAACACTTTTTTAAACAAACCATCTGTTATGAATATGCTTATAACTTTTTAATCAAATTTTTAATGCTTCTCAAATTCAAAACTGAACTTTCTTACTTATAGGAACGCTGCAGATTCAAAAGCAATGGACGAGCGCTTCTGTCACTTGTGTGGACGAGCGCTTCTGTCACTTTAGCGGACGAGCGCTTCTACCAAACAAATCACAATTGATTAAGTTATTTACAACTAATCACTCGGTATTTCTTTTTCAGATTTGAAACCCAAAATTCTAATTTTGTCCGGTTACAAGAATGTAGTTGAACATGTTTGCTAATTGTATTTTAAAATTAACACTTTTTTAAACAAACCATCTGTTATCAATATGCTTATAACTTTGTAATCAAATTTTTAATGCTTCTCAAATTCAAAACTGAACTTTCTTACTTATAGGAACGCTGTAGATTCAAAAGCAATGGACGAGCGCTTCTGTCACTTGTATGAACGAGCGCTTCTGTCACTTGTGTGGCCACATCAGTGGACGAGCAGGTTATACAACTAATATACACAATTTAAAATTTTAATTCCACATTTATAACTTTCAGGTTCTCAAAGGAGTACAAATCATATTTCGCAAAAGAAAAAGAAAAATGAAAGAAAAAAAGAGAGTGGCAGGGGTGGGGTAAGTTTAAGCATCGTTCTTCAGGTGTAAAAATTGTTTGAAAGATAACTTTGATGAAGAATTTCAATAACAGTTGTAGGAAAACCTGTTTGATTAGTTATTAAAATTTAAGATGATTTGTAATCTAAAAAAAATCATTGAATGTGGATATGTATTAAATAAACAATCAATTATGGATATATTTCAAATAATTTATGTCGTAAGAGAAAAAAATACATATAAATGAATGCGTTAATATAAAACTATAGTGCTTAAACTATTGTGTTGATTTGATTGTATTTGAAATTCACCATGGAAATTTCTCTAGAAAGTCTTGATTTGCACAGTTCATGATAGAGGGTCATATTTAGCTTGAACATGTCTCAAGTACTCTAATTGTTTCTTTGTGATTTGCTCCATCATGAATGCATCTAAAGTGCTTTTAGATGACTCTGAAGAGTTTTGTTTCAAAAATGT
This sequence comes from Sophora flavescens, assembly GCA_030762895.1. Lineage (NCBI taxonomy): Eukaryota > Viridiplantae > Streptophyta > Magnoliopsida > Fabales > Fabaceae > Sophora > Sophora flavescens. The sequence goes on from CM061062.1 coordinate 107,477,324, forward strand.
CTTGAGTAAGGATATGTTTTAAAATCCAGCAAACATGTTCACTTTCTCACTTCAAGTTTTACTTATAACAGTTGCCTCCCATTTTTCTACTTTGAAGCCTTTTACCTTTTCACATTATTACTATTTTAAGAGCTATTTCACCTTCTCACATCATTCTACATTACATATTTTAGTTGTGTGCTTTGAGAAAGGTAATCTAAAAAAAAACATTGAAAGTGGATATGTATTAAATAAACAATCATTTATGGGTACATTTAGGTGTTGGGCCTTAAAGTTAGAAAGACGGGAAAAGGGAAATAAAATAAACATTTCATTATGTTGAGTACTATTTTATTCACTGAATTAAATTTGAATTAAATTTGAATTAAATTTCTATAATTTGGGGTGTTTCATAATTAACACATATATGATATTGAACTATTGACTTATTGTGACTTATTGTAAATTAGTGAAATTCGTTAGGTTTGAGTGATTTATATTAAGTAAACTAATATTTATCTCTAAAAAAATTGAATCCTAATATTATTTATAAAAGAAATTTGTTGTTACTTAAAAAAACTGTACCCGTGCAAAAACTAATTTATGTGTTGAAGATAATGATGAAGATAATCTGGGGTTAACTAATACAGCAATGACTATTGGGTGTTGTCCTTACTGTTTGCTTGCCTAGCAGCATAACCGTGTTTTAGGGGAGAAATCTATTTTTTTATTCGGTCTTCTTTCTCTTTCTTCGTTTCTACAGTGTTCTTCTCCTCTCACTCCATTATGCGATAATGTCTCCCATTTTGTTGCTATTTCTCATCCCACCTCATCTTTCCGTCTTCTCCGCCAATTGTGCAGTGTATCCGGTCGATTCATGGAGCGCTAGTGTTAACCCTACTGGGTATTTTGAGCGGTGGTTTTGATTGCTATATTGCTATATATCTTTTCGTTAGATTACCTATTGTTGTGTTTTCCCTAGATTAGCCATAGGAATAATCTATTTTATTTTATTCTATATATTTTATATTTATAGTTTAATTTATATTATATTTGTTGTTTATTTTTTAGGGTTATTGCTAGGGTTGTAACAATATTGCTTTTTCAAAGCTTGAGGTGTCGAATGCTACATCTAAGATCCACGTACGTGTTTATTAAAGCTTCATTTTGGGTGTTTTATATGATACAGATATCCATGTTATCTATATGTTTTTTTTATTATATATATTATATATTTTCTGTTATATTATTAAAAAAAATTATAATTCTCACTCTTATTTGACGATTGTTCTCTGTTATAAAGGTTCATTCTTACTGGGTCATTGTTGTATGTGTTTTTTTTTTCATTAAGAAGTGAAGATTTTGTTCGATCCCTTCTTGTTTTGTTCTTTGGCGGTTCGTATTTGGTTTTTGTGTTTCGTTTTGAGGTTCATAGTTGTTTTATGTTTTGTTGGATCTGATCTGAATTCACTCTTTTTAAGTTACTAGGTAGATTAGGTAGTTTGGGGTCTCGAAGTTAAGGTTGTAATGATGATTTTTATTTGTTCCTTTTGAACTGCTGATTTGATTAGCCTTTTGTAGACTTTGAATTTGATTGATATTTGGTGATATTTGTGTATGTGTATCTATTGGTGCATCTTATCTGATCTAATCTGATTTCATTTAGCAGACATTACAACTTAAAATAGGTGTTCATCGATTTTTCCCTCCCAATTTTATTGGTTATTTTTTTGTAGTTTAGATTTCAAATTTGATTTTTCCCTCCCACATTTGTTTATAGATTCATGCTTCCTCCTGCCTATAAATTGGATCCTCATTTTGTTGGTACATCACCTCAACTGATACTTATCTCCTTCCTTTTCTTTGTCTCAATTATCAATCATCCAATACTATCAATCTTTGTTCTTATGGCTTTGCATTATGATCGAATTGACTTTATTATTTCCAACAGGAAGCAATTTGGTTGGTTATTAGGGTTGTCCGCCTCTAGACTGTCCCTATTTTTAACAACCCTTCGCAGATCAGCTCTTTGGAGATGTTGTTGGTTGATGAGAATGTAGTCATCTATATTTCCTTCTTTGTTGTGTCTTTATAATTCTATTCTATATTCTATATATTCTATATTCTATTCTGTTCTATGGTAGATTTTACTTTTCTAATATGGAACTGATTGTCTATGTTTTATTTCCTTTTATTTTTAAGGGTGGTAAGATCCAAGCCACTGTCAGGAAACCCCTATTAAACAAGTTCAGCTCTTTACTTGAAGAGGGATGTTGTTACAAGATTGCTTATTTCAATGCTGTGGCAAATAGCGGTGGTTACAGGGCGTCTTCACATGAATTTAAACTGATTTTTCTGTTCAAAACTACTATACAGAAAAGGGATTGCCCCTCTATTCCGAGATATGGACATAGATGTATGCCTTTTAATGAGATCGTCAACTATGGTGACAATTATGAGTACCTGATTGGTAATTTCAATAACTGTTGTCAACCTTATCTTATCTTTTGTTTGTATCTTATTAAGGATATTAAGGATTCCCTTTTTTGTTGTTTTAATACTCTTCAATATTTGCAGATGTGATGGGTCTTTTGACTTGTATTTATCTTGAGAGACAATATACCAAGAATGGGAAGACAACTAGCATGGTTGTAATTGAGCTGACTGACCCAAGGTCTTCTTACTTAGATAATATATTTGTTGGTAACTTAGCAAACAATGTTTGTTATGATTTATTTATGTGAATGTTATTGTGTTGATTTGTCTATCTGTTTGTTACAGTGGCCCTCTGGAGTGTGCTTTGTTTGGAGATTATGTAGACTTGCTCAGGGATTCACTTGCCAGGGGTGAAAATGTACAGGTGGTAGTGGTTCTCCAGCTTGCAAGGGTGAAGGTTTTTAGAGCTAGGCATGTATTGTTTCTTTTGCTATTTTAGTTTGTAAGTTGTAGTTTGTTTTATTTTATTTTTTCTGGGAAAATTTTTTTTATTATGTTGTGATACTTCCTTGACTCATTTATTTTTTATTTTTATTTTGTTTATTTAGGCAAGACTGTGATTCAGAATAGCATGAATGCTACCCGGCCGACTCTTACTTAATCCAGATATTGAAGAGGCAATTGCATTTAGGAATAGGTATGGATGTATTTATTTGTATTTATTTTTTTGTTCGTTGTTAATAACTTATATCTTACATATTTAATTAATGTTTTACTATATTAAGTTGCTTTCTTTTCCCTGAAGTATTGCTGAACACGGGGCTATAGATGTTGAGCCACTGGCTGTGGTCCTTGACAGTTCAAGACAGGGACTTGAGGCTGATTTCATGAAAAATAATCCTAAGAAGACTGTTGCACGGCTGACAAGTATTAGTGAGGTTGTTGGCGTTTTATCTGTATTTGTATTTGTATTTTATTTATTTTATTTATTTATATGATATGATTTTAGTGATTAAATTGTATTTTTAAAACTTATTTGATGATTTGATGATTAATGGAATGTTGATGATATGATTATTGTTATCCTATTATTTCAGGACGGTTTGTTTGCTCTTGGGGAGATTGTTGACCTTGTCAATGATGGGTATTGGTTCTATTTGGCCTGTAATAGATATAACAGGTTTGTGACTTCTCAAGCTGGAGTTAATTATTGTGATGCTTGTCGTACTCCTGTTCTCCATGTTTACCCAAGGTATAAATACTAATTTCATTTGTTTGATTCTAAAAGTTTATCTATTATTGTCTTTATTTTTGCTGCTTAGACTGATCACACACACTACTTAAATATAGGTATAAGGTGAAGGTGGAAGTTGCTGATGCAAGTGGGACATGTGTTCTCATCCTGTTTGATCGTGATGTGGATATATTGATTCAAAAGAGTTGTGAGGATCTTCTTGGTCAACATTTTGAGGTATTATATACATGTACAGTTTATTTTTTGGAATTATATACTATGCTATTGACATATTCAAATTACACATTCAATCATATATTCATTATCATTATTTATATTTTTTTGACTATAATAGACTATTGTTTGGTCTCTTTGTATTAATTCTTCTGTATATCATGTCTATCCATCCATGTATTCATTCTAATAAATTTTGTTAATTCAGGATGATTCTGAAATTGGTTACCCGCAGTTGCTTCACAGTCTTATTGGCAAGAGGGTGTTGTTTAAGATGGAGACAAAGCTTGGGTAGGCTTTTCAATTCGAAGGTACTTTCCCAGTTAGGAAGCTTTGTTATGATGAAACTATTATTTCGATGTTTGATCTTGTAGGTGCAGAAACAACACCTCTAAAGGTATGGTTTAATTCCCAATAAATAATGATTTGGTAGTAACATTATTTATGGTTTCCTTATTTCCAAATCTTATTATTATTCAATTGTTAACATTTTCCATATGTTTTTAATTTCTTATATCAAGGCTGTATTCATGCCTCCTTTTTCAAAGGTGGACACTGAAATTGTGGATTTGAAGGATGATATTTTGGTCACCAGTTTTTTTTTTTTTTTTTGTAATGTTCTGTCCGGACTATTTTTACCTTTGTTACTGATTATATGTTTTTGTCTTTGTTACCTTAGCAATCAAATGCTGATATTATTGGCAAATGTGTTTCATTGGGAGATACTCGGGTTGATTTTGATAATCAGTGGACTTCTGCAAATAGGGTCACTCCTGCAAAGAGAAAATTAGATGATGAGTTTGCTGCAACTCAGAATGAATGCTCTGTTAGTGGCACTAACAACACTGTTATTGATGTGGAGAATTATGAGGTTCCACATTATGCCATGGTTTCTGTCAAGCTTGAGAAGCCCTGGCCCAGATTATGTATGCATCTCCTTTTTTTGGTGGATCTTCTTCATCCTGCTGCTGTTGTATAGTCATTGGTGGAGATCCTTATATAAGTAGTTTGTTTTATGCAGAAGTCTGTAAGTCGTTTGTGGTTATAGGTTTATGTATTTTGTTGTGCAATGTGTTTGAGTTTGGATATTGGCAGTGTCAACTTCCAAATTCAAACACAATTTGCCTACAACCCATATTTATGGTTTTTAAAAAAATGTAAGTCTGGTTTGTATTTCCCATGTTCATGTATGTCCAGTAGTTTCTGTAACACCCGGGTGCCGACGAGGGCGGGGAGTGGTTGCCGGTGCAAGAAGGCACGGATAAGGAGCGACTCCTGACAGGCTTCTAGGCGGAGGGAGACATGAATGAACCGATTACACACCCGAATGAGAGGGATCTTGAGACTGTGTAGGTATGGGGCTATACAGTTGAGGAAGACTTATATGAATTGATTGGTCCTACATATACTAACAAGATGCATCTTCTTTTCGGGAGCCCATCACTTAAGAACTCCGTAGTTAAGCGTGCTTGACTTGGAGCAATTCTAGGATGGGTGACCTCTTGGGAAGTTTTCCCAGGAAGCGTGTGAGTGAGGACAAAGCACGCTGAAAAAGATTCGTGCTGGTTTGTGGGGACAGTCGTCAATCCATAGAGCAGTCAGGGATGTTACAAATGGTATCAGAACGGCACCTCTCATAGTACGGTGTGGTTCGGGGATGAACCAAGCGGAAGCTGGTGGGCATGTAACACCCGGGTGCTGACGAGGGCGGGGAGTGGTCGTCGGTGCAAGAAGGCACGGACAAGGAGCGTCTCCTGGCAGGCTTCTAGGCGGAGGGAGACATGAATGAACCGATTACACACCCGAATGAGAGGGATCCTGAGACTGTTTAGGTATGGGACTATACAGTTGAGGAAGGCTTATATGAATTGATTGGTCCTACCTATACTAACAAGATGCATCTTCTTTTCGGGAGCCCATCACTTAAGAACTCCATAGTTAAGCGTGCTTGACTTGGAGCAATTATGGGATGGGTGACCTCCTGGCAAGTTTTCCCGGGAAGCGTGTGAGTGAGGACAAAGCACGCTGAAAAAGACTCGTGTTGGTTTGTGGGGACAGTCGTCAATCCATAAAGCAGCCAGGGATGTTACAGTTTCTGCTTGATTGGAGCACTTTTTGTTGGTCATTTATGTAATTATAATCTAAACATGGTGGTTTTAGATTGTCCTAGTCTTTGTTGTATGTCATATGTAATTAATTTTATTACCTTAATGAAATGTTGTCTTTTTGTCATGAAACATTCATTTTGGAATAAATAGCCGTAATTTTTTTTTTAAATAACTTTGTTACAATTAATTAAACAAGTTTTGAAATATTTACGATGAGTCTGAAAAAAAATAAAGAAAATAAATACTCCCTCCAGTCCACAATATAAGAAACAAATGGGTTTATTTTTTTGTCCAAAATATAAGAACATACAACAATTTTCACACTTATTAAATATTAATTTCCAATGTTACCCCTATTAATTACTGTAATTAATTATAGGCTACCCGAATATTCATTATAATTAGAAGGGGTATTTTTGGAAATTTATATGTGTATTAATTACAATTAACTCTTTCCAATGTATTTCATTGGTATGTGTATTTTAGTCTCGGGTTTCTTATATTGTGGATCAGAGGGATTATAATGCAGCCAATATAGTTAATTCAGTTCTAAAATTTTGATGTTGACTATATCAGGGAATAAAGGTTATATAACAGTATTAAATTAAGAACGCATCTATACAAGATTTTATTTTGCTCGTCTACTGATGTGGTAGAAGCGCTCGTCCACTAAAGTGACAGAGGCGTTTGTCCACACAAGTGACAGAAGCGCTCGTCCACACAAGTCTTTGGACTTGCTAAGCCCTTAAGAGAAAATCCGTCCAGTGGCGTGGCATTGTGGACGTCTACTGAATTTTAGTTAGGCATTATGAATGTATACTTGAATTACAAGAATAACCCTTGATTGCTATCATAATGGTGGTTCATATTATAATGAAAAAATAATCATCAAATAATCAACTAATGAAGTATTTTATTGATGATTGTTAATGAACTTATTGATTCCAGAGAAGGTCTTCTTTATCTATCTTATGATTTGCAATTGACGTTTACTAATATCATGTTTATATTTTCACGATTTTCACCCGCAGATATTAATTTATACAAACCAGTAGGTTGATTTTCTCAAAATGGAAACATCATTATGTTTGGTTATTAGTATTTATTAATTTATATATATATATATATATATATATATATATATATATATATATATATATAGTTTTGTATATGTATACTTAATACTAATACTGGGACTATTTGTATTACTACCCAGGTTTATAATTGTTCTTAATTTTTCAATTTAATTAACACCAGCCGTATAAGCCTTTTCCACGTTTATTTTTTAAAATATAAATATTAAAATACAAGTTATATATTAAAGAATGAAAAATGTTTTTTTGTGAAGTATGTTTTCTATTTGTTGTCTGATATTTTTTTGTCCATGTTAAGAACTCTCTAAGACACTTAAAGAATTACTTTCAAGTATAATAAGAGTTGATGGGATGTCATAGGCTAGATGGTCTGACGCTTCTGTAAAGAATACTTTGAAGAGAGGTGTTTATATATATTTGTTAATATTAATATTAATTTGTTAATTATCATAAAGGGTTGTTGTTTTATATTTATTTTTTTATTGTTAGGTGTGTTACCTCCCAATGAACTTATATATATAACCTTTATTTATTCCTCTCTTTTCATTTCTATTTGTTGCGCCACACCAGGTATTGCAGGTTTGTTGGTTTGTGTTCGTAAGCAAGCAAGTTCCCCCATCCAAGTTCTCTGATATGGTTTTTTTTATGTTCCTGTTAATATTATCATTTGAATGTTTGGGAGAAGTTTTTGTTGGTTATATGTCGTCTACTTAAGTTTAGGGTGTTCCTCACAGACATATGGAATATAGAAAGAAAAATATTAGTATCACAATATTTATCACACTCTTCCTCAACACACTCTTTATTATTGGATTGATTTCATGTGAGACCTAGCAAAACATATGGTCCCACATGAAATCAACCCAATAACAGAGGCCGTGTTAGGAGGAGTGTGTTTAAGATTGTGATTATAGTCAATCCTCATATATAAATTATATTATTGAGGGTGTTAGGGTATTCCTCACATGTCATTATTTAAGTGGTGTTTCCCAGTGTTGTTTTAATGATTAAATTCTTTCATATATATTACTTATTACAGTAATATCATAGTTGTTTGCATTTAATTATTCTTTAGTTAATGACTCAAAGTAGCTAAAGTCCTGCAAAAAGCAACAAACTACCTGAAGCCTATCTGAGAACAAACAGAGGAGGCATGAAATGAAACAGGAAAGTAAGCACAGGAGGGCATGCCCTAAGATAAAATAAAGGATTGGTTACCTAGCTTTATAAAGACATAATTTTATTGTTAATTTTATTAAAATTGTAGAATTACTAAGATTTCATAAACATCTTTAATATTTTTATTCAAATTTTTCATTTTTTTTTTATGTTAGTGCAGTTTATTAAAAAAATGAGTGGTTCTAATCGTGTTCGAGTGGATGGTTCTCATGTTTCCAATGGTAAAAAGGTTGGACAAAAGAGGATGTCTTTGTTAAGGAACAATAAGAGGGGTTGCAATAAGGAAAATGAAGGTTTGTAGTTTATATGATTTTGAATTTTTATATCTTTTATGAGATAACATTTTTTTTGCTGAATATTTGATAATTTCACTGTTTAAGCTTGGAGTATAAATAACATGCAATGTCATTCGACTGTTCCTCCGTATATACTATTCTCTGATGAAAACATGCAATCTGATGTAAATAGTATATATTCAGGTATCTTTTTTATTTTGTTCTATGTTATTATTCTATTATTTTAATTTAGGTTTGAACTATTTGAGTTTTCCCTTAAATATTTTATTTTTTTGCCCAAATATATTCAAAGGTGTAGATGAAGTTCTTGTTGATCAGGATGATGCAAATTTGTTGTTTGAAAAAGCAGAAAATGAAGGTATATTCAAATTAGGAATTATCTAACTCAAAATCATTTATTTTGAAGATGTTAACTATATATATAATATATAGGTAGTAATTTTTTTTTTTAATTTCTGAATTTTAGATTATGTTGATTTTGGAGCTGTGAGGTATGTTTGCCAAAATTTTGGAGCAAACGTTTGGTTTGAGGAACGTGCTGATAAAAGTAAGAAAAACATTGGCGTGGAGTTCTCTATAGGTTGTATGAAAGGAAAAATTGTTTTGGAATATTTAGAGAATCCCCTGATTTGCTTTGAAATCTGATTCATGGGCAAGACCCAAGGAGTGCTCATTTCCTTGAAAATATATGTTCTTATAATAGCATGTTTGCTTTTACATCAATGGGAGGTAAAGTTCAAACTAATGTTATTTCAAGTCATGGTCCTCCTCAGTTTATTATTGATGGTCAAAATTATCATCGAATAGGGAGTTTGTTGCCCCTCGAAGGGGAGAAGCCAAAGTTTACACAGTTGTATATATATGATACTCAAAATGAGGTGTCAAATCGGATATCTCATTTCAGGTATTTACAAATTTTTTAGTGCTTATTTATAAACTATATATGACATTTAATTTTGCATATAATTTTGATGTTATTCTATGTATTGTTCAATGTCATATCCGACGTTTCCTATTTTAAAACTTTTGTATATGTTATTTCTTGTGACCCTGTTATAAATAGTTGTAGCTTTTAACCTGTTTTTTGTTTAAATTTAATTTGTCACTTTACGTATATTATAATGTGTGTATAACATCATTTGATTACCAACCATTTGATGCTTTGTTTTTATGGTACAGGAGTGACAAAGACAAAAAAAAATTAGACCAGACTTTTGTGAAATAGTTGTTGGAAATGGTTGATACTTTTAATCCTCGTGCAAAGAGTTTTAGACGTGTTAGAGATATTTTTCAGCAGGACAGTGGTTTAAATGTATCACTAAGATTAATTCGTAGTCAGGTAGTTGAAGCGTGAATGTATAATTTACCAACTGTAGATGAAGTTGCTTCTCTTATTGTTGGAGATTTTGACAATTGAAATCGAGGTCGAGATGTGGTTGTCCATTCTAGAGAAGGGTATTTGAAAAGGATTGCTGAGACCGAAGCTTGGTTCATGCCTTTGTAATATCTATTATTATTTTCGTATGGGGAAGATGGTTTTCAAGAAGATTTGCCTATTGTGCTTGCTAAAAAATCTATTGCAGAAACTCAAAGAGGTAATGTATCGTTAAGAGAGTTTTTGGCATTTAGGTTAATGGATAGAGACTTTGAGGAATCTACTATATTGAAGAGTAAAAGATTGTTTCAGCAATTTGTTGTTGATTGTTATTCAATGCTTGAAGCCCAAAGACTTTCGTTTATAAAAAGACACCAAAATGTTATCAGAGGTGACCTTTTGAAAGGTGTTGAGGAAGCTATGGATCAAGGTGATGTAGAAGTAGCAACTTTTGGCAAAAGAGTTATTCTTCCATCTTCATTCACGGGTGGTCCTAGATACATGTTCAATAATTGTCAGAATGCTATGGCAATTTGCAGAAGATTTGGATATCCAGATTTGTTTTTAACCTTTACTTGTAATCCAAAGTGGGATGAGATTCGTCATTTGGTATCTTCCGTTGGACTGACTGCTTCCGATCGTCCAGACATTTTGTGTAGAGTGTTTCATATGAAATTAAATCAAATGATGTTTGATTTGAAGAAGGGTTCATTTTTTGGCAAGGTCATAGCAGGTATTATTATTAAGCTTTTATTTATTGTATATGATTTTAGATGTATATTACATGATGTTCTTTATATTTGATAGTTAGTTGATTATTTTTCTTTTATTAATTAGGTATTTATACAATTGAATTCCAGAAACGTGGCTTGCCACATGCACATATATTGTTGTGGCTAGAAAAGAAGGATAATATGCAGTCGATTGATTTTATTGATTCGGTCATTTCTGCCGAGCTACCGGACAAGACCAGGTTCCCTAATTTATACAACATTGTTACCAATTTTATGCTTCATGGACCTTGTGGTAGTGTAAATCGTAGTTCTCCTTGCATGAAGGGTGGTAAATGTTCGAAATATTTTTGAAGAAATTTGTTGATCATACTACATTTGATGATGATGGATATCCAATTTATAGGAGAAGAGATAATGGTGTTACCTTTGTTAATGGTGGTGTACATTTGGACAATCAGTATGTTGTCCCTTACAATCCTAAATTGTTGATGCGTTTTCGAGCCCATATTAATATTGAATATTGCAACAAATCTGATTGCATCAAGTATTTGTTTAAATATGTTAATAAAGGGCCGGATCGTGTTACAACTGTTGTCACCAATGGTCAAAGTCAATTAAATGAAATGCATGTTGTTGATGAGATAAAGCATTATTACGATTGTCGCTATTTATCACCATGTAAATCTGCTTAGAGACTTTTTGCATTTTGCATTTTACATTCATGAAAGATGGTCTCCTGTACAATGTTTGACGTTCCATCTTCCTAGAGAGCAGTTTGTATTGTTTAATGATACTGAAAAAATTGATCATGCTGTTGAGAAGAATAAAAACAAGGTGACAATGTTTCAGGCATGGATGAATGCTAACCATAAATATGTTGAAGGCAGACATCTAACTTATGCGGAGTTTCCCTCAAGTTTTGTGTTTCTTCAACAGCAAAGGGAATGGAAACCTAGGAAAAGAGGTCAAATGATTGGTCGTTTGAATTTTGTGACACCTGGTAGTGGCGAGGCATATTACATGAGGTTATTGCTTAATATTCAAAGGGGTTGTACGAGTTATGAATGTTTGAGAACTGTTAATAATAGTAGTTATCAGTCTTTTCAAGAAGCATGTGCAGCTATGGGTTTGTTATCTGATGATAAAGAATATATTGATGGACTTCGTGAGGTTGCAGTACTGGCTTCTGGGGCATACTTGATAAGGCTTTTTATCACTTTATTGCTATCAAATAGTATGAGCAACTCTCGCCATGTATGGGATGAGACTTGGGAAGTCTTAGTAGATGGTTTACTATACGAAAGACGTAAACAATTACATTATCCAGGTATAATATTTTTGTAGATTTATAATAGTAGGTTTGGTCAAATTTAATTTTTTATACTTGATTGATTCATGATTTTATTATTTTATTTATTAGTTTTATTAAATTGTTCTATTTATTATTTAACCAATAATTTATATGATTATACATCATTTATTGGAATCTATATTCATTATATTCCTTATGTATAAAATATAGGTAATAGGTAATAGTACTTTTATTTTTATATTTATGATCATAAATTTATTTCAATGTGCAGATTTATGTTTGAGTGATGATCAGTTGAAGGTTATTTGTTTGGTTGAGATGGAGAAATTATTGCCTTTGAATGGGAAGTCATTGAAGGATTTTGATACCATGCCATTTCCTTATACTGAAGACATATCTTATTTGAATAACATTTTTGTCCTTAGAGAACTTTCATATGACACACATGAAATGGTTGTCAAACATCTTGAGTGCTTGGGACAACTCAATGTTGGACAAAGATTTGTATATGATGAAATTGTTGATGCTGTCTTAGCAAAAAATGATGTTTTTTTTTTTGTGGATGGTTATAGTGGCACGAGGAAGACTTTTTTATGGAAGACTTTGTCTTATAGATTTCGTGTTGAGAGTAAGATTGTTTTAAATGTTGCTTCGAGTAGAATTGCTTCACTTTTGCTTCCTGGAGGTCGAACTGCACATTCACAGTTTGTTATTCCTTTGATTTCAAATGGAGACTCAATTTGTAATATTAGACAAAATAGTTTTAGAGCAGATTTACTTCCTGAGACTACTTTGATAATATGGGATGAGGCTCCTATGGTTAATAGATGGGCATTTGAAGCATTAGATAGGACATTAAAGGATATTATGGGAATTGTTATGGTAGAATATTCTCATAAACCATTTGATGGGAAGGTTGTTGTCCTGGGTGGTGATTTTAGGCAGACATTACCTGTTGTTCCAAAGGGAAGTAGGGCATATATTGTTATGGCCACCATTAACTCATCTATATTATGGAAGCATTGTAAGGTGGTGAGGCTTATAGAAAATATGAGAATTCAGATGGATTCAAGTGGTCTTGATAATCAATCGAATAAGGAATTTGCACAGTGGATTCTTGATATTGGTGATAGGAGGTTGGGTGTTCACAATGATTGTGATTTTGATATTTATCCCCTTGAAGAATTGTTAATATTGGATGCAACTGATCCGATAGCAACTATTGTGTCCCATATATATCCTAATCTGGTTAGTCATATAAATGATTTCAAATATTATGAAGAAAGGGCGATATTGATACCAAAATTGCAGTTTGTGGAACAGGTAAACAATTACGTGTTATCGTTGTTTCCTGGTGAAGGAAAAGAATATCGCAGCTCGGATTCTATTACTAGGATGGAGGAAACAAACGACATTAATTCTGAGTGGTTGACTCTTGAATTTCTTAATCAAATTAGGTGCTCTGGACTTCCTAATCATAAGCTAATATTGAAGGTCGGTGTTCCTGTTATGTTGTTGAGAAATATTGATCAATCTGCTGGGTTATGCAACGGTACGAGGTTGGTTGTTACTGAGTTGGGTGTGAATGTCATTGGTGCTAGAGTTGCTACCGGAAATCATGTTGGTGATAAAGTTTATATTCCTAGATTTAATATAGAACCATCAGATCACACAATGCCATTTAAATTTCAAAGGCGTCGGTTTCCATTGGTTTTTAGCTTTGCAATGACTATAAATAAAAGTCAATGACAAACATTATCTCATGTTGGACTATATTTACCTGCTCTTGTTTTTTCTCATGGCCAATTATATGTTGCTATTTCTAGGGTTAAATGTAAGAGTGGTCTGAAGATTTTAAGTTGTGATGATCATGGCGTGGCATGCAGATTGGTAAAGAATGTCGTCTACAAAGAAGTTTTTGAGCAGGTTTAATTTAAAATGTTTTCCGTAATGTTTGTAGAGTTTTTGGTTTAGCAGATGCTATCTGAAATTATTGAACCAATACAATATTGTAGATATGTATTTTAAATTTGTGTGTGCTATGAATGTTTAACTCTTGATGAAGAGTACTTTCAAAACACACATTTACTATTAATCATATATGAACATATAATGTTGAATTTATATCCATTTACCTTTCGAGTGGTTCTTTTTATTTTTTTGTAAAGCAATCTTCCTTATTTGTTATTTACGAAATGCACTATGAAAATAATTTACCTTTACTGAGATATAAAACTTTAATAGATAGTTGGATTACAATTTTTATAACTCAGATGAACTTTATCAATAAATCTTTACAAATCTTTGCTTGTGAATAATCTCACGTCCATATATGGCGGTAAGTGAGACACCCCGATGTGCCCCATTGTATTGTTACATTAAATCCTTAATTATTTATTTACTTAATCGCGCGCTTATCGTTGAAAATACGTAAAAATTAAAACTTAAATAATAATCATATAACTTCTACAAATACAAAACACACCAAAACTATATTTCATAAATACACACATAAGTATCCTTTATTTTACACAACATTGTTTAGGGTATCCTCTCAGTAGGACCCCACACAGGTACTTATTTATACAACTTGCTTATAACTAACGGAAAACAAAACATCTTAGGTGACTCACTGGCCCTAAACTTACTACGCTGCATTATTAGGATCAGTAGGTTGTTCTTCATTGTCAACTTCGTATGGAATGTCGTTCAACTCTTCAACAATCTCCGTCTCGTATGGGGTTCCATCCATCTCCTCAGTAACATAGTCGTCCATTTGGTCTTCTAACGTAACGAAGTATACATACACAAAAATACAGAAATAGGGAGATGAGAAACAGTTCTATCATCATAAGTGGAAAAGATTCATAGCATATAATACAATAACAGTCACAGACATGCATCACTCACAATTTACAATCATCCATACTTTATAACATCATCCTCTACCCTTCAACTCATGCAACTAGACCTTTATGATGACGTGGCCACTACTACTCCTGTCACACATCCCTCGTTAGGGATGCCAGTCGGTCGTCCAAGTGACACGTTCCCCACGCCGGTGCACATTCACATCCATGGTGTACATCCATGGTGAGAATGCTCATGCAAAGCAATGACACTATAGCTGCACAAGACTGCCGGTGCACACCCCCGGTTCTCTCTCTCAACTCTATCAAGGGTGCTCATGCAAAGCAATGACACTATAGCTGCACAACTTAAATTCTAATTTGGAACGGTCTACAAGAACTTCGGACCTCGTGTATCTCAAATACACGGTTATGAACAACAATGCAACACATGATTCTCACTGACTTTTATCAATAACAACCTAGTACCTCAAGCTTTTCCTCATAACCTCCACTTACCCTCTATATCACATCACTTCTATAAAATAATAGTGAGGCACTTCTAATTCATATTCAAAACTCTCACCCAAACAAAATACCTCCGAGCAATATATATCTTTCCTTAAAATCAACTAAGCAATTTATCAAACCAGGCAGATCATCTCTAACCATATATCGAATATTGTTGAACCAAGCAATTCAATTATCATCAAGCTATAATACATTCTCACATAAACATATTAATCATCATAAAATATCATTCAACAGAATAAAAATCACCAAATTTAAGAACTACGAATAGTATACCGGATAACTTCCCAGGAAAAAGAGGTGGTGATAAACACGCTTAAATACCAAGTTTTTCCGTAGCCAGAAATTACCCAAACATATACCATTCCAACCTCAAAACAGCATATTAACATCCATATCATAATGTATCAATTCGATATAAATAATAAAAGCAAATAATCCATCAACGGTTAATAAATATCAACATAATATCAATAAAATAATCAAATACCATAAAATATCACTTAAAACAAATTATCACAGCTAGCATATCACAATCAGATCAAATAATAAATAAAGCCAAACATCCTCAACATCATAAAATCAACCTTAATGTCGATAAACCTACAATCCCTGAATCACCATTGGTTTTATGGAAAAGGTTTCCAATGTGATTTTGGTCTTGTCGATTACTCGACTTCTAGTAGGGTTTAGGTCGCCCTACACCATTATTATAAATTATATGCTACTTATCGGTTCCGACGATGGAATGGTTCTTTCTCCCACCTGAGTTTGCACCGGAAACACGTACACGACGATCCTCGTTATTCCGCCACGAGTTAACACAACCACCTTCAACCAAACAACATAATTATAATTTATCAACTAACAACCATCTATGACACTTTAGGGCTAGGTTCGGCCACTTAAAGAAAGTAGGGAAGGAAAATGTTTTTGATTACATGCTCTTGGATAATGAAAGTGGAAGACATCACAAGATCATATAAATTGGTTTCACATTAAAAGGATTTTTCTACAATTTTATAGAATTATTTGAAGTTCTAGATCTAGGAATGGAAAAATATGATTCATGGCATAAACATGAGAAATACATGAATATGAAAGCTTATATGATCAAGGAGATGAGCTTTTACCTCTTGAAGATTGAAGAAATGAAGAAATGATCAACCTTCACTATGTTGAAAACTGGACAGCTTGAGGGTGTGATGGTATTGTGAGTGTATCTCACAATATACTCATCCAAAAATCACGAACTTTGGCTTGATAGAAAGATAAGAAGAAAAGGAACAACTTTGGTGTTTAAGGTTTCATTTGGTTCGGATCATAACAGGGGTGAAAAGGGCCTTCTTTATGCTGTTTCGTGGGTTGCTGGGAATTCTGGGCAGTTTCTGTATTTTGAGTCTTTCTCCCAATCCACTTATCCGTTTTTGATGATCTTTAGCTTGTTGGAAAGAAGAGAGAAATAGGAACAACTTTTGTGTTGAGTGTTTTCCGAGTTTCAGAAAAGAAGAGGGTCATATGTTTGGTGGAAATTCGGTGTTCTTAGGGTTTTGTAACTTAGTTGGTGGGGAAGATGAAGAGAATGAAGAAGATGAGTGAAATGGTGAGGGAGGCCACGGTTTTGGGGTATTTATAGGAGTAATCTTATGCCTTGTTTGGTGAAAAGGAATTGGTTTAATGGGTTTTGTGATTATTAAATTAATATAAGCTTAACTAAGGTTATAATTAACTTAACTAAGGTTATAATTAACTTAACTAAGGTTATTTTGGCTAACCATGGTTAATAATATGTGGCTCACATTTGATGGAGGTGTGGCTGATTTTGGGCCACACAAAATGACTCACCAATGAGTCATCGATCTTATCCATTAGCGGTTCCCGAAATTCCGTAGGCGACTCAAGTCGTTTACCAGATTTCGGTTTTTGAGAGGAAAATAATGAAACGAAAGCAAAATGAAATAGGTAAGATTTATTGGAGGTGGAGGCACGAAATTGGAGAGATGTGGGAGGTTTTCAACCACGTAAAATGAGTGGATAAGAGTGCGTAGATGCGTCTTGTTAATACCCGCGAAAGCTTGGGGGTATTTTGGTCTTTTTACCTAAATGTCATGATTACTTGCATTTAATGCTCATAAATGCTTGGTGACTCATACTCCATGAGTCATCATGTATGACTCGCTGTCCCTATCCCTTGACGGGTCTCTGCAGTTCCGTTTTCGACTCTGTTGGCTCCCCGATTAGGGTTTTACGCCCGTAAAAAGCGTAATATTTCGTTTTGGACTAAAAATTTTCAAACTAACCAAACTCGTTGGAAATATGATTTAAATATAAACCATTTCGTTCACGAGTCAAAATTGGGTTTTCTGCTCAGTAAAATTATACTGTCAGTGAAAACGCAGACCGGGTTCCGTCTGAATTTTCAACCCAAATTTTTATCGTAAGCTTCTACCCTAAGATAGAGTATGAATATGATTTTTATTTCATAAAAATCAATCTCCATGAACTCGGATAAAAATATAAATAAATACATTTATACCGGTTAATACAGCGAAAATATTTTTATTGAAAAAAAATAAAAATCGGAAAATAAAAAAAACAGGGTGTTACATTACTACCCCTCTTAGAAAAAAAATTCCATCCTCGGAATTTACATACTTCAGAAAAGATGTGGATATCGTTGTTGCATATCTGCTTCACGTTCCCAAGTAGCATCTCCAGTAGTTTCATCCCATATGACCTTAACCAAAGGAATTTGTCTACCACGAAGCTCCTTAATCTCTTTATCTGCTATCCTTACAGGTAGAGCCTCATACTCTAGATTCTCTCGCAGTTGTATAGACTCAGACTCAATAACATGTGAAGGATCAGGATAATATTTTCTTAACTGAGAAACGTGAAAGACGTCATGAAGGTTAGCAAGGTTAGGTGGTAAAGCAATATGATAAGCTACTGGACCAATCCTTCGAAGAATCTGGAAAGGTCCGAGGAATCGAGGAGTAAGTTTTCTAGTTTTGATAGCCCTGCCAATTCCGGTCTTCGGAGTGACTCTCAAAAACACGTGATCGCCCTCCTGGAATTCTAAAGGTCTCCTTCTCTTGTTACTGTAGCTCCTTTGCCTATCCTGTGCTTCCTTCATCTTTTCCCTTATCTTCCTAACTTGTTCCGTAGTCTGTTGCACCACATGTGGATCCAAGACTTGATTTTCACCAATCTCATACCAACATAACGGTGTCCTACACTTCCTACCATACAAAGCCTCATATGGTGCCATCCCTATACTACTGTGAAAACTATTGTTGTAAGTAAATTCAATTAATGGCAAGAACTCATCCCAACTTCCAGTGTGTTCCAAAACACAAGCTCTTAAAAGGTCCTCCAATGATTGAATCGTCCTTTCTGACTGTCCATCCGTTTGGGGATGATAAGCAGAACTCATCCTCAACTTGGTCCCCAAAGCATGGTGCAACTGTTTCCAAAATCTAGATGTAAATCTAGGATCTCGATCTGAGACAATGCTCGATGGCACACCATGCAACCTAACAACTTCTTTGATGTAGATTTGGGTCAACTTCTCCAAACTATAGCTTTCACCCATAGGTAAGAAGTGAGCACACTTCGTCAACCTATCAATGATAACCCAAATCGCATCATGTCTCTTAGGAGTTCGTGGTAGTCCAACCACAAAATCCATAGCTATGCTATCCCATTTCCATTCTGGGATATCTAATGATTGTAATAGACCAGCTGGCTTTTGATGCTCTATCTTAGCCTTCTGACACACCAGGCAAGATAAAACATACTCTGCTACCTCTTTCTTCATCCTTGTCCACCAAAACAATTTCTTTAGATCCTGATACATTTTAGTGGATCCAGGATGAATACTCAACTTACTCTTATGTGCTTCTTCTAATATCAACTTCCTAAGTTCTAAATCCTCGGGCACACATATTCTATCCCTAAACCTCAGAACACCATTTGTTCCTCTACTAAACTCGGAATTTTTACCTTCATCTATACCTCTACTTATCTCCTGTAAATATGGATCCGGAGCCTGTTTATCCTTAAGATCTCTCATAAAATCACTACTAAGAGTGATCATACCTAAGCAAATTTTATCCTCACCCAACTCCATTCCTAAGTTCAAATCTCTCGAACTGTTCCAAGAATTCCAACTCTTTAACCATCATTGCGGACACATGCAATGATTTCCTACTCAAGGCATCCGCTACTACATTCGCCTTCCCGGGATGGTATAGTAAATCAAACTCATAGTCTTTGATAAACTCCATCCATCTTCTTTGTCTCATATTCAACTCCTTTTGGTCGAATGATACTTGAGACTTTTATGGTCACTTGTAAACATTAAATTTTGCTCCATATAGAAAGTGTCGCCATATTTTTAATGCGAACACTATGGTCTGCTAATTCCAAATCATGAGTCGGATAGTTCCTCTCATGAATTCTCAATTGTCGGGAAGCATAAGCCACCACTCTTCCATCTTGCATAAGAACACAACCTAAAACTTGGTATGACGCATCACAATATACGTCAAACTGTCCTAATGGATCCGGGAAAGTCAACACAGGTGATGTAGTCAACCTTTCCTTCAGCTTTTGGAAACTCTGCTCACATTTATCTGTCCATACAAAAGCTGTATTTTTCCTCGTCAACTGCGTCATAGACAACGCAATCTTCGAGAAACCCTCTATAAACCTCCGATAATATCCAGCTAACCCTAGAAAACTTCGTACTTCACTCACTGACTTAGGCCGTTCCCATTTAAGAACTGCCTCAACCTTTGCTGGATCTACTGCTATACCTTCCTTGTTAATCACATGTCCAAGAAATTGGACTTCTTCTATCCAAAACTCACACTTGGAAAGTTTAGCATAAAGCTGCCTATCCTTCAGAACTTGCAGCACTATTCTTAAATGTTTCTCATGATCTTCCCATGTACGAGAATAGATAAGGATGTCGTCGATGAATACAACAACAAACTTATCAAGGAACGGTCTAAATATTCGGTTCATATAATCCATGAACACTGTTGGCGCATTAGTCAAACCAAATGGCATAACTAAATACTCGTAATGTCCATACCTTGTCCTAAAAGCCGTTTTTAGTATATCTTCCTTCTTTACTCTAATCTGATGGTATCCAGATCTTAAATCAATCTTGGAAAATACTCCTGCTCCTTTCAATTGATCCATCAGATCATCTATCCTAGGCAACGGATACTTATTCTTAATTGTTACCTTGTTTAACTGTCTATAATCCGTGCACAACCTAGAACTTCCATCTTTCTTCTTAACAAACAACACCGGAGCTCCCCATGGTGAAACACTCGGCCTTATGAACTCCTTTCCCAACATGTCATCCAACTGTTTCTTCAACTCCGCCAATTCTATAGGTGACATCCGATAAGGCGCCATAGATATAGGTCATGTCCCTGGTACAAGATCTAGGGTGAATTCCACTTCTCGTTCTGGTGGTAAACCTGGAACATCGGGAGGGAAAACTTCAGGAAACTCTCTCACGATAGGCATAGAATCTATACTAGGAGTCTCAGTAGTTTCCACCGCGAACAGCATCACGTACTGCCGAGAATCGTCACTCCTCATGGATACTCCTTCATTGGAAGAGACTATACTAGAAGACTTAAGAAATGATAAGGTCTTACTAGAACAGTCTAGCATTACATGGTTAGCCGAAAGCCAATCCATGCCAAGAATAACATCTATCTGTTGCATAGGCAAACAAACAAGGTCTACAATAAATGTCCTATTCTCAACCACTATAGGACACTGTAAACAAATAGACATAGTAGTCAAAGGATTACTAGTTGGAGTAGATATTGTAAGGGTATAAGGTAATTGAGAAACAGTTAATTTTAATTGATCCACACACTCATACGAAATAAATGAATGTGTAGCGCCTGAGTCAAATAACACATACGAGAGTCTACCAGCTATCAAACACATACCTTGTATAAGATCAGCAGATTGAGAGGATTCAGCTCCCCTCACGGTAAACACTCTTCCAAAGTGGCACGAGGTCTTGCTCCCCTGTTGTCCCGCTGTTGTGACTCCTCTTCCAACTCCACTCCTATTGCCTCCATTTCCTCTCTACCGCAGCCTATCGGCCGTTGCCTAGCTTTCTCTGTCCCGCAATCTCGGGCCATATGACCTTTTTTTCCACAAGTGAAAACAGTTAGGTTGCTCCATGCAGTCTCTAAGATAATGCGGTCCTCCACATCTCGAAACAAGATAAGCCTTGTTGCTTGTTGACCAACTCTAACCACCGGTGCTGGTGTTGGTGTCTCCCTTTGACGGGCTCGGCATACGGTCTCTGTCTCCACCGAGAGTTACTACCTCCTCGCCTCTGAAAACCCGGTCGAGTAGGACCCCACTTCTTAATTGTTTCCGCTCATTAGCCATCCTCCGATCTAGACTTTCGATCGCACCGCATCGTTCCACTAGCTCGAAAAACTCTGGATATCAAGAGATACTATAGCCCTCTGGAGTTCATGTCTGAGTCCTTCCTCAAACCTTCTACATTGCCAATCTTCATCCTGGGAATCTCTGATAAAATTCGGAATACTTAATCAGAGCCTCGAATCGTGATGCATAATCACCAACAGTCATGTTGCCTTGTTTGAGACTCATGAATTCCCTTTCTTTCTCGCGTCGAACTAGACGCGGAAAATACTTCTCAAAGAAGCAGTCACTAAACAGCTGCCAGTTGATAATTCTTCCTTCGGCATCCAGCAATCTTCGCTTGCCTCTCCACCAAGACTCTGCTCCTCCAGTTAGCATGAAGGCAGCATACGTCACTTTCCTATCCTCTCTGCAGCGCATGGTATCGAATATCTTCTCGATCTCTTGTATCCACCATTCCGCCTTCTCTGTATCATAATCTCCTCGAAATTGGGGTGGCTTACCTTTCAGGAAAGTAGCCATTCCGGCATCTTCAGCTGCGGCAGCTCTCCTTTGGTTCTGTTGTTCCTGCTGTTCTTTGTTCATCTGTAGCATCTCAAAGATTCTCTTTGTGTTTGTAATAACAGAGCAGTAACTATGTCTTTCATGGTATCTTGAGTCTCATATGACTCTCCTCCACTTCCGGTATGATTATTTTCCACATTGTTAGCTCCAACAATTCTTTCAGGAGTTCTGTCATTACTGTCGATCGGACGTCCTCTTCCACGAGCCATGATTACTCAGAAACAAATCATTCGCTCTTAACAGTATGACATATAATACCACATAGACAAGTATATAAATACCATATGCCATACTAATGTTATTTATCGCGTCGGATTCGGACACACTACCCATCTTCTAAGCATAGTTGAAATCCGATGTGGATTCAACTAGACACGGCCAGTAACAACTTCCTAGACCTCACAGTCCGATTAGAATCGAACTGCTCTGATACCACCAAATGAGACACCCCGATGTGCCCCATTGTATTGTTACATTAAATCCTTAATTATTTATTTACTTAATCGCACGCTTATCGTTGAAAATACGTAAAAATTAAAACTTAAATAATAATCATATAACTTCTACAAATACAAAACACACCAAAACTATATTTCATAAATACACACATAAGTATCCTTTATTTTACACAACATTGTTTAGGGTATCCTCTCAGTAGGACCCCACACAGTACTTATTTATACAACTTGCTTATAACTAACGGAAAACAAAACATCTTAGGTGACTCACTGGCCCTAAACTTACTACGCTGCATTATTAGGATCGAGTGGGTTGTTCTTCATTGTCAACTTCGTATGGAATGTCGTTCAACTCTTCAACAATCTCCGTCTCGTATGGGGTTCCATCCATCTCCTCAGTAACATAGTCGTCCATTTGGTTTTCTAACGTAACGAAGTATACATACACAAAAATACAGAAATAGGGAGATGAGAAACAGTTCTATCATCATAAGTGGAAAAGATTCATAGCATATAATACAATAACAGTCACAGACATGCATCACTCACAATTTACAATCATCCATACTTTATAACATCATCCTCTACCCTTCAACTCATGCAACTAGACCTTTATGCTGACGTGGCCACTACTACTCCTGTCACACATCCCTCGTTAGGGATGCCAGTCAGTCGTCCAAGTGACACGTTCCCCACGCCGGTGCACATTCACATCCATGGTGTACATCCATGGTGAGAATGCTCATGCAAAGCAATGACACTATAGCTGCACAGTACCGTCGGTGCACACCCTGGTTCTCTCTCTCAACTCTATCAAGGGTGCTCATGCAAAGCAATGACACTATAGCTGCACAACTTAAATTCTAATTTGGAACGGTCTACAAGAACTTCGGACCTCGTGTATCTCAAATACACGGTTATGAACAACAATGCAACACATGATTCTCACTGACTTTTATCAATAACAACCTAGTACCTCAAGCTTTTCCTCATAACCTCCACTTACCCTCTATATCACATCACTTCTATAAAATAATAGTGAGGCACTTCTAATTCATATTCAAAACTCTCACCCAAACAAAATACCTCCGAGCAATATATATCTTTCCTTAAAATCAACTAAGCAATTTATCAAACCAGGCAGATCATCTCTAACCATATATCAGAATATTGTTGAACCAAGCAATTCAATTATCATCAAGCTATAATACATTCTCACATAAACATATTAATCATCATAAAATATCATTCAACAGAATAAAAATCACCAAATTTAAGAACTACGAATAGTATACCGGATAACTTCCCAGGAAAAAGAGGTGGTGATAAACACGCTTAAATACCAAGTTTTTCCTTAGCCAGAAATTACCCAAACATATACCATTCCAACCTCAAAACAGCATATTAACATCCATATCATAATGTATCAATTCGATATAAATAATAAAAGCAAATAATCCATCAACGGTTAATAAATATCAACATAATATCAATAAAATAATCAAATACCATAAAATATCACTTAAAACAAATTATCACAGCTAGCATATCACAATCAGATCAAATAATAAATAAAGCCAAACATCCTCAACATCATAAAATCAACCTTAATGTCGATAAACCTACAATCCCTGAATCACCATTGGTTTTATGGAAAAGGTTTCCAATGTGATTTTGGTCTTGTCGATTACTCGACTTCTAGTAGGGTTTAGGTCGCCCTACACCATTATTATAAATTATATGCTACTTATCGGTTCCGACGATGGAATGGTTCTTTCTCCCACCTGAGTTTGCACCGGAAACACGTACACGACGATCCTCGTTATTCCGCCACGAGTTAACACAACCACCTTCAACCAAACAACATAATTATAATTTATCAACTAACAACCATCTATGACACTTTAGGGCTAGGTTCGGCCACTTAAAGAAAGTAGGGAAGGAAAATGTTTTTGATTACATGCTCTTGGATAATGAAAGTGGAAGACATCACAAGATCATATAAATTGGTTTCACATTAAAAGGATTTTTCTACAATTTTATAGAATTATTTGAAGTTCTAGATCTAGGAATGGAAAAATATGATTCATGGCATAAACATGAGAAATACATGAATATGAAAGCTTATATGATCAAGGAGATGAGCTTTTACCTCTTGAAGATTGAAGAAATGAAGAAATGATCAACCTTCACTATGTTGAAAACTGGACAGCTTGAGGGTGTGATGGTATTGTGAGTGTATCTCACAATATACTCATCCAAAAATCACGAACTTTGGCTTGATAGAAAGATAAGAAGAAAAGGAACAACTTTGGTGTTTAAGGTTTCATTTGGTTCGGATCATAACAGGGGTGAAAAGGGCCTTCTTTATGCTGTTTCGTGGGTTGCTGGGAATTCTGGGCAGTTTCTGTATTTTGAGTCTTTCTCCCAATCCACTTATCCGTTTTTGATGATCTTTAGCTTGTTGGAAAGAAGAGAGAAATAGGAACAACTTTTGTGTTGAGTGTTTTCCGAGTTTAAGAAAAGAAGAGGGTCATATGTTTGGTGGAAATTCGGTGTTCTTAGGGTTTTGTAACTTAGTTGGTGGGGAAGATGAAGAGAATGAAGAAGATGAGTGAAATGGTGAGGGAGGCCACGGTTTTGGGGTATTTATAGGAGTAATCTTATGCCTTGTTTGGTGAAAAGGAATTGGTTTAATGGGTTTTGTGATTATTAAATTAATATAAGCTTAACTAAGGTTATAATTAACTTAACTAAGGTTATAATTAACTTAACTAAGGTTATTTTGGCTAACCATGGTTAATAATATGTGGCTCACATTTGATGGAGGTGTGGCTGATTTTGGGCCACACAAAATGACTCACCAATGAGTCATCGATCTTATCCATTAGCGGTTCCCTAAAATTCGTAGGCGACTCCGTCGTTTCCGATTTCGGTTTTGAGAGGAAAATAATGAAACGAAAGCAAAATGAAATAGGTAAGATTTATTGGAGGTGGAGGCACGAAATTGGAGAGATGTGGGAGGTTTTCAACCACGTAAAATGAGTGGATAAGAGTGCGTAGATGCGTCTTGTTAATACCCGCTTTGGGGTATTTTGGTCTTTTTACCTAAATGTCATGATTACTTGCATTTAATGCTCATAAATGCTTGGTGACTCATACTCCATGAGTCATCATGTATGACTCGCTGTCCCTATCCCTTGACGGGTCTCTCGAGCCTGCTTTTACTCTGTTGGCTCCCCGATTAGGGTTTTACGCCCGTAAAAAGCGTAATATTTCGTTTTGGACTGAAAATTTTCAAACTAACGAAACTCGTTGGAAATATGATTTAAATATAAACCATTTCGTTCACGAGTCAAAATTGGGTTTTCTACGCTCAAGAAAATTATACTTGTCAAGGAAAACGCAGACCGGGTTCCGTCTGAATTTTCAACCCAAATTTTTATCGTAAGCTTCTACCCTAAGATAGAGTATGAATATGATTTTTATTTCATAAAAATCAATCTCCATGAACTCGGATAAAAATATAAATAAATACATTTATACCGGTTAATACAGCGAAAATATTTTTATTGAAAAAAAATAAAAATCGGAAAATAAAAAAAACAGGGTGTTACAGTAAGTAATCATTATACACACTTAGGAACTAGGAAATCAAACTTTGTTCCAATATTGTAATTATTTATAATTATACGCATGCAACATAAAATATGTTAAGGAATATAAGCAACACATAAACAGTATCATCATATTACTGGTTCTGATGGAAGCCTGGAATTAAATAACATACACTCCAACTAATACACTACTCTAGGCTTTGCTTTTTTTTTTTGCTATATTAGTTAACCCCGTATTATCTTCACCATTATCTTTCTTGAATCCTCGGCTACTGTAAATTGCATCGCATCTCCTTTCTTTATTCCACTTTCATTGCAGAATTTATACCAGCTATGTCCACCAATACTGCATTGAATGTCCCAAGATTCTAATTTTGTCCGGTTACAAGACTGTAGTTGAACATGTTTGCTAATTGTATTTTTAAATTAACACTTTTTTAAACAAACCATCTCTTATCAATATGCTTATAACTTTGTAATCAAATTTGTAATGCTTCTCAATAAGCAATAGTGTAGCCACCATAGCAAGAGTGTGAAATAAATATCAATCATTTAAAATAAATTCATCGTGGACCAGATTGCATTAAATCATATTCAAGGTAGTAAAGATATATAGCCATCTACTTAGTTTTAAGAACGCATCTATACAAGATTTTATTCTGCTCGTCCACTGATGCGGTAGAAGCGCTCGTCCACTAAAATGACAGAAGCGCCCGTCCACACAAGTGACAGAAGCGCTCGTCCACACAACTGACAGAAGCGCTCGTCCACACAAGTCTTTGGACTTGTTAAGCCCTTAAGAGAAAATTCGTCCAGTGACGTGGTGCTGTGGACGTCTACTGAATTTTAGTTCGACATTATGGATGTATACTTGAGTTACAAGAATAACCATCGTCTACTGACGTGGCGAGATGGACGTGCTTATTTTCAAGTCTTTGGACTTATTGTTCTTATCAAGTTATTTAGGTATTCATTTATGGCCTCGTCTACTAAGGAAAAACCAGCCTACTTATCAATTAAATTATAAACAGTTTAAATAACCTTTGGACGGGTAATTCTTTGCACGAGTCCAATCATTGTATATCTTATATTATTTTGATGAAAACTTACACATTGAAGTTCTTCCTCGTCAGCGACGGTGGAAGTGCTTTATGCTTTTCAACTTTTGCTTCGACCTGCTTCTGGACGGTGGGAATGGAATTTGAGATTTAAAGATACATTGTTAAGCCTTATTTGATGAATTGGGCCCATCTTTATTAATACAAGGAAGCCAGATTGGTAAATTGGTTTGGGCCATTGAAATGTGATTGTCTTACAATAAGAAGGTTCATTGGACTTGACTCATTTATGATAAAACTCTTAAAATTAAACTTAACAAAAAAATTGTATAAAATTAATATAATTATTTATATTATATATTAATATTGTAAGACTTATTTATTGTAGAATAACCAAACTGTATCCGTATATTTAGCAAGGGTTAATTAGCCTAGTATAGAGTAAACGGAGAATGTATCATTATTATAATAATGACAATTATATTATTTATATATTATATTATAATAACACAAGCATCAATTATATTATTATTGCTAATAATAAACACAAGCATCAGGCGCCTGTACGTGCAGGTAATTGATACATAAGCATGAATAAGTACAGATTGCAAGAAGTGTCTATATACCTTCAAAGAAGAATAGTGAACGACTGAGAGAGAGGAAAAAATTTGGGAGGGAAGGAACAAGCAATAAAAAAGTCAAAAGGGTTTGGATGAGATTTTAGGATAAATTTGTTATTTATATATTTTATTAAAAAATTATTCAAAATTTATTATACAAAAGAATACACCAACAAATTTTTAAATATCAAAAGATTTATAATAACTTATAAAAAATATTGATTGAATAAAGTTAATTTAAAATCCTACAAATCTTGATTGAAAAATATGTAACTTATATTATATAAAAATTTTAATCAATCATTTAATTTTTTTTTATAAAAAAATCCATTAAAATTTTATGAAATCTCGATCCAAATTGACCCTCACCTAAACAGAAGTCGTCAGTGTCCTTTCCTTTGCGCAAATGTCAACGTGGCCCAATACCGACGTTGATTGTCATCTCCTCTCGTGTTGAGAAGATATTTGGAAGAACCACAAACAATAAACATAAACAATAGAGAAACACAACACAGCACAAGAGACTCTGTTACTGTTTGCAGTCAAACAAGACAAGATGGGATCTATAGCAAAGAAGGGACTGAACAATTACGTGAAACAGCTCCAGCAGCACCCTTTGAGAACCAAGGTTCCCTCTTCTTCATCTATTTCTGCGATTTTGTTAATCCCTTGTTTTGGTTGTCCTAAAAGATAATACCTTCAACGATCCAGGTAATAGATTAGTTATGGATGTATCTGGGTTCAATTATTCATTGCGTTGTGGCTAATAATAATCATGTTGTTAATTCAGGTAATCACAGCAGGGGTGTTGTCAGGGATCAGCGACATAGTGTCCCAGAAGCTGACAGGGATACAGAAACTTCAATTCAAACGACTTCTTCTCAAAGTGGTCAGCTTTTTTGCAAAGTGCTTTCATTGATGCATGACTTTTTTTTTTTTATAAAAATCTAATTTTCTAATTATTATTATTTCTAACAGTACCCTTCTAAATTTCTAATGTTCATGTCGAATTGAAAGTCTTGTACTTCTTAAGATGATGTGGAAGAAAAATTGGGCTTATATGTTCTAAAGCTGTTTGTAAAAATGCTGAAATGGTTTTTTTTTTGGTTATTTCTCTATAATAAAATTTACGTGTTTCTGCTCATTAAATGATTCTTTTCATGCACTGTAATAGCAGGCGATCCTGTACCGCTTGTTTAAACCTTTGTATTTCAATTCTCAACTACTACCGATGTTGAGTGGATTGTGCTTTTTGTTGTTATATGTATGCATCAGGAATAACATAAAGCGTTTATTGCATGCAGATTTTTGGAGCTGCTTATCTTGGACCCTTTGGACACTACTTTCATATATTGCTGGACAAAATTTTCAAAGGGAAGAAAGATTCAAAAACTGTGGTCAAGAAGGTGAAACCGCAAAACCTATTTTAATCATATCTATCACGATCTGAATTCAGCCATTATGACTTGGTTGTGTCATCAATATGCATTTCTTACACTATTTAAAGCACTAATAGTCAGCTAACTTAGCATTGTTGGGAACACTTCAACCCCGGAACTGAAAAGAATTCATTGGAAATGAAATGATTTACAAATCGTTTCAAAAGTGGCAGGATTTATGGTCAATAACTTATAGATCATGTAATATTAAACTCAAAATTCTTTGTAAATGGATTGAACCGTTTAACTAATATCATTCCAAAAACATTACATACAAGAATTTTTTGTAAATAAATGAAGTCTTCTATTTTATATCCTCCCAACACACAATGAGAGAGAAAAGAAGATAAATATGTTGACCATTTTTTTATTTTATATTTCAGGTTCTGATTGAACAGTTGACATCTTCTCCTTGGAATAATTTGCTTTTCATGATTTACTATGGATTAGTTATTGAAGGTTGGTCCTTGTTCAACTTCTAACCTTTATAGTTACATTGAAGGAACATGGATATACACGTAGTTGTTAGATGCAGGTGGAAAGTGTGGACAAATAAAATAGTTATAACCAGTGTCAAAAATAGGAGGTACCACTAGTCAAAATAAGAAAGAATTTGTACACAATGCAATGACATTCCTGGTCAACTTTATATATTTAAAGAAAAATAAAACTGAAAGAGTTATGTTAAAACTGTTGTGTAAAATGGCATGCCTGATGTTGGAAGTCCATATATCCTGTCTCAAATCCTGGGATGCGGTTTAAATACTTGTTGGGCGACTCCACTTAATACCAGTTGGTTTTAGGTTGGAATCTAACGCCTGATATTACGTTTTTGATGAAAATGTGCTCTGCAGGCCGACCCTGGGCGCATGTGAAAGCTAAAGTTAAGAAGGATTATCCATCAGTGCAGTACACAGCGTGGACGGTAGTCTTCTATTACCATTGTAGAAAATAACATAACTTACTGGAAGAACCTTTTTTTTATTTATTTATCAAATTTCTAACTTTAGAACCCTCATTGAATTGAACTGCAGTTCTGGCCCGTTGTGGGGTGGATAAATCACAAATTCTTGCCTCTTCATTTCCGTGTTGTTTTCCACAGCTTAGTTGCATTTTGCTGGTAAATGTTTTTTGTTTGCTTCTCCTTCTACTTTCCTTCACCTCTAATTGTCATTTTTTTGGTAAAACATCAGCTAAGCTGAGATCATTCATTATGTGTATTTTATTTCAGGGGGATATTCTTGAACCTACAAGCAAGATCTTTGGCACTAATTAAAGCCTGAAGTAAATAAGATTACAGTTTACTGTCTTCAAAGTACATGCATACTACTGCTTGCTGGCTCCTCCCAATATATCAGAAGACCTATCTTTTAAGTTAACATTAATATGTTGGCAAGATATTTAATTTCAGTTTATCTGTTTGTGTAGACATGATTCATTACTGGTGCTGGGAATATAGAAGTTAGTTAATTATATTTTCATATGTAAATGTCAATGGATATTGGAGGCACAACAATGACAAAGCAACACTTGGCGGAATACATTTTGGGGAAAATTATTGCTTCATGTAACCACAAAAGAAAAAATAATAATGCTGCATCCAAGAGGAAGAGCTTTTTCTTCCTCCAGGATGATTTCCACCATCGGATGAGTGATGACTGATGACTGATGCAGTTGACCCTAGATCAATGAAAACAACTAGCCTCTAATAAAATTTCTTCTCACCAAAAGTAATCAAAATTCTGAAGAAAGTAACAGTTTCTCCACATTTTGCTATTTACAATTTGGGAGTTTCATGATCTGGACAGCATAATTTGGGAAACATACAAATTACAAGAGGTAGTCGTACTATCAAGATTTTATTAATACTCTTCGGTGTGACAAGGGTATGAAATAGTGTCCTAATGTCAAGATCTGTGTGATTGGGACTTGAGAGGAAGACACGGCACATGATTTCTCCAACTTTACACTCTGGTCAGTTTAGGAGAAAATGGGAGGAAAGAGAATGTAAGGACTGAGGAGAGAAATTAGAATGATTTGGTAGGTTTTTCTTATTTGGTTGTGGTCTTGTGGAGATAAAATTAATTCCAAAGGATACACGTTTCAGGTTACTTTTTTATCCTTTTCCTTCTATATTCTATGTTGTTTTTCTAACATCCTAACGATTAATTACCATAGCAAGGAACTCAAGAATGTAAGGGCTCATTTGGTGGTCAGGATATGAGAGACAAGATATAATAAACTATCACATATTGGCTGAATCGATTGTTTAGTGAGCCAGCAAGATATGATAAAGCAATATTGTCACATATTCTATCATGTTCATCTAGTTAAAATTCTATCATGAGGGGAGGGTTGGGTTAGGATAGGATGACTTAAGTATAATAAAATTTAGGTTAAAATAATTTTTTGATCCCTATATGTGTCCCTGATTGTCAATTTGATCCCTATATGTAAAAACCTTGCAAATCAATCCTCATACGTGACTACCGTTATCACTTTAGTCCCTATCGTAACCCACCGTTAGTAACCGTTATCACTTTGGTCCCTATGTGTGTCCCTAATTGTCAACTTGGTCCTTATATGTGTCCCTGATTGTCAATTTGGTCCCTATACGTAAAAAATTTGCAAATGAGACCTCATACGTGACTACCGTTATCACTTTAGTCCTTCTTGCTCTCAGCTCACGCCGCCCGCCGCCATCAACGATGCTCCGACAACGTAAGGTGGAGAACTCAGAGAAAAACCCAGATTTGTTTATGTTGACCTCTTCCTTTCAACCTCATTTGATTCATGTAATTATGTCTTTGAACTCATATCATTTGATAATGTCAGTGACTGTATATTATTTTTTAATTATAATGATGACATTCAACATCTATAGTTTGCACACCCAATACTAAGGATGACATTGGGTAATGTTGCGGAGCATAACTGGGTTATTGGAGAAGATGGGTCAATTCTTGAGTACCTGTATTGGTGCAAAAGGAAGAGCTTGAAAGGCAAGACATTGATGGGAGCAATATGCTTGCTTGACCTATACTGACTAAAGGTATCACAATTTTTTTTGCAACACAGGATTATTCAAAGAAAAGTCAAGGAAAGAATGATACCTCGCTCAATTGATGGTTAATGAGTTAACCATATATCTCGGTGTATCCATTAACCAAGTTCAACACACCATTAAGCACAATTTTGAATGTCATTAACCATTGTCGAATTGTTGTCCCGTTTTTTTTGTCCAAAAAACATAACTGAAAAGGTACATATTAGAAGAGAAAGTAACCACCTTAGGTTCCGGAACTAAAGTAATTTGAGCAAAAACTTCAACTGAGCGAGGTATCATTCTTTCCTTGACTTTCCTTTGAATAATCCTCCATGTTACAAAAATTTTTGTGATAGCTTTAGTTAGTATAGGTCAGGCAAGCATATTGCTCTCATCAATATCTTCTCTTTCAAGCTCTTCCTTTTGCACCAATACAGGTACTCAAGAATTGACTCATCTTCTCACCTAATGTCATCCTTAGTCTTGGGTGTGTAAACTATAGATGTTGAATGTCATCATTACAATTAAAAAAATAATATACAGTCACTGACACTATCAAAGGATATGAATTCAAAGACATAATTACATGGATCAAATGAGGTTGAAAGAAAGAGGTCAATGTAAGCAAATATGGGTTTTTCTCTGAGTTCTCCACCTGACGTTGTCGGAGGGTCGTCGACGGCGGCGGGCGGCGTGAGCCGAGTGCAAGAAGGACTAAAGTGATAACGGTATAGGGACCAAGTTGATAATCATGGACACATATAGGGACCAAGTTGACAATCAGTGACACATATATGGATCAAAATGATAACGGTTACTAACTGTGGGTTACGATAGGGACTAAAGTGATAACGGTAGTCACGTATGGGGACTGATTTGCAAGTTTTTTACTTATAGGGACCAAATTAACAATCTGGGACACGTATAAGGACAAAAAATTATTTTAACCTAAAATTTAAAAATATTTTATATATAAAATAATTAAAATATAATAAAATATAACATGGTTACCAAAAAAGGTATAATAAAATATAACACATTTTAAATAATAAAAATATTAAAAATTATTTTATTTTATATTATTTTAAAAAACAAAAAAATATAAAAAATTTATTCTAATAATTTAACTATATGTAAAGTAAAAATTTAAAATGGATATTTAAAATTATAAAAAATTAATTTAAGGTAAATAATATTTTAAAGATTTATACTATTATATGTAATTTTATCACAAGGATATTTTTTTTTTCTTTTTTACATAATTTTTAAAAAATGAAAATTATAAAAAAAAACTAAAATATAATAAAATATGAAAACATTTAGAATAAAATCAGAAATTTTAAAATTCATTCTAAAATTATAATGTTATCAAGTTAGTTATCTGGTGAACACCAAACGTCGAA
Source organism: Sophora flavescens (assembly GCA_030762895.1). Lineage (NCBI taxonomy): Eukaryota > Viridiplantae > Streptophyta > Magnoliopsida > Fabales > Fabaceae > Sophora > Sophora flavescens. The sequence goes on from CM061062.1 coordinate 107,511,328, forward strand.
TAGGATAATAGTTTATCATGCTCATATTCTATCATACTCCTATTCTAATTTCTTATCATATCCGTCTCTATCCTGTCATAACCACCAAACGAGCCCTAAAAATAAAGAAAATGGCCTTGTAGGCAAACACATGACAATACAAAGACTTATCATAGCTTACATGTCTACAGTTGCTAACTCCACCTGTAAAAGAAAAGAAAAGGATGCATACATAGGAAAGTGGAATGACAATATATGATATATGTGTGATTTTGATCCCCTAAATATGATATATGTGTGATTTTGATCTCCCAAGTTTTAATTGTGCCAATTGGGCTCCGTAAGTTTTCCAAATGTTACAATCGTCCTTCCGTCCAACTTCCATCCATTTTTTAACGGTTGACAGCGTTGACGCTTTCCTGGTAAGTTTTTATTAAAATATCATTTTATTTAATAAAAAATAAAAGTAAAAAAATATATATGTGAGCTTCTTCTGTAATCCTACCCATCTTCCCCACCACTGTCAATCCCACAACCACACTACCACCACCACCACCCTTCTACCCACCACCCACCACCAACATCAACAAAATCACCGATGCCAAACACACCAAAGCCACCACGAACCCCTTGCAATAGAGTAAAGAAAAGACATGCATTTCACCATGACCCCCTTGCAATAGAGTAAAGAACAGATCTGCAAAGAGTGTGATTCGCGCAGAGAAGGAGAAGAAGAGAACGATGGTTCGCACGCCGCCGGCCTTGATAAGGAGAAGCAGGAGAGTGTGGTTCGGTCGTCGGTGTTGGTTCGTAACTGGGGCTGGTTCGTCAGAGGAATGGTGTGGTGGTGCTTTGATTTTGGGGAAAATGTGAAAACCAAGAAGTAGAACGGAAGAGGGAGAGGGAGAGGAGATGGGATATGGGATTACCTGTAGGCCGCCGGAGGTGAGTGGTTCAGTAGCCGCCACCGAGGGAGGAGGGATAGTGGTGTGGTGAGAAAAGAGGGGAGGGAGGGAAGAAGGGATTGGGGATTAGTGGGATTAGTAGAAGAGCTGAGGGAGGTCACCCACTGGTGTGGTTGTCGCCGGTCATAGTGGCACCGCCCCAGCCACCGCCATGTCGTGACACCATCAGATCGAAAAGGTGTGGGTGGGTGCTGGGAGAGGGAAGAATGGGAGACGATGGGGAAGAAAGGGTTAGGGTTTTGAGTTGTTTTGATTAATTAAGGTTTTTTTTCTTTTTTTAATTTAACTTCCGTTAGCAATTGGACGACAAATGGATGAAAGGACTTGATTGTAACATTTGGAATACTTAGAGGACCCAATTGGCACAATTAGAACTTTGGGATCAAAATCGCACATATGTCATACCCGAGGACCAAAAATGCAATTAAGCTAAGAAAATAATTAGTGCGGTCATCTCTCGGCTAATGTGAAACAATGAGTTGTAGAATCTCGGGCTATTAGACTTATTTGTGGAAACAAATATGCATTTACCTCACTTTTGTAAAAGATAAACTATGATGTCAAATATATTGAAATTTCATTTTATTAAAAGGATATAATGATGATAATTGAATCTCGGATTTATATGACTAAGAGCATGTTTGGGAAAGCTGTATTTTTTTTTATTTCAGCTGTTTTATCCCAAAAATTTGTTTTCAAAATAATCAAATATGCTTGCCATCTTGCTTAAATTTATAAAAAAAAAAACATTTTTTGGAGAGAAAAAACTGTTTTATGCCATCTAGTATGTTTTAGCTTAAAATTATTGTGATTTGATTATTTTTCATTCTCAAAACTCTCTTATCGTTTACCCCTACAAAACTAACTTCTAAAGACATATTATTAATTATGCAGCTAACTTCATATCATTTTTCGTAATTTACTATATAAAAGTGATTTTTTTTCACCACCCGAATGAAATAGATTATCTTAAAATTGTTTTTCAGCAAATAGACCCAAACAAAAACAGATTTTGATTATAATCGACTATCACAATAATCGATTATACAAAAATCGATTATGAGCATAATTTTTTTTCCAGCTTTCCTAAACTCACTCTAACTTTTACAATATTTAGCCTCAATGGTGGTGCAATTATTTAGATATCAGTCAAACAAAAACTTATTGCTAAATATAAAACGAGTCATAGTTTATTGATCTTGAATTGGCTGATAATGAGATTGAGTGGTTGAGAAACTTCTTAATAAATATCCCATAAGTGTTAGAACCAAAGTGGTTTTGGATTAAAATAATCTCTTAAGTTTTGATGTTAACAAAAATGTTAAATTTGTATGGCAAAGTGTTGTCAAAGATCTAACTTGTTTGTTATAAGTATGCAGGGACTACTTGATTTATACGAGTCAGAGGTACTTAAAATTTAAAATATGGAATCTATCAGGTTCTATTTCAATCCTCTAGACCAGTCTACAACTCTTGGTAAAATTCTAGTCTTTAAATTTATGGTAGACGAGATCGTTAAAATAATAATAGATGAGGTATTAAAATTAACTTAGGAAGATGCGTTACTAAGTCTAAAGAAAAATCAAGTAGACGAGACTTTGAAATATAACAAGTCCAAAGACTTGATAGACGGAGCAGTCTCACTAGGCGCCACGTCAGCAGACGAGCTCTTAAGTATAGCACTTCCAAACTCTTGGAACTAGACGAAAAGTCAGTAGACGCATTATCAGTAGACGAGCCCGTCTCACTGATAAGTTAATCTTGCACGTCCAAAAACCTGCGCGCCCACTAGTTTTAAAACATGAACCCGTCTAAGCTTAAGTGTATTTATTTCAAATGATTGCTTATTTAATTCAAAGAATATATGTCTTTTTACCCTTACTGCTTCTATTGTTTAAAATCTTTATCTCTTGGATAAAAGAACTTCGTACCATCGAAACCATAAACCTTTGTACTCTGTCAACTACATTGTTGTAAAGATCAAGTCAAGTACAAAGATGGAAAGTCATAAAGCAACCTTTGGTACAACAGAGTAGTGATAACTCTACTTTGAGCATTCCTCTGATAATCAAAAGCACTTCTCCAAGAAGCATATCAAGTTATCAGTCTCAACGGATTCAAGAATTTAATGCTATGTCTAAATGATACAATTTGAAGACCGTTGAGGAAGATCAAGACTGAGAAGCACTTCAGATTTATATACTTGAAGAATTTCAAGAAGAAAGAAGACACACACACACACACAGACATATGCATTCACACATACAAGCTCTGATATCATAAGTGCAAAAACTCTGTTGAATTTGTAACCATTGTTGATCTTAAACTTTCAAATCCTCACACATAGTGAGTTTCTTAGATCAAATAAGTTAATCTCTTTGTTAGAGTTAGAGCCTGAAGAGGCTTGGTAGAGAAAGAATACTTGTAGCCTAAAGAGTTGTTGAATACTTGTAACCTATTTGGAGAATAGTAGATAAAACCTTCAGGTAGAAGGGACTGGACGTAGCTCTTGGTTGGAAGAGAGTGGACCAGGATAAAATACTTGTGTGATTCTTCTAACCCTTACCTTTTACAGTTTTTGGTTATACTAACCGTGGGGTTTTAAATCTGAGTTTGTTAACTCTTCAAAAACGTTTTCTTATTTATGTGTTATTTCTATTGTTCTGCTTGTAAAAGTGTTTGAGAAAAGGCTTTTTCGAAAATCTGTTAAGAAACACAATTCAACCCCCCTTCTTGTGTTTCCATGTGTCAACTTCAGTGGGTATCAGAGCTCAGCCTTGAAAGGGTTGAGCATCTAACAAGTGTCAGGGGAGTACGATCCAACAAGCATAGATACAGAAGGACAAGCAATCAACATACCTCCTTTCTTTGATGGTAGTGATTATGACTACTGTAAAAAGAGAATGATGGCTTTTCTTGATGCACAAAACATGGACATCTGGGAGCTGATTGAAATTGGCTACACTGAGCCAAGAGGTGATGCTGGAGCTGCTATTCCTAGAGCTCAATGGACTCAAGAGCAGAAAAATCAACATCAACTCAATATGAAAGCTAAGAACTATTTGATGTGTGCTATCACCATATCTGAGCATGATAAAGTCCATAGCTCCAACACTGCTAAGAAAATATGGGATACTTTTTCCCTAACTCACGAAGGGTCATCCCAAGTTAAGGAGTCAAAGATAAGCATGCTGGTTCATCAGTATGAATTATTTAAAATGGCTGAACATGAAACTATAGATCAAATATTTGGAAGATTCCAAACTATCACCAACAGTCTTAGATCTCTTGGAAAAACCTATGAGAACAGAGATCATGTCATAAAATTTTTGAGGAGCTTACATAAACAGTGGAGACCTAAGGTCACTGCTATTCAGGAAGCAAAGAACCTCAATACTCTTACTTTGGAGGAACTTCTCGGATCTTTAAAAGTTCATGAGCTTGATCTCAATGAAGAAGAAGGTTCTAGAAAAGGAAAATTTATTGCCCTAAAGGCAAAGAATGCTAGCTCTTCCAAAGCTCTTAAAGCTGAGGAATCCTCTGATGAAGCAGACCCTTCTGACAGTGATGAAGGATCTGATGAGGATGAACTGTCTTTTATCTCTAGAAAGATTCAACATATGTAGAGAAAGAAAGGTGGCTTCAGAAGGAAGCAGTTCAACAAAAAGTTCATCAAGGAGAAATCAGACTCTAAGGGAAAAGGTCCACCTCTGTTCAAAAAGCCTGGTCATTTCAAAGACGACTGTCCAAAACTGAAGGACAAAAAGAAGTTCTTCAAAAAGAAGAAGGGCTTGATGGCTACTTGGGAGGATCTGGATCTGTCTTTATCTGATGAAGAAAATGATGCAGAGGAAGAGGCAAATATCTGTCTCATGGCTGGTACATCATCAGAAAGTGAATACGCTGATGCAGAGGTAATGGATTCTAACCCTTCCATTCTTCAAGATGCATTTGATGAATTATTGTACAACTCATCAATTCTGTCTCATGAGTATAGAAGTCTCAAAAATAAATTTTCCAAACCATCCAATGAATTTGATAGGGTTTGCATGGAGAAAATAAGTCTTGTAAATGAAAATGACATACTAAAATCAGATAATGTCAGTCTAACTGACAAACTCAAGTGTGAGCCAACTGTCTCTTGTGAAGTTACAAAACTAAAACAAGATGTGACATATCTAACAGACACTCTGTCTAAATTTGTAGGTGGCTCAGATAAACTAAGTTTAATTTAAAGGTACTCTATGTCCCCTCATGATAGGTTTGGCCTTGGCTATGACAAAGAAAAACATGAAGCATCTCATAAAAAGTCAAAACCATATATGCATAGTAGAACCTCAAAAGCTCAAACACTACATGTTAAAACTAATCTGAGCTCGTCTATCACTTACTGTAAAGTGTGTGGAAAAAATCGTCATATAACATCTAGATGCATACATCATAAGCATACTAAACATGCTCGTCCAGTGACTACTAACAAGAAAAGGCCAAGTCAATCTGGGTACCTAAAGATAAGATTGTACATGTTGCAGACTTGCTTAACAACAGGAAAGAAACACACATCCTAGTACTTGGACAGTGGTTGCTCACGTCACATGACGGGAGAAAGGTGTATGTTCCAAGACCTTAAACATAGGGATGGTGGCTGGGTTACCTTTGGAGGTAATTAGAAAAGGGAAGATCATTGGAGTAGGTAAAATTGGTAAACATCATTTTCCCTCCATTGATAATGTTCTATTAGTAAATGGTTTAAAACACAAACTGCTAAGCATAAGTTAATTAATGTGATAGTGGATTTGCTGTTTCTTTTGATAAGAACATGTGTAATGTCAAGAAACCTGATGGGTCATTCTTATTCACTGCCAAGAGGTAAAACAATCTATATAAGATTGACTTGGAGGACCTTACAAATCAAAGTGTCTCATGTCTAGTGTCCATTGAAGATGAGCAGTGGATTTAGCACAAAAGGCTAGGTCATGCAAGCTTGAAGTTAATTTCAAAGCTAAATAAGCATAACCTCGTGAGAGGATTACCAAACCTTAAGTTCAAATATGATGCTCTCTGTGATGCTTGTCAAAAGGAAAAACAAGTCAAATGTTCCTTTGAATCTAAGAATATTGTTAGTACCAATAGACCACTAAATTTGCTACACCTGGATCTGTTTGGACCAACTAGGACTGCCTCTGTTAGTGGAAAGAAATATGGTCTAGTCATAGCTGATGACTACACTAGATGGATATGGGTTATGTTCCTAGCTCACAAGGATGAGTCTTTCGAGGTCTTCTCTGTATTCTGCAAACGTGTTGTCGCGATCGTCTCGTCCGGGCGCTGCGAAAAGAAATAAAAACAGAGGAGTTGCCATCAATATTTTATTTGGGAAAAACATTGGGAAAACCATTTATTTTAAAGTAGACTGGTCTCTTAGAAAGAGAGATTTGACTCGTGAGTCGGTTACAAATAGGGAATGTGTTAGCACCCTACATCGCCCGTTTAAAAAACGGTACCTAAAGTTAATTGTGCAAAACATTTTTAAGAACTTTTAAAATATTTGTTTTTACCCCAAAATTAATTTTACCAAATTATTTATATTTTTGTGACATTTCATGTTTTTTTTATCGATTTTGCACTTAAGAATTTATTGTTGTTAAAACTTAAATGAGGTTGAACATGGCACATAAGTTCACAGGGCAACCTCAAATCTAAGGGATTGAACATGACACCGAGTCCAAAGAGCATCCCTAAATATTTCAAGTTCGATTTTTTAATTAGTTATTCAAAAATAAAGAGACACTAAAATAAGGAAAATTTAATTTTGGCTTGATAAAATGATTGATTATGCTCCTACGTATTCCCGGGTGCGATGGGAAACTCAAAACCACGTAGTTCTTTAAAAAGGTTTGATTAAACCATTGATTTTTATTTTTGAAATGGATTTGATTTTGAAAAATAATTTTATTTAGAAGAGTTTTGATTTTTTGTTTGTTTTTATTGCCTAATTTAAAATATTGAAAACTCCTAAACGAGATAGAACATGGCACGTATGATCATAGAGCAATCCCGAATCTAAAGAAGTGAGTGTGATACATTTCACAAAGCAATCCCAAAATTATTTACAAGTAATTATTCTATTTTAATTTTTATGCTTGGCAAAAATAAACAAAGGAAAATACTCACCCATGATCCTAAAATAGTAAGCTCAAACAGTCAGAAGCCCAATATCAAAAGATAAAACAAATTATAACTATAATAAAAGCTAAAAGAAAGAAAATAAAACCAAGCAGAAGGAAAAGAAGCTTCTAGCTTCTCGTTGTTGTTACCAACGTGCAGAGCAGAGGGTCAAGGAGATTGGTGGAGTCGTGGACAGCAAAGGTCAGATGACGCGGTGGAGGCGGGTGGTGCGGCAGCTGGGCTGGTCGACGACGTGTTGCAGTTCGTGCAGCGACGGGTGCGTGCAACAAATCTAGCAGTTCGTGACGATGGGAAGGACGATGCGGCGGAGAAGATTGAAATCATGCGATCAGTCCTGGACGGAGGCAGAGGGCGGCACGACGGCGTCCAGACCGTGACAGGTGTGACTCGTGGCGGCGTAGATGGCGGATATGGCTTAGATGGCGTGACTGTTTGTATGGATGATATGCTTATGCGTGGCTGAGCAACAACGGTGATGGCGGAGCACGGCGGAGAGGATTGGGACCATGTTCTGATTTGTCTCTTTTTTGTTGTTGTTATTACTGTGAATCTTAGATGGGGAAAATGGTTGAAGGGATATGTTGAGGAATGGAGTTTACATGGTATATGATTTATGATGATTCATGGGTTTATGAGGATGATGATAATGAGTAGGGGAGGTGGTGAAAAGTGCTTCTCATTTATTGACTTGAGCTGCTTGATATAGAGAGAAATGGTGATGGAAGTGGGGTGGTGACTATGGTAGGAATGGAGGTGAAGAGGGTGTTGACTGTGAAGGATCTCAAAAATTCGTTCCCCCCTTTTTGCTCACAAAGAAGGAACCATTTTATAGAGGAGTGATATTCTTTGTTTCAAACACTTTCAAAATTCAGAAAAACCCAATCTTGGATGCACCAAAGCTGTATTAGCTGTAGTCCTTTTCAAATCCCCTTCTTGGCTTTCTGCTTCCGATCCTTTTCTCTTCATACTGCACCTTTCCTTCCTTTTGCCAAGTCCCTTTTTGGCTCAACTTTCATACTCTATTTTCTGAGCATAGGAACAGGGAAGCAGCTGCACCATTCCTCTTTTCATGCTATATTTCCAAACTCAAAATTCAACCAAAGTTGACTTGCCTATCTTACCAACATGCATTAACTTAGTTTGTCTTTTGTTCTTGGCCATATGCACGTGATTCTTTCAGAGCTTGGCATTTCCTCTTTTAATTTTTGTTTGTTATTTATTTTTTCATTTTTCATTTTTTTTATTTTTGGGTTTGGGTTGGATGACTTGGATCATGAGCTTAAAGACACTTGCAACCAAAAAAGAAATTGGTCCAAGAACATGCACAAAGATATTTTTAAATATTTTTTCAATTTTATATATTTTTTCAAAATTATTAATTAAAAAGAGAAAATACTCGGACAAAATTAGGTGTTCACACGTGTACATAATGAAAAAGGCATGTGTATCACTTCAATCAGAAGTGATCATGAGGGAGAGTTTGAAAATGAGTTATTTCATAAGTTCTGTGAAGAAAGTGGTATACTTCACAACTTCTCAATACCTAGAACACCACAACAAAATGGTGTGGTAGAGAGAAAGAATAGATCTTTTCAAGAGATGGCTAGAACAATGCTCAATGATAACTGTCCCTAGACACTTCTGGGCTAAAGCTGTTAATACTGTCTGCTACATTCAGAACATAATATACATTAGACCAATCTTGAATAAGACTCCTTATGAATTGTGGAAATGACGAAAACCCAACATATCTTACTTTCATCCTTTTGGTTGTAAATGCTATATATTGAATACTAAAGATCAACTTGGTAAGTTTGATGCTAGAGTAGATAATGGAATTATGTTAGGATATTCTGAATCATCAAAAGGATTTGGAGTTTATAATTCTAGAACTTTAGTAGTAGAAGAATGTATACATGTTAAGTTTGATAACAAACAGAGTGATAAGAAATTATCAGAGCTTGATGAAGCTATTGCAGATTTGAATCTCAAGGATTCTGAAACTCAAACAAATGTCAAACCTGATGATCAAGTGGACGATCTTCAACAACATGAGTCAGAAACTTCAACTTCTCAACAAGAAAATGTTCATAGATCTTGTTACTTCAAGAATTATCATCCACAAGATCAAATAATTGGGAATCCTAATGATAAGCTAAGAACCAGATCTATATTCAGAGAGCAAGATGATTGTGCATTAGTCTCTAAGTTAGAAGCAAAGACAATAGACGAGGCTCTATTGGACGAGGGCAGGATTCTTGCAATGTAGAAAGAACTGAATCATTTTGAGGGAAGTGAAGTGTGGACTCTTGTGCCTTTACCAAAAGACAAATCAGTTATTGGAACCAAATGGGTTTACAGAAACAAGCTTGATGAAAATGGAAATAAAGCTAGACTTGTTTCACAAGGTTATTCTCAGGATGAAGGTATAGACTACACTGAAACTTTTGCACCAGTTGCTAGATTAGAGGCAATTTGCAGCTTATTATCATTTGTTGCACATCATGGTATAATGCTATATCAAATGGATGTAAAAAGTGACTTTCTAAATGGTGTTATTAGTGACGAAGTATATGTTATGCAACCTCCGGGTTTTGAAAGTGAAACCCAACCTGAACACGTATATAAGCTAAAGAAAGCTCTATATGGCCTTAAACAAGATCCTAGAGCTTGGTATGAAAGGTTAAGTTCATTCTTAATGGACAATGGATTTAGTAGAGGAAAGGTTGATACAACCTTATTTAGAAAATCCAATAAGTCCAGTTTTATTGTTGTTCAAATATATGTTGATGACATAATTTTTGGTGCTACTAATGAATCTCTATGTAAAGAATTCTCTAAGCTTATGCAGAAAGAGTTTGAAATGAGCATGATGGGAGAACTCAAGTTCTTTCTTGGACTTCAAGTTAGCAAACAGTGGACGAGGTGTACATCCATCAAACTAAGTATACAAAGGAATTATTAAAGAAATTCAGGATGGATGATTGCAAGCCTATGAACACTCATATGCATCCCATGTCCATAATGAACAAAGATGATATAGATAAAAAGGTAGACCAAAAGGTATATAGATGTATGATAGGATCTCTGCTATATCTTACTATATCTAGACCTGATATTATGTTCAGTGTATGTTTATGTGCTCGATTTCAATCTGATCCAAGAGAATCTCATTTATCAACAATTAAAAGAATATTTAGATATTTAAAAGGTACTACTAATATGGGTTTGTGCTTTAAGAAAAATGGTGATTACAGATTAGTTGGTTTTTGTGATGCTGACTATGCTGGAGATAGAATAGAAAGAAAAAGTACCAGTGGAGGATGTCACTTCATTGGAGCTAATCTAGTCTCATGGTCAAGCAAAAGACAAAGTTTTATTGCCTTATCAACTGCTGAAGCTCAGTATATTTCAGCTGCTAGTTGCTGCTCACAACTTCTATGGATCAAACATCAATTGGAGGACTACAATGTGTTTGTAAGTAGTATTCCACTTATGTGTGATAATACTGCTGCAATAAATCTATCTAAGAATCCAATACTACATTCAAGGGCTAAGCATATAGAGATTTATTAGAGATTATGTGCAAAAAGGAATTATTGATATACAATTTGTGGATACTGACCATCAATGGGCAGATATCTTTACTAAACCTGTTGCAAAGGACAGATTCATATTTATTAGAAAATATCTTAATATGATTTGTGTGGATTAACTATGTGTCCAATGCATGTTACATGTGCGTCCAATAGGCATTGCGTCCATTGACTCTTTACATAGTTTTATCAGACTCGTCTATGCTATCTATTATTATATTTGCATTAATTCATGTCCAAGACATATTTAACAATATCCTTATATTGAGTCAGTTATTTCCATCAATCCCATCAATAGCTTTTTACGGTTTCAAAAACTCCAGCCACATCGCATTCTTTACTCCTTTCCTCACACGATTTCATTTTTTGTTTGGGAAATCTCTTCAAATTCGAACCCTTTTTAAGTAATATTATTTCCCTATAAAAAACCTTTCGCAATCTTCTCTTTTTGAACTTTCGTGTGCTGTGTTTCTTGCTACCAAACCCTAACCTTCAAACCTCATCGATGGTTTCCTCTTCTGTTGCTTTCAATGTGGACAAGCTAAACCTTGCTACTGAGAACCACTTCAACTTTGTAATTTTGGAAGAATATAACTTAGATGTGAGTAAGAACATCAATGTTGCTGGTTGGGGAGGACTCTTCGTGGAAAAAGTCTCTATCTACCCTAACCTAATTAGGGATTTATGGAGAAACCTTCATGTAACAATTGCTGAAATTTCTGCTGAGGTACTTGGAAAAAGAATAGTGGTCTCTGAAAAGACCATCTCTGATGCTATCAACCGCGCTCAAGAAGGATTGGTTTTTACTGATACTTGGGAGACGGACCTTGGTGGTTTTGAGGTAGTGGCTGCTTTCCTGATGAAAGAAGATACTGTGAGAACTCATTCCTGGAAGTCGGTGGAGATGAAGGATGAGGTTCGCATTCTTCATCAGTTGCTGAACAAGGTTGTTTTACACAAAACAGGGTCTAAGGACAACTTGTCATCTCTGCACAAGTTTTGTCTCTGCCATCTCGTCACTGAGAATAAAATCAACCTGCCCATAATTCCCTATGGAAGAATCAAGGATGCTGTTGTTCACAAGAAGAAGCTCTCTGCAATTCCATACTGTCACCTTCTGTCAAAGATCTTCAAGTCCCAAGGAATCTATGACACTCTTGCTTCCAAGTCTCCTGAAGAGCAAGCAAGAATTCTAACCGAGAAGGGAATGTTTGCTGCTGACTTTGGGAAGATGAACATAGCCAACATGAATCTCAGCACATACACTGCTACTGCTTTAGCTAAAACAGAATAAATGATGAAGATCAAGGAGGAACAGATTGAGCAGAACAATGTTGAAGTACTAGGGCTGAAGAGAACAATGATAAGGAAGACTACTGCTACAAGGAAACCAATTGCCAAAAAGCCTGTTGCTGGCATTGAGATCAGGGAATAAACTGTTGTTGCCCCTCAACCTGCTCCATCTCAGAAAATGACAAGGAATCGAGTCCTGTCTTATAATGAAGATGAAGATGATGAGGACAGTGTCCCCATTAGTGAGGTGTTGAAGAAACAGAAAACTGTTGCTGCTGCTACTGCTATTCCAACAAAGAGAAGGCAACCTCAGAAAAGCCAAAACTGTCATGTCTTCTGAGGTAAACATCCCTGCTAATGATCCTGTTCAATTAGCAGTAGATGCCTTAGTAGAAAGCTTGGAAAATAGGAATGATGTTACTGTTGCACCTGAGTCTGCATACATACCCACACTACCATCACCACAAACCTCTTCACCACAAACAGTCTCACCTGTTTACTCACCTGTGCAAACCTCACCAAATAGACCAAATTTCCAACCCATAATACCTGCAGGTGATCCCTGGTTCAATCAACCAGATGATGTAGGGATTAACCCTGGTGCCCCATTTCCCAAAATTCCAAGAACCAAATTCCCTTACACTAACCCTTCAGTTCTCTATGATGGCAAAGCTGAAAGCTGGGCCAAAGTCAAACGAGACTGGAAAATACTCTATCACAAATATGAACCTGAACTTGAGTCAACCAGACCTTTTTATCCCCTGCCTGAATATGAATATGAATCTGAATCTACCTACACCCCATGGCATGTGCCCATTCCCTATATGCCAAACAACAACAATCATCTTCCATCCACTCTGCACAACCACATTGGACCTTCCCTAACTCACCTTCGACTACAAAAATTCCCACCTAGAAAAATCTACCCAAACCTCATAAAATCCCCTCCTTTCAAACCCTTCACAGATGGTGTCAACAGGCACACATACCTGTTTGGTCTAGTGACCCTTGCAAAGCCAAAGCTCCTACAATTATCCATAAAAGGTCAAGATTAGAAGGAAGACCTAAGTTCATTCTGGACAGAGAGACATTTTGGGTGACATTTAGAGATCCAAGTATTTATGGCAAAGCTGTTAGTCTTGTGGACCACCTCTTGTATGCTTTTCTGCAAAATAAATTTGAGCCGCCAAGATATGTTAGAACTGCAAACTTTGTCCTTCCAACATGGCTGTTTCATACCAAGAAGACAAAGATTGGTGTCAAACCTTACATGTTTGCTCCAAGACTACCTATGGTAGACTTGAACAAAGATAAGGATCTGAAGAAGAAAAGGAGCACTGCAAAGAAACCAGAAGACAATTTATGCATGATCAATCCTGATTCTGTTGAACCTATTGATCAGAATATGATTGATTTCTGGTTATCACAGCTAGTTGAAGACATATATGAAGATTCTGCAGTTGCTATTTGGTCAAATCACATGGTGGCTTGTGCTAAGGAAGCTTCATCCTCTGGTCTGAGTGAACAAGAGAAGAGAAGTATTCCTAAAGTTAGAGGAAAATGTGGACTCTCAAATGTCAGATTCTTCATTCGCAAGGATACTCTTGGTATTCCTGTCATTAGTCCTGTCTATGAAGAAGACCCTGTCCACTGGGCTAAAGAGCTGCCTCCTCCTGTACTCACTCTTGCTTCTCACCACCACCATCTCCTCCTTCTGAACATACTGAGGAAGAAATCATAGTTGAAGAACCGGATTTGAATGTTGATGTTGTTCAAGTAGAAACTGGGAATGAGGAAGTTGCTAAGTCTGCTCCTAGACCAAGCACTTCTGAAAAGCACTCATCTCAGCCATTGGCTCTGACAGTCATCCATCCACATAATCAACCTCAAAACTCTAGAGCTATAAGTACTTTTCAAGGTCAACCACGTGCTCAAGATAGTGCTGAAAGCTCAAGATCTTCTCTGCCTCGGAATTTTGAAGAGATTATTGGAAAGATCATAGAGGAGAGAGTCAAAGTGGAAGTTAAGGAGCAAGTCAAGGAGCAAGTTTTTGAAGCCTTGGCTCCAATGAATGTAATGATCAACCAAATGATGAGCATTAATTTTACAAAATTTCCAACAGTCACAATCAGTCAGTTCCACCTCCTCCACCTCCACCAAACCAGAATCCTCCTCCACCCTCTTCTTAGCTTTCTTTTGTTTCTTTAAACTGACAATGATGGTCCACTCATGTTTCCTTTTTGTCTGATGAAAAAAAAGGGGGAGAAAGGATATAATTAAATTATATAATATTATATATATATATATATATTTAAAGTCAGTTTTTGGACATACATACCTGTTTTCACATGCATACTGTTTTATTACATAATTCTGCTTGATATGATCTGATACTTTATTACCTATTGCTGTCTTTGATATATCTTTTTAGTTGGACTTATAAGCTCTGATAAAGTGTTTTAGCTCTGATACTATTTTTTTTAATATGATCTGACTAATCTAATAAGTTAAAACTGATATGTGCTGCTGCTTATTTGTTTTACTCTTTAAAGTTTGAATGCTTTGTCTTAAGGGGAGCTCTGTAGCACTCTTAGACTTTGCTCACTCAAATTTAATTGGTTTTTGTCATCATCAAAAAGGGGGAGATTGTTAGAACCAAAGTGGTTTTGGATTGAAATAATCTCTTAAGTTTTGATGTTAACAAAAGGTTAAATTTGTATGGGAAAGTGTTGTCAAAGATCTCACTTGTTTGTTATAAGTATGCAGGGACTACTTGATATATACGAGTCAGATGAACTTAAAATTTATAGTATGGAATCTATCAGATTCTATTTCAATCCTCTAGACCAGTCTACAACTCTTGGTAAAATTCTGAGTCTTTAGCTTTATGGTAGAAAGATCGTTAAAATAAGAATAGACGAGGACTTAAAATTAACTTAGGAAGACGGGTTACTAAGTCTAAATAAAAATCAAGTAGACGAGACTTTGAAATATAACAAGTACAAAGACTTGATAGACGGAGCAGTCTCACTAGACACCACATCAGCAGACGAGCTCTTAAGTATAGCACGTCCAAACTCTCAGAACTAGACGAAAAGTCTCAGAGATGCATTATCAGTAGACGAGCTCGTCTCACTGATAAGTTAATCTTGCACGTCCAAAGACCTGCGCGTCCACTAGTTTTAAAACGTGAACCCGTCTAAGCTTAAGTGTATTTATTTCAAATGATTGCTTATTTAATTCAAAGAATATATGTTTTTTTACCCTTGCTGTTTCTATTGTTTAACATATTTATCTCTTGGATAAAAGAACTTCGTACCATCAAAACCATAAACCTTTGTACGTTGTCAACTACATTGTTGTAAAGATCAAATCAAGTACAAAGATGGAAAGTTAGAAAGCAACATTTGGTACAACAGAGTAGCGACAGCTCTAGTTTGAGCATTCCTCTGATAATCAAAAGCACTTCTCTAAGAAGCATATCAAGTTATCAGTCTCAACGGATCCGAGCATTTAATGCTATGTCTAAACGGATACAATTTGAAGACCGTTGAGGAAGATCAAGACAGAGAAGCACTTCAAGTAGGGGTGTAAGTGGATTTAATCCGACCCGCGAACCCGGACGATCCGAACCAAACCAATCCGTTTTTGTGGGTCGGTTCGGGTCATTGGTTCGGTTCGGGTCAAAATCATTGGACCCGACCTTGGTTCGGTTCGATTCTCGGTTCCAGGAAAATTGAACCCGCTAGAACCGAACCGAACCGAACCCCTAATTTTTTTTAAAATTATTTACAATATTTATATTAGGCAAGGCAGACACAGATCGCACTCAAACACAGATCGCACTCCTCGTCCTCGTCTTCAACCTTCAACTCGAGTCAGCGGCGGCGACGGCGTCCCTTCCGGCTTCCAGCACTGCTCGCCACCGCGACCAGCACCGCGACTTCTTCACCTCTCCACCTCTTCACCTCGCTACATCACCGCGACTTCTTCACCTCGCTGACTCGCTCAGACGCTCAGTCGCTCCATCACCTCAACCTCTTCACCTCTCTCAGTAGCTCCATCACCGGCACCGTGCACCTCCCTCCGGCCTCCACCACTCCATCACCGCGAGTCCGCGACATTGCATGCAACTCTTCAGTACGCTCTATCACTGCGAATCTGCGATACTTCTCCACCTCTTCGGCCTGTTGCTCCATCACCGGCTCCGCGTCCGGGACATCTCCCTCCGGCCTCCACCTCTCTATCACCGCGAGTCTGCAACATCCTCTGAGATTGGTACCCAATTTGTGCATTTAGGGATTTCTGATTTTAGGGTTTTTAAATTTTTGATTTTGGGATTTTTTTATTTTATTGTTATTTGAATCATTGATTCTTTCTTTCTGATCTATGCTACCTGTGTGCATTCCTTAATTCCTTAGGTTTGGTGCAAAATGACTGAGAATCAAGATACATCTGGGACTCAAATTTCTAGTGCACCTACTCCTCCAACAGAAACAACTTTCAGTGTCAGTGAGATACCTCAGATTGAAGGTCAATCTGCACCAGAGGTACGTGTCAAACAAAAACCCAGTAGACCTCCATCTATGGCTTGGAATCATTTTAAGAGAGAGGGTGATAAGGCTATCTGTATCTATTGTGGCAAACATTATGCTTGCAATAGTAGTAATCATGGGACTTCCAACCTCAACAAACATATGAATAAGTGTACTAAAAACCCAAGTAACACCGATAAGAAGCAAAAAACGATTGCCGTAGGAAAACAAAGTGAGAATGATAACACTGTATCTATGAGGCTTGTTGAGTTTAAGCAAGATGAATGCAGAGAGGCTTTGGCTAAGTTGCTAATAATGGATGAGCTCCCTTTTAAGTTTGTCGATAACCCCGGGTTTAGAGCTTTCATGAGTGTGGCTCAACCTCGATTTAAAATCCCTAGTCGTGTGACCATGGCAAAGGATTGCATGCAACTCTTTATGGGTGAGAAAGTGCTTTTGAAATCTTTCTTGGAACAAAACTACCAAATGGTTTCCCTTACAACCGATACTTGGACTTCCATTCAAAACATGAATTATATGTGTGTGACTGCCCATTTTATTGATGAGGGGTGGGAATTGCAAAAGAAGATAGTGAGTTTTGGTTTGATTGCAGACCATAGGGGGGAAACCATAGGAAAAGCTTTAGAGAAATGCATAAAAGATTGGGGTATTACCAAGATTTGCACCGTAACCGTAGATAATGCTAGTGCTAACACCACAGCCATGTCATATTTGGTTAGAGGCATGGATGATTGGAAAGGTACTACCATATTGAAAGGGGAGTATTTGCATATGAGATGTAGTGCTCACATCTTGAACTTAATTGTAAGTGATGGGTTGAAGGAACTAGATAGTTCTATTTCAAAGATAAGGGCTTCTTGCAAGTATGTGAGGTCATCTCCACAAAGATTGTCCTCGTTTAAGAGGTGTGTCGATGAGGCAAACATAACCATGGGTCAAATGCTTGTGCTTGATGTTCCAACTAGGTGGAATTCCACTTATTTGATGTTGGACATAGCTGAAAAGTATGAAAAGGCATTTGTTCGCTTACAATTTGATGACCACTCTTATGTAGCATTTGTTGATAGTGAAGGGGGTGCTCCTCTTATTGATGATTGGAATCGTGCTCGTGTTTTCACTAAATTTTTAAAGATTTTCTATGATGCTACCCTTACTTTTTCTGCATCATTGCATGTCACTTCTAATGGCTTCTTTGATAAGGTGTGAAATCCAAGCTACATTGAATAAGTGGATGCAAAGTGATGATGAGGTGCTGTATAGGATGTCATCAAATATGAAAATAAAATCTAAGAGTGTGCTCTGATCACTTTCCCATTATACTCAATGCTGTGTCAAGTGCCAAGTTCTTTCCTTCATCCTTTAAGTACTTTGATATGTTGTCTAAGCATGATGATTGCTTAAGGTTGGTTAAAGAGTCCTGGTCTAAAGGAGTTGTTGGCTGCCCTATGGCTGTCTTGGTTCAGAAGTTTAAAAATCTAAAAGCTGACTTTAAAATCTGGAACAAGGCAGTTTTTGGAAATGTTAATCAGCAAGTGGAGTTAGCTCTAGATGAACTTGAGGACATTCAACATCACATTGAGATTGATGGCTTCTCTAAAAACTGCATGATGATGAACTAAGAGCTTTTCATCTCTTCCTTTTTCATTCACACTTGCTGCAATGCATTCCAGCAGCTTTCCTTGCCATCTGGTTTAACAAAGAACTACTTTTGGTGTGGATGAAAAAGGCACTGAAATAGGATGGAGGGGGTAGAGAGAGATAACTTATTCCCCAACTTGTTTATATTGAATACTCATGCTTTGGAATTCTTCGAGTGAATTGAAGTACATACAAATAGAAACATTTATTCTCTATTGCTGGGACCTTCCCCTCACTACAGAGCTTCCAATTAGGTAAAATTAAATTTCAAGATAAGAGGTTTTCGAAATCTATGAGGAGCCTGCAGTCTCTAAACCTGGTTCAACATATTAAAAAAAAAATCTGGAGGGGTGAGGGGTAATGAAAATTGGCACCATTAGCAAGAACAAACGCTTCAACTATTAAGTCAAATACTATTTTTAATTTTTTATCCTAAGCCGAGAGATAGGGCACTTATGTTGAAGCATAACCCCAAAGAGTAATATTTTTAGCCCTGAAAACTGGATTTTTAGTAGAAAAGGCTAACTAAATTTTTAACATCATCATGACATTTTTGGCAATTGGAAATGTGGCAATTGATATGGACATGCATGATTGGCTAGCTGTAATAAATTTGTATACTCTCTCCTAGGGATTCAGATGAATTTAGGCTTTGAATGGGGCCATAAGAATAGCTCTTAATGATATTTATCCTTTGTGTACTCGGCTAAAAGTGGTATTTTGAATTTCCATTAGTCCATGCATTAGACTGTAGAATGGAACATGGCTTGTTTTTGTTTCATGTTTCTGTCTTAACTTTAAGCGCCTGTTTGGCCTGATTTCCCTTCACCTAATTATTTCTCTTTTTCTTAGTAGATATGTGTGTGACTTTGGTTAGGGATCAATTCTTCATGTTCTAAATAAAATATTTACCGGAAAAGACTTTTTAGAAAAAGCATATAAGGACATGGAAAATCATATAAAGTTTTCAAGAAATGGAAAATGTGCACAGTTTTTTAGAAATTAATGCAGTGACTGCATGCAATCAAGGTCCCTCCATTTATTTGAAGTTTGACATAGGGTGTTTGGGGCCTGAAAACTAAGATTAGTTATATGTAGATAATGGACATAAGATCATTTTTTTGTATTTTCTGTAAAATGTGATTGATATTCTTAGTGTGATTGACTTGGCCGTGCTATGTTGTTTTCAGGTATTTAAGTTGATGGCTCCCAGGAGAGGTTGTGCAGCTGAAAGGTGGAGTTTTTCTTGGTCAAAGCAATTCGAATTGGTTATGCTACTTAGGGACTATGCTTTTAAAAGTTCAGTTTTATGTTTTATTCCTCTATATAATTAAGAATATAGGCGGTGTTTTGGTCTCCGACATACCTTGGACACTTTCATTTTAGTATTGCATTTCCACGCTTTTATGTTTGGACTATTTGTGCAATGTAATGCCATAACTATAACAAAGATATGGTGCTTAGCCACAGTTCTACAATCCTGGAATCATATGGTGTTGTGTTGATTTTTGTTTTGGAATTCTATCATTCTGAAATCATATGGTGTTGTGGATTTTTTATGTTAGATGTTGTGTTGATTTTTGGGGAGTAAACTAGATTTGATGTGGGATATGTAATTTGCATTCAGGAGAAATGGAAATCGAAATAGGTGAAACAGGAGTAATAGGTGAAAACAGGTTTTTTTTTTTTAAAAAAAAGGTGGGAACCCGCGGATCCGATCCGAACCGATCCGAACATGATCGGTTCGGATTGGTTCGGGTCTACCAACAGAAAATGCCAGAAACCGAACCGAACCGAACCGAACAATTTTGATTGGTTCGGACACTGTTTTCCCTCAAATCCGAACCAAACCGATCCGATTACACCCCTAACTTCAACTTTATATACTTGAAGAATTTCAAGAAGAAAGAAGACACACACACATGCAGAGACATATGTATTGACACATACAAGCTCTGATATCATAAGTGCAAAAACTCTGTTGAATTTCTAAACATTATTGATCTTAAACTTTCAAATCCTCACACATAGTGAGTTTCTTAGATCAAATAAGTTAATCTCTTTGTTAGAGTTAGAGCCTGAAGAGACTTGGTAGAGAAAGAATACTTGTAGCCTGAAGAGGTGTTGAATACTTATAACCTATTTGGAGAAGAGTGGATAAAACCAGAAGGGACTGGACGTAGGTCTTGGTTGGAAGAGAGTGAACCATGATAAAATACTTATGCGATTTTTCTAACTCTTATCTTTTACAGTTTTTGTTTATACTAACTGTGGGGTTTTGAATCTAAGTTTGTTAACTCTTCAAAAACGTTTTCCTGTTTGTGTGTTATTTATATTGTTCTGCTTGTAAAAGTATTTGAGAAAATGTTTTTCCGAAAATCTATTAACAAACACAATTCAACCCCCTTCTTGTGTTTCCCTGTGTCAACTTCAATAAAAAGTTAAATCAAACTCTCACATTATGATTACCAGGTAACAATAGTTATTGCAAATAATAAGATTTTCAATTACAAGAATAATAACATTCGATTAAGACATGTTGTGGTTAAGTAACTGCTAAAAGATAAAAATACATTAATTGATTATATAGAGTCAAAAGTGAATTAAATTGATACCATAACAAAAACCTTTAGAAGCATGTGATATCAAGCATGAATATTAACATTTAATATACTCGTACTTTTTTTTTAACTTTTACTTCCATTAAAGAATTTATCAAACTTTTTGTACGAATTAAGTTTTAATTTATTATTTATTTTCAATATAATATGAATTTCAATATAACAAAGATAATAGGTCATACTATACAGTACTCGTGTTTTTTTTTGTTTTTTGCCTTGTATGATTCATTTTAGTCCAAAACTGATAAATTTTTATATATTATCGCAAATATCTTATATACGTTGGGAATATAACGAGTTATACCAAAATATAAATACTAATATACTTATTAAGAAAAATGAAGTCTAATATTAAACACGGAAAAGGTAGATTACATGTGTGAACATGAAAAAATTCTTTGGCTCTATTTACCGAGATTGTTCAAACATGTTAACCATAATGTGTAGGATTATACGTGAGGTATTGGTCAGAAAAAGAAACCTCTGACTTGGGGCACATTTTACTTGATAGCATTTCAAAGAGTACCGCGGCCCCTTAGTTACCGACCGTGGAATTTTTTTTATTCAACTCACTTGAAGGAAAACAATAAATTGTGAAAAAAATAATTTTGAAATTCAACTGTCAAAATGTTTTCAATAATCAAATGCATGGCCGTGCACTTAAATATTAAGCTTAGCCATGTGATATCATTTATTCTTGTTGACGCATATGTAAGCAACATTCTTGAAGATATTATTATATTATAGTAATAGTTGTTGGTTGTGAAAGAGCTGGTTAAAACATTCAGGGAAGGGTTTTTTTGTTTTTTTGGGCAGAGGTCACTAACTATTTTTAGAGCATTATTTATTTATTTTATTTGACAAGTGTTTAGTAGGTAGACAGGGTTACTCGTTATGTTTGTTGAAAGTCAGCATATGAGGGAGAACTCAGAGTAGAAGTAACCGAAGTGAAAAAGACAAACATATATAGATTTCAAGGCCGGAACCAATTGGATTCAAACTATTTGTTCAATCTCATTCTGCTTATATATATGCATGTTCTACTAGAGAAAGTGATAATTCAATTCCAAACTAGTCATTCAACAATTCCACACCCCTAAACCATTATTAGTAAGTTTAAGGCCTTCAAACCTTCATAAAACAGCAAAAGAACTGAATTTACACACATTCCAAAGGTAATATAGCACATGGCAACCTTTCTTGTTCCAAGCATAGTTTCTTCTTTTTCATGTTGCAATACAAGAACTATTGCTGCCACAATCAATGTGCCAAAGACCCAGGTGACCAAAATCCCCACACCAAAGCTTCCCAGCAGAAGTTTGGTGGCAAAATTGGATTATCTAAATAACTATACTTCAGCAGCTACTACCACAACCCATGTAAAAGAAGATCCTTACTACTCAGGTATCCATTCTAATAACGATTCTACAGCACCAATCAGAAGAAATACACCAAAATCCATGGAGATTGTTAAGCTTCATTTGATCATGGAGATTGTAGCAGATAGAATTGAGATGCACAAGAATGTTGGAGTGCAGCGTGACAACTGGAACAATCTTCTACTGTCATCAGTTAATATGATCACTCTCTCTGCTGCAACCATGGCTGGTGTTGCAGCCATTAGTTCAAATGGAGCACCTCTTGTGGCACTGAAGGTGTCATCAACAATTCTTTACGTAGCAGCTACTGGCTTGCTTGCAGTCATGAACAAAATCCAGCCATCACAGCTTGCAGAGGAACAGAGAAATTCTGCTAGGTTGTTCAAGCAGCTTCATGGAGAACTCAGAACAAAGCTTTTTCTAGGGAATCCTACTGGAAATGATGTTAATGAAGCAATGGATAAAGTTTTGGCATTGGACAAGGCTTACCCTCTTCCTTTGTTAGGTTCAATGATAGAGAAATTCCCTCAAATTGTGGAACCAGCAGTGTGGTGGCCTCAAAGGAAGCAAAGATATAGAAAAAGTGAAGAAGGGTTGGGTGGGAAGTTGAAAGGGAATAATGGATGGGATACAAAGTTGGAAGAGGAAATGAAACAGATTGTGAAGGTTTTGAAAAAGAAGGACATGGCAGAATACTTGAGGTTGAGTAAAAAAGTTTTGAACCTAAACAAGATATTGGCAGTTTCTGGTCCATTACTTACTGGCCTTGCAGCTTTAGGTTCTGCTTGTTTGGGTTCAGTTAATGCATCTTGGCCTGTGATGCTTGGTGTTATTGGTGGAGCTTTGGCAAGTGTTGTTAACACATTAGAGCATGGTGGGCAAGTTGGGATGGTGTTTGAGTTGTATAGGGCAACTCTTGGGTTCTTTAAGCTCATGGAAGAGAGTATAGAGCTAAATATAAATGAAGAAGACCATGAAACAAGAGAAAATGGGGAACTGTTTGAAATGAAAGTAGCTCTGCAGCTAGGTAGGAGTCTCTCAGAACTCAGGCAATTTGCTGCTGCATTTTCATCTTCAGATGATGAGTTTGCTAGCAAGCTTTTCTAGAATTATTATTATTACTGTGTACTAAGTACTAACTATTAACTTTTTTGTAAATAAATTTTCTAGAGTTTAACTTTCTTTGTATTATTCATCTTATTGATGTTAACTTAGATAGTTAGTTAGATCCACAGATACAGATAATCAGTTTTTGGTTCAACCATCTGCACTGTCTTTTGCATTGCCTCCAGATCAGTAATGGAAACAAGTGCAAAATTGAAAATTATTTCAAATTTTCAATATAACAGATCCACGTGATTGACTACTGTTTGCATTCCTTATTCTTCTCAATCTATTTCTTTTTTTTTTTAATTTAGTACGTCCTTGCCACTCTACCCAACATATATATACATACGACGACAAAGAAGAATTTACTTTAACATTAAACTTGACTTTCGGACAGCTAGCATAGAGTTTCCCATCACGTTTATATACTGCTATTCTGGATTACTTAAAATGAATAATTCTAAAAACACGCTACGGATATAGAAATTTTATATAAGGGTAATATATATATATATATATATATATATATATATATATATATATCACATGAAATAAAAAAAATTATCTAATGTATAGAATCTTCAATTGTCATGTTGCAATTTGATTTGACTGAGTTTTTTCCTTAAAGTAAAAGACACGTGCACACTTGAGTATATAAGAAGATTAAACGTTGGGGGCATTTGTAACAGAAAAAGTAAAATAAAAGTTAACCCAGCATACTCTCAAACATGGGTTGGGAGAAAGAGATGTTAAGTGGTGAAAAAGATTAACCTAGCATGCATAGTCTCAAATAGGTCTCTCTAAATATGGTTATAAGTTATAACTTGCAATTAGGTTCAATGTCGTCCAATGACCAGTAATACATTGACATCGATGCTTCTCAGGCACTTAACGTGCCACGTCAACATCGTTAATACTATTAAGTAACATATACTGATGAATAAACAAAGTTGATTAACATTTGACCACTTCAGAGATAAATTTTGAATTCTGTAAATGTGAAAGACCAAATTGATATACTTTTACAATTTCAAGGACCAAATTGATATTTTATTCTTTATCACTCATATAAATAAGAGAAACTATTCTATGTATAATAGTAGTGAGTTTCAATGTTTTCTTATCCTAAACCTTCACAAAGAAATATAACTCAATAACCCCCCAGCCAATTCTTTTGGTGTTCCATATTCTTTTCTCTGGAGCTAACCAAAAGAAAAAAAGTTATTTACATGAGTTTTTAACTTAAGTTTTGATTAATATTACTAAAGAATTTCATGCCCTATTTATAGTCTAGTTTTTTCTCCTACCTTCAAAAGAACAAAGCATCAACATTAATACTCTAGTTTTAACTTTCTAAAAAAACTATATCGATTTTATTTATCATATGTGAAATTATATGATATATCTTTATAAAATGTTTTAACAACTAAGTCGAGGTAGTATTGTAGTGAGGAAAATAAAACAATATACTTTCATATCATGTATGAGGATTTTATTTCATAGAGCTATATTTTTGGTCCCTTTTATTTTTTATTCCGAAATGCTCTTATTTTTATTTTAGGTTTCAATGTGATCTTTTTCATTTAAATTATAATACGTAAAGGACCACATTGATATAACTTTTACGAAATAAAGAATCATTTCAAAATTAAAAGGGAATCACATGAGTTTAACTTTTGCAAAATAAGGAACCATGTAATTTTAACTTTTGCGAAATAAGAAACCATTTTGGAACAAAAAATAATAAATAAATAAAAACCACATTGGTATAACTTCGCAAAATAAGGAATCATTTTGAAACAACCAATAAAAAAAGACTCAATTAAAACTTAAAATAAAGATAAGGAGCTAAAAATATAGTTTTGCCTAAAAAATATCACCTCTTGTAATTTGTCAAATTTATAAAGGGCTTAAATGCAAACATAATAGGATGAAGATCATCAGTATCACTTTCCTGTCACATTCTCTGTCCACCACCCATGATAATTTGTCACTTGATAAAATAAAATCATAACTCGTTAGCACTTAGGCACATTTCCAACTCTTGATTGATAAGGGACATCGAGTCACCATTTTCTGGGACAGCAGATTTGTATCCAACATAAGAAGTAGAAAATTCAAGATATCAAACAACAATCATCACTTTGTAGACTACGGCTATCAGATACCTATTTATCTACACATTTTGCAATTTAGCAATCCATTTAATTATTAGACATCCATGTATAACTCGGGCAATCAGAATTACAATCCATTCTTGTCACTCATTGGCTTGAAAATCGTTTTGGCCTTCAAAACATTCCGAATTTCCAAACTATCTGCCAACTTTACTTAAACACATTGGCAATGAAATGTACACATGTGGCTGCCAAATTGTGAGATGACATCCACAAGACATCCATAACCTCCAACTGCCACAACCTGAAATGAATAGTGCAATGGTGCACATACCAAATAAAGCAGCCAGAAAATACCAAGGAGCCCATGCAGCAAGCTTGAGTCAAACAGTATTTAGTAACGCAAGCAAAGGGTGTCTAACTCTCATCTCAAACGCAGTAAGATTTTAAATAGGAACATACCCCTGTTGGATTTAACGAGATAGAGAAAGCTGATGGAGGAGCGCACTGTATTTGTGAAAGGATCACACCATTCATGTCAAAGCGATTCAGTAGAGGATCTGCTCCAACTGCCAAAATCTGAAAGAGAAATTAAAAAAAAAGAGAGGATGAAGGACAATAGAATAACGAAATATATAGTAATTTAGACATACGGATATTATAAGAATAAGTAACAAGCTAAAATTCAGAAGAGGCTAACAGATTCCCACATGACAAATACTGAATGATAAGTGGCCATAGATTTGTTGAGATGACCTAAATCACCTACAAATTTCTGATGCATATGATATTGATAGCTTCTTTCTATCACTCTTTGGGGCCAACATGATCAAATAGTTTGACCGTGTTAAATAAAAACAAAACAACTTTAGAGATAAAAGAGATAGCCAACTAACTTGATTATTGTCAAATAACATGTCCTGCACAGTAGCACGAGTTGAAAACCTTGATATGCATTCTGAAGCTGGAAGGTTCCAAAGTGATATATTCCGTCCACTGCTGCAAGCCTATAGAATGCGACAATGGACCCTTAATTATTCACAAAACCAAGCAACAATAACAAGATATATGAAGTTTGTTACACACGCCACATTTCCCATGCATTGTACATTTCACTTATTTGTCTATAGATAAAGGACAACATTTGGCCAGAAAATTGTGAGTATTGCTGATGAAATAGAAAATTTATTAGCAAAAGTAGGTATTTTTGTTTAATAATAATACTTGTATAGAATAGAACAAAAAATTGTATCATAATTAGTAAATATGGTTATCCAAGTCTTAATTGTCAAATCGCCATATGCCAATGACAAGGCATAATGTGAGTAACTATTCTGGTCCCAAAAGAAAAATAAATTGAAGGCGAAATGATTATCTAATATCTTGATAGATAATCTCTTAGTTCCTATCATATCTGTTCTCAAAACTTGTTAACAATTATTCATATTTATTTTACCAGATAGGCACAGTTACACCAAAAAATGTAGAAAAGATGGAAAGAAATTATAAAATAATATATATGATCTTACCAACCAGCTCTCACTTGCATCTAAAGCAACACAACCAACCCATGAAACAGATCCTCCTAACTTCAAATATTTTGCTGGATCAATAACTTCGATACACTTTCCATTTTTGCAATCTAGTAAACATGGTAAATAAGCCACAAAAGCATACTTATTAGTACACTATAAAGCTGCACCAATATTTTTAAGGAATCAATTAATTTACAAAAAAGTAATAATATGCTTTGTGCAGTAAGTTCTGCTTTAGTAACTGATATAAAAAAATGAATGATACCCCAAATTCGTGCGGTCCCGTCCTCTGAACCTGTTATGATCTGAACATTGATCAGATGGAACCAATAGTTAGATAAATCCCCAACTACACAATGTGGGATGACAGAGTAAGATTGCTAAGCAAATGAGAAAATTGCAAGAGAAAAGTTTTAGGTATCAGAATTTTAAAATACTGGCGCACACATTCTCTAGCACCAGAAAAGTAGAGGAACTTCAAGTTCTGTTACTACTGTAAATTTTAACATTGTTTTAGAAAAACTATTTCTGCTCAAAAGATCTGTAGTTTCTAGAACAGTATATACATCTCCCCTTTTTCCCAATTCCCCTTCAATAGCCCTTTATTGCAACATTTATATCTCTTATCTCTTATATAATAAAAAAGGCATTAACATATATGATATACCTCTTCTATTAATAAAGAAAACATGAACATAATTTTTCACATTCGCTTTCTGACCCAAAAATTCCAAAGCAGTCCTTAGCTCATTCAGATCTTTGTTCAAAAAACTAATAAAACTTAGGACTGTAGAACTTAAATAATTAAACTCCATGTTATCTCTCCACCTCTGAGGCATGGGTTCTTCAAGAATTGTGAACGCACACATACCGGGTACATATCGGGTACCGGTATGTATGGTATTCGTGGTTACTTATGTACATGATACATACCAATTTATTTTTATTTTAATTTGGGTATAAGGATTATGGCTGGGTACATCTTGGGTGCGGCAGGGTATATCTTAAGTGCAGCTCGTTCCAAATACCACAATCTTAGGAACTAGGGTTTTTCAGTTTTTTTTCCTAGCCATACCACAATGCTGAATCTGTGAATCACGTGATCTAATGAGATTGACACTGTTAAGGTGTAATTTTCATATTTATGCTTACATCTTGTAATGCCAAACAATTTAAGCTCCTTTATGTTATATGCATAAATTCATGTGTTTAATCTTTTCTGCAATTTTTTTTATCTACCAGTACCTTAGTTTTTTTTGGAAAATATCGTATCCCGTACCCATATTCGTACCAAATACCGATACCATACCCATATCAATGCAACTTAGCTCTCCACTTTCCTTATTTCACGATACCATTATTTCCACTAGGACCTCTACTTTTCCTTTTATATCCACCATTTTTATCTTAATTAATGGCACACGAACAAGTGTGTGCTACATTCTATGGCTTATATGTCCACAAAAAAGGTAGGGGGAAGAAAGCCAACTCTTAAACATCAAATACAAGCAGTACTAAAAATAGTTCATAAATGAAAGTGTGAATGAATAAATAATCACCAAGTGACAAAAAGTATAAGGTCAAGAGTCAAGACCTGATTGGATGAGTTGCGAGCAACTATACAATGCAAGTAGTCCAAGTGCCCCTTGAATACCATTTTTACTTTACCAGTTTCCTACATGTATTAACACATGTTAGTCCAGTATCAACACAGATACAACTAGAAATCAAGTTATCCTAAGAAACTTCTTTCTCAAATTATATTCACCTTCGATGAATACATACCACATCCCAACAATATGCACAAGAATCACCAGAAGCAGCAAAAACAGATCCCCCCTATGAATAAGCAAGAAAATACAGGCACAAACTCAATCATAAAGTAACAAACATATCACTGTGACAAAAGGTCAAAAAATTACAAACCTGAGTATTAACAGCAATAGCATTATTCTCAGGGATAGGTGAAAGCGCACCCCAAGGACCTCTGAAAGAAAACAGTAACATGAAAGTTGAAAAAGGAGGAGTATCATAAAGGACCAAAATTTGGAAACACATAACCGTTCATAACTAAAAGTCAGCATATAGAGGACATTCAGAGAGCCAAAAATAGAGGAATAACAGGACTGAAGGCAGTATGTAATAAGCTACAAATTTTCTGGACATGCCTAGATAGCAAGGAAAATCCTCTTTTATGACAGGTTTCAACTCAGGTGTGTACCAAAACATTGACACTGACAATTGTAAATTGTATAAGATAAACAAGAAATGTAAATATCCACATGCAGAGCCCACATGTAGAAGTATATTCGGAGAACATAGAGGAAATATGGACCACCAAATAACAATGGAATCAGTCAAGAAGGAAAAGGCTCCCTCTACTGCAGAAATTATAGCAAAGAACTGGCTAACAAAACTGAAGAATGCATATATTCTCTAAAAACTCACTTGTGCTGAGGATTCACCAGGTCAAGTATAGGCTTGACATCATTTCCTGAAACATTAAGGGACGACATGCATAAAACTTTGAACAAATAATGAATTAAAAGTAAAAATAAGAAATAAGATGATGACATAGAAGAAGAACTAAGCGGAGGGGAATAGCACAAACCCCTAATCAAATCAAATACATAGTAAGGGAGGGGTACGTAAGAAAAAAAGACATAACAAAAGAATCCATGCAAGGATAAAATAAACATCATAACGAGCATGGGAAAACCAGAGAAACTTTATCTTAATCATAATTTAATTATATTCGGGAACAATGTCAAACACTTTCTGCATCGCCTCAATCACCTTGATTATTGATTTCTCTCACTTAGAATTCTAAATTCTTAATTGAGAAAATGAAAATCAAGATGTAAATGTTAGAATATAAGGATTCTTATTGTTTTATCCATTAGGAGTCTTATTATGTTGGAAGTGTTATTTGTCTGCACTTGTACCAGTTGTCTTATGTCTACTACTTGACCCAGAATACTAGCAATAATAGGAGTAGTATGTTAGTGTTTGTATCATATATCTCATCATCATGTTATCATAATATCATCCGAATCATATTTCTCCTATCTTTTCCACTTTTCCTGATAATTTCAACAGGAGCAAATATCAATTTTTAGTAACCCCTTGCAATTCAATAAAAATATTTAAACATGTAATCAATCAGATTTAGTGTTATCAAGCTTTGTAAAAGAACAAATCCAAGAGTCGAATTCAATATCAAAAGAAACAATTGCAAGTTAAAATAAAATAATGAGATGGAATCCTTGAGATACGACTCATAGGTATAGCATTATAAACATATACTCCGCATGCAATAATTAGGGGAAAACAAAGAAGGAAACAAATGTGCAAATTGCTTCAGAGAAAAGACAAAAAAAAAAAGAAAAAAAAAGAAAAAGGATGCGCTAATGGTGAGGCTAGTTTAAAATTCAATTGCAAGTTTAACATATATTACCATGCAAAGAAACAGAATGCTGTGAGTTTGTAAGTTCCTTCCATCTCCATCCTCGGATCCGACCATCATCACCACAACTGCAAGACAAAGCTATTGGCATCAGCCCCAAATGGGAAACTAAAACACTCATTGATATCAATACATGTAACAATTAATATGTTTATTTCATGTATATAATCATGTACAATCATTTCAACAAGCATTTGAATTATCTTCACATTTTAAATTGAAAGCCTACAGCAAATAGAAGAGAGCCATAACGTCTCCTAACACAAAACTCTTTGAGTAGCCAGCAAACAGGAATGCCATCTCTTAAAAGCAAAATCCTTGTTCAAAAAAATAAAAATAAAATCCTTGCCATAGCAAGTACTCAAACCTACCCCATCATAAAATTAATTCCTTCAGAATCATCCTACATTTGAGTCTTCCTCTTTATACATACGCGGTGCATGAGGAAAAGCATCCTAGCGTAGTTCATCATGAGAGGGTAGTAAAAGGAGGGGGACAGAGAGAGAGGGATGAGTAGTAAATTGAACCTTAGCAACAGAGCATCTTCACCATCACCATAGAATTTGAGATCATATGCAGGTCCATCATGCCCTTGGAAGAAGCAATTTGGTTCCGCCAATAATCTAGGCCAATTGCATTGCATGTGAAAACACAGTTAACTCTTTAAGACTAATAAACTGAATATTTAATATTTAATTACGCATGAATTCAGAATCGATACTTGTCTGTGTTGGTATTGACGAAACCATATTGCTGCAAGAAATGAAATAGCTCAAATAAGAAATAGTAGCTAGCTTAATCATAAAATTAAAAACGAAGAAGCTAGTAAATAAATGCCAGGCAGCTGAAGCATTACTGAATGAAAATGAATGAAATGAGAAAGTGAATGGAAGAGGGACTAACGTGTTTGAGGTTAGAGATACAGGAAGAGATGGAGTAGGAGGCGATGGAACCGTCGCTGGAGGCAACGAGGAGAGAATCCGGGTTAGGGTTTTCGGGGGGAGCCCAGGCGGTTCGGAAAACGGTTCGGGTTTGAATGTCCCTCTCCTTCAGTACGCTTTCCTTGTACGCATCTTCGTCCCAGTTCGTGGCGTCACCGTACATTGCACCTCAACCACCTTCACCTCTACTCTACTTCCTCACTGCCACACCACACCTCACGTTTTCTACTTTCATATGCTCTCAACTCACAATTCATCACAGTCATGGTGCCGGTAGCAGGTTAAGATTTTGGTTTTGGACATCCAAAAATTGTTTTTCATACCTCAAAGTCATTTCATCATGGACTGGAAGCATGCTTTTAACATCGACAGCTTTGTACTTCTGTTTTGTTTGGGCTTGGGTCAGCTGGGCCTTGTTACTTACAAGTCATTGACCAATACACCCCCACACATGGGTATCACCCCCTTCCCACAACATTTTAAATATTTTTTATTGCTACAATACCTTTAATAAATATATTTACTCTAATTACTTGCTAAAAAAATCACCATCCACCCCCCTTCTCTCTCATCTCCCTCCACCTCATCTTTTCTCTCATCTCTCTCCATAACTTGATAAACTATTCCATAAATTGACAAACTAAAGGTACTTTGTTTACATTCTCCACATAATCTTTGTCGTACTATGTTTCTGCGTGCGTTTCTTTTTTTTCGTTTTTCTATACCTTCCGGCATTTAATTGCCGGATTCAATAACTAAGTATCCGACATTTAATTGCCAGTAAGTTGTTAAATTTGAAAAACAAAGCTCCGACAATTAGTTTCCGGAAGGTCAAAATTCTAAAATAATAACACTCCGACAACCAGAAAAAGATGAGATGGGAACCAGAAAAAGGGAGAGGAGAAACCAACGCGTATGGAACTAGGAAGAATGGAGGAAGAAGAAGAAGGGAGAATATGAGATGGTGAATCGAAAGTAACGTGATGGTGAATCGAAAGTAACGTGCATATATAAGGGAACCGGATACAATTATGAGTATTTTGGGGATATTGACATTTTTTAAAAATTTTTGTGGTGTATGAGAGTTATCTGTGGTGTAAAAAGTAGCTCCCATATATTATCATTAACAATCAGCTGTGCAATCCACAAAGGAGGACAGTCCAAAACGTGCATATCAATGTTTCGGGCAAAGAGTAGCTCCAGATTTGGTGATTGACCTAAATATTTAGGTTGAAATCGTCATATAACTTCTAATCTTTCCACATATATTAGAAGCCCAATTATCTGGATTTAGGTTCAATTAGACATTAGGTTAGTCCTTTTTCTGGTAATATCTAATCAATCTTATGGGCCTAGAGAGAGGTCCCTAATGAGACACCTAGATGTCGAAGTGGGATGGGAGATGAGAGAAACAAAATTGAGATAGAAAACTATTTGCAAATAGCAAATTTCATTACTCTTATTGTATATTTTGTAGTTGAGCTACCTTTGTAAAAAAAAGAAAGCAACAATAACTTAATTAAAAAATTTAAATAATATTTTAAGTCGAGAGTTGTATCCAATCTTAAAGTTAGTACATGCCTCAAGCTCAATAAGTACTTATAGGATACTTACAGATAAGTTATCTAATACTTACTAGGCTTAATTGTAGTTTTGATTCCTTAATTATTGGTCATGTGCGATTTTGATCTCTAAAGTTTTTTTGATGCATATTTGGTCCCCCGATTTTTTCAATATGACAAATTTGGTTCTTCTGTCAATGTCTATCAATTTCCCAGTGATCAACATGGGGGAACCACTCTCCTAAGCACACAGAACAACTGCTCTAAACACATATAACCTCATTTTGAGCTCTTGTGGTAAAGGATCATGTGGTGGAACCAAAAAATGACCCGTAAAAGAGGGGCAAAACCAATAAATAGCAGAGAGGAACCACTGAATCATTTTAAATTGGAAACGCAGAGAAGGGAAAACCTAAACAAGTGGTTGTGTGTACTTAGAGGTGTGATTCTTCTATGTTGATCATTGAAAAAATTGACAAATATTAGATAGAATGACCAAATTTGTAATATTGAAAAAACAGGGAACCAAATGTGCAAAAAAAAACTTTAGGGACCAAAATTAAACATGACCAATAGTAAGGGGACCAAAATTGTAATTAAACCTACTTACTACCATTACCATATGAAAATGTTTATTATCAATGATTGTGAAAAGGGCTAAAATGAAAAAAGTTAATATTAACAGGATATGGGTTATTAAACCATTTTATAAACAGTAAACATTAGTTAAGGAATAAAAAAATTACTAAAAATTATAACTTTTAAACTTTTAATAAGTAATATATTAAAAACATTATTTGTCAATAAAAACCTTTTTTTTACAGAATAAAACTTTCTTTAATTTCTTCCCTAATCATCTATGAACACTGGTTATTATTTGCGGATAAGTAAAACTTATTTTAAGAGATATTTTTAGGGATCCACCGGTATAAGCTCCATTTTCTTCATTTTTGTACCTCTAAATGGAATTTTGGATGTATTTTTGAGATATTATATATCAAAAAATTAAAAAAAATAAGATGAGTCCAAAATTTGTGTGAAATATCATAACTCTTTCTTGTCCGGTGCCTTCTGACACAATTGTTGTTGTTCTGCTTTTGAAAGGGTCTCTTCTCACTTCCATTTTTGCTCTGTTTTCTCATTCCAAATCAAAGATCCCAATTAATTTTTTTTTAATTCTCCTCTGTATGATTGAAGATTCGTGACAGTGACGCACAACCTCTCAACTGGGCCTTTAAAAATTGTCTCTTTAATCCAATTGTGAATTGCCACCCCTTCAAAGATCTGAACTTGGGTTGTTGTTGTCGTCGTTGGAGCCGTAGAAGATGAATCAGTTGCTATTCATGGTGATATTCGTGGAGACGGCAATGGTGGCGGTGCTGCTTTTCAAGACCCCGTTGAGGAAGCTGGTGATAATGGGGTTGGATCGGTTGAAACGAGGGAGGGGACCCCTCATGGTGAAGAGCGTGGCAGGCACAATTATCGTTGTTCTGTGTTCAACTTTGTATAGCATTCTCAAGATTCAGAAGCGTGGGATCGAAGATGGTGGTTCTGCCAATCCCACCGATCAGGTTCTTATGGCCAAGCATCTCCTCGAAGCAACACTTATGGGTATTCCATTTCATCCCTTCATTTTTATGTGAATTAATTTGCATTTAATTATTGGGGATGTGAAGTAAAATGTGAAGCTTTGTGGATTGATGATTGTATCTGATAATATTCATGATTGGATTGTATATTGAATTTTCTGACTTTTTTTTTTTTGGGGGGTGGGGGTGGGGATTTCTATTTGCTGTTTAGTACTGGTTTCTTTCTATAATCCTATATGGTCTTCAGTATTGGGGATATCTTGTCTCACAACTGGAGAGCATTTTGGGTCATTGCCTATGGTGTTAGACTTTGTATCTCAGGATTGTAATCAATGTGAGCTTGTATGGTCTGATTGTCCAGGCTATGTTAATAACAGAGGTCCTCTGCAAACACTTTGTTGGACATCTTAGTTTCTTTAATCAACTGATTTATGTTAAGTAATTAAATCCTTTCATGAGGCATTGGAGTAAAAAACATAGACACGTTAAATCTTTTTTCATTGTTTTTTTGTTGACAAGGCTTGCATTGTTTCCACTTTACACTGTGTTCAGTAGGATAGACATTCTGCCCCCAAAAGGAAGGGAAACGGAGAGTCTTGGGAGGAGGGGGGAGGGTTAGTATCTGTGTAAATGAAGACCAGGTATCGTAGTGGTTTCAACTTTCACGTTACCTTCTCTCAGTTGTTACTTCTATATTGGTTTTCCCACTTTTCATAATACCCTAAGTTCTCTTATCCCTGATGGCTTAAATATTCCTCCTGCAGTCCTCAGTCACACTTAATTATTTCCAACAGTATATATTTATTTGATGTGAACAGGACTTGTTTAATTCATTACTTATTGATTAGTGTTATTCAACCAACATATGTCTAAAATTTTCAAAATATTGTTTTTTTTTTTACAAGACGATATTTCTGGATTCCTGCTCAAGCAGCTCCTTGAAGTTGAATATGTGAACTATGTAACTATGTCATGTTTAACATAAATTGTCTTAGTTGTCTTCCCAATAAGTTTTATGGCATTGATTTATCAGCACATTGGCCACATATTAAAAAACATGACTAAAGGGTGAATCACAGTTCTAATAACTGTTTTGAGCTTCAAGACCTATCGTTTTAGTGTCCTTGATGTTCTGAATCATTTAAGATACCTCCTCTGTGGCAATTGATCAACATTCATATTTCCATCAATTATTTGCAGGTGCTGTACTTTTTCTTGCGCTTATGATTGACAGACTACATCACTACATAAGAGAACTCCGGGTTCGAAGGAAGACCATGGAGGCTGTTAAGAAACAAACCCGAGGGTCTGAAGATGGGAAAGTTGAGGAAATTAAAGCCATGGAGGAAGAAACAACCAAATTGAGGGAGGATCTTAAATGCCTGGAATCTGAACTTCAGTCAAAAACTAAGGAGGTAGATGCTGCTGAAGCCAATATAGTTGCATTGAGAAAACAGTCTGAGGGGTTCCTTCTTGAGTATGATCGCTTACTTGAGGAAAACCAGAACCTCCGCACCCAACTACAATCCTTGGACAGAGGATTGTCACGTTCAGGTACCAAGAAGAATATATAAGAAACATTGCAGGCCGGAAGGGCTTTTTGTATACTTTTCAGGGAGATCCATGGCAGTTTGTTGATAACAGGTTATCAATCCTTGTAAACAGGATCCTCTATAAATAGGATTTTCACCTTTGAGTTGAATTTGGATCAATTTTGTACTGACAAATTGTGAATTTTTTCAAGTGATGAGAGAAATATAGTGCTGATTTACTTTTTATGCACATATGTAACTTCTACAAA
Source organism: Sophora flavescens (assembly GCA_030762895.1). Taxonomy (NCBI): domain Eukaryota; kingdom Viridiplantae; phylum Streptophyta; class Magnoliopsida; order Fabales; family Fabaceae; genus Sophora; species Sophora flavescens. The sequence goes on from CM061062.1 coordinate 107,547,662, forward strand.
TTATGTTTTACCACTTACGATATGAAGGGATGTGCCGGAAAATAGTGCTTGTTGGTATTGAAGTTATATCTTGGTACTTAATTTTTATAGATTGACATCGAGGCAATCTTTCTTCAATGCTCCATAATTTCGAGAAGCAATGGAGCATCAATGCCCCATATCTCACATGGACCATTGAAAATGTCTCCCAATATTATGTAAAGGGGAAAAACTGAACAAAAGTTTAACTCAGAATGTGGAATTTGAATGTCCTGGGAACTTACCAGAGACATTAGAAGGAACAGAGGCAGAAAGAAAAACATATTTGATGGAGTGACAAAATTCCCTTATATGGAATTCCAAGCAATATCTACCATGCTTGGTGCAGCAAAACACAAGTAGTAAGCTTGCCTCAGTTTTGTGGGAAACTGGTTGCTACTTGTCAGATGTTAATATGGTGTTACAAATAGGATTAAGTAATGTGTCAATCTGAGTGAGGACATACAAACTGCACTCTCATTCCAACCCATTTCTGCAAGGACTCGAGACTATCTCATTTATATATATCCCACTTCAATTGTTCCTCAACATGAACAATTATTTCATAATTCATTTTGATAAATTAAATGCAAGGGGAGAAGGGCAATATTAATTGACCCTATGCCATTTGGGCAAATAAATTAAGATGAAGGAGCGATGGGCTAAACTAGGAATCAGAATAATTTGCAATTTGTTATGTGAGATAAGGTACTTGGCTCTGTATAGTTTATATAGCCTAAAAGGGTGTCTCAGAGATGATAAGGGAACCAACTCATTCACAGTCCTGCTACTGCTTGTACATATAATTGCAGAAACACTTTTTTACCCTTGAGTTTTGGCCTTTCGGTAGGAAAATAATTTTTAACAAAAAGAAAATTTTAATCTGTGCTACTGCTACTTTTTTAACGCCCTAATCTTTATAATAGTGTTTCGACATATGTTTTCTCTTTGTGGTCCCCTGGAACTCATAATAGAGAGTGATAGAAACTGGTAAACGGGTGGATAACTATAGTGGGGCAAGTGTAAACAAAATAATTAATGATAATGAAGATTTCTGATAAGTATGGACACGTTCTCTTATTCTCCTCAATGTTGATAAACAATGTTGTGAAGTGTGATGATTGTAGTTTCATAACCTGCTTGGATGAGTGAAGAGGAAAGCATTTCCCAGTGAATTTGGAATTCTTTATACATATAGATGTCCAGTTGTTTCTTTTTTAGGAGCAAGAAGGAGGGGCAGTGACTTGGGGTTGGTGACTTTTGTTAAAATAGATAAAGTGGGGTCTCCTTGCTCTTAGAAAGTAATGTGCAGATTGCTTGATATTTGGCCGTAACATCAAGTATATGAATTGAATTATTGGTTAATTGATTAAGGTGGGCATAGTTATTTGCTGATTTTTCGGTTTTGCATTAAAAAGTTGTTGGTACTAACAATCAGTAACTTCAGAGAATGATAGTGATGCTGATGCATACAAGATTAGAAGAGCATCAAGAGTAAGCTCCTCAGCGCTTATGAAACACTTCTGGTAGGAAATTAGGATAAAGAGCAGGATAAGTTGCAGCGTCCATTGAGTGCGTGTCAGCATCAACTACCAAATATTTAGAATCGCAGAGGCTTGGCCTTTTAGCAATTCTAGAAAGAACATATATAATTTTGAAATTTTGAAAGAGATCCTTAAATTATTCCTTAATTAGAAATATAAGAAATTTACATTTTAAAAATTTATGTGATACGCATAAGTTCAACTGCATTCTTCTAATATTCACAAAACTAGGTTATGGATAGGATAAAATCTGGCCAAGTTAAGGATTATATTGGGCACCCATTATAATAAATAAATTGTAAGGTGTTGAATTGATCCAAACTCCAAAGTTGAACTAATTAAATAGGGAAAAGAGAGAGCAGAAAGTGATGCATGAAAAAAATTGTTTATTCAGAGAATCATATTTCCAATGGGGAACAATCTGTAGACATAGACAGCATGATAACAATTCTCTACTGCAGCTGCAGCTGCTAAGGTAACAATCATCAATAACAGAATTCCATCTACTCGATTCAATTACATTGGCAACTAGAACATTGGGTTCACAAAAATTGACCAAACCAATGTCCTCTCTAAGAATGTAAACAGTGTCTGATCCATAATCCTGTTCCTGATCCGTTTTGTCAATAGACCCCAAGGACATCCCCTCCAACTCTTGTTTGTCATTGCTTCTCACCGTGACCCATTCCCATTGATCATCATCCCATTCCCAAAAGGGCTCAGTATTACACAACCTATGAATTCTGTCCCTAGGACTCGGAGAATCCCAGGAACAACCACGTGTCACATCCTGATTTGTCTGAGAATCCCAAAACCCTGCTTCCAACACACTCGTGGGAGTCTCCGAATCACATGCAAACCCCTTACACACCAAATTCGATTCTCGAACAAACCCATGATTGAGAAGTTCACTCACTGTCCACCTCTCACAAGGGTCCCTCTTCAAGCACTTGCTCAAGAAATCCTTCCCTTCCTCCCACACCGAACCCGGAATCTCCGGCACCTCGCCGGAGAATCCCACCCGGTAAATCACCGCCGCCGGGTCAGAAACACCGTGCCACGCCGGCTTCCCGGTGATCATCTCCAAAACAGTGCATCCCAGAGCCCACACGTCAGCAGGGTAACCCTGTTGCTCCCCACGCGCCACCTCAGGTGCCATGAAAGCCGGTGTCCCCGCCACCGCCGCCGCCACTTGGCCCACCCTCTTGGCGCAACCCAAGTCAGCAACCTTTGCACCTTGGTCCGTGACCAACACGTTCTGTCCCTTCACGTCGCAATGCACTATCCCATTTGCATGAAGGTAGTTTAGCCCTTGCAGAATTTGGCGCGTGTAGGACCCCACCAAAGCTTCTTCCATCCCATTCCCATGGCGAGCCGCGTCAGCAAGCGTGCCACGAGGCGCGTACTCCATGAACAAGTTGTACCAGTGTGCACCCTTCTCGAACGTAACATCAAAACCTTGGTACGATACAATTTGAGGACAATTCAGTGTGGAAAGAATCTCCTTCTCCCTCTTTAGGAATTCCGAACGGTGGAGCTCCGCCGACTTAACGGCAAACACCTCACCGGACCGTCGATCCGTGGCCATGTAGACGGCAGCGGTGGAGCCCCGGCCGAGGGTGTGACCCCTACTCCAATCCATAATTAAGTTTAACTTTGGTAAGTGTATGGTTTAGTATGGTATATATATATGGTAGTTATGGTATGGTTTGGTTTGTTGCTAGGAGCCACTTATTTTTTATCTCAATGTGTAGTTGTGTAACATTTACAGGTATATATATATGGAAAGGTTGAAACTTTGGTGGGTTGTGGTTGGCTTAATGTGGAGGGGTAAGGAGGTAATTATGATGTGGAAAGGGTTTTTGACTGTGCTTTTGCTTGTGTCCAATGGACGGCGGCCGTCTCTTTCTCTCAAAAAAGCTTGTGATGGGAGGGAGCCACGTGTCAAAAGGAGAAGGAGGGTATATTGTTGTTGTTGTTGTTGTTGTTGGCCGGCCAGGCTATGCATTAGTACTTGAATATCAATGAGGCAATGAGCTAATATGCACATGGTGGCACGTGTTCATGTGAAGTGGTGCGCGCAAAGATTGTGGTCAATGGTTTGGTGTGGTGAAACGGATAGAGAGAGTGTGTGTGTTTCTATGTGTATGCTTCGTGAATCATGAGGTAATGAGGGAATTAGGTAGGAGCGGGATGAAATGGAACATTCACTTTTCTGCGGTTATGTCTATGACTTGGTAGATTGCAATTGTGTCAATGTTAGATAGGTTTTGCCAAACAATTCTTGAATGCTTGGATTAATAGGTAGACGAGGTTGTTCTCTGAAATGATCGAAAACCATCAGATTAACCCTTTATTAGTGAAGTAGCTAGATTCAATTAATTTACTGGAATTCAATTGAGTTAGGCCTTAGAACAATCCTGTGCAAATATTGGACTTTGACTGCGTACTGTTCAATGTTCGATTTGGTGAATGTCAATTATTGACAACAAGAGTAGACGATCGATTAGTTCTAATTCTATCCACTATCTTGCCTCCTAATTAATCACTTATTGATTTTTAAGTCAAAGGGTATATGATGCTTTATTTTAAAAGAACCAGTTAGGTGGATTGTATGCGAAGCAAATTAACGAAAGCCAACAGTGAAAGACAATTTAAAAATCAAAAATCCACTACAGCAAGAGAGATATAGAAAAAGAGACAGAGGAAGAGCGGCTTAATTTATGTATGATGAGTGTGAAGCTCAAATGAGTTTAATTAGGACAAATAATGGACAGTTGGAAAATGGTTAAAGAAGAAGAAAAGGACAGAGCCAACTAACTTGGTGCACTAAGCCTTATCACCATTCACCAATAAAAATACTAACCAGCCTGTCCATTCACATTGTGTAGTTTGTTAATCAACAAAATAAACGAGGAAGAGGGAGTGAAACAATGTTGAAGCTTAGCAGTAGTGTGAAGTTTTGATTTGTTGGACAGTTTTAGTAAAGTTTTGTTGAAAGGAGGGTTAGGCTTAGGCGTTGACGCTTTTCGTGCGGAATGTGAGTGAGGTATCAAAGGATGCTATGCTATGCGTCACTTTGAAGCAAGCCAATCATTAAAGTCTCTGTCATCACATGCCGCCAACCAATACCCCCCAATAATCTTTGCTTTAATTCCTCAGCTTCTGAGTGTGCAAAGTGCAATGCATGAATCGGATCACGCTGTAGCATGCTGTACGGTGCAGAATCCACTTTGTGCTTTCCCCCTTACTGTAACTCAATTTCCCTCCCATTCAACCCAAATATCATTCATGCATTACACCCTCTGCTTGCCTCATACTCATAGTCATAGAGACATCACCTTTAGTCACCTACTAAACGCCTGATAGCAAGGGAAAGTCACCGAAATTGACCTAAACCGGTAACTGATGCGCTAAACTGGCTCAAGTATAAATCCGCAGCATGTTCCTTGACTTCCAAAATTCTTACATAGTAATTTGTATATTTTTCTATTCTAAATAAGTAACTGACCAAAGTATCAGAATCAAGAATGATATGATAGTAAGAGTATGTATCTGTCAGAGAGAGTCATCTTTAGTATATGTATAAGATCCTCTTTGTCTGTTAAGTCGTCCAATCATAAAGCCCAAGGATAACCTTCTCATTAGGATGGTAAATTGTCGTCTAATCATTAAGGCTAAGTGTAACTGTCGTAACAGGACGGTAAATGACTGTCTAACCATTATGTCTGATGATTATATGCCAATTTGTACGTTACACTCACCTACCTCCTATCCAGCTAATCAGCGGTGGATTTTGGGCCCGACCGACTATCCAGATTTATCCAGTAACAGAAGTCCCCCCAAGCTCCGAGTTATAAAATGACGAAAGAGCTTAACAAGTAATTGAGTTTAATCAACATCTGAACCACTTGCATGATCCATACAATGATATAAATTAGTTGTTCTGGCAAAGAAGCTAGGTATTCGGTCGACCAAGAAACCAAGTGATTTATTAAAGTTGTTATTCCCTTAGCCTCTTGTGTCCTATTTATCTTAGGCCTCTTTTGTTACGATAGTCAAGTGTTTGCTTTTATGAGTTGGTTTGTTTGCCTATTTAGTGATTATTACTCGGTCGACGGGCATTTAAGTCTTTTAATCATGCTTGTTACTTTTCCTACAAGTCGGCTAAAACATTCAAAAGGTTGAGCCTGAGTGCATACTCAACCCAACTATAACAAAATAGGATCTATTTGTGGTCGCGCTTATACGAGCAAGGTTGGGCCCGAGTTATTACTCGACCCAATCACTAGTGCAGAAAAGGGATTCCACGTCGGTTATTTATGGCTTTCCACATCGGTTTTCAAACTGATGTGGAAACGACCGATGTGGTTTATTGCCACTTTACACATCGGTTATAAAACCGATGTGTAAAGTATATTTTAAACATCGATTTTCTTTTAACCGATGTGGAAAATCAATTTGTCAATTGATAAGCAGTTGGAAACCTCACTTTCCACATCGGTTTTACTTAAAACCGATGTGGAAATTTCACTTTCCACATCGGTTTTAATAATAACCGATGTGTAAAGTGAAATTTACACATCGGTTTTTATTAAAACCGATGCGTAAGTGAAATTTACACATCGGTTTTTTTAGAACCAATGTATAAAATCACATTTTTTTAATCTATTATTTACATTTCAATCATTTATTTCCCCTGTTTCAGTAATGCAGATCAATACCAGAATAACATACTGTAAATTTTGGGGTAAACATAATGTAGTTATTGCACCAAACTAGTAGAAAATGATAACAAGCAGCCACATACAATTGGAAGACACAAATTTTTATAGTTCATTCAATGACAAGAAACAACAAGGCAGTAACAATCAGCTCTTACACATATGGTTAAAAATACTGACATTTCATCAAATGACTAGTGAGCACAGAATCTGAAAACAGAGGGCATCAGGCCTAATTAATTTCGAATGAATGAAAACAACACTTTATCAAGGCTACATCAAAACACGAGAGAAGAAGAATTGAACCAGACCTGAGCACTAATACATATCATCAGTCAAAGGTACACTATAGCTAGTACATGATAAGTTTTTAAACTAACTACATATATACAAACTATGGTTGGTACACTTCAAGAAATAAAGTTGCCCAACGCCTCTTTATGCTATTGATGTCAGAATCAGATAATGGAGTTGGATTGTTGAATATCTGCAAGTTTAATTGGACAAAAGATTATATCTTTTAAGTAATAAACTAACATAAAACATATAACGAATCTATATTATTAATTCTAATTGTGTCAATTATTAACATTTACCTCCTGCCATCTTTCAGTGATCCCGGAGGAGATAATTTCCAACATCCACTGCATCACATAGTAGCCACATTCCCATGACCCACGTTGTATACGTGACTACGTACAAATGAAACCCAATTAGAATATGAGGAATTAAATAAAATAGAAATCAATTATTGTACCCACTGCATTTGATGCATTTGAACTAATAAATATCTTACGCTGGGAATAATCCATCTGATAGCCCGAGTACGCCTTTCACCACGCAACATGTGGGTTGCGTTAATAGACCTATCATGACAAAAACATTAATTAAAGTATATCTAATAGATTTCAGATAATTAAAACAACTGCATTACTGATTATAAAGTATTTTAATGCTTACGTTTCGATGATCGTCTTCAGTTGATTCGCCGGCTTATTTCCCAATGAGCAGAAGAAGACCACGACGTTCATTCTTGGGTACAAGAGCAGCAGTTGCCAATGCCGGCTGTATTTGCGGAACAGTTAGTGACTAAGCCATATATAGTTATACTTAAATAACCGGTACTTACTTATTGAGATAAGACGCAAGATAGAATTGATGATCGTCTCGGGCAAGTATATCACGTATGGTAGTGACCGGGTCTTCCGATGCTAGGAGAACATCACCCTGAATGAACATGGGGTCAATGAACCCATAAAGGGCGAGGTTACCCTGATCGACTAACATACGATGCAGATACCTAATATATTGGAAAAACATGTTAATTATCATAGTATTTAAAAATTAATTACGTACTTAACTTATAAATAAAATGTACTTACGTGCACCAAAACGATATGTGTGCAGAACTGGCCATTTCTTTATTTAGTACCATCTCCATAAGTTCCTTCTTTGGTATATACAGTTCACCAGGGCTAGCATCATGTTCCAACCTTACCAAGGCTGCGTCATTCTCCATGGTGACAACCTGTATAGCCAGAACTTTAAAAACATCACCATGGCCAGGTGCCCCTTTGTCGATCCCCTAAACAACATAGATATATATTAGTAATCACGGATAATTAAGTTATTTAATTCGTTATTAACTAAATGGTCAAATGAATACCTTGGCAGGAGCAGACATCTCTGGTCTTCCTAGATCCGACCTTTTAGGCACAATATCATTTCCAACATCCTATAACGAATAAAAATAAAGCATTATCTTGAAACAATAATAAATTATTTCAACTATGAATATAGAAAAACACAACTAACCGAATACCTCAGATGCAACAAGAAAGTTGACCAGTCTTCTTGGCCAGAGGATGAAGTTACCGGGGGCCTGACCCACTGTTTGAACCTCCTCAGTGGGCACAGGGACTCGAGCATCAGCATCTCGAATAATCTCAACAGACACCCTCAGATGATCATCCGGTAATAACCGATTGTGTATGGTATTACCTAAGTTAGTATGTGCCCTACCCAATGCCACTAAGCGGCGGTGATGATGATCATCAACATACAACTCACACCTATCAGGGTCGTCATCATCATCATCATCATCATCAGCAGTAGCATCATCATCATCACCATCATCATCATTTTCAGGATGATGAGGAGGATCACATGAGCCCTTAGTGCTCACATGGACAGAGGGAAGGATAGAGGGTTGGACACCGACTGTCATCTGCTGGGACATAGAAGTCAATATTGCCATCTGTTGGGCAAACTGCTCGGCCATCTCCTGTCGAAGCTCAGCTGCAATCTCCTGTTTTAGTCGTGCTCTATCTGCTTCAACATCCTTGTGGCATTGGTGTGAAGATGAACCATGGTATTGGCGAATGCCGACTCCCCATCCGCATCACCAATGACACGGCCGGGTGGTGCTGGTTTCTGGATGGCAGTAGATAAGATATCATTGCGTCCTTTAGGAACAAAGGTTCCTTGGGTTAGCTGATCATCCAAGGCATCCTATCACATAAAAATATCAGGTCACATTACAATTTGGTAACAATCTTAAAATGACAATTACAACAAACTATACTTACAATCCTCTCAGCTACTTGGCGGGCCTCCTCGGATGTATATTGTCCCGTTTTTCTTTGTCGGCCCCTCTTCCATGAACGATGGCGTGGGGATGGAGGTGGATCAACAACCTCTGGAAGAGTTTCAGCATTAGGATCCGCCTGAGATGCTGCTACCTGACGTGCTTTCTTTTCCTCTTCAACCATTTTCTTAACAAGCTTTTTATATCCCCCACGAGACATGACATGGGGGTAGACATTCTTGCTTTGGTTTTCCTGCCCTTTTTTTCCTCTTCTCTCCGTTATAAATAAAAGACAATTAAATTACATAAGTAAATGAAATTAATGCAATTACATAAATTTAGAGACAAATCAAATAAGTTAACCTCGAAAGCTGGGATCACGTCGGCTCGAACAAAGCGATCCCACGTCGCCTTGTCAAGAAACGGATACACCTCAAGTGGGTTCTTTTTACTTTTGGATTGAATATATAGTATCTACCAGGTCGGCCTTAAAAGCCCTCCAACGCTCTCCAAAGATACTTCAAAGAAACGCTTCTTCATAGCGTATGTATCCTGGTATGTCAAATGTCAACTACATTAAGACCAAAAGAATCAACGAATTACTTGTATGATATTATTAAGATAAAAATAAAGTAGATACAGACAAACACAGGACGTAGAAGTATAGATATCGGAATACTCTCCCATATCTCGCTCCTTCACGTCCGCCGTACATCTCTCCACCTATCAATGAGTATACTGGGCCTGTTCCTAGCAAGGGTCGCCACAAAACTGGTAAACTGATCTTCCATTGGCCCAATAGGTTTGAGGTTATTATCAAAATCTACTCTTATCCTTTGATTTGACACACGGTTGGCAGTCAAATTCCTCATCCATGTGGCACGTCTACCCTTTCTACCGGTAGACGGGGTCTCTGACCCGCTGCATGAAGGAGGGATATCCTCATGATCAGCCATGTATACCTGTTTAAACACAAAACAAAAAAAAAACTTGTTAGTATGTCAGGATAAATATCAAACATAACTTATAAATATCGATCAACGTACATAAACATAACTGGATTACAACTATGAACTACCTCAAAACTGTGTAGCCTCCAGAAAGTGATGTGTTATATATTCCTTTCTGTTATCTTTTTATTTTCGTTTTGCTAACCAGTAAATGAAAAAACTGAACTTCACTTCACATTAGTGATTACTGATTACTAATATCAATATCATTCCTTAACAGAACCAACTGAAGTGTATTGTATACAATCCTGCTTAGTATATAATGGCTAACCTGCTTATTATGTTCATGTAAAATTGTAAACTACAGATAGATAGATACTAACAAAGAAAGATAAAAACATAAAGTAAACTTTCTAAAACACAAACGGTCTAGCTAGCAGTGTTGCATGTTAACTCAAACATAATAATAAGTAATAAAATTGTAAAATACAAAACCAAAACCAGATTTCACAAGCATCCAACTAAAAACTTAGCATCTACTAGTCTCCATTCCAGCAACGCAAGTAAAGAAAAAGCATTCAAAAATTACACAAGAGTGAACAACTGGGAATCCAGAAGCTAGAAAACGAGAATCAACTAAAAATCCCCCACATTGATCTGATACTTGAAGCTCACTTGAAAATCAGCAAAAGCAAATGTGAAAAAAGCTAAAGCATAGAACTAGCTTATTATATCAGAACAACAACTACCAATAACCCATAAATAAAAACAAAAATTCATATGACAGGGGTTGTAACATGTAAGGATGTTCTGTGTTTTACCTTTGAGAAGTTGAGGAGATGAGAGTGGGAACCGAGAAAGAGAAGCCGAAGAGATGAGAGGGAGTTAACGGTGGTGGAGGCGAAGGCAGCACGGCAGATGCACCGGAGCTTCCATCGTCGCGCGGCGGCAAAAAGTGAGGGAGATGAGAGATGAGAAGTTGTGGCTGGTATGAACAACCAGCGAAGACTGCGTCTACGTGAGGCCAAAAAGGAAAGGAGATGCGTTGTTTTCCTTGTTTAGGGTTGAAGAACAGATGCAAAGGAAATCAAAAGGAAAAGCAGGGAGAGAGCTCAGATGAAAAGGTCTCAGCGCGAAAATGAAAAGGGAGGAAGAGGGAATTAAAGATGTAAGTAATAATACACGTCGGTTAATTTAGAACTGATGTTGTAAAGTTTCACACATCGGTTAACATAAAACCGATGTGTAAAATAATTATTTTAATTTCTAATTTGTTTTTTATAGTTTTATACATCGGTTAATTAGAAACCGATGTGGTTAATGACTATTTTACACATCGGTTATTATACAACCGATGTTAAATGTTAAAAATTTCTGACTTTAATTTTTTTTATTTTAATTTTAAACATCGATTATAAATAACCGATGTGGAAATGTTTTACACATCGGTTAATCTGTAAACCGATGTATAATACTTTGATTTTAATTTCAAAAATGCCACCGCCTCGTTTTACACATCGATTTCAAAGAAACCGATGTGTAAACTCCGATGTAGAAACCATTTTCTGCACTAGTGAATAGTAACAAAAGTCCCCCAAGAACGAAGGGGCTTAAAAGCTATCTTGCATGATATATGTATAACATGGTTGGGCCTGAGTTAATAGTCGGACATAACATAACAAGTCTTCAATGTGCCGAGACAAAGGCCGAGTTTGATATAACAAGTCTTCAATGTGTCGAGATAATGATCGACTTAATATAATAAGTGTTGATGTACCGAGATAAAGATCGGGCTTAATATAATAACTCTTTTGATGTGCCGAGATAAAGATCGGGCTTAATAAGTCTTCAATGTGTCGACCGTCACCCCGGATGGGCCGAGGAATATAGGTGACTTTGCCGATGTATGATATCGAGATTTAGAAGGTGTCGACTGTCACCCTGGATTGACTGAGGAATATAGGTGACTTTGTCGATGTATAATATCGGGCTTTAGAAATATAGGTGACTTTGCCGATGTATAATATCGGGCTTGAATAAGTCTTCAATGGGCCGGGATAAACATCGGCTTATAGGTCTTGATAATGTGTGAGCTTGAGCTTGGCTTTTATATCCTTGTGCCGACGTTGTAGGTCGCGTTTGATGAATCCTTTCCTGTAGCATTTTAAAATACGATTCTAATCATATAATTTTTGTAGATTGCATGTAAGCAGGAATCCATTCTAATCCAATTATAAGAGCAACACTAAAAATCGAGGTAGATTTCTCTACTATATTTAGAGTGGTGTTATTGTAGCATTGAAGAGTATAATTTATAACATAGAATAATGATAAACTTAATGAGGAAAATAATGATACAAATAGTAACCACCATCATAGGCATTAAGAATAGGCATAAAATCTCATAATGATGAATAATGTTTTTTTGAAGGAAAATCTCATAAAATCTCATAATGATGAATAATGTTAACTAAACGGCAAAATGTAAATTAACTTAGGAAGTAGGACATCATATAGGAATTCGACCATACATAGCATCCCTTCAATTGAGTAAGGTACAGTGACCATATATTTGGTCAAATCAATATATAATATCTTAAAATCCATGCATTATGGTAACCAAGAAATGATAAAGCCGAATGGATAGCAAAATCAAGGGTGAAAAATCACATGTCAAGTAAGAAAAAATCCCATTAATCGGAATAAATCCCATTAATAGAACAAATCCCATCACGTCAGTTATGCAGTTAGCCAATGTAACACTACAGGCAATTTCCATGACTTGAAGTTCAAGAATAAAGATGGTAATGGTAATGGCGTAATGCATTAATATCATGAATTCCAATTTTAAATGAGATTTAGCAAATATAATTAAATAATTGAGGTTTAGTAACAACTTAATAAACAAGATTAAATAGAAAATAAATAATAAAGAATGACAATAAGCAGAATTTAATCCTGATATATTTTCTTATATTTTTTAGAAATTTAAAACTTGAGCAGCAAGACGTAACCTATTCTTAATTGATAACTGAAAAGACCCTGTTAATCATGTGGGGCAGCCAATATATTACTAATCAAAAGCCCTTCTTCAGAAGTGGTGGTATTGGATGGCTATTTGATCAAATTGGATTCCTTTTAGAAACTATTTATCAGTTTAGGATTATTCTGAAACTATTTATCAATGGGGGGTCGTTTCAGACACGTGGCATATTTTATTTTATTTTCAATCTGACAGGTCAAATGCGTCACTGCAGATGGCGCCTACCATTTTTAAAAAAAAAAAAGATAAAAGGGAGGCGCCACTGCAGATGGCGCTTTCCGTACCACGTGGCACTGCAGGGGGCGTCCCCCAGCCCCAACCAAAAATTGGACTCCTGCAATTTTAAAGGAACAACGCTACAAAAAAAAATTATACTATAAGTATAGGTAGTAACGATGACATTAATGATAAAATATCTATTTAAAAAACAAGAGGCAATAAAAAAAATCCCGTAACAATGAGTAGCAAATAATAGCACAGGAGCCATAAAAAAATAATAGCAATAACAATTTACACCAATAAATATTCATCAATTATTACAGTAGTAAAAACAAATTTATTTGGATCAGACTTTCCTCGGGCATCTACTGATCAAAATTCAGAGTGTGATACAATATTTTATCAATACACAAATTTGGTTCTTATTTGGAATTTTTAATTCGAATTCATTTAAATTTAAATATAATTTGTTACTATCATTTTATAATTATCGAATTATACTTTCATTCAATTTATTTACAAAATTAATTCACATACTTGGATGGTACAAATGCCAAAAACTATATTACTAGTAACTCACAACCATGCTTATGGGATACCCTTACCAATGACCAAAAACAAAACGCCCTCCAAAATAATAAGTTCATAAAGATAAGACATTTAATGCCTAATATTGAATTGTTAAATGAACTTTAAAAAAAAAAGGAAAGAACTAACCACAAAACTTGCATAGTTTACTTTCCAAAACACTACCTAAGATGAATATTCCTTGATCTTGTCGGTGATGGTTCCGTCTAAAGCTCTCTCAGCAAGCTCATAATATACAGTATTGCCTTTGGGACCACTAACTTTGTCCTTCTGTAAGTACCTACCAATAAGAAGATGAATCAGGAATTACTTCACTGTAAGTACCTACCAACGATGACATTAATGATAAAGTATCTATTATTACGAGATTTTTTTTATTGCCTCTTGTTGTTTTAAATAGATAATTTATCATTAATGTCATCGTTACTCCCTATACTTATAGTATAATTTTTTTTATCGCGTTGTTCCTTTAAAATTGCAGGTGACTTTTTTTTAATTCTTATAAGGTAAATTTTTTTTTTACTACTGTAATAATTGATGAATATTTATTGGTGTAAATTGTTATTGCTATTATTTTTTTATGGCTCATGTGCTATTATTTGCTACGCATTATTACGGGATTTTTGTATTGCCTCTTGTTGTTTTAAATAGATACTTTATCATTAATGTCATCGTTACTTCCTATATTTATAGTATAATTTTTTTTGTAGCGCTGTTCCTTTAAAATTGTAGCGTTGTTCCTTTAAACTTGCAGGAGTCCAATTTTTGGTTGGGGCTGGGGGGACGTCCCCTGCAGTGCCACGTGGTACACTGTAGGAGGCGCCACTGCAGGGGAAGGCGCCATTTGCAGTGGCGCCTCCCTTTTATCTTTCTTTTTTTTTTAAAGGGTAGGCGCCATCTGATGCCTTTGACCTGTCAGATTGAAAAAAAATAAAATATGCCACATGTCCAAAACGACCCCCATTGATAAATGGTTTCAGAATAACCCTAAATTGGTAAATAGTTTCTAAAAGGAATCCAGTTTGATCAAAGAGCCGGTATTGGATCCATAGATAGGAAACTGTTAAAAATTTGAATCTTTAATTTATCAACAGAAAAAATAGCATTTCAAGCAAATATCATCGGATGACCTGAACATTAAATGGCGGGTGCAGATTCAACTCTTAAACATATTGATAATCAAATACATCAATTATACACTATCAGTAGACATGGCATCTTCAAAAGTATAGATTAGGAAGAAGTTATGCAGCGTTTGTAGGAATGATAAAAAAACCTTATGCCATGCATCCAATCAATTCAAATTAGATAAAAATTAAAAGAACAATATCACCTAAACATTTTGTCAAGCACTTAGCCTGTGCTTCAAGATGCATTGTCCATGCAACTAATCCTCCTCGGCTGTCAATCTGGAGGAATGGTTTTGAGAGCATTACAACTCGGTGGTACATCTATGGTTTTGGGTGTATAGCTTACAGAACCTTGATGAAGGTTTGTTCCATATACTGTTTGAGACTTGGAACCTTTTGGGCAGTGGTAGACGAAGAAGCCGAGACGTTGGGAGCAATATGATTGACGGTTCGTCCATGGTGCTTGAAAATTGAATTTGTTGAGGGATGTTTGAGTTTCATAGTTGTGTTTCAGTCGTTGGGGGAAAAATTAATAATAAATAACTGGTGACTGAATTTTGAACACAAAGAACCAGATGGTGTTTTTTTGGATCCATTAGTTTTGTATGGGTGGAGGAAAGCTGAGATGGGTGCATTTGAGTGAAAGTGGAGAGTGTTGCTTCCTGTGTTGTGGCCGTCGGAGACAGCTACCGGTGTGGAAGTGGGAGTCGTAGTTTAACGAGCCCCACGGTGGACGTCAACTGTTCTGACCTAAATATCAGAATCGAGAATGATATGATAGTAAGAGTATGTATCTGTCAGAAAGAATCATCTTTGCTATCTGTACACCTCCTATTTATATAAGGTCATATTTGTCTCTTAAGTCGTCCAATCATAAAGTCCAAGTATAACCTTCTCATTAGAGCGGTAAATGACCCTCTAATCATTAAGGCTAATCGTACATGTCATAACGGGATGGTAAATGGCCGTCTAACCATTATGTCTGATGATTATTTGCCAATTTGTACGTTGCACTCAACCTACCTCCTATCCAGCTAATCAGTGGTGGATTTTGGGCCCGACCGACTATCCAGATTTACCCAGTAACAGTAATATATATGTTTAATTGAACTTTTGGTCCCCTTGGTATCCGATTGTGTAATTTTGGTCTTCTGGTTTCAATTGCGACAATCAGATCCCTCAATTATCATAATTCTGCAGTTTTAGTCTCCCTCTCTCATGTTCCAGTTGCGCCAACTGGATCCCTCAGATATCACGATTGTTCAATTTTGGTCTCTTAAATATCACGATCGCGTATTTTTTAGCACCGTAGCCTAATTGACACACATGGGACTAATTTAACACTTAGTGGAGCCAGCTTGCCAGCTTACATGACATTCATATGTGGCATTATCGTCAATGACATTTTACAGAATAATAGTTTCCTTAAATCTCTCTGCGCATCAAGGGAAGAAAGAAAGTGATTTGGAGTGGAGAAGGCTAATCCAAATTCGGATGCCTTTCCTGTATGTAGAGTGGTTCTATTTGTAGACCAACTCATGCTCCTTGGTAAAGGAAAACAACTCTCTAAGAGATTGAATGAGGCAATGTGACTAAACGTGATATTTAAATATCAAATAGTAACATTATAAACATCTTATGTGGTAGTCTGGTGGTTAGCGCTCATGCTTCCCACCTCCTGGTTTCGGGTTCGAAACCTATCAAGCGTCGGTCTTTTTTTATTCATACTTTTAATAAAACGGTCATAAAATGTTCCAAACTCAATGGGTGAGAATCGAACCGTGTCACAACAGGACACTTGGCCATTATCCTACAACTGAACCATGCATCATTTGATATAAGTAAACAACCGTTAAATGTATATAACGTTAACTTCTACGCAACCTTCCAACTTGTATTTTGGAAATCCCTCACAATCCCCCACCATTTTCAAAATAAACCCAAATCCCATTATTCCGGAAATCGCCTGCTTTTAGACAAAGGTATCTTAGGGATTTAAACCTTTGCTTAGTAAGCCATGAGTTTCACTCGTCCCCGAATAATTTGGTAGACAAGCTTTGAACCACATATTCATTAGAACAAGCGTGCATGACTTACACATGAAATCTCGGTACCATTGAACAACGTGATAGTGTGACACATTTGGTAAAGCCTTGTGTCGTGTATCCTTTTCATGAAAGCTTACAGAGTCAAGCCCTTAAAACTCTAAGAAGCGGCCCCACTTCACTCTCACATAGGTGGATTTTACCAAAATCACCCCCATAAGTTGGGCACCTCAGCACATATATGCTATAAGTCCATTAAGAGCAAAAGCTCACCCTTTCCCCTTTACTTTTAACGCTTGGGATGTATCTATTTTTCAAGTACTTGTAATCACTCTGATAGTGTACTTTTGCCCATTGAACTCAAGACTTGATGCTACTCAAGCGTGAGTCGGGTTTCCACCATTGGTGATCATTTAGATATGGGCTTGTCCCATCCCTGATGATGTTTTCCACTCCATATCACTTGTCAGTCCTTTCGTCAAAGGATGCAAGATTTCTTTCCGTCTTCTAAAGACCCTGGATATTACTATATTTACAATTAGTTCCTTGACATAACCATGTCTTAGCCCAATGTTCCCGAACTTTTCATTATAAACCTGGCTATATGCCCTTGATAGTCTTGACTGACTATCCCATTGTATGGATACTGGCGCCATTAAAATTGGTATCTCATACAACAAATTTCTAAGCCGCTAAATCTATTTGTTACCTGCTTTCAATACTATGAATTCTGCAACTATAGTGGAATTGACAATGTAAGTTTGTTTCTTGGATCACCAAGGAATAACACCCCCACAAAGTGCTAAGGCTCAACTTCTTGTTAAAGCATGATCTTCTGTATGATTCACCCAATTGGCATCCGTGTATCCTTCGAATACCGAAGGATAACCATTATAGTTTAAACTATAGTTCACTGCCCCCTCGAGTATTTCAATGCTCTTCGGACAACATGCCAATGGTCTTTGCTTGGATTACATGTATACCTACTTAGTCTCCCTACAACATATGCAATGTTTGACCGGGTACATGTCATGGCATACATTAAACTCCAATTACTTTTGAGTATTCAAGTTGTGCTACTAGACTATCTTTATTTGGTACTAAATTAATGCTATGATCATAGGGAGTAGTGATAGATTGACAATCAAAGTGATTAAATTTCTTTAATACCTTTTCTACATGGTGAGATTGGGGTAAACCTACATTCTCACCATCTCTTATTATTCTAATTCCTAGAATCACATCAGCTACCCCCAAGCCTTTCATGTTAAAATTTCTAGATAAGAAACTTTCAGTTTGGTCCCTACAAATATAGGGATTTTTGTTTTTAGTCCCTATAAATTTTTTTGGACATTTTTAGTCCCTACAAAATTCTCAATTATGTTTTCGGTCCCTATTATTAACTTGATATGTTAAGTGATGATATGGCTGTGTGAAAATTACCTTTAAGCCCATGGCACGTGTATAATTTTTAATGACATGACATTTGATTCATCAATTTTTATGTTATTTTTTTTTAATTATTAATATATATATATATATATATATTTCTCTGACCCAAGCCGTAAATTCCCAATACCCCTTTATCGTATCCTTTGTGACTTATTCCCTCCCTCCCAGAAATCAGATTCTTTCTTCCTCTTCTTTCATTAAACATTCAATATTCCTCCAAATCCTTCATACCCATATTATTCGCCATCTTTCTTTCTCCACATTGCATTCCATTCCCATTCCCTTTCCTTTATTAACATTTTAACACACTCTCTCTTGTTTTTTTTCTTCCTATTTCATAATTGCCTTGTTTGCATATCTCATATTAACAACACCACTTATTCTTGCACCGTCATAGCCAGAGCCACCGCTCATTGGTTTAAGGCTTTAAGCAATGGCGCCCTGTCTCGGGGCTTGCTTAGGCGGCTAGGGCCGACGCAGCGGCCACAACGCTACCATCAAGAGGCACGTGACCACGGACTTGACGGCAAAAGAGGAGAGGCGCGACGGACCCGTGCTGGTGGAGATGTTCTTGTCGCAGGGGTGCATGACGTCGCCGGCGGCGGAGCTGGTGCTGTTGTGCCTCGGGAAGGATGACTTTGAGCTGGAGGCGCCGGTGGTGGTGCTAGGTTGCTGGCCTTCATTAAACTTTTATTAATAATAATTATAATTATAAAAAATTAAAAAATGACATAGCTGTCATGTCATTAAAAATTGTACACGTGACAAGGGTTAAATGTAATTTTCATACAATCATGTCATCACTTAACAGACTAAGTTAACAATAGGGACCAAAAACATAACCTGAGAATTTTATAGGGACTAAAAATGCCCAAAAATTTATATAGGCACTAAAAACAAAAAATCATATATTTGTAAGGACCAAAAATATATTTAACCCATATTAATATATCATCAGCATATAAACAAATTACGATCTCTTTTCTACCATGAAATTTACAATAAATACACTTGTCGGATTTATTTATTTTATATTGACTGGATAGCACAACTTGATCAAACTTTTGATCCCATTGCTTAGGAGATTGTTCTAGTCCATACAATGACTTATTCAATTTACACACTTTCTTTTCCTGACCATTAATCACGAACCCTTCGTGTTGTGTCATATACACCTCTTCATCTAATTTCCCATCTAGGAATACCATTCTTACATCCATTTGATGGATGACAAACTTATAGATGGATTCAAGTGCCAACAACAATTTAATTGAGGCAATTCTTACAGTTAAGTCTCTAAAATGTCTAATGTGCATTTCCCTAAGTTTTGATGAGAACTAAACATTGGTTAATGATTTAATTAACCTTCATATTGGTTGCTAACCTATCTATCGAGTGTGCAGATTAAATAAGAGAATCATTCGTCTAACAGTGTAGTGATAAAAACTCACGTCCAACACACAAGTGTTTAAAACAAACGTCTAGCACTGTAGTGATTGAAGCGCGCATCTAAAATACAAGAGATAGAAACTTGCGTCCACTAAAATAATGAAAGCCCGTGTCTACTAAAAGTATCAGAAGTCCGCGTCTACTAAAAATATCAGAAGACCGCGTCTACTAAAAGTATCAGAAGCGTGTCTACTGAAGGTATCAGAAGCACGTCTATTGAAGGTATCAGAAACACGCTCTCATCGAAGGTATCGGAGCGCGTCATCAAGGTATCGAAAGCGCGTCTCATCAAGGTATCGGTGCATCTACTTAAGCAATCAGAAAGGCTCGTCCAATGACGTGGCATATGGAGCTCGTCCATTAAGGAAGCAGATGGAGCTCGTCTATTAAGGAATCATTTGGAGCTCGTCCATTAAGGTCAGAATGGCTAGTCCAATGACGTGGCATATGGAGCTCATCCATTAAGGTTAGAATGTATCCGTCCAATGACGTGGCAAATGACTCTCGTCCACCAGACTAACTAAGACTCTCGTCCAGTAGAGTAACAAAGGCTCTCGTCCACTAAAGTAATAGAGGCTCTCGTCCACCAGAGTAACAGAGACTCTCGTCCACTAGAGTAACAAAGGCTCTCGTCCATTAAAGTAACAGAGACTCTCGTCCACCAGAGTAACAGAGACTCTCGTCCACCAGAGTAACAGAGGCTCTCGTCCACCAGAGTAACAGAGGCTCTCGTCCACTAGAGTAACAGAGGCTCTCGTCTACTAAAGTAACAGAGGCTCTCGTCCATAAAGTAACAGAGGCTCTCATCCACTAAAGCAACAGAAGTGCTCGTCCACTAAAGGTGACAGAAGTGCTCGTCCACTAAAGGTGACAAGCGCTCGTCCACACTAATCTTTGGACTTGCTGAGTCCTTGATATGGAGCTCGTCTACTAGCCCGAATGAAAACTCAAATGGCTAGATAGACGCGGATATTTTCAAGATGGAAGCACTTATCTTATAAATGTAAATTCTTAAAGGATTATAAGAATCGTATTTCAAAAACCAGAAAGAGACTTGAAGCCCTCTCTCCTACTCAGTTTCACGATTATCAAGAAAAAGTCAGAAGACTACTCTATCAAGCAACCTTGGATAATCTAAAAGAATGCTTCCAACATGCTTTATTCTACAAAAAGGGGAGTGTACTCAGCAAAGTACAAAAATCTCTCTGCCCAACTCTGATATGGCTATATCTCGATGCATAAAGCCATTATCTTCCTTGTTAGAGAACAACCAACGTTCCTATTGCATTAATGGCTACTCAGAACGACTCTATTACATTAATGGGTGCTCAGAACGACTCTATTGCATTTAATGAAGCTCTGCTTGAAGCCAAAATCTTAGGGACTGTCTCTAACGGATCCTAAATGCTTGAAGACTATAAATACAGAAGTCATTGAAGATGAAGGAAAAAAAAGAATACACACTGCATTAAAACGTCATTACTCTGCTCATTAATTCTTTCATTCTTTCATTCTGTATTCTTCAATCATTTGGAGTTATTACGCAAACTTTCCTAAGCTTCACATTTAAACCACTCTCTGAGTGTTAGTAGAAGATCTGCTTGTGAGAAGTTGTATTTTTTACAAACTCAATCTCTCAAACAAACCCGAGTGAGCCTGAAGAGGCTAGGTGTGCAAATAATACTTGTCTTGAGCCTGAAGAGGCTAGGTGTGCAAATAATACTTGAGTCTGTAACCTTATCAGCTATAGTGGATAAATCTTGGTGCTGCCAAGGACTGGACGTAGCTCTTTGATTTGAAGAGTGAACCAGGATAAATCACAGTGTCAATCTGTCTTTCATAAACTCTTTAATTGCTTTAGTTTTTCTTGCGTCTATCAGTGGTGTATTTGCAAAAGTCATCCGTCCATCCTGTATTCTTCCACTCGTCCAAATCTAGCTTTCTGTTTGCGAAAAGATTGCAACTTTGCTTAAATTCTGATAAACACAATTCAACACCCCCTTCTCGTGTTTATAGTCGTCTATTTCAGTTGGTATCAGAGCTCAGCCTCTGGGTTGAGCATCTAACAATGTAGAGGTAAAAGGTCCTGAAGAATAAGACATGACGGCTAGAGCTAGCACAAGTGGAAGCCATCAGACTGAAGGAGCCTCCCTAACCAGACCTCCTTACTTCAATGGAGAAAATTACAACTACTGGAAAGATAGATTTCAGTGGTTTATTCTATCCACAAACTCTGATCTTTGGGATGTCATCACAGATGGTCCATTCATTCCCAAAAATGATGATAACACTGACAAACCAAAAGCTCAGTGGACTGGTGCTGAAAAGACAAAATGGGAGTTTAACCACAAAGCCAGATATAACATCATCTGTGCTCTCAGTCAGGAGGAGTTTGAGAAGGTTTGTACTTGTGACTCTGCGAAGGAAATATGGGACACTTTGGCTGTCACTCATGAAGGAACAACAAAAGTCAAAGAATCAAAGATTGTCATACTTGTCAGAAAGTATGAACTGTTCATTATGGAGGAAGGTGAGTCTGTTGATCAGATGATAGGAAGATTTCAAACTATCATCAACAGTTTAAAATCTCTTGGCAAAGTCTATACCAATGCTGAGAAGGTTGGTAAGATTCTGAGAAGTCTACCTAAACAGTGGAGACCTTTGGTTACTGCTATCTCCCAAGCCAAGGATCTCACTACCTTGAATATGGATGAACTTCTTGGAACACTCACTGTTCATGAGCAAGAACTTGGAGATGAAGCTGCACCAAAGAAGGGCAAGTCAATTGCTCTGAAAGCTGATCAAAAGTCAACAAAAGGTTCCAAGGCTTTGAAGGCAGATCAGTCATCCAGTGATGCTGACCTATCAGAACTCGAGGATTCTGAGAGTGATGAAGAACTGTCTCTCCTTACCAGGAAGATAAAGCTTCTCCTACAGAAAAAGAAGTTCAAGAGGGATAGGCATTTCAAAAGGTTCAACAAGGACAAGAACTTCAAAGAATCCACCTCAACAGACAAAAGTCCAATTATTTGCTATGAGTGCAAGAAGCCCGGTCACTTCAAGGTTTAATGTCCTCAACTCAAGAAGGCCCTTTTAAGAAATTCTTCAAGAAGAAGAAGAAAGGAATGATGGCTACTTGGTAGGATCTGAAGTCAACATTTTTTGATGAAGAAACAGAGGAAGAAGCCAATCTCTGTTTGATGGCCAACACTGACTTAGACTCTGATGATGAGGTACATCCTGACTATGAGGAATTACTTGATGCCTATGAGGAGTTGTTGGAGGAATCGAACTGTTTATCTAAAGCCTTCAAATCCCTCAACAGAGAGTATGTAAAGCCCACCAGTGAGCATAAACATAAATCTCAAGAGTGCGAGAAGCTGGCTAAAGAGAACAGTGAGCTGAAGACTGAAAAGTCTAATGAAGCTAAGATCTCAAGTGAAACATCGCCATCTGAAGAAGTTGAAAAACTTCAACATAAAGTGGAAGAGCTCACTTCTGATCTTGCCAAATTTGTTAATGGTAGAGACAATATGACTAAGCTGCTTGGCAGTCAGAAGCACTCTCTTAACAAAGAAGGTATTGGATATATCCATCAGACACATCATAAAGTATCAACTAAAGCTTCTAAAGTATCTGTTAAGTCAACTGTAACCAAATCAACACATATTTGTAACTTCTGTGGAAAAACTAGGCATGTTATGTCTAAGTGTATCCATAAGAAGAAAAGGAAGTCTCTACAGACTCCTAGAACTAACAGAAAAGGACCCAGAAAATTATGGGTACCTAAAGATCAAATAATCTTTGTTGCAGATGTCCTCAACAAGACAAAGAAAACACCACTGCTGGTACCTGGACAGTGGCTGCTCGCGACATATGACAGGAGAAAGGTCTATGTTCCTAGACCTCCAACTTAAGAAAGGAAGACACGTTGCCTTCGGAGGAAATCAGAAAGGGAAAGTTATAGGAATTGGTACTATTGGTGGTAAACCCCCTCTTCCCTCTATATCTAATGTTCTTACGGTTAAAGGATTAAGACACAACCTGCTTAGCATAAGTCAATTATGTGATAGTGGTTTTGATGTTTCCTTTACCAAGGATGTATGCATAGTTAAAGACTGTTGTGGCAAAACCCTATTTTCAGCTAAAAGGCAACAAAATCTTTATAAGATTGAACTGTATGATCTCTCAGATCAAAGTGTAACCTGTCTGATGTCTAAAGAGGATGAGAGATGGTTATGGCATAAGAAGCTAGGACATGCTAGTATGAAACTAATTTCTGAATTAAAAAGGAATAATCTTGTGAGAGGATTGCCTGATATTAGCTTTAAGAAAGATATCTTGTGTGATGCATGTCAGAGAGGTAAACAGATAAAATCAAGTTTCAAATCTAAAAACCAAGTATCAACCTCTAGACCTCTTCAGTTGTTACACATGGATCTGTTTGGACCAGTTAGTGTTGCCAGCCTGGCTAGAAGAAAATATGGATTTGTCATAGTTGATGACTATTCTAGATACACAGGGGTACTCTTCCTAACACACAAGGATGAGTCTTTTAAGGCTTTCTCAGTATTCTGCAAAAGAGTACAAAATGAGCAAGGTTTCTGTATTTCTACCATTAGAAGTGATCATGGGGGAGAATTTGAAAATGAGCAGTTTAGACAGTTCTGTGAGGAGAATGGAATCTCTCACAATTTCTCTGCACCTAGAACTCCAAAGCAAAATGGAGTGGTTTAGAGAAAGAACAGATCTCTGCAAGAGATGGCTAGATCTATGCTCAACGAAAATAATCTCCCTAAGTACTTCCGGCGGTCAGAACACTGCTTGCTATGTACAAAACAGAATACTTATTAGGCCTTTTCTAAAAAGGACTCCTTATGAATTTTGGAAAGGAAAAAGCCCTAACATATCTTATTTTCATGCTTTTGGATGTGGATTTTTTATTCTAAATACCAGAGATAATCTTGGAAAGTTTGATTCTAAGGTAGATAAAGGTATTTTCGTAGGATATTCTGAAAAGTCTAAGGCTTTTAGAGTATATAATTCAAGAACTTATATTATTGAAGAATTTGTTCATGTTAAATTCAATGATGGTTTAAAGATTGATAAAGAACTATCAGATCTAGAAGATGATCTTGCAGGTCTTGATATAAACAAGCCAGAAAGTCAACAACCCGATCTAACCAAAACAGAACCTGTGCCTGAGGCTGAAAGACAAGTGGAACAGACGAGTCAACAGACAAGTCAAGATCTTCATGATGATTTCAAAAGGGATTGGAAGTTCAACACTCATCATCCTAAGGATCTTATTATTGGAAATCCTTATGAAGGAGTAAGAATCAGATCCACATTAAGAGAATCAAGCAATGTGGCCTTTATTTCAAATTTGGAGCCTAAACAATTGAAGAAGCTCTTGAGGATGAAAGCTGGATTCTTTCTATGCAAGAAGAACTTAACCAGTTCACCAGAAATGATGTTTGGACTCTTGTCTTTAAGCCTAAAAACAAGTCGGTTATTGGAACAAGATGGCTCTTCAGAAACAAATTGGAAGAAGATGGTAAAGTTGTCAGAAATAAGGCAAGGTTAGTAGCTCAAGGCTATAACCAACAAGAAGGTATTGATTATACTGAAACCTTTGCACCTGTAGCTAGAATAGAAGCCATACGCATTTTAATGTCATATGTTGCACAACACCAAATTACCCTGATTCAAATGGATGTAAAAAGTGCTTTTCTAAATGGTATAATTGAAGAAGAAGTGTATGTTAAACAACCCCTTGGTTTTGAGGATACTGATAAACCAGATCAAGTTTTCAAACTTAAAAAAGCATTATATGGTTTGAAATAATCACCTAGGGCATGGTATGATAGACTCAGTTCTTTTCTCATGCATAATGGTTTTACTAGAGGACAAGTAGATACTACTCTGTTCAAAAAATGCTCTAAAGAGAACTTTATTATAGTTCAAATATATGTTGATGATATTATTTTTGGAGCAACTAATGAAAAGCTGTGCAAGGAATTTTCAAATCTAATGTAAGCTGAATTTGAGATGAGCATGATGGGAGAATTGAAGTTCTTCATTGGATTACAAATCAAGCAGACAAGTTATGGAATTTACATTCATCAACAAAAATATACCAAGGAGATACTCAAGAAATACAAAATGGAAAATGCAAAGCTCATGAAAACCCCTATGCAACCCAATGCAAAACTAAGCAAAGATGATGAAGGTAAAAAGATAGATCAAACTGTCTACAGAGGTATGATTGGCTCTCTACTGTACTTAACTTCAAGCAGACCTGACATTCAATTTAGTGTCTGTATGTGTGCTAGATTCCAATCTGATCCTAGAGAATCTCATCTTAAGGTTGTTAAAAGAATATTTAGATATTTGCTTGGAACTACTAATCTTGGTTTGTTGTATTTAAGATCAAAAGAATACAGATTAGTGGGATATTGTGATGCTGATTTTACTGGAGACATAATAGAAAGAAAAAGCTCCAGTGGAGGATGTCACTTCATTGGAGCAAGTTTAGTCTCATGGTCAAGCAAGAGGCAGACAACCATTGCCCTGTCTACTGCTGAAGCAGAATACATCTCTGCTGCTAGTTGCTGCTTTCAACTCTTATGGGTAAAACATTAACTTAAGGATTACTCTATTTATGAACATAACATATCTGTATGGTGTGATAATTCCAGTGCTATATGCTTAACTAAAAATCCAATTCAGCATTATAAGGCTAAGCATATTGAAATCAAACATCATTTCATTAGGGATTATGTTCAGAAAGGCATATTTGATATTAAGTTTGTTAAAACTGAAAATCAATGGGCTGATATTTTCACTAAACCCCTCGCAGAAGAAAGGTTTTTATTTATTAGAGATAATCTAAACATGCATTGCATTGTTGAATGACATGTATGAATGTTAACTAGTCTATGCTAAATCCGTCATTACTCCTATATACATGTTCTTTTAACTAAGCATTAGTTCAGGTGGAGTAATGATACAATAGTTTAAGTGGAGTATGTCTACTATACTTGCAGCATTACTATGATTTTCTTAACATGTTATCTTGCCTTTAACATATCTCATAAGTAAAACTTGATAACCCTTTTGATGTTGACAAAAGGGGGAGAAAGGGAGAAATGAATAGGGAGAATAGGAGAAATAGAATGGGGGAGTGAATATGATATGGCATGTTCACTTAAGAAAATTTCAACCCGTCTATATATGCTATTTTCTTTGTTGATATTTTATGAGGTTCATTAAATCATCTCAATGTTTGCCATCATCAAAAAGGGGGAGTTTGTTAAGTCTCTAAAATGTCTGATGTGCATTTCCCTAAGTTTTGATGAGAACTAAACATTGGTTAATGATTTAATTAACCTTCATATTGGTTGCTAACCTATCTATCGAGTGTGCAGATTAAATAAGATAATCATTCGTCCAATAGTGTAGTGATAAAAACTCACGTCCAACACACAAGTGTTTAAAACAAACGTCCAGCACTGTATTGATTGAAGCGCGCGTCCAAAATACAAGAGATAGAAACTAGCGTCCACTAAAATAATGAAAGCCCACGTCTACTAAAAGTATCAGAAGGCCGCGTCTACTAAAAATATCGTAAGGCCGCGTCTACTAAAAGTATATCAGAAGCGCGTCTACTGAAGGTATCAGAAGCGCGTCTACTGAAGGCATCAAAAGTACGTCTACTTAAGGAATCATAAAGGCTCGTCCAGTGATGTGGCATATGGAGCTCGTCCATTAAGGAAGCAGATGGAGCTCATCCATTAAAGAATCATTTGGAGCTCATCCATTAAGGTCAGAATGGCTAGTCCAATGACGTGGCATATGGAGCTCGTCCATTAAGGTCAGAATGTATCCGTCCAATGACGTGGCAAATGGCTCTCGTCCACCAGACTAACTGAGACTCTCGTCCAGTAGAGTAACAAAGGCTCTCGTCCACTAAAGTAACAGAGACTCTCGTCCACCAGAGTAACAGAGACTCTCGTCCACCAGAGTAACAGAGACTCTCGTCCACTAGAGTAACAAAGGTTGTCGTCCACTAAAGTAACAGAGACTATCGTCCACCAGAGTAACAGAGACTCTCGTCCACTAGAGTAACATAGGCTCTCGTCCACTAGAGTAACAGAGGCTCTCATCCATAAAGTAACAGAGGCTCTCGTCCACTAAAGCAATAGAAGTGCTCGTCCACTAAAGGTGACAGAAGTGCTCGTCCATTAAAGGCGACAGAAGCGCTCGTCCACACTAGTCTTTGGACTTGTTGAGTCCTTGATATGGAGCTCGTCTACTATCCCGAATGAAAACTAAAATGGCTAGATAGATGCGGATATTTTCAAGATGGAAGCACTTATCTTATAAACGCGAATTCTTAAATGATTATAAGAATCGTATTTCAAAAACCAGAAAGAGACTTGAAGCCCCCTCTCCTACTCAGTTTCACGATTATCAAGAAAAGTCAGAAGACTACTCTCTCAAGCAACCTTGGATAATCTAAAAGAATGCTTCTAACATGCTTTATTCCACAAAAATGGGAGTGTACTCAGCAAAGTACAAAAAGCTCTCTGCCCAACTCTGATATGGCTATATCTCGATGCATAAAGCCATGATCTTCCTTGTTAGAGAACAACCAACGTTCCTATTGCATTAATGACTTCTCAGAACGACTCTATTGCATTAATGGGTGCTCAGAACGACTCTATTGCATTTAATGAAGCTCTGCTTGAAGCCAACATCTTAGGGACTGTCTCTAACGGATCCTAAATGCTTGAAGACTATAAATACAGAAGTCATTGAAGATGAAGAAAAAAAAAAGAATACACACTGCATTAAAACGCCATTACTCTGCTCATTAATTCTTTCATTCTTTCATTTTATATTCTTTAATCATTTGAAGTTATTACGCAGACTTTCCTAAGCTTCACATTTAAACCACTCTCTGAGTGTTAGTGAAAGATCTGCTTGTGAGAAGTTGTATTTATTACAAACCCAATATCTCAAACAAACCCGAGTGAGTCTGAAGAGGCTAGGTGTGCAAATAATACTTGTCTTGAGCCTGAAGAGGCTAGGTGTGCAAATAATACTTGAGTCTGTAACCTTATCAGCTATAGTGGATAAATCTTGGTGCTGCCAAGGACTGGATGTAGCTCTTTGCTTTGAAGAGTGAATCAGGATAAATCACCGTGTCAATCTCTCTTTCATAAACTCTTTAATTGCTTTAGTTTTTCTTGCGTCTATCAGTGGTGTATTTGCAAAAGTCACCCGTCCATCCTGTATTCTTCCACTCGTCCAAATCTAGCTTTCTATTTACGAAAAGATTGCAACTTTGCTTAAATTCTGATAAACACGATTCAACCCCCCTTCTCGTGCTTATAGTCGTCTATTTCACTTACCACATGTGTATATGTATCATAATAGCCAATGCCCTTCTTTTGCGTAAATCCCTTAGCAACTAATCTTGCCTTAAACTTTTCAATGGTTCCATTTGCCTTCATTTTCCTTTTGAAAATTCACTTTCAACCTATTGGTTTGAAACTAGGTGGGAGGTCTACTAATTTTCACATTTTATTCCCCATTTATTGAGTCCATTTCTTCTTCTATGGACTCTCTTGTTCCTTCAACAAGGAACATGAAAAACCTTGGCCTCTACGTTTTCTCATTTCTAGCTCTCTAACTTCTCCTATGTTGTGAGCCCACCATAGTATCTTTATTAGATACATTGCTTTCCGGATCATGTGCATTACTATGAACATTATCCTTGTGACCTGGAATTGAGTTAAACCTATCTTCTTGAAAGATAACATCCCCAGACTCAATCATTGTAGTAACAGGATGAGTCACCAGATTCCATAACCATGAATCTATATTCTTTGTTACTTTTAGCATAGCCCGAGAACACACATTCAATTCCCCTTTCACTTAATTTCTTTCATTTTGGTTCAAGAAATTTTATTATTGCCATACAACCCTAAACTATGAAATAGTTGAGATTTGACTTTCTATTTTTCCAGAGCTCATATGGTGTTATCTTAATCCTTTGTTTGGAACTCTATTTACTATCTTACAAGCCTTCAACATGGCTTTTCCACTACATCATTTTGCTAGACCATCATAGGATACCATGGCTTTTAATTACCATTTCCTCTAATATCCTATTTTCCATGTCATGTATATCATTTTGTTGTAGGGAATAAGATATAGTTGTTTTGTCAACTATCCTAGTAGACTCAAAGTAACTAGGGTTATAGAATTTTCCTATTCTTATAACTCCTAAAGCATTTAATAAATGTCTAAGGGACAAACAACTTCAATTTACCCACACTATATAATAACAAATATAAGCATCAAGATTTATGGGTAATTGAGATTACTATTACAATCTAACATTTATCTTCCTTACCTTGTTTACTAATAACTCGGTCATAATATAAATATTACATGAGTGCAGCATTCAACAATTTCAAAGACATAAATAAAACCAAATGGCAGACGGTATCAAATGCCGCCGTTGACCTGCTTGTAAATCTCCTTGGTCGTTAGTCTCTGCCCTAGTTCGAATCCCATGGTAACAAGTTCCCATATGTTTTGTCAATTTCGTTTTATTTAAAAACAGTTGAAAAATCGTTCAAAATATCAAATCCGGATTTGAACTCACGACCTAACCGCATGTGAACAAGCGAGCCTACCACGATACCAACACATCGATTGATGCCAATATGTAACCGTCATTCTTAATTAAAGCAATACAACGTTTGGGCACCACACCTGCACCCAACCGAGTCAACGATACCCACTTTGCATAAAACTGGGTTCACACGACCCATTCATGACCCACGGCGATTTTTAGCCATTTTATATCTTGTCAACCCAAAATTTAATATTTCATTGCCTCTAAGTCTTGGATTCATGTCTAAACATGTTCTAATATAAAACTATATAATTTTTTAGAAAACAAATAAAACAATGATCCAAAGTCATTTTCGGTTTCTACAACATTCCTCCACAAACATTCGTGTCCATTTTAACAACTTAGAACAATCCAAAAACACATCCAAAACATTTCTAATTTCTACAAAATAAAGAAACAATTCCCATCTTATATTAATAAAATCATGCACCATAATATAAGATTATTGTCTACTATAAAATAATCGGTTCTTACATGGATCAAATCCATTGATGCATGCACTTGATATAATTATTTATATCTAAGACCTTTCTATCAAAATAGAACAACATACTTGCATGCATAATAAACCAAACATATTCATGTTCATCAAAATTCATATACTTGATTTTATTCTAAACCATGCATCTAAGGTTCTAATACCACATGTTATAATTTTAACATAAACAAAGAATGCCTTTAGGATTGTACACATGAATTTAGAACACCAAGTATAATATAGCCATAGAAAGTAATTGTGTACCTTTCACCATGGTCACAAATAAACATTTTTTATGAAGCCTATGAGTACTCATCTCTTCTTGTTTTAAAGGACCATGCATTTTTTTCTCCCAATGAACGAAGTTTCCACCCTCGCGAACATCTTCACTTTGACAATGTCAAATGTCATCTCCTTCTTTGTTGCAACCATTTTATAAATTGAAAATCGAACCTAATGACTAGTGTTCTTACATGCCTTGGAGGGTGCGCATGTCACTTGTTCTTCTCTTCTTTGTTGCAGACCATACCCCATTTTCTAACAATATATATATATATATATATATATATATATATATATATATATATATATATATATATATAAAGACCAAATAAAAAATGCACATTATAAGGGGTTCGAATCCTAACTCTTGTGTATGGAGAAAACCTGGTTGGGAGGGGAGAACCCATCTTGTGTGCCCAACAGATTCCTCGGCAGAGATTAGTCACTGCTAATGTTGTGGTTTAATGCTGAATGAAACACACCAAGAACAAGATCACAACAATGATGCAACAATGCAACAGAAACAGAATTTTACAGAAAAGAGAATTGCAGAAACATAAGATTATATGGCAGAACAGAAATGAAAAATGTAAAGCAGAAAGAAAGAAAGATCAACACCAAGAAATAACGTGGTTCAGCCGATGTGGCCTACATCCACGGGAAGAGAGCAAAGTCTTCACTATGATTGAAGGGAGTTACAAGATCAAGCTTCAAACTACACAAGAATCTACACTAGCCCTTGCTTTTCCTGCTGAGACACAGTCACAAGCTTCCTAGTTCTTCCACTCTTGTTCTCACCAAAACTCCTTGATCTAGGCCTAACTCTCTATGATTTTAGAAAAGGAAAGATTACACAGTTGATATACAATCACACACACCCATAATCCTACCATACACATGTATATATATAGATAAGAAAAGGAGACTTCAGCTGCCAAGTTTTCTCCAATCCAAAACAGAATTCTGTTTGTGCACCAACAGAAAAAACTGATTTTGCTGCCAAAGGAAAAAATGCTTGAAACTGACTTTTGCTTGTAACTCAATCTGTTTTTGAGACATTATCAACAGCTACCATTGGTGAATACTTCGTATCTATATCATAATTACAAAAATAAAAATAAAAATGCACATTATATATATGGATCAATTTTGTAGTTTCTAGTTTTTACTAACTAAACATCCACATATGAATCTGTTTGCCACCTAGGATCATTACTCATTCCGTTCGAAACTTGGCAGATGACAGGAATTATATTACTCACAATTACACGTGTGTAGGGTATTGTTTTTATAATAAAAAAAATATATATATAAAGTATCAAATTGAAAATCCATGTCATCTATGATCACCCAATTTGTAGTTTGACTGAACTTATATTATTTACATAACATTTTGTAAAAGGAGTTGTGATATTTCAAAATCAAATTTAGACGTCATATATGATATGTATATGTTTATTTTCATTTCATACTTATTTTTTTATCATATATTATATACACGGATCTCAAAAATATATCAAAAAACAAAAAAAAACATCATATGGTGTCCTCAATTTGATATTCAAAAACATTATTATTATTTTTTTCCCCAACCCTCTCATCTACTTCGCTATTCCGAGGATATTATCCCAAATAATATAAAACTGAATATAAATTTATCTAATTATTATATAAAAATTAAATAAGTATAATTTGACAACGGTATGAATGACTTTATTTTATATATATATATATGTATATATATTTTTTTTGATACATCTTATGTTTATTATGTGAAAAAAATTTAATACTCTTTTTTACTTTATTTATTTATTTTATTGAGTCTATAATTTAGTTGATTCATAGCAAAGTTCATAATTAAAATTATTTTATCAATATTCTGTTTGCATAATTTAATTTTTTCGTTAGTCAAAGAGTCAAATGGGGTGGAGTTTTGTTTTTATCCAAAAATAAAGTTAATTATCATTTCATCAAAACTCGAGAAATTAGTACAATTTGCCGAAACAAAATTCAATTCACTTGGATAAAACATGAATGCTTAACAAATTAAATTTATTAGAATTTGATATTATTTTAACAGTGTAGGGAGTTTCTTAAAGATAATCCAAACTTTCAAATAAGTTTTATTAGAAAGCAAGCAAACTTTGTGGCTCATACCTTAGCTAGGGTCTCAAATTCTTATGCTAGCGTCCAAATTTTTGATTATTTTCCTTCTTCTATTTTGAACCTTATTAATATCGAAATGCTATGAATTTGTCTATGTAAAAAAAAACTAACTAAATTTGTTAGATCTCATTTCCTTAATACACTTCAACAAATCCAAAACCATAGTTAGTTGTTTTATTGGGTGACAGATGGCCTAATAAAAAATCAAACTTCTTATATCATTATAACAGGCAGGTACTTGTATACCAGATCTGGTTCAACCAATTGAGCTGCAGACACATTGACATTATTACCCTATTGT
Source organism: Sophora flavescens (assembly GCA_030762895.1). Classification (NCBI taxonomy): domain Eukaryota; kingdom Viridiplantae; phylum Streptophyta; class Magnoliopsida; order Fabales; family Fabaceae; genus Sophora; species Sophora flavescens. The sequence continues at coordinate 107,581,352 of CM061062.1, forward strand.
TCCTATATAAACTATATAGAATTTATATATAATGTATATATATCTAATCTATATCTATATAATATACGCCAAAATTAGCTACTACTGTCATAAAAATTATAATAAAATAAATAGCCTATTTATTAATAAGAAAAAGCGATCATACTGTTTTTAATTCCCATTGGTTATTTATTGAACTTTGAAGGGTCTGACACGTATTACTTGTGTCTTGCGAAGCATCATAAAGAAAAGGAAGAATGCATACATAGAGTGGAGGCCCAATTATGGAACAACCCCCTTTTAATCATTTAATGTTTACATAATATCCACAATTTCAGGCCCATTATGTTTGCAAGGGCATACAAACTACTAGCAGCAAAATAACGGTTGCCAATTTTCAATATTGAGGCTGCGTTTTCCATGATTTTACTCATTCGGTTTTACTAATTTTCTGAAGGTGCAAAAAAGAAAAAGAAAAATCTAAAAAATAACGGTTGCCATTCTGCTAGACACGAGAATATTCTCTAAGCTGCTTGGGCAAACCCGACTCTCAGATTGCCATAATCAAATACTGTGTGATAGCGCCCCATGAAGATGTCTCCAAGGATCCTACATTAATGCAAAAGCCATTATGTTAGAATCAAATCAAACGCATCAGAATCAAAATTTAAGCAAAGTAAAAGAAGTTTAATGTACCAGAGAGGGCCACGTGGAGGAGGAACATCCAAAGCTGTAAAGCCACTAACGCATTGAACTACTGCATGACCTTCCCTCGCCTGGAGTATGTACTGAAAAATCCATATAGAAAACTGGATGAGGATCACATAAAACATGAAACAGGGCAACCGATTTCTTTGAGGCCCATCCTTTTTAAAAAATTTCTTTGTACTAAATACTCAGATTTTGGTGACATATATGGGAAAGAAAAAAAATAAGACATTGATATTTGATAGGATCATAGAATAATGTTTGAGAACTTATACCTCCTGTGGGGCAAGTTCAAAAGTTTTTCCACCAATAGTGAAAGAAACAGTAGGCATTGAAGCGATATTTCCACAGTCAACAGATGATTCTCCCATTGGGCTAGGAAGTTTATCACAAAGCTGCATTATCATTATGAGGTTGGAGTCAAGAGGAGAAGCAATATTTGGATTCTCAAATAACAAAGTTAAGACCAACTCACCTCATTGATGTAGTTCATTATCTGATCTTGTGTTTGATTCTGCCTCAGCTGGTTCTGCATCCAAACAACAGCCATCTCACATGCAGAACAGGTAGCATCCTGAAAGCCCCCAGATGATTTTCCTTCATTCATATCCACCACACTCTCGATACCCATACTATAGGAAAAAACTCAAATACCCTTTAGTGAAATGGCAATCAGTGTAGATTAAATATATTAAGGTTTCTAAATAGATGAAAAAAGGTATAATATCTTCGGGCCGTACCTAACACTGCGAGTCCCGTCAAAGGTGCACAATCCAATTTGAGAGCAGATCTTCTTTGGTCGTGCCTATAGGACCAAGTGAAAACCATAAGAACAACATTTTGAAAGATGTCCAGATCACAGACCACTCATGAGCATGGGCAAGAATATAATCAACCAGAATATGCTAACAATGAATTAAAAATGGTACTTACTTCAGCAAAGAGCAAGTTCAGGATTGTTTGCCCATACTGTTCAACAACAGACTTGCATTCTTGGCTTGCAACTCCAGTTCCTCCAATGGCTTGATTTATCATAGCAATTACAGGCTACAAGAACAAAATAACATAATTGATCATAGAAACAAGCTTGTCAAAAGCATTTCTAGATCCCTCCTCATTTGGTAATATAAAAAAAAGTAATCACAAGGAAGTCTCTGAGTCTGCATTTCGCTAGACATTTTATCATTTAGTCAAAAACTTCCCTTACAGGACAAGAAATTCTAGTCATAAATGTAAATCCAAAAAGCAGGATAAATCTAAAAGCATTTATTCATACCGTTGGACCTGCCAACAAAGAAGTCCCTGAGTCTGCAATTGCTGAACAGCCATTAGCACAATATCCTGCATGATAATATACTCAGGTCAGCACCAATGGACTAAAACCATGAACCATTTATGAAAATGCTATCAGTAACTCAGTATCATGTCATAGGAAAATAAATGTTTTTCTGCTAATATGTTTATACACATACCAGTGGGTTTCTCGCCAATAAGTACATCTCCCATGTCAAACTGTCCATAGAAAAAAAAAAATGCAATTAACAAAGAGATGTGAGAAAATAACAAATGCAGTATAAGTATAATAAGTATTTGATAACTAACCTGCCAATATCCTTTTCGTGTCACAGGCACATAAGTATGGTTACCCTTGTAGTGAGCAGGATCGACACCACCAAAAACAAGCTCGCCCCCTGCTTGTTCTTCGGGATTACGATTGAGCCAGAAAGAAAATACTTGTTCCTTCACAAGACCTTGTTTAACCATGTTGTACCTGTAACAGGCAAGTGCGTCATAAGTCATAATGAGGTAGAGATTAAATAAAATATTAACAAAATGATAGATCAAAGTTTAAATGTGCAAAATACCACACTGGAACTGCATTTCCAACTGATATCTCTTGAAATCCAAGTCCTAGTATACCGTCGAACCTAGCCGCCAGAAATACAACTCCAGGCTCCCTAGTTGCTTCAATAAATTCCTGATGGGGGATCAAAACGTGATCTATGTCAATTGATAAATCAACATATTAAGAAAGAAGCCAACTCACATCCTCCTCCGGTGTGTGAAGGAAAAGAAAAAAGGTAAAAGGATTGATAATTAGCATTACCTGATTCTTGACAACTATGTCACCAACTTTGACATCGTCATAGCTAAAGAAACCAGAAATTGCTCCAGTACCATATTGAATTGCAGCAGAAGTCCCTATAACAGCAAGGCACATTCTTTGTGAATTAAAAGAAGGGCAACATCCTGATAGAAACCAACTGCTATTAGTGTAGAAATGAGGGAAATTCCCTTACAAAAATGTATAATCCTAGAGTATTTGAGAGACTTTAGACTTTCCCGATGCCCAAAGGCCCCAACTATTCCGAAAATACAAGATACCCTCTCTATCAATCTCTCCTCTTATTTATAGGTAAACTAAGTAACTAACTCTAACTGCTACTAACCGCTTTATTAATAACAAAGGCCCATTAAGGCCCACATCTAACAATACTCCAACACTAAACTTTCACCTTGTCCCCAAGGTGAACGACAAATGGTCTTTAAGACCAATTTTCCGGGATCCCACTGCTTGAAACAAGAGGATCCAACTGCTACTGTTGTATGAAGCTGTCCACCAGGGTCCCATTGAGGCCCATCATTGACTGAACCCTGAGAAATGGACCTAGTGTTGACTGAACTATGTTTAGCTTTCATAATGGACCCATCTGGCAGTACAAGCTTTCTAATGATATTCACATCATGTTGACCAGGTTTCTCACTAACATATACTGCACAGCCACCCCGTGCTCTTGCTGCTGCATGAAACTCTGCTGTGTAGAGGGTGCTTTTTGATATGCAAGCCCACCTTTCCCTTCTAAAGGTTCTCCTTAGTTCCTGTTGGGCCTGGCCCATTTTGTCTAAGAAACTGACCCATTCTACCCTCCTTTCTTTCTCTTTGTCTTGTACGATGTTTCTAGTATGAGTAGGTAATTGTGGACTTGGTTTTCTTCTATATTTGGAGTCGACAAATCTGTTTGGGTCCAAAATGAAGGATCCACTAAATCCCATTCCCTTTTCTCACTAACTTGGGCTTGACTCATCAAGACAAACACAGGCCCAATTTACGAGAGACCGGTTTTGCTTCGCCTAATCTCCTTTGGATCCCCATGTGCGCTTGTACCACCCTCAACTGCAAGTGCTCCTTCGACCACCATTTGAATATAACGTTCGGCGGTTCCGTGATTGCGTGACCGGAAGTTTGCCATTCGCGGCCGTTACCCTCTCGAGGATGGCGTTCTTGGTTGGAGTCTGCCATGAAACCATCTTCTCGTTCTCCATGTGCGGCCGCTCGGTCTCCATCGGCCACCGTAGGGGATTCCCGATCCGGTGGTTTCGGCGGTGGCCTTTGGCTTGTCTATTTCTTCCAAAACTCTATGTCCGGTCCCCGTAAATTGCTTCCCTTTGTTCCGCGATCCCCATCTCTTCGTCATCAAGAATTCGTTGAGTACTTGTGGTGGCTTCTCACTATCGACATCACACTCTTTCTTGGCGATCCTCCTTCTTCCTAGTTGTCGCAACCATATCCGAGTTCCGGAATTTATGGTTCTTGGCTGCATCACCTTCTTCCTTCTCTTTCTTTCTTGACTCCACCACCTCTTGCTCCGCCGACTCATCCTCCCCTTCTGCGTTTCCCTCTTTCGGCTCTAACCATTCGACCTCTCCCTTTTTTGCTTCTCCTTCATCCCTATGTATTTGATCCTTGAATCCCAAATCTTCAGCTTCGTCTTCCTCAGTGGCATCCACCTTCACCACTTCTTTGCTTCCATTTCTTGATTCTCCTTCTGGTTTCAAGATTCCTGGTTCTCCCCATTCTTGCTCCTTTTCTTTGTCAATTTCTGACCTCAGCTCTGTTCCTTCTTGGCTGTCATCTTGATCCCAATTGTCTATAGCAATATCTGGTTGAAACCTTTTAAGAATCCCCTCCCTAAAATCCCCCCAAGTGGCATTTGGATTGATAAAAATCCATAATCGGTACCACGTGAGAGCACTGCCACTCATCCACTGTGGAACCATTGGTATTTGATCTTCTTCTTTACATACTCCCCCTGCATCAAAACATTTCTTCACTTTGATCAGCCCCCCATCAGCATCTTCTCCTTCAAAGATTGGTATCGCTAGTCGTAACTCCTTCAGTTCTCTTCTCCAATCTGCAAGTTCTTTTATTATTTTGTCATAAACGTCAAGAACTGGATCCATGATTCCTGTTGAACTCAGAACAGCCTCTGAATTCATTTGCGCAAACCCCACAACTTCAAGATCGGAGCTTTGATACCAGTTGATAGAAACCAACTGTTATTAGTGTAGAAATGAGGGAAATTCCCTTACAAAAATGTATAATCCTAGAGTATTTGAGAGACTCTAGACTCTCCCGATGCCCAAAGGCCCCAACTATTCCGAAAATACAAGATACCATCTCTATCAATCTCTCCTCTTATTTATAGGTAAACTAAGTAACTAACTCTAACCGCTACTAACCGCTTTATTAATAACAAAGGCCCATTAAGGCCCACATCTAACACATCCCAGCAGATTCAAAATGTCAAGTGGCCCAAAGTAAATGGAAAAAATAAACAAATATGAATTCATTCTGGTTATGTATGCCAAACCAAAATACATTATGGCATAACCACATAAACAAAGAAATTTCAACAATTTGTATTACTAATCATTTTCAAAATTTTATTATGTTATATGATGGAAGGTTGATGTTCTACTCCCCGCCGCTTTTCAATAGTTTGGAAAAGAATACATGCTTGTTTGTATTGATACACTACATTCGAAGTCAGATAAGACTCCAACTACTTAGAAAAGTGAAAAGGATATTTATGAAATAACACTAATCTTTAGAATTGATCCTAGAGAAACTTCAAGTCTTAAACAAATCAATATGAAAAATCTCCATAAAGACTGAACAAACGAAATTACTAGTTAGAGCATCATCAGACAAGAAGAAGAGGAAGAAGACAAACCATTTGCCATATAGGTACTTGATTGGCGAGACCTGTACCTGGGATGGAAGAAGCATGCAGGCTGCACCAATACGAAAAATGGCATTAATAAATTAGCAAAATAAGGTAATAACTAATAAACCTCATTCATAGACATTCATAACATGTATATTATAATATAAGAGCTCACCGAGAAGTAACATCTAGATGATGGCACCCACATATTAGAGCTACCAGTATCAAAAATCACAGTGAACCTCTGAGGAGGGGTACCAATGGCAATTTCACCATAGTACTGAGAATCCAAGTAATTCTTTAATGCAACAATATCGGTGTCCTTGTTGCCTCCGAGGTAGTTTTGGAGATGATACTTTCTAATGGTAGACCGCAAGACCTCAGCATCCTTGAAACCCAGACGAGTAGTCAAGTGGCCGCTGGGGTCCAATTTAAACTTTTTCAGTCCAATCCTTCGCATCCCATCTTCATTGGATGCAAAGGAGACCAGAGAAAACAACAGGGTTGACAGACAGAAACACAACACGACCACATTGGACTTGTTTCCCATATTGACCTGTTCATCAAAGAAATTCAACCTCAGATAATTTCTTTAATCACAAGAAAAAATAACAAATTAATTTTTTAAAAAAATTCACGATGCTGCAAGAGATAAAATTAGATACAGTAATTGAGAAAAAGGTGACGATCATAAATTTTCACGTGTCAGTGTGTGAATGCGCATGTTTCCTTAAACCATAAACCCTATATATTAGTTCCTTCACCAATGCATGCATTGCAAATAAGTATTTAGAGCATATATTAAAATCCATCTAATCTCTATAAGCTTCAAAAGCTGATGAGCAATAACATGGATGACAAGATTACAACAACAAAAAAAAATCCATCCACCAATGCAAGATTAATGTGAATAAAACAAACATGGTGGATTTTTTTTTAAAAAATAAATCGCATGATTGTGATTATAATAAGATTGAAACACAATCACATACATATTCTCACACATATTAATGATGAAGACAAACGTTATTCAAAATTTGTAACTGAGTCAAAAAATAAATTGAGAAATGAGAGAATGCATGAAGGAAAAAGGAAAATGATGTTACCAGAATGGGGAAGAGAAGAGAAGGAATGAAGCAATACGAAATTACGAATGGGAGAGGAAGATGGAGAAAAGGAAGGGGAGAATTTAAACCCAAAAAAAGGCAGAAAAGGTAGTTGGCAGTGTGTGTAAAACCCAGTGGGTCCAGCTCATCTATTTATCTAATTAAACTATTCTTGTTCTTGTTGCGTGTCTATCGTTTTTAATGTAGATGAAACAGAAACAAGGGGTTAACCCCACTTTGAGTCACGATGGGCTCGTTTCTAAATTCACCAGAACCGTCCATCCTGGAACCAAGGGTGGGGGTTTTCTCGTGGGAAATGTAACTAACTGAATGGGTTACGTGCCTTATAACACGACCTTGCCATTGGTTGCCTTCTCACGCCACCCATGCTCCTCCTCCTCAATCCGGCAATCCCCACACCCCGGTGACGTAAGCTGACGGGTGAGCCCTAATGTTTCTTTACTTTTTCAGTTATTTTTGTATAATTTTTTTAAATATATCATGAGATTAATTTCTAAGCATTGGAAATATAAAACAAATCAAAATTATTCTCTTAGTTATTATAATAAAGACATAAATATCAAAATATTATTAGATGTTAAGATAATTTTTTTTTTAACAAAGTATAAAACTTTGTATGCTCATAATATACATTAATACTATCCTTCAGTTCAATTGTTCCTATGTTTTCTCCTTATTCCATATTATCATCAGACAAAAAATAGAGATCATGCGGTATTTGGGTAAAGATGTTTTTTTTTGTTGATAGCCGACAACAAAAATCAAACAAAGGCAGAACAAAGATTACATCCTTTAAGAAAGCAACTCTCGTAGTATCAGCCAAAAGCACTGTACCCGGACCTTGAGTATAACAGTATGATTTTTTATTACGTTGTTTAATCGGATAAAGATATAATTATTTATATTTTTAATCTGAGAGTTAGGGAATGATTTTAAATAAAATAAAATCATATTCATAGTCTATCTTATGATAGAAGGTTATGGTGAAAATTTGGGTTGAAAATTCAGACGGAGTTCGGTCTGTGTTTTCACTGACAGTACGGTTTTACTGAACAGAAACCCTAATTTCGACTCGTGAACGAAACCATTAGGTTTTATATTTTGTCTCGGACGATTTTCCATATTTCGGAAAAATTCGTCAAGAATGAAATAATGATATTTTATTCGGGCGTAATCCTTAAGGAAAATGTGTAAAACCTAAGTCGGGGGATAAGTCGGGTAAACGATGGAGTCGATTATGGAGCCGAGGTATTAGAAATTTAGTGTAGCAGAGAGGACAAGGAGTCCGGCCAAAAAGTTTAATAATCGGGAATTTTTACGTGAAATGACCAAAACACCCCTAAGCTTAACCTAACCGACGTCGAGTTAAATCTTAACCATGGTTAGTTTGTGTGGACAAGGGGCAGCCACACCACTCAAATAATATGAGCCACATGAATTTTAACCCTAGTTAATAACATAACCCTAGTTAAGTTAACTATTAACTATGGTTAAGCTTATATTAATTAAATATTCACAAAACCAATTAAACCAATTCCTTATAACCAAACAAAGCCTAAATCTAAGCCTATATAACCATCTAACCCGTGCCCCCCCCCCCCCCCCCCCTCTCTCTTTTCACTCATCTTCTTCATGTTCTTCACTAAAAACACTTAAACTCCATTTTCAATCTTCAAAAGCTCCAAGTGCTTTCAAGTGAAACTTGCCAAGATCATTATCTATTCTTCCTCCATCTTCTTAACTTAGGTAACATGATCATATCCTTCCACTCTTAAGCTTTTGTTCTTCATATTTCATGAGTTTCTATTTCTAGATCTATAACTTGTAATAATTCTAGAAAATTGTAGAAAAATCATAAAAATGTGAAACCAATATCTATGATCTAGATATGATCCCTACTTTCATTATCCAAAAGCATGTGATCAAAGTCATTTTCCTTCCCTATTAACCATTAATGGCCGAACCTATGTAGGAAAATGGGTTTGGTGTTTTATTGTTTGTATTGAAAGTTAGTACTTGATTTAAGTTCTATAATACTTGTATTGTTTAAATCCAAGAGCTTAGGTTCAACAAATATCCCTAGCTTAAATTCCTATACAAGGCCGAAACCCTCATGAAAACGGGTTTGAGGATTTTGTTCTTCTTTTTGAAAACTAAAGCTTGATTTGAGTTCTTTAGTACTTATATGATATAACTTCAAGAGTTTGAACTCAAAAGAATTTTATAACATACTTTGCACATTGAGGCCGAAACCTTACCTTAAGAGGTTGGATATTTTTGGTTCATATTTTCAATTTATAGCAATTTATCTAAGCTACCTAGGACCTAAGTAATTAGTATCCAAAAGTTTAGGTCGAGAAAAGAACTCTAACCCTCATTTGATTTAAGTGACCGAACCTAACATAAAGTGGACCTAGTTGGATTAGTTTGATTAATTGTTGTTATGAGTTGTTTGGTTGAAGGAGAAACTGTTAAGCTGTGGTGTGATAACAAAGAGCGACGAATTCGGGATTCCGGTGATAACTCAGGTGGGGGAAAGAACCAATCTACCATCGCAATCGATAAGTTGTATATTCTATAATAATTGTGTAGGGCGACCTAAACCCTACTAGTAGTCGAGTAATCGATAAGACCAAAATCACATTGGAAACCTTTTCTGTAAAACCAATGGTGATTTGGGGATTGTAGGTTTATCAACGTTATTATTGAATTGCTTATGTGATATTTTGTGGTATTTGAATATTTCCTGATATTGTGTGATGCATGATCTGCCTGGTTTTTAATACTATACTTAGTTGATTTTAACCAAGGATATATGTTGTTCGAGAGATGATTGTTTGGGTGAGAGAATTAATTGACTTAAGTGGCGTTTGGAAGAGCTTATTTAAGCTTCTTTTGACTTATCTGATGACATAAGCACTTATGCAGTGTGTTTGACAAAGCTTATAAAAATAACTTATGATATCCCATAAAGAGTTTTTGACTTATTTTCATAAGTCACCGGGAGAAGCTTATGGAATTATCATAAGAGCTTATGCACTAAACACCCTCTCCGTGTTTTTCACTATTCGAATCCTCTCGTGCCCCTTTCTTTCTTTTTCTTTCGTTAAGCGCTTATGACATAAGCTCTCATGCGATAGGGTCTTATGTGATAAGCTCTTAATTAAGTTGTTTACCCAAACGCACCCAAAGTGGTTTTCCTTTCATAGCTTTTGTCCTTTTTGATAAAGTTGTTCTGACCAGTTGCACAGTACCTTTTTGACTTTTGTACTTTTGTGATAATATAATATTATATATTAGTACAACTTTTGTAGAAGAGAAATTCCAATACGTAACAGCTGTCTTTCATTTCTTCAATTGTTGGCACCTTCTGCTTTCTCAAATATATGTTTAACTAATTCAGCTTTGTATTATACTGGGAAAACACTTGGTTAGCTTCATTAGACACTCTTTAGATGAGCTTGTGAGATGTTTGGCTAGTATTCATTAGATGTTTGCTCCTTTAGCTCCTAAACTCCATCATCTTTGTATTGTGCAATTTCGACCTTCTTAACGATCGTTTCAGGCTTCGCTATCTTCATGAAAGTTGTATCACTGGATGTTATCTTTCGAATGGCACCGGTTTCATCCAATTTGGACTTGTAAAACTCAAGTTATGACCATCAGACGCGTCAAAGGTCTTTCTGTCGGAACAACATCACGTCACCATATTACGAATGCAATATGACAAAGATATAGATCGAATTTGGTCTCGACATATTCAAAAAAGTTGTAGACATGTTTCTTATCTTTCCAATGGCATAAAGATAGATTCATTTGGATACCAATAGCTCCAGATATTATCAGCACACGCTTGTATGTTCTGGCTGTCACGAATAGTGTCACATCTCCAACTTGAAGATGATATTTCACTTAGATGGAAATTGATTCAGGTCTCAACTTCTTCATGAAAGTTGTAGATATTTATCTTATATTTCCAATAAGACCAATATCTCTTTATTTGGATGGTTGTAGCTCAAGATTGATGGGACAAACGCTTGATTGTTGGTAGTAGACGCTTTGTCTAGTCTCTTGACTCCAATCTTCCATCTTTGCTCCTACACAACTGTTCTTTATAAGCAGTAGTCTGATCTATGCTTGAATACTCTTTAGACACTTCATAAGATGCTTCTAGATAGACACTCGAGCAGAGACACTTCGAGACAGATTCTTGAATTGAGACTCTTCGGGATAAGACGCTTCGCTTGTCTTAATATCCTTCACCCGTCTTAAGACACTTTAGTAGACGGGTTCATAAACATGCGTAGGGAGATAGAACACCTTTCCTGTTATCACTAGACAAGTGAAGCACTTTTCACTTGTCTGCACACTTCACTGGACATGTGATATTAGACTAGTGAAGCACTTTTCACTTGTCTGCACTCTTGAGCACACAGTTAGCAATGTTCACACATTTGTAAATTATTTATGCAATATATTTAGGAACTTAACTTATTTCTTTGATTTGTCATCACTCAAAACCACATAAACAATTATTCACGACAGATATAACATTTTCATTCTCCCCCTTTTTGATGATGACAAATTACCTATAATATGCTACGAATTTTATACTTTCTCCCCCTATTTGTTATCAACGAAAAGGGTTATCAAGTTTTATTTATGAGATATGTTAAGGTCAAGATAACATGTTAAGAAAATCATAGTAATGCAGCAAGCATATGAGACATACGCCATTTAAACTATTGTGTCATCACTCCCCCCTAAACTAATGCTTAGTTAAAAGAACATGTATGTAGGAGTAAAGACATATTACTCCCCCTGAGATAGTGTTTCATCACTATATTTTCTTGTTCTTTTTTTTTTTTAACAAAAAGGTTCTAAAACAGTTTTAAGCATTTAAAAAGACAATGATATCATATATGCAGTCACAACTTATGAAAGCAACATGTTTGAACATTAAGCATCATACTATCCAGGATAATTAGATTCAAGTTTGTGAGGTGTGATGCTCCATAATTGAGACGAACCATTGTGCTTTTCTTTTGATCACATGCTCTCGGAAAATTTCAGCTTTAGCATTTGTTCTTCCACTTCATTCCTTTGATTTGAACATGAGTGCCATGAATATCTTCTTCAATATCCATATATCAACCAACTTTCCATCCGTGATAGTCTTCTCAGCATCATCTAAGAATGATGCTTGGAAGTGGTCTAGGAGGGTACTCAACATTTTTCTCCATTCATCTCCTTTTGTCCACTTTCTTTGTTTTTCAATTGCTGTATACAAAACTTGCAAAAACTTCTCTAATACTAAGATTAGCAATATATAATTTTCAAGCATAACAATGCAAGCATTTTCAATCATATAATCTTCCAGCAATTATAATGATGACAAAAAGGAACTCTTATGCATAGGACTATTATGATTTCAACTCGTAAAAACATTTCATTTCAGATTGGATACCATTCAACGTAAGTTGAAGCATAAGAAATATTTAAGGCACACATTTGATAACTTCAAGCGGAAATAATCTTTATCAATATATTTCTTCCAAGTATGCATGTTGAATCATTTTAACATGCATAACAAACACTTTATGAGAATATTCAAATTCATGCGAGGGATAAGCAAATGCGAGCTTAGATTAATGAAAATTAAAATCATTATCTTATTTTAACATGAATGAAATTTAGAACACACACAAAAAAATTCATGCGTAAAATAAATAATCACAAGTTAAACAACAACAACAACAGATAAGGAGTAGATATCACCGAGTTTGATTCCTTTAATTTCTCAGCTGCCACGTTGTTCTTTATAGAAGGTTTCCTTTCTTGTTGGGTGATCCTTCCATCTTGTTAAGTACTTTTCCTGCAAAAATGAAGTACTAGAAAGGGCTTTTGGTACCCACTTTGACTTGGGTCATCAGGAGTTAGTAGATAAGCAATTTGAAACTTTAGAAATCCCAATAGATTTATTTCTCATATTATGATTTATTCTATAGTAGCTTACATGAGAGATATGCCTACAACAACAATAATTGCATATAATGAAATTAGATGGTCATCCAGTCTTCATAACAATACTTATATAAGAAGTCTAGGTTTTAGTTTGAAGGAAACATCATTGAGAAGAGCATATTCAATAATTTTTTTTAATATATGGATAACATCACATTGACCAAAAAATTAAATATATCATACAACAACACATTTGTAATAATATTTAAAATTTAAATTCTATACCTCACAGGCTTCTTGAGATGAAGAGCTACTAATTATGTTGTGTTCTTCGTCTTGATGAGATTTTTCTAATCCAACTCCTATCAATGATTTGCATCTTTTAATTCAAATGATATACTTTTACACAGAGAAGTATTGTTAACATTGAATACAAACCAAACATTTTTAGCTTTAAAGCACTTTTTTGATTTGTCAAAACAACATTTTTAAAAAACAAATTTCTTAAAAACATTTTTCTAACAATTTTTTTTATCAAAAACAGTCCAAATGAGTTTTGGTTTAGAAGAGAAAAGAGCATCAAAAATAGCATTTCACAAAACAAAACCAACATACTATAAAAACATTTCCAGTTTTAATTTTTGTGAAAAGAAATTCAAAGACGCGAGGTTTTTCAAAGTTAAAACCAACATTTTTAAAAAAAGTGATTTTGGTTGCTAAGATAACAAGGATCTTTAACTCTAAGCGATTAAGCTTGTCTACAAAGCATTTGCTCTGATACCAATTGTTGGGTCAAAGCAACCATCACACAATAGGGGGGGGGGGGGGGGGGGTGAATTGAGTGATAATAGAAATTTAAAACTTTTACTAAACATCAAAACATAAATAAGAGTTTTTCAAATAAAGAGAGTGTAGATGGATAAAAGAAGATAATTTAAAAGTCATCTAACAAAACTAATAACATATTTTTAACCAATTTGGAAATAAGATTATGATAATTCTTATAGAATTCGCATTCACAAGATAAGCGCGTTCATCTAGCCATTAAGATCTTTCATTCGGACGGACTAGTAGACGAGCTCCATATGCCACGTCATTGGACGGATACTCTCATTAAGGACTTAGCAAGTCCAAAGAACGTAATCCTAGTAGACGAGCTCCATATGCCACTTTAGTGGATGAGCGCTTCTGTTATTTTAGTGGACAAGCACTTATGTCACTTTTGTAGACGAGCGCTTCTATCGCTTCAGTAGACGAGCGTTTTTGTCACTTTAGTAGATGCTGACTTTCATCACTCTGGCTTTTATCACTTAAGTGGACGCTGACTTTTATCACTTTAGATAAAGTGGTTTTCCTTTCACAGCTTTTGTCCTTTTTGATAAAGTTGTTCTGACCAGTTGCACAGTACCTTTTTGACCTTTGTACTTTTGTGATAATATAATATTATATATTAGTACAACTTTTGTAGAAGAGAAATTCCAATACGTAGCAGCTGTCTTTCATTTCTTCAATTGTTGGCACCTTCTGCTTTCTCAAATATATGTTTAACTAATTCAGCTTTGTATTATACTGGGAAAACACTTGGTTAGCTTCATTAGACACTCTTTAGATGAGCTTGTGAGATGTTTGGCTAGTATTCATTAGATGTTTGCTCCTTTAGCTCCTAAACTCCATCATCTTTGTATTGTGCAATTTCGACCTTCTTAACGATCGATTCAGGCTTCGCTATCTTCATGAAAGTTGTAGCACTGGATGTTATCTTTCGAATGGCACCGGTTTCATCCAATTTGGACTTGTAAAACTCAAGTTATGACCATCAGACGCTTCAAAGGTCTTTCTGTCGAAACAGCATCACGTCACCATATTACGAATGCAATCTGACACTGATATAGATCGAATTTGGTCTCGACATATTCATAAAAATTGTAAATATGTTTCTTATCTTTCCAATGACATAAAGATCTATTCATTTGGATACCTACATCTCCAGATATTGTCAGCCCACGCTTGTATGTTCTGGCTGTCACGAATACTGTCACATCTCCAACTTGAAGATGATATTTCACTTAGATGGAAATTGATTCAGGTCTCAACTTCTTCATGAAAGTTGTAGATATTTATCTTATATTTCCAATAAGACCAATATCTCTTAATTTGGATAGGTGTAACTCAAGATTGATGGGACAGACACTTGATTGTTGGTAGTAGACACTTTCTCCAGTCTCTTGACTCCAATCTTTCATCTTTGCTCCTACACAACTGTTCTTTATAAGCAGTAGTCTGATCTATGCTTGAATACTCTTTAGACACTTCATAAGATGCTTCTAGATAGACACTTGAGCAGAGACACTTCGAGACAGATTCTTGAATCGAGACTCTTCGGGATAAGACGCTTCACTTGTCTTAATATCCTTCACTCGTCTTAAGACACTTCAGTAGACAGGTTCATAAAAATGTGTAGGGAGATAGAACACCTTTTCTTTTATCACTAGACAGGTGAAGCACTTTTCACTTGTCTGCACACTTCACTGGACAGGTGATATTATACGAGTGAAGCACTTTTCACTTGTCTGCACACTTGAGCACACATTTAGCAATGTTCACACGTTTGTAAATTATTTATGTAATATATTTAGGAAGTTAACTATTTTTTTGATTTGTCATCACTCAAAACCACAAACAATTATTCACAACATATATGGCATTTTCAATCTCATGTATCTTTCTGTATGTTTTATTTTATCTTTTATGGGATCGTGCTTGAAGACCTTGTGGCCGAGTTGAACGAAGAGGAGTTGGATGGAACTCCCTATGAACCGGAAGGCGGAGGTTGAGTCGTGACCCATGATGATTAGGGTCTAGTTAGTCTATGGCCAGTGCGTCTCGTGAGACATTTTTATATTTTCCGCTAAGTTTAATATTTTGTTTAAGTATTCCCTTGAGGGATCCTACTGAGAGAATACCATCAACAGTGTTTTGTAATATGATTATAAGACTTAAGTGTGTATGTATAAACATAAGCATGGTGTGTTGTTTTTAACTAATTAAAGTTGTATGTTATTAAATTCAAGTTTTAATTTTTACGTATTTTCACGTTACGTACGCAGTTAAGAATTTAATTAATAAGAATTTAAACTAATAAAACACTAGGGCACAAAGGGGTGTCTCATTGAGGTGGCACATAAAAAAGAATATGTTTAAATCAACTTTTCCTCTACTTTTTTATATTTTCTTTCCAAGTCTGGTTTCAATCTTTGACTGAGACCGTTTTATCCACTCTGAAATCAATCTGGATTGTCTTCAGCCATTTGTCTACGGCACCTCTCCTGCCACTAAATCTAAGCCATCCTTGGTGACGGAGAATGGCGCGTTGGCATGCCACCACGGCGAAAAATAGAGACGGCCTCAATACGGCGGAGAGAGAAAAGATGAAGGGAGAGGAAAGGGTTACGCTTGGTGGCGGCGTCCAATCACTAAGGCGAGATGGAGGCGACAGTGTGAAGGTGGTTGGCGGCGCATGCAGTGGTCTGTTTTGGATGAAGGGGGCGACGCGAGAGGGGTGAAATAGACAACTATAAACACGAGAAGGGGGGGTTGAATTGTGTTTATCAGAATTTAAGCAAAGCTGAAATCTTTTCGCAAACAGAAAGCTAGCTTTGGACGAGTGGAAGAATACAGGATGGACGGGTGACTATTGCACACACACCACTTGACAGATGCAAGAAAAACTAAAGCAATTAAAGAGTTTAAGGGAAGAGAGATTGACACGGTGATTTATCCTGGTTCACTCTTCAAATCAAAGAGCTACGTCCAGTCCTTGACAGCACCAAGATTTATCCACTATAACTGATAAGGTTACAGACTCAAGTATTATTTGCACATCTAGCCTCTTCAGGCTCAAGACAAGTATTATTTGCACACCTAGCCTCTTCAGGCTCAAGACAAGTATTGTTTTCACACCTAGCCTCTTCAGGCTCAGGACAAGTATTGTTTTCACACCTAGCCTCTTCAGGCACACTTAGGTTTGTTTGAGAGATTTGGTTTGTAATAAATACAATTTCTCACAGGCAGATCTTTCACTAACACTCAGAGTGGTTTAAATGTAAGGCTCGGGAAAGTCTGCGTAATAACTTCAAAATGATTGAAGAATAAAGAATAAAAGAATGAAGAAATAAATGCTCAGAGTAATGGCGTTTTTAATGCAATGTGTATTCTCTTTCTTCATCTTCAATGGCTTCTGTATTTATGGTCTTCAAGCATTTAGGATCCGTTAGAGACATCATCTTAGATGTTGGCTTCAAGTAGAACTTCATTAATTGCAATAGAGTCGTTCTGAGTAGTCATTAATGCAATAGAGTCGTTCTGGGCAGCCATTAATGCAATAGAGTCGTTGGTTGTATTCTAACATGAAGGATCATGGCTTTATTCATCGTGCTACAGCCATATCAAAGTTGAGCAGAGAGCTTTTTGTACTTTGCTGAGTACACTTCCCTTTTTGTGTAAGGACCAGAGGTACTAGGGAATAAAGCACGTTGGTAGCATTCTTTAACTGGTCATTGGTTCTGATTATCCAAGGTTGCTTGAGAGAGTAGCTTCTGACTTTTCTTGATAATCGTGAAACTGAGTAGGAGAGAAGGCTTCAAGTCTCTTTTTGGTTCTTGAACCAAGATTCTGATAATCCTTAAAGAATTCGCGATCATAAGATAAGTGCTTCCATCTTGAAAATAATCACGTCTATCTAGTCATTTGAGTTTTCATTCGGGCTAGTAGACGAGCTCCATATTAAGGACTCAGCAAGTCCAAAGACTAGTGGACGAGCACTTCTGTCACCTTTAGTGGACGAGCACTTCTGTTACCTTTAGTGGATGAGAGCTTCTGTCACCTTTAGTGGACGAGAGCCTCTGTTAGTCTGGTGGACGAGAGTCTCAATTACTCTGGTGGATGGAAACATTCTGACCTTAATGGACGAGCACCATTTTCCCCGTCATTGGATGCGCATTGCTGATACTTTATTAGACGAGCTCAAAGTGATTCCTTAATGGACGAGCTCCATCTGATTCCTTAATGGAAGAGCTCCATATGCCACGTCATTGGACGGACCTTTCTGATACCTCACTGGACGGTCTTTTCTGATATTTTGATGGACGCGCTATTCTGATACTTTGATGGACGCACTCCAAGTGCCACGTCATTGGACGGATAATTTTGATACCTCACTGGACGGGTTTTTCTGATACTTTGAGTAGACGCTGCCTTCTGATACTTTTAGTGGACGCGGCCTTCTGATATTTTTATTGTACGCGGGTTTCTTTCTCTTGTGTTTTGGACGTGCGCTTCAAACACTACAGTGTTGGACGTTCAAACACTACACTGGACGGGTTTTTCTGATATTTTGAGTAGACGCTGCCTTCTGATACTTTTAGTGGACGCGGCCTTATGATATTTTTATTGGACGCGGGTTTCTTTCTCTTGTGTTTTGGACATCTGCTTCAAACACTTTGCTTGTTTCACTTTGTTGGACATCTGATTCTATTTTTTTTTAGTCTGCACACTCAATAGATAGGTTAGCAACCAATATGACGGTTAATTAAATCATTAACCAATGTTTATTTTTCATCAAAACTTAGGGAAATGCATATCAAACATTTTAGAGACTTAACAATCTCCCCCTTTTTGATGATGACAAACATTGAGATGATTTAATGAACCTCAAAAAATATCAACAAAGAAAATAGCATATATAGACAAGTTGAAATTTTCTTAAGTGAACAGGTCATATCATATTGATTCTCCCATTCTACTTCTCCCACCATTCTCCCTATTCATTTCTCCCTTTCTCTCCCTTTTGTCAACATCAAAAAGGGTTATCAAGTTTTATTTATGTGTTTTATCAAAAAGGGTTAGACATACTCCACTTAAACTATTGTATCATTACTCCCCCTGAACTAATGCTTAGTTGAAAGAACATGTATATAGGAGTAATGACAGATTTATCACAGACAGCTTAACATTCAGACATGTCATTCAACAATGCAATGCATGTTTAGATTATCTCTAATAAATAAAAACCTTTCTTCTGCGAGGAGTTTAGTGAAAATATCAGCCCATTGATTTTCAGTTTTAACAAACTTAATATCAAAGATGCCTTTTTGAACATAATCCCTAATGAAATGATGTTTGATTTCAATATGCTTAGCCTTAGAATGCTGAATTGGATTTTTAGTTAAGCATATAGAACTGGAATTATCACACCATACAGATATGTTATGTTCATAAATAGAGTAATCCTCAAGTTGATGTTTTACCCATAAGAGTTGAGAGCAACAACTAGCAGCAGAGATGTATTCTACTTCAGCAGTAGACAAGGCAATGGTTGTCTGCCTCTTGCTTGACCATGAGACTAAACTTGCTCCAATGAAGTGACAACCTCCACTGGTGCTTTTTCTTTCTATTCTGTCTCCAGCAAAATCAGTATCACAATATCCCACTAATCTGTATTCTTTTGATCTTAAATACAGCAAACCAAAATTAGTAGTTCCAAGCAAATATCTAAATATTCTTTTTACAGCCTTAAGATGAGATTCTCTAGGATCAGATTGGAACACATACAGACACTAAATTAAATGTCAGGTCTGCTTGAAGTTAAGTACAGTAGAGAGCCAATCATACCTCTGTAGACAGTTTGATCTACCTTTTTACCTTCATCATCTTTGCTTAGTTTTGCATTGGGTTGCATAGGGGTTTTCATGAGCTTTGCATTTTCCATTTTATATTTCTTGAGTATCTCCTTGGTATATTTTTGTTGATGAATGTAAATTCCATCACTTGTCTGCTTGATTTGTAATCCAAGGAAGAACTTCAATTCTCCCATCATGCTCATCTCAAATTCAGCTTGCATTAGATTTGAAAATTCCTTGCATAGCTTTTCATTAGTTGCTCCAAAAATAATATCATCAACATATATTTGAACTATAATAAAGTTCTCTTTAGAGCATTTTTTGAACAGAGTAGTGTCTACTTGTCCTCTAGTAAAACTATTATGCATGAGAAAAGAACTGAGTCTATCATACCATGCTCTAGGTGCTTGTTTCAAACCATATAATGCCTTTTTAAGTTTGAAAACGTGATCTGGTTTATCAATATCCTCAAAACCAGGGGGTTGTTTAACATACGCTTCTTCTTCAATTATACCATTTAGAAAAGCACTTTTTACATCCATTTGAAATAGGGTAATTTGGTGTTATACAGCATATGACATTAAAATGCGTATGGCTTCTATTCTAGCTACAGGTGCAAAGGTTTCAGTATAATCAATACCTTCTTGTTGGTTATAGCCTTGAGCTACTAACCTTGCTTTATTTCTGACAACTTTACCATCTTCATCTAATTTGTTTAAAGAAGACCCATCTTGTTCCAATAACTGACTTGTTTTTAGGCTTAGAGACAAGAGTCCAGACATCATTTCTGGTGAACCGGTTAAGTTCTTCTTGCATAGCAAGAATCCAGCTTTCATCCTCAAGAGCTTCTTCAATGCGTTTAGGCTCCAAATCTGAAATAAAGGCCACATTGCTTGATTCTCTTAATGTGGATCTGGTTCTTACTCCTTCAGAAGGATTTCCAATAATAAGATCCTTAGGATGATGAGTGTTGAACTTCCAATCCCTTTTGAGATCATCATGAAGATCTTGACTTGTCTGCTGACTGGTCTGTTCCACTTGTCTTTCAGCCTCAGGCACATGTTCTATTTTGGTTAGATCTGGTTGTTGACTTTCTGGCTTGTTTATATCAAGACCTGCAAGATCATCTTCTAGATCTGATAGTTCTTTATCAGTCTTTAAACCATCATTGAATTTAACATGAACAAATTCTTCAATAATACAAGTTCTTGAATTGTAAACTCTAAAAGCCTTGGACTTTTCAGAATAACCTACGAAAATACCTTTATCTACCTTAGAATCAAATTTTCCAAGATTATCTTTGGTATTCAGAATAAAACATTCACATCCAAAAGCATGAAAATAAGATATGTTGGGGCTTTTTCCTTTCCACAATTCATAAGGAGTCCTTTTTAGAAAAGGCCTAATAAGTATTCTGTTTCAGACATAGCAAGCGGTGTTTCTGACTTCACGCCCGGAAGTACTTAGGGAGATTATTTTCATTGAGCATAGATCTAGCCATCTCTTGCAGAGATCTGTTCTTTCTCTCAACCACTCCATTTTGCTGTGGAGTTCTAGGTGCAGAGAAATTGTGAGAGATTCCATTCTCCTCACAGAACTGTCTAAACTGCTCATTTTCAAATTCTCCCCATGATCACTTCTAAGGGTAGAAATACAGAAACCCTGCTCATTTTGTACTCTTTTGCAGAATACTGAGAAAACCTTAAAAGACTCATCCTTGTGTGTTAGGAAGAGTACACATGTGTATCTAGAATAGCCATCAACTATGACAAATCAATATTTTCTTCCAGCCCAGTGGCAACACTAACTGGTCCAAACAGATCCATGTGTAACAAATCAAGAGGTCTAGAGGTTGATACTTGGTTTTTAGATTTGAAACTTGATTTTATATGTTTACCTCTCTGACATGCATCACACAAGACATCTTTCTTAAAGCTAATATCAGGCAATCCTCTCACGAGATTATTCCTTTTTAATTCAGAAATTAGTTTCATACTAGCATGTCCTAGTTTCTTATGCCATAACCATCTTTCATCCTCTTTAGACATCGAGACGAGTTACACTTTGATCCGAGAGATCGAGGCAGTTCAATCTTATAAAGATTTTGTTGCCTTTTAGCTGAAAAGAAGGTTTTGCCACTCTGATCTTTAACTATGCATACATCCTTGGTAAAGGAAACATCAAAACCACTATCACATAATTGACTTATGCTAAGCAAATTGTGTCTTAATCCTTTAACCATAAGAACATTAGATATAGAGGGAAGAGGGGGTTTACCACCAATAGTACCAATACCTATAACTTTCCCTTCTCGATTTCCTCCGAAGGCAACGTGTCCTCCTTTCTTAAGTTGGAGGTCTAGGAACATAGACCTTTCTCTCGTCATATGTCGTGAGCAGCCACCGTCCGGTACCATAAGTG
Source organism: Sophora flavescens (assembly GCA_030762895.1). Classification (NCBI taxonomy): domain Eukaryota; kingdom Viridiplantae; phylum Streptophyta; class Magnoliopsida; order Fabales; family Fabaceae; genus Sophora; species Sophora flavescens. The sequence goes on from CM061062.1 coordinate 107,603,237, forward strand.
GTGTTATCTTTGTCCTGTTGAGGACATCTGCAACAAAAATTATTTGATCTTTAGGTACCCATATTTTTCGGGTCCTTTTCATTAGTTCTGGGAGTCTCAGAAAGACTTCCTTCTCTTCTTATGGATACACTTAGACATAACATGCCCAGTTTTCCACAGGGTTACGAATAGGTGTTGATTTGGTTACAGTTGACTTAATGAGATACTTTAGAAGCTTTAGTTGATACTTTATGATGTGTCCGATGGACATATCCAATACCTTCTTTGTTAAGAGAGTGCTTCGAATGCCAAGTAGCCGAGTCAGTTGTCTCTACGATTAACAAATTTGTCAAGATCGAGTGAGCTCTTCCACTTTCTGTTGAAGTTTTTCAACTTCTTCAGATGGTGATGTTTCACTTGTGATCTTAGCTTCATTAGACTTTTCAGTCTTCAGCTCACTGTTCTCTTTAGCCAGCTTCTCGCACTCTTGAGATTTCTGTTTATGCTCACTGGTGAGCTTTACATACTTTCTCTTGAGGGATTCGAAGGCTTTAGATAAGCAGTTGGATTTCTCCAACAACTCCTCATAAGCATCAAGTAATTCCTCATAGTCAAGATGTACCTCATCATCAGAGTCTAATTCAGTGTTGGCCATCAAACAGAGATTGGCTTCTTCCTCAGTTTCTTCATCATAAGATGTTGACTCCAGATCCTCCCAAGTAGCCATCATTCATTTCTTCTTCTTCTTGAAGAATTTCTTAAAAGGGGCCTTCTTGAGTTGAGGACATTCAATCTTGAAGTGACCGGGCTTTTTGCACTCATATCAAACAATTGGACTTTTGTCTGTTGAGGTGGATTCTTTGAAGTTCTTGTCCTTGTTGGACCTTCTGAATAGCTTATCCCTCCTGAACTTCTTTTTCTGTAGGAGAAGCTTTATCTTCCTGGTCAGGAGAGACAACTCTTCATCACTCTTAGAATCCTCGAGTTCTGATAGGTCAGCATCACTGGATGACTCATCTGCCTTCAGAGCCTTGGAACCTTTTGCTGACTTTTGATCAGCTTTCAGAGCAATTGACTTGCCCTTCTTTGGTGCAGCTTCATCTCCAAGTTCTTGCTCATGCACAGTGAGTGTTCCAAGAAGTTCATCCATAGTCAAGGTAGTGAGATCCTTGGCTTGGGAGATAGCAGTGACCAAAGGTCTCCACTGTTTAGGTAGACTTCTCAGAATCTTACCAACCTTCTCAGCATTGGTATAGACTTTGCCAAGAGATTTTAAACTGTTGATGATAGTTTGAAATCTTCCTATCATCTGAGCAACAGATTCTCCTTCCTCCATGATGAATAGTTCATACTTTCTAATAAGTATGGCAATCTTTGACTCTTTGACCTTTGTTGTTCCTTCATGTGTGACAACTAAGGTGTCCCATATTTCTTTTGCAAAGTCACAGGCATATACCTTCTCAAACTCCTCTGGACTGAGAGCACAAATGATGTTGTATCTGGCTTCGTGGTTCAGCTCCCATTTTGATTTTTCTGCAGCAGTCCACTGAGCTTTTGGTTTGTTAGTGTTATCATCATTCTTGGGAATGAATGGACCATTTGTGATGACATCCCAAAGATCAGAGTTTGTGGATAGAATAAACCACTGAAATCTATCTTTCCAGTAGTTGTAATTTTCTCCATTGAAGTAAGGAGGTGCAGTTGGGAGGCTCCTTGATCGATGACTTCCACTTGTACTAGCTCCAGTCGTCACGTCTATTCTTCAGGACCTTTTACCTCTACACTGTTAGATGCTCAACCCATAGGCTGAGCTCTAATACCAACTGAAATAGACAACTATAAACACGAGAAGGGGGGTTAATTGTGTTTATCAGAATTTAAGCAAAGCTGAAATCTTTTCGCAAACAGAAAGCTAGCTTTGGACGAGTGGAAGAATACAGGATGGACGGGTGACTATTGCACACACACCACTTGACAGATGCAAGAAAACTACAGCAATTAAAGAGTTTAAGGGAAGAGAGATTGACACGGTGATTTATCCTGGTTCACTCTTCAAATCAAAGAGCTACGTCCAGTCCTTGGCAGCACCAAGATTTATCCACTATAACTGATAAGGTTACAGACTCAAGTATTATTTGCACACCTAGCCTCTTCAGGCTCAAGACAAGTATTATTTGCACACCTAGCCTCTTCAGGCTCAAGACAAGTATTGTTTTCACACCTAGCCTCTTCAGGCTCAGGACAAGTATTGTTTTCACACCTAGCCTCTTCAGGCACACTTAGGTTTGTTTGAGAGATTTGGTTTGTAATAAATACAATTTCTCACAGGCAGATATTTCACTAACACTCAGAGTGGTTTAAATGTAAGGCTTAGGAAAGTCTGCGTAATAACTTCAAAATGATTGAAGAATAAAGAATAAAAGAATGAAGAAATAAATGCTCAGAGTAATGGCGTTTTTAATGCAATGTGTATTCTCTTTCTTCATCTTCAATGGCTTCTGTATTTATGGTCTTCAAGCATTTAGGATCCGTTAGAGACATCCTCTCAGATGTTGGCTTCAAGCAGAACTTCATTAATTGCAATAAAGTCGTTCTGAGTAGTCATTAATGCAATAGAGTCGTTCTGGGCAGCCATTAATGCAATAAAGTCGTTGGTTGTATTCTAACATGAAGGATCATGGCTTTATTCATCGTGCTACAACCATATCAAAGTTGAGCAGAGAGCTTTTTGTACTTTGCTGAGTACACTTCCCTTTTTGTGTAAGGACCAGAGGTACTAGGGAATAAAGCACGTTGGAAGAATTCTTTAACTGGTCTTTGGTTCTGATTATCCAAGGTTTCTTGAGAGAGTAGCTTCTGACTTTTCTTGATAGTCGTGAAACTGAGTAGGAGAGAAGGCTTCAAGTCTCTTTCTGGTTCTTGAACCAAGATTCTGATAATCCTTAAAGAATTCGCGATCATAAGATAAGTGCTTTCATCTTGAAAATAATCACGCCTATCTAGTCATTTGAGTTTTCATTCGGGCTAGTAGACGAGCTCCATATTAAGGACTCAGCAAATCCAAAGACTAGTGGACGAGTGCTTCTGTCACCTTTAGTGGACGAGCACTTCTGTTACCTTTAGTGGACGAGAGCTTCTGTCACCTTTAGTGGACGAGAGCCTCTGTTAGTCTGGTGGACGAGAGTCTCAGTTACTCTGGTGGATGGAAACATTCTGACCTTAATGGACGAGCACCATTTTCCACGTCATTGGACGTGCATTGCTGATACTTTATTGGACAACCTCAAAGTGATTCCTTAATGAACGAGCTCCATTTGATTCCTTAATGGAAGAGCTCCATTTGCCACGTCATTGGACGGACCTTTCTGATACCTCACTGGACGGTCTTTTCTGATATTTTGATGGACGCGCTATTCTAATACTTTGATGGACGCGCTCCAAGTGCCACGTCATTGGACGGATAATTTTGATACCTCACTGGACGAGTTTTTCTGATACTTTGAGTAGACGCTGCCTTCTGATACTTTTAATGGACACGGCCTTCTGATATTTTTATTGGACGCGGGTTTCTTTCTCTTGTGTTTTGGACGTGCGCTTCAAACACTACAGTGTTGGACGTTCAAACACTACACTGGACGGGTTTTTCTGATACTTTGAGTAGACGCTGCCTTATGATACTTTTAGTGGACGTGGCCTTCTGATATTTTTATTGGACGCGGGTTTCTTTCTCTTGTGTTTTGGACGTCTGCTTCAAACACTTTGCTTGTTTCACTTTGTTGGACGTTTGATTCTATTTTTTTTAATATGCACACTCAATAGATAGGTTAGCAACCAATATGAAGGTTAATTAAGTCATTAACCAATTTTTATTTTTCATCAAAACTTAGGAAAATTTATATCAAACATTTTAGAGACTTAACAAGGGGTGGGGACGCGAGCAGGTGATATAAATGGGTCATTTTCTCTATTTTTTTAATTTCTTAATTTCTTAATTGCCATTTAATCTGGACTATTAAATCTGGACGAACAATCCAGATTAAGTGGCAGGAGAGGCGCTGTAGACAAATGGCAGGAGACAATCCGAATTTCTCTGTAATACCACATTATAGAAGCTAATATGTTTCTCTCGGGAATGCATGATATTATTAACCCGTTGCAAAGGAGCTTTAGTCCGAGGCGTGGCATAACGCCATAACCAATGAAAATATTTTCATTGATAACAAGATGGTGGGTTATGTTTGATGGTTTATGTTGATGCCAAGATTAGATAGGTCCATTCTCGCACAAAGACAATACTTTATGACCCCTAACGTCATTGGCCAGTCACGGAAGCCCTCAAAGAATAAGGACCGCATGCATTTAGGGTTTAGGGGAGTCGTCATCTACTCTCCCTCTCTAGACACTCTTATCATAAACCCTAGTATTCTACCTTACCCACGGTTCCGACGCCGGAACAGATTAATAATAAGAAAAGTTTTATGTGTTGTTATAAGAGTTATAAGAATAATATTGTGCAACTAAATAGAATTAAGAAAATATGAATTGACACAAAATATTTAACGTGGGAAACCTTTTAAAAGGGTGATGAGGTAAAATCACAGACGAGAATTTAAGGACATGTTTCCTTTGCTTTCAGTTTTATGCTTTTATTTCCTGTTTTCGGGAAAAATTATAAAATTGACATCTTATTTTTATTTTATTTCATGCTTTCAGAAATTTATACCAAAAACACTGAAAATAACTTTTTCCTATACAAATCAATGAAAACAAGATGACGGTTTTATAATTATTTCTGAAAACGAGAAATGAAAATATGAAACTGAAAATAAAACAAACATGCTCTAGAGTTTTCCTCACAAAGTGAAAGATATATATTACAACTTTTCTTTAAATATAAGGAAAGAATAATGATACGTACTTTATCTTAAAACAAAAGAATATATCTCCATAAAAATAGGAGAAATACTAAGTAGAGATTATATAAATTTTTAAATTTGAAAATGATGAAAAGCCCTCTAACCACCTGCTACTCAACCAATTTCATTTATTGATCATTCCAATTTACATCGAAAGCATTTCACATGTTAGCAGTAAATTTTGCTACTCTATTTTCACTTTTCTGCTTTGGTTTGAGAAATAAATTAGAAAGTGGGAAGATGATAAGAAAGAACATGGGTAGAAATAAATTTGTGATAAAAAAATGGATTTTATGGGATGTTTGGTATGAACGAAAGTTAATGGAATGAAAGAAGTTTTTTTTTAATAAACAACTATGCCTCTATATATTAGATGATGAGACCGCTAATAGAAGAAGGACGAATTTACCGTTAAAAAAAAGGATGAATTTGATATTTTACTCTCTTCTTTCCACTTTCTTCTTACAACATCCGAGAAAAAAAAATTGGATTTAGATTCTCTCATGTTGGAGAGGGAAAAAAACAAAATTTTAAAATCGTAACTAGTAGGACCGATAATCTAATCATGGTAGATTCATGTATATTAAAAAATATGTTTATATCTCTCTATAATGACCATTATGTAACGTAAGAGGATATAATTCCAAAAAAAAAAAAAGACATAGGCCTCATCATATTTTTCTCTTCTCCCTTTTTCTTGCATCTATCGAGAGATAAGTGAAAATTCTTTTTAATTACTTTCTTCCATTTTTTCTCTCCTTTATTCATCCGAACCACGACATATAACTACATTGACAGGGTTATTGGAAAAGAAAATTGGGGACTTTGGGTATACATAACTAAGAGGTTGATAGTGAATTGTGTTACCTCTATAACATTGTTAATTTGGAACGAGGGCATCTTACCTCTTTTTTAGATGTGGTTCCTCAGCAGGGATGGAGCTAGACTTGTATTATAGAGAGGGACTAACTAATAAAACTAAAGTTCATCCAACAAGTAAATACGCATCAAATTTCTTATAAAATATTCATAATTATAAGTTTCAAAATATTAATTACATTTATGTTATAACTAAATCTACACTAAATTTTTCAATGTATATTAGTGACAACGATAGACCATTAGAGAGAGAGAGAGAGAGAGGGCCAATGTCCACCACGATGCTAAGATGTCTCAAAATGTTTTAAAAACTTATTATTTGAATTGTATTTATTTATTTTATTAAGCTTGACCCCTGTTTAATAATATGTATATATTTTTTACCTATTACAAATAAATAACGAGCAATGTTATTTTGACATTAAAATTGGACATCATGGTGTGACACCTCTCATGATATCCAATTTTAGTGTCAAAATAACATTACTTATAAATAATCTAGCTCCATCTATGCTCTTTTTCAATCGTCGGACTGTCAGAGGGGTGTCAACAAGTTGGAGCCTTATCCCCTTATTAATTCGGTTTTGTTTGAGAAAAACAGTTGATAAGCTAGCATTTGATTGATAAACTAACTCATGGCTGGTAAACTAATTTTTAACTGAAAGTTTATAATTGATATAGATTATAGCTAAAAAATCAACTGATTGAATTGAAAGTGTTTGATAAAATTAGTGATTGAACTAGCTTAAAAATATAAAATGATATAAAAGAACATATTTATGAGAGACATTTGGTAAAATAGAATTTCATTAAATTAATAAGGATAAATTTGAGACAAAAGTTAATAAGCTATATAAATTATGTCATAAACTAAATAAAATAGCTTATGAAGAAAAATGATAAACTAATGAAATAAATTTATTTATCAAACATTTCTATTTTAATCAAACAAGCCTGTAAACTAATTTAATAATTTATCAAACAGAGGCTTAGTCTTATGAATCATGATTGTCTCCTGCCCTCCGGCCAAATCTTCTTTGCTCTTTATTGGGAAATGTGATACCACATGAGATATAGGGTGTAATCAGCTTGCAGGAGACGTCGGAGAGAAGTCGAATCCTAGTCTTATGCATGGAGCAAATGTCATTAGTTACCTTCAATAAGAAAAATGTTAACGAGTGTCCTTAGGGCACTCGTTAAGTAATCAAGGAAAGAAAGTTTGTATTGGGAAATGATGTATTTAATATTTCGAGAAGTAATATACTTAGTTTCTCAATAAAACTTTTTTTTTATGATTCCTTAACAAATGTCCTAAGATCACTCGTTAACATGACCCTTAATTAAATTAAGAAGGTTCAGCGTGGGGAATGTAAGCCTATGAGGTGTGCTGGGAGGGCACTTCCTATGTCGCATCTTTTGTTTGCAGAGGATGCTCTTTTTTTTTCCCGAGCTACAGCTGGTCAAACCCGTGTTATCTATTTTGAGCTTGTTGGATGAGTTTTTTTAGAAAAAAAATTATTTTTAAAATAAAAGTGCTTTTACAAATAATATGAGTGTTTGGATGAGTGATCAGCCTCTGGCTCATCTAGTTTTATGACTAGTATGACCGTGGTTTTGTGTTAATTATATCTCATTTTCGCCCAAATTAGACTTGATTGTCCTCAAGCAAGGTTTTGAGCCTCTTAAGTAGTTTTAGGATAATTTAGCCAGTTTTGAGTCAAATAAAGCACTTATTGCTATTCCATGTTTTCAGGTTAGAAAGGGAAGCACTTAGAGCCAAGGGAATGGAGAAAACAGTGGAAAGTGCAAGTCAGGAAGATTCGCCTCGCGAGAAGCTACTCGCCACGCTAGACTGAAGACCAGTCTGAACAGCAGAATGTCATCCTTTCTGTCTCGCCACGCGAACCGTGTCTCGCCTCGTTAGCCTGGAAGTCAGAAAGCATCACGGTCATCCCGTGATGCCTATCACGGGCGTGATGAGAAGACCCTGGAGGACAGAGACAATCACGGCCTAACCGTGATGAAGGTCACGGCCATATATGACAGATAAGCACCCAAAGTCAGAAGTGATCACGGCCTGGCCGTGACAGGCATCACGGCTGTGACAAACTAGATTTTGAAGTCTCGCCTCGCGAGGCATCATCTCGCCTCACGAGAGCCCAAATTTGAACTGGCGCCATTTTAATATTCGCGTCGCGAGAGACTACTGACCTCGCGAGCGTGCGCAGATTCTGAAGCTATAATTGTTGTTTAGGGCAGATTAGTGGGACACTTTTTGCTAATCCTTGTTTACGAATTTTCTGGGCTGTATTATGTTTTTGATGGAGAACTAATCTCCTTAGATTAATCTGCTGTAATCAACTTCCGCCGACACTTGAGGTCTTGTAATTCCCGATTGAATTTCCTTCTCTCCTTCAATACTATTCTTTATTCTCTGTTTGCTTAATTCAGTTTGTATCGAATTAGTGTTGATTTATTTTCGATGATTTTATGTTCCTAAACTCAATCGTGTTTGATTAATTCGCGTGCGTTCAATCGTGTTTGCTTAATTCACGAGTGCTTCACCCCATTTGCTTAATTCGGGAATTAGGAACATATGTCCCGTAGCGTCGATTTCGCTTGTTAATTGATGCTACAATTGAAAAGGGATTAGAATCCGCTTATACGATACCCGAGTTGTCGCATCCTGACTACACTTTTTACAAACCGCTCGCTTTTTGACCCGTGCGCGACAGCGTGTCGAATTGGCGCCGTTGCCGGGGACTCTTGTTTGTTGTTTTCGCATTTTTCGTTTTTCTGTTTTTCTGCTGAATTAGTCTGGATACTAGGTCTACTTGCTCTGACTTGTGTAATTTTGATCCTGAAATTGAAAGAACACTGCACACACGCCGTAGAGCAATTCGGGATAGCACTAGTAGTGATTCTAATTCTTCACCTGTTTCTAATAACATGGCTGATCAAAGAACATTGAGACAACTTGTTGCCCCTGATGTTAATTATAATGGGTTGTGTATTGCGTATGCTGGAGTGGTTGCTCCTCTTGAACTTAAATCTGGTTTAATACACTTGTTGCCAAGGTTTAGTGGTCTTGCAGGTGAGGATCCACATAAACATCTGAAGGAATTCCAGGTTGTCTGCTCTACAACCTTGAGACCGGAGGGAATAACAGAGGATCACATCAAGCTGAGAGCCTTCCCATTCTCACTCCAAGGTGCTACAAAGGATTGGTTATACTACCTTGAACCAAACTCTGTCTCAACCTGGAACGATTTGAAGAGGGTCTTCCTAGAGAGATACTTTCCTGCCTCCAGAGCTGCATCAATCAGGAAGGAAATATGTGGCATTAGACAAGGCAATGAATCATTGGCTGAGTATTGGGAGAGATTCAAGCAGTTGGTATCCAGTTGCCCTCAGCATCAGATTTCCGAGCAGCTGCTCATTCAGTACTTTTATGAGGGATTGCTCCCAATGGACAGAAATATGTTGGATGCTGCTAGTGGGGGAGCACTTGTTGATAAAAATCCAGCTGCTGCCAAGCAATTGATTGAAAATATGTCATTAAACTCCCAACAGTTCACAACCAGAAGCAACTCTGTCGAGACAAGGGGTGTGAATGAGATCCAAGGTTCTTCTTCCAACAAGGCCCTTGAAACCAGAATTGATGAGATCACTTCTTTGGTAAAGCAGTTGGCAATGGATAAGGTTCAACCAGCAAGGTTGTGTGGCATTTGTACTTCTCCCGAGCACCTGTCCGATGCATGCCCTATTCTGAAGGATGAGACAGTCACTGATTTGCCTCAAGCTTATGCAGCTAATCTCTACAATCAAGGCAACAATCAGAACCGATACAGCATTCCTGACCTCTTCACAAATAAGTACCATCCCAACTGGAGGAATCATCCAAACCTTCGGTATGGGAACTCATCTGCACAACAGCAACAACCAATGTTACCGCTGGCACCACCACAGAATTCTCCCCAAGTGACCACCTCTGCACCTCCCGGACCTTCCCTAGAGGACATGATCAAGCAAATGGCTGCAAACAATTTCCAGTTTCAGCAACAAGCAAATTCTAGTATTCAGACTTTGCACACACAGATTGGACAGATTGGACAGTTTCAGCAGCGAACGGATGCTAGCATTCACGCCTTGCAGACACAGATTGGAAAGCTTGCCACTTCCATGAATACCATGCAGCAAGCCCAAGGATTGAACCAACTACCTGCACAAACAGTGGTGAATCCCAATGCCCCCAATCCTAATGTCAGTGCCATTTCTTTGAGATCCGGGAAAGTTGTAGAGGCAGCCCCTGAAAAATATGAAGAAACTATTGAGGTAACTCCTGAGCCTTCTGTTGTTGTTGAAGCCGAGAAAGTGTATGTGCCACCGATTCCCTTCCCACAAAGAGTGCAGAAAAATAAGAAGATTGATGGGGAAGACAAGGAGAGGGAGATTCTGGACGTGTTCAGAAAAGTGGTGGTGAACATTCTGCTTCTGGATGTGATCAAGCAGGTTCCGAAGTATTCAAAGTTTCTGAAGGATTTATGCACCCACAAGAGGAGGTTGAAGGGTAATGAGAGAGTCAATTTGGGGCGAAATGTTTCAGCCCTCATTCAACCTAAACTTGCTCCCGAGAAGGTTACAGTTTCAGCCTTCACTCAGGCACTGCCACAGAAGTGCAAGGATCCGGGAACTTTTGCTATTCCATGCACCATTGGGGACAACAAATTCGACAATTGCATGTTGGATTTGGGAGCCTCCATCAATGTCATGCCCACTTCTGTCTTCAACAATCTTGATCTTGGTCCCTTGCAACATACAGGTCTCACTATCCAGTTGGCCAACAGGACCAATGCTCGCCCCATTGGAGTGGTAGAAGATGTCTTTGACAAAGTTGACGATTTGATTTTCCCTGCTGACTTTTACATCCTGGACATGGCAGGGGAAACAAATTCAAGCAGATCTCCAATAATCCTGGGCAGACCATTCATGAAGACGGCAAAGACAAAGATTGATGTTGATGATGGGACCATGTCCATGGAGTTCGGTGACATTATTGCAAAATTCAACATTTTCGATGCTATGAAGCATCCCTTGGATGAGCACTCTGTCTTTCAAATAGAGTTGCTCTCTAAAATTGTTGATGACACCTATGATGACTTGGTTGCTGATTTTCCATCCATTTCTGATTTTAATGATGTTTATTCATGTACTGACTGTACTAACACTAACCCTTGTGCTGTTTGTGCTGAGATTGATGCTACCTTGCAGGGTGATAGTGTGAGTGAAGCTGTCTGTTCGGCTGAAGTTCTTGACAGCCCGGCTGCCCCAAACATACCATCTGTTGAGCAGCCACCCTCTCTAGAGCTTAAGCCACTTCCCGGAAATTTGAAGTATGCCTATTTGGAGAGGGATGAAAAACTTCCAGTTATCATCTCCTCTAACCTTGATTCCGATCAGGAAGCTAAGCTCTTGGAGGTTCTGAAGAAGCATAAGAAGGCGATTGGTTGGACCTTGGCTGACATCCCAGGAATTAGCCCCTCCAGATGTATGCATAGGATTCTGTTGGAGGATGGGGCTAAACCAGTTAGGCAGCCCCAAAGGCGGCTCAATCCATTAATTCTGGATGTTGTAAAGAAGGAGGTGACAAAACTCCTGCATGCGGGTATCATATACCCCATCTCTGATAGTAGTTGGGTGAGTCCAGTGCAAGTTGTACCCAAGAAATCTGGCCTCACAGTGGTAAGAAATGAAAATAATGAGCTTGTCCCCACTAGAGTCCAGAATAGCTGGAGAGTCTGTATTTTTTATAGGAGGTTGAACCAGGCCACTCGAAAGGATCACTTTCCTTTGCCGTTCATCGATCAGATGCTCGAACGGCTGGCTGGTAAATCCCACTATTGTTTTCTTGATGGCTTTTCCGGATACTTCCAGATCCACATTGCACCAGAGGATCAGGAAAAGACCACTTTCACGTGCCCCTTCGGTACGTTTGCCTACAGGAGGATGCCATTTGGCCTTTGCAATGCTCCTGGCACTTTCCAGAGATGCATGATTAGTATTTTTACTGATTTTATTGAAAATTGCATGGAAGTGTTCATGGATGATTTCACTGTATATGGTTCCTCATTTGATGCATGCTTGCATAGTCTGAATTTGGTTTTAGAAAGATGCATTGAAACTGACCTTGTTTTGAACTATGAAAAATGCCATTTTATGGTTGAACAGGGGATTGTTTTGGGGCATATCATTTCTGAAAAGGGTATTTCAGTAGATCCTGCTAAAATTGATGTGATTTCTACACTGCCTTACCCATCTTGCGTTCGCGAGATTCGTTCTTTTCTTGGTCGTGCAGGTTTCTACAGGCGCTTCATAAAGGACTTCAGCAAGATAGCTCTTCCTCTGTCAAACTTCCTGAAGAATGATGCCATGTTCAATTTTGATGACAACTGCAAGAAGGCATTTGACTTCTTGAAAAAGGGCATTGACCTCTACCCCCATCATCCAACCCCTGACTGGACCCTCCCTTTTGAGTTCATGTGTGATGCTTCTAACTATGCTGTGGGGGCGGTCCTAGCACAAAGGGTGGGCAAGGCTGCACATGTCATTTATTATGCTTCTAGGACTTTAGATGCTACACAGTCTAATTACACCACCACTGAAAAGGAACTTCTAGCTGTTGTTTTTGCTCTTGATAAATTTAGATCATATTTTCTAGGTTCCAAGGTTATTGTTTTCACTGACCATGCAGCTCTGAAGTACTTGTTGAAGAAGCCAGAAGCAAAGCCGAGATTGATTCGGTGGATGTTGTTGCTCCAAGAGTTTAATGTGGAGATAAAAGACAAGAGTGGAGCTGAAAATTTAGTGGCTGATCACTTGAGTAGGATAGAGAGGGATGACGATCCTTCCCCCATTCAGGTTGACTTTCCTGATGAGCAGCTTTTGCAGTTACATGGCATGACTCCTTGGTTTACTGATATTGTTAATTACCTAGTTGCTGGTGTCTTTCCGACAGGAGCAACTAGGTCACAAATCACAAACTAAAGAGTGATGCCAAGTACTATGTGTGGGATGATCCTTACCTCTGGAAATTTTGAAGTGATCAGGTGATTAGGAGATGTGCCCCCGACTATGAGATTGAGTCCATTTTGCACTTTTCCCATGCCTCTCAAGTAGGGGGACACTTTGGGCCACAGAGGACTGTAAGAAAAGTCCTAGATTCTGGTTTCTACTGGCCCACCATTTTTAGAGATGCTTATAAGGTTTACCGGACTTGTAAGTGTGTCGGACAGCGAGAGCCTAACCATCACTCGCAAGAGTGAAATGCCTCAGCAACCTATGCTTTTCTGTGAGGTGTTTGATGTGTGGGGAATTGACTTTATGGGTCCTTTCCCTGCCTCTTTTGGCTTTCTCTATATTCTATTGGCTGTTGACTATGTTTCAAAGTGGGTGGAGGCTATCCCCACTAGGAATAATGATTCTAAAGTTGTTGCAAATTTGTTCAGGTCCAATATTTTCTGCAGGTTCAGCATACCTCGAGCTGTCATAAGTGACCAGGGCACCCATTTCTGCAACCGCACCATGGAAGCTTTACTCCGGAAGTATGGAGTTGTGCACAGGGTCTCCACTGCTTATCACCCCCAGACCAATGGGCAGGCTGAGATCTCAAACAGAGAGATCAAACAGATCCTAGAGAAAGTGGTGCAGCCAAGTAGGAGGGACTGGAGCCGCCGTCTAGAAGACGTACTCTGGGCTCAAAGAACAGCCTTCAAGACACCAATAGGGATGTCTCCCTATAGTCTTGTGTTCGGTAAGACATGTCATCTCCCTGTGAAAGTTGAGCACCGTGCTTATTGGGCGGTCAAGTGCTATAATTTGGAAATGCAAAAAGCTGGCATTGAAAGAAAACTTCAATTAGAGCAGCTTGAAGAGCTTAGGTTAGAAGCCTATGAAAGCTCTCGGATTTATAAAGAGAAAACCAAGCACTTCCATGATAGGATGATTGCTAGGAAGGAATTCCTATGGGCCAACAGGTCTTACTGTTTAACTCCCGTCTGAAGGTGATGACTGGGAAACTTTGATCCAAGTGGATTGGCCCATTTGTTGTTACTAATGTTTTTCCTCATGGTGCAGTAGAAATTAAAAGTACAGGTAGCAACAAGGCTTTCAAAGTTAACGGGCAGCGCTTGAAGCTATTCCATGAGAGCTTGGTGCCTGAGGATGTTACTGTTGAGGAGCTCTCCTTGGGAGAGCCCACCTACACTGCAACTTGATCAGGGAGCACCTTCCCCTTTCCCTCACTTTGATTTTATATTTATGTTCTTTCATTGAGGACAATGTATGTTTTAAGTGTGGGGGAGGGAACCATCTGTTGTGTTTTGTTTTGTGTTTTTTTTTTTCTTTTAGCTCTTGAATAATTTGAGAAGATCAAGAGCATGTGTGTGAGTCTTGTGTCGGCAAGCTTGGTGGGTTTTGTTGATTTGGCACAGATTGATTGCATGATATATGTTGATGATTCCCCTTAGGTTATAAAAAAAATTGAAAATTGATCCCCATGTGAAAAAAAAAATATTTTGAAAACTAAGCTTTGAGAAATTTTGTTGTGATTGCATGATTTATGATAAGTTTGGGGTGAATGGGTGCACACATTAGGGATTGAATCTCGGTCAAACAATTTGCGAAAAATGTCCAGGTGAGGATTTGAGTCTCCAACATGTTTTCAATTGTGTGAATCACTTTCTAGTTGCACTTTCCCGAATTTGCTTGAGTCTCTTCTTAGTTTGCATGTTTATGTGATTGCATCAGATGATTTAGGCAATTTTCTTTGAATTAACTGCTTGGCCTAAATTGAACCATCCCTAATGCATGTTCCCTAGTTAGACACATTGAGCCTAATAAGCCTATTGTTTCTTGATAACCTTATGTCATGAGCCAAAATCTGAAAAACCATGTTAACCCGATCTTAGGATTAGGGGAGCATGAGCAAGAGAAGGTTTGTAAGAAACTAAGTTTGGGGTGGCTACAAGGTGTGATATGCCATTCTGGGTTGAGAAAAAGAAAAGCATAAAGGTTGAAGCCAAAGGCAAAAAGAAAAAAAAAAGAGAGAAAAGAAAAAATAATTTGCCAAAAAGAAAAGGGGCAAAACAAAAATGGTGTCAAAGGAAAAAGGTGTAGCCACCAAAAGCACCAAAAAGAAAAAAAAATGGAAAAAGGAACTATAGTGAAAAATAATAGTGTACAAGCTTCATGATCTCTTAGTTCCTATGGATTAAAGCCTAGTTCTTTTGTATATCATACCCTTAGCCAGACCCCATTACAACCTTTGAAAGACCTTTTGATGTTGCATGCATGTTTTCGTGGGAACCTTGATTGAGATAAAAATCAAATTCATGGGAAGTGCTCTTGAAATGTGAACTGAGTGAAAAGTTGATAGCCTAGACAAATTGAGCGATTGAGTGAAATATTAAATGCCCTTGTGAGGAAGGCAATTGTTTGAAGTTGGTGATCTCCCTTTTGTGTGTAACTTGGATCCCTTGCTTAGATTAATGATTGTTTGAATGATGAAATTCTCAGATGTTTAAAGTAAATGATTGTGGGGATTGCATTGTTGAATATGGGGGGAACATTGAAGGAAAATTGTTTTGTTTGCTTGAAATTTGTGCAAAAGTTGATTGAATCCCTTGAGCTTGCCAAGTCTTGAGTCGTTTTGAGTTTTAGTTTGCTTGGGGACAAGCAAAGTTCAAGTTTGGGGTATTTTGATCAGTCTCTGGCTCATCTAGTTTTATGACTAGTATGACCGTGGTTTTGTGTTAATTATATCTCGTTTTCGTCCAAATTAGACTTGATTGTCCTCAAGCAAGGTTTTGAGTCCCTTAAGTTGTTTTAGGATAATTTAGCCAGTTTTGAGTCAAATAAAGCACTTATTGTTATTCCATGTTTTCAGGTTAGAAAGGGAAGCACTTAGAGCCAAGGGAATGGAGAAAACAGTGGAAAGTGCACTTTTTACAAACCGCTCGTTTATTGACCCGTGCGCGACAGCGTGTCAATGAGCTTTTAAAAAAAGTAAAAATAGTGGAAAATAATTTACCTACAACAAATATTATAAAAGCCCAATTTTAAAAACACATTCAAATATAAAACAACTTATGCTTTTAATAGTAATTTATACTTTTACTTTTATATCATAAAAACCTTTTTTTAAAAAGCTCAACGAGCCCTGTATTGTCTTGGAATTTTGTAGCATGAATGGATTAAAGATGAATTGGATTAAATCAAAGATAACATGTGCCAAATAAATATACAACTTTCATTTAAGGTTCACAAATAATGTAGGAATTTTTTAATTTTTTTTACAGAAAATAATGTAGGAAGTTGTATCATGGTGTCTGATACGATAAATGTTTTAAAAAAATAAAAATTATAAAATTATAAAATATAATTATGAGTATTTTAAAGTGTTTATGATATGATATTTGGCCAATAAATGATCCAATAGAAATAGAAGCAAATAAATGCATAATGATAGGCCCAATTAAAGAAAAACAAAGGCCAAAATATTGGAGGGTTTCATCTTGATATGACAGATATGAATATTCTAGGTCTATGCATTTATTATCTTTTATTTGTTATTTACATTTCCCTTTTAATATATGGGATGTAAGAAACTAGTATATATAAAGAATATAAATGTATCAATGGAAGCAAGCAGAAAATTAAGTAAGAAGTCTCTCTCTTCCTGATTCCTAAGGATGTTATCTTTATCCTCCACAATAAGGAATCCATATCCCTTATCCATAAGGTATCAATTATAAATTGATAGGAATAGGTAAGTAACACAAATACAATATGATTATTTTCCCACAAAATTCGTTTCCATTGATAACACTTTTTAAAAGAATATTAGAAAATAGTGGGGAAGTAGTAAAGATATGGGAGGAAAAGAAGGGACCTTTTCAAGTAAGAGTGGGGGAAAAGGAAAAGCGAACAAGTCTGGAGTAGAAGATAGCGTGGCGATGGAAGGATGAAGACATTGGCAAGAAGCAAAGCCAACGTAACAACTTGTGACTAATAATTATTTGAAAGGGAGTGAGGTAACCCCAGTGAGGAGTGCTATAGAGTATAGATTGCAAGTAAGCAAGCCAGCTAATAATAGTAGAGTGGGGTTACCAAACAGAGCACTAAACAACACCACACTGGTGACTATTCTACACAAAAATAACAAAAATGAATGCTAAAGCGTATGGACATCAAAAAGCAAAACTCCGGATGCTTCTTCTTCAACATATTGAATGCATAAGTTTGATCAGCATGCCACGACCTGATTAGGCATACACCGCAGGAGTGTTTCTCGTTTCCTTTTCTTTTCCATTTTACTTTAGAAATATCACAAGTGTGGAAACTGTTTTATTTTTTGTTCGAAGCTTTTAACGAAATGGGGCTTTTAGTTGTTACAATTTGAGAGAAATATATAATAGCACACTTTAGCTTGCATAAAGTGAGGGGACAAAATTTTTTGTCATGTCCAGTATCCTGTCCCCTATTTGATCTGAAAAGTCAGGGACAGGATAAAAAAGGGGTGAAGGACAGGACAAAAACCCAAAATTTTATCCCCCACCAAACCATGGGACAAAAAGTTGTCCTATGGACAGGCTAACAAAAGACAAAATTATCCTTACATCTCTCTCCCCTCTCTTCTATCTCTCTCCTCTCTTCCCCCTCCCTATCTCTCTCCTCTCTCTCCTTGCTCTCTCTCCCCCTCTCCTCTATATCTCTTTCTCTCTCCTCTCTCTGTGTACATAATTATACAAAATTATATATTGTATATTTATATATTAAATAATATATATTATCAAAGGTATTCCGGTAAATTTAATATTATTTTGTTTGTGTTGTCCATTATCCATCAAACAATGTATAAGAGTACATTTACCCTTCATTACTTAAAATGTAACGAGATCTTAACTTATTTTACCTAATTAAAAGGTGGATATACCCTCTTTTTTCACACTGTATATATATATATTTTTTCCATTTTAGAGAGGATCTTGATCCCTTTGCCTAATATTAAAAGTATTTTTTTTGTGCTAATATCCAACTGTTGAGATAAACTCTAATTAGTTAATCAGACCTTCACGTAAAATATGAGAAAAACGAATAGCCCAATCCTTTTCAGTCCAAGAGAAAATCCTGTGAAAAAATTCATTTTGAGGGGCCTTATGTCTACCTATTTGTAGGATGAAAATTATGAAGGAATCAGACCCTACAACTAAGTGGTGAATACGGAATACCTGTGATCCAGATACCTCTAACATCTCTAATGACAACCTGCTTCACCAGGATTGTCCTTCTATGCACAATTCGAATTTAATTTAATTTGCTCACTTAATTTTATTTAAGGATTTACCAATAAATATTATTTTATTTTTATGCAAACTTGTTGAACAAGTTTTGGGTAACTATTTTATATTATCATTGCTTAATTCATTTACATCAAACTTTTCAATATTACACCACCTGCACCCCAGTTTTCTCACTTTTCTGGTTGCTTCATAAACTTAGAAAGGATTAATTGGGCTCGCATAGCATTAATCCGAGACACCACAGTGATTGGTAATTGGCCTGTACTTGGGTGCAGATATGGG
This sequence comes from Sophora flavescens, assembly GCA_030762895.1. Classification (NCBI taxonomy): domain Eukaryota; kingdom Viridiplantae; phylum Streptophyta; class Magnoliopsida; order Fabales; family Fabaceae; genus Sophora; species Sophora flavescens. The sequence continues at coordinate 107,621,652 of CM061062.1, forward strand.
CCATATATATTCCTTTTTGGGTCCTCCCTTTACTAAGTTATGTTATCCCCAGTTTGCTTCTGCTACTATACACATCTGTATATAAATTGCCAATTAACTCATCAATAAAATGCTTAATGCATTTCAGAAATTCAACCAAATACTGCCAATCAACTTCCTATTAATAGGAAAAAAAAGTACAGAGAGAGACTTCCGTCAAAGATCAAGAGCCAGCCGGTCCAAATCTATTAGCATTTAAGAATAGGCCCAATTGAAGGAGTAAGCTGATTTAAATAATAAGTTTGGGAGTTAGTTATTTTTTAAAAATGCCTAAACAATTTAAGTTCAAGTTTCTCAACTTATAAACATTATAATTGTCTTAATTGTGACTTGCTCAATTTGATTTTTTTTTTCTGGGCTTATACTCATTTTTTTTAGCCTCAGAGGCCTTAAGTCCAATTTTTTTTTGTTGCTTGGGCTTGGGTAATTTCTTTGAGTCAAAGGCCTCAAATTTTTTTTTCCAGTTTTTGTAATGGGCTCTGATATCATATTAACATTTAAGATTATGTCCAATTGAGAAAGTGAGTTGATTTATATAACAAGTTTGAGAGTTACTTTATTGTTTAATAGGTCCAATTTGGACTAAGCTTCCCAACTTAACTATAACATTACAATTCTCTATATTTTGTCCTACTTAGGACTTTATCCTCCAACAAAATCCTCCTAACCTGGTTTAAAAAAAGGAATATGATGCTCATAAGTTCCCTTTTACTGCTATGTAAAAGAAAAAAGTTCCCTTTTAGTGCAACATATGCAAAGAATGATCCATGATATAGGCGATTTCTATATGGGTACGTAATGTCCCTCCCCAAAAAATTTATTTTTAGCCCGCATTCGAACCAAAGATCTCTCACATTTTGAGAGTATCTCTGCATATATTCTTCTCCTACTTAATAGACCTAAGATGTTTTCACTAAACCAACCCCTTTAGGAGTTATTCGGTTATGTCGCGACCGTCCCGTCCGGGAGGCGCGGAAAGGGAGGTAAAAACAGAGGAGTCGCCACTAAAATTTTTATTGGGAAAATCTTAGAAAAACCCATGTTTTAAAGGTAAACTGGTCTAAAAAAAAGATGAGATGAGTCCGGGAGTCGGTTACGAGTAGGGAAGGTGTTAGCACCCCACATCGCCCGTTTAAAAAACGGTACCTCAAGTTAATTGTGCAAAAAAACATTTTAACAGCCTTTTAAATATTTATTTTACCCCAAAAATTATTTACAAGAAAAAATTATATATTTTTTTATTTTTAATTTAAATTTTTTTTATTTTTTTAATTTATTGTTAGAAAGGGGAAAAGTTTAATTTTTTTGATTAATTATTTTAGCATAAAAAGAGACACAAAAAAAGTAAAATTTAGTTTTGGCCCGACAAGATGATTTATCTTGCTCCTACGTATTCCCGGGTGCGATGGGAAACTCAAAGCCACGTAGTTCTTTTGAAAATATTTGATTGGTTGGTTGATTTTAATTTTTGATAAAGATTTTATTTATTTATTTTATTTTAAAGAAGATTTTATTTCAGAATAAATTCACTTTTGCATAGAGTTCAAGATAGCAGTGCTATACGATAAACCCTTACAATTCATACAACACTTGAGGATGAAAAATCATACATCAACGTCGTAGATTGTTGCGTGAATTAAAAAGAGATTTTTATCTTATAAATTTTGATAAAATCTTATAAAAGGAGCAAATTGATAACATTTTTATATTTTAATAAAAAGGAATTCACCCTTGCACAGGGTTAAAGATAGCGGAGCTATACGATGAACCCTTACAATTCGTACAACACGTGAGGATGAAAATTCATACATCAACATTGTAGATTGTTGCGTGAATTCAAAAAGATTTAATTTCGAAATATTTTTAGTTAAATTTTTATTTAAAACAAGGATTGAAAGTATATTTTTTTTTTTATATTTTTGTGTTTTGTGATTTCAAATTTTTGGTGCATTTTATAACTTAACATCAATTGGGAGAAACATGGCCCAATAATTAGCTAACTGGCCCGGACAAACAGACCCAAAAACTGATGACCCTTCGTGAAAGTGAAAATAAAAAAACAAGGGAAGGTCAGAGAAGAAACTTGTCTTCTTCACATTACCAACCAAAAAACCAAGGAAGTGCTGATGGAGAGGATGACGGCGACGGACGAACCGGACCCGAGGTGCGGCGCGGTCTCCTTCCCCTGCTACGACGAGCGACGGTCAGTGGCTGGGCTGGGCGGAGTGACGGCGAGACGGGCAGATCTGGAGAGCGGTGTGGTGGTTCACGGTGGGGGTCGAAGTCGTGGTGGCGAGTGGCAGATCGTGGATGGTAGAAGACGCGGATGAGCGAGAGACGGCGACGCGAGCAGAGCGATGGCGGCGGCCGGGTTGGAGCAGCAGCGGCGACGGCTTCGGGTTAGGTGGCAGCGGCGGAGCTGAGCAGATTCGCACCGGAACGGTGAGGCTGGTGATGACACTGCTACGTCTGGCGCGGTGACTGGGTCTGCGTGTGGCAACGCGTCCAGACGTGGCGGAGACGACGAAACAGCGGCAGATCAGGTGGGTACAGGTAAGGGTCAAGTGATGTTGAAGATGAACAGTGAAAATGGTCCTATTTTGGGTTGTTGAAGGAAAAAGATCCCCTCTTCTGTTACTGATCTCTTTTTTTGTGTTTTCTCTCCATTACTCGTTGGTGTTTGAGTTTTGTGTTGATACGCCCTTTTTATTTTTGGGTGGAATGGGGTTATAGATTGGTAGGGAAGATGATAGATGTTTTGGATAGCAGATGAAGATGGTTATGGATGAAGGATATGGTGGAGGTTGGCTATGTTGAGATGTTGAAGATGAGTGGTGAAAAAAACATGTTTTTTGATTGTTGAAGGAAGAAGCCCCCTTCTGTTTTCCTCTCTTTCAGATTTTGCTTTGTGCTCCCTCCCAGTATTTTCGTTTTCTCTCCCCCCTTTTTTCCTCTGGTCACTGTTCAATATATAGCATCAGGGGGAAGAAGATGCCAAATTTTTCTGTTGGTGGGTACAAGTAGTGGGGAGCAAATCAGCCTTTGCTCCACCACTTTGCAGGGGCAGCAATGGGTGAGGATGGCTTGTACTATTGTCCCCCCTTTTCTGAAAAAAGAAGAAGAAGACAGAGAAGAGGGGTACAAGCATGGAATCTGATTTTTTTGAAATTTTTACTTTTTATTTTTTATTTTTTATTTTTTTAAACAAATCAGAATAGTAACAATTTTTGTTGGGTTTGGGATAATGGGCCCAAAAGATAAAAACGAAAATGGGCTCCATTTGATGATTAATGGGCCCATAAAAAACATTTTTTTGTTTTATTTTTATTATTTTCTGTTATTATTTTCAAGACATTAATAAAAAAATCCGGGCAAAATTAGGTGTTCACAGCTGCCCCTCTTTACTTGTTTCTTATTAGATAGTAGGTGTAACCGTAGTTAACCTATTATCGTTATAAGAAACGAGTAAAGACATGAACTCCAATTTTGGCCGGTGTTCGCTGACAAGTAGACGGATGCATAATTAAAAGCTTACGGGATGGACTGCCCGTAGAAGCTCGAACAGAAAGATAAAATGCTTGCGGAGTCGTTTGTCCGCTGAAGCTTGAACAAGCGAGCTTACAGTATGGTACCCGTCGAAGCTTGACAAAAGTTTAAAAGCTTGCGGAGTCGGTTATCCGCGAAGCTTGAAAGCAAAATGCGACAAGCTTGCGGAGTCGGGTATCCGCCAAAGCTTGAAAAGAAATGTAAAAAGCTTACGGAGTCGGTTGTCCGCTGAAGCAAAAATGATTAAAAGCTTGTGGAGTCGGTTATCCACTGAAGCTTAACAGAAAAGTTAAAAGCTTGCGGAGTCGGTTGTCCGCTGAAGCTTTAAAGGAAAGGTAAAAAAGCTTACGGAGTCGGTTGTCCGCTGAAGCTTGAAAACAAGCAGAGCTTACGGGGTATGGTACCCGTCGAAGCTTGACAGAAAGGTTAAAAGCTTGCGGAGTCGGTTATCCGTTGAAGCTTGAAAGCAAAAGGATAACAAGTTCGTGGAGTTGGTTGTCCACCGAAGCTTGAGGAGAAAAGTTGAAAGCTTGCGGAGTCAGTTGTCCGCTGAAGCTTGAAAGAAAAGATTAAAAGCTTGCGGAGTCGGTTGTCCACTGAAGCTTGACAGAAAAGGTAAAAAACTTGTGGAGTCGGTTGTCCACTGAAGCTTGTCAGAAAATGAAAAGCATGCGGAGTCGGTTATCCGCTGAAGCTTGACAGAAAAGGTAAAAAGCTCGTGGAGTCGGTTATCCACTGCTTGAAAGAAAAGTTGAAAGCTTGCGGAGTCGGTTGTCCGCTGAAGCTTGAAGGGAAGGATCAAAAGCTTGTGGAGTCGGTTATCCACTGAAGCTTGACAGCAAAATGTAAAAACTTATGTGGTCCTATGTCTATAGGAGCCAACAAAGGTATAGCTTATGAGCCCTCTGCCCGTTAAAGCTAAACGAAACGAAACTTACGAGGCCCTATGCCTGCTAAAGCTAACAAGACATGACTTTTGGGGCCCTGCGCCCACTAAAGTCAAACTACAACAAAACAAAACTTAAGAGGCCCTATGCCTGCTAAAGCTGACAAGACATGACTTTTGGGGCCCTGTGCCCACTAAAGCCAAACTACAACAAAACAAAACTTAAGAGGCCCTATGCCTGCTAAAGCTGACAAGACATGACTTTTGGGGTCCTGTGCCCACTAAAGCCAAACTACAACAAAACAAAACTTAAGAGGCCCTATGCCTGCTAAAGCTGACAAGACAAAGCTTATGGGCCCTATGCCCATTAAAACAGACGAAAGCTTAGAGACCCTATGTCTGCTAAAGCTAACACAAGCAAAGTTTAGGGGCCTTGTGCCCGTTAAAGTCGAACAAAACAAAGCTTATGAGGCCCTATGCCTACTAAAGCTAACAGTAACATGATTTTTAGGGCCCTGTGCCCGCTAAAGTGAACAAATGCAAAGCTTATGAGGCCCTATGCCTACTAAAGCTACAATAACATGACTTTTGGGGCCCTGTGCCCGCTAAAGTCGAACAAAACAAAGCTTATGAGGCTCTATGCCTACTAAAGCTACAATAACATGACTTTTGGGGCCCTGTGCCCGCTAAAGTCGAACAAAACAAAGCTTATGAGGCCCTATGCCTAAATGTGATGCAATGATGCTGATTCTGGTGCATGAAATAATGCATGATGCAAAAGATTCTTTCAGTGATTGATAATGAACCTTGATCATTTTTCACAAACCATTCTTTGATTTCTAGCCCCTTAAAGCTTCGATCACAGCCAAACTTAAGGAAGACCTGGAATGTCACTTATTGATCCGGATTGTCATTTTCTTGCCCCATCGATGCTTTGCCCCTTGTCACAAGTATGCCTATTTATAATGATTATCCCGATGGATGAGACTGCTTGATTTCTCTTTCTTTTCCAACATTGCCCCTTTGTCAGGAGATTGATGTACTTTCCATGACCTTTGCATCCTGAGAGAAACTCTAAATGATATCATTATTGATACTTGCTTCACCTTTCAGTATGTATTAAAGAATGCAAATTGAGTCTATGGTAGAAAGAGGGGTATGTAAATGATAGAGGATGGACAGGGAGTAACAATATGTGGAAAGTGGTAAGGATATGAGTAAAAGAATTGAAAGGTTGTTAGAAGGAATGAAACAATGACGGGATGGAGTTCACACTTTTCTTCAGGTGATACTCTTTTAAGATGATAAGTGCTGGCTTCTCATGCGTATAATCTTGAGCACCGCTTTAATCAGCTTTCAAGAACATGGCTTGTTCCAGTCTTCATGTATTGAGTATTTCATGACTCGCCTTCAAACTGCCCCAGTTTGCAGTTTACATTTCCTCAAGAGACACTCGTATGATCTCATGTACTGCTTTAATCTCCTTCCGAGGACATGATTTGCCTTTAAATTCAAACTGCCCCAGTTTGTTGCTTCGAGGAATCTGTTTGACGCTAACTTTTGCGTAGATTGCTCTATTTTGCCTAGGTCGCCCTTGCAGGTTTTCAACCCAGCGAGCCTCCCTTTTTTTTTATGTTTTTTTCATTTTCTCATTGTTTTATTTATTTCTTTTCCTTTTTCCGAGAGCGATGCATTGAACAAGCACATACATTTTGTCTCACAATTAAAGTTAATGAAAATGATAACGATCCTTCATTGATCAGAATGACTTTTTAGGCTCATAACGCGGCCAGTGGTTGAGAGTCATGAAGGAAAGGATATAAGGCTCAAACAAATGTTTTAAGGTTGAATAGGACCGATGATCCACGATATTTTCGATTTCTAAGAACATTTGTTTTCCTCTAACTTTCCTTTTTATTTCCTCCTTTTTTTTTTGCCTTTGCATGAAGTTTTTTTTTTTTTTTTTTTTTTTTTCATAATCACCGATTCTTTCATGCTTGCCCCTTGCTTAGGGGTGATCCTTGTCCCGGGTTCTTTGAAAGAATTTCAAGCTCAAACGGAGTAACAAGGGATAGTACAAGTATGTGAAAGATATAGAAAGATGGTCATTCTTCATTTCGAATTTTGATTGTTAATTTTCATAAATTTTAAAGGTAAGACAAAAATGATAGTACTTGCAAAAGCATAACCGGGCGCTCTTTCTCGATTTCCCTTTTAATTTCTTTTCTCTTTTTTTCAAATCATGGAGTCTAGCTTGAATCAAAAGATTTCCTTTGATTGCCTCAATCATCTTCGGTTGATCTCATGGGGAAGCTTTCCATAGTTGTCCGAACCAGCATGGTTAATGAGGTGATCAGGATCATACGATGAGGTTCCAGCACTTATTATTTTATTTTATTTTTAAAGAGAATCACCTTCAGATCTGCTTTATTGATAACTTTCAAGAAAAAGAAGAAGGATGAAGGTAAAATCGAAAGATGAAGGAAAGGAAGGAAACTCAATGCATTCATTTATTCATACTTGAAATGGAAACAAGTAAGCCCATTATTAAAAACTTCCTAAAGCCTTGGGCGAGCTAAAGGATTAGCATCAATGAATTACTCTACACAAGATTCAAAGGTCATGTTCCAAAGTGTCCTCTACGGCATGGACTCGAGAACCTCCCCGCATCAAGAGTGTCTCGTTGGAAACTTAGCACATTTGCATTGATCGAGATCTTGCACTTTATACTTTAAGGTCTTGCAATTTTCAGTTGAATGACCTATCACTCCCCCATGATAGTCACACTTGACATTTGGGTCAAACCATTTTGGGTATGGGGGTTGCACCCTGCTGGTGGGGCCGGGACCAACAAAGATTTTTCAATAAGGTCTGTGCAATAGCTCCGTAAGTCATAGGTATAGGGTCAAACTGCATGGGCTTCTTTTCCGGGTTGTAAGGCTGTCTCCTTTGATTTGCATTTAGGTTTTGTTGGGGCGGTATGGTGGGAAAAGGTTTGATGTTGGAAAGGGTTTGATGGGTGGTATGGTGTCCTCATAGGATAGGATTGGGTTGGAAACTGTGAGATGGCGGCGATGTATGGCTGGTTGGCTTGGTGATACGGAGATGGTTGGTAATATGGGGGGTAGGTTGTTTGAAAAGACGGTTGAGAGTTGATGATATTTGACCCGTATCCAATGCCCGGACCACTTAGACTCCCTGCTCGGATGCCACAACATGCGCCTCTTCTTCATTCTTCTTGACAAATGGAACTTTTGTCATCCCGGCTACCCCCACAGAACTTTCAACAATTTTACCATTTCTCATCCCATTCTCAATTCTTTCTCCAATGATAACCATGTCAGAAAAGTTTGATGATACACTTCCAATCATTCTATCATAGAAGGGTGGTGAAGTGTATCAATGAACATTGCCACAATTTCCTTCTCGATTAATGGGGGCTCTACCGAGCGACCAATTCTCTCCACCGTTGTGCATACTCCTTGAAGGTTTCCGTATCCCTTTTTAACATATTTTGAAGTTGCATCCTATCAGGAGCCATGTCAATATTATACTTGTATTGTTTCAGGAATGCATCCGCTAGGTCTTTGAAGGATCGAATGTGGGCCCGCTCGAGGTGTATGTACCAATTTGATGCTGCCCCAGTCAAACTATCTTGGAAGAAATGAATCAAGAGCTTATCATCCTGGGCATGTGATGCCATCTTCCTGACGTACATGGTTAAGTGGCTTTTTGGACATGTGGTTCCTATGTATTTGTCAAAATCTGGCACTTTGAATTTTGGAGGTATTACGACATTGGGTACTAGACGAGTTCGAGAGGCATCCCGAAGACCATGACTGTTGCCCCTTCAATAGTTCGCGATCTTTCCTCTAGAACCTCCAGCCTTTTCTATGGATTGAGGATTCCCACACGACTGATTCACAGGAACATACTGTGGGGAAGCGAAGCCCCGTGCCACTTGGATCCCATTGGCACCGGTGTGGAAGGTGAATGGTGAAGTGTTTGGGTTAACGGAATGCACCATATAATTGGTGGGGATCTGTGTCTGGGTTGTGTTTTGTGAGTTTGGATTGCCATTTGTTGGACCGGGGAGCGATCATGGCACAAATCCTCGAGGGAGACCATATGGGGGATGGCTTGTGTAGCCAGTGACATCCATCACGACCCATTGTTGGTTGTTCCCATGAGTGAGAAGAGGTATGGCCGGATGCTCTTCCGTAGAGGCTGAAGGATTCTCATTCGTGTTCTTTTCCTTCTGCATGACTTGCAACATTACCATCATTTGGGTCATCTTCTCTTTGAGTTGACTCCAGTCTTCTATGAACATCTGAGTTTGCTCTTCCTCATCCATGATTTTGGCTTGTGATCGAGTCCAATAAGGGTGCCTTGAGCAATTATTCAAAAAGTCACTTTGTGAAGTTTGGGGAAAAGGGATTAAATCCTTATTTGTGACATTCTCTGAAGATAACCTTTTGGGATGCATGAAAAAGAATTTTCTTGACCCAAGAAGGTGTTAATGCATGGGTTGCATGGAAAAGATTTACTTTTTATTTTTATTTTTATACTTACCCAAATTTTAATACATGAGATGCATGAAGGAACTTCTATCAAAACAGTGATACATGAAATGAGCCTTTTTATTTTTTAGATGAATCAATTTTTTTATGAATGCTTGAGATAAATGATTTTTTTAATGAACGACTGATATGAAATTTTTTTAATGATGAGATTGACATAAAAAGTAATTGATGCATGAAATGTATGAATTTTTAATTTATTGGTCTGAAAAGTTTTTAGTGATGCATGCATAAAATGAAGGAGATGCATGGCTTCTTATTTTTTCTTTTTTCTTCTTATGAATGCTTGAGATAAATGATTTTTTTTTGTAATGAACGCATGAGAGGAATGCATGAAAACGATTTTTTTTTTTTTTATGAACCTAACAAAATATTTATTGCATAAGATACAAAATATACCAAGAATATGAATGAGTTACAGAAAGATGATTTACACAAATCCCTTTTTCACCATTTATGGAAATGCATGAGATACAAAATATGAAAATGGATTTTTTTTGTTGCAAGCAAAAGGACTTGCGTAAATCATTTTTCTTCCACAAAAAATAGAGAAATGTAAATTTTCTCTTTTAAAAAAAAACATGAACACGAGTGAAGAAAAAATGCTCCCTTTTGTCCTATATAGGTCATATCCTAAAGTTGGGACTTCTGAAGTCAAGACCCTATTTTGGTAGGCTGCTAATGGCATTTTATGTGCATGACTTCCGGGACAGATCTAGACCCCTAAACATATGGTCCCCGGATTACCCTCATCTAAAAGATAAGGATCCGAATCCATGAACCTCACCACAGGGACTGAAAAGTCACAATATGGCGGTCCATGTTTCGGTAGCAATCCGAGCGGGAGAATCAATGTCTGTCAGGGGCGCAAGAGCGTCACAATAACATCACTGAAGCCCCTTCTAATCCTACGGCATTCCAAGACTCGGGTATAGAGCCCAAAAGTGTGTGAGTATGTGATGGTGATGTGTGTGCTGGGAGCAAGCCAACCTGCACAAAACCCAAAAAACTAACCCCAAGCCTGCAAAAGAACAACCAACATTTACAAGAGTTTTCTACCCTAAGGTTGCAAGAATGTACAAAGACATTTATTAAGACATATAATACTATATACAAAACAAATAAAACAAAGAGTGGTAAAACTAATATTTTCAAAGTTATTAAAAGAAGTTGCACAACCAACTATGATAGGCCTGACTCTCTAAAGTCCCCAGTGGAGTCGCCAGCTGTCGCGACCGTCCCGTCCGGGAGGCGCGGAAAGGGAGGTAAAAACAGAGGAGTCGCCACTAAAATTTTTATTGGGAAAATCTTAGAAAAACCCATGTTTTAAAGGTAAACTGGTCTAAAAAAAAGATGAGATGAGTCCGGGAGTTAGGTTCACGAGTAGGGAAGGTGTTAGCACCCCACATCGCCCGTTTAAAAAACGGTACCTCAAGTTAATTGTGCAAAAAAACATTTTAACAGCCTTTTAAATATTTATTTTACCCCAAAAATTATTTACAAGAAAAAATTATTTTTTAATTTTTAATTTAAATTTTTTTTATTTTTTTAATTTATTGTTAGAAAGGGGAAAAGTTTAATTTTTTTGATTAATTATTTTAGCATAAAAAGAGACACAAAAAAAGTAAAATTTAGTTTTGGCCCGACAAGATGATTTATCTTGCTCCTACGTATTCCCGGGTGCGATGGGAAACTCAAAGCCACGTAGTTCTTTTGAAAATATTTGATTGGTTGGTTGATTTTAATTTTTGATAAAGATTTTATTTATTTATTTTATTTTAAAGAAGATTTTATTTCAGAATAAATTCACTTTTGCATAGAGTTCAAGATAAGCGATCTTTATACGATAAACCCTTACAATTCATACAACACTTGAGGATGAAAAATCATACATCAACGTCGAAGATTGTGGCGTGAATTAAAAAGAGATTTTTATCTTATAAATTTTGATAAAATCTTATAAAAGGAGCAAATTGAAAACATTTATATATTTTAATAAAAGGAATTCACCCTTGCACGGGGTTAAAGATAAGCGGAGCTATACGATGAACCCTTACAATTCGTACAACACGTGAGGATGAAAATTCATACATCAACATTGTAGATTGGTGCGTGATGTCAAAAATATTTAATTTAGAAATATTTTTAGTTAAATTTTTATTTATTACAAGGTTTGAAACTATATTTTTTTTTTATTTTTGTGTTTTGTGATTTCAAAATTTTGTTGCATTTTATATATTAACATGATTTGGGAGAAACATGGCCCAATAATTAGCTAAGCGGCCGGACAAACGGGACCCAAAACCGATGACCCTTCGTGAAAGTGAAAATAAAAAAACAAGGGAAGGTCGGAGAAGAAACTTGTCTTCTTCACATTACCAACCAAAAAACCAAGGAAGTCTTTGATGGAGAGGATGACGGCGACGACGAACCGGACCGAGGTGCGGCGCGGTCTCCTTCCCCCTGCTCTGACGAGCGGCGGTCGATGGGCATTTGGCGGAGGAGGCGGAGTGACGAAGGCGAGAAGGCAGGAGGAGAGCGGTGTGGTGGTTCACGGTGGGGGTCGAAGTCGTGGTGGCGAGTGGCGGATCGTGGATGGTAGAAGACGCGGATGACGAGAGGGCGCCGCAGCGGAGAGCGATAGCGGCAACCGGGTTGGAAGCGGCGGCAACGGCAACCGGGTTAGGTGGCGGCTGCGGAGCGGAAAGGGTCGGTCACCGAGAACGGTGAGGCGGGTGATGACACTTTGCTACGTGCGGCGCGGTGGCCCGGGTGCGTGTGGCAACGCGTCCGGGCGTGGCGGAGGCAAACAAAGCGGCGGGTCGAGTGGAGTGCGTAAGGGTCAAGTGATGTTGAAGATGAGCAGTGAAAATGGTCCTATTTTGGGTTGTTGAAGGAAAAAGATCCCTCTTCATTCATGATCTCTTTTTTTGTGTTTTCTCTCCATTACTCGTTGGTGTTTGAGTTTTGTGTTGATACGCCCTTTTTATTTTTGGGTGGAATGGGGTTACAGATTGGTAGGGAAGATGATAGATGTTTTGGATAGCAGATGAAGATGGTTATGGATGAAGGATATGGTGGAGGTTGGCTATGTTGAGATGTTGAAGATGAGTGGTGAAAAAAACATGTTTTTTGATTGTTGAAGGAAGAAGCCCCCTTCTGTTTTCCTCTCTTTCAGATTTTGCTTTGTGCTCCCTCCCAGTATTTTCGTTTTCTCTCCCCCCTTTTTTCCTCTGGTCACTGTTCAATATATAGCATCAGGGGGAAGAAGATGCCAAATTTTTCTGTTGGTGGGTACAAGTAGTGGGGAGCAAAATCGGCCTTTGCTCCACCACTTTGCGAGGCGACAATGGGTGAGGATGGCTTGTACTATTGTCCCCCTTTTAAGAAAAAAGAAGAAGAAGACAGAGAAGAGGGGTACAAGCATGGAATCTGATTTTTTTGAAATTTTTACTTTTTATTTTTTATTTTTTATTTTTTTAAACAAATCAGAATAGTAACAATTTTTGTTGGGTTTGGGATAATGGGCCCAAAAGATAAAAACGAAAATGGGCTCCATTTGATGATTAATGGGCCCATAAAAAACATTTTTTTGTTTTATTTTTATTATTTTCTGTTATTATTTTCAAGACATTAATAAAAAAATCCGGGCAAAATTAGGTGTTCACAGGTTAACTTGCTAGTAATTTAACAAAACCTTGTAGTAGTTGTATTATCAATCTATAAACGATATGCCATTGAATACTTCTCATTTGTTCTCGTTGAAATGAATCAAACTCAATAAATGCAACGTATCTTTCTTGTTCATAGAGCATAGCCCTCAATTTAGTATTCCAACGATACCGCATTGTAATCCCAAAGCGATGATTGTTCTGAAAAGCAATAAATTGCATCCATGCTGGGCTGATTTTGAAATTAAAGGCGGTAATCGCAAATCCGAAATAGTCTTCTCCTTCACATGCAAGCACATGATGAACCTATTCAAATGAAAAATGTTCTTTATTTATTTCCTTCAGCCAATAATACAAGTGATCACCCCCTCGTTTGGATAGAGTCAAATGAAAGGCGATGAGATGAAGACTCGTTTGTACGGTGTGACTGGGCAAAGGCAAACAGGCAAACACTCCACAAGGTGACATGTCTGGCTCCAATCCTAGTTTAAATACACTCACATGATTGGTCCAATGGCATTAAGGTGGCACTAACGTGAACGCGACGTCCATCAAAGCCGCACGGGAAGTCAACACTATCCTCATTCTTTCCAATCAAAGTCCCCCACCTATATTGACCTTATTACATTAATTAATCATTATTTAATTCAATTCAATTGCCCTTCAATTAAATAATGAGTAACCCGCACACCGTGAGCACACGTAGTTGCAAAGAAACTCACTAGCCTACTCTACCCTAGCTAAGTCGACAATTCCTTTACGTGTCCATATAATACATGAAGAGCCGTATATCTTGACCAATGAGAAAATCTGAATATCCATGGGAAACGCGGTTTTTTTATTGGCTGCTTCTCTATATTTTTACTTTTCCTTTTTCTTTTTCTTTTATGGATGAGTTATTGTCTACGTTGTTCTCAATATTGTCTGAATGGATGCAGGCCAAGATAAGGAAACATGAGGATAAAACAAAGGATGACGGTCATAATAGATTTTTTTTTTGTCTATTTACTCTGAATATTTTGAATTCACATTAATTATTTCAAAGCCAAATGATAAAGAAAGAATGAAGATTTTTTCTGCTTTGATCTAATCCCTCCCAAGACATGGACAAAAAATAATACGAACATTTATGATTTCATTTTCCCTTTCCCATGTACAAAAATAAGGAATAAACTTGACAACAAAAAAAACAAAAAAAACAAACAAACATGAAAACTTTTTTAGTTTCCTGAAACACTGCTAACTGCTAAGTGTGTTCCTGTTGTTGGTGTTATTGGGATTACTGCTGCTGTTATTGTTGTTGTCGTGGCCATTGTTATTTCCATGAGCACCGTTGATGATGGAGGAGATGGCGGCGGCGAGCACTGCAGTAAAGTTGGGGTCGGCGGTGATGGCAGCGGTGGCGGCGCTGACAGTGTCAGCCAGGGAGTTCTGTTGGTTTTGCTGCTGCAAAGGTTGTCTTGGAGCTTGTGGGGGCAATTGGGAAGACCCCACTTCTTGAGACAGCTGAAGACCAGAGAATTTGGATTGGTTGTAAAGCGCTTGTGCAAATTGGGTGGTCCCGAAGTTCTGAGGATGCTGCCCTACATGGAAGGGTACTTGGAATGGGGAAGTTGGGGGTCTTTGGAATTGTTGCAATAGGTTTGGGTTGTTTTGTGTGAGGTCTAATGTGACAGTAGGGAATGGTGCTGAAGCTGAAAGTGTTGCCATGCTAGAAGAACAAGGAAGAATAGCTCTGGCTAGCAAATTGGGGTTCATGATATTCCCATCTGCACTGGACACTGACCCTGATAGCAACATGCTAGCAGCAGCTGCGGTGGTTGATGCCATGGCCATTGCAGCAGGTGGCAATGGATGGTTATGTGTACCTTCATAAGTTGTTACCAAAATGGTTCTGTCCTCAGCACAACGTTGAACCTATTAACAAACCAACAAATATTAGCTTTTTGCCACAGTGATTAGTATTTAAGAGTAATTCTAAGGACAAGACTTGGAAACAAGTTCATAGGAATTTTAGATGCTGTTTTTTTTATATGTATATCAGTAAATCAATGGAAACATAACATGTTTAATAGCTGTTATATATGTTCTATTATCATTAGAAAATAATACCTAATGTATTTTTAATTTGTTGCATATGTTGAGGGATAAGAAAACTCACTTGTTTGCGAACTGGGCAACCAACTGCCATAGTGCATCTGTAATATGCTCTTGGACATGGGTTTCCCTTAGCCATTTTTGTCCATATTTTCTCCATTGGCACCCATCACTGATCTACAATAGTGATATCCATCACATAATTGAGTTAGAGAACTAGTCATCACCACTTATTTAATTTCATTGTTTGTGAATTAATTAGATGATAAATTAATACATACCATTGGAGCTTCTGATCGGGCACGAACTGAGACACGAGCTTTTCTCATTGTAGCTTCTGTAGTGGATTGATCCATAGCGTTGGGAGGGCTTATTTTCTGAAGCTTATTATTGGGAGCCCAACCTTGTGATTCTGACTCTGGACTTTCTTCCCTAGCCAGCTCGTTTTTACCATTAATATTTCTCACATAATCTCTTGTACCAGCTTCCATTTTATTGTTCTGAGGTGTGCTAGATCGTGTTCTTTCATCCGAAGAAGAATTGGATACCTGATCATCTACTTCGGCTGTACCACTGGGACCTAAATCTAGGAACTGTCTTGGTACTGTTCCTCCTCCAATACCGTGTTTTTCTCCTCAGATTTTCACTCAACAACCTGAAATTAAAAATGATTAACAATATGTTGGCGATTCAGGCATATATTATGTATATAATAGCCGTGTAATTCATTATTATGTCAAAGTAAATTTTATTCACTTGATATCATCTTATTTTAAAAAGAATGGAATAATTTATATAATTACCTCATTTTCTGTGCTCTCGGTACGCTGATTCTGTTGCTGTTGCATTAATGCTACAAGATGCATTTGCAAGGCGGTGTAATTACCGCTCACATGGCTGAGCATCTCTTTCAGCTTCTGATTCTCTGCATTCATGCGTTGAAGCTCCACTTGCAAGTTTGCAAGCTGAAAAAAGTATATAAAATCTCAATTTTAGTGACTATTACACAATATTGATCATATCATCAGTAATTCTATAAATAAAATAAAATAAATTATGTATATATACCTCAGTGGTCTTGGCTCTCTTATCTTCTGCATCTGATGAAACCCCATCATCCACCGTAGATTGATCACTCCCAGTGTTAGCAGTAAGGAGTTGTAAACCAGTCTATAATCAAGGGCACAATTAGTATATATTATTATCATCTAGACCTAGTAGCAAAGTAGCAGCCATAAAACTAATATAACCATGATTTGATGATAAAAAATGGTGAATAAATGGAAAATTCATGATCAATAATTGAAAGGATGGCATATAGGGAGCTTACATTTACGTGTAGCATAGAAGTGTGTGGTTTATCATCAAGAGGAACCTCCTTCTTGATGATGTTGGGTTTAACACGTTGATGAAGATCATGGTCGTTTGATCCAGCTGCAGGAGGTGATGACTTGTTTCTGTCAGAGAAGAAGTCAACTTCACCCACGACCATACGGTTGTGATCTCCTTCTTCTTGTTCTTCCTTGTTGGTGGGGCGGCTAAGGTTAACAGGGAAACCCAAAACGGGGAACATCCTATCTTTGGAGAAAGAGGTGACAGAAGGAGGTGGTGGCTGTTTGGAAGGGAAGAATGGGAGGGAAGGAGAGGAACAAGTAGTATCAAGGGTGAGACCCCATCCTTTGTCCATAAATCAAAATATTAGCAAAAGCAACGAGAGAAAGAAAATAGAGGATGAAGTTTTTGTGAACTCTTTAACCGGTGCAATGGGGCGGGGTATAAAAAGGGTTGGGGAATTGGGGTAGCTTAGACCAAATGGAAATGGGAAATTGGATTTTGTAAGAATTCAATGGCTTTTTATTATTTTTCTGGATCCACAATTGTTGCGTCAGATGGTGCGTCAGGCTGGACAATGTCCAAATGCTCCTACCCAAAAACACACACACACACACACACGCCCACAGCTTTGTCAACTATTAGTAGACACCATTCCCTACACGGTTCATACTTCGGTCCCCCGCTCCGATCTCCATCTGTTTTTCTTGGAAAATACATAGTTATTTTCATTTAATTACTAATAAAAATAAGATAGTATCTTGCTTAAGGAATTAAAACATATGAATATTTCAATGTTGATCTGCAATATTATTTAGGAATGGAGCGGTTGTTATTTTTGGATTTTTTATTATATGTAAGGTTGTACATGATAGAATTAGAATTTATTGGATTGGTTGATTATTTTAATTTTTAAAACACTAAATTAAATAAAATTGAATTAATTTGTTTTTATTTATATTTCACTCCCAATATATTTATTTATTTTCCTTATAATTTCAGAGAGAGTTCATTTTAACTACTCATTTTGCTTACATATTCATTGTCTTGTTCCATGAAATGACATCATAGTTATTGCATCTTGTGACTTGAGGCAACAAATCAATTTCGGAAGTAATGATCTGATTTAATACCAATCCCAAGACATTGTTGGATGAACGTGGATAAGTGAAACTATAATAAAATGGGATACATATTTGTTGTCTTAAAAAATAGTATCTCAATGTTCTCAATAAATCAAAAACTTAGAATATATATAAATATTAATGAGTTAAGATTTTATTTTATTAAATATTAAATTATAATTGATAGGGATAAAAAGTATGAAAAAAAAAAATGAGACGGCCCGACCCAATGATTTATTTAATTAGAATATACGGTGTCTTTTTTTCTTCTGGAAAAGAAAAGGAGGATTTATTGCTCTAAGGAAAAAATGAGAGGAAGAGAGAGAAAGGGGTGTAGGCGTTAGGGTGTTTCGTCCAGGTTTCGTGAAGAAAGGGTTTGACTGACTCATAAATGAAAGGAAGAAAAAGAAATGGAGCCACCGTCCCGAATGATGCGGGAGCGTTTCACGTGATGGAAATGAATACACTTCTCTCTATCTCTCTCTGTCTCTCTCTTACACACACAAAGACAAGAGATTCAATAGAAGACACAAAAGAAGAAAGCAAAAAGCCAAGTCAACCAAATTGACGGCCCGGCTCTCTATGTCAAGTAACGTAGTCTCTGCATATGGCCCCACCCATCACCTTCTGATCAATAATCCCCCGGGAACCTTGTTGACTCTTTACTTCATCGACCGCCTCCTCTCCTCATAAATCATAATACCCCATCGCTATATTTATTGCATTTCTGTATCCAGTCTACTTCCTTACCATGAATTTAATTGAAATGAATCGATGGTGTAAATTTTTTTTTATATTATTAATTAATTAAAAATTAATAAATGATTAAAAATAATTGATTTTTATTCTAATATCTTAAATATCATTCGTATTATAATTTTTGATTGATTGATAATATAAAAATCTTTATACATAAATATATAACAATTAAATTCTAATTATATTCACCTTCATCCAGCTAATGTATAATGTCTCACGAAATAATAAAATGGGATGTACCGGAAACATCATTATTCTTATAGTTAATACTGACAAAGAAAGTGATGATATAAAATTTTCAAAAATTAGTATACTACACCCGTGTATTGTATAAGTGATCAATTATTATTATTATTGATTGTATTATTATTATTAATAATTTAAATTGTGCTTCTAAATCTATCAAATCTTTTTTTTATTTTATCCTAAATTATACCAACGTATCAAATCCTTTATTTTCTTGTTTCATACTTTGGCTTCAACTTTTTCTTCCCACCCACACTGTTAGTACTCATTCATCTCCAAGGCTTTTAATTTATAGACAGAAGTGATCAGCAAAAGCCTTAAAATAATCTTGTCTATAATTTGAGAACAAAAAAATGATTTTTTATTATTTTAAAATGATATTACAATATGTAATGTAACAATATGTATTAAGTGTTTCTCATTGATTATTACCAATGATCAACTAATCGTCTTTAATCATATAACTGGTCCACATATTGCCTGCCATCAATATGATGGAGTGCAATAGGGAAAATTAGTATGATTATCTAGTTTTGGAAAATGATGAATAAAATACATATATCTATCATAAGAGTTTGATGTCGGAAAATTCACTCAAGAAGAGAAAATAAATTCATAATCAACATGTAAATACATATTAAGGAAGAATGACAAAATTTTGAGCAATTGAGATTAGAATGGAGATGAAAATTAAACTAAAACAGAGAAAGAGAGATTCAGGAAGAAATGATTTTCGGAAATTTAAGATTATGGATAGATGAATAAGGAACTGCAAAGATAGACTTTGTCTACTCTCGGTAGTAGACTATAATCATCTCATAGAGGGATGGTCATTTCCGGAAAACACAACAGCGACACATGCATTAGATGGACATAACTAATTCAAATATTGTTTTAATATCAAATAAGAAAATTCCCCTAATTTCCACAGCTTGCCACCTCTCTATTTACTGGTCATCTACAGTAGCAAAATGGATTTTGTCTTTATATATTGATAGATAGATAGATGTCATGACACAAATTTTAATTATTTTCACATGATTTTGTTTTCATTAAGGCCTTTGGGTTCTACCTTTGAGTGTCACATTTGAGAACATTAACAATCATTCCCAAGAGTTGTGTTCTTTCCATGCTCTTTTTTTTTTTTGTTTCTTCTAATGTATTTAGACAGGTCATTTAATTTCTCAAGTTCACTTGACGCTCTCTCAATCAACTGTTGTGTCATTTCAATTCCCTATCATTATTTTTTTGTTGCTTTTTTCAATTAATTGGAATGCAATGTGTTTAAACACCTTTATCAAATTCACACAAAAAAATGTTTTAGTAACACAATTTTTATACTCAAACTCACGTTGATATGATCCAAATTATGGTATGAGGAAGTTGCGGTTCAAATTTGAAGAGATTTGACCTTGGAACAAACTCAGATCACGAAGAAACATGCGAAAACGTGATAAAATGGGCCCTGATCAGTAGAGCACGCTCAAGTGTGGAAGAGGCGGAAGTGGTGCGAAGAAGTTCGGTGCGGTGGAGACGGTGCGCTCAAGCGTGGAAACGGTCACGTTGAAGCTTTCTCACGCTCAAGCGTGCTGAGGTTCTATAAAAGCCTTTGTTTATGGTTCATTTTGAAGTCTTGGTCGAAGTTATGAACTCTTCCTCTATGGTTTCGAGCAGAGAATAGGCAAAGGGCTATTTTTGAGGTTCCAGAACTCCGTCCGAGTGATTCGAGTTTCGAAATTCAAATCCAATCATACCGTGACATTCGTGGTTTCAAATTCTACAAGTCTATCTAATTGATTTCTCGAATCAATGAAGGTATATCATAGTTTCATCAATGTGCTTAGCATGTTCTTCATCATTCTTTTGTTTGGATGTTAGTCTAAGCATGTCTATGATATCCAGTTGTAGTTTTGGTCGTCGAATAAATAAGGATTCTGCCCGTGGTCGTGGAAATTAGTTCTTGACTTCAAGAGGCTTAGAGGCAGCGAGAATGCTCTTGAGGCAGCATAGGTATCCATATGTGAATTGTGGTTTTAGATTTGTATTCGTAATCGTCGTGGTCTCTAATATCATTTTGATATTTTTGTGTTTCCGACGACACATGATACCTGTATGTGTGCTCGGGATGGAAAATGGAATGGTGGCCATATTGGTGGGAATGATGACAGATTTGGAATGTACTCGTAAGTGGGATCGTGATTGACAGTGATCGAGGGTCAAGGATGTTCGTTAGTTCAGGAGTTGCGTTTAATCGCTATCAGGTGAGGGGGAAAAAACCTCAGTTATCAGGAAAATAAGCATAGAATGTGACCACTAACATGTGTGTGGATTCTCAAACCCTGTTGATAGTTGATATATGTTTGGTGTGCTGTATATGATAATATGTTTATGTGATAACATGCTGGTATAAGTATAATATAACTAGATGATGTTTAGTATGCATGTGGTAAGTTGATGTTGTGATGGATCTAATCATGGTTGAATTTGGAGATGTTTTTTACAAGATAAAGTTGATAGCTAAAGTAGGAAAATATGACCCTGTGGTATGTCGAGGTGTTAGATGTAAAAGTTGTATTAAATCATGTGGTGATGAATGCATGCACATATCATGCATATCGTCGGTCAACCTTGTGGGTAGCTGCAAATGCTGTTTGAGCGGTTACTAATATGAGGTTGAATATTGTGAACGACTACAACTAAAGTTGGATAGTTGTCACAAGGGTCTATATGGCTAGCTGCTTGAGTAGCTATCATACGAGGTCGGATAATACTTGTGCATAGCTGCAACAGTTGTTTGAGTGGTTATTGCACAAGGGGTGTATCTGTGTGCAACTGCAATAGTTTTTTGAGTGGTTGTCACAGAGGGGTCGTGTGATCAGTTACAATAGCTGCTTAGCAATTGCCACATGAGGTTGAGGTGAACTATCCAAAGCGACCAAGATGACAGAACTCATGTTGGTAACGCGGGAGTCAGTAGCCCAACTACCGATTAAACGTTGTTGTAGAATTGACCAATCATGCATGAAAGATCAGTGGTGCACGTAGAATAGGTAATGACCTTTGTGGATGAGGTTTCGAGGTTGATTGCTATGACAATGATCTTGGAGACGGTTGTGTTTGTTGATGTACATGTTAATATGTAGTATTTTATGTTGTTTCATATTCTATGATGATTGTGGAGTTTAATTTCTTACTTCCTGTATATATATGTTTCTCTGTTTATGTTGATTCGGATCGTGACTCGAAGACAGAAACGAGCCCTTAGCTGGTGTAGAGACGAAGAAGGTGATGAGGATGCAAATGTCTGTCATGCTAGAAGACTTTCGAAGATGTTGTTTGTTCTTTAGTAGTATACCACGACAAATGGAGTGTCAAATATTGTATAAGTCATAGCTTCTGTAATACTCTGATGTTGTATATATATGTTTTATATGTTTTAAATGTTTTAAAATTTTCGGTTATAATTATATGCATCAATAACATGTTAACTTCCATGTGGCACTCTAAAGGGTGTTACAAACATGCTGACCTAATCAACCCATGGCTTGCAACAGGTTGTCACGTTGTATTCGGCTAACAAAATGCTACTTCAAATTGTTCTAAGCAGTTGATTGAAGATTAATTTCAAAGCCGGTCTAAAAGGCCGAAATTTGTTAGAATATCTCTGGATGCCACCGAGGAACTAAAAACCTTAATTACAATGGCTCATAAAAAAAATATTAAATTTGATTTGGCTCGGCTCAAAATTAACTTACGTTTATTCAATCTATCTTAAAAGTTATATGAATGTAGTGTACTGATTGGATTGGGGAACCATCCACTCATCCTAAATTTTCTCTTTATATATATATATATATATATATATATATATATATATATATATATATATATATTACAGATGTTCCAACCTAGTTATATTTGTTAATAATAAATGTTAATCAATGTTTTCAAAATAATGGTCAATGAATCCAAAGATAATCTTCTTCTTTAAAATTATAATTTTTTTAATTCTTAGTATAATAAATCTATATTAATATAAAAGTTGGATATCTTATTTTACTATACATTTGACAATCATAATGTATTTGACTCAACTTTCTTTTCTCTCTCTATTTAGACTCTTGACTTTTCCTCTTCCCATCTATATCTATATAAATAAATAATAAATATTATAAATATATTGGTATTGAAGATTATCAATAATTTCCAATGTAATTAATTTACTTAAAGCAACTCAAAATAAATTGTTATACATGAATTATGATAAACAAATATTCCTAAATTATTATTAATAAAAGTTGTTATCATAACTTTAGCTCATACCAATAAAATACGACACTTATTTCCAATGTTACTCTTTAGGATAAATAATTATAAGACATTTAGGGAATATAAGACTACTTTATTCATGTTTGAGCTAATTAATAAATCTATATAATTAGAATATTTATAGATTTATATAAATATTCAAAGCAAATTAATAATTTCAAGACGATGAATGATTTCCCAATGTAATTTACTTAAATCTTTGAGTTATTTCTCCTATATTCCCTATGTGAATTTACTCTTTATTCAACCTAATATAGGTACTATAAAAATCTAGACAATCAAATAAAAATATAAATTCAAATAAGCATCTGCTAAGAAAGTTTGTTCATCTATAGTTTAGTTTTCTATCTTCCACTCATGGCTAAAACTAAATTTATTAGTAACCTTTTACCATCAAAAGATAAATGAAAGATCAAAGTAGAGTGCTATAAAAAATCATGGGTGTAAACTTTTGACACTTGTCATATTCAAAATTACAATAAAATTTAAATTCTTTTGACAATTGACGAAACTTTCCACTTTTAGGTAATATATATTTATATAAATTTATTTTTTAATAAAAAAAAATATAAACTATCAAATATTTCTTCTCCCACTTACAATGGTATTGAAGATTATCAATTATTTCCAATATAATTAATTGAAACAACTAAAAATTAATTATTGTACATGAATTATGATAAATAAAGATTCCTAAATTATTATCAATAAAATTTGTTATAATAACTTTAGCTCACACCAATAAAATACGACACATATTTCCAATGTTACATTTTAAAGCAAATAAAATAATTTTTGATATTTATAATTCTTTAGGATAAATAATTATAAGACATTTAGGGAAAATATGACTACTTTATAAATATAGATATATGTTTTTTCCTTGACATGAACTTTATAGATATATGTTAAAATTCATGTTTGAGCTAATTAATAAATCTATATAATTATAATATTTATAGATTTATATAAATATTCAAAACAAATTAATAATTCCAAGACGTTGAAAGATTTCCCAATGTAATTTACTTAAATATTTGAGTTATTTCTCCTATATTCCCGATGTGAATTTACTCTTTATCCAACCTAATAGGGGTACTATAAAAATGTAGACAATCAAATGAAAATATAAAATTCAATTAAGCATCTCCTGAGAAAGTTTGTTCATCTAGAGTTTGTTTTTTATCTTTCACTCATGGCTAAAACTAAATTTATTAGTGATCTTTCAATATCAAAAGATAAATGGAAGGTGAAAGTAGAGTGCTACAACTTTGGAAACAACCAAATTTCTTAGAAACTCGATTGAGAGATAATTTAGAGTTGGCGTTTTTAGATGAAAAAGTGTTATCTATAACTATTGCTTAATATTTTTTAACTATATATATGTTTTTTACAACTTCTTTCATGACTAATATTTGAACTTCTTGAATTTTTTTAATGTAGGGTGTGAGGATCCAAGTTACTGCTAGAGGTACTTTTCAGTGTGATGATCTTTTGATTGAAGGCAATGATGTGAAATATTTAATTTTGGACTTTGAATACCCAACTAATGCATGCATACCAGTTGACCCTCAACTTAAGAACAGCCACAACTTTTATACCAACATCAATCATTCTTATGTATGGATTTTCCTTTGTCAATTTTGACAAAATTATAAATGAAATGAAGGAAAATATATATTTCTAAATAAAATACAATAAATATTAAACACTAAATTTCTAACAAAAAACTAGAGTGCATTTGAATATGATGCTGATCAAAGACAATAAATATTACTATAGCTCATGAAGTTTTCTATACTCTCAAGAAGATGTTTAAATTAAGAAACATTATCAAATTCTTAAACATACTTAATTCACATCTTAATCACATACTTGAAAACGGGATGTTATACTATTAACTCATTCATTTTTCTAATAATGAATTTAACACTAAATTAATAAAAAATAAATTTGAGTTTTTTTAGTTTTGCGCAAAGTTTTAAATTGTGGCCACAGTTCCGTTGTGTTTATCGCAACCGTGGACAATTGTAAAAAATGCAGTTGATGCGGCCGCGTTTTAGTGACAACGTTCCAATTACAGTTGCAAACATTTATTTAAAACCTTGGTTTTGGGTCAATGACAATGAAGCTGAGATAATTCTAGTGCCAATTGAATTATGTTTTTTAAACAGAAAAAAAAAGATAATTAAAATTCTGGCCAACAAGCCAGAAGTAAGCTAACCCAATTTTGAACTAGATCACATCAAGCTAAATTAGGTTCATATTTGAATCTTGTTAATTAGTTGAATTCATATCTTTATCTAAATGCCTTTTTTGACAGACTTACTCAGAGTCCGTTTATTTAAATTTAAAAAAGTGATTATGAGATACTTTAAATTTTTTAAAAAAGTTTCTTTATAACTTTTTTTAATATGTTAAAAAGTATAACTTATCATAAAAATTGAATCAGTTTTTTTTTTTCTTCAACTTCTGCCGTTAGTAAAAACCCAACCCAATAAATAAATACAAAAATAGAAGTGATATTTTATTAAAAATATGAAGAAGAAAAAAATTATGATAAACCTAAATAAACGGGTCCTTTCACATTAACAATTTCTCCCTACCATTACACCTATTACTTATTATTCGTAGCTCCACAATATTTTTATTATGCACATCTCATCACTGACATTAACATGATTCAAAGACGCAGATTAATTGTATAAGATGGAATAGCAAAAACAATTGTTGAATCGCAATCGTGCAAGTGTTTGAATTAAACGTGTGATTGAATTAATTTATTTTTTATTTAAAATAAAGAGCTTAATTTGATACATAGTTAGGATAAAGTTTTTTATATTGTGAATCAATCACAAATCATCATACATATGATTTTTGAGGTAGTTATGATAAGAGTAAATCATTTTTAATAATACATCGATCTATGATTAGTTGACAATACGAAAAATCATTAAACTAAGAATATCAATCCTCAAATAAATTTATAATTAAAATTTAATTAAAAGACTACTTTAAAAAAATGGTTGCTGTCCTATTAAGCAAATTTAAACATGATGAGAAAAAAACCCTACATTTTGAATTATCAAGTTGAGCAAAATATGATTCAATATTCAATGAAATTTTAATATTGGGATATTGGTTAGTCAACATGTTGCTGTCTTTGCCATCGGTCCAAAGGGGAAATTAGTAGGAGTCCTCCGTCAACTACTCACTAATGAATGATAATAATTTACCATTTTATGTATCATATATACATTGACTGAAATAAAAACGGGAATTTCCTTTCAAAATTGTGTTTAAAAACAAAAGGTAACGTTAAAACTTAAAACCAATCAAGTATATGACTTGATTGCTACACTCGACCGGACTCTCTATGTATGTATTTGTATTTTCTTTTACATTGTGATTATATTATAGCCAGATTAGGTAGCCTTGCATGTATATTTTTATTCATTCACCTCTTTGATTCGGTGAAAGCCTGAAAGGCACACCATTTATGGTGTAAATACATCATCTTACAAAATTATTTGTTGTACGAATTCAAGAGATTGACAATGTTAGAATTTTCATATGTAACGAAACACCTAATCCTATATATATATCCAATATCATATACTTTCGCCTATGTTATAAATGAGGTGGGCCTTTGACTCAGACTCTATTTGACAAGATCAATAAGTTAGCTTATAGCTTATTTAATTTATTTATAAGTTTGTTTGACTAATAAAATGCATATATTCGATAAACAATATTAGCTCATTAACTTATAACATTTTATTCATAATTTATTTACCTTATAACGTATAATTTCTCAACACTTCTCTCATTTTTACCGTTATTAATTTAATGAAATTTCTACTTTATCCTATTTCTCATAAAATAAAATTTTTGTTAAAAATCATATAAACATATCATTTCATTTGTGTTATCAGATAAAAATATTCAAAAATAAAATTATAAAAATGATATTCTAATTATAAATATTTAATTAGAGTTTAAAAGAATTTACATAAAATTAAATATAAATATGTCCTTTTATGTCATTTTGTATTTATAACTTAGTCAAATCATTAATTTTATCAAACACTTTAAATTCAATCAATCGTCTTTTCAGCTATCAGTTATAAGTTATAAGCTTTAATTTTAGAAGAAAAAGAAAATAGCTCATAAATTATAAGCTAACTTATCAACTATTTTTATTAAACAAAATCTTAAATATTTGAAGAGATATGATAAGTGATCTACACTTCAGTCACTCCTAGTAAACAATATACAAATAAAGCTAATGTACAGAATAAAAATGAGAAATAGATGGTCAGAATTTCATATCCGCCTCATCAATCACACACTATAATTCTTTAAATTTATATATTTCTTAAATACTCACTTTTATTTTCTTTTCTGATTAAATAACTCGTAAGTACGCTTTCTGCTTAATTTTAACGATTAGATAGAATTATCTGCCAAAGAGAAAAGATTAGACAGTTACGGCTATACCTTTTGTTTTATATATTGGTTGTAAAGTTTACGCGCATTTTAAAAATTGAAGTGTAAAATTACAGTCCAACCATTGTCAAAAAGGAAAATATTAAGACTAGAAACCTCCGGAGCCGGTTGATTCCCCCGAACCATATGCTATGGTAAGTAGAACAAGGGAAAAATATAAGAGGAAAGTTTTGTTTACTATCTATGTACACACCACTTTTTCTTCTTTTCATGAATTGTAGTACTCCAACTTTCAATTTCTTGCGACGTTCTTCCTTAACTTTAGTCTCTTTCAAATGGCCTTTAATACTTCTTTTGAAAAATAGCTCAAAGCTTGAGAGAGAAAGGCAATTCCTCATATCCTTACCAAACAAAGAAAAAAGAAACCCCACGATCTAGCTGTAGCTTCCTTTCTTTACCGTGACTAGGAAGAGTCCTTGTTTGAAACAAAAACTTCACAAGTAATCCTAAAAAAGAAGTCACCAATTCAATCACCATCAAAGCATTGAACATATAACCCCATGAAAGGCAACGTCGGCTGGACATTGACTAGGTAGTACGTGCGCTAGGATAAAATATTAAAATGTGACACGGGTGAAAACTATAGTAAATCAAATATATGTATTATTATAATAGGTATTTTATTTTTGTTCCTAGTTAAATAGTCAAACACATGGCTTGGACTCAGAATCCATGACATTCAAACAGTGGAAATTTTCTCCATTATGCATGGCTTTGGATTGATTTAGAGAGAAATGTCGACGTTCAAATAACTTGCGGCGCCTAAAGAAAAATGATACATAACTGATCGATGCGGCTGCGAAGGGAGAAACAGTCTCGTGCAGAAATTTGTTTACCAAAAAAGCATGCAAAAAGGTCGCTCCATGTGAGCAAAGCTTGTATACTTGGAAAAAATAAAACCGCAGGTTTATAACGTGGTTATATTATATGCTTGCAAGCTAAGATGTGCCCTTGCAAAGAGGGTTACCAAGGTTTTAATTACTTTTTTTTTTGTTTATGTTTCACATGTATCCTCCGCATACAACTGCGAAGACTAATCCCTCGATTTATATTCGACGACATTTAAGGGCTGACCTCTCCCAACCAGGTTTTCTCCATACGCAAGAGTTAGGGATCGAACCCCTGACCACTTGTTTAAGGGGTCCAAACTCGTTACCACTTATACCAACCACATGTTGATTGATTTTAAATTACTTTCGGTCTTTCACGTATGTTGTTAAGATTATATTATGTTTAGTGTTTAATATAATTACGAGAAAATATAGTAATAGACCACAATTGTGATCATGATACAATTATAGAAACTAAGAAAATTACAACGTTGTAACCCAATCAATTACGGTTGTGGACCCATTTTAAAACCTAGCTTGTGGTTTACCATAACAAGTTAACAACTCCCTTGAAATGAACTTTTCAATTCGTACACACATTATGGGGTTCATTAAGAGCAAAACACAAGTTCAAACAATCAAACCCTTACACAAACACTAGTGCAGAAAAGGGATTCTACATCGGAGTTTACACATCGGTTCCTATTAAACCGATGTGTAAAAGGAGGCGGTGGCATTTTTGAAATTAAAATCAAAGTATTACACATCGGTTGAAGAATAACCGATGTGTAAAACCTTTTCACATCGGTTATTCCTAACCGATGTTTAAAATTAAAATAAAAAAAACTTAAAGTCAGAAATTTTTAACATTTAACATCGGTTTTAATAGAACCGATGTGTAAAACAGTCATTAACCACATCGGTTTCTAATAACCGATGTATAAAACTAAAAAAAAAATAATTAGAAATTAAAATTTTATTTTTAAACATCGGTTTTGTTATTAACCGATGTGTGAAAGTTTACCACATCGGTTCTATATTAACCGATGTGTATTATTACTTCCTCCCTTTTCATTTGGCGCTGAGAATTCATCTGAGCTCTCTCCCTCCCAAGTCTCATTCTTCTTTTCCCTTGCCCTAAGCATCAAATAGCTGCTATCAGTCTCCAACTCTCCCTTTCCCTTTTGTTGACCGCTCTCCACCGCTCTCCACTGCTCTCCACCGCTCTCCGTCGCTCTGCATTGTCTCTCCACAGCTGACCCTCTCAACATCGAACAAAGGTAAGCTCCTGTCTCTCTTCCTTTCCAAACTTCCCTTCTCATTCTTCTCTTATTGTTTGTCATTTTCTCTAAAACTCAGCCCTCTCCTCTTCACAAGAACCACCAAGGAAGCCACCACCGTCCTCTCCTCCGGCGCCCTCACGAGTGAACAAAAACCTCTGCCTTCTCTCTGTTTTGGTAAAAAACCCCTTATCTTATCTTTTTTTTCTTTCTTTATTCTTCTCTGTGACCTATTTTTTTGTTGGTTGTTTAGGGTTTTGGTTGTAAGTGCTGAGGAAAAGAAGCATTGAGTTTAAGGTTTTGGTTCTCTGTGACCCATTCCTTTTTTTTTTTTTGGTATGCTTTCACTGTTAGACCGTAATCCCATGCTCCATGCTCCATGCTCCTTTTTTTTCTGCATTTTGCCCGTGAATGTTAAGTTTGACGAACAATGGACTTTTGCATTTGCCTTCTAATTTAGAATTGATGAGCTTAACTGATGCATTTAGCTACATTGGTTGGTCTTGAGTTTTTGGTTGGTCTTGGTTAGCTACATCTTCAAGTACATGGAATACATATCATAGCCCAAAACTTCTGTTTGATGCTTTGTAGTGCCTTCTATTAATGCCCATTTTCCTTAGAACTGTTGGACATCTTCTAGTTGCTTCCACACACATCACCTTTATTTTAAATTTATGATTTTATACATTTTTTTACTAAGAAATATTGCTTTTCTTTTCCTATTTCAATATGTATTCCGTGTTGATGAAAAGCTACAGAGATCTGATTGGATTCTTGGTGCCTGCAAAGTAGACTTTTTGCAACACCTTTTTCTTTTGGCACGGGGTTCCTGGAATTTTGACTATTTTATATTTTGAGTTTAACCATGAGTTCTGAGTTCTTACTATTTTTAGTGTAAACTTTGTAAGCCATAGTTTTGGTGATCCTCTTGAGGAACTTTGTGATTAGACATGAGTTCAAGAATCTCTCAAAACCCTCTAAGAACCTCTTATTCTCTTTTCACTTGTTTTCAAATTTTGCTTCAAAATATATTTTTGTTTGTTTGTTTGTTTTTATTTGTTAGGTTTTCTCTTTGTACATGGAGCAGCTTGTTACAGTTTCTTTAACATTTAGACATATTTTGGTACTTATGTACAGCATGGTATAACTCTACTTTGTTTTACTATTATAATATAATTATAATTTACTATCTGGTGGCACCATTGATAAAGCTATAGAAGGATAAGGGATACTATGAATGTTGTTTCTTGTTGATATATCCTTTGATTCATATGGAGTGTCGATTAATGATATCAGGCTCGGGGTTGGATTTATCGTTTTCATGAGGTTAATCTTTGTCATGTTTTGTGATAGATCAATTTAAGTAAAGGCTATGAGGATTGTCCACAAAAGCAGTCTGATTTCTTTTTAAAACTTTAAAGGATGTTTTGTTGGTCTTTCCTGTTACGTTCATCACATAAATGTTTTCTTTCTCATAGCTGATGACAACCTCATGTCCAAGAGGACTGAATGCAACATGACTAATTGCATAATCTTTCTGAAATTGAAACAAGAAACAAGAGAATCAAACGAGTAGTAGTGCACTCACACCTTTAGACAGAATAGAATTCCCAATATAAAAAAGCAATGAACTAACCTTAGATCTTGTTTTTACCCTTTTCCTCTCTGTGTTTTGGTAAGTGACTTTACAAAGACCTTATAGTGTCTGTCAATTTTATGGTTTTCATTAGAATTCTTAGATGTTCATTTTGCTGCAGGGTGATCTACACTTCATTGCATAGTGCTACTGCCTCTGCTTTGTTCACTTCTCTGCTGTCTTTGCATAATAACAACTAGGCGTGTCTGTCTCTCAGAAGGTACGTTTTGGCTGAAAAGCTTTCATTGGAGTTTTAATGTATTTTCTTGAAAATTTATTTGATTCGATAATATGCCCTCAATAATTAGTAAAGCCTTAGTTTCCCGTTTGAGATGCAATACTAATGAGCGTACGTGTACGTGTACGTGCTTAATGTACCGCTCATTGTGTTGGATCTTGAATTGTCCAAAGTTGGACAGTTTGGGAAAAAACTTTTTCTTAATTCAGTTATAATAGTTATTCATTGATTCTAATGTTATATACTTGATGAAAGTTCGGATTGATACATTTCCTTTCGTTCTCCGGGTGCATACTTTATCGTGGTGGATGTCATCGCGTTCAAGTAGTGTACGTCGGAGACCGCGGGGAAATGCTGCCGAAATTTTGTCGAGTATGAGCATGAGAGTTAAGGACTAACTGTTAACCGAATGTTGAAAAAGTTTCTTCTCGAATGGGATAGGGCCATACCCTGTCATAAGAAGTGGTTGATGAATGTGTTGGACTAAGTACGAAGGTATTGGTTTAGTCATGGATCGCGGTTGGATGAATGCTAGACGGACAAGTGATGAGTATGAGAATGGAGTGGAAGATTTTCTACGGTTTGCAAAAACAAATGCTCCTGATAGTGGTAACGGAAGGTTTTATTGTCCTTGTGTTAACTGTTTGAATGAGAGACGACTAGAAGGCGAGGAGATACGTGATCATCTTATTTGTGAGGGGATTTGCAAGAGTTATACAACATGGATATGCCATGGTGAATCGTTAGACAGGCCGAGGGTGTCGGATAGAGAGGAAGTTGATGACGTGGAAATGGACGATGGACTAGAGGACATGATCCGTGATGTTGGGCAAGAGTCTTTTCGGCGCGCACATGTGTATGATACTTTGTGCAGTGATGCGCAAGTGGCTTTGTATCCGGGGTGCACTAATTTCACACCGTTGTCAGCGGTGTTAAGATTGTTCAATGTGAAGGCGAGAAATGGGTGGAGCGATAAAAGCTTTACCGAATTGCTTGAGTTGTTGAAAGAAATGCTTCCAGAAGGCAACACATTGCCATCTCGAAACTATGAGGCGAAGACGATATTGTGTCCGATGGGTATGGAGTATAAGAAAATACACGCTTTCCCCAATGATTGCATATTGTACAGGAAAGAGTTTGAAGAGATGCACGAGTGCCCCAGGTGTGGGGTATCACGCTACAAAGTGAAGGATGGTGATTCTAGTTGTGATGTGGTCACCAAAGGTCCTCCTGCGAAGGTGTTATGGTATCTTCCCGTGATTCCGCGGTTCAAGCGATTGTTTGCTAATGTAAATGACGCAAAGAACATTAGATGGCATGCAGATGAGAGGAAGTGTGATGGACAGCTTCGCCATCCGACCGATTCTTTGCAATGGAAGAGAATTGATAGTTTGTTTCCGGATTTCGACAATGAGCCCAGAAACCTCAGACTTGGACTTGCTACCGATGGAATGAATCCATATGGAAACTTAAGTAGTATTCATAGTTCATGGCCTGTTCTCCTTGTAATTTACAACCTGTCTCCTTGGTTGTGCATGAAGCGCAAATACATTATGTTAAGTATGATGATTTCGGGTCCTAAACAGCCAGGAAATGATATTGATGTTTATCTGAGTCCCTTGATTGAAGACTTGAGAATGATGTGGGATGAAGGCGTTGATGTGATCGACGGGTATTGCCGTGAGACATTCAGATTGCGTGCCATGTTATTTTGCACCATCAATGACTTTCCAGCATACGGGAACCTGTGTGGGTATAGTGTTAAGGGGCATAAAGCATGTCCAATATGTGAAGAAGGCACATGTTACCATCAACTGCAACATGGAAGGAAGACAGTCTACCTTGGGCATCGGAGATTTCTCCGACGTAACTTAGTCACTAACTGTTCCACAAATTTACAGCCGGCATTGGCAACTGTTGCTCTTGTACCCAAGAATGAACGTCGTGGTCTTCTTCTGCTCATTGGGAAATAAGCCGGCGAATGAACTGAAGACGATCATCGAAACGTAAGCGTTAAAATACTTTATAATCAATAATGCAGTTGTTTTAATTATCTGAAATCTATTATATATACTTTAATTAATGTTTTTGTCATGATAGGTCTATTAATGCATCCCACATGCAGCGTGGTGAAAGGCGTACTCGGGCTATCAGATGGATTATTCCCAGCGTAAGATATTTATTAGTTCAAATGCATCAAATGCAGTGGGTACAATAATTGATTTCTATTTTATTTAATTCCTCATATTCTAATTGGGTTTCATTTGTACGTAGTCACGTATACAACGTGGGTCATGGGAATGTGGCTACTATGTGATGCAGTGGATGTTGGAAATTATCTCGTCCGGGATCACTGAAAGATGGAGTGAGGTAAATGTTAATTGACACAATTAGAAGTAATAGTATAGATTCGTTATATGTTTTATGTTAGTTTATTACTTAAAAGATATAATCTTTTGTCCAATTAAACTTGCAGATATTCAACAATCCAACTCCATTGTCTCATTCTGACATCAACATCATAAAGAGGCGTTGGGCAACTTTCTTTCTTGAAGTGTACCACCCATAGTTTGTATATATGTAGTTAGTTTAAAAACTTATCATATACTAGCTATAGTGTACCTTTGACTGATGATATGTATTAGCTATAGTTTAAAAACTTATCATATTGAATGAAGTATGTTTTGCTTTTGAATGATTGTGTCAAAACTGGTTTGGTGTTCTCGTTGTTGTTTCTTGTTTGATCGAGGATGCTTCTGGTTTGTTTATTGATCTGCAACCTTTGTGTCTCTGTCATTGGCATAAAATGATTCTTAATAATGCTTGATTCACTAAGGTAGTTCTCATGCTTCTTTGCTGGTTGGAAATTTTGAGATTATACATTAAATTGAACAGATTTTTAGCACTTCAATTCTGAGTATGGAGGAGCTGAGTCACTCTTGGTCATTCCTTTCATTTATACCTCTTCTTTTATGCAATCATTTAGTTCTACCAACTGAAATGCTTTTTGTTGTAAGAGCTAATCAGCGGTTTTGTTAATGCCCAGATGATGAGTGTAGAAGGGGGGTTTGAAAAAAAATTGTATAGACTTGTAATTTGGAAAATTTTGTACAGACTTGTAATTGTTTACTGCACATGGAGCTTGAAACATTTGATACATTTTTTAACCAATATTTTTTAGTGAAACAGGGGAAAGGAATGATTGAAATGTAAAAAACAGATTAAAAAAAAAATGAGATTTTACACATCGGTTCTCAATAACCGATGTGTATATTTAACTTTCTACATCGGTTTTCCATAAAACCGATGTGTAAATTTAACTTTACACATCGGTTCTTTAAAAAACCGATGTAGAAAGTCAAATTTACACATCGGTTTAAAGAAAAACCGATGTAGAAAGCTAAATTTATAACTGCTTATTAATTGCTAATTTAATTTTCCACATCGGTTAATATAAAACCGATGTTTAAAATATACTTTACACATCGGTTTTATAACCGATGTGTAAAGTGGCAATAAACCACATCGGTCGTTTCCACATCAGTTTCAAAACCGATGTGGAAAGCCAAAAATAACCGACGTGGAATCCCTTTTCTGTACTAGTGAAAGCTTCACCAAAAATTCAGAAATTTAAGGCATTCATTGTCAGGGACCTCATCAACCATACATCTTAATTACTTGGAAACAGGAGGCTGTGTTTGGTGATGACTTGGAGACAATATTAATTTTGTCCAACAAAGAAAAAGGAAAACTTTTACCATAATTAGTCAAACATGCTTGGTCGTTGGTCAGGAAATGCAGGTAATACATAAGTTATTTTTCAATAATTATAGACAGTCATAAAAATAAAGTCAAAGGCGTACGTATCATATAATTCTTCTATCACTCCCTCACCGATAGATAATACTTAATTCTTCCATCACAAATTTTCTATTAACAAAAAACATAGAAGTAGACCCATTTCAAATTAATCGAGATAAACTTTAGTTATTTAAACATTTTCGTTGAATTATTGATAAAGACCTAAAAATAATATACATGGACGTTATGAGGTAAGTTGACTTAGAGAGGAGAGCAGAGGCAGAGTATAGATAACAATTAGAGAAATTAATGATATTGATCTATTAGGGGTGGCAAAATGGGTTGAGCCGGACGGGTCAACCCGTCTAACCAGCTTTTTTGGTGGGGTGGGATAGAGATTTCAACCCATCAATCCGTCATGACCCGTCCCGCCTAACCCACCATGAAAACGTGGTGGGGCGGGTTGGCCTGTCGGGTTGCTTTTTAAAAAAAAAACAAAAAATCTATTTTGAATTTTTTTTTTAGTTTAGGGTGGTTATGAACTTTTGATTATTGAACTTATTGGACTGATGCATACTTTATTTTTAGCCTTTTAAGTTTTAATGTTACTATGTTAGTCATGGTTTTAATATTCATTACATGAGTTCATGGTGATTGTTAGAAAAATGGTGCCATATATAATTTAGGTTCTCAAAATTAAACAAGTAAGTCTTTGTATTGATAATTTTTCATTAGTTTAAATCATTTTCAAGTGGAAACATGATTATTTTAAAGATAGTTTAAGTAATTAACTATTTTAAAAAAAATTGGCAGGCCAACCCGCCAACCCACCACGGGGCGGGATGGGAGGTGATTTTCAATCCACTTTCATAATTCAACCCTGCCCCACTCGTTTTAGGCGGGTTGGAGGCAGGACAGGTTGGCTCGCTTTTCCACCCCTACGATCTACTCATAATTTTATTTGCATTAATTATGTTTATATTTTATTTGTTTGGAGAGAGAAAAAGTTATGATTTTTAAATTTTGTTTTATGGATTTTTCTATCATGTGCAATTTTGCACATGTTAAGAAACTCAAAAGCAGCAAATATTTATTGGAAAACTAAGCATTTCAGTTTTGAAAATATAAAATACACATATTCCTAGGTAAACTTACTCTTTTAAGATCCTTAACCAGTGTAAAATTGCACGGGTTAGAAAAATCCTTGTTTTATTACCTAAAAGGAAAATGATTTATGAATTGGAGAATGCTAACAAGTGTCCTAAGGGTATTGATTAAGAATCTAAAAAAGGAAATTTGTCATTGAAACTTGATGTATATTATATTTTAAAGAGTGATAAACTTACTTTCCCAATAAATTTTTACTTCTTTGGTGTTTCTTAATCAACGTCTTTGAGACACTGGTTAACATGACCCATATGAATCGTGTAAGAAAAATGATACTACTTACCATTATTGTAATACAAAGAATTAAGAATGATACATTATATCTCCTCCATTACATTATGTTAATGATTAAGATTTGTGAATAGGAATAGGACAAAATTTTAGTATAATTTTCCGTGTATTTGCGATGTTAATTTTTTTTTTTTTTTGTAATAAATAGAGCTGAAGTCCAAAGAAAAAAAAACTACGACGTTATTGTTCAATGTAAGTTGATACATCAAAAAATTATTAGAAAAATTAAGTTTTCACACATGTTAGGCTTTTGTTAATGAAATTCTTCAAGTGAAGAGATTTTGAATAGAAAGGCTGCTAATCCGATGTGTGAGTCGTACACATCATGCTATGGAATCTAAATCTATATCTATATTTATATTTATATCTATATTTATGTATACATTCATGAACTTTCTCAAATTGACAATCTCCATGTGTCACTCATAGGTGTGACACTCTTCTACATCGCATGTTATAAACGCTTTAAGATAAGCGATTAATAAAATTTAGTCATGAACATACTAGATAAAATAAAGAGTCCGTTCATGGGTAGAAAAGTCCACATGAACTAGTTCTCAAAATCGCGAAAAATAAAACGAGTTTAAAACAATTTAACATAGCAAAGAAATAAACATATCCAAACACCGATGTCACATACAGAGCTGGTATTACCGTTCCGGAATAAATCCACGGAATACAAACTGAAAGCTAACTAACTGAACATAAAAACAAGCCCTAATTATGAGTGGTGGCTCCTCAGAGTCACTCCTCTCCGGGCTGCTCGTCATCCTCTGCAAGGTGTCAATCAGGCCA
Organism: Sophora flavescens; assembly: GCA_030762895.1. Lineage (NCBI taxonomy): Eukaryota > Viridiplantae > Streptophyta > Magnoliopsida > Fabales > Fabaceae > Sophora > Sophora flavescens. The sequence continues at coordinate 107,658,808 of CM061062.1, forward strand.
AACAAACAAACAAATAATGGGGAGTAAGAATCATTTAAACATAATAGCAAGGAGGTAGGAAGTAAAGTAAAACATACAAGCATGGCACCAACGTAGTATACATCATTCAACATATATAACATACATCAACATCATTAACATCGAGCATGCTATGTAGTGCAATGCAGTCCTACTCTGCTAAATCAACCATGCATGTGGATCCACTAAACTCGGGATGGACGACTTCGGAATTACATATCCACATTGAGAATCTACTCAACACGGGAGAATCTACTCCTTGGATAGCCAACGCATCAAACCAACAGATGCCTCGTCACGGGGGTGCAAGGAGAATCTACTCCAACCGTGGATGGCTAGATCGCCGTACTTTAGGACGACCTCCCCTATGTCGAACATCCCTCAACAACAACTACACCGATGCAATGCGTATGCAACACAATGACCACAGACAACCACCACCTCCATAACTCCAACGGAATCAACTGAAGACATCAGCGGAATCGACCGCAACAGAATATACCGCAACACCTTTAACCAGCGGAATCTACCGCAGCAGAATCAACTGCAACACCTTAGAACCAAACCGTGGAGTCAAGGCCCCCCTTGGGACAAACTCTCGGTCCCTAAGGTAAAACAGCAATAACACCTTAGACCCAAACCGCGGGGTCAAGGCCCTCTTGGCCATAAGGCACCAAGGTACAGCTCAAACAACTTACGATAACCCAGTGATTACTGCTTAACCATCTTAATTAATCTTTAATTAAGTTATCTAGTCTTCATCATTAATTAACTAAGTCATCATTTGTCGTTGGGGAAGATTGGGGTTAAAATCCCTGTTTAAACCCTTAATCTCAGATTCTGTCCAGAGGGGTGAGCAAGGTCGTGCTTAACCCCAGCACGGGCATGCTGCCACTTAAGTGAAGCACGGTCGTGCTTCCTTTTTGAGCACGTTCGTGCTCAATTGCACGGGCGTGCTCCTCTGTTGCACGGTTGTACTTACTGCGTGGTCATTTTCCAGAATTCAAACTGGGAGCACAGGCGTGCTCCCTACTCAGCATGGTCGTGCTCAATGTACGGCGATGATCTGTTCAGGCAGAGTCTCAACACAATTCTTTAACCAATTTTTAAGGTGTTTAATGTTGGGAATTTGCGTATAAAACAAAAATAACGCAGCGGAAAAAAAATTCCTATCGAAGGATCCTTGCGAATGGTCATGATTCATGGTTAGAAGATTTACCTTTGGGAGCGATGACAATTGATTGAAATCGTCTATCACGAACATCGTACGAACGATGTCTCTAAGGTATCCACACGAGCAGATCCCGTGAACGTCCAACGTCACGAACACGAAGCGTCTCTGCCTCACAGTGCTAGCTTCGAAAACCGAGACCTGCTGCTCACTGTCACTCTCTATGTGCGGCTAGGGTAAAAACCATGTAGGCACAATAGCTTAAGTGGTCTACTTATAGTAGCACCTCCTTAAGTGAGTTAGTGAGCAGCGTTTGACCTAAGCCCATGTACTATGCGCTAGGCCCAATAGAAGAGTCCAACTCTCCTTTTAATGCTTCTTTTGATCGGATCTTATGTGTGTGACCCTATAGGTTCCCAAAATGTTAGTAGTAATATTAAATCCCATTTAATATTACAAACAGTGAGCGGTATCTAGCAATACATCACTGCCACCTAAGTAGTGAGAAAGTCAGTGATTTGACGAAATCTTTCTGTGACAAATATTCATGTGCATTATTATCCATTTGTCCATATATCTATATTGAACACAAGACATAGAATGTGTCACCCTTGTATGGTTCAATATCATGTTCCCTGATACCCGAGTAGACTTAACAACAAATGAGGTCAATATCTAATATTGACTCATTTTAGCACGGCCATGCATTTTACAGTCTCACTCTATCAGGGGCCCCACAGATATTACTCCTGTTATGTAGGAGGGACAAATTCCATCTAGGTCACTCACATCCCTCTGCATGGCTCGTGGTATGCCCAATGACCGTCTTTATAATCATCCTATTACAGATGACGTTTGACGATATTAAAGCACACGACTCCTCATGTAGGGATCGTAGCGATTTCAGGTCGAAGGATTGCATACACCATTGTCACTATGAGAACTACTTATGACACTCACATAACGCTCCATGTAGTGTTCTCATGGTGGGTCAATCCAGTACATCATTACTCTAATGTGTACCTATGTGGCGACTCGATATTTCATATCCATGACCCGTGAGATATGGTCATCAGTCTGCACACATAATAGTCTCAATGTATTATTATTGTCCTTATTAATAAAATACTTGACTGCGGATATTTAAGAATAGGATTTCATTGTTCAATAGTGTCTCACGATCAAGTCATGTACTTGATATTCTATTAAACTGAAATTTCTATTCTAAGGACTTTATTATGTTTAAACAAGTAACACAATAAACTGGAATGCCTCATATCACACACACACACATATATATATATATATATATAATGGCAAGATACAAATGTAAGTCTAAGAAATACACTGGCCTCTAGGGCTTACACCAACATTTAAACCTATTAATCTCTAACTCATTTTCGAACCTAATTTAACCAATTAAGGTTTTTAACATTTTAACCATCAACTCAACAGTCATAGCATCAACTGTACAATCAACATAACATCAACAACCAACATCATAATAACAACGACAATCATGATACTATCATGTTCATATCAAGGCATCCAAGATAAATATTAACAACATGTTATGAACATGGAACACATACAAATAACATACCAAAATAGCCAAGAACATACCATCACCAAACAATACAATTTAACATGTTATTCTTTCATACACATAAAACAACACGGGGTTATGGGAACCCCTTTAATTTACACTAACCCCAAGCCTATGAATACACTACCCTTCTCCCCATACCTGGAATAAAGATCACGATTCAAAAGTGAGAAAGAAGATCCACTTGGGTCCTGTCTTACTAGCGCTTGTCTACAACCTCAAGAACAACAAAGAGACACTTTGGTTCAACTCTAAGATCAAGAAATTAAAAGGAAAAGATCAAGAACTTGAAAGAAAGAACACAAGGGACAAGGTGCACGATTTTTCCCTTTTCTAAAGTCCCAAACATCAAGCACAACGAACCCCTATTCGTAGCGATGTTCTCCTATCAAGAAGCAGTGAAGAATGGTGCAAGAACAGGTTCCCTAGAGAGAGTTTTAGAGAGAAAAACCATAAGGATTCAAAGAGGAAGGAGGAAGGCAGTTTTCTACAAATTAATGTCTAATGATCGAATCCTAAATCAGACTCTGAGATGGTCAAAAGTTCGATGGAAGTTTTGCGACAGATTTGATAGTTATTCCTATATAGGATCCTTAGGAGATTATGATAAGATCTTAAGATATAAATAAAAAGAGGGTGATCATATAATGATAAGGACTCAAATCTGATTGCGGTTGATGGGCTAAAATCTAACTATAATATTATCTCTATTTAAATACTAAATCACGCGATATCTTATCATATCATTCTTAATCGCTTATTATTAATAAAATCACATATCATATATTAACATATAAAATCAAACATTAAGAGACACAATGTCATATTAATACAAATAATCATATATTAATATACATATTATCATATACAATAATATATACACATATATATAAATATCAAACATATACAAACATATATATGCCAGAACTAACGTATATAAACATAAGGGTGAATCATGATGTGTCACAATAGGAGCCACCATTTTTCACATGTGGCATAACCACAAGCATTCCCTCCAAATTTTGCTTAGGTGTCGTGTTCTCCTTCATTCTAATACAAGTAAAGGAGGTGGCTAGACTTTTATGTATTAATAAAATTATTAATAAAATTATAAATTATAAATAAATTGTAAATTATAAATTATAAAATCTAAACAATTAATACAATCACAACCTTTCAATAAAATTTTCAACTTATAATCACAAAAAAATATCCGAAATTAAGATTATTGATTTCGGAATAATTCGATTTCATATGAATGAGCTATGTCCAATAAATAATGAGTTCAAATTCAAATCTGTTTCATAACCTTCCAATTAAATTTTCAAACTATAATCAACCAAAAAAACATCCCACTTTATGATTATTGATTTCGCAATAATTCAATTTGATATGAATGGGCTCAAATTCAAATTTGTTTTATAACCTTCCAATAAAATTTTCAAACTATAATCATAAAGAAAAATATCCAAATTTGAATATTTTAGTAAACCAAAATACGAAATTATAGCAATATCCAAGTTTGTAGCAATCAATCAACGTTTTATTTTATGTGTAAAAAAAAATCAACATTTTATTTTAAACCACTTCATATCTCAATTTGGTATGAAACATACTCATTTGATTGCTTTTGAATGAGAATATTAATGATATTTATCACTCATCATCAAGTACAATGAATCAACATATATTCTCATAGTAACTCTCCATTTTCATCATTTTGTTTTATATTTTAACATTTTTAAATTATTTAGTTCCAATTTACATTTCCTATAACAACAATTAAGGTAAATTAAATTTCTTCAATTAAGGTAAATTATTCCATTCACTTGGCTTTTTCTTTTTCAACATGTACTTTTATTTCCTTGTTCAAAATATAAATTTGGTTTAATACCAATTTATTTGGCTAATTGTAATTCAAAGGCTTTTCAAGCCTTATATTTTTATATCCTTCTTTTACGGTTTCATATCTTGGACAATCAATCATAATATTGCATCAAGATTGGCAGGGCATTAAATACTCATTTGCATGATATATATCAAACTACCATGTTACAAAAGAATTCACACACTGCAAAATTTTATAATTTGGTTTTTTATTCCATCATTTGCTACAAATTCTTCTAAATGACACTCACTCATGATATGGTTGCAATCTCTCTTTTTTAAATGTATTTGCCATGTTTTTTCTATTCTCTTAATGTCTTTTCCTATCAGGTTCTTTGAAAACTATCTCTGATCCTTGCTCATTCCGTTATCTCTTAATAATGACTATCATCTCTTCGAACACTATCTCAGCTTCTTTTTTTTATCACTGCAAGGTTTCGAAAATTAAAACCTCTAATTATCTTTCTTTTTTATTTTTTTTCCCACAACACCGTCTCAAATCTTCAAAAGGTATGAGTCCCTGTTTTTTTCATTTTTTTTCGAAGAACATGAAGAAGAAGAAGATGAAATCATTCTCTTTTGTTTTTGTAATTCCGACCGTATTTTTCTTTTTCTTCCTCTTTGATTTTTATATAATTCTTGAAATCATTATAATTTACTATTTTTAAGGTGATTTCATAAGTTTTTCATTCAAATAGTATTTTGATGGATAACAATGATGAGATTCATATCATGATCACAAAAGAAGTAGTCTTAAGAAATATTGACTCAAGAGAAGCTGGGACTATACTCCCTACACAAGTCCTCAATTTGTGAGATGATATTTTCCTTTTGGACTTTTCTTTTTCTATGTAATCTTTTTTTTCTAATGGATCACGATTCATTTCTCACCGACTTATGTGATACTATAAACTTGCAGCTCAACTTCCTTTAGAATAATGTCCTAATGCATGAAAACCTTCTTTTTGCTAGGCTTGCTTGGAAAGAATCGGAGTTCTCAAGTTCAATGGTCCAACCAACATTTTCTGTGCAGAGCAATTATTTTAGTGCACTTGAGCCTTCTACGTGTATTTGTTCAGGGTAGTTGGTAGGTAGGATATACAGTGATATGTTTATGTGAAATGTGAAAGAAAAAAGAATGTTATTCAACATTCTAAACAAATTCAAAGAAATGTTTCTTTAACTTTCATTAAAAAACTTCATATTCCGTGTTATATGTATAATAATGTACTATTTGTGATGCTTAGACTAGAATTACAATTCCAAAAAAAAGTATCATTTTCAAAGTTTCTATTTTAATAAATTTGATCTTCCCAATTTATTTCTGTTAAATTTGATCTTCCCAATCATCGACAGTAAGTAAATGATTATCATTCCAGATTTAAATTTAAATAATTTGGAATGAAAATTGGAATGAAAGGTTACGAATTGATTAACATTTATATGAATTAGAAGGATATATCCTGTTTTTATATTAATTTGTGATGAGATTTAGGTCCTTCTTCCTTTAAATACCAATTATTGAATTGTAATTACTAAATTGAAGAATGAGAGCCTTGGTATATCTTTTCTTTAATTGGAGTTCAATATTACCTTTTAAATTATGAGATCATGTTCTTCTGCCAAACATCAATTATTTAATCATATTTATAAAGAGATTGATTAAATTTAAATGTTTGGTTAGTCAATTTTAAATTTTAAACAAGATTATTTCAATTGCTTTTTATAAATTATTAGTATTTAGAGTCCTTAAAATCAGTTTATTACTCTATTTAATAGTAGCAATTAAATTTATAATTTTTGTCTTTCAGTTAATTTTATTTCGAGTAAATAATTTCATTTTACAAGAGTAGTTTTTTGTCCCCTTTCTATTGAAAAATGACTCTTGTATGTTTTGATTAATGACTAAACTTAAGCATTGATTAAACTTTGATTCACTAATCATTTGCCAAGATATCATGTTATGTAAAGATCATTTAGTGCAAGGATATGAATTCAATGGATCGAAGGAGAAAGTCAAAGGCAAAGCAAGGCTCGTGATTGGAATTCTTGAAGATGAAGAAACCACAAGTGAAGATTCAAGGAATCTCAAGCAAAGGAAATTAGAATGTATTATGTAAAGAAAAGCTTTCCTTATTTTCTTTGATTTAGCTCTCTCAAAAATAACCAAATTCAAAATGGTTTTCATAAATTAAAACTGAACTTAAAAAGAAAAAGGTTAAATGAAGATCGGTACATCTATGTGTACATCTATGTACTTTCAGTTAATTAACTACTTTTTAATGAAAACCTATGTGTACATCAATGTATAATTGTTATACGTCAATGTATACATCGATTGATTCTAGAACAACTTGATATATATGCAATCTAAGCTTCTGTAAATCGATTTGCACATCGATGTATAGAGTGAAACGGAAGACAGTGATTTCTGAATCAAGCATACAATCGATTGTTACATCAATATATAAGGCCAAACAGAGGCCAAGAAAGTTTTTCATATACATTACATCGATTTGTACATCGATGCATACACAGAACAGAAGTAGAATCTCATATTTACAAAGAGCCAATCGATTGACACATCGATGCATAAGCCCAAACAGAGGCAAAGACTTTTTTGAAATGATTATGCAATCGATTGAGCAATCGATGTAAAAACTTATGGGCTGCTGATGCTTGTGATTTTCAAGAACACAATCGATGTACACATCTGTCTATCAATGGGAATCAAGAATTTTCAAGAATCCAATCGATTGATCAATCGATGTACTCAGTACAAAAATTATAAATATTGTTTAATACATCGATGAGGCAATCGATTGACTGACAGAATCAATTTTTGTTTTAAAGTTTGTTTTGATCTTAACTAACTTTTAAAGTATGCCCAACGGATCTATTTTGACACACACCTATATAAAGCCTTGGGAAAATGTTTTTCAAAATAATAAATTCATTCAATTTTGAAAGTTTACACTAAATTGAGAGAGAGCTTTTTCATTGAGAATAGTTAAAGTCTTTTCTGTTAGTGCTTCAAGTTGTCATTTCTGATTTCTTAGAATCTATAATTCAATTTTTTTACTGGGGAAGGAAGAAGAAAGGAGAGAAGATGCCTCTCTGAGTATTGATCTAAGAGTAGAAGGAACTCTTAGGTATTTGACAAGAGTAGAAGGGACTCTTGGGGATTACAAGATTGCTTTTTCTGGAAAGCTGTCACAGGGTAGAAGGAACCTGAGTTGTGAAGCTTTGTAAAGAATTTGGTAATTGATTTTTGATTGATAGTGGACGAAAATCACAAGTGATTATGGGGACTGGATGTAGGTTACCAGAGGAGGTAGCTGAACCAGGATAAATCTCGGTTTGCATTTCTCTCTATCCCTTAACTTCTTTAACTGCTTTAAATTGTTGAATGTATGTGGTTAAGTCGTAGTTAAAGGAAATTTTGTGTTTGTTCTAATCTGAAAAACTATGTTTCATCAATCTTTCTTGATAAAGAATCAAGTCTTGAATCAAATAACTTTGCAAAAACTTGTTTTGTTTTGTTGGTTGGCAAAACCTTTTCAAAAGTTTAGAAAAGTGTCAGTTTTCGCTTGAAGAGGAAAAAGTTTTCAAAAATCTTATATACTCAATTCCCCCCCCCCCCCCCCCCCCCCCCCCCCCCTCTCGAGTATTAGAAGCCACAACCAACAAGTGGCATCAGAGCTTTCACTCTTGTGTAAAGCCTAACAACTTAAGAGGATGACTTCAAATGACATCTTGGGAGAAGGGACTTCTCTAGCAAGACCCCCTACATTCAATGGCACTGCCTATATGTATTGGAAAGAAAGGATGTTAATAATCCTCGAGGTAAGTGGTCTTGATGTATTAGATGCTGTTGAGAATGGTCCATACATCCCTCATAATCTTGATGCAACTGGCACCAAGACAAATAAGCCAAGAGCTGATTGGGATGATGAGGACAAGAAAATAGTAGGTTATAATGCTAAAGCTAATAATATTATAACTGCTGCTTTGAGTTATGATGAATTTTTCAGGGTCTCAAATTGCAAGACAACAAAACAAATGTGGGATACACTGCAAGTTACTCATGAAGGGACAAGTGATGTGAAGAGAGCAAGAATGAACTCACTTATGCACGAGTATGAACTCTTTCATATGAAGAAAGATGAAGACATCAATGATATTCAAAGAAGGTTCACCCATATTGTGAATCAACTAAATGGACTTGGAAAGACTATCTCAGATGAACAACAAATCAACAAAGTTATGAGATGCTTGACAAGAGAATGGCAACCAAAGATCGCTGCTATAGCTGAAGCTCAAGACTTAGAATCTATGAACATTGCTACACTGTTTGGAAGGCTTAAAGAACATGAGATGAAACTTCGTAGATTGAATGATCATGAAGAGAAGGAGAAGAAAAAGAAAGGCTTGTCACTAAAGGCTCATATCTCTAAAGAAGTTCATGACAGTGATGAAGATGAGGAACTTGAGGAGGATGAAGATTCTGAAGAAGATATGAGACTGCTGGTCTGATAATTGAAGAGGTTTCTCTAAAAGAAGAAAACCTTCAACAAAAAGTCCTCAAAATTCTTTTCTAAAAAGAATCTCTCAAAAGGTGAAAGTTCAAATACAAATGTAAAATGCTATGAATGTGGAAAAACTGGATATTACAAAAATGAGTGTCCAAGGCTTCAAAAGAAGGACAAGCATGACAACTTTGAGTTCAAAGACAAGAAGAACATACATAGCATGGGAGGAGAATGATATGGATTCCTCTGAAGAATCTGAGGAAGAAGAGGCAAATCTTTGCCTTATGACCAGTCATCAAAGTGACACAAATTGAAGATGAGGTAAATGATCTTTCCCCTACTTATGATGAACTGTAAGATGCCTTTGATGAATTGCATAGTGAATATCTGAAAATTGCTAAGCAACTCATATCATGTAGAAAAGTAATTGCTAAACATTGTAACGATTATGCATCTCTTCAAATTAATAATAAGGAATTGGAAGCTAAAAATAGTAAGCTAAATGCATCTAGCTCTACATGTTCCAATTGCAATATGCTTGAAAAAGAGGTTGAAAAACTGAAAACCACTCTCTCTAAATTTACTCTAGGAAGAGATAATCTTAATGCAATTCTGACAACAAAAAGGTGTATATGATAAAGCTGGAATAGGATATCAACCAGCAATGCATGAAAAAACTTTTAAGAAACTCTTTGTTGCACCTAAGTTATCTACTAGTCCTTTTGTCAAATGTTTCTATTGTGCTAGAAAAGGACACACTGCTTCTACATGCTATTTTAGAAATCCTTCAAGGATAAATGTTAAGCAAATATGGCTTCCTAAGGGAACATATGTGATGACTAACAACAAAGGACCCAACCAAATTTGGGTACCTAAAGGAAAAGTTTGAAAATCTGTTTTGAAGGTGTGTTGGAAGGCCAAGAATGTTAAATGGTACCTTGATAGTGGTTGTTCCAAGCACATGACAGGAGACAGAAGCAAGTTTATAACATTCACTCCAAAATCTAGTGGAAGTGTTACATACGGAGATAATAACAAAGGGAGGATACTAGGCATTGGCAACACAGGAAGTGACTCAACAAAAATTGTTGAAGATGTACTATATGTTGAGGGATTAAAGCACAATCTCTTGAGTATAAGTCAGTTATGTGACAAAGGTTACAAGAAACATATGAAGAACTCAAATGGAAGAAGAGCAATACAAGGCAAAAGAAGAAGAAGCTCTAGAAAATCCAGAAGAGGAACAAAATAATGAACTACCTAAGGAGTGGAGAATCGTAAAGAATTATCCCTTGGACAACATCATTGGTGAAATATCCAAAGGGGTAACTACTAGACACTCTTTAAGAAATGCATGCAACCGTATGGCCTTTGTCTCTCAAAATGAACCGAGAACTATTAATAATGCTATTGTTGATGATAATTGGATCATGGCAATGCAAGAAGAATTAAATCAGTTTGAAAGAAGCTGGAAACTTGTTCCAAAACCCAAGGACAAACAGATAATTGGTACAAAATGGGTGTTTAGGAACAATTTTGATGAGAACGACATTAAAATTAGGAATAAGGCTAGATTAGTAGCTAAAGGATATAATCAAGAAGAAGGCATAGATTATGATGAAACTTATGCACCTGTGGCTAGGCTAGAAGCTATAAGAATGTTGCTAGCATATGCATGTATTATGAATTTCAAATTATATCAAATGGATGTTAAGAGTGCATTCCTTAATGGTTTTATACAATAAGAATTATATGTTGGTCAACCACCAGGCTTTGAAATAAATGATTTTCCAAACCATGTTTATAAACTCACCAAAGCCTTGTATGAACTTAAACAAGCTCCAAGAGCTTGGTATGAAAGACTAAGCAACTTTCTATTACAAAAAGGTTTTACTAGAGGTAAGGTTGACACAACACTTTTCACAAAATGAAAAGGTCAAAATATACTACTTGTACAAATATATGTTGATGATATTATATTTGGTGCTACTAATGATTCATTGTGTAAGGAATTTTCCAAGTTGATGCAAAATGAATTTGAGATGTCCATGATGGGAGAACTCACTTTCTTCTTGGGACTTCAAATTAAACAATGCAATGATGGAACCTTCATAAGCCAAGCAAAGTATTGCAAGGAACTATTGAAGAAGTTTGGCATGGAGAATGCAAAGGAGATGGCAACTCCAATGAGCCCATCATGTTACTTGGATAAGGATGAAAAAGGTAAAACAGTAGATATCTTCAAATATAGAGGTATAATTGGCTCCTTACTTTACCTTACAGCTAGTAGGCCTGATATAATGTTTAGTGTTTGTATGTGTGCAAGATATCAATCAAACCCTAAGGAATCCATTTAACAACTGTAAAGAGAATCATGAAATACTTTCTGGGAACTATAGATATGGGTTTATGGTATGCTAAGGGATCAACTTGTAATCTAATAGGATACTCTGACTCTGACTTTGCTGGATGCAAGTTAGATAGGAAGAGTACTAGTGGAACCTGCCACTTACTTGGAAACTCATTAGTTTCCTGGTTTAGTAAGAAACAAACAAGTGTGGCTTTGTCAACTGCTGAAGCAGAATATGTTGCAGTAGGAAGTTGTTGTGCACAAATCCTTTGGATGAAGCAACAACTCATTGACTATGCTGTTCACTTAGAGAAAGTGCCAATCAAATGTGACAACACTAGTGCTATAAACCTAACTAAAAATCCTATAATGCATTCTAGAACCAAACTTATTGAAATAAGACATCATTTTATAAGAGATCATATACAAAGTGGAGATATAGTTGTTGAATATGTTGACACATCTAAACAATTAGCTGATATTTTCACTAAACCCCTTGCTAAAGAAAGTTTTTATTACATAAGAAGAGAATTGGGGATAATTGATCCAACTTATGATTGATGTTTTGTATATTGAATGCATGATTGCTTGATACTTTTTTTATGTGCATCGATTTACCAATCGATAAGCTTAAGCAAAAATTCTTATACTATAGCTAGTACACAGATTGAACAATCTATGTATAATCTCAAATATTTTTTGTGCCTGAACATCGATTTACCAATCGATTGTCTCAACCTTTTTAGTACCAAAAACATCAGTACATCGATTGATACATCGATTGAGTGACCAAAACAGAATAGGTGACTCTCTGGAAGTCCCTATGCATCGATGTCTACATCGATTGACCTGCAACTAAAATCAGAAAATTTCCATTTTAATATGATATAAATCGATTACAACATCGATTTCCACCTTGAACCATTTACCATAGCTCTCTGGAAGAGCTTATGCATCGATTGCTACATCGATTGACAAAGATAAAAATCTATTTCTGAAGTTTTGTACATCGATGTATTCACAATTTCTATCAGCTGAAAACCTTTAATAAATCGATTGCTACATCGATTGACTGACTTAGATCTTTAAATACCCAGCTTTTCCCTCCAAAACTTCTCACATTCCAAATCAAAATCCAAATACCCAAACCCTAGCAGAGCTCAGAATTTGCTCCAATGGTACGAGTTAAGCAAACTCAACCTTCTACTCTTGTTCCCTCTAACTCCACTTCATCATCCTCAACCCAATCCTCCACTCCTCCACAAGTTTTACCCTCTCTTGCTTCTTCGCGCCCTAAAAGGAAAGAACCTGAAAAATCTCAAAAGATGGACAAGCTTCCAATCAAGGAACTTGCCTAGAAGAAGACTCTTGATAAGGGAAAGAAAGTGATAGCTGAATCCTCAAAATCAGCTCCAAAGAAACAAGAAAAGAAGAAGAAGGCGATCAAGGAGAAGGAAACTCCAAAGAAGAAAGAAACTCAGAAAAAGAGGAAGAGAATTGAACAACAAGAAGAAGATACTGATCTAATCACATAGATGGAATTGTTAAAGAGGTATTTTACTGATGATGAGTCTATACTTCTTTACAAGAATGACTTTAAGCATGGAGAAATCCATGAGGCTATGACTGTTGATTTCAACTACTTTGACATCAATGAGTTTAGTTTTCAAAAGATCTTGAATGACTACAAGCTGAGTGACTTTTTACAAACTAAGTCTGATATATATCCAACATTAATAAAAGCATTTTATTGCACATTTGAAATGGATAATATTGGATTTTCTGCTGATGTAAAGAATATAAGAATTGAGATGACTTTTGAGGAGTTTGCTGAATTTACTAAGATGGATTACTTGGGAAGTAATCTAGCTGGAATAGGACCCGAAAGCACTTGGTTGAAAAACTATGTCAAAGAGGAAGCTGATGAGTGTGATTTCACCTCATATTTCCATGACATTTTGCATGCATTTTCATATAGTTTAGGCGTATTTTATTTGATTATTTGTTAGTTTTTACCTTGGAACGGGTAAGGTGGTTTTGTGGTGCTTATGTGCAGGAATCGAAGATTAAATTGCTCAGGATAAGTTGTGTTGAAGCTGGCATGAAGATGGAGCTTGGAAGGCAAGAAAATGAGGCAAACAGAGCTGATCACGGCCTAGCCGTGACGCCCATCATGGCCATGATCAAGTGGAGCTGAACAGGAAGAATGGAAAAGTCAGAGCTGATCACGGCCAGGTCGTGATGCCCATCACGGCCGTGACATGTCAACTGAGCCAGACCCTCACAGGCAAAATTGATCACGGCCAGACCGTGATGGTGGTCACGGCCGTGACAGACCAATCAGTGAGGCAACCTTCAAGGCAGAATCCATAACGGCCAGGCAGTGATGGCCATCACGACCGTGACGCGCAATCTATGGATCATTAGAAACTGATTTGATCTGGTTTTTGTGTTGGCTTGGGACTCAAGTTACCCCAGATTATAAATAGCCCTCTAGGGCTTGAATCTGGGCACTTTTGGGACTGCTAACCTTAGGCAAAATTAGGATTCTTCTTCTTCTTCTCAATCTCTTCTCTCTTCTAGGATTTTCTGTTTATGTTATTTTTAATCAAGCTTGCTACAATCATGGCATTGCTTGAGTAGTAGTCTTGTTTCAAGGAATTGGGGCTATGCCCAAGATTTGTTTATGGTGATGAATTGATGTTTGATTTCTTGTTAATTCCGATTTTGTTTTCGATTTGATCCCTATTGTTTTAATTACTCGTAAATTCGGTGGCCACTTATTTGCGTGTCGTAGATACACTAAGGACGAACTTAGCGTTGAACTTAGGTATCGGATCTATAAGAATCAAACTTAGGACTTAAATCACGAGAGTTAGAAGCGGTCCTTCGAGGGTTCACGAATTGTCACAAAACTTAAAGGGTCCGATTTAAATTCAATTGCCACGAGAGCAGGGATTGATTTAATTGGGCACGGTTTTTGTAACCCGAGAGGGAGCATTAACTAACTTAGGATAAATTCGCCTTCAAAGCAATTTTTGGTAATTAACAAGGAGATTAGTCGATTCAGTAACATAAATAGTTTTGTGGTACCCCAATTCCTGGGAATCCCTTTTGAATTTGAAAATTCCCAATTTGAATTGCTTTGCTGTTTTATTTAATTGCGATATTAAATTTGATTGTTACTTGATTTCGATTTCAAAAACCAAATCTTATTTCAGTTCAGTGAAATCAATTTAATAACTAATTGTCATTTAAGATCACGGTCTCTGTGGTTCGATCTATTTTTATTACTTGACGACGAATCCGGTACACTTGTCGGGCTTCCATCAAGTTTTTGGCGCCGTTGCCTGGGATCGTGTTTTCTTGAATTTCAATTTAATTTTTAAATTGATTTTTTTTTCTGGACAATTTTTTTTCTATTTGTTTCTTTTTCTTTTTCTAGAGTATCTATCTCTCTCTCATAGGTATTTTTTTCTTTTATGCAAAGATCCCTAAGTCTTGGAGACCTTATTGAAGTTGACCCCGAGATCGAAAGGACCTTTCATAGACGTAGGAGACTACAAAGACAAAGAGAGAAAGAGCGACTGATTCCCATTCCGCTTATGGCGAATCTACCGGATACCAAACCACTGAAGGACTACGCAGCCCCAAATGCTAGGGGTTTGGGAACTGGGATTGCTAGGCCAGAGATTGAGGCGGAGAACTACGCTATACCGCCTTTGTTGATTAGCATGATTAGGCAACATCAGTTTGGAGGATTACCCTCGGAGGACCCGATTGATCATGTGGAGACATTCTTCGAATTCACCGATGCAATAAGGATTCAAGGTGCCCCGATCGACGCTTGAGGTTATTCCCCTCCTCTCTGACTGGAAAGGCGAAAGCTTGGTTGAAGCAAGTTCCCGCTAATACGTTGTCAACTTGGGACCAACTAGAGCAAGCATTCTTGGAGAAATTCTTCCCTCCATCCAAGACTGCTTACCTACGGACTCAGATCACCGGCTTCTTCCAAAAGGACGGAGAATGCTTATCCGAAGCTTGGGATCGTTACAAGGGATTGCTAGAGTCTTGCCCACATCATGGACTCGAGAGGTGGTTGTTAGTGCATACCTTCTACAACGGATTGGATTATTCATCAAAGGTGTCACTCGACTCCACAGCTGGTGGAGCCTTTATGAACAGACCTCTGACTGAAGCATTCAACATCATTGAAAACGTGGCCACCAACTATCACCAATGGGGTTCGGAAAGACGTAATAACCCGAAAAAGCTTTCGGGGGGTAAGTTCGAAATGAATAGTACCGATCTGATTATGTCTAAATTCAACTCACTAAATAAACGCTTTAATAAGCTTGAAAAGGCTCATGTGAGTTCAATCGGTGCTACTAATGTTGTTTGTGAGATTTGTGGAATGCAGGGACATGACATAATGGAATGCGCACATGGTATTGCTCCTGAGTCCGGTGCTTCGGGGGAACAAGTGAACTCTTGTCACAATTTCGATGACACGAACCCGAAGCTACCAAATTATGCTCCCCCAAATCCCTACAACCAGAGGAAGAATAATCCTTATCTTTCCTACGGGAACTACAACAACACGTTGAACCTCGAATTCCAAGAAGGGCAAGGTAATAGGAAACCCGCATCAGGGTATCCTCAAGAACAAAAATCTAAACTCGAGTCTCTTATGGAAAATTTTGTTGCTACTCAAACTAAGCAAACGAAGAATTTAGACAACAAGGTAGGGCAGTTAATGAGGCAATAAAAGAATTAACATCTAATGTATATAACTTAGCCATCCACAACAAGATGTTAGAAACTCAAATTGCCCAACAAGCGGGAAATTCAATGAGGCAACCGGGCAAGTTTCCTGGACAACCTGAGGTGAACCCAAACAACGAACAGTGTAAAGCTGTGAGTCTAAGGAGTGGTAAGAAACTTGAGAATCCCGAGGCTAAAGGGGAGAATGATAACAAGAGTGTAGCTGAGGAGGAGGAACCTACTGAGACACAACCCTTAGGAGAGGAAAAGCCTAGTCAAAAAGCATCTAAGTATGTCCCTCCACCACCTTACCAACCTCCAATACCTTTTCCTCAAAGGTTGGCTAAGGCCAAGTTAGATAAGCAATTTGGAAAATTTCTATAGGTCCTTAAGAAATTGTACATTAATGTACCCTTCACCGAGGCATTACAACAAATGCCGACATATGCTAAATTTCTTAAGGATATCTTGTCAAATAAGAGAAAGCTAGAGGACTATGAAATAGTGGCTTTAAATGAGGAGTGCAGTGCTTTAATTCAAAATAAATTGCCTCCTAAATTGAAAGATCCAGGTAGTTTCTCTATTCCTTGCTTAATTGGTAACACTAGTTTTGATAAAGCTCTTTGTGATTTGGAGGCTAGTGTTAGTCTTATGCCCTTCTCTGTTTGCAAGAAGTTGGAGATGGGTGAACTAAAACCCATAACAATCTCCCTTCAATTGGCAGATCGGTCCGTGAAATTCCCTGTAGGCATCTTGGAGGATGTTCCTATTAGAGTAGGTAAATTTTGTATTCCCGCGGATTTTTGTGGTACTTGAAATGGAAGAGGATTCCCAAATCCCCATTATTCTTGGTAGGCCTTTCTTGGCTACCACAGGAGCCATTATTGATGTTAAAAATGGGAAGTTGACTTTAACTGTGGGTGATGATAAAGTTGAATTTGATTTAGCTAAATCTATTAAACACCCTTCTTTTGAAGATTCTTGTTGCAGGGTTGACTTAATGCACCAAGTGGTGAAAGAAGAATCCACACAAGCTTGTGTTGATGACCCATTAGAAATGTGTTTGATTGGTGAAGACTTAAATGCTCATGGAGGAAAAGTAAGGAATTATGCCCGCTTTCTGGAAGCTAGTCCAGAAATTTCTCCGAACAAAACAAAGAAAGAGAAACTTGAGTTGACACCAAAGAATAAGGATTTGAGAGATGAAGAAGCCCCTGAGGTAGAACTAAAACCTCTTCCTTCCACATTGAGGTATGAATTTCTTGGTCCTAACTCTTCCTATCCGATAATTGTGAATGCTAGCTTGAATGAGTTGGAATCTGAGAAATTGCTTAGGGAGCTTAGAATGCATAGAAAAGTGATATGATATACAATTGATGATATTAAAGGCATAAATCCTTCTTTTTGCATGCATCGCATTTTAATGGAAGATGAGCATAAACCATCCATTGAGCATCAACGTAGGTTGAACCCTAATATGAAAGAGGTGGTTAAGAAAGAAGTGCTTAAGCTGTTAGATGCGGGGGTTATTTATCCAATCTCCGATAGTGAATGGGTTAGTCCGGTGCATGTGGTTCCTAAGAAAGGAGGGATGACTGTTATTCAAAATGAAAATAATGAACTAATCCCTACTTGGACAGTAACCGGTTGGAGAATGTGCATCGATTATAGGAAGCCAAATAAGGCAACAAGGAAAGATCACTTCCCTCTTCCATTTATTGATCAAATGCTTGAAAGGTTAGCTAGGCATTCATACTTTTGTTACTTGGATGGATATTCTGGTTTTCATCAAATTCCTATACATCCTAGTGATCAAGAAAAGACCACGTTTACTTGTCCCTATGACACTTTTGCCTGTAGAAGAATGCCTTTTGGTCTATGTAATGCACCGACTACTTTTCAAAGATGCATGACTGAATTTTTTTCTGAATTTATTGAAAACATCATGGAGGTTTTTATGGATGATTTTTCTGTATATGGAACTACCCTTGATGACTGTTTAACAAATTTGTCTATGATTTTGCAGCGATGTGAAGAAACCAATTTGGTATTGAATTGGGAGAAATGCCATTTTATGGTAAAAGAAGGTATAATGCTTGGGCACTTGATTTCTGGTAGAGGTATTGAGGTGGATAGGGCCAAAATAGAGGTTATTGAAAATTTGTCCCCACCGGTAAATGTGAAAGGAGTTAGAAGTTTCTTGGGACACACCGGGTTTTACCGGCGTTTCATCAAAGACTTTTCAAAAATATCTAAACCCTTATCTAACCTATTAATGAAAGATGTTCCATTTGATTTTAATGAGGAATGTTTGAGTGCATTTTATAGGTTGAAGGAAGCTTTGACCACCGCTCCCATTTTGCAAACACCATATTGGAACGAGCCATTTGAAGTAATGTGTGATGCTAGTGACTACGCCGTGGGAGCAGTGTTGGGACAAAGGATAGACAAGAAGGTTCATGCAATATACTATGCAAGCAAAACTCTAGATGGAGCTCAAGCCAATTATGCCACAACTGAGAAAGAGTTGCTTGCGGTTGTCTTTGCATTTGAAAAATTCAGATCATACCTTGTGGGGTCTAAAGTCATAGTGTACACGGACCACTCCGCACTAAAGCACCTTATGACTAAGAAGGAAGCAAAGCCAAGACTCATCCGATGGATTCTCCTTCTGCAAGAATTTGACTTGGAGATTCGGGACCGGAAAGGGACGAAGAACTTGGTTGCGGACCACTTATCCAGACTTGAACAATTGGAACATGAGAAGGACAACTTGCCGATAGATGATTCTTTCCCTGATGAACAACTGTTCGCCATCTTCGGAGAGAATGCTCCATGGTATGCGGACTTTGTGAATTATTTTGTATGTGGGATTCTACCACCGGAGTTTAATTATCAACAAAAGAAGAATTTCTTTTCCGATCTCAAGAAATACGTGTGGGATGAGCCTTACATTTTCCGCAAGTGTGCGGATAGCATTTACAGAAGGTGTATTTCGGAAGCCGAGGTTCCAAGTATCTTGAGTTGTTGTCATTCCTCGTCTTACGGAGGACATGATAGTGCCTCGAAGATAGCAGCAAAGGTGCTTCAAGCTGGTTTCTATTGGCCTCATATTTTTAGAGATGCCCAAATGTTTGTGATTGCTTGTGATCCATGTCAAAGAACGGGGAACATCTCTAAGAAGCATGAAATGCCACTCAACACTATGCTAGAAGTGGAGATATTTGATGTTTGGGGAATCGACTACATGGGACCCTTTCCTTCCTCTTGCAATAATAAGTTCATTCTTGTAGCCGTTGATTACGTCTCTAAATGGGTGGAAGCCATTCCTTCCCCAACAAGTGATGCAAAAACCGTAATCAAACTATTCAAGAAGGTGATTTTTCCAAGGTTTGGAATTCCAAGGGCAGTCATCAATGATGGAGGATCGCACTTCATTGAAAAACAATTTGAGAAAATCCTACTCAAATATGGAGTCACTCATAGGGTTGCTACACCTTACCACCCTCAGACAAGTGGGCAAGTCGAGGTTTCCAATCGAGAGATAAAGAGCATTATGGAAAAGACTGTTTCAGGTTCGAGAAAGGATTGGTCCTTAAATCTTAATGATGCTCTTTGGGCTTACCGTACGGCTTACAAGACTCCTATCGGGATGACACCCTTTAGACTTATTTACGGTAAGCCATTTCACCTACCTGTCGAGCTTGAGCATAAGGCTTTGTGGGCTATTAAGATGCTAAACTTTGATATAAAAGCCACTGGGGAAAAGAGAATCCTTCAACTTCAGGAACTTGATGAGCTAAGATTGGATGCTTATGAGTCCGCACAATCTTACAAGGAGAGAACAAAGAAGTGGCATGATAAGCATATCCTTCGTAGAGAATTCCATGAAGGAGAACTGGTGATACTCTACAACTCGAGGTTGCGGCTATTCCCAGGAAAGCTCAAGTCTAGATGGTCCGGACCATTTAAAGTAATGAAAGTATTTCCGTATGGTGCCGTTGAGGTTTGGAACCAGGAACGTGGATCATTCAAGGTCAATGGACAGAGACTAAAACACTACCTTGGAGAACATCCACTTGAACAGGAGGTTGCGATTTCCCTCCTCGATCCAACATCGAAGGATTGAAAGGACTATGGTCAAGCTTAAGACCGTAAATAAGCGCTTCTTGGGAGGCAACCCAAGCTTTCTTTCCCTTCTTAGTTTGTTTTTAAATTTTGTTTCTTTAGTAATTGAGAAGAATTAGAGAATAAAGATCATCAATTAATGGATTTGTCAAGTGTTTTCAGTTCAGGAAGTCATGAAGAGTGAAAAGAGGATGGAAAAGAATGTCAGAAACGATCACGCCTAGGCCGTGATGGTGGTCACGACCATGATGAACCAACAGCTAAAAGTCAGAACCCATCACGGCCCAGCCGTGATGGACATCACGGGTGTGACAAGTAGGCCCCAGAAGATCAGAGTTCATCACGGCCAGACCGTGATATCCATCACGGCCGTGATGTGAAGACCAAGAAGGGTCAGAAAGTATCATGGCCAGGCCGTGAGAGTGGACACGGCCGTGACAGGCCAGCTGACACAACACATATTCCATCACGGGCCAGCCGTGATACACATCACGCCCGTGAAAGATTGAATTGTGTGAAACAGAACGCGTCACGGCCTGCCCGTGATGAGGGTCACGGCCGTGACGCGCGTTAACTCGGGTTTTTAAAACGCGTCCTCCCCTCACTCACTTCATCTTCTCCACTTTCTCTCCACCTCCATAGCCACCAAGCTCCCTCCCCTTCCTTCCAACTCCTTCATTCCTTCATCTCACACTCTTAGACACAAACCCCCTTAACCCAAACCCACCATCTTCTTCTTCATCCGTTCATCTCCTTCTTTCTTCCTCTCACAACCTCCACCATACCCATTCCCCCAAAAAGATTAAAATTTCACCTCCCCCATTACACCCATACCCAACCAACCCTACTCCCTTGCTCCCTAGACCTCACCCAACAAAACCTTCTATTCAAATCCTTCAATTTTGGGCAAAATCAAAAAGTCCCAATTTTGAAACCCTAACCCCTAGAAAATACGAATTTCAGAAACAGTGAAGAAGGAGATTGTGGATTTTGGTGCTCTGAGATCATGGCAATCAAACGTCAAAGGGCAACCGAAGCCTCACGCCCTCGCACCAGAGGAAGCAGGAACCCAGGTAACTACTCTGACTTTGACTCCTCTAACTCTGAGACTGATGAACATGGGTATGGGATTGTTTTCAAGGATAATGCTCGACAAGATAGATTTAATGCTTTGAAAAATAGGAAGATAGTCCAAACAAAATATGTTGATGATGCACATAGGGTGGAGCGAGTTTGGTCGCACTAGATACCCTGCATTTGCTGGCCCTACTCTGGAGTTCTTAAGCTCTCTGAACGCATAAATTCTCCAAGGGCTGCATTGCCAAGAGGGACGAATCACATTCCGGCTCTTCAACCAGGACTTCGTTCTAACCCTAGCTGAATTTAATGAGATTTTTGGTTTACCAGTAGGGGGTGACAGAAGATACCCCTTAGGGTTTAGTGCACATAGTTTCTGGTCGATAATTGACTATGAAGGCAGGAGTGACGGATCCGTGGAGAGAGTGACGGATCATAGCCAATACCCTGTTTGGCCGTGGAGAGAATGACGGATCCGTCCGCCAGGACGAGGTCTTTATACTATAAGCCATGCTCCACCCTGAGAGCAACATGGACACAGGGTCATTTTTTGCTAGGCACCTCTTAAAGGTTACCAAGAGTTCGAGTGGTACTATTGTCATTGGTGGCTTGATCACCACAATATGCCATCACTTCAACTTTGATCTAGATGGTTTTGAGGCAGCCCCTTGAAGGACACGTATCTCCTTGCAGGCTTGTGAGGCCATGGGGATGATCATCCAGGAGGATGATATGTACTGCCTGAAACACCCATGGCGCAGGCACCCAATTCCTCTCCCTAACCCTGCACTTTTGGATGTAACAAATCCGGCAAATTGGAAAGTGCCGATGGGAGAGGAGCCTCAGCCTATTAGGATACAAAGGCCGTTACGCCCGCCACCGCAGGCTAGGCCGTCTGGGCAACCATCTTCTTCCTCTGCAGGTACGTCGTCCGATGATCCCTATGCGCGGTTCGCATCCACTTTTGACACTATCTTAGCGAACCAGGAGCGCATCATGGAGGAGCAGCGTGAGCAGAGAGCCATGATCCAGCAGCTCTACGACTGGCATCTGAGCCAGCACCCACCACATCAGTGAGTTATTCTTGTTTCTTTTTTCTTTTTTTTATCCTTCCTACGATTTAATTATTTACATTGGTGACAATGTAAGTTTTTAAGCTTGGGGTAAGGGTACTATTTTTGCATTCTTGCATGATGCATTCATTTAGGGTTAGTTTTGCATATATCACATGATTAGATTGCCCCTTGCTTAGGATATGCCTCCAATTGCGAAAAGCTGTGTGCCAATTGAATTGAGACTGTGATTTTTTAACCCAATTTTTGTATTCTTGTGATAGGCTAAAAATGAAAAATGCTTGAGATGATCTTTCGATAGTTAATAATTAGCATATGGTTCCTTAGATTTGGGTTTTTCATTTGATTTTTAAACTACTAAATGTGAGCTTTTGACCCTAGAAGGGGTACTCACTAAATCTACCCCATTCCTTGTGGTCGAGTGTTTTATTCCTCTTGGATTTTATCCTCTAGAACTTGACTTAAAACCGTTTTGAAACTTAAAAATTTTTGAAAACATATTTGAAAATGATTGAGGCACTAGGTGTTTTTCTGGCCTTCTGAACTTTGACTGATTAAATGCTACCCATTAGTTGCCCAATTTTGAGCCTAAAAGAATAAAATACTTTTTTTGGTACCTTGATCTATTTTAATGAACGATGTTTGGTATGACACCTTTTAAAGTATTGCAAAAGGGCAAAAAGGTAGTTTGAAGATTAAATTGTGGGACAAAAAATTAGAAAAAAAAAGGATAAAAAAAATAAAAATATATTTCTTTTAAGTAGAAAATCTCCCCTTCTCCAAACAAATAAAATAAATAAATAAATAAATAAAAAATGGAGAAGGGGATGAGAAAAAGAAAGTGAGAAATAAGAAGTAAAAAGAAAAGAAAGAAAGGTGGAAAATTGAACTGAAGCCCAAAAAGGAATTTTAGAAGGTGTCATGCTTTGCATTGTTTGATATTTTGTTTAGCCTTTTTGAATTTTCCTTTTCTTGATTTCCCCCCCTAACAACTAATCCCATGGCCCCATTACAACCAAAATAAAAGACCTCTTGATTCTTATGTGTTTTCATTAATAAAGTAGAGATTTGGTTGATAATCAAGCTTATGGTAGGGTACTTTCCTTGAGGAAATTGAGCGAATTGTCACATAACCTCAAACACATGAGTGAGGTGAGAAGAGTGCCCGAATTAGTGAGAGATGTGAATCTGGGGAACCTAAGCTTCTAATTGGACTTGAAATCGATTGTCTCTTGGTTTCTTATTGAATATGCCTGTTACTTGAATTCATTACTCGGGTTCTAGATTCACTGTCCATGCTTTGATTGATTATCTTTTCTGGCCTTAGTTATTGCTTGGGGACAAGCAAAATCTTAAGCTTGGGGTAGTTTGATGAGTGTGATTTCACCTCATATTTCCATGACATTTTGCATGCATTTTCATATAGTTTAGGCGTATTTTATTTGATTATTTGTTAGTTTTTACTTTGGAACGGGTAAGGTGGTTTTGTGGTGCTTGTTTGCAGGAATCGAAGATTAAATTGCTCAGGATCAGTTGTGTTGAAGCTGGCATGAAGATGGAGCTTGGAAGGCAAGAAAATGAGGTAAACAAAGCTGATCACGGCTATGATTAAGTGGAGCTGAAAAGGAAGAATGGAAAATTCAGAGCTGATTACGGCCAGGCCGTGATGCCCATCACGGCCGTGACATGTCATCTGAGCCAGCCCCTCACAGGAAGAATTGATCACGGCCAGACCGTGATGATGGTCACGGCCGTGACAGACCAATCAGTGAGGCAACCTTCAAGGCAGAATCCATCACGGCCAGGCCGTGATGGCCATCACGGTCGTGACGCGCAATCTATGGATCGTTAGAAACTAATTTGATCTGGTTTTTGTGTTGGCTTGGGACTCAAGTTACCCCAGATTATAAATAGCCCTCTAGGGTTCGAATCTGGCTACTTTTGGGACTGCTAACCTTAGGCAAAATTAGGATTCTTCTTCTTCTTCTCAATCTCTTCTCTCTTCTAGGATTTTCTGTTTATGTTATTTTTAATCAAGCTTGCTAAAATCATGGCAATGCTTGAGTAGTAGTCTTGTTTCTAGGAATTGGGGCTATGCCCAAGATTTGTTTATGGTGATGAATTGATGTTCTATTTCTTGTTAATTCCGATTTTGTTTTCGATTTGATCCCTATTGTTTTAATTACTCGTAAATTCATTGGCCACTTATTTACGTGTCGTAGATACACTAAGGACGAACTTAGCGGTGAACTTAGGTATCGGATCTATAGGAATCAAACTTAGGACTTAAATCACGAGAGTTAGAAGCGGTCGTTCGAGGGTTCACGAATTGTCACAAAACTTAAAGGGTCCGATTTAAATTCAATTGCCACGAGAGTAGGGATTGATTTAATTGGGCACGGTTTTTGTAACCCGAGAGGGAGCATTAACTAATTTAGGATAAATTCGCCTTCAAAGCAAATTTTGGTAATTAACAAGGAGAGTAGTTGACTCAGTAACATAAACAGTTTTGTGGTACCCCAATTCCTAGGAATCCCTTTTGAATTTGAAAATCCCCAATTTGAATTGCTTTCCTGTTTTGTTTAATTGTGATATTAAATTTGATTGTTACTTGATTCCGATTTCAAAAACCAAATCTTATTTCAGTTCAGTGAGATCAATTTAATAACTAATTGTCATTTAAGATGACGATCTCTGTGGTTCGATCTCTTTTTATTACTTGACGACGAATCTGGTACACTTGCCGGGCTTCCATCAGAAGCCAAGAAGGTACTTCTGATAGAAAATGCACAAGAAGGAAGACTGATAAATATAAGTGCTATGCATATCCAACACAGATTACTGCAATATGTACTCACTAGGATGCTTCTACCCAGGTCTGGCAATCATGTTGTGGTCCAAAATAATGATCTTCTGATGTTGTGGGCCATGGTGGAAAAGAAACAGCTCAGCTGGAGCTATATCATTATCAGACATATGCTGGATTGCACCACTTCATCATCCTCAACCCAATCCTCCACTCCTCCACAAGTTTTACCCTCTCTTGCTTCTTCGTGCCCTAAGAGGAAAGAACCTGAAAAATCTCAAAAGATGGACAAGCTTCCAATCAAGGAACTTGCCAAGAAGAAGACTCTTGATAAGGGAAAGAAAGTGATAGCTGAATCCTCCAAACCAGCTCCAAAGAAACAAGAAAAGAAGAAGAAGGCGATCAAGGAGAAGGAAACTCCAAAGAAGAAAGAAACTCAGAAAAAGAGGAAGAGAATTGAGCAAGAAGAAGAAGATGGTGATCTAATCACAGAGATGGAACTGTTAAAGAGGTATTTTACTGATGATGAGTCTATAATTCTTTACAAGAATGACTTTAAGCATAGAGAAATCCATGAGGCTAGGACTGTTGATTTCAACTACTTTGACATCAATGAGTTTAGTTTTCAAAAGATCTTGAATGACTACAAGCTGAGTGACTTTTTACAAACTAAGTCTGATATATATCCAACATTAATAAAAGCATTTTATTGCACATTTGAAATGGATAATATTGGATTTTCTGCTGATGTAAAGAATATAAGAATTGAGATGACTTTTGAGGATTTTGCTGAATTTACTAAGATGGATTACTTGGGAAGTAATCTAGCTGGAATAGGACCCGAAAGCACTTGGTTGAAAAACTATGTCAAAGAGGAAGCCAAGAATGTACTTCTGATAGAAAATGCACAGGAAGGAAGACTGATAAATATAAGTGCTATGCATATCCAACACAGATTACTGCAATATGTACTCACTAGGATGCTTCTACCCAGGTCTGGCAATCATGTTGTGGTCCAAAATAATGATCTTCTGATGTTGTGGGCCATGGTGGAAAAGAAACAGCTCAGCTGGAGCTATATCATTATCAGACATATGCTGGATTGCACCACTTCATCATCCTCAACCCAATCCTCCACTCCTCCACAAGTTTTACCCTCTCTTGCTTCTTCGTGCCCTAAGAGGAAAGAACCTGAAAAATCTCAAAAGATGGACAAGCTTCCAATCAAGGAACTTGCCAAGAAGAAGACTCTTGATAAGGTAAAGAAAGTGATAGCTGAATCCTCCAAACCAGCTCCAAAGAAACAAGAAAAGAAGAAGAAGGCGATCAAGGAGAAGGAAACTCCAAAGAAGAAAGAAACTCAGAAAAAGAGGAAGAGAATTGAGCAAGAAGAAGAAGATGGTGATCTAATCACAGAGATGGAACTGTTAAAGAGGTATTTTACTGATGATGAGTCTATAATTCTTTACAAGAATGATTTTAAGCATAGAGAAATCCATGAGGCTAGGACTGTTGATTTCAACTACTTTGACATCAATGAGTTTAGTTTTCAAAAGATCTTGAATGACTACAAGCTGAGTGACTTTTTACAAACTAAGTCTGATATATATCCAACATTAATAAAAGCATTTTATTGCACATTTGAAATGGATAATATTGGATTTTCTGCTGATGTAAAGAATATAAGAATTGAGATGACTTTTGAGGATTTTGCTGAATTTACTAAGATGGATTACTTGGGAAGTAATCTAGCTGGAATAGGACCCGAAAGCACTTGGTTGAAAAACTATGTCAAAGAGGAAGCCAAGAATGTACTTCTGATAGAAAATGCACAGGAAGGAAGACTGATAAATATAAGTGCTATGCATATCCAACACAGATTACTGCAATATGTACTCACTAGGATGCTTCTACCCAGGTCTGGCAATCATGTTGTGGTCCAAAATAATGATCTTCTGATGTTGTGGGCCATGGTGGAAAAGAAACAGCTCAACTGGAGCTATATCATTATCAGACATATGCTGGATTGCAAAACTAGTGGTGCAACCCTACCCTATCCAGGCTTAGTGGCAAAATTGCTAGAACACTTTGAGGTTCCAATGGAAAATGAAGAGAGGTTCTATGCAAGACAAGTAACTCACAAGTTTGGAGAAAGCATCATAAGCAAGATGAAACTTGCCAAAGTTAATGGAGAATAGGTGAGGCTGACTGGAAATGAAGCAAGAGTTAAAGCTGGACTTGAGTATACTGAAATGAATGGGAAAATAGACAAGCTGACTTCCATGATTGAAGTATTTGAATAAAGGTAGAACAAGCAGCATTTGATGATCAAGAGGACATTAGACTACTTGAGTCTAAAGATCAATGCTTTGGAAGGGCAAGTGGCCACTGTGCATCTGCGCTTAGGCATTCCCCTGGCTGCACCTACATCTGCAACAACTCCTCAAGAAGAAACACCAACTTCTAACGATGTTGTTAATATTGCTAGAGCATCTGCTGCTGCTGCTGCTGATGAAGAAGGACATCAAGAAACTGAAGCTGCAATACCTGCACAACACACTCATGAGCCAAGCAACAATGATGATGTTTAGATCTTTTAGGACCTCTTAGTGTCTAAGTCTATGCTTAGGCTGCTGTATTTTGGTTTGTAATACCCAGTTTCATGATTTTTTTTATCACTTCATATCTTGAACAACATGATATTTTACGTTTGTGGTTAATGGATGAATAACTTTAGTATGTACCTTGTTTTTCATATGGCTTATGCTTTATATCTCCCATGAATTCTTTTTGATAATGACAAACGGGACAAATGAAAGGGTACCATACTCACTATTCCAAGATACCCACTGTTTCTAAAGTCAATGATCCTAAATACTTTTAGCTACCACTTAGACAGGGGGAGTAATCATATCAATTGAAATTTTACTGCATCATTTAACTCTGATATATGTATGTTTACTTCCAATGAACTCTTTCATATTAAAGTATGGTAAGTTTGTCATCAATAAAAAAGGGGGAGTTTGTTGAAAAATGACTCTTGCATGTTTTGATTAATGACTAAACTTAAGCATTGATTAAAATTTGATTCACTAATCATTTGCCAAGATTACATGTTATGAAAAGATCATTTAGTGCAAGGATATTGTCGCGACCGTCCCGTCCGGGAGTCGCAAAAAGAATGTAAAAAAACAGGAGTCGCCACTAATATTTTATTTGGGAAAAACATTGCAAAAACCATTTATTTTAAGGAAACTGGTTTTAAAAAAAAAGATAGAGATTTGGATTCGGGAGTCGATTACTAGTAGGGAAGGTGTTAGCACCCTACATCGCCCGTTTAAAAAACGGTACCTTAAGTTAATTGTACAAAATAATTTAAATAACCTTTGAAAATATTTATTTTACCCCACTTTTTAAATAAATAAAAAGGATAAACAAAACAAAAGAGAAAATAAAATTTTGGCTTGACAGAATGATTGATTCTGCTCCTACGTATTCCCGTGTGTGACAGGAAACTCAAAGTCACGTAGTTCTTATAAAAAAAGTTTGATTGATTGGTTGATTTTAACTTTTGGTAAAGATTTGATTTTTTTTGAAAAAAAGGATTTTATTTCAAAAATAATTCACTCATGCACAAGGTCCAAGATAACAGTGCTATACGACAAACCCTTACAATTCATACGCCACCTGAGGATGAAAATTCATACATCAACGTCGTAGATTGTTGCGTGAATTCAATAAAAACTAAATCGGGTAAAATTGGTTAAAGGTGTAAATTGAAAAAAAAAATATTTTTTTAAAAAAAAGGGTAATTCACTTTCGCACAGGGTTAAAGATAGTCAAGCTATATGACGAACCCTTAAAATTTATATGACACTTGAGGATGAAAATTCATACATCAATGTCATAGATTGTTGCGTGAATAAAAAAAAAATTAAAAATTGATTTTTTTCATATTTTGTTTTCATTTTTTATGTTTTGTCATTTCAAATTTTTTTTGCACTTTATAGCTTGGCATCAATTTCTGAAAGAACTTGGCCCAAAGAGCAAAACACTGGCCCAAACCTGACCCAAACAAGCTAACAGTTCACATAATAATAATAAAAAAAGTTTAAAAACCAACACAATCAGAAGCTCTTATTCTATGTTACCAACAAAGGGGATAGACCAAGAAGCTGCAGAGGTAGACCCGTACAGGGGCGAGGACAGCGGAGGCGTATAGGCGGAGCGTTTGATGCGGCTGAGTCTGAGCACGATATGGTGGCGTCACGGGAGGACCGACCGTGGAGGTGGTGCCGTGTAGATCTGGTGTCGATGACGGCGTGACTGATAGGTGGAGGAGGCAGCGACGGTAGACGCAACGACGGACTTGATGTCGTGATGGTGATGGCGGCCAGCGGTGGATGAGCAGTGGCGAAGCGGGTCTGATACGGCGGAGGGGACGACGGTTCACGATATGGACGAGGACACACATCACTGTGGCAAGCTCGTGACACCGGTGGCAGATTCGACTCTGGATAGAGGCGGCGAGCTTGTCTGTGCGGTGGTCAAGCCCACACTATTACGAAATCGAAGTGAGGGAACGACGGCTGGAATGCGGGAAGGGAGCCGGGGCTATGAACGGTGGCGATGAGGACCGTCACGGTTGGCCACGTGGTGGTCACCTGAGTTGCTGAGTAGAGCCTGTTTGTGTGTGGATTTCTTGTTCTTTGTTGATGAAGGAGGTATTGGAATGAGTAAAGTGAAAATCTGAGGGAAAAATGAGTGATTTGAGGTATAAAGGAGAAGGAGGTGTTGGGATGGGTTTTTATGGTGTTGCTGTAGGTAGCATAGACAAGATTATTAGTAAGGAAGAAGATGAAAAATAGAGAGAGAAAGAGATGATAGATCGAGAGAGAAAAAAAATGGTGTGTGGTGTTGTTGGTAGCAGAAGATGGTGAGACAGGAACACTCGCTGGAGTGAGGACAGAAGATGCAGTTGTTGAAGGTGGTTCAGGTGGTGGTGATATTGGTGAGAGGTGAAGGCTAGCATATGGTGATGCCAATGGTGAAATGGGTATGAGGGAGATGCAACTATTGGTGAATAAACTGGTGGAACGCCACCACCATATGATGTTTGTGCTACTTCTGGAGGTTGAGAAATAGGGGATGGAGATTTTTGGAAGAGATGGAATGTAGGGAGTTTGAAGGGTTTTTCTAAGCTCCCCCCAGTATTTTTCGTTTCCCTCTTTCTATGCTCTATGTTGTATTATTCTCTTCCTCCTCTCGTTACTTCTGTTGTGTGAACTTATATTAGCATCAAGGGAGAAAAATGACAAACATCTCAATTAGCCAGCTGTATGAGAGGGACAACACTGTTGGGGTGTAGCTGCAATGGGGCAAATCAGCTTTGTTGTTGGGATGGTACAGGGAAGCAGAGAACAGGAGGATTAGGCACCATTTTTGTGTAAAAAGGAGTCAAAGCCAAAAGACCAAAGAAAGCACACTTGGTTCATACTTGAAAATGGACATTATCGTGGGAATAAAAAATATAGAAGACAACAAATTGTTTTTTTTTTCATTTTTAAATATTATTTTAACATTCAGAAACTCTTTTTTTTTTGTTTGGATTTGGACTATGGACTCAAACATGGGCTAAACAAATATTGGGCTCAAAGCATGAACAAAAGTGATTTTATTTTTATTTTTATTTTTGCCAATTTTTGTTTTCCTTTTCGAAATATTAATGAAATTGAGAAGATACCTGGACAAAATTAGGTGTTCACAGATATGAATTCAAAGGATCAAAGGAGAAAGTCAAAGGCAAAGCAAGGCTCATGATTGGAATTCTTGAAGATGAAGAAACCACAAGTGAAGATTCAAGGAATCTCAAGCAAAGGAAATTAGAATGTATTGTGTAAAAAAAAGCTTTACTTATTTTCTTTGATTTAGCTCTCTAAAAAATAACCAAATTCAAAATGGTTTTCATAAATTAAAACTGAACTTAAAAAGAAAATTGTTAAATGAAAGATCTGTACATCTATGTGTACATCTATGTACTTTCAGTTAATTAACTACTTTTTAATGAAAACCTATGTGTACATCAATATATACATCGATTGATTCTAGAATAACTTGATATGTATGCAATCTAAGCTTCTGTAAATCGATTTGCACATCGATGTATAGAGGGAAACAGAAGCCAGTGATTTCTAAAACAAGCATACAATCGATTGTTACATCAATGTATAAGGCCAAACAGAGGCCAAGAAAGTTTTTCATATACATTACATCGATTTGTACATTGATGCATACACAGAACATAAGTAGAATCTCATATTTACAAAGAGCCAATCGATTGACACATCGATGCATAAGCCCAAACAGAGGCAAAGAATTTTTTGAAATTATTATGCAATCGATTGAGCAATCGATGTAAAAACTTATGGACTGCTGATGCTTGTGATTTTCAAGAACACAATCAATGTACACATCTGTGTATCAATAAGAATCAAAAAATTTCAAGAATCCAATCGATTGATCAATCGATGTACTCAGTAGAAAAATTATAAATATTGTTTAATACATCGATTAGGCAATCAATTGAGTGACATAATCAATTTTTGTTTAAAAGTTTATTTTGATCTTAACTAACTTTTAAAGTGTGCCCAACGGATCTATTTTGACACACACCGATATAAAGGTTTGGGCAAACGTTTTTCAAAATAATAAATGCATTCAATTATGAAAGTTTACACGAAATTGAGAGAGAGATTTTTCATTGAGAATAGTTAAAGTCTTTTCTGATAGTGCTTCAAGTTATAATTTCTGATTTCTTAGAATTTGTAATTCAATTCTTTTACTGGGAAAGGAAGAAGAAAGGAGAGAAGGTGTCTCTCTTAGTATTGATCTAAGAGCAGAAGGAACTCTTAGAGGTTTGACAAGAGTAGAAGGGACTCTTGGGGATTACAACATTGCTTTTTCTAAAAGCTGTCACAGGGTAAAAGGAACCTGAGTTGTGAAGCTTTGTAAAGAATTTTGTAATTGATTTTTGATTGATAGTGGACGAAACTCACAAGTGGTTGTGGGGACTGGATGTAGGTTACCGGAGGAGGTAGCTGAACCAGGATAAATCTCGGTGTGCATTTCTCTCTATCCCTTAACTTCTTTAACTACTTTAAATTGTTGAATGTATGTGGTTAAGTCTCAGTTAAAGTAAATCTTGTGTTTGTTCTAATCTGAAAAACTATATTTCATCAATCTTTCTTGATAAAGAATCAAGTCTTGAATCGAATAACTTTGTAAAAACTTGTTTTGTTGGTTGGCAAAACCTTTTCAAAAGTTTAGAAAAGTGTCAGTTTTCGCTTAAAGAGGAATTTTTTTTCAAAAATCTTACACACTCAATTCAACCCCCCTTCTTGAGTATTAGAAGCCACAACCAACACTTTTCTTATTTAGGTACAAACAAATCGTATTTATAAGACATATTTTTTACTCATATTATATTTGTTATTGGAATTTGGATCAGACTCCTTTAATGTTAGCAAAAAATTGTATAAATATATCATAAGAGAGCGTTCACGTTTGATTAATTAAAGTAGGTTGAAAACATTAAAAATAATATGATAGCTAAATATATTTTCAAAAAAGATTAACTTGCACCGCAAAGAGGATAAATAAATCAAAAAGATTTTTAGGAGGTAAAAAATATGATAGATTATAATATTTTCTAAAAATGGTTAACTCGCATCAGGAAAAAGGAGAAATAAATCGACTAAATCTTAAAAAGAGAATAAAATAAATATAAGATGAAAATATTTTTTAAAAATGTTTAACTTACACGGTAAAAATAGGAGAGATAAATCAAATTGATTGTTAAGAGAGAACTAAAACTAATAATATGATAGATATCTATTTTTTTAAAAAAAATTATTAAATTTCACGGGGAAAAGACGAGAAATAATCAAATAGACTTTGAAGAGAGAAGAAAAAAATAATTTGATAAATAAATATATTTTTTGAAAATAGATAACTTGCATGAGGAAAAGGGAGAAATAAATCAAATACATATTAAAGAGAAAAGAAAAATAATAATATGATAGATAGATCAATTTTATAAAAATGATTAATTGGATTGGGGAAAATAGAAGAAACAAATCAATTAGATTTTCAATAGAGAAGGAAAAATAATTTAATTGACAAATATATTTTATAAAAAATTTTAACTTGCAAGAGAAAATAGGTGAAATAAATCAAATATTTTCCCGAAACATTTTTTTATATGATAGATAAATATATTTTCTAAAATGGTTCACTTACACGATGAAAGGAGGAGATATAAATTAAATGGGTTTTCAAGAGAGGAGAAAAAATTCATATCTTAGGTAAATATATTTTCTAAAAATCTTTAACTTGCACGAAAAAAGGAGAAATAAATTAAATATTTTTTAAGAGACAAAAAATGTTTCATATGATTACCAAGATATTGTGAAGAAACATTAGTGTTTAAATAAATTACATCCAAAAATTATTAATTAGCTTGAAATGTAGCTGTAGCTTTAAAAATATATATAATATTAATTGTTCAAAGAAGTATCTTACCAAGATAGTGGAAGAAGAAGTAGTTAATTAGTACTAATTTATATTTTTTCTTTGAAAAAAAACAAATTAACTATAATATTGATATTAAGGGAAGTATCTAGAATAACAAGGTATTGAGAGAAATGTCAAATATTAAAAATAGTAAGATAGAGAAATATATTTTCTAAAAATGGTTAAATTTGATGGGAAAATGGGAGAAATGAATCAAATAGATTTTAAAGAGAGAAGAAAAAAGTAATATGATAGGTAAATATATTTTCTAAAAATGGTTAACTCACACTGGACAAAGATGACGAATAAATCAAATAGATTTGCAAGGGAGAATAAAAATGATAATATGATGGATAATTATTATTAATTTTAAATTATTAACTTGCATAGGAAACAAGGAAAAATAAATTAAATAGATTTGTAAGAGAAAAAAATTATGTGATGAATAAATATATTTTCTGAAAATGGTTAACTTGCACGGGAAATGACAGAAATAAATCAAATATATTTTCAAAAGACAACAAAAAAATCATATCATTACGAAGATCATTTTGTTTTTTATTAGAGTTTAAATAAATTACATCCCGAAATGATTAATCTGCTGGAGATGCATTTGTTGCTTTCGTAGCCGTAGAAAGAGACAATATATTTTTGGTTAATTGCAATCTCTTTTATTTTATTTATTTGATAGAATCAAAATCTCTTTCTTTTATGGTGTTTATATACATAATATTTTTGTATAGAAGATAATATATGTAACATGCTATAGTGTATATTTACAAGATAATATGTACTTGCTATTTACACACTGAAATAGATATCAATAATAGTTATTAAGTTAATATTTATTATACTTTGTGATCCACAGTTCAAATAAAATAATTTTTTAATAATATTTGATATATAATTCCCCACAAAAAATTAAACCAAAAACATAAAATAAACAAATACAATTTTTTTTTATGAAATCCTAAAAAATTATCATATTTCTCGTGTATGACATAGGTCCATACAGTAGTTATTAAATATAGTTGTTACCAAAATAAGATAACAATAACATAAAATGAGATGTTGTGCCGACGAAGGTTGGTTTAATTTGTAAGGATTTGACTCGTAACTCATAAGGTCATGAGTTCAAATCCCACTGTCAATATGAGGATCTCATTGTTGGATAATCTGTAAGTACCTTTATAAGTGATTTTTGAGCCATAAGATATGCCCCGGTCCCTGTGAGCTCCCGGGACCCGATTCACATAAACTTTTTGTTAAAAAAAAAAGAAATGTTGTAAAAAAAACATAAAATGAGATAAATTCAAGCTAAAACTAACTAATTTAATGTTAGAATAAACCAAAAAGTTGGACTTAATTTTTGTTCTTTTGAACATAAATTAAGAAAATCATCGATTATTTTCAGTTTTTAAAAAAATACAGTTGTACTTGATTAAATTAGCCCCTCATTTCATTAATATTTGAGTTTAATTTTAATCTATATACAATCTTATAAAGTTTTTATACTATCAATGAATCACAAATTATTATATGTGATTTTTAAGATAATTCTTATATGAGTCAAATATTCTTAATGATGTAATAATTTATAATTGACTAATAATACGAGAAAAATGATATTGATAATGCATACTCCTCCCATCCATAATATAAGAAACAAAATCCTAAAACACACAGACTAAGGAAATGTATTGGAATGAGTTAATTGTAATTAAAACTCATATAAATTTCCAAAAACAACCCTTCTAGATTTAATTAATATTCTGATGGTCTATAATTAATGAAAATAATTAATAAGTATAATATTAGAAATTAACATTTAATATGTGTGAAAGTTGATACATGATTCTTATATTTCGGATAAAAAAAGACCTATTTGTTTGTTATATTATATATCGGAGAGAGAGTATTAAATATTTAAAAATATTTTTATACCTTTCTAAAATAATAAAGTAAAATAAATTAAAATAGTTTTTTTCCTTTGAAAAACAAGTATTAAAAAATAAAATTAAAAACATATAAGCCAGGGTGGCCCTGCAGAATTCTAGGACTTTCAAAGAAAGACAGAAAGGAAGATCAACCAGGAGATAAAGGTTAGAGTTGACTGGGATTTAAGCTGACGATTAGATCCTGCCCCACGTGACTTACTTGCATGACGTAGAAATATGGTGTGAGGTTAGGTCGTGACAGCAGGGATTGTAGAAAATAAGCAGACCCCTTGCCCTCAAGATAGTGAGAGAATCAGAGAAAAGGGTAAACAAAAAGAGCCATGCGGTGAACGGCATCATGATAGGATAGTTCCCGTTGCGTACGCTCCCAAGAAACGCACCGATCCCACGATACCTTTCACATTGGAAGCAGCCTCATGTTCAATAAATTATTTAACTAATCCACGAATGCATGTTCAATAAGTTCACTTTTCCTTAATTAAGCTCTCAACTTCAAATCTTGTGAACGAAAGCTGAAAGAAATTTGCTTTCTTAGATGCGTTTTTTCCGGTTCGATTAGGATTAGTCCAACTTTATTATAACTTTCAGATATTCAGATGTTCATAAATAAATAAAAAAAGAGTAAATCATCGTTTTGGTTGCTGAAATGATAAGACGGTGTCAAGTTCGTCCCTTATATTGAGAAATAGTCAAAAATATTTCCTAAATTAAAAACTTTCATACATTATGGTGGTCCTAAAATTGAAAATATCATCAAATTAAATTAATATGATTGATTTTTTTCAAATTGTTGGTCACTTTTACTTATTTCACACGAGTGACTAACTTGTCACAATCATAAAATTTCGGACGGACTAACTTGTCACAACCCTATAATAACAATAATTAACTAATCCAAATTTTAAAAATAATGCGTGCTATTTGGCACATATATAATACTTATTCTTCGGTGATTATGTTGGACAAGTCGTATGGGGTTGTCTTGTTTCAACGGGGATTTCTTATTTTGTACGTAATAAGTTTGTTTCCTTTCTATTGGCTTTGTTTATTGTCGCGGTTCAAACTTCAAGTTTCAAACCATTTTCTCTCCTATTTCAAACCCAGTGATGTTCACCCCTCACCAACGTTCATATTTAATTAAGCATATAAAAACAGGATTTTAAGTCCCGTTTTTGTAATTTTCTCATTTTTAATCGGATGGGGATTCAAAAGATCTTATCGTCTATAGATGCCGACTTCTACATTTGTTTTATCCCTTGGAGCATGATCCATTTTCATTGTTAGTTGTTACCACCATCATCTATTTTCGATTTTTTCTTATACAATATAAAGAGAAAAAAAAAGCATAAGAATTAGGAAATCTTGTTCTTCACCGATTACAGTTTGTCACTTAATAAAATACAATCATAACAACTCGTGACACTAATACACATCCCCAACTTTTGTTTCTTTATTTTTAAAGTGTAATTATTATAATTGATGTAAATTTTTATTGTATATGTACATGCAACAATATGTAATATTTCTTTTAAATTATTTTTCTTATTAAACTTAAATAACCAAAAAATAATTAAAGACCTAAATTCGGAAGCCTAAATAGCTAAAATAAATTGGAAGCCTAAAGTCCTAGCTTTGATTGCTTTATGCTTGGGCCGACCCTATTATTGAAAGCCTAAAGCCTTAGCTTTGATTGCTTTATGCTAGGGCCGACCCTATTGGCGCTCCACGGTGGACGCCAATTACTATATCACACGAGTCAACCGTCGATCTCAACTAAAAAATAACCGACCTCCGAAACCAAGTCAAGAACACATAAAAAACACACGGGCAATTCTTTAATACTCCATGGTAGGAGTTGTGGATTGATACTCACTTATTTTTTTACCGGCGCAGGTGGTCCTAGGTTAAATTGAATAAAATTCTGAAAGTTGTAATCTAGTTCCCAAGCTGCCAACCGGTAATGATAAGGAATAAATAATTAAAAAATAAAAAAACATATTTATTGTGTTTGTTGGCTGGGTTTTGTTTAGAGATGACAATTTGTACTATATCCATTGGGTACCTATAAAATTACTCACAATGGGTAGGTAATTACTCGTACAATGGGTAATGGTCCGGGTACGGATAATTACCCACAAATTTAAATGGGTACGGGAAATATGATACTCACCCCACCCCATACCCGCACATATGTATATATATATATATATATATATATATATATATATATATATATATATATAAAATTGTTTATTTATTTATATTACTAATTACTAATATATATAATTTTAACTATAATACAAATTTTAAAACCAAAATTAATCTAAAGATTCTTAACTTTCTAAATCTAGTTGCATCTATATTTCCTTTTTGAATGTTTTTATTTATTTAAATATTTTGATTTGTAAAATTTATTAGTAGATTTAAAAGACCTTCGAATCGTTTTTTAATTGTTATAACTTTCTTTTGTTATTTATTGCTTTTTCACTGTTAAAGTGCGAGTAACAGGTGCGGGTACATGTACGGGTATAGGTATTTAGGTACCCAGAGGATACGGGTAAGGATACTAAAGTTGCTACCCACGAGGGTACGTGTGATTTTTTCAAACGCGGGTATGAGGACGGGTAGTAGCCTACCCAGACCCTACCCATTATCATCCCTAGTTTTGTTTTGACCATTATTGAGAAACCCCATAAAACACTTTCTTTTATGTGGTAAAAATTTCTCATTAGACATATATAAGTAGTTATACGTTACTAATTTATACAACTATTTTCTCTTTTACTCATCAAAGATCAATTTTTATTTGTTTTTTTGCATCAACTTGCTTTGCCAGTGACCTTAACGAATTAGAATGACTCAACCTTAACATACCACCATTAACACTGTCAAACCAAGACTACCCCCTCAAAAACAATCACCTACTTCATTCCCTTGTTCGGTTGGCCTCATCCAAATCAAGAATTTTATCCTGTTCTATATATCACAGTCAACAACAACATACTAACAGACATTCAATTTAAGGCCACCGAACTGAAAAGAGGTGTTGAGACCTCATAAATCTGAGACACATTCTATATGTAAATTCTCTAAGTTTTGATGATTCCAAATAGATTAAGTGTGATAATATTGAACCATGTGAAATTACTAACATATCTGAAAAGTGTGCAGGAAAATAGACTTAAGGCCACTCGTCTATTTTATGACTCGTCTACCCTTTTATAGAGCTCAGTTTTTAGACTCGTCTAAAAACCACTCGTCAGAAATTTAGTCAAAGACCAAGTAAACGCTCAGTCAAGATCTGAATATACTTAATGATGTGGCAAGAAGCATCTGTCTGAAAAAGACTCAATGGATCACCCGTCTAGTTTTTGGAATACACTAGAACCCGTCTAGTTTTGGACTGCATGACCACCCGTCTAATTTTTGGATTGCCTTTCACCCTCTAAATTTCCAACACTGCTATGATGTCAATTTGTCAGAAATGAAGTCGAAGTCACCATATTCAAATTAGATGTCTTCCTTAAGGATCTCGAAGAGTTCTGGACAATAACACAAAGGATAAAGATTAAAGAACGTTTGTTTCAAAGTTTTAAGGAATAAGCACGCAATCTCTGTACCACAGCAGTAACTTTTTAGCTGTTTTAGTACAAATTAAAAACTGCTTTCTGACAGTGAACTGAGTATTACACTGAAAGAGGAAAGCTCTCACTACGGTACAAGAAGTCTCTGGCTGCTACATACTCTAAAACAACAGCTGCTCAGAATAAAGTGTACTCTTGGAGAACCCTATCAAAGCTCAGCGTTCCCAAGCATTTAATGCTTATACAGAACGACTCTTTGGCATTAATGGTGTCTCAAGCTCAAATCAGAAGAACACACTTTCTGAAGTCGTGTCTAAACGGATCTTTTGATTGAAGTCTTTAAATAGATCAAACAATGAAGATGAAGACAAGAAGTTGAATATCATTAAGAACACTCGAATGAAGCATTTACTCTCTTCATTAACTTCTTCATTCTTTCATTGAATACACTTTCAATCATTTGATATTAATTCACAGTCTTTCATACTTCATATATATTCCACTCTTTGAGTGTGATTTGAAAGACTTGCAAGTTGTATTAATTACACAAAACCTTTTCATTCCTTATTGTGTTGAGCCTGAAGAGGCTAGGTGAGAAATAATACTTGTTTGAGTGTTGAGCCTGAAGAGGCTAGGTGTGCAAAGAATACTTGTACTATAATTTACTCACTTATAGTGGAAACTTGGTGCTGCCAAGAAACTGGACGTTGCCCTGTGGATTTTGGGGTGAACCAGTATAAAACTCTTAAGTGATATTCCTCTTCCCTTATCTCTTTAATTTGCTTAAGTATTGTTCTGTTTAAGCTTTTAACTTGGTATCAGAGCTCAGCCTCTGGGTTGAGCACTTAACAGTGTAGAGGAAAAGATCTTGGAAATGGCAGGAGAAGCTAGTACAAGCAAGAACCATGCTGGAGAAGGATCCTCAATGTCGAGACCTCCTTACTTCAATGGAGAAGACTACATCTACTGGAAAGAAAAGATGAAGTGTTTTTTACAATCCACTACCTCTGATCTTTGGGATATCGTTGAATTTTTATTCCTAAATATGAAGCAGGAGTTGTAGTTCCTAAAGCAAACATGACCTCTGATCAAAAAACAAAATGGCAGTTCAATGCCAAAGCTAGATATGCAATCATGTGTGCTTTGAGCAGAGAAGAATTTGAAAAAGTTTGTGCTTGTGAATCTGCAAAAGAAATGTGGGATTCACTAGTTGTTGCTCATGAAGGAACCAACAAAGTAAAAGAAACCAAAGTCAGCATGTTGGTCAGGAAATATGAACTGTTCAAAACGGAAGAAGGAGGGACTATTGGCCAAATGTATGAAAGATTTCAAACCATAACCAATGGATTGAAATCTCTGGGAAAAGTTTACAAGACTGAGGAACACATTTAGAGGATTCTCAGAAGTCTTCCAAAACGATGGAGACCACCTGTAATCGTTGTGTCCCAGGCCAAGGACTTAACAACAATGAAGCTAGATGATCTTCTTGGTACTCTTCAAATCCATGAACAAGAGCTGATTGAAGAAAATAATGGAAAGAAAAACAAATCCAATGCCCTTAAAGCTGACAAGAAATTATCTAGAGGAACAACTTCAAAAGCTCTCAAAGTTGATGATTCTTCAGAGGAATCTAAGGAAACAAATGAAGATGATTCTGATGATGAAGATGATGAACTTTCTCTTTCCACACTAGAAAGATGAAAAATCTATGGATGAAAAGAAAATTCAGAAAGGACAAACCTTTCAGGCGTTTCAACAAATAAAAATACAACAAAGATGGTGGATCTAATGACAGAAATGCCATTGTGTGCTATGAATGAAAGAAGCATGGTCATATCAAAGCAGAATGCCCTCAACTCAAGAAGCAACCTCCCAAGAAGTTCTTCAACAAAAAGAAGAAGGGAATGATGACCACTTGGGAAGATCTTGATGAAAGCTCCACTGAAAGTGAAGGAGAAGAGCTTGAATCACATCTCCGTCTTATGGCAGATACTGATTTTGAATCAGAAACCGAGGTAAATTCTGAACTTGAGAAATTGAATGATGCCTATGATGAACTATTGGAGGAATCCAACTATATGTCTAAAGCTTTCAAATCCCTCAAAAGACAGTATGTTAAACTCTCAAATGAGTATACACATAAATCTCAAGAGTGTGAAAAGTTAGCTGAAGAAAATAGTATGCTTAAGACTGAAAAGTCTAAAGCTGAGATCTCAGTTGAAACTATATCTTCTGAAGAAGTTAGTAAACTTCAACAGGAAGTAGAAGAGCTCACCTTAGATCTTACCAAGTTTGTTAATGGTAGAGATAATCTGACTAAACTTTTTGGAAGTCAGAGGCACTCCCTTAACAAAGAAGGTATAGGTTATTCCATTCAAGAACATCATAAAGGATCAACAAAATTCTCAAAAATAACTGTCAAATATGTGTCAGTTAGTTCAAATAAACCTATATGCACATACTGTGGAAATGCTGGACATATCACGTCTAAGTGTATCCACAAAAAGAGGAGGAAGACTTCACAACTCCTTATACTAACAGAAAAGGACCCAAGAAAATATGGGTACCTAAGTCCACGATCATTCCTGTTGCAGACATACTTAACAGGACAAAAGAAACACCTGTCATGGTACCTGGACAGTGGATGCTCGTGACATATGACAGGAGAAAGGTCTATGTTCCTAGACCTCCAACCTAAGAAAGGTGGACATGTAACGTTTGGTGGCAACCAAAAAGGAAAAGTTGTTGGTGTAGGTAAAATTGGTGGTAAAGCTCCCTTGCCTATTATCTGTGATGTTTTATATGTGAAAGTGTTAAAACATAATCTGCTTAACATAAGTCAATGATGTGATATTGGATTTTCAGTATCATTTTCTAAGGATGCATGCATAGTCAATGACAGTAGTGGAAAGACCCTCTTTTCTGCCAAAAGGCAAAACAATTTGTACAAGATTGACCTGTCTGAACTTTCAGATCAAAGTGTAACATGCTTTATGTCTAAAGAGGATGAAAAGTGGCTATGGCATAAGAAACTAGGACATGTTAGTATGAAACAAATTTCTAAATTGAAAAAGCATAACCTTGTGAGAGGATTACCTGATATTTCCTTTAAAAAAGATGTTTTGTGTGATGCATGTCAGAGAGGTAAACAAGTAAAATCAAATTTCAAATCTAAGAAAGAAGTTACCTCCTCTAGACCTTTACAACTGTTACACATGGATCTGTTTGGACCAGTCAGTGTAGCTAGCCTAGGTGGAAAAAAATTTGGTTTTGTCATAGTTGATCACTATTCTAGATTTACATGGGTACTCTTCTTAACCCACAAGGATGAGTCTTATAAGATCTTTACAATATTTAGTAAAAGGTATAGAATGAGCAGGGTTTCTGTATCTCTGCTATCAGAAGTGACCATGGTGGAGAATTTGAAAATGAGCAGTTCAAACTGTTCTGTGAGGAAAATGGCATTTCTCACAATTTCTCTGCACCTAGAACTCCACATAAAAATGGAGTGGTTGAGAAAAAGAACATATCTCTTCAAGAGATGGGAAGAACAATGCTTAATGAAAATAATCTTCCTAAGTGCTTCAAGACAGAAACCATTAACATTGCTTGCTATGTGCAAAACAGAATACTGATTACACCTATCCTAAATAAGACTCCTTATGAATTGTGGAAAGGTAGAAAACCCAACATATCATATTTTCATGCATTTGGATGTGAATGTTATATTCTTAATACAAAAGATAATCTTGGTAAATTTGACTCTAAAGTAGATAAATGCATATTTATTGGACAAGTCAAAAGTAGACGTGTCTGAAATTCAGACAAGTGCTGATACGTCTGAAACTCAGAATTTGAAGAAAGATTGGAAATTCAAGACCTATCATCCAGAAGATCTCATTATTGGAAGTCCATCTCAAGGAGTTGGAACTAGATCTGCTTTCAATGAAAACAATAACATGGCCTTCATATCAGATTTGGAACCCACAAAGATTGAAGAAGCCTTGCATGATGGAAACTTGATTCTAGCCATGCAAGAAGAACTAAATCAGTTCAAGAGAAATGATGTTTGGACTCTAGTTTCTAAACCCAAAGAGAAAACTGTTATTGGAACCATATGGGTGTTTAGAAGCAAACTGGATGAAGATGGAAAATTGGTAAGAAACAAAACAATACTAGTTGCTCAAGGGTATAATCAACAGGAAGGTATTGATTTCACTGAAACCTTTGCACCTGTATCTAGATTATAAGAAATTATAATTCTCATGTCATATGCTGCACAACATGATATAACTCTTTATGAAATGGATGTTAAAAGTGCATTTCTAAATGGAATAATTGAGGAGGAAGTTTATGTCAAGCAATCTCATGGGTTTGAGGATTTTGAAAATCCTCACCATGTCTATAAGCTTAAGAAAGCTTTATATGGACTCAAACAAGCTCCTAGAGCTTGGTATGATAGGCTAAGCACATATCTAATGGAAAATAATTTCATTAGAGGAAAAGTAGAAACTACACTCTTCAAGAAATGCTCAAAGAAAGATTTCATAGTAGTACAGATTTATGTTGATGATATTATATTTGGTACTACTAATGAAAAGCTCTGCAAAGAGTTCTCTGAGTTGTTGCAGAATGAATTTGAGATGAACATGATGGGAGAATTGAAGTTCTTCCCTGGTCTTCAAATAAAACAGTCAAGTGATGAAATCTATATCCATCAACAGAAGTACACCAAGGAGCTTCTGAAAAAGTATAAAATGGAAAATTCAAAGCCTATGAGTACTCCTATGCATCCATCAATTATTTTAAACAAGGATGAGGAAGGTAAAAAGGTAGATCAAATTGTCTACCAAGGTATGATTGGATCTCTTCTATACTTAACTACTAGCAGACCTAATATTCAACTCAGTGTTTGTCTTTGTGCTAGATTTCAATCAGATCCTAAAGAATCTCATCATAAGGCTGTTAAAAGAATTTTCAGATATTTAACTGGAAACACTAACCTTGGTTTATTATACAAGAAAACTGAAGATTTCAGGTTAGCTGGATTTTGTGATGCTGATTTTGCTGGAGATAGAATTGATAAAAAAAGCATCAGTGGAGGATGTCACTTCATTGGAGCAAATATGATTTCTTGGTCAA
Source organism: Sophora flavescens (assembly GCA_030762895.1). Classification (NCBI taxonomy): domain Eukaryota; kingdom Viridiplantae; phylum Streptophyta; class Magnoliopsida; order Fabales; family Fabaceae; genus Sophora; species Sophora flavescens. The sequence goes on from CM061062.1 coordinate 107,703,475, forward strand.
GCAAAAGGCAAAGTATCATTGCTCTATCAACTACTGGAGCTTAGTATCACTAGTGGAAAATATACATTAGACGGGAAAGGTTTACGTCAGTTAACCAAAAGCTAGACGTTAAAAAAGGGGCGGTGACGGTTTTGTAAATATCAGACTTCATTAATTCAATTTTAACGTCAGTTGTTGTAAGGACTGACGTTAAAAGTGAAGTGACTCGTTTTTAACGTCAGTTCAATAAACAACTGACGTTAAAAGTGAACCTTTTAACGTTAGTTCTTCATTGAACTTACGTTATAAGTGAGTCACTTCACTTTTAACTTCTGTTTTTTCATCAACAGACGTTAAATGTTATTTTAATATTTTTTTTATCTAGTATACCTACCCTTCCGCATTGCCTTCCTCAAAGTTTCAGTTTCACAATTGCTTTGATGTTTTGTGTTTCTGTTTTGAAAACTAAAATATATGTGCGAAGTATAAGTTGAATCAATAACCCAAACCGAATCTCATTCATGAAGTGTAATACAGACTGATACAGAAGATTGAAAGGGTTTAAAATCCTATAAAAAGTTACATTGAAAGGGTTTAAAATCCTAAACATTTGTTGAGGCTTCGTTCCCTTCACGGGTGAGCAAGAGAGGAGAGTCGAGTGACTGAGTTTTCCAGAGCGGCTGAGCAAGGGTGCACCCGATCTGTTTCAGCAATGGTCTTGGAACAATCATTTGCTTCCAAAGCTGAGGTTCTGGAGCAGTAGCTGCCGATTCTCCGAAAAGATGATACGGTGAGAAACTCACATTATGTAATTTACACAATCTTATCACCCATGTTATGTGATTTACACAACCTCAGAAGTTGTTTGACCAATAAGACAAAGATCTTTGAGTCTAGGAATAGGAAGAAAGAGTGATGAAGTTAATCTTCATGGCAGAGCCATATTGTGAAGCAGAAAATTAAAAGGATGGAAGGAACTATTTATAGGAGCAGGGGATGAAGTTACTAAGCTATTCTGATTTTCTTGAAAACTTATCTATAAACTTAATGCTCATTAAGAGGATTAAGTTACAAGGTGCATGGGTAAGTAGCACAGTAGTCAAAGGAATGAATGTTCTTGCAGAAACTTATACACCTTTAACGTCAGTTGTTTAATACAACTGACGTTAAAAGTGTTTTTAAAATAAAAAATATTTATTTTTAACATCAGTTTTTTATACAACTGACGTTAAAAGTGTGATTTTTACTTCAGTGTAATAAATAGCTGACGTAAATAATCCTATATATTATAAACGTGCAGAATGAATATTGGAAATAATGTAATATACGGGAACTTGGCAGTCATAAATTAAGTTGACGTTAAAAATGAGGTGGTGGCAGTTTGTAAATACCTATTTGCGTCAGTTGTGTAAAGAACTTGTGTAAATATTAAACAAGTTTATTTTTAATCTTCATTAATTAGCTTGAATTAGTAAACATATTCTTGTGAAAATTAAAATAAATAAACACTTAACATAAAAGTGTTATATGCATAATCAAATCGTATCTCATTGAAGCGATTCATAAGTTACAATTACATGATTAAAAGATAAAAAATTTCTGCAACATAGCACTAAAATATTAAAAAGTTTCTGCTTCAACATCAATTTCTTCTCAGTTCTGTCCTCAGAAACTCCAATGGATGCATCGATCCCCTCCCTCATTTGAAGTCCTTGATGCTCCATCTGTGCTTTATCCACAGTCACTTGGGGAGGAGATGGAATAAAATGAGGGAGTCATATTATGTGATTTACTCAACCTCAGAAGTTTTTTGACCATTAAGACAGAGACCTTTAAGTATAGGTATAGGAAGAAATAACAAAAGTCTCAAATGTGATAGAACCATATTGTGAAGGAATAGAAAACGCACGAAATATAGAGGAAAAAGAAGAGGGTGTATTTACAGACTGATACAGAAGAATGACACTTTATATAGAGAATAGAGTCTCTTTGATTTTCTTGAAAACTTATCTATAAACTTAATGCTCATTAAGAGGATTAAGTTACAAGGTGCATAGGTTAGCACAGTAGTCAAATGAATGAATTTTTTTGCAGAAACTTATACACTTTTAACGTCAGTTGTTTTCAACAACTGACGTTAAAAGTGCTTTTAAAATAAAAAATATTTATTTTTAACGTCGATTGTTGAATACAACTGACGTTAAAAGTTTGATTTTTACTTCAATTAAATAAATAGTCAAAGGAATTAATGTTTTTGGATAAACGCATACACTTTTAACGTCAGTTTCTTAATAAAACTGATGTTAAATATATGACCTTTAACGTCAGTTTTTACAAACAACTGACGTCAAATGTTGTTTTATTTTGGTTTACACCCGCGCGCCTTCTGCACTTCGCTCTGTACGTCTCTTTTCTCTTTTGATCACACTCAACCCTCACTCTCAACCCTCACTCTCACTCTCACTCTGCCCTAATCGCGAGCTCATCTCCACCGCAACCACCGCAAGGGCTTCTTCGCCACCACCGTGAGGTACACTCTTAACCCTAACTTTGTCTTTCCATTCATTCTTTGCAATAACTTGACATCTCTCTTTCCCCTTCCCGCGCACTAACTCTCCTTGTCCCTCTGCTCTCAGTAACCACATCGAACGTTGGCCACCACTCGAGCTCCCCTCCCCACCACCACGCGAGCACCTATTTCTGGTGAGTCTTTAGGGCACATTTTTTTATTTTTGGTTTTGAGTGTATGTTGAAACTGTAGTCTCAGTAGTTGAAACTTGAAACCGTGAGTTTGAGTTGTTTGGAATGTCTCTATTTTTGGTTTTGAGTGCATGTTGCTCTGCTGGTTGATCTGTCACGGCCGTGATGCTCATCACGGCTAGGCCGTGATGCTCATCACGGCTAGGCCGTGATCAGTTCTGCCTGTGATGGTCTGGTTCAGTTGGCACGTTACGGCCGTGATGGACATCACTGCCAGGCCATGAACAGTGCTTGGCAATCTTCAAAAAGTATAGTTTTCAATCTTCCGTATTGTCCTTATATTGGACATATGTTTTGTATATCTACAGGACCTATCTAGTTATGGATCGTAGTTGGATGGTTTGTAAGCGCACTAGTGCTGAGTATTTGAAGGGGGTGGGAGAATTTATAGAATTTGCTCAAAGGAATGTTCCTAATAGTAATGGAATGTTCTGTTGTCCTTGTGTCAAGTGTTTGAATACGAGGAAATGTACGATGAAGGATATACGTATTCATTTGATTTGTGAAGGGATTTGCTTGAGTTATACAAGATGGATATGGCTTGGTGATGTGTTGTTGAGTAGTACGGCAAGTGTCTCCCAAAGTGAGGACGTTGACGTAGATATGGAGGATGATCGAGTAGAGGACATGATCCGTGATATTGGACAAGAATCTTTTCATCGAGCTCACGTGTATGATATGTTGTGCGGTGATGCGGATAAGCCTTTATGTAACATCCTAAAATTCTAATATAATTAATAAAAAAATGGATTAAGTTATAAAAAAAATGTTATAATAAAAATACAATGTAATTAAGAAATTTAGTGTATGAGATATGTTAGTATAAAACTTATTAAAATTGGTAAATAATTACAAAAAGAAATATTAAATTAAAATAAAAAAAGGGAAAAAAAAGAAAAATAGAATTATATATATATATATAGTGTATTGGACATATCACCTATATGTAAAAAAAAAAAAAACGGAATCATAAAACCAAAAGAAAATCCTATGCGCTAGGTTCCTTTACCTATATATATATTGCACTAGACAATGCGCGCCGCAGTGTAGGATTACAGACGCTCTTTCTTCTTAACAGGACAATCGTAACAACACAGATCCAAGAATGCCATCAAACGGAAGAAGAATTTTTAGGGAAGCACTAATTCTTATCATAAACAATTTTAGAGCACATTGGAGGTCTTCGAGAGGTGAGTAACAATACCTTTTTTTTTACGAACCCTCTCCATGATATGAATGATTGTGATGTTGACAAATTTTTTTTTCTTATTGATGGATGAATTGATTTAGCAAGTGTGTTCCCCTAAATCTAAAAGAAATTGTTTATTGCTAATTTATCGTTCTGTGTATGAAATTCTTGTGTTTAAGCCATATGGTAAAATCACTAAAGTTTCTTACTGTGCGTCCAAAACCTCACAGGAGTAGATTTTTCTTTTTATCTTTAACTACTTTTGTGAATCTCCTGTACGCTAAGTTCAATTCAATAGGCATTGGTGTTCCACTGACGCATGGTTTCACCTTCTGGGAGCATATAATTTTATTTAAATGAACTTTAATAGCTTAGTCATAGCATGTATTAAATCCCATTTTGCTTATGGTTTAAAAGAGAATAAGTATATTTGATTGTTATAATTTTAAATATGTTCGACATGTTTTATTCGGGATATAAATGATATATGTATGTGAGTGAAGTTTGCTGTTATGCCTCCTAAGATAGGTACATTGATTTTTAACAACGCCATTTAATGGGATGTCGAAATTAAGATAAGGGACAAGGAATCCATTTTAAGAACGAGGCTCTCGGGTCACCGTTAATGAGAGGCAAGGAACCCATTTAATTACGAGGTTCTTGGGTTACCATAGGGGCAAGGAGTCAATTCTAAAATGGGATTCCCCAGTCACCATCGGGGCAAGGAATCAATTCTAGAAAGATTGTTGTAATTAAATGTATTTTTTTAATGAACATTATTTTGGGAAATTAGCGGGTACCATGGACAGTTTTTCCGGTTACCGTGCCGACTGAGAACATCACTATTTTCGAAATATTTTATAACTGTATTGTTGTTCACTGAGATTTTATATCTCATTAAAAAGTGTTATTTTCAGAGCCCAAGGACATCACTGTTGCGAACACCGAGGCTTGAAGAACTACTTTCTTTTTAGCTTAGTTGGTTAGTATTGTAGCATGGCTTACGAGTGCCATGCAGACATCGTTTATTATTTGTAGTTTTTCTTCTCGGATTGTAGTTAGACGTCCGGTTTTGAGGCTTTTCTTTGATTTGGTTTTATTCAGAGTTATGGATTTAATATTATATTTATTACTTTGATACATTATTACTATTTTATTTAATATAAGACATTTTCCAGACCTAAATAATTGAGAAAATTTTTATGATTAACATATTTTAAATAAATGTATTTTTATACAATTATTTTGGGTTACTAATGTAACCAAGGGCGTTACATTAATGGCATCAGAGCAGTTCGATTCTAAAATCGGGCTGTGGTAGTGGGACTTTTTCTAAAAACAAAACTTGGGCGCATATGATGCTTGTTAGAGTTATAATTTCTGCATGCCATTCTTTTAAATGTTGGACCTGATCAACCCTGTGTTTGATTGGTGGCGTGCAGATTATGGCCACTAACAGCGAGCAGTTAAGGATGCACTTGCGGTGACTTTGGTTGAGATGACCGAGTTATGCGAGGAAGCGACGGAGACTCTCCGTCAGATGAGGGATAACGGGAACGGGCCTATTGTTGGACCAGTTGACGCTCCAGATCCGCAGTACAGGGGTTTGTCAGAGTCCCGAAATAATAATCCGCCAGCATTTCGAGGGACTACCGATCCGATTGAGGCAGAGGAGTGGTTAATGAAGCTAGAGAAGATTTTCCGAGTCATGAGGTGTGGTGACGATCAAAAGGTGGATTTTTCCACCTACATGCTGGAGTCAGATGCGGAGCACTGGTGGAACTGTGCTAGGGGTGGATTGCTTTCTTCGGGGGGCCATTTCACATGGGACAGGTTCAAGGACGTTTTCCTGGAAAAATACTTTCCGTATAGTGTTTGTATACAGAAGGAGGTAGAGTTCCTTCAGCTTCGTCAGGGGAGCATGACCGTGGCAGATTATGTTGCCAAGTTTGAGAGCCTGACAAGGTTCTCTTCATATGTGAGGGACAATCCTGATGGTGACTGGAAGGCAATCAAGTTCGAACAGGGCTTGAGGTCAGAGCTGCGGAGCCTTGTTGGACTTCTAGAGATTCGAGATTACCCCATCTTGGTAAACAAGTGTAGAGTGGCAGAGCGAAATATACAAGCTGTTTTGGCTGAGAAGTCGAAAGACAATAACTTTAGCGACGACAAGAGGTTCCAGAGCAAGGGAGGAAACTTTCGGGAAGAGCCTACGACTGTGCCTACTATCACTAAGGGTAAGCAGATTCAAGGGGCTCAGGGTGATAAGGAAGCAACATGCTACAAATGTGGATGGCAGCACCAAGGTCGTACGTGCCCCGCGGCACAAGTCTCCTGCAACAATTGTGGAAAGACTGGACATTTTTCTAGGATGTGCAAGTCAGGAGGCCAATCTCAGACCAGAGCCCAGAACCACAGAAGGGTCTTTACCATCCAAGGAGAGGAGGTGAAGGAATCCGACGGTTTGATCCAAAGTAAGGGCTTTATTAAAGGTCATGATGTTATCACATTGTTCGATTCGGGAGGAACACATTCATTCATATCTTTTAAATATGCTAGATACTTAGAGTTGTCTGTTTCTAAATTGTCATATGATTTGTGTGTTTCTACTTCTGCTAAAGATAGATTGATTACTTCTTCTGTTTGCCTGAAATGTCCTTTGTTGTTTCAAGACCTGACTTATAGTGTTGATTTGATATGTTTGCTTATGTCGGGTCTAGATATTACTTTTGGCATTGATTGGTTACCTCATAATAATGCTGTTGTTGATTGCTCTAGTAGAACCATGTCTTTTGCTCCACAAACTATGACTGTTGATTCCCCTAAATCAAATTGCTTATATCTGTTGCATGTTGTCATGAGTGCTTGGTTGAGGGAGCTCAGGGATACATTCTCCTCTTTTCTGTTAAGATAGAGGCTGAAAGTGACATAGCGGCATTACCTGTTGTGTGCGAGTTTCCAGATGTGTTTCCTAATGAGGTCTCTAGTTTACCTCCAGAAAGAGAGATCGAGTTTACCATAGATCTGATACCCGGGAGTGGACCTGTATCCTTAGCACCCTATAGGATGACATCTTTAGAGTTGAGAGAGCTCAAGAAACAAATATAGATGTTAGAAAAGGGGTTTGTGAGGCCTAGTGTGTCACCTTGGGGAGCGCCAGTGCTTTTAGTGCAAGATAAAGATGGGAGTATGAAGTTGTGTGTTGATTATAGGCAGTTGAATAAGGTAACCATCAATATATATATATATATATATATATATCCCTTGCCTAGGATAGATGACCTCTTAGACCAGTCGAGCGGAGGGTCAGTGTTTTCCAAAATAGATCTAAGATCGGGATACCATCATATTAGAGTTAGAAGTGAGGATATCCCTAAGACAACTTTCAGAACAAGGTATGGGCACTATGAGTATGTAGTGATGCCTTTTGGCGTGACCAACGCCCCAGCCGTTTTCATGGACTACATGAATCAGATCTTTAGGCCCTTTTTGGATAGGTTTGAGGTGGTTTTCATAGAAGATATTCTAATATACTCTAGGACACCAGAAGAGCATGGGAAACACCTAAGGTTGGTGTTGCAAAACTTGAGGGATGAGCGTCTTTATGCCAAACCTTAGAAGTGTGAGACTTGGCTAGACGACGTGAAGTTTTAGGACACACCATCTCTAAGGATGGTGTGGCGGTTGATTCCTCTAACGTTGATGCGGTGTCGGAATGGGAACAACCTAAGACAGTAATCGAAGTGGGAAGTTTCTTATGCTTAGCAGGTTACTATAGGAAGTTCATTGAGGGGTCCTCTAGACCAGTCTTACCTTTGACCCAGTTGACTAGGAAAGGGAAACCTTTTGTGTGGGACCAGGAGTGTGAGGACAGGTTCCAAGAGATTAAGAGGAGATTGGTGTCATCACCAGTCTTGACTAGATCGGATCCCTTAGTGAGTTTTGTGGTTTACTGCGACGCATCTAGAAATAGCTTGGGATGTGTCTTGATGGAGGAGGACATTGTACGTCAATATCCAGATTTTATTATCTAATGCATGATAACCTTTATGTTTTGAATATAACATATGTTACAATAGGTGCGGGTGTGTGAGATAAATTGCGGGGACAAAATTCTTTAAGGAGAGGAGAAAATGTAACATCCTAAAATTTTAATATAATTAATAAAAAAATGGATTAAGTTATAAAAAAATAAAATAAATAATGATATAATAAAAATACAATGTAATTAAGAAGTTTAGTGTATGAGATATGTTAGTATAAAACTTATTAAAATTGGTAAATAATTACAAAAAGAAATATTAAATTAAAATAAAAAAAGGAAAAAAAAGAAAAGAAAAAGAGAATTAAATATATATATATATATATAGTGTACTAGGCATATCACCTATATGTAAAAAAAAAGGAACCATAAAACCAAAAGAAAATCCTATGCGCTAGGTTCCTTTACCTATATATATATTGCACTAGACAATGCGCTCCGCAGTGTAGGATTACGGACGTTCTTTCTTCTTAACAGTACAATCGTAACAACACAGATCCAAGAATATCATCAAACGGAAGAAGAATTTTTAGGGGAGCGCTAATTCTTATCATAAACAATTTTTAGAGCACATTGGAGGTCTTCGAGAGGTGAGTAACAATACTTTTTTTTTACGAACCCTCTCCATGGTATGAATGATTGTTGTGTTGACAGTTTTATTTTATTTTTTTCCTTATTGATGGATGAATTGATTTAGCAAGTGTGTTCCCCTAAATCTAAAAGAAATTGTTTATTGCTAATTTATCGTTCTGTGTATGAAATTCTTGTGTTTAAGCCAGATGGTAAAATCACTAAAGTTTCTTACTGTACGTCCAAAACCTCACAGGAGTAGATTTTTCTTTTTATCTTTAACTACTTTTGTGAAGTCTCCTGTATGCCAAGTTCAATTCAATAGGCATTGGTGTTCCACTGACGCATGGTTTCACCTTCTGGGAGCATATAATTTTATTTAAATGAACTTTAATAGCTTAGTCATAGCATGTATTAAATCCCATTTTGCTTATGGTTTAAAAGAGAATAAGTATATTTGATTGTTATAATTTTAAATATATTCGACATGTTTTATTCGGGATATAAATGATATATGTATGTGAGTGAAGTTTGTTGTTATGCCTCCTAAGATAGGTGCATTGATTTTTAACAACGCCATTTAATGGGATGTCGAAATTAAGATAAGGGACAAGGAATCCATTTTAAGAACGAGGCTCTCGGGTCACCGTTAATGAGAGGCAAGGAACCCATTTAATTACGAGGTTCTTGGGTTACCATAGGGGCAAGGAGTCAATTCTAAAATGGGATTCCCGAGTCACCATCGGGGCAAGGAATCAATTCTAGAACGAGGTTCTCGGGTCACCATAAAGAGGGTGGCAAGGAATCAATTCTAGAACGAGATTCCCGAGTCACCATCGGGACAAGGAATCAATTCTAGAACGAGGTTCTCGGGTCACCATAAAGAGGGTAGCAAGGAATCAATTCTAAAACGAGGTTCCCGAGTCACCGCATACTAGGGGCAAGGAACCAATTTAATGAGGTTTTCGAGTCACCGAATTGGGCAAGAAACCAACACGAAGTGGGGGTTTCGAGCCATTGGATGATTGTGTTATTGTGTGATGTGTGGTTACTTTGCTTAATTAATATACGATATTTGATTATGTTGTAGTTATACGATTGTTATAATTAAATGTATTTTTTTTAATGAACATTATTTTGGGAAATTAGCGGGTACCATGGACAATTTTTCCGGTTACCGTGCCGGCTGAGAACATCACTATTTTTGAAATATTTTATAACTGTATTGTTGTTCACTGAGATTTTATATCTCATTAAAAAGTGTTGTTTTCAGAGCCCAAGGACATCACTGTTGCGAACACCGAGGCTTGAAGAACTACTTTCTTTTTAGCTTAGCTGGTTAGTATTGTAGCATGGCTTATGAGTGCCATGCAGACATCGTTTAGTATTTGTAGTTTTTTCTTCTCGGATTGTAGTTAGACGCCCGGTTTTGAGGCTTTTCTTTGATTTGGTTTTATTCAGAGGTATGGATTTAATATTATATTTATTACTTTGATACATTATTACTATTTTATTTAATATGAGACATTTTCCAGACCTAAATAATTGAGAAAATTTTTATGATTAACATATTTTAAATAAATGTATTAAAGGATTTTTTATACAATTATTTTGGGTTACTAATGTAACCAAGGGCGTTACACTTTATATCCAGGGTGTACTACTCATACACGGTTGTCGGCGGTGCTAAGATTGGTTTGTGTGAAGGTGAGAAATGGTTGGACCGATAAAAGCTTCACAGAATTGCTTGAAGTGTTGAAAGACTTGCTTCCGGAGGACAACACATTGCCTGACCGTAACTATGAGGCCAAAAAGGTATTGTGTCCTATGGGTATGGAGTATAAGAAGATACACGCATGCCCCAATGATTGCATATTGTACACCAGTGTTCATGAAGACAATCACGATTGCCCCAAATGTGGGTTATCACGATATAAAGTGAAGGGTGGTGATGATGATGACGATCTTGATGATGTGAGAAAAAAGGGTCCTCCTGCGAAGGTGTTGTGGTATCTTCCAATAATTCCAAGGTTCAAGCGACTGTTTGCCAATGCGAAAGATGCGAAGAATCTTAGATGACATAATGATGAGAGGAAACGTGATGGAAAGGTTCGTCATCCTGCTGATTCTATGCAATGGAAGAATATCGATACTATGTTTCCGGATTTCGCCGATGAGCCAAGAAACCTAAGGCTTGGACTTGCTACGGATGGAATGAATCCTTATGGTAACATGAGTAGTATTCATAGTTCATGGCCTGTTCTGTTGGTAATTTACAACACGCCCCCTTGGTTGTGCATGAAGCACAAATACATGATGTTGTCTATGATGATTTTGGGCCCAAAGCAACCGGGAAATGACTTAGATGTTTATCTAGGTCCCTTGATTGAAGACTTGAAAACACCGTGGGTGGAAGGTGTTGATGTAGTTGATGGGTATTCTTATGAGACTTTCAAGCCTCGTGCCATGTTATTTTGCACCATCAACGACTTTCCAGCATACGGTAACTTGTCTGGGTACAGTGTCAAGGGGCATAAAGCATGCCCTATATGTGAAGAAGGCACATGCTACACTCAGTTGCATCATGGAAAGAAGACGGTTTACCTTGGGCATCGGAGATTTCTTAGACGTGGTCACCCATATCGTAAGATGAAAAAAGCTTTTAATGGATGCCAAGAGACAGAAGAAGCGCCAGCGACCTTAATTGGAGAGCAGGTTTATCAGAGGGTAAAGGGCATCGATGTTATATTCGGCAAGTCCAAAAAGAAAGCTAAAGCTGCTGAGAAAAACATATGGAAGAAGAGGTTGATATTCTTTGATCTTCCATACTGGCGCAAGCTTGATGTCAGACACTGCATTGATGTGATGCATGTGGAGAAAAATGTGTGTGATAGTGTGATCGGAACGCTTCTCAACATTTAGGGCAAGACAAAGGATGGTGTGAATGCTCGTCTCGACCTCGTTGCTATGGGTATACGAGAGCAGTTAGCTCCAGTTGTTGAGGATGGTAAGCGGACTTATTTGCCGCCAGCATGTCATACTTTGTCAAAAAAAGAGAGACAAAGTTTCTGCGGGTGTCTTCAGGGCATCAAAGTTCCACATGGTTACTCTTCAAATATGAAGAGGCTTGTCTCTAGTGATCTTAAATTGGTTGGCTTAAAGTCTCATGATTGTCACATCTTGATGCAACAACTTCTGCCCGTTGCTATTTGTGGTATTGCTCCAAAAAATGTGAGACATGCCATTACTCGGTTGTGCTCATTCTTCAATTCTATATGTAGCAAAGTCGTTGACCCTCGTATGTTGGATGACTTGGAAGTTGAGGCTGCTACAATCTTGTGCCAATTGGAGATGTATTTTCCTCCTTCCCTTTTCGACATAATGGTTCACTTAATTGTTCATTTGGTGAGGGAGATTAGATTATGTGGATCGGTTTTTCTGAGATGGATGTACCCAGTTGAGCGCTACATGAAGATCTTGAAAGGGTACGTGAAGAATCCTCATCGTCCAGAAGCATCTATTGTTCAAAGGTATGTTGCAGAAGAAGCTATTGAGTTTTGTTCGGACTACCTTCATAACACGAATCCTATAGGGGTTCCTAAGCCTCGGCATGATGAGATCAGATGTCAAGGTAAGTGTACACATGGCTTAAGAATTAATAGCAAGGATCGGGAGGAAGTGCTTCAAGCACATTTGTATGTATTGAACAACATCGAATGTGTTCAGCCTTTCTTATTTGAACATAAAAGAAAAGTTAATCAAGAAAACCCTCGAATGAGCGAAAGGTGGTTGTTGAACAAGCATAACAAGACTTTCTTACCATGGTTCAAGGAAGAAATGCTTAAGGATGGTAGTATCGCTTTCGATGACGTAAGATGGCTAGCACGTGGGCCTAGCTTCAACGTCATATGTTGGAGCGGATACGACATAAATAACTTTTCCTTTTATACAAAGGAACAAGATAACAAGAGTACCATGCAAAATAGTGGGGTTATGATCGTGGCCGAAGCAATGCCCTTCTCTAGTGCAAAGGACACAAAACCCGTTAAAGCACCGACACCTTACTTTGGATATATTGAAGATATTTGGGTGCTCGATTACACTAAGCTCACAGTGCCGGTTTTTAAATGTAAGTGGGTTGATAGTAACGGTGGTGTACAAACCGACGAATTGGGGTTCACATTGGTAGACCTCAACAAGTTAGGTCATATAAATGAGCCTTTCATAATGGCTTCCCAAGCAAAACAAGTGTTCTACATCACTGATCCTTCTAACAAAAGGTTGTCCGTGGTTCTCCAAGGAAAAAGCATGTATAATGGTAGTGATGAAAATCAAGATTCAAATCTTGATATTCCTAAGACTCATTCTTTTTCAACAAACATGCCTACTATAATCGAGGAGACACAGGTGGACGATGTACATGCCACTCGTGATGATCATCACGAAGGAATATTGATATAGGTAGTTTAAACTTAGTATACATTTATTTTTATTTATATTTCTGTATTTATTTTGTGTTATAACCTATGTTAATAAATATATATTGTTTCTGAACAGGCATACATATGGATCATTATTCCATTTTTCCTTTGCATTTCTGTAATGTGTGTGATATTCTGTGTTACTGGGATATTTACTGAATGCAGGGATAGTTGAGGGGAGTGATATTTTAAAACTGAATTTAAAAAAAAAATCTATTAACTTCAGTTGTATCAAACAACTGACGTTAATAGTATTTTATAAAATATACAGTACACTATTAACGTCAGTTGTGTAAAACAACTGACGTTAAAATTAAAACCTTTAACGTCAGTTTTGTTATAAAAACTGACGTTAGTTTTAACAAAATTAATGTCCGTTGTCTTAAAGAACTGACATTAATAGTTTTATTTTTAACGTCAGTTGTTTAAACAACTGACGTTAATTTTGACAAAATTAACGTCAGTTGTGTTAAAAAACCGACGTTAATAGTTTTATATTTAACGTCATTTCTCAACTGACGTTAAAATTGTAACTTTTAACGTCAGCTGTATTTACGTCAGTCAGTATTCTGACGTAAAAAGCACTTATTGTACTAGTGTATATATCTGCAGCTAGTTATTGTTCACAACTGCTTTGGGTAAAATATAAACTTGAAGATTATTCAATGTTTGAGCATAATATACCTGTTTGGTGTGATAATACTAGTGCTATTAATCTGTCTAAGAATCCCATACAGCATTCTAGAGCAAAGCATATAGAAATAAAGTATCATTTTGTTAGAGATTATGTTCAAAAATGTGTTTTTGAAATTAAGTTTGTAAACACTAATTATCAGTGGGCAGACATCGTTACTAAACCTCTAAGTGAAGATCGATTTATTTTTATTAGAAGGAGTCTTAATATGCATAATGTGTTTGAATGAGTGTTTGCTGATATGTCTGAAAATTTACTTGTCTAAATTTTATATTTGCTTGACTTGTCTATTTTCTCTATGTTTCACTCGTCCACTTTAGCCAAGCGTCTGATGACGTGGCTAAAAGCACTAAGTGCTAAACCCTGACTGAGACACATGTACGTTGCATTTTCCCCTCTTTTCTAAAAAACATTCCATTATATTAACAACTGTCTTTTCAAAATTGATTGCTATTTATGGCAACACTCTATTTCCTTGTTCCCAACGCAAAAAGCACTCAAGAGTTTTAACAAAAGCAACCCGTGTCGTTTCAAAACTATCCACTCACAATCTCTCACTCTCAATCTCTCTCTGAATTCTCTTCGTCTTGATTCTCTCGAAACCGTTTCTCTCCAAACCCTAAAAACCTTCTCTTCTGAAACGATGGCACCCAAAATATTTCTTGAAGAAGTTGCTGAAAAATCTGTACTTTCTCTAACAAAATCAAGAAAGTGCACCCGAAAGGGTACCTAATTTCACTGAGTTGAAGAACAAAAGACTGGATGTTAAGCCTGAAATTACTCATGCTGGGTGGCTACCATTCTTCCAAATGATGGAAGATGTCTGTTCTTCCTTGGTTAGGGATTTCTGGAAAACCTCTATCGTCACCAAGGACAGCACAACCTTCATGATTTCTGGAGATGTAGATGAGGACCACGTCTTCATTACTCATGAGTCACTCGCTGAAGTGATCAAGTGCCCTAGAGAAGGAGCGGGGTACGACAAGAGCTGGATGAAAAATCAAGGTGGTGAGATGGTTGTAAACCTTGTACTCTATGGAGTTCCTAAGCCAAAGGACTTTGATTCAAAGTACCTAACACCTAAGGTAAGATTTCTTCATGTACTTTTAATTAACTGTGATACCTAAAATTGGCTCTAGGGATCATGTGAGTAAGATAGAAAAATTTGCTATCTATCACTTAGTCCAAAGAATATAATAAATATCATAGATTTAATTTTTAGACACATGGAGAAGACTGTGAAAGGAAAATGCAAGGATGGATATCCCTATGGCATGCTTATGACAAGAGTCTTCATGGCTAATTCTTTGAAAAATATGACAAAAGCCTTCCATGCTGATCTCTACACAGATAACTTCAAAGACACTGTCTTTGGTGAAGGTACAACTTGAACCTATAGTTGAACCCTCTTCTGCTGAAGCTTCATAATCTATTACTGCTGAACCCGCTCAAGAATCCCTCTCTATTCCAATTGTTAAGGTTGAACCTTTTACGGAGCCTATTGAAGAGGAAATGCCTCAAATATAGAGGAAAAAGAGAAAGATTGCAGAGTCATCTGCTCAAGCAACTATTGTAACTTCTATTTCTCATGATGCTGCTAAAGCTTCTATGTTTCAAAATGTTGTTGAAAATCCTACTGAGGTTATTGAACCTTTTGCTGAATCTGCTGATAAAGCTGCTGACTCTATTCCTAATGAACCTAGTGTAACTAAAGTTTTCAATAGGAAAAGAGCTGTGCAAGTTGAGAGGGAGTCCCAACCAGAAGAGACTCTGATCCCTAAGAAAAAGAGGACTACTGTGGCAAAGAGGAAGATTGTCTTACTTCCTATTCCCTCACCATCACCCTCACCTCAAAGAGAATCATCTTTTCAACCTTAACAAACAGCCACAACAACTTTCATTCCACAACCTTCATCACCATTACATGATATGTCATCACAAAGAGCACCAACACCACCACTACAAAGAACACCATCACCTCAACCACAACAAAAAATCCCCGGTGCACCTACTTCACCAAAAATTCCAACCCCATTACACACATCACCTTATCCATCACATTTCTGAACACAAACCTACCATCTCATAAACTCATATGTCTGAAACTCACTCATCAAAACCTTCCACACCACAAACATCTCACCATACTAACACTCTTCTCTCCGAGGATGTCAATGACTTCACATATTTTGACAATCCCACTCCTCCTCCACCTTCACCCAAAATACTAACCCCTGATCACATCAGAAACCAGTGTCAAGTCCCTCTGAGAGTAGTCTTTCCAGACTTATTCTCTGAAACCAGACATAACCCTATCCCCTTAGCCACTATATCTCCTTGTCACCCATCTTCCTGAACCACTCCATTCTCTGTCACAAATGAATCTTGCTCCAACTACCTAAATGGCAAAGACTTGGATGTGATTGCCTCACTTGAAGCTGAAAGACAGCTTGTAAAGCTGGATAGAAAACATAAGCCTGTAGGAAAATGACTTTTCAATCCACATGTCTTCATGATGCCTTCAACTGAAATCAAAGTAATGCTTGACTCCATGACTTTCAAAGGAAAGCAAAAGATCATTGACTTGCCTGGAGATCAACAATTTTGTCTCATCAAGATCAATGACAACAAATGCAAGTACATGAAAAAGCTTTTGACCACTGAGACTCATCATCAGTTTCTGAAAGTTAGAGACATCTACTGGAGATGTGGCTCTAGCTCAGGGTTTAAGGAAGAAGATGATGAGTGTGATTCCACCTCATATTTCATTGACATTTTGCATGCATTTTCATATAGTTTAGGCATTTATAATTTGATTTTGGTTAGTTTTTACCTTGGAACGGGTAAGGCGGTTTTGTGGTGGTGTTGTGCAGGAATTAAGGATTAAAATGCTCAATATTAGCCATGATGGCGCTTGCATGAATGATAAGCCTCTGGCTCATCTAGTTTTATGACTAGTATGACCGTGGTTTTGTGCCGATTATATCTCGTTTTCACCCAAATTAGGCCTGATTGTCCTCAAGCAAGGTTTTGAGTCCCTTAAGTAGTTTTAGGGTTATTTAGTCAGTTTTTGAGTCAAATAAAGCACTTATGGCTATTTCATGTTTTCAGGTTGACTTAGAGTCCAAGGAATGAAGGAAACAATGGAAATTACAATCTGGAAACACTCGCCACGCGAGCAGATACTCGCCCAGCCAGAGAGAGGACCCGCCAGTGCGAGACAAGTCATGTTCTCTGCCTCGCCCCGCGAGCTACTTCTCGCCTCGCGAGCCTGAAGTCAGCAAGCATTACGGTCATCCCGTGACACCCATCACGGGCGTGAAGAGAAACCCCTGAAGTCAGAGACCATCACGGCCTGGCCGTGATGAAGGTCACGGCCATGACAGATAAGCACCAAGACAGAGATCATCACCGTCTGGCCGTGATAGGCATCACGGCTGTGACAACCCAGGTTTTGAAGACTCGCCTCGCGATAATCACGCTCGCCTCGCGAGGATACAAATTCAAGAAGGCGCCATTTTAATATTCGCCTCGCGAGAGGCCACTCGCCTCGCGAGTCTGCGCCGTTTCTGAAAGTTATAAATAGCTGTTTAGAGCAGAACAATGAAGGATCTTTTGCTAATCCTTGTTTTCGGATTCTTTGGTTATATTGCGTTTTTGATGGAGAACTAATCTCCCTAGGTTGATCTCATTGTAATCGGCTTCCACCAACACTTGAGGTCTTGTAATTCCTGATTTAATTCTCTTCTCTCTTTCAATATCTATTCTATATTCTCTGTTTGCTTAATTCAGTTTGTATCGAATGGGTATTGATTTGTTTCGATGATTGTATGTTCCTAAACTTAATCGCGTTTGCTTAATTCGCGTGCGTTCAATTCGTGTTTGCTTAATTCACGAAGGGCTTCATCCGTTTGCTTAATTCGGAATTAGGAATATATGTCCCGTGAGCGTTTCGGTTTAAATCGATGCTACAATCGAAAAGGGATTAGACTCTGCTTAGGGCATGGAATTACATGAACCGATGATAGTGGGAAACGAAACAGCAGATTGATCGTCTTAGTCTTATTTGATAATCACGTATTTTGCTCTGTTTTTTTTACGCTCTGTTTTCATTCTGTTTTTCCAATCAATTTCAAACCAAACACCCCCCCCCCCCCCAAGAAACTTATTTTCTGCGATAATAGCACTACGAGAGTCCTTGCGATACGATACCCGAGTTGTCGCACACTAAACTACATTTTTACTAACCGCTCATCTTTTGACGCGTGCGCGCGACAGTAGCGTCAAATTAGGCGCCGTTGTCAGGGGACTCTTGTTTGTTGTTCTCGCTTTTTGTTTTTGTTTCTGTTTTGAATTAGACTGGCCACTAGGTCTACTTGTCCCGACTTGTGTGATTTTGACCACGAAATTGAAAGAACACTGCACACACGCCTTAGGGCAATACGGGCAAGCACTAGTGGTAATTCGATTTCGAACCTGTTTTTAATAACATGGGTGACCAAAGGACATTGAGGCAGCTTGCTGCCCAGGATGTTAACTACAATGGGCTGTGTATTGAGTATCTTTGGTGTGGTTGCTCCTTTTGAACTTAAATCTGGTTTAATACACTTGTTGCCAAGATTTAGTGGTCTTGCGGTGAGGATCCACATAAGCATTTGAAGGAATTTCGGGTGGTCTGTTCTACACCCTTGAGGCCTAAGGCATTATCAAGACCATATCAAATTGCGAGCCTTCCCTTTCTCCCTCGAAGGCGCTGCAAAGGATTGGCTATATTATTTGGAGCCAAATTCTGTCACAACTTGGAATGATCTGAAGAAGGTTTTCCTGGAAAGATACTTCCCCGCCTCCGGAGCCGCTTCCATCGAAAGGAGATATGTGGCATCGTGCAAAGCAATGAGTCATTGGTGAGTCTTGGGAGAGGTTCAAAAAGTTGGTATCTAGCTGCCCTCAACACCGGATTTACGAGCAGCTCCTAATTCAGTATTTTTATGAGGGATTGCTCCTCGGACGAAAATATTTTGGATGCCGCTAGTGGAGGAGCACTTGTCGATAAAACTCCAGCTCTTTGCGAAACAATTGATTGAGAATATGTCATTAAACTCCCAGCCAGTTCACAACCAGGAGCAACTCTGTCGAGACAAGGGGTGTAAATGAGATTCAAGGTTCATCTTCCAACAAGGCACTCGAAACCAGAATTGATGAGCTCACTTGTTTGGTGAAGCAACGGCAATGGATAAGGTGCAACCAGCGAGGCTGTGTGGCATGTGTAGTTCTCCTGAGCATCTGACTGACACGTGCCCTATTCTGAAGGATGGGTCAATTACTGATATGCCTCAAGCTTATGCAGCTAATCTCTACAACCAAGGCAATAATCGAAACCGGGTATGGTACTCCTGACCTCTCCACAAATAGGTACCATCCCAACTGGAGGAATCACCCTAATCTGCGGTATGGGAACTCATCCCAACAACAACCAGTGGCACCACCACCGAATCCTCCTCAAGTGACCACTTCTACACCTTCCGGACCTTCATTAGAAGACTTGGTCAAACAAATGGCTGCACAAAATCTCCAGTTTCAGCATCAAGTTGGACAGATCTCGGCGTGACAGATGCTAGCATTCAGGATTTGAGGACGCAGATTGGACAGCTTGCCACATCCATAAACAACTTACAGCAAGCTCAGGGATCAAGCCAACTACCTGCACAGACAGTGGTGAATCCCAATGCCCCCAATCCCAATGTGAGTGCCATCTCTTTGAGATCCGGGAAAGTAGTAGAGGGAGCCCCTGAGAAAGAAGAAGAAACTGTTGAGGCTATTCCTGAGCCCTCTGTTGTTGTTGAAACTGAGAGAGTGTATGTGCCCCCGATTCCCTTCCCACAAAGAGTGCAGAAAAATAAGAAGGTTGATGGGGAAGACAAGGAGAAGGAGATCTTAGATGTGTTCGAGAAGGTGGCGGTAAACATTCCACTCCTAGATGTGATTAAGCAAGTTCCAAGGTATGCAAAGTTTCGAAGGATTTGTGTACCCACAAGAGGAGGATGAAGGGTAATGAGAGAGTTAACTTAGGGCGAAATGTTTCAGCCCTCATTCAGCCCAAACTTGCCCCTGAGAAGGTTACAGTTTCAGCCCTCACTCAGGCACTGCCACAGAAGTGCAAGGATCCGGGCACTTTCACTATTCCATGCACCATTGGGGACAGCAAATTCGACAATTGCATGTTGGATTTGGGAGCCTCCATAAATGTCATGCCCACCTCCATTTTCAACAACCTTGATCTGGGCCCTTTGCAACATACAGGACTTACCATACAATTGGCCAACAGGACCAATGCTCGCCCCATGGGAGTGGTAGAAGATGTGTTGGTACGAGTTGATGATTTGATTTTCCTGCCGACTTTTACATCCTGGACATGGCAGGGGAAACCAATTCAAGTAGATCACCAATCATCCTGGGCAGGCCGTTCATGAAGACGGCAAAGACGAAGATAGATGTTGATGATGGAACAATGTCCATGGAGTTCGGTGACATTATTGCAAGGTTCAACATTTTTGATGCTATGAAGCATCCATTGGAAGAGCACTCTGTTTTCCAAATAGAGTTGCTCTCCGAAATTGTTGACGACACCTATGATGACTTGGTTGCTGATTTTCCATCCATTTCTGATTTTAATGATGTTTATTCATGTAATGATTGTACTAACACTAACCCTTGCGTTGTTTGTGCTGAGATTGATTCTACTTTGCAGGGTGATAGTGTAAGTGAAGCTGTCTTTTCGGCTGAAATTCTTGACAGCCGACTGCTCCAAACATACCATCGTGGAGCAGCCACCCTCCTTGGAGCTTAAGCCACTTCCCGGCAATCTAAGTATGCTTACTTGGAGAGGAATGAAAAACTCCCGGTTATCATTTCCTCCAACCTTGACTCGACCAGAAAGCTAAACTCTTGGAGGTTACAAGAAGAAGCACAAGAGAGCAATTGGATGGACCTTGGGCGACATTCCGGGAATTAGCCCCTCTAGATGTATGCATAGGATTTTATTGGAGGATGGGGCTAAACCAGTTAGGCGGCCGCAGAGGCGGCTAAATCCATTGATTACGGATGTGGTAAAGAAGGAGGTAACAAAACTCCTACATGCGGGTATCATATACCCCATCTCCGATAGCACTTGGGTGAGCCCGGTGCAAGTTGTGCCTAAGAAATCTGGCCTCACAATGGTAAGAAATGAGAACAATGAGCTTGTCCCCACTAGAGTCCGAGAATAGCCGGAGAGTCTGTATTGACTATAGAAGGTTGAACCAGGCCACTCGAAAGGATCACTTTCCTTTGCCGTTCATCGATCGGATGCTCGAACGGCTGGCCGGTAAATCCCACTCTTGTTTTCTTGATGGCTTCTCCGGATACTTCCGGGATCCACATTGCACCGGAGGATCGGGAGAAGACCACTTTCACGTGCCCCTTCGGACGTTTGCCTATAGGAGGATGCCATTTGGCCTTTGCAACGCTCCTGGCACTTTCCGGAGATGCATGATTAGCATTTTTGCTGAATTTATTGAAAATTGCATGGAAGTGTTCATGGATGATTTCACAAGATATGGCTCCTCATTTGATGCATGCTTGCATAGTCTGAATTTGGTTTTAGAAAGATGTATTGAAACTTATCTTATGTTGAACTATGAAAAGTGTCATTTTATGGTTGAACAGGGGGATTGTTTTGGGGCATGTTATTTCTAGAGAGGGAATTTCAGGTAGATCCTCGCTAAAATTGATGTGATTTCCACATTGCCTTACCCATCTTGCGTTCGCGAGATTCGTTCTTTTCTTGGTCATGCATGTTTATACAGGAGGTTTATTTAGGACTTAAGAAAGATAGCTCTCCCTCTGTCGAACTTGCTGAAGAATGATGCCATATTCAGCTTTGATGATAAGCTGCAAGAAGGCGTTCGACTTCTTGAAAAAGGCATTGACCTCTACCCCCATCATCCAGCCCCGACCGGACGCTCCCTTTTGAGCTCATGTGTGATGCTTCTAACTATCTTTGTGGGGGCGGTCCTAGCACAAAGGGTAGGCAAGTCTGCACATGTCATTTACTATGCTTCTAGGACTTTAGATGCTGCACAATGTAATTACACCACCACTGAAAAGGAACTTCTAGCTGTTGTTTTTGCTCTCGATAAGTTTAGATCATATTTGCTAGGTTCCAAGGTTGTTGTTTTCACGACCATGCAGCTCTCGAAATATTTGTTAAAGAAACCTAAGCGAAGCCGAGGTTGATTCGGTGGATGTTGTTGCTCCAAGAGTTCAATGTAGAGATCAAGGACAAGAGTGGAGCCGAAAATTTAGTGGCTGATCACTTGAGTAGGATAGAGAGGGATGAGGATCCGTCCCCCATTCGGGATGACTTTCCCGATGAGCAGCTTTTTTGATTGCATGGCGTTACTCCTTGGTTTGCCGATCTTGTGAATTACCTAGTTCTTTGGTGTCTTTCCGACGGAGCAACTAGGTCACAAATCCACAAACTAAAGAGCGACGCCAAGTATTATGTTTGGGACGATCCATTTCTTTGGAAGTTTTGTAGTGATCAGTTGATTAGGCGGTGTGTCCCCGACTATGAGATTGAGTCTATTCTGCACTTGTCTCATGCCTCTCAAGTAGGGGGACACTTTGGGCCACAGAGGACTGCGAGAAAGGTCCTAGATTCTGGTTTTTATTGGCCCACCATCTTTAGAGATGCTTATGAGGTGTATCGGACTTGTAAGGGTGTCGACAAAGGCAGTACAGCCATCACTCGCAAGAGTGAAATGCCACAAAGCCCCATGCTCTTCTGTGAGGTGTTTGACGTGTGGGGGATCGACTTTATGGGTCCTTTCCCTGCATCTTTTGGCTTTCTTTACATTCTCTTGGCTGTTGACTATGTTTCAAAGTGGGTGGAAGCTATCCCCACTAGGACTAACGATTCTAAAGTTGTTGCAAATTTTGTTAGGTCCAATATTTTTTGCAGGTTTCGGCATACCTCGTGCCATCATCGGTGACCAGGGGCACTCATTTCTGCAACCGCACCATGGAAGCTCTACTCCGGAAGTATGGGGTTGTGCACGAGTCTCCATCGCTTACCATCCTCGGACCAATGGCCAGGTGAGATCTCCAACAGGGAGATAAAACAAATCCTAGAGAAAGTTGTGCAGCCGAATAGGAAAGATTGGAGCCGCCGTCTAGAAGACGCACTTTGGGCTCAGAGGACCGCTTTCAAGACGCCGATAGGGATGTCCCCCTTTAGGCTTGTATTCGGCAAGGCATGCCATCTCCCTGTGGAAGTTGAGCACCGTGCTTATTGGGCGATCAAGTCTCGTAACTGGAAATGCAAAAATCTGGTATTGAAAGGAAACTCCGATTCTGGCGACTTGAAGAGCTTAGGCTAGAAGCCTATGAGAGCTCTCGGATTTATAAGGAGAAAACCAAGCACTTTCACGATAGATTGATTACTAGGAAGGAATTCTCTGTGGGTCAGCGGGTTTTATTGTTTAACTCCCGCCTGAAATTGATGGCTGGGAAACTTCGGTCCCGGTGGATTGGACCATTCGTTGTTACTAATGTTTTTCCTCATGGTGCAGTAGAGATTAAAAGTGCAGGTAGCAACAAGGCATTCAAAGTTAACGGGCAGCGGCTGAAGCTATTTCATGAGAGCTCGGGACCTGTAGATGCTACTGTTGAGGAGCTCTCTTTGGGGGAGCCCACCTACACTGCAACCTGATCAGGGAACACCCTTTCCTTTCCCTCACTCTGTTTTGATATTTGTGTTGTTCATTGAGGACAATGTATGTTTTAAGTGTGGGGGAGGGAACCGTTTGTTTTGTTGTGTTTTGTGTTTTGTTGTGTTTTCTTTTCGCTCTTGAATAATTTGAGAAGCTCAAGAGCATGTGTGTGAGTCTTGTGTCGGCAAGCTTTGTAGGTTTTGGTTGATTTAGCACAGATTGATGGCATGATTTATGTTGATGATCCCCCCTAAGTTTTTGAAATTTGGAAATTGTGATCCCCATTTGAAAAATTGAAAACTGAACTTTGAGATATTTTGTTGTGAGAGCATGATTTATGATAAGTTTGGGGTGATAGGGTGCACACACTAGGGATAGAATCTCGGTCAAACAATTTGCATGAATGTCCAGGTGAGGATTTGAGCCTCCAACATGTTTTTGATTGTGTGAATCACTTTCGAGTTGCACTTTCCCGAATTTGCTTGAATCTCTTCATGGTTTGCATGTCTATGTGTTTGCATCAAATGATTTAGGCAATTTTCTTTGAATTAACTACTTGGCCTAAATTGAACCAGTCCCTAATGCATGTTCCCTAGTTAGCCCTTTGAGCCTAATTAGCCTATTGTTTCATGTTGACCTTATGTTATGAGCCTAAATCTGGAAAAACCATGTTAACCCGATCTTAGGATTAGGAGAGCATGGAAGCTTAGCAAGAGAATGGTTGCAAGAAACTAAGTTTGGGGTGGCTACAGTGATATGATGTGTTGTTGGGGATTGAGAAAAAAGTCAAAAAAAAAATAAAGGTTGGAGCCAAAGGGCAAAAATAAATCTCTCTTAAAAGAAAAAAAAAAAAAAAAAAAAAGAAGCAAAATGTCAAGAAGGGTATTAGAAGAAAAGGGCTGTAGCCACCCAAGGCAAAAAGAAGAATAAGAATAGGAACTTGAGTAAGGAATTCAATGTGTAAACAGCTTCATGCTCTCTTAGTTCCTAGGGACTTCAGCCAGTACCTTTGTATATCCTTCCCTTAGCCAGGCCCCATTACAACCTTGAAAGACCTTTTGATGTTGCATGCATGTTCTCTGTGGGAACCATTTTGAGATGAAAATCAAATTCATGGGAAGTGCTCTTAAAAGTGAAACTGAGTGAAATGTTGTTAGCCTAGACAAACTGAGAGATTGAGTGACCACTAAACCCCTTTGTGAGGAAGGCGATTGTTTGAATTTGGTGATCTCCCTCTTGTGTGTAACTTAGATCCCCTGTTTAGATTAATGATTGTTTGAATGATGAAATTCTCAGATGTTCAGAATAAATGATTGTGGGGATTACATTGTTGAAAAAGGGGAAACATTGAAGGGAAATTGTTTTGATGAATTGCTTGAAATTTGTGCGGAATTGGTTGAAATCCTTCTAGCTTGCCAAGTCTTGAGTCGTTTTGAGTTTTAGTTTGCTTGGGGACAAGCAAAGTTCAAGTTTGGGGTATTTTGATAAGCCTCTGGCTCATCTAGTTTTATGACTAGTATGTCCAAGGTTTTGTGCCGATTATATCTCGTTTTCACCCAAATTAGGCCTGATTGTCCTCAAGCAAGGTTTTGAGTCCCTTAAGTAGTTTTAGGGTTATTTAGTCAGTTTTTGAGTCAAATAAAGCACTTATGGCTATTTCATGTTTTCAGGTTGACTTAGAGTCCAAGGAATGAAGGAAACAATGGAAATTACAATCTGGAAACACTCGCCACGCGAGCAGATACTCGCCCCGCGAGAGTGAGGACCAGCCAGTGCCAGAAAAGTCATGTTCTCTGCCTCGCCCCGCGAGCTACTTCTCGCCTCGCGAGCCTGAAGTCAGCAAGCATTACGGTCATCCCGTGACACCCATCACGGGCGTGAAGAGAAACCCCTGAAGTCAGAGACCATCACGGCCTGGCCGTGATGAAGGTCACGGCCATGACAGATAAGCACCCGAAGACAGAGATCATCACGGTCTGGCCGTGATAGGCATCACGGCTGTGACAACCCAGGTTTTGAAGACTCGCCTCGCGATAATCACGCTCGCCTCGCGAGGATACAAATTCAAGAAGGCGCCATTTTAATATTCGCCTCGCGAGAGGCCACTCGCCTCGCGAGTCTGCGCCGTTTCTGAAAGTTATAAATAGCTGTTTAGAGCAGAACAGAAGGATCTTTTGCTAATCCTTGTTTTCGGAATTCTTTGGTTATATTGCGTTTTTGATGGAGAACTAATCTCCCTAGGTTGATCTGCTGTAATCGGCTTCCACCAACACTTGAGGTCTTGTAATTCCTGATTTAATTCTCTTCTCTCTTTCAATATCTATTCTATATTCTCTGTTTGCTTAATTCAGTTTGTATCGAATGGGTATTGATTTGTTTCGATGATTGTATGTTCCTAAACTTAATCGCGTTTGCTTAATTCGCGTGCGTTCAATTCGTGTTTGCTTAATTCACGAAGGGCTTCATCCGTTTGCTTAATTCGGAATTAGGAATATATGTCCCGTAGCGTCGGTTTAGCTTGTTAATCGATGCTACAATCGAAAAGGGATTAGACTCTGCTTAGGGCATGGAATTACATGAACCGATGATAGTGGGAAACGAAACAGCAGATTGATCGTCTTAGTCTTATTTGATAATCACGTATTTTGCTCTGTTTTTACGCTCTGTTTTCATTCTGTTTTTCCAATCAATTTCAAACCAAACACCCCCCAAGAAACTTATTTTCTGCGATAATAGCACTACGAGAGTCCTTGCGATACGATACCCGAGTTGTCGCACACTAAACTACATTTTTACTAACCGCTCATCTTTTGACGCGTGCGCGGCAAAATCAACAAATTGGCCGGGTTAGGGGGACTCTTGTTTGTTGTTCTCGCTTTTTGTTTTTGTTTCTGTTTTGAATTAGACTGGCCACTAGGTCTACTTGTCCTGACTTGTGTGATTTTGACCCTGAAATTGAAAGAACACTGCACACACGCCTTAGGGCAATACGGGCAAGCACTAGTGGTAATTCGATTTCGAACCTGTTTTTAATAACATGGGTGACCAAAGGACATTGAGGCAGCTGTCCCCTTATGTTAACTACAATGGGCGTGTATTGAGTATGCTGGTGTGGTTGCTCCTTTTGAACTTAAATCTGGTTTAATACACTTGTTGCCAAGATTTAGTGGTCTTGCAGTGAGGATCCACATAAGCATTTGAAGGAATTTCGTGGTCTCTTCTACACCCTTGAGGCCTAAGGCATTATCAAGACCATATCAAATTGCGAGCCTTCCCTTTCTCCCTCGAAGGCGCCGCAAAGGATTGGCTATATTATTTGGAGCCAAATTCTGTCACAACTTGGAATGATCTCAAGAAGGTTTTCCTGGAAAGATACTTCCCCGCCTCCGGAGCTGCTTCCTCCATCGAAAAGGAGATATGTGGCATCGGGCAAAGCAATGAGTCATTGGCGTCGATTGGGAGAGGTTCAAAAAGTTGGTATCTAGCTCCCTCAACACCGGGTTACGAACGCAGCTCCTAATTCAGTATTTTTATGAGGGATTGCTCCTCTGGGACAGAAATATTTTGGATGCCGCTAGTGGAGGAGCACTTGTCGATAAAACTCCAGCTTCTGCGAAACAATTGATTGAGAATATGTCATTAAACTCCCAGCAGTTCACAACCAGGAGAGCAACTCGCCGAGACAAGGGGTGTAAATGAGATTCAAGGTTCATCTTCCAACAAGGCACTCGAAACCAGAATTGATGAGCTCACTTGTTTGGTGAAGCAACGGCAATGGATAAGGTGCAGCCGAGCAGGGTTGTGTGGCATGTGTAGTTCTCCCGAGCATCTGGCCACACCGTGCCCTATTCTCAAGGATGGGTCAATTCACTTATATGCCTCAAGCTTATGCAGCTAATCTCTACAACCAAGGCAATAATCGGAACCGGTATGGTACTCCCGACCTCTCCACAAATAGGTACCATCCCAACCTGGAGGAATCACCCTAATCTGCGGTATGGGAACTCATCCCAACAACAACCAAAGTGGCACCACCACCGAATCCTCCTCAAGTGACCACTTCTACACCTTCCGACCTTCATTAGAAGACTTGGTCAAACAAATGGCTGCACAAAATCTCCAGTTTCAACATCAAGTTGGACAGTCTCAAGAGCGAACAGATGCTAGCATTCGAGATTTGAGGACGCAGATTGGACAACTTGCCACATCCATAAACAACTTACGAAGCAAGCTCGGGGATCAAGCCAACTACCTGCACGCAGGCAGTGGTGAATCCCAATGCCCCCAATCCCAATGTGAGTGCCATCTCTTTGAGATCCGGGAAAGTAGTAGAGGGAGCCCCGAGAAAGAAGAAGAAAGCTGTTGAGGCTATTCCCGAGCCCTCTGTTGTTGTTGAAACGGAGAGAGTGTATGTGCCCCGATTCCCTTCCCACAAAGAGTGCAGAAAAATAAGAAGGTTGATGGGGAAGACAAGGAGAAGGAGATCTTAGATGTGTTCGAGAAAGGTGGCGGTAAACATTCCACTCCTAGATGTGATTAAGCAAGTTCCAAGGTATGCAAAGTTTCAAGGATTTGTGTACCCACAAGAGGAGGATGAAGGGTAATGAGAGAGTTAACTTAGGGGCGAAATGTTTCAGCCCTCATTCAGCCCAAACTTGCCCCCGAGAAGGTTACGGTTTCAGCCCTCACTCGAGCACCGCCACAGAAGTGCAAGGATCCGGGCACTTTCACTATTCCATGCACCATTGGGGACAGCAAATTCGACAATTGCATGTTGGATTTGGGAGCCTCCATAAATGTCATGCCCACCTCCATTTTCAACAACCTTGATCTGGGCCCTTTGCAACATACAGGACTTACCATACAGTTGGCCAACAGGACCAATGCTCGCCCCATGGGAGTGGTAGAAGATGTGTTGGTACGAGTTGATGATTTGATTTTCCCTGCCGACTTTTACATCCTGGACATGGCAGGGGAAACCAATTCAAGTAGATCACCAATCATCCTGGGCAGGCCGTTCATGAAGACGGCAAAGACGAAGATAGATGTTGATGATGGAACAATGTCCATGGAGTTCGGTGACATTATTGCAAGGTTCAACATTTTTGATGCTATGAAGCATCCATTGGAAGAGCACTCTGTTTTCCAAATAGAGTTGCTTTCTGAAATTGTTGACGACACCTATGATGACTTGGTTGCTGATTTTCCATCCATTTCTGATTTTAATGATGTTTATTCATGTAATGATTGTACTAACACTAACCCTTGCGTTGTTTGTGCTGAGATTGATTCTACTTTGCAGGGTGATAGTGTAAGTGAAGCTGTCTTTTCGGCTGAAATTCTTGACAGCCCGGCTGCTCCAAACATACCATCTGTGGAGCAGCCACCCTCCTTGGAGCTTAAGCCACTTCCTGGCAATCTGAAGTATGCTTACTTGGAGAGGAATGAAAAACTCCCGCTTATCATTTCCTCCAACCTTGACTCGACCAGGAAGCTAAACTCTTGGAGGTTCCCAAGAAGCACAAGAGAGCAATTGGATGGACCTTGGGCGACATTCCGGGAATTAGCCCCTCTAGATGTATGCATAGGATTTTATTGGAGGATGGGGCTAAACCAGTTAGGCAGCCGCAGAGGCGCTAAATCCATTGATTCTCGGATGTGGTAAAGAAGGAGGTAACAAAACTCCTACATGCGGGTATCATATACCCCATCTCTCGATAGCACTTGGGTGAGCCCGAAGTGCAAGTTGTGCCTAAGAAATCTGGCCTCACAGGTGGTAAGAAATGAGAACAATGAGCTTGTCCCCACTAGAGTCCGGAATAGCCGGAGAGTCTGTATTGACTATAGAAGGTTGAACCAGGCCACTCGAAAGGATCACTTTCCTTTGCCGCTCATCGATCGGATGCTCGAACGGCTGGCCGGTAAATCCCACTACTGTTTTCTTGATGGCTTCTCCGGATACTTCCGGATCCACATTGCACCGGAGGATCGGAGAAGACCACTTTCACGTGCCCCTTCGGCACGTTTGCCTATAGGAGGATGCCATTTGGCCTTTGCAACGCTCCCGGCACTTTCCGAGAGATGCATGATTAGCATTTTTGCTGAATTTATTGAAAATTGCATGGAAGTGTTCATGGATGATTTCACAAGATATGGCTCCTCATTTGATGCATGCTTGCATAGTCCGAATTTGGTTTTAGAAAGATGTATTGAAACCGATCTTGTGTTGAACTATGAAAAGTGTCATTTTATGGTTGAACAGGGGATTGTTTTGGGGCATGTTATTTCTAGAGAGGGAATTTCAGTAGATCCTGCTAAAATTGATGTGATTTCCACATTGCCTTACCCATCTTGCGTTCGCGAGATTCGTTCTTTTCTTGGCCATGCAGGTTTCTACAGGCGCTTTATTAAGGACTTCAGCAAGATAGCTCTCCCTCTGTCGAACTTGTCGAAGAATGATGCCATATTCAGCTTTGATGATAACTCGCAAGAAGGCGTTCGACTTCTTGAAAAAGGCATTGACCTCTACCCCCATCATCCAGCCCCTGACCGGACGCTCCCTTTTGAGCTCATGTGTGATGCTTCTAACTATCTTGTGGGGCGGTCCTGGCACAAAGGGTAGGCAAGTCTGCACATGTCATTTACTATGCTTCTAGGACTTTAGATGCTGCACAATGTAATTACACCACCACTGAAAAGGAACTTCTAGCTGTTGTTTTTGCTCTCGATAAGTTTAGATCATATTTGCTAGGTTCCAAGGTTGTTGTTTTCACTGACCATGCAGCTCTGAAATATTTGTTAAAGAAACCGGAAGCGAAGCCGAGGTTGATTCGGTGGATGTTGTTGCTCCAAGAGTTCAATGTAGAGATCAAGGACAAGAGTGGAGCCGAAAATTTAGTGGCTGATCACTTGAGTAGGATAGAGAGGATGAGGATCCGTCCCCATTCAGGATGACTTTCCGATGAGCAGCTTTTATGGTTGCATGGCGTTACTCCTTGGTTTGCCGATCTTGTGAATTACCTAGTTGCTGGTGTCTTTCCGACAGGAGCAACTAGGTCACAAATCCACAAACTAAAGAGCGACGCCAAGTATTATGTTTGGGACGATCCATTTCTTTGGAAGTTTTGTAGTGATCAGGTGATTAGGCGGTGTGTCCCCGACTATGAGATTGAGTCTATTCTGCACTTTTCTCATGCCTCTCAAGTAGGGGGACACTTTGGGCCACAGAGGACTGCGAGAAAGGTCCTAGATTCTGGTTTTTATTGGCCCACCATCTTTAGAGATGCTTATGAGGTGTATCGGACTTGTAAGGAGTGTCGACAAAGCAGGTACAGCCATCACTCGCAAGAGTGAAATGCCACAACAGCCCATGCTCTTCTCGTGAGGTGTTTGACGTGTGGGGGATCGACTTTATGGGTCCTTTCCCCGCATCTTTTGGCTTTCTTTACATTCTCTTGGCTGTTGACTATGTTTCAAAGTGGGTGGAAGCTATCCCCACTAGGACTAACGATTCTAAAGTTGTTGCAAATTTTGTTAGGTCCAATATTTTTTGCAGGTTCGGCATACCTCGTGCCATCATCAGTGACCAGGGCACTCATTTCTCGCAACCGCACCATGGAAGCTCTACTCCGGAAGTATGGGGTTGTGCACGGAGTCTCCACCGCTTACCATCCTCGGACCAATGGCCAGTGAGATCTCCAACAGGGAGATAAAACAAATCCTAGAGAAAGTTGTGCAGCCGAATAGGAAAGATTGGAGCCGCCGTCTAGAAGACGCACTTTGGGCTCAGAGGACCGCTTTCAAGACGCCGATAGGGATGTCCCCCTTTAGGCTTGTATTCGGCAAGGCATGCCATCTCCCTGTGGAAGTTGAGCACCGTGCTTATTGGGCAGTCAAGTGCTGTAATCTGGAAATGCAAAAATCTGGTATTGAAAGGAAACTCCGATTCTGAAGCGCTTGAAGTGCTTAGGATAGAACCCTATGAGAGCTCTCGGATTTATAAGGAGAAAACCAAGCACTTTCACGATAGATTGATTACTAGGCAGGATTTCTCATTGGGTCAGCGGGTTTTACTGTTTAACTCCCGCCTGAAATTGATGGCTGGGAAACTTCGGTCCCGGTGGATTGGACCATTCGTTGTTACTAATGTTTTTCCTCATGGTGCAGTAGAGATTAAAAGTGCAGGTAGCAACAAGGCATTCAAAGTTAACGGGCAGCGGCTGAAGCTATTTCATGAGAGCTCGGGACCTGTAGATGCTACTGTTGAGGAGCTCTCTTTGGGGGAGCCCACCTACACTGCAACCTGATCAGGGAACACCCTTTCCTTTCCCTCACTCTGTTTTGATATTTGTGTTGTTCATTGAGGACAATGTATGTTTTAAGTGTGGGGGAGGGAACCGTTTGTTTTGTTGTGTTTTGTGTTTTGTTGTGTTTTCTTTTCGCTCTTGAATAATTTGAGAAGCTCAAGAGCATGTGTGTGAGTCTTGTGTCGGCAAGCTTTGTAGGTTTTGGTTGATTTAGCACAGATTGATGGCATGATTTATGTTGATGATCCCCCCTAAGTTTTTGAAATTTGGAAATTGTGATCCCCATTTGAAAAATTGAAAACTGAACTTTGAGATATTTTGTTGTGAGAGCATGATTTATGATAAGTTTGGGGTGATAGGGTGCACACACTAGGGATAGAATCTCGGTCAAACAATTTGCATGAATGTCCAGGTGAGGATTTGAGCCTCCAACATGTTTTTGATTGTGTGAATCACTTTCGAGTTGCACTTTCCCGAATTTGCTTGAATCTCTTCATGGTTTGCATGTCTATGTGTTTGCATCAAATGATTTAGGCAATTTTCTTTGAATTAACTACTTGGCCTAAATTGAACCAGTCCCTAATGCATGTTCCCTAGTTAGCCCTTTGAGCCTAATTAGCCTATTGTTTCATGTTGACCTTATGTTATGAGCCTAAATCTGGAAAAACCATGTTAACCCGATCTTAGGATTAGGAGAGCATGGAAGCTTAGCAAGAGAATGGTTGCAAGAAACTAAGTTTGGGGTGGCTATAGTGATATGATGTGTTGTTGGGGATTGAGAAAAAAGTCAAAAAAATAAAGGTTGGAGCCAAAGGGCAAAAATAAATCTCTCTAAAAAAAAAAAAAAAAAAAAAAAGAAGAAGCAAAATGTCAAGAAGGGTATTAGAAGAAAAGGGTTGTAGCCACCCAAGGCAAAAAGAAGAATAAGAATAGGAACTTGAGTAAGGAATTCAATGTGTAAACAGCTTCATGCTCTCTTAGTTCCTAGGGACTTCAGCCAGTACCTTTGTATATCCTTCCCTTAGCCAGGCCCCATTACAACCTTGAAAGACCTTTTGATGTTGCATGCATGTTCTCTGTGGGAACCATTTTGAGATGAAAATCAAATTCATGGGAAGTGCTCTTAAAAGTGAAACTGAGTGAAATGTTGTTAGCCTAGACAAACTGAGAGATTGAGTGACCACTAAACCCCTTTGTGAGGAAGGCGATTGTTTGAATTTGGTGATCTCCCTCTTGTGTGTAACTTAGATCCCCTGTTTAGATTAATGATTGTTTGAATGATGAAATTCTCAGATGTTCAGAATAAATGATTGTGGGGATTACATTGTTGAAAAAGGGGAAACATTGAAGGGAAATTGTTTTGATGAATTGCTTGAAATTTGTGCGGAATTGGTTGAAATCCTTCTAGCTTGCCAAGTCTTGAGTCGTTTTGAGTTTTAGTTTGCTTGGGGACAAGCAAAGTTCAAGTTTGGGGTATTTTGATAAGCCTCCTGGCTCATCTAGTTTTATGACTAGTATGACCGTGGTTTTGTGCCGATTATATCTCGTTTTCACCCAAATTAGGCCTGATTGTCCTCAAGCAAGGTTTTGAGTCCCTTAAGTAGTTTTAGGGTTATTTAGTCAGTTTTTGAGTCAAATAAAGCACTTATGGCTATTTCATGTTTTCAAAGGTTGACTTAGAGTCCAAGGAATGAAGGAAACAATGGAAATTACAATCTGGAAACACTCGCCACGCGAAAGAGATACTCGCCCGCGAGAGTGAGGACCAGCCGAAGGCGGAAAAGTCATGTTCTCTCGCCTCGCCCCGCGAGCTACTTCTCGCCTCGCGAGCCTCGAAGTCAGCAAGCATTACGGTCATCCCGTGACACCCATCACGGGCGTGAAGAGAAACCCCCCAAGTCGAGACCATCACGGCCTGGCCGTGATGAAGGTCACGCCCATGACAGATAAGCACCAAGACAGAGATCATCACGGTCTGGCCGTGATAGGCATCACGGCTGTGACAACCCAGGTTTTGAAGACTCGCCTCGCGATAATCACGCTCGCCTCGCGAGGATACAAATTCAAGAAGGCGCCATTTTAATATTCGCCTCGCGAGAGGCCACTCGCCTCGCGAGTCTGCGCCGTTTCTGAAAGTTATAAATAGCTGTTTAGAGCAGAACAGAAGGATCGTTTGCTAATCCTTGTTTTCGGAATTCTTTGGTTAGATTGCGTTGTAGATGGAGAACTAATCTCCCTAGGTTGATCTGATTTAAACGTCTTCCACCAACACTTGAGGTATTGTAATTCCCGATTTAATTCTCTTCTCTCTTTCAATATCTATTCTATATTCTCTGTTTGCTTAATTCAGTTTGTATCGAATGGGTATTGATTTGTTTCGATGATTGTATGTTCCTAAACTTAATCGCGTTTGCTTAATTCGCGTGCGTTCAATTCGTGTTTGCTTAATTCACGAAGGGCTTCATCCGTTTGCTTAATTCGGAATTAGGAATATATGTCCCGTAGCGTCGGTTTCGCTTGTTAATCGATGCTACAATCGAAAAGGGATTAGACTCTGCTTAGGGCATGGAATTACATGAACCGATGATAGTGGGAAACGAAACAGCAGATTGATCGTCTTAGTCTTATTTGATAATCACGTATTTTGCTCTGTTTTTACGCTCTGTTTTCATTCTGTTTTTCCAATCAATTTCAAACCAAACACCCCCCCAAGAAACTTATTTTCTGCGATAATAGCACTACGAGAGTCCTTGCGATACGATACCCGAGTTGTCGCACACTAAACTACATTTTTACTAACCGCTCATCTTTTGACGCGTGCGCGACAGCGCGTCAATGAAGATGGGGCTTGAAAAGTGAAGAAAATGAGCGAAACAGAGCCCATCACGGCCTAGCTATGACAGCCATCACGACCATGATCGAGTAGAGCTGGAAAGAAGGAATGGAAAAGTCAGAACTGGTCACGGCCAGGCCGTGATGCCTATCACGACCGTGACATGCCAACTGAACCAGACCCTCACAGGCAGAATTGATCACGACCTATCCATGATGGTGGTCACGGCCGTGACAGACCAACCAGTGAAGCAACCTCCAAGGCAGAATCCGTCACGGCCTGGCCGTGATGGCCATCACGGTTGTGATGCGTGATATATGGATCTGTAGAAACTTTTTGATCTGAAATTGTGGTTGCTTGGGATTCAAGTTACCCTAATCTATAAATAGAGCACTTAGGCTCGAAAATAGGGGGACAATTGAGGACTTTTTGGCTGCTACATTAGGCAAATTTTTAGGATCTCTCTTCTCCTCCTTCTTCTCTTCTTTTAGGTTTTCATTTATGATTTTGTTAACCAAGCTTGTCATCACCATGGCAATGCTTGAGTAGTAGATTTATTTCTAGGGATTGGGGCTATGCCCAAGATCTGATTTATGTTATGAATTGATGTTTTACCTTTGTTACTTTCGATTTTGCTTTAGATCTGATTTCTATTGTTTTAATTAATCGTAAATTCGGTGGCCACTTATTTGCGTGTCGTAGATACTCTAAGGAGGAACCTAGCGGTGAACTTAAGTATCGGATCTATAGAATTAGACTTAGGACTTAAATCACGAGAGTTGGAAGCGGTCCTTCGAGGGTTAACGATTTGTCACAAAGCTTAAAGGGTTCAATCTAAATTCAACTACCACGAGAATAGGGGTTGGTTTAATTGGGCACGGTTTTTGTAACCCGAGAGGGAGCATTAACTTATTTAGGATAAATTCGCCTTCAAAGCAATTTTGATAATTAACAAGGGTATTCAATTTAGTAACATAAACAATCTTGTTGGTAACCCAATTCCTCGGAATCCCTTTTGATTTGAAAAACCCTAAATTGATTTACTTTCCTATTTTGTTTAATTGCAATTTTAAATTTGATTTTTACTTGATTCTTATTTCAAAAATCAAAACCTTTACAAAATCCTTTTTTATATAGTCCAGTTTAATCGATTGATAATTAGTTGCGATTTGAGATCACGGTCTCTGTG
Organism: Sophora flavescens; assembly: GCA_030762895.1. Classification (NCBI taxonomy): domain Eukaryota; kingdom Viridiplantae; phylum Streptophyta; class Magnoliopsida; order Fabales; family Fabaceae; genus Sophora; species Sophora flavescens. Next base: position 107,739,270 of record CM061062.1, read on the forward strand.
GGATCGTTCTTTTTATTACTTGGCAACGAATCCGGTACACTTGCCGGATCTTACATCAAGTTTTTGGCACCGTTGCCGGGGACTGTGTTTTCTTGAATCTCAATTTAATTTTTAAATTGATTTTACTAGACTTTTTTTTCTTTTTAATTATTTCTAAAAAAATATATATATTCCTTTTTTTTTTATCTCCTTTTCCTTCTAGAGTATCTATTTCTATCTTATACGTGTTTTTCTCTTGTATGAAAAGATCCCTAAGTTTTGGAAGCCTTATTGAGGTTGACCCCGAAATCGAAAGGACATTTCATATACGTAGGAGGCTACAAAGAGAGAGGGAGAGGTTGATTCCCATTCCACTCATGGCGAATCTACCGGATACAAAACCACTGAAGGACTACGTAGTCCCAAATGCTAGGGGTTTGCAAACTGGGATTGCTAGGCCAGAAATCGAGGCGGAGAACTACACTATACCGCCTATGCTAATTAGCATGATTAGGCAACATCAATTCAGAGGATTGCACTCGGAGGACCCGACTGATCATGTGGACACATTCTTGGAGTTCACCGATGCAATTAGAATTCAAGGCGCCCCGATTGATGCTATTCGCTTGAGGTTGTTCCCCTCCTCTCTTACTGTAAAGGCAAAAACTTGGCTGAAGCAAGTGCCCGCCAATACCTTGTCGACTTGGGACCAACTGGAGCAGGCATTCTTGGAGAAATTCTTCCCTCCATCCAAGACGGTTTACCTACGAACTCAGATCACCGGCTTCTTCCAAAAGGACGGTGAATGCTTATCCGAAGCTTGGGATCGTTACAAAGGATTGCTGGACTCTTGCCCACATCATGGGCTCGAGAGGTGGTTATTAGTGCATACCTTCTACAACAGATTGGATTACTCTTTGAAGGTGTCACTTGACTCCGCAGCTGGTGGAGCCTTTATGAATAGACCTCTGACTGAAGCATTCAATATTATTAAAAACGTAGCCACCAACTACCACCAATGGGGCTCGGAAAGAGGTAATAACCCGAAAAATATTTCGGGGGGTAAGTTTGAAATGAATAGCACTGATCTTATTATGTCTAAATTTGACTCATTGAATAAACGCTTTGATCATCTTGAAAAAGCTAATGTGAGTTCAATAGGTGCTACTAATGTTGTTTGTGAGATTTGTGGAATGCAGGGACATGACCTAATGGAGTGCCCACATGGTATTGCTCATGGATCCGGAGCTTCGGGGGAACAAGTGAACTCTTGTCATAACTTCTATGACATGAACCAGAAGTTGTCAAATTATGCTCCCCCAAATCCTTACAACCAAGAAAGGAAGAATAACCCTTATCTCTCGTACGGGAACTACAACAACACGTTGAACCACGAGTTCCAAGAAGGCCAAGGTAATAGGAAACCCGCACCGGGGTATCCTCAGGTACAAAAGTCTAAACTTGAGTCTCTCTTGGAAAATTTTGTTGAAACTCAAACAAAACAAAATGAAGAGTTTAGGCAACAAGGTAGGGCAGTCAATGAGGCAATAAAAAAGTTAGCATCTAAAGTAGATAACTTAGCCATCCATAATAAGATGTTAGAAACTCAGATTGCCCAACAAGCTAGTACATATTATAGACCTAAAGGTATGTTTCCGGGACAACCCGAAGTTAATCCCAATGAACATTGTAATGCCATATACTTGAGGGATGATAAGCTTGGGGTAGTTGAAAAGGATGTGGAATGTGAGGTGGACACGAGCGAAGATGAAGAGATAGATTCAAAGTATGTCCCTCCACCACCGTACCAACCCCCAATACCTTTCCCACAACGGTTGGTCAAGAGAAAGCAAGTAGAAATAGAAACTAAGAGCTTAAATGAGGAGCATAATGCAATGATAAAAACTAATATGCCTCCTAAACTAAAAGATCCAGGAAGTTTCTCTATTGCTTGCTCAATTGGAGAGGTAAAAATAGACCAAGCCTTATGTGACTTAGGGGCTAGTGCGAGTTTGATGCCGCTTACTATCTTTGAAAGGTTAGGAACCAAGAAATTGTGTCCATCCGAATTATCTTTACAATTTGCGGATGGCTCAACTAAAAATCCTCTAGGCATACTAGAGAATGTTCCCGTAAAGGTAGGAAAACTTTTCATTCCTACCGATTTCATGGTGTTGGATATGAATGGGAATTCTAAATTCCATATCATTCTAGGAAGGCCATTCTTGGCCACAGATGGAGCAATAATTGATGTAAAGAATGGCAAGCTCTCTTTGAATGTAGAGGAAGGTAGGGTAGATTTTGATTTGACTAACTCATATAACAACCCTCCTTTTGAGAGTCATGTGTGCAGGATCGATATAATGCCTCCAGAGGTGAAGGAAGAGCTTAACATGGAAGCAACTCCGAAGCTTTGCATGACAAATGAAGCACCAAATGGTGATGAAGTTGGAATTGCTCATCATGTGGAGTTAAAACTTCCGCCGGAAGTAAGTAAGGCCATGAAACTCAGTGAAAAGAGCAAAGCGAAAATGCAATTGGCCATACGAACAAAATAGGCTCTTTGAAGGAATTCCATGGAAGAGAGGTGTACTTGTACTTCCAAACCCAGCTGATCCCGGTTGATTGAAGGGAGTATGGTCAAGTTTAAGACCGTAAATAAGCGCTTCTTGAGAGGCAACCCAAGTTTTATCTCCCTTTTCCATTTGTTTTTGAAGTTTGTTTTCGAATAATTTGAGGAGATTAAAAGAAGAAAGATCACTAATTGATGGTTTGCCAAGTATTTTCAGGTTATGAAATCGGTAAGAGCAAAAAGGCGAGGAAAAATAAAGTCAGAAGTCATCACGCCCAGGCCGTGACTGTGGTCATGGTCGTGATCAGCTAACCACTGAAGATCAGAAAGGATCACGGCCCAGCCGTGATATAAATCACGGGAGTGATAAGAAGGACCCTGAAGATCAGAATGCATCACGGTCTAGCTGTGATGGAAGTCACAGCCGTGACATGCCAGCTCCTACAGACCAGAATTGATCACGGCCTAGCCGTGATGAGCATTACGGTCATGACACATTTTTCAGCATCTCTTTGACTGGCATGTGAGCCAGCACCCTTTACCACCTCGGTGAGTTGTTCCATTTTTCTCCTCTCTCCGACTTGGTTATTTACTTTGGGGACAATGTAAGTTTTTAAGCTTGGGGTAGGGGTATTTTTGCATTTTTTCATTTCTCATGTTGCATTCATATAGGCATAGTTTTGCATGATCACATGATTAGATTGCCCTTTGCTTAGAGTTTGCATCCAATTGTGAGAACTTGGTGCCAAATGAATTGAGACAGTGAACTTTTGAACCCAATTTTTGTATTCTTGTGATAGGCTAAAAATAAAAATGCTTGAGATGATCTTTTGACAGTTGATAATTAGCATGTGGTTCCTTGGATTTGTGTTCCTTATTGATTTTAAACTACTAAATGTGAGATTTTTTAGCCTAAAAGGGGTACTCACTAAATCTACCCCATTCTTTGTGATTGAGTGTTTTATTCCTCTTGGATTGTATTCTCTAGAACTTGACTTGAAACTGTTTTGAAACTTGAAATTTTTTGAAAACATATTTGAAAATGATTGAGGCACTAGGTATTTTTCTGGCCATCTAAGCTTTGATTGATTAAATGCTACCCCTTAGTTGCCCAATTTGAGCCTAATAGAATAAAATACTTTTCTTGGTACCTTGAATTATTTTGATAAATGATGCTTGGTATGACACCTTTTAAAGTATTGCAAAAAGGGTAAAAAGGTAGCTTGAAAAATAAATTGTGGGATGAGAAAGTTAGAAAAATATTTCTTTTAAGGTGAAAGTCTCCCCTTCTCCAAATAAATAGAATAAAATAAACAAAAAAAAAATGGAGAAGGGGATGTGAAAAAGAAAGTGAGAAATATAAAATAAAATAGAAAAAAAAGGGGAAAGAAAGGTGGAAAAGTGAACTAAAACCCAAAAAGGTATTTTAGAAGGTTGTCATGCTTTGTATTGTTTGATATTTTGTTTAGCCTTCTTGAAATTTCCTTTTCTTGATTTCCCCACCTAACAATTAATCCCATGGCCCCATTACAACCAAAATAAAAGACCTCTTCATTCTTATGTGTTTTCATTAATAAAGTAGAGATTTGGTTGATAGTCAAGCTTATGGTAGAATACCTTCCTTGAGGAAATTGAGCGAATCGTCATATACCCTTAAACACTTGAGTGAGGTGAGAAGAGTGCCCGAATCAGTGAGAGATATGAATCTGGAAAACTTAAGCTTCTAATTGGACTTGAAATTGATTGTATCTTGGTTACTTATTCGAATATGCGTGTCACTTGAATTAGCTACTCGGGTTCTTGGTTCACTGTCCGAGCTCCGATTATTTATATTTTCTGGCCTTAGTGATTGCTTGAGGACAAGCAAAATCTTAAGCTTGGGGTGGTTTGATGAGTATGATTCCACCTCATATTTCATTGACATTTTGCATGCATTTTCATATAGTTTAGGCATTTCTAATTTGATTTTGGTTAGTTTTTACCTTGGAACGGGTAAGGCGGTTTTGTGGTGTTGTTGTGCAGGAATTAAGGATTAAAATGCTCAAGATTAGCCATGATGGAGCTTGCATGAAGATGGGGCTTGAAAAGTGAAGAAAATGAGCCAAACAGAGCCCATCACCGCCTAGCCGTGACAGCCATCATGACCATGATCCAGTAGAGCTGGAAAGAAGGAATGGAAAAGTCAGAACTGGTCACGACCAGGCCGTGATGCCTATCACGACCGTTACATGCCAACTGAACCAGACCCTCACAGGCAGAATTGATCACGGCCTAGCCGTGATGGTGGTCACGGCCGTAACAGACCAACCAGTGAAGCAACCTCCAAGGCAGAATCCGTCACGGCCTGGCCGTGATGGCCATCACGGCCGTGACGCGTGATATATGGATTTGTAGAAACTGATTTAATATGAAATTATGGTTGCTTGGGATTCAAGTTACCCTAATCTATAAATAGAGCACTTAGGCTCGAAAATAGAGGGACAATTGAGGACTTTTTGGCTGCTACATTAGGCAAATTTTTAGGATCTCTCTTTTCATCCTTCTTCTCTTCTTTTAGGTTTTCATTTATGATGTTGTTAACCAAGCTTGTCATCACCATGGCAATGCTTGAGTAGTAGCTTTATTTCTAGGGATTGGGGCTATGCCCAAGATCTGATTTATGTTATGAATTGATGTTTTACCTTTGTTAATTTCGATTTTGATTTAGATCTGATTTGTACTGTTTTAATTACTCGTAAGTTCGGTGGCCACTTATTTGCGTGTCGTAGATACTCTAAGGAGGAACCTAGCGGTGAACTTAGGTATCGGATCTATAGAATCAAACTTAGGACTTTAATCACGAGAGTTGGAAGCGGTCCTTCGACGGTTAACGAATTGTCACAAAGCTTAAAGGGTTCAATCTAAATTCAACTACCACGAGAGTAGGGGTTGATTTAATTGGGCACGGTTTTTGTAACCCGAGAGGGAGCATTAACTTATTTAGGATAAATTCGCCTTCAAATCAATTTTGATAATTAACAAGGGTAGTCAATTTAGTAACATAAACAATCTTGTTGGTAACCCAATTCCTAGGAATCCCTTTTGATTTGAAAAACCCCAAATTGATTTACTTTCCTATTTTGTTTAATTGCAATTTTAAATTTAATTGTTACTTGATTCTTATTTCAAAAATCAAAACCTTTACAAAATCCTTTTTTATATAGTCCAGTTTAATCAATTTGATAATTAGTTGCGATTTGAGATCACGGTCTCTGTGGGATCGATCTTTTTATTAATTGGCAACTAATCCGGTACACTTGCCGGATCTTACATCAGAAGACAAAGCCTCCATTCCAACCATAGGTAGCCAAGCCTATGCTCTTTACCCTTTTTCACCTTCCATTTACACAATCCCTCCCTTCTTCATGGTTTTCCCTTTCTTTTTGCTAAACTTCCCTGAATCTACTCCTCTTAATCACATAAATCTCACTAGAAGATCTTATGAATTTCTTCTTTCTGTAGTAGATTCTCCTCTTCATCATGAATAGATTCATGGTTTTCTAGATGAATTCTATCCAAATAATGATTTTGTAACAACTCTCTCAACCTGTGTTTTCTAGACCCTCAGCCTGAGGATGACATTCTTGTTGAAGAGTTACTTCCCACCCTTCCTCCTTGTCCACCTCCTCCATCAGCATCTGCCACTACACTGGCCACAATAGACTCTACTGCTTCAGTGGTTGCTTATGATCCTGCTACCCATTAGAGGCTAGATGAAATGTCTTTGAGTTTGCAGACTGTCATCCAAAGACGGGATGAAGCAATTGCTCAGCAATCTGCTTTTCAAGCTCAGGTGTTAGCTCAGCAGGAAGCAATGCCGAAGATGATGGAAGCTTTCTTCAAAAGCCAAGGAGGCCCTAGTTCTTAGTTTTTAGGTCTTAGTCTTTTTCATTTCCTTCTTGAGTCATGCATTGTACTAGTTAGTGATGTCTGTCACTTGTAACACTTCTAACTTTGTTTATATGAAATGAATTGATAGTTTTTGGTATTTCTTTTGGCTCTCTGTAATATTTGTTTTACTTACTTTTTGATTGATGCCAAAAGGGGGAGGAAATATAATAGAAAATTAAGAAAAATTATTTATGACTTTGTGACTTTTTGCCCCAAAAGTTATGTTTGCTATGATATAATTTGATTAAATCTATTTATCTGCTTGGTACCTTGTTTTTTCTCTAAATAAACTTTTATCTGATGCATAAACTAAGGGGCAACATAGCATACTGTGAACAATTATATCTGTTTGGAAATTTCTCTTTTTTTTTTTTGATGTTCAATAAAATCAGAAAAGTTATTTGTCATCATAAAAAATGGGGAGAATGTTGAGACCTCATAAATCTGAGACACATTCCATGTGTATATTCTCTAAGTTTTGAGGATTTCAAATAGATTGAGTATGGTAATATTGAACAATGTGAAATTACTGACATATCTGATAAGTGTGCAGGAAAATAGACTTAAGGTCACTCGTCTATTTTATGACTCGTCTACCTTTTTATAGAGCTCATTTTTTAGACTCGTCTAAAAACCACTCGTCAGAAATTTAGTCAAAGACCAAGTAAACGCTCAGTCAAGATCTGAATATACTTGATGACGTGGCAAGAAGCATCTGTCTGAAAAAGACTCAATGGATCACCCGTCTTTTGGAATACACTAGCACCCGTCTAGTTTTGGACTGCATGACCACCCGTCTAATTTTCGGATTGCCTTTCACCCGTCCAAATTTCCAACACTGCTATGATGTAAGTTTGTCAGGAATGAAGTCCAAGTCACCTTATTCAAATTAGATGTCTTCCTTAAGGATCTCGAAGACCTTTGGACAATAGCACAAAGGATAAAGAATAAAAAACGTTTGTTTCCAGGTTTTAAGGAATAAACACGCAATCTCTGTACCACAACAGCAACTTTTTAGCTGTTTTAGTATAAAGTAAAAAGAGCTTTCTGATAGTGAACTGAGTGTTGAACTGAAAGAGGAAAGCTCTCTGCTACAAGTACAAGAAGCCTGCTGCTGCATACTCTGAAACAACAGCTGCTCAGAATAAAGTGTACTCTTGGACAACCTTGTCAAAGCTCAACGTTCCCAAGCATTTAATGTTTATACAAAATGACTCTTTGGCATTAATGGTGTCTCAGAAGCTCAAATCAGAAGAACACACTTTCTGAAGCTGTGTCTAAACAGATCTTTTGATTGAAGTATTTAAATAGATCAAACAATGAAGATGAAGACAAGAAGTTGAATATCATTAAGAACACTGCACAGAAGCATTTACTCTCTTCATTAACTTCTTCATTCTTTCATTGAATACACTTTCAATCATTTGATATTAATTCGCAGTCTTTCATACTTCATATTTATTCCACTCTTTGAGTGTGATCTGAAAGACTTGCAAGTTGTATTAATTACACAAAACCTTTTCATTCCTTACTTTGTTGAGCCTAAAGAGACTAGGTGAGAAAAGAATACTTGTTTGAGTGTTGAGCCTGAAGAGGCTAGGTGTGCAAAGAATACTTGTATTGTAATTTACTCAATTATAGTGGAAACTTGGTGCTACTAAGAAACTGGACGTAGCCTTGTGGATTTTGGGGTGAACCAGTATAAAACTCTTGAGTGATATTCCTCTTCCCTTTTTTCTTTAATTTGCTTAAGTATTGTTCTATTTAAGCTTTTAACTTGGGGAGTTAATATTGTGAATATCAAAATCTGTTTTACCCTTCTCTATCTGCTCGTGTGTTCTGTCTTAATATTAGACGTATTACTCGTCTAATTTTCTATTATCTAGGTTCTGTTTGTTGTGCCTGCGAAAATCTTTTTAAAGTAACCGAAAAAGTTGGTAAACATAATTCAACCCCCCTTCTTGTGTTAACTTTGGTTATTTCAAGAGGGATTTACATACAACAACTCTGTAACCAAATGAGCAATCAGATCCTCAACCCAAAGCATATAACACATGTTACACTTTCAACACTCAATTGCCATGTTCATTATTCATCCACACTGAAGTTGTATAACCTCCTTATATGGTATTTCTTCATATGCATTCAATGCAAACCCAAACGATCGCTCCAAACAAATTTTAACCACTATACTATCATTCCTTCCACCATTAACAACTACACCATTATCAACGATGAAGATGAAGCAGTCGTACCGCACCGCCATCGACGGTGTCGATGACCCTGTCTATTTCGACCTCGCTTGGACCTAGTGTCGACGGACCTCCATGACTAAATCCACATGAACTTGACTTTTGGTCACATTGTCTTTCTCTCTCATTGTCACATTGCACCTAGCTAAACATTAAAAGATAACCCTTCAAACAGGTAGCCAGTAATTTGTGCGCCATTTCCAACCGGTTACGTCCCTGCTTATCACGTCCGTCCAATATAATTAATATTATATCAATGGTCCTGAGTCACGGAGCACCAAAACTCCGAGTTCGCCCTGGAGTATTGAAGACGGAGCCAAAACACCGAGGTCCTTAATTTAGTTAACTTCATTTTTGGTGTATCATATTGTTGTTAGTACGAGTACCACTTTTTAATTCATTATCCCAATTCTCAGTGGCAGATCTAAAAAGAAACCATTATTTGTGGTTATTCTCAAGAAACAAATATAAAAAAGAGTAGTATTATTTTGGCACTAAAATTGGATACCCATGGGGACACCTTACTCTTTAGTACGCTACGAACCAATCAAATAAAGAGAGAGAAAGAGTAAAGTGGTTCATGGCCTACTAAAGAGTAGCTTATCCCACATGGGTGTCCAATTTTAGTGTCAAAATAACACTACTCTATAAAAAAAACCTCTCAATATAAACTATTATGAATGAGAAGTGAGAAGCATTCTGAGTCGAGGTGTCCATGTAATTTGTGCCTGGACAAGTGAGAAGCATGCAACTGGTTTTTTCCCTAATCATCGAGTAATATAAACATATATATTTGGAAATTAAAGAAAAAGAAACTAGGATACGTTTGATTTGCAACAATGCAATGGACTGGACAACACAATTTTTTTTTCTCCTGTTTGATTTGAAAAGTGGTCAGGGGACATGACAAAAAATGGGATGAGGGACCACAAAAACCCAAAATTTTGTCCCCCACCAAACTATGGGACAACTTTTTGTCCCACGGACAGACTACCAGAAAAAGACAAAATTATCATTACATTTCTCTCTCTCTCTCAAAAAAGACAAAATTTTCCTTACATCTCTCTCCCTCCCTCTCCCTCTCCCTCTCCCCCCGCTCACTCTCTCCCCCCTCCCTCTCCCTCTCCATCCCTTCCTCTCCTTCGAATTTTTCAAAGATGTAAACATTATATATATATATATATATATATATATATATATATATATATTGATAGAACGCTAATTTATATAACACATATTAATAACATATATAATATTATTATGGTAGTAATAATATATTATCATATATACTATATATTATAAAATATATTATATATTGCCTAATACTTACATATATTAATAATATTTATTACAAAGGGTATCATAGTAAAATTAATATTATTTTAATTGTGCGGTCCATTATCTATCAAACGATGTACAGGACAAAAAAATGTCATGTGACTCAAGGGGTTGTACTATACTGTCATGCTTATCTTGTGTTGTCCTGTGTATTAATTCGTATCAAACACACCCTAAACTCTTTCCAAATAATCCATAATCATAGTTCATTAGCCTCCATGGATGATGGTTAGTGCTTACTGCTTCACGGCCTGTGCTTAGGGAGCTACTCTACTTCCTTAGGTCATTGTTTGAGATTTTAATCACGAAATGCCTCTGATTAGAGGGTATAAAAAAATAAGGATTTGGGTGGGATGAAATGATTTGGGTTATCATCCTATAAATTAGCTCACTCAATTATTTGATAAACTCCCTAACAATAGGTTAATGCTTTTCAACCCCTCCACTCGATTACAAACCACCCCACCCATCCTCCCAAACTCAAGTGGTGTATTGGATTGAGATTTGAAAATATTTTAAAATATTTTTTTGTGATAATAAGTCTCGTGATATTGAATCAAGACTTTTAAGTAATCTAAATAAGTATGGTGGTATTCAATCAAGACTAGCAGGATTTTTTAAAGAGGGACTCCAAATCTAGTGGTATTCAATCAAGACTTTTTACAAGTTATAAAAAGTATTGTGATATTCAAAAACTTCCTAATTTCGATGAATTGTTTTTTAAGATTGATTTTGTGGGACTTTATTTAATTTTTTTAGTGATTTTTTAATAACAAAGTATCGCCTCAGCACATGAGATTTCTCAGGATTCTCAATCCTTATTTCCCTTCACCTTATGCATTCACCCTTCCCTCTCCTTCCTCTCACTCCTCCCTCCCTCCATCTATCTCCTTTCTCCCCCCTCTCCCTCCTCTCTCCCCCAGCGGTTGTCGTTCAACCCAATATAAATTACCAAACAACTTTAGCTTTACTTTTAATGCGCTTATTTTTAACTTTAATTTTAAAATAGTCTTTAAGCCAACAAAAAAGTTGGTCAAACAATTATGTAAGTATATTGTAGGCTAAAATACATTCTTTGTCCCTTAACTTATTTTTTAGTTTTGACTTGATCCCTTAACTTTTAAAAGTTTCGATTTGGTTCCTTAATTTGTCTCTGTTAACACAAGTAAGTCATCTCCGTCAATGAGTCAGTAAAGGTGTTAACGTTTTGAGTTTAATAACAGAAATTAAAGGACCAATTTGAAACACGTTAACAATTTAAAGGACCAATTAGAAACATGTTAAAATTTAAAAGACCAATTTGAAACTCAATTAAAATATAAGGGACCGAGAGTTAACATTATTACTAACTTCATTGACGTAGATGATTAACTTGTGTTAACATAAACAAATTAAGGGACCAAATTGAAACTAAAAAAATAAGGTAAGGGACCATAAAGTATATATTGTAGAATTGGTTTGCAATTACACATTTAGCTGACACATCAAATTTATATATTCTTGATGGAAAACATATCAGTTACAGTAAGCAATAACGTATATATAGAATACAATATTTGTGACATTATGAAAATAAAGTGATTTTTATTGTTTTAAGTTACCAATTTCCTTTTCCCACTACATAAATACCATAACATGTGAACAAAATAACTCTATGGATATGTAATATTGTAATTGTGTATGTATTTATTCTCCACTTCTCCACCATGTTTTCCTTTCCAATCATATAAATCTATATAATCATTCAAAATCTTATAAATTCTTATGGTATGAATCCATTAAAATCCAAACTATAAAATATTGATTATGAAAGTCTTTAAAAAATATTTTAAAAGTCATTACATCCCTACATAGTATTTTAAAACCCACAAATTTTTTTATGTCAAAATAATCTTTTAAAATCTCAATTCAATACACCTCTGATACTTTTGCTCACAAACGCAGACATGGGCCGGCCTCCAAATGAGGCGTGGACTTTATATTAAATCTATCCACTTCAGATATATATATTTTTCTTTTAAGGCATAGACCTACTTTATGTGATGAGTCTTTTACAAAGGGTATTTTTGGATTGATGGAATGGGATGAAATGGGAGAATGGAATGAAATGACATGTGGTTCTATTGTTTGGGTAACATAAAAGAATGTGAAATGTAATGGAAGAGAATGAAACACATTCCATCCTATTCCATCATTTAGCTTGATTTTTGTTTCCTTCTAAATTGGGAGGAATCGGATGGAATCTCAAACTGATCTTTTTTAAAATTACAAAATTACTCATTTACCCTCAACCTAATTTATCTTTCCCATCTCGTTTGTTTTTAAACTAGTTGCAGCTTTCTCTCACAGTCACAAAAACCATGTTCCACCGCTCCATCCAAGGTCTACCACAGGCGTAGGTGAACATTGCTTCACGTTAAGACACTGAAATAAAAAATAAACCACCGTAGATTCTACCTAAAAAAAAAAAGCCACCGTAGATAAATGCTTTTAAGCATATCAGAAACTAATGGTTAGACTACAAGTGTGGTGACCTACATGCTTGTGAGTTGCATGTACACTTTGGAAGCAATATATATATGTTGGACGCAGTCACTGTAAAAGTACTATCAATGTGTCTGATAATTGTACAAAAATTACATTTACATTAAGAAATAGTTGACAATTTCCGAAAATAATAATTTGATATTAATAGTAATATGTCATGTGGATTCACGTGTTTTCTTATCATTACTAAAATATTAGTAAATAACTATCTTACTTTTATTAAATATATAATAAATAAATATTAATGTTTTTAAAGTAAGGGTAATATAGGCATCAAAAAGTTATATTACATTCAATTCCGTCTATATCCCAAACAATGGAACTAGAGGTTTGTTCCATTTCATCATAAAATATCCAAACAAGGGAATGAAATAAAAATTCCATTCCATTTCATTCCATTCTGTTTCATTCCATTCCATTATATTCCGTTCCGTTCTATTCCATTCCATTCCATCGCCCTCCACCAATTCAAACATAGCCAAAAAAGACTTCTAGATGTCCCCTAACTAACGGGCCTTGGAGAGGAGGCGAGAGCAAAAGAAGGGAAATTCGGATGGATGTTGAGTAAAAATATGATAATAATTTGAATTTAAGGGAGTTTTGGTGATTATGTAACATTTCATTATTTAATTTATAAATAACTGTCTTATAAATCATATATTATAATAATAAATTAACAATGATAAAGAATATATTATAATAAATCATATACCATATATTTATTACTTGTGTGTGGGGTACCTTCAAATATACTCCAGAGTATTTATAGAACATTTCTAATCGGTTACGGTATAGGTGAAGGGATCATTCGCGTGCTAAGATGGAACTACTGAGCTGCCCTTTTAGTTGGGCTTACCCCTATTTGAAATGGGCCTTTCACTCTTATTTGTGGGCTAAGCCCTGCTTTGGACCGGGGTCGAGCAATCTTTTACACTTTATCTCTATTTCTTCTCCTTCTAGTAACTGGATTATATCACTACCTGATTCGGTTACTAGTTATCACATCAATAAAATTTCCCTCCGTTTATTCATTTCACTTTACTATCTATTGAGCTGATTGTATTGTAAGGCTGTAATCACACCCTCTTGCTGAATGCTGAACCAAGCATGGCGTATTGGATCCACATAATAGTTTTCATCAATTATAATTGTGAGAATGTACATGCATTTTTAATTGTGAAATGACATGCATCTTCATAGAACCATACAAGTAGTTTTGTGACAAATTTGTGGCAAATCAATTGTACAAGGGACATTACTTAAATATAAGTTCAAACCGAATCTTCTGTCTTCACCAATACACTCAGAATTTGAAAATTGCATCGATTAATCATTTAATCATTACTTCCACTAGTTCTCTTTGCTCTCCATTTTCTGTCCCAGCTTCAGAACGCAGAAAGCAAAAGCAACAAGTAAAGAAAACAAAGGCATAGGTTAAAGAAACTAAAAGGGAATAATAAAAGCAAAAGTAGAACAGTATAAAAGCAACACTTCAGCTATTATTCCTTGTTTCTTCGAGACTCTGCTTTAGTTAACTTGACCACTTCTGATATTCAGAAACCACTTAGCTAGTTTAGTTCTCTATGCTATCATCTCTAATGGGTTTGTTTCTCACCCACCCTACTATGTTACCACTAGTTATTCAACTCATTCTCTCATTTTCCACCCTCACAAGCTCCCAATCCAGCATATGCAGAACTTCTTGTGGTAACATTCCAATCAAATACCCATTTGGCATTGATGATGGTTGTGGCAGCCCATACTACAGACACATTCTGGTTTGTTCCGACACCGGAAAGCTTGAACTGAGAACCCCGTCTGGTAGATACCCAGTTCGTAACTTGAGCTATGCTGATCCACACATTGTGGTAACTGATCCATTCATGTGGGCTTGTGAAGATGGTGAGAACTTTCGCCCCACAAGGCCATTCAGTTTGGACACCAGCACACACTTCAAGCTTTCACCACAAAATGAGTACATGTTCTTCAACTGCAGTGAAGATGATGTGATCATTCAGCCAAAGCCTATGTTCTGTGAGCACTACCCTGAACGCTGTGATTCATCATGTGACAGTGCTAGCTATCTTTGCAGGCACTTACCTGGGTGTTCCTTTGCTCTCAGTAGTAGTTCTTGCTGTTCTTACTATCCAAAAGCCACAGAATCTTTAAGGTTGATGCTTAAGTATTGTACTAGTTATGCTAGTGTTTATTGGAGGAATGTTGGTGCTCCTCAGCCTTATGATCAAGTCCCTGAATATGGGATCAGAGTTGATTTTGATATACCTGTAACTACGCGATGCCTTCAGTGCCAGGATCCGGTGAAAGGAGGTGGAACTTGTGGATTTGACACAGTGACACAGAGTTTCATGTGCCTGTGTAAGGATGGAAACTCCACTACCCATTGTGAAGGTATGTTCAATCAATATATTCTCCTATTTCATCATGTGTTGATTCGTGAACTAACTCTTCTAAAAACCTATTTTATCATATCAATTCATCTTTGAAAGAGTTCAAGTTGTGGTTACGGTCGCGTTGCGTTTTTTTATTACCGCAAAGTGGAAATAATCGAGAGAAAATGCGGCCAATGTGACTGCAATTGCAGTCACAATACGGTTTCGGAGATTACCAAAACCGTAACATTGCGGCCTCAATTACGTATTCGGATGCAGATTTAAAACTCTTATTTGCATGCCGCTCTTACACTAGTCCGACCCCAATAAGTTACCGCCGGGAAGGTTATGTAATTTTATGTTTTGGAGTTTCCTGAAGTTGAATAAGAAGTTAATTAATTGGGAATTGTATTGTCTTGTTTGGCAGATCATGATATTGCAGGACACAATAGGAGGGTCCATGTAATCGCAGGTGAGGAGACAAATAATTAACATTCACAAGGATCCAAGTTTATGAAAAGAGAAAAATTGGGTTCATGTTTATGGTTGTGTGTGTTCCAATTATGGCTGCAGGGACAGTTACTGGAATTTCGGCTGCAAGTGCATTTGGAATTGGAGCTGGTATTTGGTACTTGAAGAAAGTGAGAGCTAAAGCACCAGTAACATGTGGAGTTCAAAGCAATGAGAACAGGCTTTTCTGAAGACGACCAAATAATGTGAACCATACAAGCACATCTTCCTTTTGTTATTTTTTTCCCCTCATAGCTATTATGTTTATTTGTTTATACAACAATTATACAGGCTTTGTTATTACTTTATAGTCATAGAGTTGCTTCCCAAATGTTCCGAGTTTGCTATTGGCATTTATTGATGTAATGTTAGGTTGTAATTTATGTCATATTTAATAGAAAGAAAGCACCCTGCTGGATAAACGTATCTTTCACACTTGTTTTAACAACAATCTCTGTGATTTCCTTAAGAAATGAATCAAGTGTGATTTCTGCAAAGCAGTTAATTGCTAGTTCCCTCCAATTAAAATGGTTGGGCATAGAACTGCCGGATAGAGTTAATAGAGCCCGTGCATTTATTTGTGTACAGAAGGCCTCTCCTACATGTATAGAGTCCAGTTCATAGAGCCTCTGCAATTGTTTTTAATACTTGAGTTCTGAAATATTTTAAATTGTGATCGCGGTTGCGTTGCGTTTAGCATAATTGTGGACAACTGTGGAAAATACGGCCAATGTGGCCGCAACTGTGGTTGCGTTTCGGTTTCTGAATCCTCCAAAACCAAAATATTGCGACCCCAATTGCGACCGCACATTTTTATTTAAAACCCTTCTTATGAACATGAAAATGATGCGATGAATGCTCTCTCCACTATGTTCCCTTCTCTTCATTGGCCTTTTCTCTCCCCATTTTTCAATCAAATGTCCACAGAACCACTTGGTATCTTTAGGTTGCAATCTTTGGAAAGAAGATACGGAGTGCCATGAATGGCTTGAATCCAGGGAACCAAGATCTGTTATTTATGTGAATATTGGCAGCATCACGGTTATATTTCTTGAGCAATTCTTAAGTTTGAATGGGGTTTGGCCAACAGCAAGAAACTATCTTTGTGGATCATTAGGCCTGATCTTGTTATTTATGGCTTGGTGATTTTTCAATCTCTAGAAGGGAAAGAAGATGAGGCAAAAGATAAACTGATTCAGAATGTTACTAGAAATCTCTTGGGAAATAAAATAAAAGGACAAAGCACTCCGATGGGCTGCAACCATATTTCACACATCTTTTAACAAATTTTTTCATATTTCATACATCTTTTAACAAAATTTAATTTCTTGTTCTTGAAGCTATGTATTTGCATGTTTCATAATCAGATACATACTAGCTTTCTGCAAGAGATGATATAGGTAGATGACTGTGAAAAGGGTAGCATACAATCTTTTCCCCCACATGACAAAAGAGATTTACATGCATGCCTCCTTCCATGGACAAAAATCACAAAAAACGATATAAAAAAATAAAATAGAATAGAGGGAGATGGAAATGTTGGGCCAAATATTAACATGCTTTGGCAACAACACAATTCAGTGGGCCTGCATTGAGAGTTAATGAAGGCACCATGGATGCAGGGGACGCAATAAATGTTTGAGCAGGTGAATATAATGGGGTACAACTTCCATACCCAGAGGGCACAAAATAAGCATCATTTAAGAATTCGTCTCCAAAACTTCTCCATTTCCAATTATTCCACTTTCCACTAGTTTCTCTCTTAGTAACCTGTCAATGCCATCGTTGAATGAACTGCACTCAGTATATATAAGCTGAAATCTTTGATCAGTGATTCAGTTAACTTATTACAATATATATATATATACATATATATATATATATACATATATATATATATATCAGAAGCACTCTTGATATTAATTCCTTTCTTACCTGTTTTGCGGCAAAATCATTTGAAGCTTTGAAGTAGTTCCCTTCACTAAAAATGGTAGGGTTGGCACTGCCACCAATAGCATACATGAGCCACTCCTCATACCAGTTATTGACCACATGGGCATAACCAAATCTTACCCTGCATGTCATCAACCAAATAAGTAAATATGAAGAATTGGAGATTATGTTATTTTATTAGCACTATGGAAATGGGAAAAAATTACTGTCTATTAAACCACCCTTACCTTGGCATTCTTTCTATTAGGTCACTGGCAAAGCGGTTGAAAGCTACTGTTACTCTCATTATTCTATCCGCACTGTATTCATCGTTGTGTCCTAGCAGCATCACCTACAAGGAATACATTACCTCAATCAGGAACTCAATCATCCTAAAAATGAATTATTGATATTAACATGTTGGTGAGCAAATTTGTTTTGACCATAATTTTTTTTGGTTTTCCAGTATATCCTCCATACGGATAGTCAAGATAAATATATATATATATATATATATATGTTGGAATTAATTCAAACTCCTAACAGGGTTATCGTTAATTTCTTATATATATATGTATGCAAAGAAGGGGGAATATAAAACCATTGTATTGTTTAGCTTACTTTGTCATGCTGGGTGAAGTAATTGTTAGAGATGGTGACAGCAGTTGAGGCATGAATAACATCAATAAGACCATCAGTGCAATGAGCCAAAAAGCAATGGTCAATCCAAATATTGGAGGAAGCAAATATACTAACAGCATCTCCATCAGAACCTTCACGATGACCAACATGTTCAGTAGTGCTCCTCACCATGCCAGCCTTACCTGGTTTACAATCATGAATGCTAATTCCATGTACAATGACATGGCTAACACTTTGTATTGTAATGCAAGGTCCATTTGCAATCTCCACTTTGGCTCCTCTCCCATCAATGGTCTTGTAGCTATTCACTATAAGCTCGTTTTTTAGAGTGATAACCATGTCATTGGCGAAAGTTATCCAAAGAGGCTGTGTTTGGATTGCACCATAACGAAGTGTGCCTGGTTTTGGGTTTATAGGGTCATCAGAAGGATCAGTGACTTCATATATTTCTCCAAATTTCCCTCCAGTGGCTTCTTTGCCAAACCCAATTGCACAATCAGCCAAGGCTTGGCGGTTCGATGCCCAATTTGTTTTGGCTCGCCAGCATGAGTCTATTTTGTTCATGACCATTTTCTTCGGACTTGTAGGGATATAGCTTGAAATATTAGGGGACAAGGTGTTGTAGTTATTTGTTGAAACTGCATTCAGTGTTGAAGCTAAGGTTTGTAGGAAGCATGAGAGCACTAAGACTAAGAGAGTGGTTATAGTGTTCATGGCTGCTTGTGGGTTTGAGACAGGAAACGGCTCGAAGAAGTTGATTAAATATACCGAATATATGTGGAGAGAAGGTGGTGGTGGTGCACACGATTGATGAAGGGTTTGCTGTGAAATTGTTTCACAGTTAATTGTGAAGGAATTGTGTACATTAAAGACGTGGTTGCACGAGTTAGGGTCGGTTGACTAGCTAGATAATTGTAATCTATATTGCTTGTGGCTGTGTCTCACGGAAACATAGACCTATTTATTAATCATGTATATGTGATTTTTAAAATCAGAATGACAATTCAATGTATGTGGTTTTGTAGTTAGTGGTAGAAAAATCTAATAGTAGTAGTAGACAACCTTCAATTAGATATGCGCATCATACAATAAATAACATGACATCCTTGATAAATTACATATCTTTTTAATTATCAATGCCCATAATTTTTTTTTTTGGGATTTGAGTTCTTGCATTCACTGCATCCAAGCATTTATTTATTCCTACCCGACTCGAGAGATTAGTTTTCACAGTTACGTGCAATATTCTCCAGGGAACCAAAAAAAAAAATACAACCATTTATTGATATCCATCATGATAAATCCTCATATCAATAGAGCATTTATTGATATACATTGTCATAAATCGTCATATCAATAGGATTTATAGGGCAAAAGGTGAAAAATAAATTGGAATTAATAAACAAAATAAGTTGTTGATATGTGATAGTAGTATAGGTATTAATAGTAGTTAAGATTATAAGTGATAGACTAAAAATTTAATGAAATTGAACTTAATTGAGGTTTTTCAGTGCAATTTCATCTAACAAGAAAATTGTTGAATCTAGAGATTTTTGCCTGATGGCAGGAGGTCTCACATGGAAAAATTCAACTCAAGATGAATTCAGTTTTGTTCACTTTCGCATGGCAGCTTCTGTCTTCGCCAGTTATCAGAAATAAATTTAAATAGATGGAATGAAAATTTTATTGGGTCTTTTTTGCCATTTTGGTTCAACTCTTGCGAGGGAACGTTTGGGAACACTCTCTCTTCACCTCCATTGCTGATTCAAGACTTGGGAACAAGGATTGAAGATTGATGGATTCATCTACCTCATCTTGTTTGAATTTTCTTACTCCCTCCGTTTTTCATATGGATTGCTAATTCCTTAGGTTAGATTAGGAAGAAATTCAGTTGGGATTTCCTTATAATCTTTCTTGTGATCTATTTCAATTCAATTTCGTGTAATATGACTACAATCACTACTACAGAAAAGGGCTTTAATAGCATTTTTTGGCCTTGAGTAGCGCTTCCAAGCGCTATCTATTCACCCGCTACTGAAGGTGGGAGAGATTCAATAGCGCTTAAAAAAGCGCTACTGAAAGTGGGAATAGCTAGTGCTTCCTTGAGAAAGCGCTGTCTAAAGTTAGTAATAAGACAATCTATTACATACTTTAGACAATGCTTTCTCAAGGAAGCGATGTCCTAAGTTTGCAATAGATAGCGCTTTCTCAAGGAAGCGCTATCTATTTTTAACTTGAGGCGGCACTTTTTCAAGAAAGCGCTATCTATTCCCCTTTATTATTATTATTATTCTCTGTTTTTCTATATTTCCCACCTGCACAATCATCCCTCAACAATTTACAGTAACACTACATTTAGGTACATCACACACATACACATATACATTGCTTACATACAATATTGGTAAGCATCTATATATAAACCAAACCAAATATCAAAATCATGCATATAACCAATTAAGAAATATACTTTAACACAATTCACAGTAACGCTTACACATAACCAATTCTAATATTTAAGTCCATAAACCAAAAGGTCGCTAACCTACACTAGACAATAACCATGCATACTAGCAATGTATACAAGTAATCAATACACTAGTAATTATAAACAATTTGTGCATGCTACTTCCATCTTCTGCTTAATCGTACAAAGTCCTTGTTGTCGGCCTGCGGCCTGCATAAGATATACATACAGATCACTTGCACATACACACAAGTTTAATAATATAGGAGAGACACTAGCTAGCATAATATCGAGTATGTCGCACTCTTTAATTGTTGATAAATTTCATAACCACGTAATGACACCACTTGTCTTTAAGTTGAGTAAGTTGATCGTAGGAGTATGTGATGCATTTACATTCAGGAAAATACTTCAAAATGAAAACTAAATCAAATTAGAATGACTAAATATGAGTAATTAAATTATATAAGCTAGAACTGAAATTAAATACCGTGGTTGGGATTTGCATTTTGTTCTGAATGATGATATCTTTGATAAATTTTAGAACGTAGTAGCCACAGTCGTTGTCATTCGGTTGACGGGGGACACTATAAAACCAAAAATAATAAATTAATTCTTTTAATTTTTTAATTTAAATTAAAAAATTGCATAAGGATTTTCGTAAATACCATTATAGATATCCATTTAGTCGTCCTGGATGATTTAGAAATTCGAGACTTTCCTCCATTTAATCCTCGATGAATTAGCAAAGCCCTGAGTGCAAAATCAAACAATTTCATTGAAGTAAAGGTTTCGAACCATCATATATATGAAGATAACAATAAATGCATATATATACTTACTGATTGTACGTATCCTTCATTTTTTTGTGATTGTTAAAATGCATATGCAAGGTATCTAAATAGTACTTCGTGTCCTCCTTGGGATTGATCACTAAAAATACCTAATGACTCTTACAAAAATGTGGTCAGCTAGGAAATCTTAAGCAGCTAATCACATTTCATAAAAGTTACTATCGTTAATTAAATTAAATGACTCACACTACATTGCAAGGTGACAAAAACAAGGTCTCATCCTCTAGCTTTGCCAATGCCAAGCGTTCAGCTATATACTCTTTTATTTCCACAGAGTCAAAGTGCATATGTGTTCGCTGTGGGCATAGAAACACAAACCTCCGGGTGCGTTCTTCTGGGATCAGTATCTCATGATACAAGTACCTAAAATTAAAACATGTATACAAAGAAATGAAAAAGTGAAAAATTGAAACTGAAAAAGCAGGACAACACTTTTCATCAAACTCAATTCTTAGCACTCAAAAAAGAATGTACCATAGAACCTTCTCTGGAGCCGATTCTTTCTTCTTATACCGCGAGGCATTACATTTAGGACACGTCTTTAACTATTCATATTCATTCGAAATAAAATGCAATCATTAGGACAAGCTTGTATCCTCTCATAGCTCATGCCAATAGAGCGTAACATTTGTTTAGCCTCATATGTCCGACTAGGAAGCACATTATCCTCTGGCAACATATCTTTCAATAGTGTGAGTAAGTCCGTAAAGCTCTTATCAGTCCATCCATTGCCCGATTTCAAGTTATACAACTTTAGCATAGTCGACAATCTTGTGAATTTAGGACAACCCTCATACAACGGTTTCTCAAAGATCACTTACCAACTTCTCAAGCATTCGAGGACAATCATGAAGATCTTCTTCAACCGCGTTTACCATCTCTTCAAAACGGTCGGCATCATATGTATTTATATCGGTGTCATTTGACGCATATCTCCCACTATTCCCCATATCACTAGATTCACCTCTAGGCTCACCACGCTTTGTCCAACAGGTATAACTTTGATCAATTCCATTGCACACTAAATGTCCTTCCAACTCAGCTACACTAACTCATCTTGTATAACAACAACTTAACAAGGACATATGATTCTACTAGGGTTTTCTGCATGCTCAACTGCAAACCTAATAAAATCTTGCACTCCGTCCTTATATTCCTTCGACAAACGATTGGCAGACATCCACTTCCGATCCATATTTTTACGATCTACCATAATTATTTTAAGTTTGAACAGGAAACTAAGGTTAATGCATGTGTATACCGATAAAAATAAACATGTCTAATTATACAACTAAAGGTTTAAATAAAACACATTGGAATAACAAGTGGTAAAACGATGCAGTGAAGTCGAGCAACTTGAACAACAAGAGAGTTGATTGACGAGGCGATACTGAGAGAATCCAAAATTGTTAGTTTCTTTCTTTCTTCCTAAATGAAATACCAGTATGCATACACTACTACGACTAAAATCCATTAGCTAGTTAAGTTGCACAATTAATATCTCATAGATTGTGCTAATGAATATCGACAAGGGTGATTCAAGTCAAAGAAACTAATTAGCATGTATAAAAGCATACCCTGAATAACTTCGGGAATATAAAAGACAAGAAACGTTTAAAATAGTCCTTGAATTTTCAATTCGTCATAAAAGTTGATCCATATCTTAGATGATTTCTGTTAAAGTGTTATAAGTACCTAGTTGACATGTAAAGTGGGTATGTGATGTAACATCCTAAAATTCTAATATAATTAATTTGAAAAAAAAGGATTAAGTTATATAAAAAAATAATAATAATGATATAATAAAAATAAAATATGATTAAGAGGTTTAGGGGTGACAATTTATTAGTATAAAATTTATTAGAATTGGTTAGTGAATACAAAGAAATATTAAATTAATATATATATATATATATATATATATATATATATATATATATAAAAAGAATTTATATATATATATATATATAAATGGTACTTGGGCACCTAAATTACTCTAAGTTCTTTAGGGGGGGACAAACCTATGGCTAGGCAATGACTATATATATATATATGAACATAAAGGTTGGTAAATAAAGAAAAATAAAAGGAACGTGAGCGCGCAAGGGGTTTTGCATTTTCGCGGTTCCATTCTTCCTTGCCGCTGCAAATCGCAACAACACAGATCCAAGAACGCCACCAAACGAGAGAAGAATTTTTAGGGAAGCACAAATTCTTATCATTAATAATTTTCTGAGCACTTTGGAGGTCTTCGAGAGGTGAGCAACAATACCTTTTAATAACCCTTTCCATGGTACATGTGTTTTGTTGTGTTGAGCGATTTACCTATGATTTTGGGAGATTTTAACTGAATGATGCATGTTGTTAGTAAACTAATTTTTTAGGGGGTTTGAATTAAAATAAAAAAAGATTATTAAATTGGGTATTTATTCTTGTTACTGATGGCATGAAATATATGATTGGAATTTGTATTAGTTGAATGACGTGCTTATTGGTGTATGCTATGCCATGTGTGTTTATTTGACATGCATGATAAGATCAAATATTTAATTTTTGGTAAATGAATTGTTACACGTATGAGACATGAAATTGTGCCTTATGATGAGTTGTATGATGTTTGCTGCAATACCACCTATGATAGGGTATCAAGAAAAATACCGCCTTAATGGGGTATCGAAAGTAACATTGCCATGTGGTTGGGATGTCGAAAATGAGCAATACTACCTAAAAGGAGTATCGAAAGTAACACCGCCACAGGTTGGGGTGTCGAAAAGGAGAAATACCACCATGTGCACATGAGAGGTATCGAAATGGAAATGTCCCCGACAGAGGGTGACATCGAAACACTCCTCGTGAGTAGGGGGTGGGCAATGGGACGCCATTAATTGTCGTGTGATGTGTGAATATATGGCATGCCGGCAAGGAGCCAATTTAATTAGGAGGTCTTGGACCGCTTGGATTAAACTAGAATTTATCCGGTATATGGAATGTGATGTATTGAGATAAGATTATTATTGATATTAAAAGTATTTTCTTTTATATATATTATTTTGGAAAATTAGCGGGTGTCATGGGCGGTTTTTCCAGTTATCTGCGCCCGGAGAACAATGCTATTTTCGAAAATATTTTTTAAAACTGTATTGTTGATCACTGGGATTTTATATCTCATTATAAGTATTGTTTTCAGAGCATGAGGAGGGCGTCATTGAAATTGAAGAGACGTGAAGACTTAGTGGATTCCATTAGTTATTCTTTCTAGTTTGGTTAGTATTTTCCTAAATAAGGAGCCGTATGTGGCTAGATACATTTATTTATCGTTGGGATTGTAATTAGGCCCGGTTTTTGAGGCTTTTGATTTTTATTTATATTTATATTCACTACATTGATATTTTATTACTATATTATTTAATATGAGGTATTTTCAGATTTTAAATATTTTTTTTTTAATTTTTCTTTACGAGATGTTTGTTTTAATTAAATGTTTTAAAGGATTTTTATTGATTTTACCTTGGGATTACTAATGTAACAAAGGGCGTTACATTTATGGTATCAGAGCAGTTCGATTCTAAATCGGACTATGGTAGTGGGGCTTTTTCAAAAAACAAAACTTGGGCGCATAGGATGCTTGTTAGGGTTATAATTGCTGCATGCTATTCTTTGGGATATTGGACCTGATCAACCCAGTATTTCATTGGTAGTGAGCATATTTATGGTGATTAATAGGCCAGGGACGAACGTTGCACTTGCACCAGCTTTGGATTGTATAGCCAGAGTTATGCAAGCGCAGGCGGAGACTCTCCGTCAACTGGATGGGAATGGAGGTCAATCACTGATGGAGTGGTGGCAACTTAGGTCCCTTAGCACGTGGGACTTTCCGAATTCAAGAAGGACAACCCGCCATCATTCCGAGCCAGCTTAGATCCAAAGGAGGCTAAATTCCTTCAAATCGTACAGAGAAAAGTTACTCTATTGTTCGATTAGGAGCAACACATTCATTCATTTCATTTAAATGTGCTCAATTCTTAGTGTTACCAGTTACTAAACTGTCATATTATTTGTGTGTTTCTACTCCTGCTAAAGATAGATTGATTACTTCTTCTGTCTGCCTGCAATGTCCCTTATTGTTTCAAGACCTGACTTATATTGTTGTTTTGATATGTTTACCTATGTGTGGTCTAGATATTATTTTGGGCATGGACTGATTGTCTCGTAACAATGCTATTATTGATTGTGCTAGTCGAACT
This sequence comes from Sophora flavescens, assembly GCA_030762895.1. Lineage (NCBI taxonomy): Eukaryota > Viridiplantae > Streptophyta > Magnoliopsida > Fabales > Fabaceae > Sophora > Sophora flavescens. Next base: position 107,764,927 of record CM061062.1, read on the forward strand.
ATTTCTTTCATTCCACAGTCCATGTCTGTTAACTCTCCTAGGACAGAACATCTTATCTCTGCCGCCTTATGTCGTAAGTGCTTAGTTGAGGGAGCTCAGGGATATATACTTCTCTTTTCTGCTAAGATAGAGGCTGAAAGTGACATAGCGGCGTTGCCTATTGTGTGTGAGTTCCCAGATGTGTTTCCTAAGGATGTCTCTAATTTACCTCCAGATAGAGAGATTGAGTTTACCATAGATCTAGTGCCGGGGAGTGGACATGTATCAGTAGCACCCTATAGGATGGCACCTCTAGAGTTGAGCGAGCTCAAGAAACAGATAGAGGATATGTTGCAAAAGGGGTTTAATAGGCCTAGTGTGCACTACAAAAAAAGGTCATTTAGCGACCGAAAATAGTGACCGAATTTTTTGGTTGCTATTTGCGACCAAAATAGCGGCCGATTGTAGGATCTACATGAACCACTGGTTAGAGTTGAGTCTGCGACCGAAATAGCGACCGAAATAGAGTGTAGCAGAGATATCAGTCGCTATGCTCATTAAACAAAGGAAAGTAAAAGTCGAAATTTATGAATTTTTAGCTACCAAATGGCGACGAATTAAATGCAACGGTCAAACTTTATTTATATTAGCGATCGATTTGAAATCCGTCGCTAAATTTATGAATTCATAATCTAGACTTTATTTATATTTTAATGAATCGATATTAATTAGGTTACGCTAAACGAGGCGTATAAAAATAAAAATAGCGGCGTGTTAGCGACCAAAATTTAAATCGGTCGCTAAAATTATAAATTCAAATTCAAACTAACCATATTAGCGACCGATTTAGCGGTAGAATTATTTCGGTCGCTAAAATGAAATCCCTATATCGCGAAATCTCCCATTTCCTTCCTCACTTCTTCATTTTTCCTCTCTCGCTCTTGCTCCCTACCTCCACCACCGCGCCCAATCCGTCGTCCGTCTCCACAACCGCCACCACCACACCAGTACGGACACCACCACCGTATCACAAGATCGTAAGTCTTCTTACCCTCTCATCTCTTCCTTTCTTCTCTTCCCTTTTCCTCCCTCTCATCTTTGGTCTTTCCTTCCCTGAAAAATTGCCACCACCGTAGAGCTCCGCCACCATAGGGACAACCACAAGGACCAATGCAAAGGTATCCCCTCCTTCCTTCTATGTATCCCCGCGCCCTTCATTCTGTTGAGGCTTGTTGAGTTTTGCTAGGCTTGGTCATTATATTATGTTAGTTGGTTAAATCTGTTAGTTAGTTGTTTTTCTGTTTTTCTGTTTTTTCTGTTAGTCTAGCATCTCTTAGTTGGTTGTGTTAGTTTCCTTTTATTTTCTACTTTCTATATAAAGAGCTTTGGTCTCTCAATTCAATAACAAGAAAGTTCACTCATTCCATTAAAGAAGTTGATCCAAGCTTAACACATTCTCCATTTTATTGTTATTTCAGTCTCTGAAATTCTTTTTGCGACAATGATGGTTATTGTTTTGGTTGCTTTGTGAGTGTGTCCAAAAATTCTGGTCTGGTGGTATGTCTAAGAGGGTCCAAAAATTTTCTGAGGGTTCATCTTTTTCTCTCTGAATTTCAAAAGCAAGAGAGGAAGGAACTTTGAAATTTTCCTTTTTTTTGTGTTGTTGTTGGTGGTCATTATATTCAAAGGAGGGAGTACTCTAAAATTGGCATGTAGTATCAACATAAAGTGGAAATTGTTGTCACTCTTTTTGTGTTGTTGTTGGTGGTCATTATTTCCATGTTTGTGTTTGCAGAAATCATAAAGGAAACGAATCAACAATATGAGAACATAAATTTTCTTCTCTTCCTTTATAAGTGATGTGTGAGTTTGAGAGTTAAAAGCGAGAGAGAACAATTATCCTTGGTGAGTTTTATGTGTTTGTATAAACACCAGAGTAGAGTCCAGGTTTGGATGATTTCATGAACCATGACACTTGCTTTGCCCGTCCAAAAAGCATTTGAAACATTCTTTTTTTTTTAGTTTAGTTTATTATAGTTACGTTTTTGTCACTGATTAAAGCTTAAATTTTGTGTTTTGCATTTTGTTTTGAGTTCTCAGACATGCAAATATGACAAACCACAAACAAATGGAATTTGTAATTTAAGATTTAAACCCTTACCTCATCTTCCAAGAGTTAGGTTTTGGGGAGAGAAAAGGTTCCTTAGTACTTTTCTCCTTTTGTTTCCTCTTCTTCGAAATAAAGGAGACGGGGAGGAGAGTATAAGGAAGAAGGGAAGTTGCAAGTTGTTCTAAATTTGTAAATCGTATATTGTTGATTCTATTTTATATTAATTTATGTGTTTCTAGTCTTATAAATAGTTGTACTGGATTTTGTATATATAGAATAGTGATTTGATTTGAAATGACTAATTTCATTTATACACGATAGGTCCTTGTTGTCATATTCTTCTACTCTCTGTTGGCTCCGACTCCTCCCCTTATCCTTGCTCGATTGTGTTTTCTCTCTCAGGTAAGTTCTCTGAACACTCAGTGTAATGTATTATGTGAATTATCGTGTTGTTTGGTAGTGGAGAGCTGAGCTCAATAGGATGTGATCTTGTCTGATTGTATGCTGATAATTTAATGTTTATGCATGTGTTTGTCAATATGTGTTGTTTGTTAGTGGAGAGCGGAGCTCAACAGGATGTGATCTAGTCTGATTGTATCTTTGATAATTTAATGTTTATGCATGTGTTTGTCAATATGTGTTGTTTGTTAGTGGAGAACGGAGCTCACTAGGATGTGATCTTGTCTGATTGTATGCTGATAATTTATTGTTTATGCATGTGTTTGTCAATATGTGTTGTTTGTTAGTGGAGAGCGGAGCTCAATAGGATGTTTGCTACAATATTTAATCTAAGTTTGTATTGATTTACGCTGCAATTTATATAAGCTCAACAATGTTGCAATATTTATAGGTTATTGGTTTTATTTTCTGTTAGAGGTAATAATTAATTTACGAAAGCCTTAGTTTCCTATTTGAGATTCAATATTAATGAGCATGCGTAACTTATCAAGGTATGCATGCTCATTGTATTGAACCTTGAATTGTCCAAGTGGGACAGTTTGGGAAAAAACCTTTTTCACACTCGTACAATAGTCATTTCAATGTTCAAATGCCTTATATACTTGTTGAAATCTCGGTCTGATGCATTTCCTTTTGTTCTCCTGGTGCATACTTGATCGCGATGATTCTGACCGTGCTCGAGTCGCGTAACTTGGAGACCGATGGGAAATGCTGCCAAAATTTTGTCAAGTATAAGGTATTTGAATATGGGAATAACTATTAGTAGCCGAGTGTGGCAAAGGTTTCTTATCGAATGGGATAGGTTCATACCTTGTCATAAGAACGAGATTGATGGAGTTATTGGAATGCACCGTAATATATAAGTGTTATTGTATTATTGGTCAGGCTATTTAATTGCCAGCAATGGATATTCCGGAGAATCGGAAATGGATGTATCATAGGTTGGATCGGAATAAACGTCTTAGGGAAGAGTATAGAGTTGGAGTGGGTGAGTTTATAGAGTTTGTTGTTAGCCAGGAGAGATTTATACGGCTGGGCGGTGATCAATTGAGGTGTCCTTGCAAAAGATGCAAGTGTCAATCTTTCAAAAGCGTGGATGGAGTTGTAGCCGATCTTTATGAGAAGGGCTTCATGCCTGATTACTATTGGTGGAGTAACCATGGTGAGACGTTGCCTGACTTAAACCCGATTGTGGTTGAAGGTTCGTACTATGGAAGTGGTGACCGGAGGGAAGAATTGAATCCATATGAGCAGATGATAATGGATCATGCTAGACCATCGGTTGGTGTTGTACTAGAAGAAGATGGGGAGAAGATGGTGGAATGGGTTCCCAATACATAGAGGAGAATCCGAATCTCGAATCTCAAAGATTCTATGATATCTTTAGTGCTTTACGCCGATCTCCATTGTGGGAAGGATGTCGGGAGTACACGGAGTTGTCGATGTGCATGGAATGGTTGAGTATCAAATCTGACTACAATATGCAAGAAGGCTGTTTTAATCGCCTCACCAGGTCGGTGTCAAGGCGTTGCCGGAAGACAATCGGATGCCTACTAGTTTTTATCATGCTAAGAAGTCTGTGGGAAAATTTGGGTGCGGGGTGTTTGAAAATTGATTGTTTCCGAATGGATGTATGTTGTACTATAAGGATGATTCAGCGGAAAGCATAACATGTTGTCGATTTTGTGGTGCGGGTCGATATAAGACAACCACTAGGATGGGCATTGAGAAGAAGAGGTCGCTAAAAAAGATGTGGTACTTTCCGCTCGTGCCAAGACTTACAAGATTGTACTCTTCGATGGCCACTGCAGCTCACATGAGGTGGCATAGTGAGCATGAGAGGGAGCAAGATATCTTATGTCATCCATCTGATGGAGAAGCTTGGAAGCATTTTGATAGGGTTCATATGGCATTTTCGCAGGACCCTCGCAATGTCCGATTGGGGTTATCTACGGATGGATTTAATCCTTTTGGGCGATGCGGAAAAGCATACTCTTGTTGGCTGGTTATCCTGACTCCGTACAATCTTCCCCCGGGGATGTGCATGAAGCGGGAGTTTATGTTCCTAACAGTCATAATTCCGGGTCTATCTAATACAACAGGTAAGATTGATGTGTACTTGCAGTCGCTGATAGATGAGTTGACAATGCTGTGGAATGATGGTGTGTTGACATATGACATATCTTTGAGGCAGAATTTCATCATGAAAGCAGTTTTAATGTGGACGATCAACGACTTTCCTGCTTATGGGATGATGTCGGGTTGGATGACCGCGGGGAAGCTTGGATGCCCAATATGTATGGAGCGATCGAAGGCATTCACACTTAAAAACAGTCGAAAGATCTCATATTTTGATTGTCATCGTCAATTCCTTCCAAGATCATCCTTATAGAGCGAACAAGAATGCATTCAAGAAGCATTGTGCGGAGACAACACCGCCTCCACCACGTTTGACTGGTCCTAATGTATGGTGCAGAGTCTGATGTAACGCTCGTCCATGAAACCCAAGGAGAACATATTCCTGATTATGGCGTCAACCATAATTGGACAAAACAAAGTATATTTTGGAGGTTGCCGTATTGGAGGACGCAGCTACTCCGTCACAACATTGATGTCATGCATACTGAGAGGAATGTGTTTTTGAATGTGTTTGACAATGTGATGGACATCAAGGGGAGGACAAAGGATACAAATAAAGCCCGATTGGACCTGGCTGACATTTGTAATCGGAAGGAGCTTGAGTTGCAGGACGGTGGCCGTGGCAGACTTATCAAACCGAAGGCAAGTTATACACTAAGCAAAGCACAGAAAGTGGCCGTCTGTAAGTGGGTTAAAGAACTAAAAGTTACCAGATGGGTATGCTTCCAATCTGGGTAGATGTGTTGACATTAAGGAAGCAAAGTTACATGGAATGAAGAGTCGTGATTGCCACGTGTTCATGCAACGGTTGCTTCCAATTGCGTTCGACGCATTACCGAAGCAAATTTGGAACCCACTTGTTGAGCTTAGCCACTTTTTTAGGGAGCTTACATCGACAACACTAAATGTGAATCAATTAAAGGATATGGAAGTCAAGATACCCGTTTTGTTATGTAAGCTGGAGCAAATCTTCCCGCCGAGTTTCTTTGATTCCATGGAACACCGCCCGCTACCATCCGCCGTACGAAGCAAGAGTTGGTGGCCCAGTCCAATACCGCTGGATGTATCCATTTGAGAGGTAAACAACATCAACTATTTTGCTTAATACATATGAAATTCACGAACACGAGAGCGTAGTTTAGCTTTCCCTAAAACTAGTAATTATTTTTATGTATCCCTCTCATAATAGGTTCCTGCACTCCCTTAAACACAAAGTCAAGAACAAGGCACGAGTGGAGGGTTCCATTTGTGAAGCATACTTAGTAGAGGAGACTTCCACTTTTGCCTCTTATTTCTATCCGGGACGAGGTTAACACGAGAAGGACAAGGATGCCTAGAAACGTTGATTCGGGCGAAGGAAGTTCAACTAGTCCTCCTATATCAATATTCCACTATCCGGGCAGATTTAGTGGCAAATGAAAAGGATATTTCTTGGAGCAGCGTGACATTAATGCTGCTCATCTGTATATCCTTTAAAATTGTGAAGAGGTCGCGTCATATTTAGAGTAAGTTTCTACAATGTCTTTTATAAGTTCAATTGACATTTATGATTATTAATCGTCCTGCTGTTAATCTCCCATATGTAGGATGTACAACAATTTTCTAAGGGATCTTCAACCTGACATTTCAAACGATCAGGTTGATCGAGAAATTACCTCTCACTTTGCTACGTGGTTCAGTAAATATGTAGGTTAAGCACCTTCATTTGTTGAAATACATTTTATCTCCTTAAATATATAGCATGTATAAGAATAATATAATATTTGATTTTTTAGGTACTAAATCCAGAAAACAATGTTCAAAATCCATTGTTGACAAATTTAGCATGGGGGCCTAACAGATGGGTTACATCACGAAATACTTATTTTGTAAATGGATATAAATTTAACACAAAAACATGGAATGAAGGAATGCAGACGTGTAACTATGGTGTTTGTGTGCGAGCCACTGATGGCAATGTAGAGGATGATTTCTATGGGGTTCTAACTGACATCCTTGAACTCGATTATACCAGTTTCCCCATGTTGAAGTTAGTTATCTTCAAGTGTGATTGGTTTGATCCTACTCTTGACGTAGGGACAAAAATAGATAAAAATTATGGTATTGTTCAAGTTAGGCTGTCTCGAAGGTATAATAAGGTGTACGACCCATTCATTTTTTCACAACAGGCTGAAGCGGGGTTTATTACTCGCCATATCCCGAAGGACATCATGGCTGGTTGGGTGTTATTAAGATAAAGGCTCACAGTATAATTCCGATAATGTAATCAACCAGCCTGAAAAAAATGCTCGTACCAAGATGATGAGTTTTCAAGACCCCACGTCATGGTTGCAAATTACCCGACATTATTGTTAATTCTCTGGCGGACATTTACGGAAATGGGAAGAAGTTGAAAGAGAGTTAATGGATCAATCCGAGTTGGACGCATCTAGCGAAGGTACATTCGATCAAGTGATACTGGTGAGAGTGAGGTGAATTTAGTGACGGAGATTCTACTTAGGTAATTTATTTATGTCATAATTCATTGTGTAAATGTCATTCTACTTATTAGGTAATTTATTTTTTTATTATTTACCTTCTTTGTGTAATCATCTTTTCATTTTTTTCACAGATGGCGGATTCCTCTAGAGGTAGGGGTCGTCGTGGAGGTCGTCGTGGAGGTCGTGTCTGCGAGAGTCCCTTCCCGGCCGACCCACGCCTTGAGATTGAGACCACCCTACTAGCACCTCTCGTGGGCCGGGACACCTCGGGGTGATGGAGTTGCACCCCCCCACCCAGCCTCATGTGGTCGGGACACGAGGCTGCACCCTCATCATCCACACCTACGATGACAGGACCATCATCATCATCGGGACAGGGAGAGTCGTGGTCCATCCGACAGAGGATTCTTCTTATCCCCAGGGGGATAATCTAGTATGCTAATTTAATTTTTTAATATATATAAAGTATCGTTAATTTCTATTTACTTGTTTTTTTAATTTATTTAGAACACTTATTAATGCTCTAATTTTGCTGCAGCTTTCTGCCCGCGAAGGGCCCTTCTGATTCGATATCGAAGATCCTGCGATGCAAGTTTGATGGTCCATGGCCTACATGGAAGGCCATCCCACTGGGCCATAGGGATCAGTTGTTTCTAGAGTTTAAGGTAACAATTTATTAAGTTATTTAAATTAAATTTACATTATATATATGCACACACGAATTTCCTAACAACTGTAAGTTGCAGAAATAGTATAGGTGGGACTTAGCTTTAGAGGCTCTCGTCAGGGACATATTTGAGCATAAAGGCTCACTTTGGTCATGAAGAATCGGCGAACAAGTGAGGAAGGGTCGAAATAAGGGGAGGTGGGTGGATCCCGAGATCGGGAGGCAGGCTGGACCCGATCTTGGGCTCTTGAGAAGTTCCAGGTGATCCAGGCCACGGCTCGGGGTAATCGAGCTTGATGGTGGCGCATGTGCTTGGGCCGGGTGGGTCTAAATCAGCCGCCACCCACTACGACGAGTGGTAATACATTAAACTTTTGACTTAATATACTATTTAATTAATTAGTTTTCATTTTAAATTATTCTTATGAATTTAATATTATATTTTTCTGTGCAGAAAGCACAGAAACAGCGGGTCCCGACTGCTATGGAGTTGGTGGAGAGGACGAAGAAGTTGAAGTCGGGGACATGGGTCAACTACAAGGCCCAGTAACTATCTTTGTAAGCAAAAAAATAATTTAGTGTTTACTTGTAATTTATTATAAATGATTTGTTAATATTAGATATAATTTTAACTAAATCTCTTCAACTAAACTTTGTAGGTGGGCTTCAACGAGAAGAAGGACGATGCCATATCACGTGCCTCACAGTCACAAGATGAGGCTTTGGTGGTGATGGGCCTGCTCTCCTGTCTCCGTCGGCGATAATGCCATTTATTTGGAGGTCGTCGGGGGAAGGAACAAGAAGGGGCACGTGTATGGCCTCGGACACCTGGGAGACGAGTTTATCGCTTCATCATCAGGCATGCTTGCTCCTTCCTCCGCCGATACCGTCCCTCAGGAGCAGTTCCACCAAATGCGAGGACACCATCACGCGGTGAGCGCGGAGCTTCGGGAGAAGAAGCGAGAGAAAGCGGCGAGATGGCGAACCAGTTACACAGATTGGCTCGGGCACACCAGCGGTTGATGCGGCGAGCATCGGCGGGTCGAACACTACGGCTGGTGTTGGAGCAGATGAGGTCCGGACTCCAATTGCTCGGGATGATGCTCGGCGGTTGTGCGCTGCTGCCGCTCCTCGGTTCGCCGCCCACTCGATGCGCTCTGCGCAGAGGACGATCGGCTAGCGAGACGTCGATGGTACGGGGCGCTAAGGATGATTGAAATCCTCCATCTCCCCCTCATCATGACTGATTTTTTCCCCATATTTTTGACTTTAAACGATTCTTGTACGACATTTTGGATTATTTTTTTTATATATATTTATTATTTTTTATGATTGTATATTTCATAAGTTATTTGGTGTGTTTTATTAGTAATTTTTCTAACGTTTAAAGAAAATCAGAAAAAAAAATTTATTTTAAAAATTAAAATTAAAAAAAATTAATAATAACCAGTTTAGCGACTGAATTAGAAACCAATAATTCGGTCGCTAAACTTTATTTAACATTTAATGATGAGGTATAGCGACCGAAAATCCGTCGCTAATATAGGTTAACAGTAACCAAAATTAGCGACCGAACTAGCAACCGATTATCCGTCGCTAGAAATGGTTACCCAAAAAATGCGACCAACCTAATAGCGACCGTTTGTTATTATTTAGCGACTGAAAATTCGGTCGCCAATTAGCAACTGAAATATTAATTCAGTCGCTTAAACCTTAGCGACCAGGTATTCAGCCACCACCCTTAATCGGTCGCTAAATAAAATAGCGACCGATTTACACTGTTTAGCGACCGAATATTATGGTCGCTAAACAGTTGTTTTTTTGTAGTGGTGTCACCTTGGGGAGCACCCGTACTTCTAGTGAAGAAAAAAGATGGGAGTATGAGGTTGTGTGTTGATTATAGGGAACTGAATAAGGTAACCATCAAGAACAAATATCCCTTACCTAGGATAGATGACCTCTTAGATCAGTTAAGGGGAGCGTCAATGTTTTCCAAAATAGATCTAAGATCTGGATACCATCAAATTAGAGTTAGAAGCAAGGACATCCCTAAGACAGTCTTTAGGACAAGGTATGTGCATTATGAGTATGTAGTGATGCCTTTTGGTGTGACCAACGCCCCAGCCGTTTTCATGGACTACATGAATCGGATCTTTAGGACCTTTTTGGGACAAGTTTGTGGTGGTGTTCATAGATGATATTTTAATATACTCTAGGACACTAGAAGAAAATGGAGAACACTTAAGGTTGGTGTTGCAGATCTTGAGGGACGAGCGTCTTTATGCCAAACCGGAGAAGTGTGAGTTTTGGCTAGACGAGGTAAAGTTTTTAGGACACCCAATCTCGAAGGATGGTGTAGCGGTTGATTCCTCTAAAGTTGATGCGGTGTTGGGATGGGAACAACCTAAGACAGTAACCGAAGTGAGAAGTTTCTTAGGCTTAGGCGCTACTATAGGAAGTTCATAGAGGGGTTCTCTAGACTAGCCTTACCTTTGACCCAGTTGACTAGGAAAGGGAAACCTTTTGTGTGGGACCAAGAGTGTGAGGACGGGTTCCAAGAGCTTAAGAGGAGATTGGTGTCATCACCAGTCTTAACTATACCGGATCCCTTAGTGAGTTTTGTGGTATACTGCGACGCATCTAAGAATGGATTGGGATGTGTCTTGATGCAGGAGGGCAAGGTGGTAGCATATGCCTCTAGGCAGCTTAGGCCACATGAGGGGAATTACCCTACCCATGACCTAGAGCTAGCAAGCTGTGGTTTTTGCCCTTAAAATTTGGAGGCATTACCTTTATGGGGCAAAGTTTGAAGTTTTTAGTGACCATAAAAGCCTTAAATACTGTTCGACCGAGGAAGGAGTTGAACATGAGACAACAAAGGTGGATGGAGTCCCTTAAGGACTATGACTACGAGTTGAAGTACCATCCGGAAAAGCCAATGTGGTGGCGGATGCTTTGAGTAGGAAGTCCCTACACGTGTCGAGCTTGATGGTGCAAGAGCTGAACCTCATGGAGGAGTTCAGGGACATGAATCTGGAGGTGTTGGATGTGTCCTTAAATGCCTTAAGTTTGAAGCTGAATAGGTTGGAAATTAATAGTGACCTTAGAGATGAGGTTAGGCGGGAACAACTTTCAGACCAAGATTTGCAGTCTCGATTGGGACAAAAGGGTTATGAGTTGTCTGTTGATGGGCTAGTGAAGTTTAAGAATAGGATCGTTGTTCCTAAGGAGGGGAGCCTTAGAGAGAAGATATTAGGGGAAGATCATAAGGGAAAGTTTACCATACATCCTGGAATAACTAAGATGTACCAAGACCTTAAGAGGATGTATTGGTGGCCAGGAATGAAAAAGGATGTGGCTAGCTTCGTAACTAGGTGTTTAGTATGCCAAAAGGTTAAGATAGAACATCAGAAATCTTCGGGGTTGTTGCAGTCCCTGGAGATTCCAGAATGGAAGTGGGAGAGAATTTCTATGGACTTTGTGATGGGGTTACCTAAGACACGTTTGGGCTTATACGCCATTTGGGTGATAGTGGATAGGTTGACCAAGTCTGCCCACTTCTTGCCAATAAAGGCAACCTATAGCTTAGACAAGTTGGCATACCTCTATATCAAGGAAATAGTCAAGCTTCATGGGATACCCACATCCATAGTGTCGGATAGAGACCCGAGGTTTACCTCTAGATTTTGGAGAGCTTTTCAGCAAGCCTTTGGGAATAAGTTGAACCTTAGCACGACCTATCATCCCCAAACAGATGGTCAGTCAGAGCGGACCATTCAGACCCTTGAGGACATGCTTAGAGCGTGTGTCTTGGATGAAGGAGGGACTTGGGATAGGTTCCTACCTCTCATTGAGTTTGCGTATAACAATAGTTATCACGCTAGTATAGGCATGGCACCCTATGAGGCCCTATATGGGAGAAAGTGTAGGTCCCCTTTATGTTGGTGTGAGGTAGGTGAGAAAACCTTGATAGGACCTGAATTGGTCCAGGAAACCTCTGAGAGAATCAAAATGATTAGGGAGAGGATGCGCACGGCGCAAAGTAGACAAAAGAGCTTCGCCGACAAAAGGAGAAAGCCTCTAGAATTCCAGGAAAGTGAGCATGTAATTTTGAGAGTCACTCCTAAGACGGGGGTAGGGAGGTCGATGAAAGTCCGCAAGCTAAATCCTCGTTTCATGGGACCTTTCCAAATCCTTAAAAGAGTCGGACCTGTTGCTTACCAACTGGCTCTCCCGCCACAGTTGGTAAACCTTCATGATGTTTTCCATGTGTCGCAACTCAGAAAACATGTGCCTGATGAATCTCATGTGATAGCTCCTGAGTCTGTACAATTAAAGGATAATTTGATCTATAAGTCAAAGCCTAGTCGAATCATGGACAAGAGCACTAAGACTTTGAGGAACAAAACAATTCCATTGGTAAAAGTGTTATAGGACGGATTGACTCCTGAGGAAGCCACTTGGGAGATGGAGGAGGACATCGTGCGTCAATACCCAGATTTTATTATCTAAGGTACGATAACCTTTACGTTTGAATATGTCACATGTTAAAATAAGTGCGTGAGTGTGAGGCGAATTTCGGGGATGAAATTCTCTAAGGAGGGGAGAAAATGTAACATCCTAAAATTCTAATATAATTAATTTGAAAAAAAAAAGGATTAAGTTATATAAGAAAATAATAATGATGATATAATAAAAATAAAATATGATTAAGAGGTTTAGTGGTGAGAATTTATTAGTATAAAATTTATTAGAATTGGTTAGTGAATACAAAGAAATATTAAATTAAAATATATATATAAAAAATAGAATTAATATATATATATATATATAAATGGTACTTGGGTGCCTGAATTACTCTAAGTTCTTTAAAAAAGGGGGGGGGACAAACCTATGGCTAGGCGCTGACTATATATATATATATATATGAACATAAAGGTTGGTAACTAAAGAAAAAGAAAAGGAACGTAGAGCGCCGCAGGGGGTTTCGTATTTTCTTCTGTTCCATTCTTCCTTGTTAGTGCAACCGCAACAACACATATCCAAGAACGCCACCAAACGGGAGAAGAATTTTTAGGGAAGCACAAATTATTATCTTAAATAATTTTCTGAGCACTTTGGAGGTCTTCGAGAGGTGAGCAACAATACCTTTTAATAACCCTTTCCATGGTACATGTGTTTTGTTGTGTTGAGCGATTTACCTATGATTTTGGGAGATTTTAACTGAATGATGCATGTTGTTAATAAACTAATTTTTAGGGGGTTTGAATTAAAATAAAAAAATTATTAAATTGGGTATTTATTCTTATTCTTGATGGCATGAAATACATGATTGGTATTTGTATTAGTTGAATGACGTGCTTATTGGTGTATGCTATGCCATGTGAACTTATTTGACATGCATGATAAGATCAAATATTTAATTTTTGGTAAATGAATTGTTACACGTATGAGACATGAAATTGTGCCTTATGATGAGTTGTATGATGTTTGCCGCAATACCACCTATGATAGGGGTATCGAAGAGAAATACCGCCTTAATGGGGGTATCGAAAGTAACATCGCCATGCGGTTGGGAGGGTCGAAAATGAGCAATACTACCTAAAAGGAGTATTGAAAGTAACACCGCCACAGGTTGGGGTGTCGAAAAAGAAGAAATACCAACATGTGCACATGGGAGTTATCGAAATGGAAATGTCCCCGACAGGAAGGTGACATCGAAACACTCCTCGTGAGTAGGGGTGGGCAATGGGACGCCATTGTCGTGTGATGTGTGAATATATGGCATGCCGGTAAAGAGCCAATTTAATTAGGAGGCCTTCAGACCGCTTGGATTAAACTAGAATTTATCTGGTATATGGAATGTGATGTATTGAGATGAGATTATTATTGATATTAAAAGTATTTTCTTTTATATATATTATTTTTGGAAAATTAGCGGGTGCCATGGACAGTTTTCCGGTTCTGGCTAGGTGAGAACAATGCTATTTTCGAAAATATTTTTTTAAAACTGTATTGTTGATCACCGGGACTTTATATCTCATTATAAGTATTGTTTTCAGAGCACGAGGAGGACGTCATTGAAACTGAAGAGGCGTGAAGACTTAGTGGATTCCATTAGTTATTCTTTATAGTTTGGTTAGTATTTTCCTAAATAAGGAGCCGTATGTGGCTATACACTTTTATTTATCGTTGGGATTGTAATTAGACGCCTGGTTTTGAGGCTTTTGATTTTTATTTATATTTATATTCACTACATTGATATTTTATTACTATATTATTTAATATGAGGTATTTTCAGGCTTTAAATATATTTTTTAAATTTTTATTTACGAGATGTTTGTTTTAATTAAATGTTTTAAAGGATTTTTATTGATTTTACCTTGGGATTACTAATGTAACAAAGGGCGTTACTTGTGACAATGAGGTGTGGAAGAATTTTCAATTTTTCTTGGTCTCACTGTTAACTATCGCATAACAAAGGTGATGATTACTATTTACCCTTTTAATGGGGTTTTAAAATTGTTATTCCTAGTAAAACACCCCATCCAGTGAAAGTTATTTTTCGTAATCCCCAAGTTTAAATTCAAGCCAGAAGGATAGTTTTATGGTCACAACCAAAAAGAAATTAAAAATTGGCCACAACCAAAAGTCACGAGCTTTTTCACTTGTGTAAAGTGAATGAAGACAACATCATTGTCTATAAGAATAAGATTCATGTATTCATTGTCCACATTTTCATGGCTCATTTGTCAAACCCCACCTGTTTGACCAAATAAGTTTTTTCACCGATCGGGCTTGAATCCCAACAGAGAAGCCATATGTTTGTTTTATAAATATATAGTGATCATGTCAGTTAGGAATTAAACAATATGCTACAATAAGACAAACCACTGAGACAGACGTACCAACAACAAAAAGGGATAACTTGATAACTGTATAAAACCATCAGCCCCTGTAAATGCTCCCCATCCATGTGACTAGTTGAAAGAAGAGTAATAACTTGATATAAGTTTCATGTAAAATGGAATCGGATGGTAAACCAGTTCATCAAAAAAATTAAATCATTTTTCAAGTCTGGGATACTTACAAGGTCCATGTGGATGTAATGCTTAATTAGAAAACATGAAAACAATCTGCTATAGGGAATTGGGACAATCACACTATCATGACTAACATGATAAGGAAACAAGGACATTGAATATAAGTCTAATGTGGTGTTTTACTTTTAATAAGAATTGATATTCGTTTATCAAATACAATTTTTTTAGGCATTTACTCGATGATAAGCAAGCTTGAGATCAGTAATTGAGGAACTCTTACAATATCAAGAGTTGAGCCTGCATAAACTTATTGCTAGAAAGGATAGCCAGAGTAACTCAGAGCGGGATTAGTCCGATACATTTGGGTAGAGCAATGAGTTTTGACTCAATGGATCAAATAGTTTCAACGAAAATGTTTAGATGCTAGTGATTCTTCATTAAATAAATCGTGTATAAGCTGACATGTAAATCTTTGTCCTAGTTTTGTGGTAACTTTATTGTTTAGGATGAGACAATCGCTCCTCCTAAACAATTGTTATGAAAAATGAGGAGAATACTTAAACATTATATATCAGGACTATCATATTCTAGCATTGTTTTGCAAAATGCAAAAAGGCAGAACAAGAAAGTATACCTTTGTAAAAGGAATCAGTGAGTCCAACTAAGGTAAATTACAAAAGAGAAAAAAAAATCAATTGTCGTGAGGGTAAGACCTTGAAATTTTAGATATATATGGAAATATATAGTTGAACAAAAAGCAAGTACAGTAAAATTGGAAAGTGGCGAAATTATGATAATGTTGCAGGCTCTATGTCGAATATTATGCCATGGAAAAAGACCTATTTTCGGGATTCATGGAAAGTATTAAGCACATAACGAGGGCTCCAAGTGCGTGCCTGAGAGGACGAGGACAGTGGCGGCAACGGCGACGGCGTAGAAGATGTACAGCGGTGAGGGTTTCTCTTAGTGAAGAGGAAGATGGTGCGAGGTGGATGCGAGGCGGACGAGGCGTGGGTTTGAACAGGGAGGCGGTAGCGGGAGAGGTCGCGGAGCAAGTGAGAGCGGTGGTAGCATTGGGCCGTGAATGAGCAATGAGGGTGTGAGCGAGCGGTGAGATCGGCGGTGGTAGCGAGGGAGTCGCGGGAGCGATGAGGGCGGTGGTAGCGGTGAGGCCGTGAATGAGCAGTGAGGGTGTGAGCGAGGGTTCCAATACTGAGAGTTGTTGCGCGAAATATTTTCGAGAGTAATGGAGGGAATAAGTTTTAGGGAAAAGGAATAGGTAGCGCTTGTTCAGGGAAGCGCTATCTATTCCTACCCAACAACCTTTAATAGCGTTTCTTTAAGCAAACACTATCTTAAGTTGTACCTATGATAGCGTTTCATCAAGGAAGCACTATTAAAAGTGTTCTACCTATTTTTAAATAGCGTTTCTCATTTAAGCACTATTAAATGTGCTCTATTAAAGCTCTTTTCTGTAGTAGTGAATTTTGGTACCTAATGCTTTGCTTGATAAATTCATTGCAAATTATGTTAGATTTGGAATTTCTTGTGGAAACTTGATTTTCTGATTTGAATTGAATTATGGCCATTTGGATTTGGTTTCTTGGAATAGGAATTGAATCTTATGCTTCTATATGAATTCTTGCTGATAAGGTCTATCTCATATTGTTATACCTAAGAAATTGGGGTTCCAATTAGGAATAAAAGGTTCTTTACTAAGCAATTAGGATTGATCTAGCTTAAGGAATTTGGAAGTGTGTTGCATGAATTGAATGAAATAATCAGTGAATGATAAACATTGAGTAATAATTGAGTGAAATCCAATACCTAACCTCTTTCTTATCTTGTTCGTGTTAATTGTACTGTGTAGTTGAGATTGTTCAAAGTTTGATATGATTACTTCAAGATTTTTTATCAATTAGATTTTATGATGCGTTCAAATAGTATATCATTGGTTAGTTGATACTTTATCTAATAATTCTCGTGGAAATGATATTTCTCATCAATATATTACTTGTTGCGATTCGGTGCACTTATCGAAATCAGTTAACACATCATTGGATGTATTTAAGTATGTATTAAAAAATGAAATATCATTAATCTAACTGTGCATTTAGGATCTCCCGACGTTGGTGCTTTCCCGAATCCTAACAAATGGTATCAGAGTCGTTGGTTTAGCTGAGACAAGTATTGAAGAGAAGTCAGTGGATCCATATGTGGGGTCTCTTTGTGCCGAAAGTCTTCCCAGTAATGTGGAGGCAAGACTGCGTGTTCCGTTGGGGACAATGATGGTACAAGTATAAAGAAGAGCATGTGTGTGACCCAATCTAGAGGCGTGCTTGGTTCTTGGTGACATCGTTAAATACTCAAAAGGCTTACGCTCAAGGGGGGCAACTCTATGTGAAGGACCCACACTTGAGATGGAGTTTGTTGGGAATTCCAAGTATGAGTAAGATGTGGATGAAAAAGCCTCACTTTGAAAATAAGTTCACAAGTTGAAGGCTATATAAGTAAAGAAGACTCATAGACTCATTACGTTAAGGTTTTGTGTCAAGATGCGGTGTCAAATACTCAAACCCGTTCTTTACTTACCCATGAAAGAGGATCTCCTAGTGTTGACGTTATACCGAATCCTAACATTTAGTCACGTAGGCTTGATGGGTGCACTGGTTTTCCCCCTTGTGAACACCCATTTTTGTCCGTCTTCATTTTTATAGCATGTTTCAAGGAGACTAATAATATGAAGAAGAGAGGGAGTGATCCCTTCCAGTCCATCACATTTCTGTTGGGCGGGGAGGTCACGTCCATCACATTATTAATTTGTTGTTGGGCGCGTTCGAGGCGATCCATTGCACTTGCGAGTGGGCGGGATGGTCTCGTCCATTGCGTTGGACTTCTTTGTTGGACACGGTCCAGGCCAACCCCTTTAATTTCTTTGTTGGGCGCGGTCCCGTCCACTACTTTGAACTTGTTGTGGATGGGATGGTCTCGACCATTGCGTTGGGCCTGATCCGATCCATTGCATTGGACTCACTTGTTGGACGCAGGTGGTCCCATCCGATCCCACCGCCTTGGGCTCGGCTGTTGGATGCGATCCGATCCATTGCATCGCACTTGCCGATGGGCCGGGTGGTCTCGTCCACTGCTTTCCACTTCTTTGTTGGGCGGGGTAGTCCCATCCATTGCTTTACACTTCTTTGTTGGGCGGGGTGGTCCCGTCCGATTGCCTTGCACTTGCTGATGGACGGGGTGGTCCCGTCCCAAAGGCTTTGCGCTTCTTGTTGGGCCGGTCATCCCATCCGTTGCTTTCCATTTGATGATGGGCGGGGGTGGTCCCGTCCAATGCTTTACACTTGCTGATGAACAGGGTAGCCACAGTCCATTGCTTTACTCTTCTTGTTGGTCCCGTCGATCCTGTCCCTTTTTATTTTTTTTAGACGAAGGGGTTCCGTCCACTTCAATTATTTTAATTTCTGTTGGATGAGGAGGTTCAGTCCCACTGCAATTATCTTTTCTTGTTGGGCGAGGAGGTCCGTCCGGTGTATATTTACTTTTGCATATCTAATTTTCTGTTGGGACAAAGAGATTACGTCACTTTGCAATTTTATTTTCAGGTGAAGGCTAAAGAATAAAGAAAGAAGGAGGAGAAGATAAGGAAGAAGGGACGAAGAAAACAAGGAGAAAAGACAATCAAGAAAAAGGAAAGGAAGGCTGAGCTACGCCTCCTACCCACTTTATATACCAGGCAAGACCTCTTTTCCTCCTCTACCCATTGGTCCTCCTTCTTCCTTAACCCCCCTTTGTTTTAACTTTGGTAACCCTACTCCTAACCCTAAAAAGCCATCATGCACATCAGACAAAAACCCCATCTCCTTTCTCTTTTCAAGCGTGTAACCCTCACATCAAATCACCACCTTTCTGCTACTCATGCCACCCCGTCTGGGCACACGTTATTTCTGCTCAAAACCCCCATCTCTTTTCTCTTTTCGAGCGTGCAACCCTCACATCAAATCACCACCTTTCTGCTACCCATGCCACCCCGTCTGGGCACACGCTATTTCTGCTCAAAATCCCCCATCTCTTTTCTCTTTTCGAGCGTGCAACCCTCACATCAAATCACCACCTTTCTGCTACTCATACCACATCTGGACACACGCTATCTCCGCTCAGAACCCCCCCTTTTTTTTGCACCTCCTCTACCCATTGGTCTTCCTTTTTTTCTTACATCTCCTCCCTCGCCTTAACCTAGCAGCCTCACTCCTAATCCTAAAAAGCCTTCATACCTATCAGACAAAAACCCCCATCTCCTTCCCTTTTCAAGCGTACAACCCTCACATCAAATCCGCTCCTTTACGCTATTCAGAACGGCCCAAGCCCTGGGCATTCGTGCAAGCCGGCCTTGAAGTCAACGGAGAAGAAGCAAGAAGCCCTCTCATCCGTCTATAAGAGGAGAAGAAAAAGAGAGGAGAGGGGGGAAGATTTTTGGGAGGAAAGAAAGAAAAGGGAGGATCTGATATTTTCTTAGTGAGAAAAGAGAAAGAAGGGGAGAACACTGTTCTTGAGAGAAAACGAGAGATCAGAGAAGAGATAGAGAGGAAAGATACAAAGAAAAGAGAAAATAAAGAGAGATTCTTGTTATGAGGAGGAGAGATCAGAGATCTGGGTTTCCACTTCTCTTCCCTACTACTAGAGTGGCTAAGAAGGAATAGCTGAAAGAGCCAGGGAGATTGAATGTAAAGGCTTCGATCTTAAAATCTTACTATTGGGAGTAAACAAAATCATTCTTATTCTGCTCCCATTTGGTAATCTTTGTTCTTTTCGTTGACGTTATTAATAAATTTCTCTTGACACTCTTATTTCTCTCTGTTTCTGTTCTCTGAATAAGTTGGTAAAAAGGTCTCATTTCTACATTTCTGTCCCATTTTCAAGAAATAAAAATTACTTATTTTACATAAAAAAAAATAAAAGGATGATCACTTGATTAAAACAACTTTTTTTGGGTTGCCCTATGACAAGTGTCATGTTTAACCCCTTGATTTAGGGGTTGCCCTATGGACCTCGTTCCATGTTCAATCCCATTTTAGTTTCAATAAAGAGATTCACAACGGGTAAAACAAATGTTTCAAAGTTACTACTAATTTACACAACTAATTTTAGGTAACCATTTATGGATGTTCCAGGGTGCCGTGGGGTTAAGTCTCCATGCCTTCCGTAGACATAATCGACTCCCGAACCCAAAGCTTTTCTTAAAAGGTTTTCCAACTTCCTTGAAACAAAATAAAGTTGGTGAAGACTCCATGTTTCCTCTCTAAGAGGAAAAGCTAGTCTTTTTTAGGTCGCTACAGATGGAGAATCCACTGGGGATTTCTTCTAAGAGAGTCAAGCCCATAAAAATTGGTTTTGCAAATTTTAGTAACTTGTAGCTTATTTGTTTTACCTTTTATGGCTGTATCTTACCCTTTTTTTTTCCTTGCAACAGTAAAATGACAAAACCAAAAATGTTTTTTATTTGCAGTGCTGTTTGTTTGGATTGTCCTTTTGGTTGAATTTTTCCTCCTATTTAATAAGAAAAGATAGTGGTGCATGCGTTTTAACTCACGTTATTATTATATATGTTGCACTAACAATGATTTTGTCTCCTCCTCCTTTCTTTTCTTTTCCCATGTTTTAACAATAGGATAGAGGACTTATAACATTTTTTTTATATGTATCTATGTTTGTGTTTTGCAGGTTTTTCTTGTCTTCTCTTTTTATTTTTACTTTTAAGTGTTACAGGTTTGTATGCCCCCTTTCACACACATCACTATCACATATTGCACACACACTTAGCTCTATACCCGAGCTTGCTCAAAAACCCAAGGATTAGGCGGTGCTCTGTCATTGTTATTGAAGAGATCTTGTACCTCCCTAATACTGGTCAGTTCACCACTCGGATTGTACATAAGGTCGTGGAATAGTCATATTGAGAGGGTTTATCCCTACTTGTGGCTAGATTCATGAATCATACTCTTATGAGGGCAATCTGGGGACCATGACTTTTAGAGGTCTAGACCCGTCCCAACTCTCACTAATAGAACATACCTAGTGGCCAACCTGTTTAAGGTCCTAACCT
Source organism: Sophora flavescens (assembly GCA_030762895.1). NCBI lineage: Eukaryota > Viridiplantae > Streptophyta > Magnoliopsida > Fabales > Fabaceae > Sophora > Sophora flavescens. The sequence continues at coordinate 107,785,916 of CM061062.1, forward strand.
TAAGGCGTGTCCATCCTTAGGTTTTACCCGGCTTAGGGTAAAAGGGGGCGTACTTTATTTCCCTCCCCTATCATCATAAGTATAAATTGGCATGCATGCTCATCATGAATATTCATAAAACTAGGGGCATCACATTGCTGCCCCAAACCTGAATGACATATTCGAATATTATTGCACACCTAATAGGCGTTATGTCATAATGAAGGTAATGCATACCCATCAGGGTTTTCAATCCCATTGGGTCCATGAAACGTGAATCATGCAAGATATATTTGTTTCACTATACTCATTTTTTTTCGTTGTGTCCCTTTGTTGGAAGATTTTGGTATTCATCTTATAGCAAGAACCATGGAAAAGTTTAGTTCAGAAAAGAGTACTAGCAACGCGAGTTGTCCCAAGAAAAATATCAAGATCGATGTGACACTTAATGACGTGGAGAGACTATGTGAGCTCGGCCAGCAAATGCCAGAAAAAGCACGCTCAGACTTTGCCAGCAAGTATGGTAGAATATTAGATCTGTTGCGTGTTCTAGTGGAAGCTCCCGCTCTGAGTGCATTGGCCCAATATTGGAACTCAACTTTGAGGTGTTTTGAATTGCCTAACTTGGACATCACTCCAACCATGGAAGAGTATGCTTATATGCTAAGACTGCCCATTCAAAAGAAGACTCGCTTCTACATGTATTATGGCCAATATGTAATAGATTGGAAGATAGCAAGTCTGTTGGAGCTTCAACCGGAACAGATAGAGAAAGCAGAAAAGGGAACCACCAAAGGGTTGAAGAGGCAGTTTTTAGAGGTGTATCTCAACAAGCTGGGCCAGCAACAATGATGGGTTACTTTCAACAAAGTACTAGCCCTCATGATATATGGGTTGGTTCTCTTTCCTTTTGTACCAGATCTGATTGATCAGTCAGCCATTGATGTTTTCTATAGGGTCGAAGAATATGGTGTGAACCTGGTCCCTGCTATCTTAGTCGAAACTTTCCTCTCCCTACGGGTTTGTCATCAGAATCAACAAGGCAAACTGCGATGTTGTGCATCAATATTGTATGTCTGGATCATGACTCACTTGTACGCTCGTGATAAAATTGATAGAACAGATGACCCGCTGAAAGGATTCACTCGCATGCAACTAAAGTCACGTAAGTTATATGAATGGAAGCAAGAGTTTGATCAGATCGACCTGCGGTCATTTAGTTGGATGTGCCCATGGTATAACGAAGATTCATTTATATTCAGCTGAGGAAGTTTGTCAAACGTGTTGTTGATGGGTCCCATAGGTTGTGTATCGTACGCACCAGCTTTGGTAATGCGTCAACTCAAGTGGGCGAGGATGAACCCCCAAAAGAACTGCTCGAGGGATATTCTTCCTCTACCAAGAAGGTGAAGGCATCAAGAGCTAAACGATAGCGATAAGGTCAACATGGAATGACATTCGTATAAAAGGACCGGGAGGAATTGGGAAGGCGAGCCATAGCTCACACGAAAAGATATGAGGTATAGAGAGAAGCAAGAAGAGGTTTCCCCTCAAGACCTGTAGCTCCTCTCCATAAGGAAAATAATTCTTTGACCAAAGACAAATGTTGAAAGAAATTGAAGTTTTAAAAGCTCAGATGATGAGTTTTGATAAGAAAGACCAAGCTGCCGAAGTAACTATTATCACGCTCCAAAGACAAGTGCAGAAGTTGAGTTTACAGATTGAGCATTTGAAGGATGAATCTTGCCGATGCCCACGAAGCCCCGAGTCGTCCAAAAAGGGCAAGAAAAGACAAAGAAGTAGAAATTCAAGAGCCGCTGGCAAAAATAGGATGTCAAGAGAAGATGCTTGTCAAACTTCAAAAGAATAAAAAAGAGCTCGAGACAAGTGTAGGGGATCACGTTGAAACGATACATATACTAGAAGAAAGGGTTGAATCCCTGCAGGAATCCTTAGCCCAAACAGAAGTGTACTCTGATCAAGGATGGGATGAAGCATCCAAGTATCGCGAGCTACTGGCAGAAGCTAACATGAGAGAAAATTGGCTCAGAAACAAGGTAAAAGACTCTGAAAGGGTTGAAGCTCAACGTCACGCAGATTGGGTAAAGGGATGGAAATTAGTGGTGGAGGATGTAATGAATGAAAAGGAAGCATGGAAGAGAAAATACGAGGACGTGATGGATAAGCTCCAATGTCACACTTCCCAGCTGGTGGAGCGGTTTGAAGAGGCATCCGTCCACATGCGTATGAACCATTTCCTTCAGCTACCACCAAAGGTGACCGAGTTCTTCAATCATTTTGGGAGACTTGCGGAGGGTTCAAAAAAGAAGATGAGGCTCTTAACATAGAACTTTGTGGATCTTGGAGAAGGATGGAAACCATCAATGTGTTTCTTTTATTTTGGTCAAAGACTCATGATTTGTATCGAGAATATTTATAATGAAATGGAAGTTTTCATACGTGTATGCATCGAGCGTTTTTAGATGATATATATCGAGGAGTGCATTCTCCCTTAGATACATCATCAACTGTATTTTTACCCTAAAAATAATGAGTTTTACTGTGTAAAAATAAGGACGTTGCTAGTACGGGTGTGGTCTATCGAGGAGTAGATTCTCCCTTGGACTTGACACCAACTGCATTCAAGCTAGAGGGAACCATACCACTAGATTTGTTTGCAGGATGAGTCTTCTTGCTATCGGTGAATACCCTCACGATCAAATAAGGGCGATAACTTGCACATGCATGCATGCACACACACAAAATTTTTGATTGACTAATGAGTTGTTCTTATTCGCTCCACGAGTCTCATCCTTCCGAGGATTCGGGAACCATTGCGCGACCTAGGAAAGGTAATACCAACCAAACCCGAGTTCACGATGCGGATCTCGAACCGGGGATGGCTGCTAATGCGTCGAGGAAGGAAGAAATCTAAGCTCTAAGATAGATGATGTGAGGGAAGAATGAGCGAGATGGCTGAAACCCAAGCAAGATTAGAAGCCACATTACAAGATATGAGGAATGTCTCGGCATGCTCAACGCGAGCAGAGAGACAATTAAACCTGGTAGGCAGCAAATTTCCTCTGTGGTAACAAAGACCGATGTTTTTTCAAGCGTTGTACGGATCTTATTCGGGGGTATCTGGACCCGAGCCGGACACATCAAACGGCACCAGTAACACTTCCTATTGGAGAAGGATACCCTCCTTTTGAAAATGCCTATCATGAAGCCCCGGGCTACACCACGCCAACATGGGAACAACCACGTGTGTCTACTCACAACCATCGGGAGTCGGTAGCGATAAGGATAAGATGAGAGATGAATGGATGGAGAAAATGGAAGAACAAATAAAAGCGATAAAAGGCCCGAGTGCTTACGGCCTCTCCCGGATAGAAGATCTACGTCTCGCCTACGGATCTCGTGATTTCTAAGGATTTCAAAATCCCTGATTTTTCCAAATATGACGGAAGTGGGAACCCACGATTCCATTTGATTAGCTATGCCACCAAAATGGCCATCCGGTCTAAGGATGACAAGTTCCTCATTGGTTTTTTCCATGAAAGTTTGACCGGAATCACACTAGAGTGGTACCTTCAGTTAGACCATTCTAAGATCTCCCGGTGGACAGAATTAGCCGATTTGTTCATGGATCAATACAAATTTAATTTGGACGTAGCTCCGACCCATGAACAGTTGACTACAATGAAGAAGAAGAGTGATGAATCCTTCAAACAGTATGCACAAAGGTGGAGAAGTTTGGCTGCTCAGGTTCAGTCGTCGCTGATGTTGTCCGAAATGTGCTCATATTTTTTGGGAACCCTAGGATCCCCCTTTATCGGAGCAATGGCAGGAGTAGCTTATAGGGATTTCTCTGACTTAATTGTTGTAGGGGAAAGAATTGAAATTATGGCCAGAGCCAGGAAGTTACCAATTGACATGGAAGGCAGTACATCCAAGAATGGGTTCCAGCCCAAGAAGAAGGAAGCAGAAGCAAATTATGTGCAACAACAGCAAAACTTTGGACCTCGTCATGTCCCTTCATACCCGAGGTACCAAGCACCATATCAGACCCAAACATCGTTTTACCCACCTCAACAGGCCTCGTCAGCCATCACCCAGCCACAAAACCAAGTAAATAACATCCCTACCTCTCAACCACACAACCCCACTCGCCCAACATATACTCATTATCCACCTGCACCTCAACAAAATTATCCAAGCTACCCTCGACCTCGCCCAAATTTTCCAAATCAGGGACGCTCTCAACATCAAAATCTGCCTCCCTTCCCAAGACTATCTATCTCCAATGCAGATTTGTTCAAACAACTATTTGATCGTCACCTAATCGCTGGAAACCTGTGACGGCCTATGGAACCACCTTTCCTGCTTGGTACAATACAAACTTGACTTGCAAATATCACATGGATGCCCTGGGACATTCCATTGAAGAATGTGAGGCCTTCAAGACAGCAAGAAGAAAATTGATTGCTTGTGGAAGATTGGGTTTCGAAGAAGATTCTGGGCCTAGCATTGTTAATAACCCAATCCCAAACCATAATGCGGGAAATAGTGTGGCTAACTTGGAAGTGAAAGGGCCTCAAATTAAGAAGGTTTTGGAATAACGAACCCCGATGCAAGAAATATTTACGGGACTCAAGAAAGCAGGATATGATATTGTTGCACCGGTGAAGCTGATCAGGGAAAAAGAGAAGTATGATGGTGATTTAAGTTGTGATTATCATCATGGGCAGGTAGGGCATGATATTGAAACTTGTTGGGACTTTAAGGTCCGAGTCCAAGGATTACTTACCTTGGGGGTGATCCAAGCTAGGCCAGCTACGACTGAAGAAGTTAATGTGATTGAAAAAGTTGTGCTCCGGGTACCACCTATGAATGATGCGTCGGCACCAGAAAAAGTTATTATAAAGGTGAAAAAGCCAACTCCTTTTGCTTATGATGATACACACCCTGTACCATGGAATTATGAACAGAAAGTTGAGCTAGTAGGAGGGGCGGGAGAAACTTCGAAGGCCCAGGTTACTAATGTTGTGAGAGTTGGAGGCATTACAAGGAGCGGGCGATGCTACACCCCCGCTGAAGAAAAAACGATGAAGGGAGTCGAAGAAGAGAAAGCGTGGATGAAAGAAAGGGGAAAGAAGAAGAAGAATTTCTGAAGATCATGAAGCAAAGTGAATATGATGTGGTAGAACAGTTAAAGAAAACTCCGGCAAGGATATCTCTTTTGTCGCTTGTCTTGACATCAGAATTGCATCGCAAGGCATTATTGAAGGTGTTGAATGAAGCGTATGGCAAACCTGACGTCACTCTGGAAAATGTGGTAAATATGGTGGACCCAATCAGGCATGTCAACGTGCTTACTTTCTTGGAAGATGAAGTGGCCTCGAAATCCCGCAGTAGCCCTAAAACCTTACACATCACCCTAAAGTGTAAGGGGTTTGTGATTGCTAAGGTGCTTGTAGATGGTGGTTCGGCGTTGAATGTGGTTCCAATGACCACACTCAAGCAGCTGAATATAAGCACGGCGGATTTGACACCACAATAAATGATTGTACGAGCCTTTGATGGGATAGCGAGAGGAATCTTAGGAGAGATAACCCTGTCCCTTGAGATAGGGCTTAGTTCTTTCCATGTACTCTTTCAGGTCATGGAAGTCCCTAGCTTACACCATGCTCCTGGGGAGGCCATGGATCCATGAGGAAGGAGTGGTCCCATCAACTCTACATCAGTGTTTGAAGTATATTCAGGATGGATCCATTATTACTGTCCATGGTGAAGAGGAAATCATGCTGACAAAGCCCACCGCAGTACCTTATGTGGAAAGCACAGAGCGGATGGATGATAACTCACTGCGTAGTTTTGAGGTACTGAAGTCAGAGAACGAGAAAAGGGAGCCCCCAATGAAGAATGTGAATGAGGTAGTAGTCCGCATCAAGAACGGGTATCAAAGAGGAAAAGGCTTAGGGCCTCAGCTGCAAGGGATCTCTCGGCCAATTGAAAAGACTGTGAGAGAAGGAAGGCGTGGATTGGGGTATCAGCCCAACCTGACAGAAGGGATGAGATTCATGACTCTTGAGAACAAGGAAGAAGAAGAACGCAAGAGAAAGTATCTCCCCCTCCTGACGGAAACTTTCCTAGTAGCTGCTGGAGTTATCAGTCCCGCAAAGTCATTTTCCCCTCACTTCACTATCAGCACACTTGAAGAAGAGCTGGACGAGAACCATGTCACCTATCTCCCTGCTAGCAATGAAGTTCTCAACATTTGGCAATCTGAACCGTTTGTTGATGTTATTTCCATGAAGCAATTATCTTATTTTACTAATTATGAACTGATGCTTACTTTCTTTGAGACATGAATGAGAACGTAGCACTTTGTCTGGTGTTTTCCTTTTGATTCCAGCGTTTTTTCTCTCTCTTTCATTTCCTTACTTTGTTTAAGTTTTTCTTTCATGAATAAGACTCTTGCCTATACTTCTCCTATTCCCGACTTGTTCTTCCAGGAATACTTCTTCCACTAAAGATTTACCTCAGGAGAGGAACTTTGAAAACTCATTTATTGATTCCCTCACGGCCGTTGATGAATACAATCTTGAATCCGATGAGGAGGAAGAAGACATTGAAGAGTTCATAAAAGTGGTGAAACGGTCAGAGGAAGGGATTAGCTCGAACGATGAGGTTGCCGAAGTGATCAATATGGGAACCGAGGAAGACAAGAAGGAGTTGAAAATAGTGGATAACCCAGAGCGAGAAGAAATGGTTGCACTATTCAAAGAGTATCTGGATGTTTTTACATGGTCCTACCGAGATATGACAAGTCTAGATCTTGTGATAGCATCGCATAAAATTCCCTTATACCCAGATGCGGTTCCAAAGAAGCAAAAATTAAGGAGAATGCACCACGGGATGTCGCTGAAGATCAAGGAAGAAGTGACCAAGCACTGGAGGCTGGCTTTCTGGAAGTAGCTAGACACCCGGAATGGGTAGCTAATATTGTTCCGGTACCAAAGAAGGACAGGAGGGTCAGAATGTGCGTGGACTACCGAGACCTGAATAAAGCCAGTCCAAAGGATGATTTCCCCTACCTCATATTGATGTCCTTGTAGACAGTACAACTAGAAGTCACAGGTTTTCTTTCATGGACGGGTATTCTGGGTACAATCAGATCCTCATGGACAGTGATGATAAAGAAAAGACAACTTTTATCACCCCTTGGGGAACTTTTTGTTACAAAGTGATGCCTTTCGGATTAAAGAACACTGGGGCTACTTACCAACGTGCTACGGTGGCATTGTTCCATGATATGATGCATAAGGAGGTAGAGGTATACGTTGATGATATAGTGGCCAAACCCAAGGAAGGAGAAAGCCATGTGGCAGTTTTGATAAAGTTGTTCGAGCGGCTAAGAAAGTACAAGTTACGTCTCAACCCTGCGAAATGTACTTTCGGTGCATCCGCAGGGAACTTACTTGGCTTTGTTGTCAGTAGAGAAGGAATAAATGTGGACCCTAACAAGGTGGAAGCAATACGCGATATGCCAGTACCTAAGAACGAGCGAGAAGTAAGGGGTTTTCTTGTAAGATTGAACTACATTGCACGCTTCATTGCAAATCTGACAAGCACATGTGAACCAATCTTCAAACTCCTCAGGAAGAATAATCCAGGAAGATGGGATGATGACTATCAAGAAACCTTTGATAAGATAAAGGCATATCTACTGAATCCCCCAGTGTTAGTACCACCTACCCAAGGTCGTCCATTATTACTCTACCTCACCATATTGCCAACCTCAATGGGGGCAATGCTAGGACAACATGATGAATCTGGCAGGAAGGAGCAGGCAATTTACTATCTGAGTAAGAAGTTTAATGCCTGCAAGGCTCCTTATATGGCAATCGAGAAGACTTGTTGTGCACTAGTATGGACTTCCAGGAAACTCGAGACAAGACATGTTATATCACACCACTTGGCTAATTTCTCGAATGGATCCTTTGAAGTATATCTTCGAAAGTCCTTATATCTCCTTAAGGGTTTCGAAGTGGCAAGTGATATTGTCATAATTTGACAACAAATATGTGACTCAGAAGTCCATCAAAGGAAGTGTGATTGCTGACCATTTAGAAGAGAATCCTCTTGAGGATGGATGGCCTGTCACCTCGAGTTTCCGGAGATGGAGAGGTAATGTCCCTTGAAGAAGATGAAGAATAGGAAGATGTGTGGAAAATGTATTTTGATGTAGCAGTCAATATGCATGGCAGTGGTATAGGAGCAGTGGTTATCTCACTAAATGGCAAGCAATACCCGATGACCGTAAAACTGAAATTCGAATGTACAAATAATATTGCAGAATACGAGGCATGTGTTGGTGGATTGCAAATGGCACTTGAACTGGGTATAAAGCAGTTGAAAGTCTTCGGGGATTCAGCTTTAATCATTTATCAAGTCAATGGTGAGTGGCAGACCAAAGACTCCAAGTTGATCCCGTATCAGAAATACTTGACTCAGTTGATTGCAAAGTTCGATGAGATTACTTTCTCGCATTTAAGTCGAGACAAGAATCAATTTGCTGACGCTTTGGCCACACTAGCTGCCATGACCAAGTTGGATATCCATATCAACGTCCAACCCATCCAAGTTAGAGTGCAAGATGAATCAGCATACTATGCTCCTGTGGAAGGAGAACCCGATGGTAAGCCTTGGTATCATGATATCAAGCAATATATTCAGAACAAGGAATACCCGGTAGAGGCGAGCGAAGTAAATAAAAAGACCATCCGAAGACTGACTATGGCTTTTTTTCTTAAACACGGAAGTCTTGTACAAAAGAGGATATAATGGTACCCTACTCAGATGTGTGGATGCTCGTGAAGCTAAATGGATCATGATGGAAGTTCATGAAGGAATCTGTGGGACTCATGCCAATGTCCACATGATGGCTAAGAAGATCTTGAGAAGTGGCTATTATTGGTCTACTATGGAGTCAGATTGCATGGAGCATGTTCGTAAATGCCAGAAATGCCAGATGCATGCAGACCGGGTTAATGCACCTGCATCTCCACTGCACAGTTTAGCATCCCCATGGCCCTTTTCGATGTGGGGAATAGATGTCATCGGTCCCATTAATCCCAAGGCTTCCAATGGTCATCGTTTCATTTTGGTGGCCATAGAATACTTCACTAAATGGGTAGAAGCTGCTTCATATCCCAGCATAACTCAAAGGTTGTTTCTCAAATTCCTCAGAAAGGACATTGTCTGTAGATACGGGATCCCAGAGAGGATAATCACAGATAATGCTGCCAATATTAATGGTATCGAGATTCAAAAGTTTTGCGATGGTCTCAAAATCAAACACCACAATTCGGCTCCTTATAGGCCTCAAATGAATGGTGCAGTTAAGGCAGCAAACAAAAATGTCAAGAAGATCGTTGCCAAGATGGTTGTAAACTATAAGGACTAGCACGAAATGCTGCCATATGCTCTACATGCTTATCGGACTAACATACGATCAAGCACTGGGGCAACCCCTTTCTCTTTGGTGTACGGGATGGAGGCCGTCTCACCTATCGAAGTAGAACTCCCTTCGCTAAGAGTCTTGATAGAAGAAGACTTAGAAGAATCTGAGTGAGTGAAGACTCGATATGAGCAGTTGAACATGATAGAGGAGAAAAGACTGGCAGCTATCTGTCACGGGCAATTGTATCAAAACCGAATGGCAAGAGCTTTCAATAAAAAGGTTCATCCTAGAGAATTTCGTGCGGGAGACCTGGTCTTAAGGAAAGTCCTCCCTAGTCAAGAGGACCCCCGAGGAAAATGGACACCAAATTATGAAGGTCCTTATATTGTCAAACAAGCTTTCTCGGGAGGTGTTGTGATTCTGCAAAACATGGATGGGGAGGAGCTGCCAAGGCAAGTAAACTCTGATGCTGTGTGATGAGCCTCTGGTTGACTGGTTTTATAACTAGTAAAGACCTTGGCTTTGTGCTTATTTTATATCATTTTCACCCAAATTAGACTTGATTGTCCTTAAGTAGTATTTTGAGTCTATATAGTATTTTTAGGTTAATTTAGTTGATTTAGAGATAAATAAAGTACTTATGTTATTTTCCTATTTTCAGGTTAATAAAAAGTGAAATAAATCTGGAGCCACTCGCCCCGCGAATGATATCTCGCCCCGCGAGTCACGCAAGCATGAAAAGTCAGAGACGATCACGATTTACCCGTGTTGAGGATCACGGCTGTGGCAGTTTTTGAAGTTGAAGCGTTCGCCTCGCGAGCATCCATTCGCCTCGCGATCCTTGGAAGACCAGAAGCCATCACGGTTTGCGCATGTTGAAGGTCACGGGCGTTACAGTTGGGATCTGAAGAGATTCGCCTCACGAAAGGATATGCTCGCCCCGCGAGAAGATCAAAAGTCGTAGACTGTTCACAATTTCCGCGTCGCGAGAGAGGCTTCGCCTCGCGAGTTCTCTGATTCCAGAAACGTGTATATAAGTTAGTCTTAGGCAGAACTGAAAGGAATTCAGAGTTAGCCAGTTTTGGCTAATCTTTGTAGACAGTAGTAGTAGTTTTCAGTAGTTTATTTCTTTACTTTTGTGTTTAATTTTGTAATGGAGAATTAGTCTCCTAGATTAATCTACTGTGATTGGTTTCTATTACATTTGAGGTTCTTGTATTCCTGTTTTGTATGCTTTTCTCTTTTCAATACAATGCTATATGTTTCTGTTTGTTATTTCAGGAATGTATAGTGTTGTGTTGATTCATTTCGGTGATGCCATGTTCTTATACTTAATCGCGTTTGTTATTTCGCGTGTGTTCGTTCATGTTCATTTGTTCATGAGGGCTTAACCCCGTTTGTTATTTCGGGAATAGGAACATACATCCGTATTAGTGATTGCGTTGTTAATTGTTGCTACAACCGGGAGGGGATTAGAATCCGCTTAGGGCTTGGATTTATTTGAACCAATGATAGTGGGAAACCAAGAGCAGTAGGTTAATTGTTCTTTAGTTTATTTGCTCTCTTTAACTGCCTATTTTTATTGCTTTGTTTTCTTTATTTTGTCTCAATCCAAAACCCCCCAAAACTAACTTTTGATTTTCTGTTAATAATAACAACACTAAAGAGTCCTTGAGAGACGATATCCGATTTGTCGCTCTATACTACATTATTTTAATAATCGCTCGTTCTTTTTGGCGTGTGGCGACAGCGCGGTCAAAAATTGGCGCCGTTGCCGGGGACTCTGGTTTGTTGTTATTAGCAGAAAATAAAATTTAAAAAAAAATAAAAAATTTCTTTGCTAAATTAGTTTTGTCTGCATTGTCTGGTTGTGAATTTTAGCACCCCCCATGGATAATCACATATATGGTTACATGCCTAATTCTGCATTTTCTTCATTTACTGCACTAACAAATTTATCACCTGCTATACATGCAGAAATTTCATAAGTACTTTATTTATCTCTAAATCAACTAAATTAACCTAAAAATACTATATAGACTCAAAATACTACTTAAGGACAATCAAGTCTAATTTGGGTGAAAATGATATAAAATAAGCACAAAGCCAAGGTCTTTACTAGTTATAAAACCAGTCATGGATAATCACATATATGGTTACATGCCTAATGCTTACTATGAGCAACCACCATGCATATATTTTCCTGATTTTCTTGGTTTATCACACTGGTTGCCCAGGTTTAGTGGTTTTGCAGGTGAGAATCCGCAGGAGCATCTGAGGGAATTCCAGATTGCTTGTTCTATAATGCTGAGACCTGCAGGAATAACAGAAGACCACATCAAGATGGAAGCTTTCCAGTTCTCACTTGAAGGCGCTGCAAGGGATTGGTTGTATTGTCTTGATGAGAATTCCATCTCAAGCTGGTTTGATTTGAAGGAAGCCTTCCTGTCTAGATATTGTCCTGCCTTCAGAGCTGCACCTTCCGAACCTTCCCTAGAGGACCTGTTCAAGCAAATGGCTGACAGAGATAAATGCACATATGGAAGGAATGATGCAACAAATGGCCGAGCAAACTCAACGGATGATAGAGGAAAATCAACAGAGGATGGAGGCTGAATACCAGAGGAGCCAAGCTGAATCTCAGAAGTTGTCCGCTCTAATTGATCAAGTTACCGCCAACTCGGCTGCAATGCTAACTCCACAGCCCCTTGAAGACACTTCTGATGATAATGTTGATAATGTTTCTATTAATGAACTGAGTGTTGAATCCCCTGATTCTAATTCATGTACTGATTGTTATTGTGATGGTGGCACTGCTTTGGGTATACACTGTTATGCAGCTTTATATTGTTCAGGAAACACAGAAAATGAGGATCAGGAGGATCAGGAGGACATCTGCTCCCCCGTGCTTGAAGATGATGAAGAACCTTTGGAAGTAGATGATTCAAGTAACTCAAATGCATGTGTTGAGAGTAATGGGGTGGATGAATTAATTGCTGAATTTCCAGACATTGTAGATTTTACTGATTCATTTTATTGTGATATATGTACTGACTCTACTAACTCTAACCTTTGTGTGGTGTGTGCTAAAATTTCTGCATGTATAGCAGGTGATAAATTTGTTAGTGCAGTAAATGAAGAAAATGCAGAATTTGAAGCAGCACCAGTAACCCCAGCTAACTGTTTGCCACCTCCCCCTGAGGAACCAGTGATGGAGTTTAAGCCTTTGGATTTTGCACCATGGCCGGTCCAAGAGGTTGAGCCCCACTTCTATTAGGGAGACTTTGTAGATAAAGAGGTCAGCTGTGACCCGAAGGGGAGTGAGAAGTCCGCCGCACTCGGCGAAGTCATCATAATTGTCAAGTGCTCACCCCCACATCAAGTCTGCAAGTCATGGAAGCATGAAATGAACTCCCACTCTTTGTCCATCACGTGGGCCTTATGCTACAAGCAATGGGATCCTGGTGGAACCGCCCTTAATGAGTTTTCTTAACCCTTTCTTCTTTTTAATTTTCTTTTCCTTGCTTTATTTCTGTTTTGTTTTTAATAAGGCTCCTGAATAATTTGAGAAGCTCAGGAGTTGTGTTAAGTCTTGTGTTGGCAAGTTGACGGGATTTGATTAATTTTGCATAGATTGATTGCATGATAGTGTTGACTGTTTTCCCCCTAGGATTTGAAAAATTGAAAATATGATCCCCATGTGATTGAAAACTGAACTTTGAGATTTTATTATGATGGCATGATTTATGATAAGTTTGGGGTGATAGGAAGCACACACTAGGGATAGAATCTCTGTCAAGCAATTTGCAAAAATTCCCAGGTGAGGTTTTGAGCCTCCAACATGTTTTTGATTGTGAGAATCACTTTCAAGTTGCACTTTCCTGAATTTGCTTGAATCTCTTTTTGGTTTGCATGATTATATGTGTGTAGCAAATGATTTAGGCATTTTCTTTGTAAATAGCTACTTAGCCTAAAATAACCATTCCTAATGCATGTTCCTTAGTTAGCCCCTTTGAGCCTGATGAGCCTATTGTTCTTGTTAACCTTATGTTACAAGCTAAAATCTGAAAAAACCATGTTAACCCGATCTTAGGATTAGGAGAGCATGGAATCTTAGTAAGAAATTTGGTTGCAAGAAATTAAGTTTGGGGTGGCTACCAGGTGCAATGTGTTGTTTGGGATTGAAAAAAAAAAGTGTAAAAATGAAAATAAAAAAAAAAGAGAAAGAAAAGAAAAAAATATATATAAAAAAAAAGAAGAAGAAGAAGAAGAAAAAATTTTAAAAGTGAAAAAATGCCAAAAAGAAATAAAAAGGTTGTAGTCACCCAAAGCAAAAAGAAAAATGAGAAAAGGAACTTGAGTTAAATTCAAAGTGTAAAAATGTTTCATGCTCTCTTAGTTCCTAGGGTCTTCAGCCTAGTTCCTTGTGTATATCCTACCCTTAGCCAGGCCCCATTACAACCCATAAAAGACCTTTTGATGTTGCTTGCATGTTTTCTGTGGGAATCATTTGGAGATGAAAATCAAATTTATGGGAAGTGCTCTTAAAAGTGAAATTGAGTGAATTGTTGATAGCCTGACACAAACTGAGCGATTGAGTGAAACACAAATTTCCCTTGTGAGAAAGGCAGTTGTTTGAATATGGTGATCTCCCTCTTGTGTGTAACTTAGATCCCCTGCTTAGATTTCTGATTGTTTGTATGATGAAATTCTCAATTGTTTAGAATAAATGATTGTGGGGATTGCTTTACTTGAAAGGGGGAACATGGAAGAAAAATTCTTTTGAAATATTGCTTGAAATCTGTGGAAAGTTGATTGAATTCTTAAGTTTGCCAGGTCTTGAGTCTTTTTAAGTTTTTAAGTTTTAGTTTGCTTGGGGACAAGCAAAGTTTAAGTTTGGGGTATTTTGATGAGCCTCTGGTTGACTGGTTTTATAACTAGTAAAGACCTTGGCTTTGTGCTTATTTTATATCATTTTCACCCAAATTAGACTTGATTGTCCTTAAGTAGTATTTTGAGTCTATATAGTATTTTTAGGTTAATTTAGTTGATTTAGAGATAAATAAAGTACTTATGTTATTTTTCTATTTTCAGGTTAATAAAAAGTGAAATAAATCTGGAGCCACTCGCCCCGCGAATGATATCTCGCCCCGTGAGTCACGCAAGCCTGAAAAGTCAGAGACGATCACGGTTTACCCGTGTTGAGGATCACGGCTGTGGCAGTTTTTGAAGTTGAAGCATTCGCCTCGCGAGCATCCATTCGCCTCGTGATCCTTGGAAGACCAGAAGCCATCACGGTTTGCGCATGTTGAAGGTCACGGGCGTTACAGTTGGGATCTGAAGAGATTCGCCTCGCAAAAGGATATGCTCGCCCCGCGAGAAGATCAAAAGTCGCAGACTGTTCACAATTTCCGCGTCACGAGAGAGGCTTCGCCTCGCGAGTTCTCTGATTCCAGAAACGTGTATATAAGTTAGTCTTAGGCAGAACTGAAAGGAAGTCAGAGTTAGCCAGTTTTGGCTAATCTTTGGTAGACAGTAGTAGTAGTTTTCAGTAGTTTATTTCTTTACTTTTGTGTTTAATTTTGTAATGGAGAATTAGTCTCCTAGATTAATCTACTGTGATTGGTTTCTATTACATTTGAGGTTCTTGTATTCCTGTTTTGTATGCTTTTCTCTTTTCAATACAATGCTATATGTTTCTGTTTGTTATTTCAGGAATGTATAGTGTTGTGTTGATTCATTTCGGTGATGCCATGTTCTTATACTTAATCGCGTTTGTTATTTCGCGTGTGTTCGTTCATGTTCGTTTGTTCATGAGGGCTTAACCTCGTTTGTTATTTCGGGAATAGGAACATACATCCGTAGTAGTGATTGCGTTGTTAATTGTTGCTACAACCGGGAGGGGATTAGAATCCGCTTAGGGCTTGGATTTTTTTTGAACCAATGATAGTGGGAAACCAAGAGCAGTAGGTTAATCGTTCTTTAGTTTATTTGCTCTCTTTAACTGCCTGTTTTTATTGCTTTGTTTTCTTTATTTTGTCTCAATCCAAAACCCCCCAAAACTAACTTTTGATATTCTGTTAATAATAACAACACTAAAGAGTCCTTGAGAGACGATATCCGAGTTGTCGCTCTATACTACATTATTTTAATAATCGCTCGTTCTTTTTGGCGCGTGGCGACAGCGCGGTCACTGTGAAAAAGTTCTATGCCTGAAGTCCCTCTAGGTTGAAAACCCGAAAAGGAAGCCTAGGCAAAAGTCAGGGCAAAAGAACAATGAAAACAAAAGGAAAACAAAGGCCCGCTAGGTTGAAAAACCGAAAGGGCAGCCTAGGCAAAAGTTTGGGTAAAAGAACAATAGAAAAGCAAAGGCCCGCTAGGTTGAAAACCCGAAGGGGCAACCTAGGCAAAAGTTAGGGCAAAGGAACCTTAGGATGAAAACCTGCAAGGGCAGCCTAGGAGGAGGATAGGGTCCAACACTCCTGTGGGGCAATTTTATCTAGCCGAGTATACTGGGGCAAAACTATTAAGGAGTGATCAAAGAAGGTGTGTTTGAGGAATCAGAAACAGGAACCAAGATCTGTATCATCAAAAGGCTGTGGGGAATCAATTAAATGAAAATCAAGGGACCAACACTGGGGCAAATTTTATGTGATTTCCGTAATTTTCTTTGCTTATCTTTGTTTTTTTAATCTTCATGATACCTTTTGTAACTTTGTTCTCATTGTTATTATCTCTTAACAACCTAAATTCTCATATTAAGGCAAGAGATTTTCTTCCACACTCCCCTATCGTGTTCACTCTCATGTCTCAATAAAAGTAAATACAAGCTTAATAGTATGATTTGATAACTCTAATGGTAGCACCAATAAATGGTTTAAACCAAGAGGGCTCAATACTTCAGATTCAGTGGAAGAGGTAGCATACACTGGACGACAAAAGAATGATGCAGATAAGCTTACATAACATCCGGAGTTTGTCAGATTCTTGGTTGACCAACGCCTCGTCCCAGAGTGGCCGGTGAACAAGGGTTTGGTTGTCCGAAGTTTTTCTAGGGAGCAATTGGTTCCTTTATCCTCAAAAGGAAGGGATTCTCATTTGTTTCAGATCACTGATTATTTATTTTCGAGCTCTGAGGCTCACCGCACCTTTATTTTCGAGCTCCAAGGCTCATTGCATGTTTACTGTTATGTTGGACGAGGAGGTTCCGTCCATTGCATTTACTTTTCTGTTGTACGAGGAGGTTCCGTCCATTGCATTTACTTTTCTATTGGACGAAGAGGTTCCGTCCATTGCATGTTTATTGTTCTGTTAGACGAAGAGGTTCGGTCCATTGCATTTACCTTTTTGTTGGACGAGGAGGTTCCGTCCATTGCATTTACTTTTCTGTTGGACGAAGAGGTTCTGTCCATTGCATGTTTACTGTTCTGTTGGACGAAGAGGTTCCGTCCATTGCATTTACTTTTCTGGTGGACGAAGAGGTTCCGTCCATTTCATGTTTACTTTTCTGTTGGACGAGGAGGTTATGTCCATTGCATTTACTTTTCTGTTGGACGAAGAGGTTCCGTCTATTGCATGTTTACTTTTCTGTTGGACGAGGAGGTTTCATCCATTGCATTTACTTTTCTGTTGGACGAAGAGGTTCTGTCCATTGCATTTACTTTCCTATTGGACGAGGAGGTTCTGTCCATTGCATTTACTTTTCTGTTGGACGAAGAGGTTTCGTCCATTGCGTGTTTACTTTTCTGTTGGACGAGGAGGTTCTGTCCATTGAATTTACTTTTTTGTTGGACGAGGAGGTTCCGTCCATTGCATTTACTTTTCTGTTGGACGAAGAGGTTCCGTCCATTGCGTGTTTACTTTTCTTTTGGACGAGGAGGTTCCGTCCATTGCATTTACTTTTCTGTTGGACGAAGAGGTTCCGTCCATTGCATGTTTACCTTTCTGTTGGACGAGGAGGTTCCGTCCATTGCATTTAGTTTTCTGTTGGACGAGGAGGTCCCGTCCATTGCATTTACTTTTCAGTTGGACAAAGAGGTTCCATCCATTGCGTGTTTACTGTTCTGTTGGACAAGGAGGTTCCGTCCATTGCACATTTAATTTGTTGTTGGACGAAGAGGTTCCGTCCATTGCATGTTTTCGAGCTCTAAGGCTCGTTGAATATTTACCCTCCTGTTGGACGGGGAGTTTCCGTCCACTGCAATTCTGTTTTCAAACTGTAAGGATTTCTTCTGAGCTCCTCATGTTTTTTGGGACAAAATATGTGTTTATTTTTATTTACTTGTTCATTACTACAATACATGAAAAGTCACGACTAATCATGTCTTCTAGCATGCAACAAGTAAAAAGGGGCAACTGTGAACACCCATTTTTGTCCGTCTTCATTTTTATAGCATGTTTCAAGGAGACTAATAATATGAAGAAGAAAGGGAGTGATCCCTTCCAGTCCATCACATTTCCTGTTGGACGGGGAGGTCCCGTCCATCACTTTATTAATTTGCTATTGGACGCGGTTCAGGCCAGTCCATTGCCCTTGCAGTGGACGGGATGGTCTCATCCATTGCGTTGGACTTGCTATTGGACGCGGTCCAGGCCAGCCCCTATAATTTGCTGTTGGACGCGGTCCAGTCCACTACTTTGAACTTGCTGTGGACGGGATGGTCTCCACTATTGCATTGGACGCAGTCCAGTCCATTGCATTGGACTCACTTGTTGGACGAGGTGGTCCCATCCAATCCACTACCTTGGACTGGCTGTTGGATGCAGTCCAGTCCATTGCATCGCACTTGCCGATGGACGGGGTGGTCCCGTCCACTGCTTTACACTTGCTGTTGGATGGGTAGTTCCGGCCATTGCTTTACACTTGTTGTTGGACGGGGTGGTCTCGTCCAGTGCCTTGCACTTGCTGATGGACGGGGTGGTCCCGTCCAGTGCTTTGCGCTTGCTGTTGGACGGGGTGGTCCCGTCCATTACTTTGCACTTGCTGATGGACGGGGTGGCCTCGTCCATTGCTTTCCACTTGCTGATGGACGAGGTGGTCCCGTCCATTGCTTTACTCTTGCTGATGAATAGGGTAGCCCCGTCCATTACTTTGCACCTGCTGTTGGTCCCGTCCAGTCCTGTCCCTTTTTATTTTTGTTAGACGAAGGGGTTCTGTCCACTTCAATTATTTTAATTTCTGTTGGACGAGGAGGTTCCGTCCACTGCAATTATCTTTTCTTGTTGGGTGAGGAGGTCCGTCCAGTGTATATCTACTTTTGCATATCTAATTTTCTATTGGGACGAAGAGATCCCGTCCACTGCAATTTTATTTTCAGGCTGAAGGCTAAAGAATAAAGAAAGAAGGAGGAGAAGATAAGGAAGAAGGGACGAAGAAAACAAGGAGAAAAGACAATCAACAAAAAGGAAAGGAAGCTGAGCTACGTCTCCTACCCACTTTACATACCAGGCAAGACCTCTTTTCCTCCTCTACCCATTGGTCCTCCTTCTTCCTTACCCCCTCCCTTGTTTTAACCCGGTTTCACATCACCACCTTTCTGCTACTCTTGCCACCCCGTCTGGGCACACACTATTTCTGCTCAAAACCCCCATCTCCTTTCTCTTTTCGAGCATGCAACCCTCACATCAAATCACCACCTTTCTGCTACCCATGCCACCCCGTCTGGGCACACGCTATTTCTGCTCAAAATCCCCCGTCTCTTTTCTCTTTTCGAGCGTGCAACCCTCACATCAAATCACCACCTTTCTGCTACTCATACCACCCCATCTGGACACACGCTATCTCTGCTCAGAACCCCCCCCCCCCTTTTTTTGCACCTCCTCTAACCATTGGTCTTCCTTTTTTTCTTCCATCTCCTCCCTCGCCTTAACCAAGCAGCCTCACTCCTAACCCTAAAAAGCCTTCATACCCATCAGACAAAACCCCCCATCTCCTTCCCTTTTCAAGCGTGCAACCCTCACATCAAATCCGCTCCTTTCCGCTGTTCAGAACGGCCCAAGCCCTGGGCATTCTTGCAAGCCGACCTTGAAGTCAACGAAGAAGACGCAAGATGCCCTCTCCTCCGTCTATAAAAGGAGAAGAAAAAGAGAGGAGAGGGGGGAAATTTTTTGGAGGAAAGAAAGAAAAGGGAGGATTTGATATTTTCTTAGTGAGAAAAGAGAAAGAAGGGGAGAACACTGTTCTTGAGAGAAAACGAGAGATCATAGAAGAGATAGAGAGGAAAGATACAAAGAAAAGAGAAAAGAAAGAGAGATTCTTGTTGTGAGGAGGAGAGATCAGAGATCTGGGTTTCCACTTCTCTTCCCTACTACTAGAGTGGCTAAGAAGGAAGAGTTGAAAGAGCCAGGGAGATTGAATGTAAAGGCTTCGATCTTAAAATCTTTCCATTGGGAGTAAACAAAATCATTCTTATTCTACTCCCATTTGGTAATCTTTGTTCTTTTCGTTGACATTATTAATAACTTTCTCTTGACACTCTTATTTCTCTGTGTTTCTGTTCTCTGAATAAGTTGGTAAAAGGTCTCATTTCTACGTTTCTGTCCCATTTTCAAGAAATAAAAATTACTTATTTTACATAGAAAAATAAAAGGATGATCACTTGATTAAAACAACATTTTTTGGGTTGCCCTATGACAAGTGTCATGTTCAACCCTTCAGATTTAGTGGTTGTCCTATGGACCTACGTGCCATGTTCAACCCCATTTTAGTTACAATAAACAGATTCACAATGGGTAAAACAAATGTTTCAAAGTTACTAATAATTTATACAACTAATTTTAGGTAACCATTTATGGATGTTCCAGGGTGCCGTGGGGTCAAGTCTCCATGCCTTCCCTAGACATAATCGACTCCCGAACCCAAAGCTTTTCTTAAAAGGTTTTCCAACTTCCTTGAAACAAAATAAAGTTAGTGGCGACTCCATGTTTCCTCTCTAAGAGGAAAAGCTAGTCTTTTTTAGGTCGCTACACCCCTGACTTGGATACTATGAAGCTGAATGTAAATTGTAGCAGTATAATGAACCCAGGCAGAGCTGGGTTTAGAGGTGTGATTCATGACCCCACTGGTCGTTGGCAGGTTGGGTTCTGTTGGGAAGGAACAAACCTTCTTTATAGACTATCGAACATGTCCTTCAGTTGAGTTGGCTAAAAGGTTGGTGTTCCATCATTTGCGAGTCAGACTCTTTAGAAGCTATTGGCATCGTTTGCAACCATATTTATGCCTGCATTATTAGTGATATTCGGAGACTCCTGAGACAAGATTGGCAAGTTGAGCTTACCCATGTGCTTCGTGAAGCTAATCAAGTAGCGGATCATTTGGCTAAAGCTGGTGCTCGAGGTCTATCCTTGGGTTACTTTGGAAAATCCTCCTCCTGAGGTTCATCTTTTGTTGCATGTGGATTCTGTAATGCCCTTCGTTACATTATTAACCCAAAACAAATTGTATAAAAATCCTTTAATACATTTAATTAAAATATGTTAATCATAAAAATTTTATCAATTATATAAGTCTGGAAAAAGTCTCATTAAATAAAATAGTAAAAATGTATCAAAGTAATAAATAATAAATCCATACGTCCAAATAAAAGCTCCAAGCCTCAAAACCGGGCGTCTACTAATAAACCCAACGATAAATAAATAAAAAAAACGTCTAGCCACATACGGCTCCTTATTTAAGAAAGTACTAACCAAGCTAAGAATAATAACTAAGAAAATCCGCTAAGTCTTCAGTCCTCTCCAGTTCCAGTGATGTCGTCCTCGTGCTCTGAAAAAAACACTTTTAATGAGATATAATCCCAGTGAATAAAAATAATCGTTTGATAAAAAGGTTCGCAAACAGTGTTGTTTTCAGCCGGCGCGGTAACCGGAAAAACATTTATGGTACCCGCTAATTTTTAAAATATTGAATATAATAAACCTCCAAAATAATGATATATATAAATAAAATTAATGTCAAGCATTTAAAGCACGAACTCATAAACTCAGCAACGGTCACATCTCATTGCATTTAATCACATTCACCGTGCAAACTCTACACAATGCAACTCCACTAACATGACTCGGTGATTCCCAGAATCACTTAACTTGACTCTTTGGTTCCCAGAACCGGTGTGAATCCCAGATCCACTAAGGTCTATGAGCTCATATCCATGCAATGGCGTCCCACTGCCTTCCCCATCCCAGATGGAGGTATCTAATATTTCATCCCAGATGTGAATATTTTAATAATTTCATATCCCATCCCAGATGGTGATATCTCTCATCCTATTCCCGGAATAGAATGTACACCGTCATCCCTTCCCGGAAGGTGATGACCAACTCATGCATAATGCAATATGTCATCCCAGATGACTCTCAAGGTTTTCCAACTTTATCTGTCAATATCAATGTTACAATGTCATACCAAACCAACACTATAACATCATATTATACATATTAAAGATTGTTAATCAACAATAATTCAAACTATAATTAAACAAATTTTAATTTAGGAACCATTAAACAAAACATGCTTAAAATGACTTGTTACGGGAACGGGTTCACAAAACATGAACTTACACTCCAATTTCTAATTTAAATTGGCCTTCATCAGTGGAATAGAGTTTCTCGTAACAGGGAAAGAATTAATCACACTACAAATAATGAATTTGACTTTGACAATTGTTTTGCCATCAAACAATCAAAATAAAGAATGTACAACAATTCCACAAAATTAATATAAAGCTATTTATTTATAGATTCCAGGAAAATATATTTAATAATTCGATTCATCTAACAACATCTCAAAATAATTTAAGAGTCTCAAATCAAGAATCAAGAACCCTAAAATATTTTACTATTTTCAAAAGACAAAGTTACATGTAGAAGCATCAAATTATCTGTACCATGAAAGTGTGAGAAAAGTTATTTTTACTCACCTCTCGAAGACCTGCAATGTGCTCTAAAAATCACGTATGATAGGGATTTGTGCTTTCCTAAAAATTCCTCTTCCGTTTGGTGGCATTCTTGGATCTATGTTGTTACGGTTACACCGACAATATCAACCGGAACTGACGAAAACGATAAAACCCCCCTGCGCGGCGCTCCTATCACGTTCTATTTCTTTCTTTCTTTTTTTACTTTATGTTCAAATGTATATATATATAGCCTGTGCCTTAAGTTTTCTTCTTTTTATTTTTTTTTAATTTTTTATTTTTTTTGTCCTGCTTGGGCTTAACGCCCATGTGTCTCTCTTCTTCTTCTTTTTTTCAATGTACATATACATTTTCATATATATATATATATATATATATATATATATATATATATATATATATATAATTTTGCATTCTTTATAATAGTTAATAAATTTTAATAAATACTTGTACCATCAATTTTTTTTACACTAAATCTCTTATTCATATATTTTATTTGCACTATACTTTTTAATAACTCAATACTTTTTTTTTTATCAATTTAATTATATTAATTATATGGGAATTTTAGGATGTTACATTTTCTCCCATCCTTTAAGAATTTCGTCCCCGAAATTATTATCATACCTATCTAACCAAGCAACATAGATTGAAGGTAGCATAATGCTATTTATGTTTCTTTGTTGAAGAGATCCGAATAATGAAGTGTAATATCTTCCTCAAGTTCCCAAGTAGCTTCCTCTGGAATCAATCCCTCCCAAACCACCTTTATCAATGGGATCGTCTTGTTCCTCGGAATTTTGGTGCTCTTGTCAATGATATCTGAATAGGCTTGGACTTAAAGGTTAAATTATCCCTCAATTGTACTAACCCAGGAGCTATCACGTGTGAAACAGTTGGTACATACTTCCGGAGCTGGGAAACATGGAAGACGTCTTGGAGATTTGACAACTGTGGTGGAAAAGCCAATGGATATGCAACATGCCCGACTCTCTGTAGGATTTGAAAAGGACCGATGAAATAAAGAATTAGTTTTCTGAATGACATTGACCTCCCCATCCCAATCTTAAGAGTGACTCTCAACCACATGTTCCTCTTCCTAAAATTCCAAAGGCTTTCTTTTCTTCTCGGCAAAACACTTTACCTATTCTGCACACTACGCATCTTTCCCTTAATTATTAGAATCCTAATTGTGGTCTATTGGATTAAATCTAGTCCTAACAAGATCTCCCCACCTACTTTACACTAACATAAAAGGGGACCTACACTTCCTCCCATATAGGGCCTCATAGGGTGCCATGCCCATACTTAGCTTGATAACTATTGTCATACGCAAACTCAATGAGAGGTAGGAATCTATCCCAACTCCCTCCTTCATCCAGCACTACAAAAAAAAGGTCATTTAGCGACCGAAAATAGTGACCAAATTTTTAGGTTCCTTTTTGCGATCGAAATAGAGACCGATTGTAGGATCTAGATGAAACACTGGTTAGAGTTGATTCTGCGACCGAAATAGAGCGTAGCAGAGATATCGGTCGCTACTTCGGTCGCTAAACAAAGGAAAGTAAAAGTCAGAAATTTATGAATTGTTATCGACCGAAATGGCGACCGAATTAAATGCAACGGTCAAACTGTGTTTATATTAGCGACCGATTTATAAATCCGTCGCTAAATTTATGAATTCACACTTTAAACTTTATTTATATTTGCGACCGATATTAATTCGGTCGCTAAATGGCGCGTTGAAAAAAATAAAATTGCGCGTGTTAGCGACCGAAATTTAATTCAGTCGCTACATTACAAATTCAAATTAAGACTAACCATATTAGCGACCGAATTAGCGACCGAATTAAATCGGTCGTTAAAACTGAAATCCCTAAATTCGACAGAACGTCCTTCTTCCTCATTTTTTCTGGCGTTTTCTCTCTCCCACCCACTGTTTCTCTCTTCTACGGCGCGCGCTCCGGCCACCTCAACACCCCAAGACACCTCTGGTCATCGTCACCACCGTCATCTCCCCTCTGCTCAGGTAAGCTCTCCTCTACTCCATCTCTCTGTCTCATTGTCTCACTATGTCACTGTCTATCATTTCCCCCCTCATTTCAGGGCTCATTCTGGTCACATTGCTCACACCACCACCACCACAATGCCCTCCCTCACACTGACCGAGGTAATTGCTTCTCTCGTTGTCTTTCTCTACATTGTTGTTTTTCATTGTGTGTACATTGGTGTTGTGTGTGTTTGTTTGTTGTGTGTGTGTGTGTGTGTGTTGTGAGTGTGTGTTTGTTGTGTGTTCTGTGTACTAAAGTTTGTGTGTTCAATTGGATTGTAATCATAGGGTAGGTGTGTGTGTGCTCTGTGTGTGTGTCTGTTTGGGATGTTTGTGTGTGTGTGTGTGCAGAGATGTGTGTTTAGTGTATGTGTGTGTGTCTGTTTGGGATGTTTGTGTGTGTGTGTGTGTGTGTGCAGAGATGTGTGTTTAGTGTATGTGTGTGTGTCTGTTTGGGATGTTTGTGTGTGTGTGTGTGTGTGTGTGTGCAGAGATGTGTGTTTAGTGTGTGTGTGTGTGTGTTTAGTGTATGTGTGTGAGTTTAGGGATGTGTGTTTTTGTTACTCATCATTTTCATTTTTTCATCCAACACATTTCTCTCTTTTCTCTTAGTTTCTCAAGGTGTCTTGATTTCTTACTCAAGGATCATCACTTAGAGGTAATTTTCCTCCAACCTTTCTTCATTACAATTGATGTTGAGTTTATTAGCTTCATGCTTGTTCTTAATTTTGTTCAAAAATAATTAAGCTTGAAAATGGTAGAAAAATCATAACTCTTTGTACCCATTGATTTAAGTCTTGAAACTTAATATTGGTGCTTCTATAATCATACTCTTCATGCTTGCCAAATGATTTGATGAACAAAAATTTCTCCCCTATTTTCCCCCACTTGGCCGAACCATACCCTTTTATTTTACTCTTGGATTTCAAAAATTTGTAACTCTTTGCATAAAGGGAAACAAATCTCCAAATTTGATATCTGTGCTTGTCTAGTGATCAATGATCATCCTTCCTTTCTCTTCATGTTTTTCATTCAAATCACTAAGTTGCTACAACTTTCCATATTCCTTGATTTTTATGATTTAAATTCTAGAAAATCATAGAAATGGAATTTGTGAGTTATGACAATTTTTCCCTACTAACTAAGACCCTAACATCTTGTCTATCTAGGATGGACTATTAGATCATATAATTAATATAGTTAATTAGTGGTTAGTTACAAATCAGTTGCTTTATCTTACATATAATATAAGTCACTTTTATATATGACTTGATGTAATAAACTTTCTCATTCAATCAATTACACCTTTCAGTTTTCTCTCTATTATTTTCTATTTTAATGGGCACTGTCATGTTTACTAACATGAACATTGAACAACATGGAAAATCTTCTCTTTGATAGAAAGAAATTCTAGCATTATCCACATTTTTTTTATGGTACTGGATATGTAATATATTGATTCGATTTGTGTAAACAGTTAGGCCCGATTTAAGGATAATTTTTTAAAAAAAAGTCGAAATAAAAAAAAAATTTAACTTCAGCTCTCCAATCTTATTATTTTTTATGCTTTATTGATTATTTTTTCGTGAGCACATGCTTTAACACTAGATATTCGTGAGATAAATTATTTAGGTATAACAATTTAACATAATAGAATAGTGATTTGAGTTGAAATGAATAATTTTATTTATGCACGATAGGTCCTTGTTGTCATATTCTTCTACCGGCTCCTCCACTTATCCTTGCTCAGTTGTGTTTTCTCTCTCGGGTCAGTTCTCTGAACACTCAGTGTAATGTATTATGTGAATTATCGTCTTGTTTGGTAGTGGAGAGCTGAGCTCAATAGGATGTGATCTTGTCTGATTGTATGCTGATAATTAATTTAATGTTTATGCATGTGTTTGTCAATATGTGTTGTTTGTTAGTGGAGAGCGGAGCTCAATAGGATGTGATATTGTATGATTGTATGCTGATAATTTAATGTTTATGCATGTGTTTGTCAATATGTGTTGTTTGTTAGTGGAGAGCGGAGCTCAATAGGATGTGATCCTGTCCGAAAGGCGGGATCTTGGGTTGTGTCTTGATAATTTAGAAATTATGCATGTGTTTGACAATTAATCGCTACTTGTTAGTGAAGAGCGGAGCTCAATAGGATGTTTGCTACAATATTTAATCTAAGTTTGTATTGATTTACGCTGCAATTTATATAAACTCAACAATGTTGCAATATTTATAGGTTAATGGTTTTATTTTTTGTTAGAGTTAATAATTAATTTACGAAAGCCTTAGTTTCCTATTTGAGATTCAATATTAATGAGCATGCGTAACTTATCAAGGTATGCATGCTCATTGTATTGAATCTTGAATTGTCTAAGTGGGATAGTTTGGGAAAAAACATTTTTCACACTCGTATAATAGTCATTTCAATGTTCAAATGCCTTATATACTTGTTGAAATCTCGGTCCGATGCATTTCCTTTTGTTCTCCTGGTGCATACTTGATCGCGGTGATTACACCGTGCTCGAGTCGTGTAACTTGGAGACCGATGGGAAAATGCTGCCAAATTTTGTCAAGTATAAGGTATTTGAATATGGGAATAACTATTAGTAGCCGAGTGTGACAAAGGTTTCTTCTCGAATGGGATAGGTTCATACCTTGTCATAAGAACGAGATTGATGGAGTTATTGGAATGCACCGTAATATATAAGTGTTATTGTAGGATTGGTCGGGCTATTTAATTGCCAGCAATGGATATTTGGAGAATCAAAAATGGATGTATCGTAGGTTGGATCGGAATAAACGTCTTAGGGAAGAGTATAGAGTTGGAGTGGGTGAGTTTATAGAGTTTGTTGTTAGCCAGGAGAGATTTATACGGTGGGCGGTGATCAATTGAGGTGTCCTTGCAAAAGATGCAAGTGTCAATCTTTCAAAAGTGTGGATGGAGTTGTAGCCGATCTTTATGAGAAGGGCTTCATGCCCGATTACTATTGGTGGAGTAACCATGGTGAGACGTTTCTGACTTAAACCCGATTGTGGTGGAAGGTTCGTACTATGGAAGTGGTGACGGGAGGGAAGAATTGAATCCATACGAGCGAGATGATAATGGATCATGCTTTGGACCATCGGTTGGTGTTGTACTAGAAGAAGATGGGGGAGAAGATGGTGGAATGGGTTCCCAATACATAGAGGAGAATCCGAATCCCGAAGCTCAAAGATTTTATGATATCTTTGAGTCTTGCACGATCTCCATTGTGGGAAGGATGTCGGAGTACACGGAGTTGTCGATGTGCATGGAATGGTTGAGTATCAAATCTGACTACAATATGCAAGAAGGCTGTTTTAATCGCCTCGGCAGTCGGTGTCCAAGGCGTTGCCGAGAAGGCAATCGGATGCCTACAAGTTTTTATCATGCTAAGAAGTCCGTGGAAAATTTGGAGTGCAGGGTGTCCGAAAATTGATTGTTGCCCGAATGGATGTATGTTGTACTATAAGGATGATTCAGCGGAAAGCATAACGTGTTGTCGATTTTGTGGTGCGGATCGGTATAAGACAACCACTAGGATGGGCATTGAGAAGAAGAGGTCGCTAAAAAAGATGTGGTACTTTCCGCTCGTGCCAAGACTTACAAGATTGTACTCTTCGATGGCCACTGCAGCTCACATGAGGTGGCATAGTGAGCATGAGAGGGAGCAAGATATCTTGTGTCATCCATCTGATGGAGAAGCTTGGAAGCATTTTGATAGGGTTCATATGGCATTTTCGCAGGACCCTCACAATGTCCGATTGGGGTTATCTGCTGATGGATTTAATCCTTTTGGGCAGTCTGGAAAAGCATACTCTTGTTGGCCGGTTATCCTGACTCCGTACAATCTTCCCCCGGGGATGTGCATGAAGCGGGAGTTTATGTTCCTAACAGTCATAATTTCGGGTCCGTCTAATCCAAAAGGTAAGATTGATGTGTACTTGCAGCCACTGATAGATGAGTTGACAATGCTGTGGAATGATGGTGTGTTGACATATGACGTATCTTTGAGGCAGAATTTCATCATGAAAGCAGCTTTAATGTGGACGATCAACGACTTTCCTGCTTATGGGATGATGTCGGGTTGGATGACCGCGGGGAAGCTTGGATTCCCAATATGTATGGAGCGATCGAAGGCATTCACGCTTAAAAACAGTCGAAAGATCTCATATTTTGATTGTCATCGTCAATTCCTTCCAGAAGATCATCCTTATAGGTGGAACAATAATGCATTCAAGAAGCGTTTTGCGGAGAGAACACCGCCTCCACCACGTTTGACTGGTCCTAATGTATGGCGCAGAGTACAGTACTTACCGCTCGTCCATGAAACCCAAGGAGAACATATTCCTGATTATGGCGTCAACCATAATTGGACAAAACAAAGTATATTTTGGAGGTTGCCGTATTGGAGGACACAGCTACTCCGTCACAACATTGATGTCATACATACTGAGAGGAATGTGTTTTTGAATGTGTTTGACACTGTGATGGACATCAAGGGGAGGACAAAGGATACAAATAAAGCCCGATTGGACCTGGCTGACATTTGTAATCGGAAGGAGCTTGAGTTGCAAGACGGTGGTCGTGGCAGACTTATCAAACCGAAGGCAAGTTATACACTAAGCAAAGCACAGAAATTGGCCGTCTGTAAGTGGGTTAAAGAACTAAAGTTACCAGATGGGTATGCTTCCAATCTAGGTAGATGTGTTGACATTAAGGAAGCAAAGTTACATGGAATGAAGAGTCATGATTGCCACGTGTTCATGCAACGGTTGCTTCCAATTGCGTTCGACGCATTACCGAAGCAAATTTGGAACCCACTTGTTGAGCTTAGCCACTTTTTCAGGGAGCTTACATCGACAACACTAAATGTGAATCAATTAAAGGATATGGAAGTCAAGATACCCGTTTTGTTATGTAAGCTGGAGCAAATATTCCCGCTGAGTTTCTTTGATTCCATGGAACACCTGCCAGTTCATCTACCTTACGAAGCAAGAGTTGGTGGCCCAGTCCAATACCGTTGGATGTATCCATTTGAGAGGTAAACAACATCAACTATTTTACTTAATACATATGAAATTCATGAACACGAGAGCAGTAGTTTAGCTTTCCCTAAAACTAGTAATTATTTGTATGTATCCCTCTTTAATAGGTTCCTGCACTCCCTTAAACACAAAGTCAAGAACAAGGCACGAGTGGAGGGTTCCATTTGTGAAGCATACTTAGTAGAGGAGACTTCCACTTTTGCCTCTTATTACTATCCGGACGAAGTTAACACGAGAAGGACAAGGATGCCTAGAAACGTTGATTCGGGTGAAGGATGTTCAACTAGTCCTCATATATCAATATTCAACTATCCGGGCAGATTTAGTGGCAAATCAAAAGGATGTTTCTTGGAGCAGCGTGACATTAATGCTGCTCATCTGTATATCCTTCAAAATTGTGAAGAGGTGGCGCCATATTTAGAGTAAGTTTCTACAACACCTTTAATAAGTTCAATTGACATTTATTATTATTAATTGTCCTGCTGTTAATCTCCCATATGTAGGATGTACGGCAATTTTCTAAGGGAACTCCAACCTGACATTTCAAACGATCAGGTTGATCGAGAAATTACTTCTCACTTTGCTACGTGGTTCAGTAAATATGTAGGTTAAGCATCTTCATTTTTGAAGCATACATTTTATCTCCTTAAATATATAGCATGTATAAGAATAATATAATATTTGATTGTTTAGGTACTAGATCCAGAAAACAATGTTCAAAATCCATTGTTGACAAATTTGGCATGGGGGCCTAACAGATGGGTTACATCATGGAATACTTATTTTGTAAATGGATATAAATTTAACACAAAAACATGGAATGAAGGAATGCAGACGTGTAACTATGGTGTTTGTGTGCGAGCCACTGATGGCAATGTAGAGGATGATTTCTATGGGGTTCTAACTGACACCCTTGAACTCGATTATACCGATTTCCCCGTGATGAAATTAGTTATCTTCAAGTGTGATTGGTTTGATCCTACTCTTGACGTAGGGACAAAAATAGATAAAAATTATGATATTGTTCAAGTTAGGCTGTCTCGAAGGTATAATAAGGCGTACAACCCATTCATTTTTTCACAACAGACAGAGCAGGTTTATTACTCGCCATATCCCGAAGGACATCATGGCTGGTTGGGTGTTATTAAGATAAAGGCTCGCAGTATAATTACTGATAATGTAATCAACCAGCCTGAAAAAGATGCTCCGTACAAAGATGATGAGTTTTCAAGACCCCACGTACTGTTGCAAATTACGCCGGACATTATTGTTAATTCTCTGGCGGACATTTCCGGAAATGGGGAAGAAGTTGAAAGATAGTTAATGGATCAATCCGAGTTGGATGCATCTAGCGAAGGTACATTCCGATCTAGTGATACTGATGAGACTGAGGGTGAATTTAGTGACGGAGATTCTACTTAGGTAATTTATTTATGTCATAATTCATTGTGTGAATGTCATTCTACTTATTAGGTAATTTATTTTTGTATTATTTACACTGTTGTGTAATCATATTTTCATTTTTTTCACAGATGGCGGATTCCTCCAGAGGTAGGGGTCGTCGTGGAGGTCGTCTTTGCGAGAGTCCCTTCGCCGGCCGACCCCACAGCCTTCAGATCGAGACCATCCTACCAGCACCTCTGTTGACGGGACACCTCAGGGTGATGGAGTTGCACCCCCCACCCATCCTTATGTGGTCGGGACACAGGCTGCACCCTCATCATCCACACCTACGACGATAGGACCATCATCATCATCGGGACAGGAGAGTCGTGGTCCATCCGACAGGAGGATTCTTCTTATCCCCAGGGGGGATAACGAGTATGCTAATTTAATTTTTTAATATATATAAAGTATCGTTAATTTCTATTTACTTGTTTTTAAAATTTAATTATAATATTTATTAATGCTCTAATTTTGCTGCAGCTTTCTGCCCGCGAAGGGCCCTTCTGATTCGATATCGAAGATCCTGCGACGCAAGTTTGATGGTCCATGGCCTACATAGAAGGCCATCCCACTAGGCCATAGGGATCAGTTGTTTCTAGAGTTTAAGGTAACAGTTTATTAAGTTTTTTAAATTAAATTTACATTATATATATGTACACACGAATTTCCTAACAACTGTAAGTTGCGAGAAAGAGTATAGGTGGGACTTAGCTTTAGAGGCTCTCGTCGGGGACATATTTGAGCATAAAGGCTCACTTGGGTTATGAAGAATCGATGAACAAGGCGAGGAAGGGGCAGAATAAGGGGAGGTGGGTGGATCCCGAGATCAAGAGGCAGCTGGACCAATCTTGTGCTGCTGAGAAGTTCCGGAGATCCGAGGCCACAGCTCGGCGTGTCGAGCTTCGATGGTGGCGCATGTGCTTGGGCCGGTGGGTCTAAATCAGCCGCCGCCCACTACGACGAGCTGGTAATACATTAAACTTTTGACTTAATATACTATTTAATTAATTAGTTTTCATTTTTAATTATTCTTATGAATTTAATATTATATTATTCGCATGCGAAAGCACGTAAACGGCGAGCCCATCGCTATGGAGTTGGTGGAGAGGACGAAGAAGTTGAAGTCGGGGATATGGGTCAACGACAAGGCCGTAACTATCTTTGTAAGCAAAAAAATAATTTAGGGTTTACTTGTAATTTATTATAAATGATTTGTTAATATTGGATATAATTATTTTAACTAAATCTATTCAACTATACTTTGTAGGCGGGCTTCAACGAGAAGAAGGACGATGCCATATCACGTGCCTCACGGTCACAAGATGAGGCTTTGATGGTGATGGCTGCTCTCTCTGTCTCCGTCGACGATAATGCCATTTATTTGGAGGTCGTCGGGGGCGGGAACAAGAAGGGGTACGTGTATGGCCTCGGACACCTGGGGAGCCGAGTTCATCGCTTCATCGTCCGACGCCGCTCCTTGCTCTTGCGCGCCGATACCGTCCCTCGGGAGCAGTTCCACCAAATGCGGGACACCATCACGCAGCTGAACGCGGCGTCCGGGAGAAGAGCGAGAGAGAGCGCGAGATGGCGAACCATATTGCACGATTGACTTCGGGCACACCAAAGAATGATGCGGCGAGCATCGAGCGAGGCGGCCGACATCAAGGCTGGTGTTGGAGCAGATGAGGATCCAGACTCGATTGCTCGGAGATGATGCTCGGCGGTTGTGCGCTGCTGCCGCTCCTCCGGTTCCGTCGCCGACTATCGATGTCACTCTGCGAGAGGACGATCAGCTAGCGACGCGTCGGTGGTACGGACGCTGAGGATGATTGGATTCCTCCATCTCCCCCTCATCATGACTGATTTTTTCTCTCCATATTTTTGACTTTAAACGATTCTTGTACGACATTTTGGATTATTCTTTTTATATATATTTATTATTTTTTATGATTGTATATTTCATAAGTTATTTGGTGTGTTTTATTAGTAATTTTTTTAACGTTTAAAGAAAATCAGAAAAAAAATTTATTATAAAAATTAAAATTAAAAAAAATTAATAATAACCAGTTTAGCAACCGAATTAGAAACCAATAATTCGGTCGCTAAACTTTATTTAATATTTACAGATGATGTATAGCGACCGAAAATCCGTCGCTAATATAGGTTAACAGTAATCAAAATTAGCGACCGAATTAGCAACCGATTACCGGTCTCTAAAAATGGTTACCCAAAAAATGCGACCAACCTAATAGCGACCGATTATTATTATATAGCGACCGAATTTACGGTCGCTAATTAGTGACCGAAATAATAATTCGGTAGCTAAAACCTTAACGACCAGGTATTCAGCTACCATCATAAATCGGTCTCTGTTTCGGTCGCTAAAACAAATAGCGACCGATTTACATGGTTTAGCGACCGAAACTTACGGTCGCTAAACAATTGTTTTTTTGTAGTGCAGGACACACGCCCTAAGCATGTCCTCAAGGGTCTGAATGGTCTGCTATGACTGACCATCCGTTTGGGGATGATAGGTCGTGCTAAGGTTCGACTTAGTTCCAAAGGCTTGCGGAAAAGCTCTCCGAAATCTAGAGGTAAACCTCGGGTCTCTATCCGACACTATAGATGTGGGTATCCCATGAAGCTTGATTATTTCCTTGATATAGAGGTATGTCAACTTGTCTAAGCTATAGGTTGCCTTAATTGGCAAAAAGTGGGCATACTTGGTCAACCTATCCACTATAACCCAAATGACGTCTAAGCCCAAACGTGTCTTAGGTAACCCCATCACAAAGTCCATAGAAATTCTCTCCCACTTCCATTCTGGAATCTCCAAGGACTGCAACAACCCCGAAGGCTTCTGATGTTCTATCTTAACCTTTTGGCACACTAAACACCTAGCTACGAAGCTAGCCACATCCTTTTTCATTCCTGGCCACCAATACATCTTCTTTAGATCTTGGTACATCTTGGTTATCCCTGGATGTATGGTGAACTTCCCCTTATGTGCTTCCTCTAAAACTTTCTCCCTAAGGCTCCCCTCCTTAGGAACAACGATTTTATTATTAAACAACACTAGACCATCAGTGGACAACACATAATTCTCTTGGTCTAAAAGAGATTATAACTCCTGGTCTAAAAGCTGTTCTCGCCTAATCATTTCTCTAAGGTCACTGCAAATTTCCAGCCTATTCAACTTCAAGCTTAGAGCACTAAGAGATACATTTAGATTCAGGTCTCTGAACTCCTCTAATATATTCATCTCTCGGACCATTAAACTAGACGCATGCAGGGTTTTCCTACTGAGTGCATCAGCCACCACATTGGCTTTCCCTGGATGGTACTTCAACTCAAAATCATAGTCCTTAAGAAATTCCATCCACCTCCTTTGCCTCATATTCAATTCCTTTTGGTCAAACAAATACTTAAGGCTCTTATGATCACTAAAAACCTCAAACTTTGCACCGTACAAATAGTGCCTCCAAATCTTAAGAGCAAAAACTACTGCCGCTGACTCAAGGTCATGAGTAGGATAATTCACCTCATGTGTCCTAAGCTGCCTAGATGCATAAGCCACTACCTTGTCTTCCTGCATCAACACACAACCTAAACCATTCTTAGAAGCGTCACAATATACCACAAAACTCACTGAGGGATATGGAATGGTTAAGACCGATGATGACACCAATCTCCTCTTATGCTCCTCAAAATTCTCTTCGCATTCCTTATCCCACTCGAAAGATTTTCCTTTCCTAGTCAACTTGGTAGGAGGTAAAGCTGCCCTAGAGAACCCTTCTATGAATTCCCTATAGTAACCTGCCAGTCCTATGAAACTCCTCACTTCCGTCACTGACTTAGGTTGCTCCCATCCAAGCACTGCATCAACCTTACTAGAGTCGACCGCTACACCACTCCTAGATATGGTATGTCCTAAAAACTTCACCTCATCAAGCCAAAATTCACACTTTTCTGGCTTTGCATACAGTTGTTCTTCCCTCAGAATCTGCAACATTAACCTCAAATGTTCCTCATGATCCTCTGATGTCCTAGAGTATATCAAAATATCATCTATGAACACCACCACAAAGCTATCCAAGAACGGCCTAAAGATCTGATTCATGTAGTCCATGAAAACGGCTGGAGCATTGGTCACTCCAAAGGGCATCGCTACATACTCGTAGTGCCCATACCTTGTCCTAAAGGTTGTCTTAGGAATGTCCTCATTCTTGACTCCAATTTGATGGTATCCCGATCTTAGATCTATTTTGGAAAACACTGAAGCTCTCCTCAGCTTAGCTAAGAGGTCATCTATCCTAGGCAAAAGGGTATTTATTCCTGATGGTCACTTTGTTCAACTGCCTATAGTCAACACATAGTCTCATGGTCCCATCCTTCTTTTTCACCAGTAGGACAGGTGTTCCCCAGGGTGACACACTAGGCCTAATAAACCCCTTCCCTAGCATCTCCTATAACTGTTTCTTAAGCTTGCTCAACTCTAAAGGTGCCATTCTATAAGGCGCTACCGATACTGGTCCACTCCCTGGCACTAGATCTATGTTAAACTCAACTTCGCTATTCGGAGGTAAACTAGTGACATCCTTAGGGAAAACATCCCGGAACTCACACACCACGGGTATAGCCGTCACATCACTGTCAGCCTCTATCTTAGCAGAGAATAAGAGTACACATCCTTGAGCTCCCTCAACTAAGCACTTATGACAAGCAACAGCAGAAACAATAGAACTGGGTACGGGGAAAATCATTAGACATTGGATGTGAAGAGATAAGGATATTTTTGTCAGAATACTTATGGCGATGAGTCTAGATGCCAATAAGTCAATACCAAGAATAACATACAATACATAGATAACAATAAGATTGATGTCATAAGGAGTGTCTTGACGCACAAGGAAACAATTTAAACAACCAATGGAAGAACAAGAATATCTCTACAGGAGTAGAAACATATGAATCAAAGGACAATGAAAGATTGGTATCTCCAAATTTTCACACATAAAGGGTGTATCAAGGAATGCGTTGCTCCTGAATCAAACAATATAATAATTTTTTCTTAACGAGTAGAAGAAATTCAGCCTCCTTCGGATCTAAGCTGCCTCAGAATGATGGCGGGTTGTCCTTCTTGAATTCGGAAAGTCCCACGTGCTAAGGGTCCTAAGTTGCCACCACTTCATTAGTTACTGACCTCCATTCCCTTTCAGTTGACGGTGAGTCTCCATCTGCCCTTGCATAGCTTTGGCCGTACCATCCAAAGCTGCTGCAAGTGCAACATTCGTCCCTCGCCTATTAGTCGCCATAAATCTTCTCACTACCAATGAAATACTGGGTTGATCGGGTCCAATATCTGAAAGAATAGCATGCAGCATCTATAACTCTAACAAGCATCATATGCGCCCAAGTTTTGTTTTATAAAAAGCCCCAATACCACAGTCCGATATAGAATCGAACTGCTCTGATACCATAAATGTAACGCCCTTCGTTACATTAGTAACCCAAAACAAATTGTATAAAAATCCTTTAATACATTTAATTAAAATATGTTAATCATAAATTTTTTATCAATTATATAAGTCTGGAAAAAGTCTCATATTAAATAAAATAGTAATAATGTATCAAAGTAATAAATAATAAATCCATACGTCCAAATAAAAACCCCAAGCCTCAAAACCGGGCGTCTACTAATAAACCCAACGATAAATAAATTAAAAAAACGTCTAGCCACATACGGCTCCTTATTTAAGAAAGTACGAACCAAGCTAAGAATAATAACTAAGAAAATCCGCTAAGTCTACAGTCCTCTCCAGTTCCAGTGATGTCGTCCTCGTGCTCTGAAAACAACACTTTTAATGAGATATAATCCCAGTGAATAAAAATAATCGTTTGATAAAAAGGATCGCAAATAGTGTTGTTTTCAGCCGGCGCGGTAACCGGAAAAACATTCATGGTACCCGCTATTTTTTAAAATATTGAATATAATAAACCTCCAAAATAATGATATATATAAATAAAATTAATGTCAAGCATTTAAAGCACGAACTCATTGCATTTAAAATATTGAATATAATAAACTCAGCAACGGTCACATCTCATTGCATTTAATCACATTCACCGTGCAAACTCTACACAATGCAACTCCACTAACATGACTCGGTGATTCCCAGAATCACTTAACTTGACTCTTTGGTTCCCAGAACCGGTGTGAATCCCAGATCAACTAAGGTCTATGAGCTCATATCCATGCAATGGCGTCCCACTGCCTTCCCCATCCCAGATGGAGGTATCTAATATTCCATCCCATATGTGAATATTTTAATAATTTGATATCCCATCCCAGATGGTGATATCTCTCATCCTATTCCCGGAATAGAATGTACACCGTCATCCCTTCCCGGAAGGTGATGACCAACTCATGCATAATGCAATATGTCATCCCAGATGACTCTCAAGGTTTTCCAACTTTATCTGTCAATATCAATGTTACAATGTCATACCAAACCAACACTATAACATCATATTATACATATTAAATATTGTTAATCAACAATAATTCATACTGTAATTAAACAAATTTTAATTTAGGAATCATTAAACAAAACATGCTTAAAATGACTTGTTACGGGAACGGGTTCACAAAACATGAACTTACACTCCAATTTCTAATTTAAATTGGACTTGATCAGTGGAATAGAGTTTCTCGTAACAGGGAAAGAATTAATCACACTACAAATAATGAATTTGACTTTGACAATTGTTTTACCATCAAACAATCAAAATAAAGAATGTACAACAATTCCACAAAATTAATATAAAGCTATTTATTTATAGATTCCAGGAAAATATATTTAATAATTCGATTCATCTAACAACATCTCAAAATAATTTAAGAGTCTCAAATCAAGAATCAAGAATCAAGAATCAAGAACCCTAAAATATTTTACTATTTTCAAAAGACAAATAAAGTTACATGTAGAAGCATCAAATTATCTGTACCATGAAAGGTAAGAAAAGTTATTTTTACTCACCTCTCGAAGACCTCCAATGTGCTCTAAAAATCACGTATGATAGGGATTTGTGCTTTCCTAAAAATTCCTCTTCCGTTTGGTGGTGTTCTTGGATCTATGTTGTTATGGTTACACCGACAATATCAACCGGAACTGACGAAAACGCTAAAACCCCCTGGGCGGCGCTCCTATCACGTTCTATTTCTTTCTTTTTTTTACTTTATGTTCAAATGTATATATATATATATATATATATATATATATATATATATAGCCTGTGCCTTATATTTTCTTCTTTTTATTTTTTTTTTTATTTTTTTTTCCTGCTTGGTCTTAATGCCAAAGTGTCTCTCTTCTTCTTCTTTTTTTCAATGTACATATACATATTTATATATATATATATATATATATATATATATATATATATAATTTTGCATTCTTTATAATAGTTAATAAATTTTAATAAATATGTGTACCATCAATTTTTTTTACACTAAATCTCTTATTCATATATTTTATTTGCACTATACTTTTTAATAACCCAGTACTTTTTTTTATCAATTTAATTATATTAATTATATGGGAATTTTAGAATGTTACAGATTCTATGACCATTGCTTTCCCTAGGCTTTAGGCTTTAGTCTTTGTTTCTTTCTTGTCTTCTAAAAAAAACAAAAGTCATGTAAGCTTGAAATTTATAATTATAAATATTTGATTGATTGTATTTTAAATTTTTGTCCCTCAACGCTTCTGTCATATGGATTCTTCCTAAATGTTAAGGAGAAACACTTTAACTTAACACAAACTATAAAAACAATGGATCAAGGATTTATTTATTTCATAAACAACCAATTACATTTCAACCTTACAAGGTCTGCTTAATAACAGCCAGGTAACAAGGAAATATTATTCATATCTATAAAAAAAAAAATGAAAGAAAATTGCAATATTTTTAGTTACATCAAGTCACCAATATCAATGAAATGAATAGATTTAATATATATAACACTAGCAGCGCTCATCAAGTAGTGATGGCTGCATTTATTGATCACACTACTTTAGCTCTTGATCCAAAGAATGCTCGTCCATTTCATATTCTACGCATAGCTGCACATCCCATAGACACATGAACCTCCGGTGTTGCACTTGTTGCCACATTTCCCACAGTGCTTCTTGTTACTCCTAGGGCTCACACACTTTCCCTCGCAGCACATCTTTCCAAAGCTGCATTTCTTTCCACACCTCCCGCAGTTGAAGCTGTCTGTGGTAAAGTTGACACATTTGTTCTTGCAGCAATCAGGGCCTGCGCTTCCTTTAATATAACATATCTTGGGGTATTTATCACATTTCAGCACGACCCTACCATCTTTCTGGGAAAGGAAGCGGTTTGTTCCTCGGAGAGAGGTTGGTTCTTCACTTTCAGAAGATGATGTAGCTGAAAGAGTAATGGCCAAAGCCATTAGCATGGCCAAAAGGAAGAGAGTCTTCAGGAACTTCATTTCTTTTTGTGATTGTGTACGTTGGAGATAGAAGAATTAGTTAAGTGAAGTAATGGGGTGGTTGTTTTGATTGAGAATAATGAAGGATGGTCCAAGTATTTATAGAAGACATGCAAGGAGGTTTATGGAGTCTGGCCTTTACATAAATTACGTGGATGAGCTAATATCATACTATTATAATATTAATTATTAGATAGTGAGGTGGTCTAAATCTGCCAAATGAATTGTATAAACGAAATTAGGCTTGATGACCAAAACTTCAAACTTCAAAACTATGATAAGGATCGGTTGAAATTGAAGTCCAAGACATATATACCAGTGACAAAACTATACTAATGCTACACACAAGCTTAAAGATTAAAGATTTATTTAATTATAAGTTGTCGTTAATTAAACTCAAGCCTGATCATATGTAAAGTATTAAGGATATTAAACAAGTAGAGACAATTAGTCATTTGTATAATTCTATGGAAACCAAAAAACCGTTATTGAACCACCATAGGTTTCCGGTAGCCTTATGGTTTGACCTTTATTTTAAGTAGTGGATACGAAATGGACCTCAGTGGTTCCTCGACCATAAAATAGAGATGATCGTAACATTCTTCAATGTAGGTGAACACATCAATTTGGATAATGCTATATATGAACGAGTCAAAAAATACAACAAACGATGCCACTTGACATGTTTATCAATGGAAAAGCAAAATAATATTTCTTCTCCTAGCTATAATTAATTTTATAGTCTAGAAATTTTGTGAAAATTAATTTTGAAAATAGTATCAAAAAATAAATTAAGATTAGAGTGAATTCTTAAAATTAAGTTAAGCCTATGTCAATTACACGTTATTAATATATATATAAAGCAAATTTTTTTTTATAAGTAAAAATTGTATTAATATGAGTATTAGGGATGCTCATACCCATACACATAATAAGACTAAGGTCAATACTAAAACGAGTGTTAAGTTGTATATAAAAAGTGGGGGAAATACAGAGTCTATTCAATCCCCGAAAGAAAGTAGCTAACTTATAATGCTCTTACCGTTTATAAAAAAAAAAAAAGAAGAAAAAAAACATCAAATTGCCTATTGCAGCCATAGTCCTTCAGATGATCACATGAAAAAACCACGAAGAGGATCAAAATAGCCAATTTGGGACAAAGCAAAGATGCAGTTTAAAGCATTAAAAAAAATGCATACTTTATTTGACTTTGTAAAGCAGTCTTTTTAATAATTTCTGATTTTCTAAACCAAACTATGAAGAACTGGCCAGCAACGACGGCCTCCGGTGGTATTTTGCCAAATTTCTTAGCAGTTAATCTCTATGAATGATAGAATGTACGTTTTTTGGACCTAAATTCGGCCGAATGGAATCGGATCACTATACAGGAGAGTCAAAGAAGCAATAAGACTATGAAAGCTTAAGGTTCTTCCTCTGAATTTCTTTAGATGCCTTTCAAATACATTTGAACGGATTGACAAATACATAAGAGCAATTTGGAACAGGGTAATGCAGGGGCCGTTCACTCATGAAGAAAGAAAGGACACGCATGTGCATTATTACTTATGAATCATGATCATGTTATTTTGTGCCTCCCTTACCCTTTAGCAATTACTTGGTTTAATTTGACCTAGGAA
This sequence comes from Sophora flavescens, assembly GCA_030762895.1. Lineage (NCBI taxonomy): Eukaryota > Viridiplantae > Streptophyta > Magnoliopsida > Fabales > Fabaceae > Sophora > Sophora flavescens. The sequence continues at coordinate 107,826,993 of CM061062.1, forward strand.
AAAAACTCATATTTTATATGTATGAGAACATTAATGACTTGTGATAACTTTACAATTAAAGAAATGATAGGTCGATGAGCCTTAACGAGTAGAGCTAAATAAAGCCAGAAATTTTATTTTTATTGCCATGTAAACAATCGTTTGACAAAATACGTCCACGGCAAAGGTCATTTAATATCATTCATGTTAGACCATTCTTTGCAAGGATACTGTTATATGAATTCGCATTGACGGATGGTTTGGTTATGCATTACATATATTATATGGTCATCATGCTTTTTAGTTAAGCTATAAGTGGCTTTTGCAGCTCACCACATATTCATTATTGTGCTGTAATTAATTATTAATAATTAGGAGATCTGACACAATTATTCTCTTTGTACTATTTTTATAAAGGAATGGTTCAGATGTTTTATTCCTTAAGGACCCGTAGGCTATATACATAGATGACACCATAATTCCTCCTAAATTTGTGCCTGTCATAATACAGCTATTTACACAAGAGCCTAATTACATCATGTCTAATTACAACAAATAAAACAAATCAAATCTGATTTGCCTAATTAAAGGAATCAAATAAAACAAATCAAATCTGATTTGCCTAATTAATTGAATCAAATTAGATTTCAAATTAATAAATATATATCTTCTTGCCAAATATCTTAACACCCCCCTTCAAGTGGGAGCATGAAGATTTCGAATGCCCAACTTGCCAATGAAGGATTCAAATTGCGGTTTCCCCAATGCTTTTGTGAATATATCCGCGAGTTGAACAGTGGTAGATACATAAGTTGGGCGAATGTTGTCTTTAAGAATTTCATTTCGAACAAAGTGGCAGTCTACTTCAATGTGCTTGGTACATTCATGAAACACCGGGTTTTTAGCAATGTGTAAGGCCGCCTGACTATCACAGTGAATGATCATGGGTTTGTCATGAGCTACCCCTAGGTTGGAGAGAATCCCCTTTAACCATTTCAACTCGCATGTAGTAGCTGTCGTAGACCTATATTCAGCTTCAGGAGACGACCGAGAGACGGTGTGCTGTTTCTTTGTTTTCCATGAGATAGGGGAGTCACCAAGCTGCACCGGCCAGCCAGTGACGAAACGTCTGGTTAAAGGACAGCTAGCCCAGTCTGAGTCGCACCAACCATGAAGCTGCAAGTCACAGTTACGGCCAAGAAATATTCCTTGTCCTAGGTTACCTTTTAGGAACCGAACTACTCGTAGTGCAGCTTCCCAATGTTCAATTCAAGGTTGGTGCATGAATTGAGATAAAGTGTGGACACTGTAAGAGAGCTCAGGCCGTGTGAAACATAAGTAAATCAACCGTCCAACCAGACATCGATATTGTTCAGGAGTTTCAAGAAATTGTCCAGCAGCAAGTGACAAGTGATGATTTTGTTCCAATGGAGTGCCTTTAGGTTTAGCACCGAGCAGACCAGTTTCAGATATAATTTCAAGTGCGTACTTACGTTGACAAAGGAAAATACCCGTAGGGTTTTTGGCAACTTCAATACCCATAAAGTACTTCAATGCACCGAGGTCTTTCATACGAAAACACATGCTGAGATAATGCTTAAAGTGCTTAATGGCACAAGAATCATTGCCGGTAATGATTAAATCATCAACATATACAAGAACCACAAGTTGGATGCCTTCTTGGTGCAAAGTGAACAGAGAATAATCAAGATATGATTACTGAAATCCATAAGGCTTAAGGGCAGTGGAGAGCTTTGGAAACCATCAACGTGGAGCTTGTTTCAATCCGTACAGTGATTTGCTTAGTTTGCACACCATGTTCGGTTTCAAAGTTGAAAACCCAGGAGGCATTTTCATGAAGACTTCTTCATTTAGATCTCCATGTAAAACGCATTGTGCACGTCCATTTGGTGAAGTTCCCAAGTTTTTGCTTTGCTGCCCGCTTAATAATACGATCCGTCTGTGACCATTTTTGCGGCCGGTGCAAATGTTTTGGCGTAGTCGATCCCTTCCACTTGATGGTTCCCGAGTACAACCAACCGAGCTTTAAACCGTCCAACTGTCCCATCTGAATTATACTTGATGTGGTACACCCACTTGCACCCAAGAGCTTTCTTCCCAGGTGGCAGCTGTTGCGTGCTCCATGTATGATTTTGTTCAAGAGCTTTGATCTCAGCTTGCATTGCTTCCCTCCATCGAACATCTTTCATTGCCTCATGAAAGTAGAGTGGCTCTTTTTCTGCAGAAATTGCTGCAAGGAAATGTCTGTGTGGTAAGGAAAATTTGTCACAATTTACATAGTGTGCTATAAGATAGGGTATACCTGAAGAATGTGATTGAGCTGGTGAACTAGAGAAAGGACTCAACTTCTGAGCCGTGTTTGTCACATAGCCCTGCAGCCGAGTAGATGGTTGTTTCACACGATAGCCACGTCCCAACAACTCATTTCCATCATGACTACTTGAGACTTCCATGCTCGCAGCCTCTGGTATTGCAGCTACATCGGCTACAGCTGTCTCTGCAGTGTCATTATTCTGGACTTCTTCATGTGAAGGTGTTGGCGTCGTGGCAAGGTCTGCAGCAACTGTTTCTGCAGTGTGAGTGCCCCCCCCCCCCCCTGTCGGCAACACTCACTTCTGTTGATGCCTCCATTTGATTTTCTGCCAGATCATCCAGTTGACTCTCCATGTCAGCATCTTCAGTAATGGAATAAGAGAAGTTTGGTGTGGTTTCATTATGTTGGAATGGAAACTGGGTCTCGAAAAAATTGACATCCCGCGATACAAAGAATTCATGGGTCTCAAGATCATAAACTCTCCAACCCTTTTGCCCATAAGGATACCCCATGAAGATGCATTTACGACAGCAACTTGCAAATTTGTCTCTGTTCGTATTTTGGTTGCGCACGAAACACAAGGATCCAAGAACACGCAAATGAGTATAAGAGGGTGGCTGTCCATGCAATACTTCATATGGAGATTTTCCTTTTAGAACCGAGCTTGGAGTGCGATTGATCAAATATCCTGCTGTCAACACACATTCTCCCCAAAAATCAATGGGTAAGTTGCCTTGAAACAACAAAGCTCGTGCCACATTGAGGATATGACGATGCTTTCTTTCGACTCTCCCATTTTGCTAAGGTGTTCCTGTACATGAAGTTTGAAAAACTATCCCATGTTCAAGAAAATGTTTTTTCATGCAAAAAAATTCCGTTCCATTGTCGCTTCTCACAGTTTAAACCTTTTTGTTATATTGCCTTTCTACCATAGAAATTTTTTTTTGTTAGTGTTCGTGTTACTTCTCTCTTATCAATTAGCAAAGAAATCCACACTGCACGTGAGCAATCATCAACAATAGTAAGAAAATATGAAGCACCACAAGAAGAACGAGTTCTATATGCTCCCCATAAATCACAATGTATCAAATCAAATGTATTAGACGCTTGATGATTACTCAAAGGAAATGTTTCTCTAGTTTGATTAGCTCTTTGACATGTATCACAAACTTTGTTCTGCAAATCACTAACTCTACTCCAACTACCATTAGAAACCAACTGAGTAGTTTTCCAAGATGGATGTCCCAACCGCTTGTGCCATACTTCTAGTTGATTCATTCCTTCAATTCTGCATGCCTTCACTTTCGGAGCTTCCCGGAAGAAGTAGAGTCCATCCCTTCGTTCGCCCGCTCCAATCAGCATCTTCGAAGTTCGGTCTTGTATGGCACACAAATTAGCAGTAAATTGGACATTACAATTTGATTCATCGACAGTTGTGTTATAGAAATCAAGTTGCAATTCAACTGAGGTACATAAAGCACATTTTCAAGTTTTAAAGTATCAGTAAGTCCTATTGTTCCTTCCTTAGTAGATGAGGCAATATCTCCGTTAAGAAGTCCAACAGGACACCCATGCACTTCCCTCACATTACACAAATGTTGCAAGGTTCCTGTCATGTGGTTAGACGCCCCACTGTCGAGGATCCATGAATTAAGTTTAGTCTTACCAGTCATGCTTTCGTTTGTAGTAACCTTTGAAGAGTTAAGCATTTCTACCAGAGTTTTCCACTGCTCCTTGCTCAAACTTGTCATGGTCGGACTTTCTGTATCCCCACCAATGCTGGATCCTAAGCTTTGGACAACATGAGCACGTACAGGGCCCTTTTGTGTACGTCCACTGCTTGATCTCGTGCCTCCAATGCGGTTCTGACTTCTTCCTCGTCCACCTGCCTTCTCATCATTTCTGGGGCGTTCACCCCACCACTTTGGGTATCCGATCCGCAGAAAACAACTTGCCTCATAGTGTCCTGTCTTGTTGCAGTGCGTGCACACAGATTTGCTCTTGTTCTCACGCCCTTTCACCTTCGCGCTTGCTTGAACAACTAATACCCCATGACTTCTAGTCTTTCTTCTCTGCCTCGTGTGATATTTCGTACTCTTTCTTCTTGCACTAGAATAGAGTACATATTATTCAAAGACGGCATAGGGTCTGTGGCTAGCAAGTTGGAACGCACCGTTCCATAGAGCCCATCATCCAAGCTCATCAGAAAAGTGTGACCTCGTTCCTCTTCTCTGCGTTTTTCAAGCTTTGATGCAACACCACATGTGCACCCTTTACAAGTGCAAGTCAATGCTGGTTCATGGTTTGCTAAGTCATCCCACAGAGCCTTCAGCTTTCCATAATAGGCTACCATGGACAAACCTCCTTGTTTGCATTGTGCCAATTCTGATTTCGGTTGTTGTATTCGTGGACCGTTTAAAACTGAGAATCTTTCATTTATGTCCTCCCACATTTCCTTGGCGGTTTCCAAGTAGGACATGGTAGTTCGTAGAGTCGGTTCAACTGTGTTCAAGATCCATGACACCAACATGGCTCGAACAGTCCACCAATCCTCCAACTCAGAGGATCCTTCATCGGGTTTCTTTATGGTTCCGTCGATGAAACCCCATTTTCTTCTTGCTCTCAAAGACATCTTCATAGCCCTGGCCCATTCATCATAGTTTTCGCCTTTCAGCTGCACCTACGTGATCATATTCCCAGGATTGTCGTTGGAATTGAGATCATATGGTGACGGCTTTCTCTTCTGACTTTGTTGGACTCCTGTCCCAGAAGATTTCGGTTGACCTTCTTTTCCATCCGTAACAGCCGCCAGGTATATTTTCCTAGGGTTGTATGCGCTCTGATACCATGTAAAGGAATGGTTCAGATGTTTTATTCCTTAAGGACCCGTAGGCTATATACATAGATGGGCACCACAATTCCTCCTAAATTTGTGCCTGTCATAATACAGTTATTTACACAAGAGCCTAATTACAGCATGTCTAATTACAACAAATAAAACAAATCAAATCTGATTTGCCTAATTAAAGAAATTAAATCACAATTACAACAAATAAAACAAATCAAATTTGATTTGCCTAATTAAAGAAATCAAATCAGATTTCAAATTAATAAATATATATCTTCTTGTCAAATATCTTAACAATTTTTTTTTTTTTTGGTAAGCAAAGATAAGATAATACGGTGGGTGTGGATGGAACACGCGACCTTGATCTACCATGTAATGATAATCTTGTAATATAGTTTACAGAAGATTATATTCTTGCATTAGAAATCCTTAAGACATTAACAAGACTAAGTAAGGACGACAAGTTATTATGTGGGTTGACTACCCTTGTACCCTTTTGTGGGACCTAGCCTAAATCTAGCCAAAGAGAAATATATGCACATTGGATGCAAAACTTCAAATCTGCAAATTGGCCTTGTCAAAATAATTTTCGGTGCATTAAAGTTTGTGAGCAAAATTGTCAAAGTTATAGTTGGGTGGTGGAGGAGCATGCTCTATGAATAGAGCTCTTCTTTTCATGCATAAAACACACCAGAACCTCACATTCAAGAAAGAAGAATAGTGAGGGAAAAATAGAGTCTCTTTATAGTAAGAGTGTGTTATCATTTCTTGTAACTCTTGAAAGGAAGTGCTCGGGTTTATAGAGTGATATACGATTGGGGTGGGTTATAATTATTGTAATCATTGTTGTGATACTGATAATCCGCTGGCTTATGATATTTTATCTATTATTTTAGAGTGGATTTTATCAATTATGTGGAGTTGAATGCTTGATTTAACCCAAATTAGACTTTGTTTTCCTATCTTGATTTATTAGAGTCAATATATGCATTTAATTAATTTTAATTAGATTTTAGATGATTTTCTCAAGATTTTCTTATTTTTATTTTTAGGAAAGGACAGAGAAGAATGATATCAATTAAATTGAAGATTGCCAAGTAAATTACAAGGGCCCACATGATGGATTTGAATCCAAATCAATTTGGATTATTATGATTAAAAGATAATTCAATTGGCATTGAGATAAAAGATTGGATCCAAATCAAATTGGATTTGGATAATAATTGCCTATCACAACAACAAAGGATATGATAAGATTTGACAATTGATTTGGAGATATTGATTTGACAAATAAATATGAAGATTAAAATGTTCAAGATCAACCATGATGGAGTTTGCATGAAGATGGAGCTTGAAAAGCAAGAAATCTAAGCCAAACAGAGGCCATCACGGCTTAGTCGTGACAGCCGTCACGGCCATAATCGAACAAGACTGAAAAGAAAAGTACGCAAAAGTCAGAACCTGTCACGGCCAGGCCGTGATGGCCATCACGACTGTGACAGGCCATCAGTGCCAAGTTTTCCGAGACAGAATCTGTCTCGGCCTAGCCGTGACAAGCATCACTGCCGTGACGCGCAATATCTGGAATTTTAAAACCTGATTTGATCTGATTTTGTAATTGCTTGGGATTCAAGTTAACCTACTCTATAAATAGGGCAATTAGGCTCGAAAATAGGACCCCTGGGGCTGCTAGCTTAGGCAAAAACTAGGATTTCTCTTCTTCTTAACTTATTCTCTTCTCTTAGTTTTTTTTATGCTTTTGTTAATCAAGCTTGCTATGAACATGGCAATACTTGAGTAGTCTTTTTATTTCTAAGAATTGGGGCTATGCCCAAGATTTGTTTTGTGTTATGAATTGACGTTATACATTTTGTTAATTTCAATTCGCTTTCGATTTGATTCCTATTGCATGAATTACTTGTGAATTTGGTGCGCATTTATTTGCATGTCATAGATACTCTAAGGAGGAACCTAGGGGTGAACTTAGGTATTGGATCTATAGGAATCAAACTTAGGACTTAAGTCTCGAGAGTTAGAAGCGGTCCTTCGAGGGTTCACTGAGTTGTCACAAAGCTTAAAGGGTTCGATTTAAATTCAATTACCACGAGAGTAGGGGTTGGTTTAATCGGGCACGGTTCTTGTATCCCGAGACGGAACATTAACTTATTTAGGATAATTCACCTTCAAAGTAAATTTTGATAATTAACAAGAGAGGTAGTCAATTTAGTAGCATGAACAGCCTTGTTGGTAACCCAATTCTTGGAAATCTCTTTTTTCATATTTAAAATCCCAAAAATATTTTATTTTATTTTATTGTTTCTTTTATTTTCTTAAAATCTTTTCACACCTATTTCTCAGTCTAAATAGTTGTTTAATTTGTGAAGTGACACTTGGTTTCCCAATCCCTGAATTCGATACTCGGTTTCTCACCGTTTTATTATTACTTGCTTCGATCTGGTACGCTTGCAGAAGCCCATCGGATACTAAATAATTTTATTGGAGTGTTTCCGTGAACGTAGGTAAGAGGTGCCGAACCACGTAACTTCTTGTGTTTTCTATTGTTTTTCTATAGTGTATTTTCTTTGTGTGTTCTCACGATCCTTTGTATGTCCAGGAGATACCCAACACCTTTCAATATACTTTTGTTTGATAAAAAAAAAGGACAAGTTTCTAGTGTCAAAAATACAGTTGGGAGATCTCATGCATAGAGTTGCACATCCCATAAACACATTACTCTCCCTTCTTGCACTTCGAATTTTTCTTGCACCCACAATAGTGTCTTTTGTCAAAGGACGGATTCACACAATTATATATAATTTTTCCTTTCATAACTAAGGAGAAAAATGAATCATCTTTTTAACCACTAAATTTCATGTTGATGAGACCAGTTTCTCAAATAATTGATAAATTATCTGACACTTGATCAAGAAAGACGAAGAGTTGTCTAAGAGAAATAATATTTAATTGTTATTTGAATTGAAGCAAGCCATATAGTACTCTTAATTTCATATGAAAAGCACAGATTCTCAACATTCAAATATCACTTACCACAAAGTTGTAGGTCCTGTCATGGCCACTTCTATCTAACCAAGAATATTTGTACTTCTGCACTTATATTAAAATGTCTTTTCCTTTAAACCGGGGAAGTAAAGAATCATTCTGCTAATTTTAACCTACTGTATGAGGAATGCGTTGTTCTGTTGATACATATATCATGGCATCCTTGCATGTTTCAAAAAATGGTGACATACTTGTAATAGATACGTAATAGGTACCAATAAGTGGGTAATAACAGTATCTATCCATACTATCAATTTATTATTATAACTTTTAATTTGGATATTTTGTTGGGAAAAAACAAATATTTTTTTCCTTTACCTGTACAAATAAATAGACACAACAAAAATATTCTTCCACATGATAATATCAATGACAGAAAAATAAATAGCAATGACGCCACAATTTTTAACATGAAAAACTCCACAGTGTAGGGATAAAAACCACGGAACCATGTCCAGCAAAAACTTCCACTATAAATAATAATGGGTACACCAAGTCTTCCTAGAAATACTAGGGAACACCAAATCAAGAGCACATCACCCAAAAAGTGGATACAATCAGGCAACAAGAGAAAAACCCCACAACAATGGGTATAACAACTCAGCTCAAAGAAAAGGCAAACCAACAATATAATGATATCAAAATATTACTCTCAACACCAGGAACAACATACTAAAATTTCATAGACAATGAAAAAAGTTTACCCATATGATAAAGAGCATAAAGATCCTTTCTTTTTCTTCTCCCCCTGCGTGAACTCATCTCTCCCCTCTTACTCACTTTTTTTCTTTTTCACGTCACACACACACACACACACACACACACACATATATATATATATATATGAAAATTTAAAAGCATGTGAGTCTCAAGAGATGAGAGGTTGAAACCTAAAATCAACTTAATTAGATTTTGACGATGAGAAATTCATTCACAAATTCAGAATCAATGTGGCTGAGAACACCGATCATAGTCAATCTGCATATCCAAATTAAAAGTTATAATAATAAATTGATAGTATGGATAGATACTATTAGTACCCACTTATTGGTACATGTTACAAGTATGTCACCATTTTCTGAAACATGCAAGGATGCCATGGTATATGTATCAACAGAACAACGCATTCCTCATATAGTAGGTTAAATTTAGCAGAATGATTCTTTACTTCCCGTTTTAAAAGAAAAGACATTTTAGTATCTTGCCTACTTTGTTGTTTCCTAGAAGCACCACTCCACCTTCTTTGAATTATAGTGTCTCGAAGTAGTCCTTCCTTGAACACATATGGTATGAATGTAACACCCGGGTACCGACGAGGGCGGGGAGTGGTCGCCGGTGCAAGAAGGCATGAATAAGGAGCGGCTCCTGGCAGGCTTCTAGGTGGAGGGACACATGAATGAACCGATTACACACCCGAATGAGAGGGGTCCTGAGACTGTGTAGGTGTGAGACTATACAGTTGAGGAAGACATATGAATTGATTGGTACTACCTATACTAACAAGATGCATCTTCTTTTCGGGAGCTTATCACTTAAGAACTCCACAGTTAAGCGTGCTTGACTTGGAGCAATTTTGGGATGGGTGACCTCCTAGGAAGTTTTCCCTGGAAGCGTGTGAGTGAGGACAAAGCACGCCGAAAAGACCTGTGTTGGTTTGTGGGGGCAGTCGTCAATCCATAGAGCAGCTAGGGATGTTACAAATGGTATCAGAGCGGCACCTCTCTCAGTATGGTGTGGTTCGGGGACGAACCAAGCGGAAGCTGGTGGGCATGTAACACCCGGGTACCGACGAGGGCGGGGAGTGGTCGCCGGTGCAAGAAGGCACGGACAAGGAGCGGCTCCTGGCAGGCTTCTAGGTGGAGGGACACATGAATGAACCGATTACACACCCGAATGAGAGGGATCATGAGACTGTGTAGGTATGGGACTATACAGTTGAGAAAGACATATGAATTGATTGGTACTACCTATACTAACAAGATGCATCTTCTTTTCGGGAGCTCATCACTTAAGAACTCCACAGTTAAGTGTGCTTGACTTGGAGCAATTTTGGGATGGATGACATCCTGGGAAGTTTTCCCAGGAAGCGTGTGAGTGAGGACAAAGCATGTTGAAAAGACCCGTGTTGGTGCAGTGGGGCAGTCGTCAATCCATAGAGCAGCTAGGGATGTTACAATGAACATCCAGAATCCATAACCCAACTCCTTTGTGTTTCTGAACTTGATGCCACCAACACCCCGGCACTCTCATAGCCATCCGAAGCAATTGCAACCTCAACGGAGTTCCTTGATTCCTTGCCCCCTTTTTAGGACAATCTTTCTTGAAGTGACCCGTTTTAATGCAATTGAAACACTTGAGCTTTGACTTTGAATGACTCTTTGATTTTGATCTAGACATCTTACTCTTTGACCCTTTCTTCTCGTTCCTCCCCCTTGAGACGTTCAAGCTTTCACCATTATTCTCCGCTTTCAACTCTTATTGCCTTTGGAGCTCCTTTGTCCGGATTGAAGTTTGAACATCATCCAAGGAAATGGTTTGATCATTGCCATACAAAATAGCATCCTTGAAGGGGTCAAATGATTTAGGTAAAGAATTAAGTAGGAGCAACGCCTTATCCTTATCATCGAGCTTCACCTCAATGTTATCTAGGTCATCAAGAATTTTATTGAATTCCGCAAGTTGCTCCACAATGGACTTCGATTCCGTTATCTTGAAGGAATATAGAAGTTGCTTCAAGCATAGCCTATTCGCTAGTGACTTTGTCGTGTACAATGTTTCTAACCTTGCCCACATAGACGCCGTTGTCTTTTCCCTTGCAACCTCTCTCAATGCCTTATCACCAAGACATAGAATGATTGCACTTCTTGCATTCTCTATCATGTCGGTCTTCTCCCTTTGTGATAGAGTGTCCGCCATCCTTGCCTCTCCCTTGAGAGCTTCTACACATCCAAGTTGTATCAAGATTGCCTCCATCTTAACCCTCCATAACCCGAAGTCATTACTTCCGGAGAATTTCTCTATGTCATACTTTGTGTTTCCCATTGTTCAGCCTTTTGATCTTTCTTCTTCTTTCAATTCCCACGAACGACATCACTTGTTGGTCCAATGTATGAAAGAATCCAAAGAAGATCCTTGAAACAATACACAAAAGACTACACGGTACCAAGAAATAGAGTTTCGCAACCTAAATCAAATACACCTAATGTAGAAGAAATACTATAGCAAACAACCAGCAAGAACCAAGTGCAAAAATAGCACAACAAAAGCACAACAATATGTGGTAATTGAATTGCCACAACAGGTAATTCAATTACAGCAACAGAAAAGAGAAAGAGAAGAAGAGATAGAGAGCACACACACAGTTTAGTGTGGTTCAGTCAATGTGGCCTACATCCACGGGAGTGAGCCTCCTCCACTATGAACTTTGATCAAGATTACAATAGAGATCCCTTGGATCTTCACTCCACCATGCTCAAGATGAACAAACAAGAGAACCCAAGCCTTTCGTCTCTCTATTTTCACCCTTGATCTCCCTCTAATCCTATCTTGATTCTTCTCTCGATTCACAATAGAATCAAAGCAATACAAGATGATAGTATTTTCTAGGTTTTTCTCTCTTTTTCGCTCTGAAAAATGCACCCAAGAAACCCCAGGTCTCATTTCATTCGCTGCTGTAACGAACTTAAATATCAGAATCTGATGCGTCGTAATCGATTACGAGCTGTTGGTAATCGATTACCGTAATCGATTACGAAATTCTGGTAATCGATTACCAGCTGTTTGTCCACGGTTCTGAAACTTCAGAATTTCAGGCTGAAGGTCGGTAATCGATTACGTCCTTCCCGTAATCGATTACCAGGTGTCTGAATACCAAATTCTGTAGTTTTAAACTTGATTTTGAGGCACTTTCAAGAATACTCCACCTTGACTCCAAATCAGAGGATTGAGTTAACCTTGTAGTGGTGGCTATCCCACTTATGGAATTATGCTTCAATGAAGTTTATCAAGTTCAAGCAAAAGCTTGAACTTTGCTATTGGTAGTGACTTTGTGAATGCATCCGCTGGATTGTCTTCCGAAGCTATCTTCTCAATCTGAATTTCCTTTGATTCAGCCATATCTCTAATGAAATGAAGCTTTACATCAATATGCTTCGTTCTCTCATGATAAACTTGATGATTAGCTAATTGAATAGCACTTTGGCTATCACAATGAACAGTTACACTCTTTTGCATAATTCCGAATTCACCAATCATCCCTTTTAACCATAGAGCTTCCTTTACTCCATCCGCAAGAGCTATATACTCTGCTTGTGTAGTTGACAATGCAACCACGGGTTGTAAAGTAGACTTCCAACTAATTGCAGTCCCAAACAAAGTGAACACATACCCCGAAAGAGATTTCCTTGCATTAACATTCCCGGCATAATCCGCATCAACATAACCCACAATAGCATCTCCTCCTTAAACCTGGAGAGATGTTGTTCAATCAATATATTCTCCTATTTTATCATGTGTTGATTCATGAACTAACTCTTCTAAAAGCCTATTTTATCATATCAATTCATCTTTGTAAGAGTTCAAGCAGTTGCGGTTGTGGTTACGGTCGCGTTGCGTTTTTTTATTACTGCAAAGTGGAAATAATTGAGAGAAAATGCGGCCAATGTGACTGCAATTGCAGCCACAATACGGTTTCGGAGATTACCAAAACCGTAACATCGCGACCTCAATTACGTATTCGGATGCAGATTTAAAACCCTTATTTGCATGCCGCTCTTACACTAGTCCGACCCCAATAAGTTACCGCCCGGAAGGTTATGTAATTTCATGTTTTGGAGTTTCCTGAAGTTGAATAAGAAGTTAATTAATTGGGAATTGTCTTGTCTTGTTTGGCAGATCATGATATTGCAGGACACAATAGGAGGGTCCATGTAATCGCAGGTGAGGAGACAAATAATTAACATTCACAAGGATCCACGTTTATGAAAATAGAAAAATTGGGTTCATGTTTATGGTTGTGTGTGTTCCAATTATGGCTGCAGGGACAGTTACTGGAATTTCGGCTGCAAGTGCATTTGGAATTGGAGCTGGTATTTGGTACTTGAAGAAAGTGAGAGCTAAAGCACCAGTAACATGTGGAGTTCAAAGCAATGAGAACAGGCTTTTCTGAAGACGACCAAATAAATAATGTGAACCACTTTCCATTATTTAAGAATTCGTCTCCAAAACTTCTCCATTTCCAATTATTCCACTTTCCACTAGTTTCTCTCTTAGTAACCTGTCAATGCCATCGTTGAATGAACTGCACTCAGTATATATAAGCTGAAATCTTTGATCAGTGATTCAGTTAACTTATTACAATATATATATATATATATATATATATATATATATATATATATCAGAAGCACTCTTGATATTAATTCCTTTCTTACCTGTTTTGCGGCAAAATCATTTGAAGCTTTGAAGTAGTTCCCTTCACTAAAAATGGTAGGGTTGGCACTGCCACCAATAGCATACATGAGCCACTCCTCATACCAGTTATTGACCACATGGGCATAACCAAATCTTACCCTGCATGTCATCAACCAAATAAGTAAATATGAAGAATTGGAGATTATGTTATTTTATTAGCACTATGGAAATGGGAAAAAATTACTATCTATTAAACCACCCTTACCTTGGCATTCTTTCTATTAGGTCACTGGCAAAGCGGTTGAAAGCTACTGTTACTCTCATTATTCTATCCGCACTGTATTCATCGTTGTGTCCTAGCAGCATCACCTGCAAGGAATACATTACCTCAATCAGGAACTCAATCATCCTAAAAATGAATTATTGATATTAACATGTTGGTGAGCAAATTTGTTTTGACCATAATTTTTTTTGGTTTTCCTGTATATCCTCCATACGGATAGTCAAGATAAATATATATATATATATATGTATATGTATATGTATATGTATATGTTGGAATTAATTCAAACTCCTAACAGGGTTATCGTTAATTTCTTATATATATATATATGTATGCAAAGAAGGGGGAATATAAAACCATTGTATTGTTTAGCTTACTTTGTCATGCTGGGTGAAGTAATTGTTAGAGATGGTGACAGCAGTTGAGGCATGAATAACATCAATAAGACCATCAGTGCAATGAGCCAAAAAGCAATGGTCAATCCAAATATTGGAGGAAGCAAATATACTAACAGCATCTCCATCAGAACCTTCACGATGACCAACATGTTCAGTAGTGCTCCTCACCATGCCAGCCTTACCTGGTTTACAATCATGAATGCTAATTCCATGTACAATGACATGGCTAACACTTTGTATTGTAATGCAAGGTCCATTTGCAATCTCCACTTTGGCTCCTCTCCCATCAATGGTCTTGTAGCTATTCACTATAAGCTCGTTTTTTAGAGTGATAACCATGTCATTGGCGAAAGTTATCCAAAGAGGCTGTGTTTGGATTGCACCATAACGAAGTGTGCCTGGTTTTGGGTTTATAGGGTCATCAGAAGGATCAGTGACTTCATATATTTCTCCAAATTTCCCTCCAGTGGCTTCTTTGCCAAACCCAATTGCACAATCAGCCAAGGCTTGGCGGTTCGATGCCCAATTTGTTTTGGCTCGCCAGCATGAGTCTATTTTGTTCATGACCATTTTCTTCGGACTTGTAGGGATATAGCTTGAAATATTAGGGGACAAGGTGTTGTAGTTATTTGTTGAAACTGCATTCAGTGTTGAAGCTAAGGTTTGTAGGAAGCATGAGAGCACTAAGACTAAGAGAGTGGTTATAGTGTTCATGGCTGCTTGTGGGTTTGAGACAGGAAACGGCTCGAAGAAGTTGATTAAATATACCGAATATATGTGGAGAGAAGGTGGTGGTGGTGCACACGATTGATGAAGGGTTTGCTGTGAAATTGTTTCACAGTTAATTGTGAAGGAATTGTGTACATTAAAGACGTGGTTGCACGAGTTAGGGTCGGTTGACTAGCTAGATAATTGTAATCTATATTGCTTGTGGTTGTGTCTCACGGAAACATAGACCTATTTATTAATCATGTATATGTGATTTTTAAAATCAGAATGACAATTCAATGTATGTGGTTTTGTAGTTAGTGGTAGAAAAATCTAATAGTAGTAGTAGACAACCTTCAATTAGATATGCGCATCATACAATAAATAACATGACATCCTTGATAAATTACATATCTTTTTAATTATCAATGCCCATAATTTTTTTTTTGGGATTTGAGTTCTTGCATTCACTGCATCCAAGCATTTATTTATTCCTACCCGACTCGAGAGATTAGTTTTCACAGTTACGTGCAATATTCTCCAGGGAACCAAAAAAAAAAAAAAATACAACCATTTATTGATATCCATCATGATAAATCCTCATATCAATAGAGCATTTATTGATATACATTGTCATAAATCGTCATATCAATAGGATTTATAGGGCAAAAGGTGAAAAATAAATTGGAATTAATAAACAAAATAAGTTGTTGATATGTGATAGTAGTATAGGTATTAATAGTAGTTAAGATTATAAGTGATAGACTAAAAATTTAATGAAATTGAACTTAATTGAGGTTTTTCAGTGCAATTTCATCTAACAAGAAAATTGTTGAATCTAGAGATTTTTGCCTGACGGCAGGAGGTCTCACATGGAAAAATTCAACTCAAGACGAATTCAGTTTTGTTCACTTTCGCATGACAGCTTCTGTCTTCGCCAGTTATCAGAAATAAATTTAAATAGATTGAATGAAAATTTTATTGGGTCTTTTTTGCCATTTTGGTTCAACTCTTGCGAGGGAACGTTTGGGAACACTCTCTCTTCACCTCCATTGCTGATTCAAGACTTGGGAACAAGGATTGAAGATTGATGGATTCATCTACCTCATCTTGTTTGAATTTTCTTACTCCCTCCGTTTTTCATATGGATTGCTAATTCCTTAGGTTAGATTAGGAAGAAATTCAGTTGGGATTTCCTTATAATCTTTCTTGTGATCTATTTCAATTCAATTTCGTGTAATATGACTCCAATCACTACTACAGAAAAGGGCTTTAATAGCATTTTTTTACCTTGAGTAGCGCTTCCAAGCGCTATCTATTCACCCGCTACTGAAGGTGGGAGAGATTCAATAGCGCTTAAAAAAGCGCTACTGAAAGTGAGAATAGCTAGTGCTTCCTTGAGAAAGCGCCGTCTAAAGTTAGTAATAAGACAATCTATTACATACTTTAGACAATGCTTTCTCAAGGAAGCGATGTCCTAAGTTTGCAATAGATAGCGCTTTCTCAAGGAAGCGCTATCTATTTTTAACTTGAGGCGGCACTTTTTCAAGAAAGCGCTATCTATTCCCCTTTATTATTATTATTATTCTCTGTTTTTCTATATTTCCCACCTGCACAATCATCCCTCAACAATTTACAGTAACACTGCATTTAGGTACATCACACACATACACATATACATTGCTTACATACAATATTGGTAAGCATCTATATATAAACCAAACCAAATATCAAAATCATGCATATAACCAATTAAGAAATATACTTTAACACAATTCACAGTAATGCTTACACATAACCAATTCTAATATTTAAGTCCATAAACCAAAAGGTCGCTAACCTACACTAGACAATAACCATGCATACTAGCAATGTATACAAGTAATCAATACACTAGTAATTATAAACAATTTGTGCACGCTACTTCCTTCTTCTGCTTGCACACAAGTCTAATAATATAGGAGAGACACTAGCTAGCATAATATCGGAGTATGTCGTACCCTTTAATTGTTGATAAATTTCATAACCACGTAATGACACCACTTGTCTTTAAGTTGAGTAAGTTGATCGTAGGAGTAAGTGACGCATTTACATTCAGGAAAATACTTCAAAATGAAAATCAAATCAAATTAGAATGACTAAATATGAGTAATTAAATTATATAAGCTAGAACTGAAATTAAATACCGTGGTTGGGATTTGCATTTGGTTCTGAATGATGATATCCTTGATAAATTTTAGAACGTAGTAGCCACAGTCGTTGTCATTCGGTTGACGGGGGACACTATAAAACCAAAAATAATAAATTAATTCTTTTAATTTTTTAATTTAAAAAATTGCATAAGGATTTTCGTAAATACCATTATAGATATCCATTTAGTCATCCTGGATGATTTAGAAATTCGAGACTTTCCTCCATTTAATCCTCGATGAATTAGCAAAGCCCTGAGTGCAAAATCAAACAATTTCATTGAAGTAAAGGTTTCGAACCATCATATTTATGAAGATAACAATAAATGCATATATATACTTACTGATTGTACGTATCCCTCATTTTTTTGTGATTGTTAAAATGCATATGCAAGGGATCTAAATAGTACTTCGTGTCCTCCTTGGGATTGATCACTAACAATACCTAATGACCCTTACAAAAATGTGGTCAGTTAGGAAATCTTAAGCAGCTAATCACATTTCATAAAAGTTACTATCGTTAGTTAAATTAAATGACTCACACTACATTGCAAGGTGACAAAAACAAGGTCTCATTGTAACGCCCTTCGTTACATTAGTAACCCAAAACAAATTGTATAAAAATCCTTTAATACATTTAATTAAAATACGTTAGTCATAAGAATTTTATCAATTATATATAAGTCTGGAAAATGTCTCATATTAAATAAAATAGTAATAATGTATCAAAGTAATAAATAATAAATACATACGTCCAAATAAAAACCCCAAGCCTCAAAACCGGGCGTCTACTAATAAACCCAACGATAAATAAAAAATAAAATAAATATGTATAGCCACAAACGGCTCCTTATTCAAAATAAAATACTAACAAAGCTAGATAATAAATAAGTAAATTCGCTAAGTCTTCAATCCTCTTCAGCTTCAGTGATATCGTCCTCGTGCTCAAAAAAACAACACTTTTAATGAGATATAATCCCAGTGAATAAAAATCAAGTTCTAAAAATATTTTCGCAAATAGTGTTGTTCTCAGCCGGTGCGGTAACCGGAAAAAATTCATGGTACCCGCTAATTTTTAAAATATTGAATATAATAAACCTCCAAAATAATAATTATATATACATATATATAAAATTAATGTCAAGCATTTAAAGCACAAACTCATAAACTCAGCAACGGTCACATCACATTGCATTTAATCACATACACCATGCAAACTCTACACAATGCAACTCCACGAACATGACTCGGTGATTCCCAGAATCACTTAACTTGACTCTTTGGTTCCCGTAACCTGGTGTGAATCCCAGATCCACTAAAGGTCTATGAGCTCAGATCCATGCAATGGCGTCCCACTGCCTTCCCCATCCCAGATGGAGGTATCTAATATTCCATCCCGGATGTGAATATTTTAATAATTTGACATCCCATCCCAGATGGTGATATCTCTCATCCTATTCCGTGAATAGAATGTACACCGTCATCCCTTCCGAAGGTGATGACCAACTTATGCATAATGCAATATGTCATCCTAGATGACTCTCAAGGTTTTCAAACTCTATGCGTCAATAACAATAATATTATGTCATACTCAGACAACACTGTAAGGTCATCTAACATGTCAGTCAACCACAACTCATATAAATCCAACATATTTCTTGACAAGAATTAAAATGTGATTTGATATATATTATAATTTAACAATAATAAATTAGCATCCAATTGAAAACAAGAAAGAAATTAAAACACCTTGCTATGAGAAATCGTGCGTTAGGAACATGGGGATTTTGATCTTACGGGAATTTGGAAAATCACAAAATCACGTGGGAAGGAGTTGGCAATTTTGCCATCAATACTAAACGTTCATATTCGTGTACGAAAACAATAATTTAAGAGTAAAACTATTCTTTTTATAAAATCAAGAAAATAAATACATTGGAAAAACATTCGGAAGACAATGTGAAATTATTTGAAAACTCTCAAATCTGGAATCAACAACACTAAAATATTCTACTATTTCAGAATAGACAAATTTAGAATCTCCAAATTAATTGTACCATGAAAGTGTGAGAAAAATTATTTTTACTCACCTTTTGCAGACCTCCAGTGTGTTCTAAAAATTACGTATGATAAAACTATTGTATCTGAGAAAAAAATCTCCTTTCCTTCAGTGTCACGATTGCACTGCAAAAAAAAAAAAGAACCGTATCGAATGGCTTCTATTCATATATATATATATATATATATATATATATATATATATATATATATATATATATATATATATATATATATATATATGACAGGCGGCGTGCACAGGGGTTAGGTTTTCTTTCTCTCTCTCTGTTTTTTTTTTCTTTTGGCTTGGGCTTAACGCCCAAGTCTCTCCCCCCCTTTTTTGTTTGTTTGTTTTTTTTTTCATATATATATATATAATTAGAAATTTTATAATAGTCAATAACTCTTAATAAATTATTATACTATCACTCCTTCACATTAAATCTCTTATTTATTTTTATTTTTATTTTTATTTTTATTTTCCAATTTTACACTCTTTTGATTTGTAATTATTAAAGAAAATTATGATACATCTTCGCACTACCAATTTCTACACTAAACCTCATAATAGCTTAATGTTTCTATTTTTAAAATTATATTTAAAATTTAGGATGTTACATTTTATCCCCTCCTTAATGAATTTCGTCCCCGAAATTCTCACATCTCACCCAACTACACAACATTAAAGGTAATGCAATACTAAGTTATGTACCTGTGCCGAAAAGATCTGGATGATGTTGTCTAACATCTGCCTCAAGTTCCCAGGTAGCTTCTTCTGGGGTCAACCCTTCCCAAATCACTTTCACCAATGGGATCATCTTGTTCCTCAGAGTTTTTGTGCTCTTGTCAATGATCTGAATAGGTCTGGGCTTAAAGATTAAATTATCCTTCAATTGTATTGACTCAGGAGCTATCACGTGTGAAATATCTGGTACGTACTTCCGGAGTTGAGACACATGGAAGACGTCATGGAGATTCGACAACTGTGGTGGAAGAGCCAATTGGTAAGCAACAGGCCCGACTCTTTTTAGGATTTGAAACGGTCCCATGAAACGAGGATTTAGCTTGCGGACTTTCATCAACCTCCCTACCCCCGTCTTAGGAGCGACTCTTAAAAATACATGCTCACTTTCTGGAATTCTAGAGGCTTTCTCCTTTCGTCGGCATAGCTCTTTTGTCTACTTTGCGCCATGCGCATCCTCTCCCTAATCATTTTGATTCTCTCAGAGGTTTCCTGGACCAATTCGGGTCCTATCAAGGTTTTCTCACCTACTTCACACCAACATAAAGGGGACCTACACTTCCTCCCATAAAGAGCTTCATAGGGTGCTATGCCTATGCTAGCGTGATAACTGTTGTTATAAGCAAACTCTATAAGAGGTAAAAATTTATCCTAACCCCCGCCTTCATCTAAAACACATGCTCTAAGCATGTCCTCAAGGGTCTGAATGGTCCTCTCCGACTGACCATCCGTTTGGGGATGACAGGCTGTGCTAAAACTCAACTTAGAACCAAAAGCCTGTTGGAAAGCTCTCCAAAATCTAGAGGTAAACCGTGGGTCTCTATCTGACACTATAAAGGTAGGTATGCCATGAAGCTTCACTATCTCCTCAATGTATAAGCCTGCTAGCTTATTCAAACTATAGGTTGCTTTAATTGGCAAGAAGTGAGCAGACTTGGTCAACCTATCCACAATTACCCATATGGCGTCTAAGCCCAAACGCGTCTTAGGTAACCCCATCATATGGTCCATAGAAATTCCCTCCCATTTCCATTCTGGAGTCTCCAAGGATTGCAACAACCCCGAAGGCTTCTGATGTTCTATCTTAACCTTTTGGCACACTAAACACCTAGCTACGAAGCTAGCCACATCCTTTTTCATTCCTGGCCACCAATACATCCTCTTAAGGTCTTGGTACATCTTACTTATCCCAAGACGTATGGTAAACTTTCCCTTACTAGCTTCCTCTAATATCTTCTCTCTAAGGCTCCCCTCCTTACGAACAACGATCCTATTCTTAAACTTCACTAGTCCATCAACAGACAACTCATAACCCTCTTGTCCCAACCGAGATTGCAACTCTTGGTCTAAAAGTTGTTCCCGCCTAACCTCATCTCTAAGGTCACTATTAATTTCCAACCTATTCAGTTTCAAACTTAAGACGTTTAAGGTCACATCTAGCACCTCCAGACTCATGTCCCTAAACTCTTCCATGAGGTTCAGCTCTTGCACCATCAAGCTCGACACGAGCAGGGACTTCCTACTCAAGGCACCCGCCACCACATTGGCTTTTCCTGGATGGTACTCCAACTCGAAGTCATAGTCCTTAAGGAACTCCATCCACCTTTGTTGTCTCATGTTCAACTCCTCCTGGTCGAACAAATATTTAAGGCTTTTATGGTCAATAAAAACTTCAAACTTTGCCCCATAAAGGTAATGTCTCCAAATTTTAAGGGCAAAAACCACAGCTTCTAGCTCTATGATGAGCCTCTGTTTGACTGGTTTTATAACTAGTAAAGACCTTGGCTTTGTGCTTATTTTATACCATTTTTACCCAAATTAGACTTGATTGTTCCTAAGTAGTATTTTGAGTCTGTAAATTGTTTTTATGTTAATTTAGTTGTTTTAGAGTTGAATAATTATTTACTTTTATTTTCTATTTTCAGGTTAATAAAAAGTAATAAATCTGGAGCCACTCGCCCCGCGAATAATCTCTCGCCCCGCGAGTATTGCAACCATGAAAAAGTCAGAGACGATCACGGCTTGCCCGTGTTGAAGATCACAGCCGTGGCAATTCTGAAGTTGAAGCGTTCGCCCCGCGAGCATTCCTTCGCCTCGCGAGTCTTGGAAGATCAGAAGCCATCACGGTTTGGGCGTGTTGAATGCCACGGGCGTAACAGTTGGAATTTGAAGAGTTCGCCTCGCGAAGATATGCTCGCCTCGCGAGAAGACAAAGAGTTGCAGACCTTTCGCATAATTCGCCTCGCGAGCAGTGCTTCGCCTCGCGAGGACTTGGATTCCAGAATGTGTATATAAACTGCTCTATGGCAAAATGATAAGTTAGCTAGAGTTTTAGGCTGTGGCTAGTCAGTTTTGGCTAAGTCTCAGTTAGTAGTTAATTAGTTTTAGTCTTATTTTCTCTTCTTTTGTTTTATTTCTGTAATGGAGAATTAGTCTCCTAGATTAATCTACTGTAATTGGTTTCTGTTAACACTTGAGGTTCTGTATTTCATGATTAGTTGCTTTTCTCTTTTCAATGCCATGCTGTATGTTTCTGTTTGTTATTTCAGGAATATATAGTGTTGTATTGTTTCATCTCGGTGATGCTATGTTCCTATATATAATCGCGTTTGTTATTTCGCGTGTGTTCATTCATGTTCGTTTGTTCATGAGAGCTTAACCCCGTTTGTTATTTCGGGAATAGGAACATACATCTGTAGTAATGGTTTTCGTTTGTTAATTGTTGCTACAACCGGGAGGGGATTAGTATCTGCTTAGGATTTGCATGAACCAATGATAGTGGGAAACTGAGAACAGTAGGTTAATCGCTTTTGTTTACTTGTTAATCTCTTTTCTTAATTTGTTTGTTTTTATTTTGTTTCCTTTATTTTATTTTAATCTCAAAACCCCCATTTCTAACTTTTACTAATTTTCTGTTAATAATAACAACAACTAAAGAGTCCTTGAGAGACGATCCGAGTTGTCGCACTATACTGCATTATTTTTCGCTCGTTCTTTTTGGCGCGTGGCGACAGCGCGGTCAAAAATTGGCGCCGTTGCCGGGGACTCTTGTTTGTTGTTATTAGCAGAAAGTTACATTTTAAAAAAAAATATTCTTTGCTAATTAGTTTTGTCTGCTTGTCTGGTTGTTTGATTGCCATGGATAATTACATGTATGGATATTTGCCTAATGTTTATTATGAACCACCTTGCATGTATTATCCTAGTTTTAATGAGCCACCACCATACTATCCTAGCCAAGTGACCACCTCTGCACCTTCCGAACCTTCACAGAGCACCTTGGATGAGATTGCTTCTATGATACAACAAATGGAAGAGAACAATCAACGGATGGCAGTAAGCCAGCATTACCAGCCTGACCCTACACTAGCCCAACTCAGTTTGGAAGAAATGCTACAACAAATGGCTGCACAAACGGAAGCATACAATCTTGAATTTAAACAGAGGATGGAGGCAATGGAGGCAAGTAATCTTGAAGCCCAACAGAGGGACCAAGCTGAATCTCAAAAGTTGTGGGCTCTAATTGATCAAGTTACCGCCAACTCGACTGCAATGCTAGCTCCACAGCCCATTGAAGAACCTACAGAGGCACAATTTATTCTTGAAAATACCTCTGAGGATGAGTCTGATACTGATACTTCTGTTACTGAATTGTGTGTTGAATCCCCTGATGATTGTTATTGTGATGGCAATGCTTTGTGTGTAGATTGCTATTTTGAAAGGTATGTTAAGCAAAGCATCCATATGGATCAGGAGAACATTTGCTCCACCGTGCTTGAGGATAAAGAAGACTCTTTGGTCTTAGATGCACGTGTTGAGAGTAGAGGGGTGGATGAATTAATTGAAGAATTTCCAGACATTGTAGATTTTTCTGATTCATTTTCTTGTAATATATGTACTAACTCTAACCTTTGTGTGGTGTGTGCTGAAATTTCTGCGTGTATAGCAGGTGAAAAATTTGTTAGTGCAGTGGATGAAGACAGTGCAGAAGTTGAAGCAAAGACCTGGTAACCATTTCTAACTGTTTGCCACCTTCCCCTGAGGAACCAGTGATGGAGTTTAAGCCCTTGGATTTTGCACCATGGCCAGTCCAAGAGGTTGAGCCCCACTTCTATTGGGGAGACTTTGTAGAGAAGGAGGTCATCTGTGACCCGAGAGGTAGTGAGAAGTCCGCCGCACTGGGTGGAGTTATCATGGTTGTCAAGTGCACACCTCCGCATCAAAGCTGCAAGTTAGGGAGGCATGGAATGAATTTCAGTCCTTTGGCTACCATGTGGGACTTATGTTACAGACAGTGGGATCCGGGTGGAACCGCCTCTGAATGAGTTTTCTTAACCCTTATCTCTTTTAATTTTCTTTTTCTTGCTTTATTTCTGTTTCGTTTTTAATAAAGCTCCTGAATAATTTGAGAAGCTCAGGAGTATTTGTGTGTTGAGTCTTTTATTGGCAAGTTTGATGGATTTGGTTAATTTTTGCATAGATGAATTGCATGATAGTGTTGACTGTTTTTCCCCTAGGATTTGAAAAATTTTTGAAAAATGATCCCCATATGATTGAAAACTGAACTTTGAGATTTTATTATGATGGCATGATTTATGATAAGTTTGGGGTGATAGGAAGCACACACTAGGGATAGAATCTCTTTCAAATAATTTGCAAAAAAAAAATGTCCAGGTGAGGTTTTGAGCCTCCAACATGTTTTTTTTTTACTGTGAGAATCTCTTTTTAAGTTGCACTTTCCTGAATTTGATTGAATCTCTTTTTGGTTTGCATGATTATGTGTTTGCTTCATATGATTTAGGCATTTTCCTTGTAAATAGCTACTTAGCCTAAAATAACCATTCCTAATGCATGTTCCCTAGTTAGCCCCATTGAGCCTATTAGCCTGTTAATTCTTGATAACCTAATGTTATAAGCCCAAAAATCTGGAAAACCATGTTAACCCGATCTTAGGATTAGGAGAGCATGGAATCTTAGAATGGGTGCAAGAAACTAAGTTTGGGGTGGCTGCAAGGTGTAACATGTTGTTTGGGATTGAGAAAAAAATTATGTAAAAAAAAAAAAAAAAAATTTGTGAAAAGAAAAGAAAAAATAGAAAAAGAAAAAAAAAACAGAAAAAAATAAAAAAATGCCAAAAAGGCTGTTTGAATAAAGAGGTTGTAGCTACCCAAGGCAAAATGAAAAATGAAAAAGGAACTTGAGTGAATTTCAAAGTGTAAATAATGTTCATGCTCTCTTAGTTCCTAGGGTCTTCAGCCTAGTTCCTTTGTACATCCTACCCTTAGCCAGGCCCCATTACAACCCATAAAAGACCTTCTGATGTTGCTTGCATGTTTTCCGTGGGAACTATTTAGAGAAGAAAATCAAATTTATGGGAAGTGCTTCTGAAAAGTGAAATTGAGTGAATTGTTGATAACCTGACAAAAACAGAGCGATTGAGTGAACACAAATTTCCCTTGTGAGGAAGGCAGTTGTTTGATTTTGGTGATCTCTCTTTTGTGTGTAACTTAGATCCCCTGCTTAGATTGATGATTGTTTAATTAATGAAATTCTCAATGGTTTAGAATAAATGATTGTGGGGATTGGATTACTTTGCTTGTAAGGGGGGAGCATTGAAAGAAAAATTCTTTTGAAAAATTGCTTGAAATCTATGGGAAGTTAATTGAGTCCTTAAGTTTGCCATGTTTTGCCAGGTCTTGAGTTTTTTTTTTAAGTTTTTGAGTGTAGTTTGCTTGGGGACAAGCAAAGTTTAAGTTTGGGGTATTTTGATGAGCCTCTGTTTGACTGGTTTTATAACTAGTAAAGACCTTGGCTTTGTGCTTATTTTATACCATTTTTACCCAAATTAGACTTGATTGTTCCTAAGTAGTATTTTGAGTCTGTAAATTGTTTTTATGTTAATTTAGTTGTTTTAGAGTTGAATAATTATTTACTTTTATTTTCTATTTTCAGGTTAATAAAAAGTAATAAATCTGGAGCCACTCGCCCACGAATAATCTCTCGCCCGCGAGTATTGCAACCATGAAAAAGTCGAGACGATCACGGCTTGCCCGTGTTGAAGATCACAGTAGTGGCAATTCTGAAGTTGAAGCGTTCGCCCGCGAGCATTCCTTCGCCTCGCGAGTCTTGGAAGATCGAAGCCATCACGGTTTGGGCGTGTTGAATGCCACGGGCGTAATGTTGGAATTTGAAGAGTTCGCCTCGCGAAGATATGCTCGCCTCGCGAGAAGACAAAGAGTTGCAGACCTTTCGCATAATTCGCCTCGCGAGCGATTGCTTCGCCTCGCGAGGACTTGGATTCCAGAATGTGTATATAAACTGCTCTATGGCAAAATGATAAGTTAGCTAGAGTTTTAGGCTGTGGCTAGTCGGGTTTTGGCTAAGTCTCGGTTAGTAGTTAATTAGTTTTAGTCTTATTTTCTCTTCTTTTGTTTTATTTACGTAATGGAGAATTAGTCTCCTAGATTAATCTACTTGTAATTGGTTTCTGTTAACACTTGAGGTTCTGTATTTCATGATTAGTTGCTTTTCTCTTTTCAATGCCATGTTTGTATGTTTCTGTTTGTTATTTCAGGAATATATAGTGTTGTATTGTTTCATCTCGGTGATGCTATGTTCCTATATATAATCGCGTTTGTTATTTCGCGTGTGTTCATTCATGTTCGTTTGTTCATGAGATCTTAACCCCGTTTGTTATTTCGGGAATAGGAACATACATCTGTAGTAATGGTTTTCGTTTGTTAATTGTTGCTACAACCGGGAGGGGATTAGTATCTGCTTAGGATTTGCATGAACCAATGATAGTGGGAAACTGAGAACAGTAGGTTAATCGCTTTTGTTTACTTGTTAATCTCTTTTCTTAATTTGTTTGTTTTTATTTTGTTTCCTTTATTTTATTTTAATCTCAAAACCCCCATTTCTAACTTTTACTAATTTTCTGTTAATAATAACAACAACTAAAGAGTCCTTGAGAGACGATCCGAGTTGTCGCACTATACTGCATTATTTTTCGCTCGTTCTTTTTGGCGCGTGGCGACAGCGCGGTCACTCTAGGTCATGGGTAGGGTAATTCACCTCATGCGTCCTAAGCTGCCTAGAGGCATATGCTACCACCTTGCCCTCTTGCATTAAGACACATCCCAAGCCATTCCTGGATGCGTCGCAGTATACCACAAAACTCACTAAGGGGTCTGGTATAATTAAGACTGGTGTGATGACACCGCCTCCTCTTAAGCTCTTGGAACCCGTCCTCACACTCCTGGTCCCACACAAAAGGTTTCCCTTTTCTAGTCAACTGGGTCAAAGGTAAGGCTAATCTAGAGAACCCCTCTATGAACTTCCTATAGTAACCAGCTAAGCCTAAGAAACTTCTCACTTCGGTTACTGTCTTCGGTTGTTCTCATCCCCACACCGCATCAACTTTAGAGGAATCAACCGCTACACCATCCTTTGAGATTGTGTGTCCTAAAAACTTTACCTCGTCTAGCCAAAACTCACACTTCTCTGGTTTGGCATAAAGACGCTCGCCCCTCAAGATCTGCAATACCAACCTTAAGTGTTCTCCATGTTCTTCTGGTGTCCTAGAGTATATTAAAATATCATCTATGAACACCACCACAAACCTATCCAAAAAGGTCCTAAAGATCCGATTCATGTAGTCCATGAAAACGGCTGGGGTGTTGGTCACTCCAAAGGGCATCACTACATACTCATAGTGCCCATACCTTGTCCTGAAGGCTGTCTAGGAGATGTCCTCGCTTCTAACTCTAATTTGATGGTATCCTGATCTTAGATCTATTTTGGAAAACACTGTCGCTCCCCTCGACTGACCTAAGAGGTCATCTATCCTAGGCAAAGGGTATTTATTCTTGATGGTCACTTTGTTCAACTGCCTATAGTCAACACATAGCCTCATGCTCCCATCCTTCTTTTTCACCAGGAGGACGGGTGCTCCCGGGGTGACACACTAGGCCTAATAAACCCCTTCCCTAGCATCTCCTCTAACTGTTTCTTAAGCTCGCTCAACTCTAAAGGTGCCATTCTATAAGGCGCTACCGATACTGGTCCACTCCCTGGCACTAGATCTATGTTAAACTCAACTTCCCTATTCGGAGGCAAGCTAGAGACATCCCTAGGGAAAACATCCTGGAATTCACACACCACGGTATAGCCACATCACTGTCAGCCTCTATCTTAGCAGAGAATAAAAGTATATATCATTGAGCTCCCTCAACTAAGCACTTATGACAAGCAGCAACAGAAACAATAGAACTGGGCACAGGGAAAATCATTAGACATTGGATGTGAAGAGATAAGGATATTTTTGTCAGAATGCTTATGGCAATGAGTCTAGATGCCAATAAGTCAATACCAAGAATAACATACAATACATAGATAACAATAAGGTTGATGTCATAAGGAGTGTCTTGACGCACAAGGAAACCATTTAAGCAACCAATGGAAGAACAAGAATATCCCTATAGGAGTAGAAATGTATGAATCAAAGGACAAATAAAGATTGGTATCTCAAAATTTTCACACATAAAGGATGTATCAAGGAATGCGTTGCTCCTGAATCAAACAATATAATAATTTTTTTTTTCTTAACGAGTGGGAGAAATTCAGTCTCCTTCAGATCTAAGCTGTCTCAGAATGATGGCGAATTGTTCTTCTTGAATTCGAAAAGCCCCACGTGTTAAGGGTCCTAGGTTGCCACCACTTCATTAGTGACTGGCCTCCATTCCCTTTCAATTGACGGCGAGTCTCCGTCTGCCCTTGCATAACATTGGCCATACAATCCAAAGCTGCTGCAAGTGCAACATTCGTCCCTCGCCTATTAGTCGCCATAAATCTGCTCACTATCAATGAAATACTGGGTTGATCAGGTCCAATATCCCAAAGAATAGCATGCAGCATCTATAACTCTAACAAGCATCCTATGCGCCCAAGTTTTATTTTAGAAAAAGCCCCATTACCACAGTCCGATTTAGAATCGAACTGCTCTGATACCATAAATGTAACGCCCTTCGTTACATTAGTAACCCAAAACAAATTGTATAAAAATCCTTTAATACATTTAATTAAAATACGTTAGTCATAAGAATTTTATCAATTATATATAAGTCTGGAAAATGTCTCATATTAAATAAAATAGTAATACTGTATCAAAGTAATAAATAATAAATACATACGTCCAAATAAAAACCCCAAGCCTCAAAACCGGGCGTCTACTAATAAACCCAACGATAAATAAAAAATAAAATAAATATGTATAGCCACAAACGGCTCCTTATTCAAAATAAAATACTAACAAAGCTAGATAATAAATAAGTAAATTCGCTAAGTCTTCAATCCTCTTCAGCTTCAGTGATATCGTCCTCGTGCTCTGAAAACAACACTTTTAATGAGATATAATCCCAGTGAATAAAAATCAAGTTCTAAAAATATTTTCGCAAATAGTGTTGTTCTCAGCCGGTGCGGTAACCGGAAAAAATTCATGGTACCCGCTAATTTTTAAAATATTGAATATAATAAACCTCCAAAATAATAATTATATATACATATATATAAAATTAATGTCAAGCATTTAAAGCACAAACTCATAAACTCAGCAACGGTCACATCACATTGCATTTAATCACATACACCATGCAAACTCTACACAATGCAACTCCACGAACATGACTCGGTGATTCCCAGAATCACTTAACTTGACTCTTTGGTTCCCAGAACCGGTGTGAATCCCAGATCCACTAAAGGTCTATGAGCTCATATCCATGCAATGGCGTCCCACTGCCTTCCCCATCCCAGATGGAGGTATCTAATATTCCATCCCAGATGTGAATATTTTAATAATTTGATATCACATCCCAGATGGTGATATCTCTCATCCTATTCCCGGAATAGAATGTACACCGTCATCCCTTCCCGGAAGGTGATGACCAACTTATGCATAATGCAATATGTCATCCTAGATGACTCTCAAGGTTTTCAAACTCTATGCGTCAATAACAATAATATTATGTCATACTCAGACAACACTGTAAGGTCATCTAACATGTCAGTCAACCACAACTCATATAAATCCAACATATTTCTTGACAAGAATTAAAATGTGATTTGATATATATTATAATTTAACAATAATAAATTAGCATCCAATTGAAAACAAGAAAGAAATTAAAACACCTTGCTATGAGAAATCGTGCGTTAGGAACATGGGGATTTTGATCTTACAGGGGAATTTGGAAAATCACAAATTCACGTGGGAAGGAGTTGGCAATTTTGCCATCAATACTAAACGTTCATATTCGTGTACGAAAACAATAATTTAAGAGTAAAACTATTCTTTTTATAAAATCAAGAAAATAAATACATTGGAAAAACATTCGGAAGACAATGTGAAATTATTTGAAAACTCTCAAATCTGGAATCAACAACACTAAAATATTCTACTATTTCAGAATAGACAAATTTAGAATCTCCAAATTAATTGTACCATGAAAGTGTGAGAAAAATTATTTTTACTCACCTTTTGCAGACCTCCAGTGTGTTCTAAAAATTACGTATGATAAAACTATTGTATCTGAGAAAAAAATCTCCTTTCCTTCAGTGTCACGATTGCACTGCAAAAAAAAAAGAACCGTATCGAATCCTGTTCCTGCGTGTGCGTCCCTTGCGCTGCGTGGAGGCTTCTATTCATATATATATATATATATATATATATATATATATATATATATATATATATATATATATGGCAGGCGGCGTGCACAGGGGTTAGGTTTTCTTTCTCTCTCTCTCTTTTTTTTTTCTTTTGGCTTGGGCTTAACGCCCAAGTCTCTCCCCCCCCCGTTTTTGTTTGTTTGTTTTTTTTTCATATATATATATATATATATAAAAATAGAAATTTTATAATAGTCAATAACTCTTAATAAATTATTATACTATCACTCCTTCACATTAAATCTCTTATTTATTTTTATTTTTATTTTTATTTTTATTTTCCAATTTTACACTCTTTTGATTTGTAATTATTAAAGAAAATTCTGATACATTTTCGCACTACCAATTTCTACACTAAACCTCATAATAGCTTAATGTTTCTATTTTTAAAATTATATTTAAAATTTAGGATGTTACATTTTCTCCCTCCTTAATGAATTTCGTCCCCAAATTCTCACATCTCACCCAACTACACAACATTAAAGGTAATGCAATACTAAGTTATGTACTGTGCTCAAAAGATCTGGATGATGTTGTCTAACATCTGCCTCAAGTTCCCAGGTAGCTTCTTCTGGGGTCAACCCTTCCCAAATCACTTTCACCAATGGGATCATCTTGTTCCTCAGAGTTTTTGTGCTCTTGTCAATGATCTGAATAGGTCTGGGCTTAAAGATTAAATTATCCTTCAATTGTATTGACTCAGGAGCTATCACGTGTGAAATATCTGGTACGTACTTCCGGAGTTGAGACACATGGAAGACGTCATGGAGATTCGACAACTGTGGTGGAAGAGCCAATTGGTAAGCAACAGGCCCGACTCTTTTTAGGATTTGAAACGGTCCCATGAAACGAGGATTTAGCTTGCGGACTTTCATCAACCTCCCTACCCCCGTCTTAGGAGCGACTCTTAAAAATACATGCTCACTTTCTGGAATTCTAGAGGCTTTCTCCTTTCGTTGGCATAGCTCTTTTGTCTACTTTGCGCCATGCGCATCCTCTCCCTAATCATTTTGATTCTCTCAGAGGTTTCCTGGACCAATTCGGGTCCTATCAAGGTTTTCTCACCTACTTCACACCAACATAAAGGGGACCTACACTTCCTCCCATAAAGAGCTTCATAGGGTGCTATGCCTATGCTAGCGTGATAACTGTTGTTATAAGCAAACTCTATAAGAGGTAAAAATTTATCCTAACCCCCGCCTTCATCTAAAACACATGCTCTAAGCATGTCCTCAAGGGTCTGAATGGTCCTCTCCGACTGACCATCCGTTTGGGGATGACAGGCTGTGCTAAAACTCAACTTAGAACCAAAAGCCTGTTGGAAAGCTCTCCAAAATCTAGAGGTAAACCGTGGGTCTCTATCTGACACTATAAAGGTAGGTATGCCATGAAGCTTCACTATCTCCTCAATGTATAAGCCTGCTAGCTTATTCAAACTATAGGTTGCTTTAATTGGCAAGAAGTGAGCAGACTTGGTCAACCTATCCACAATTACCCATATGGCGTCTAAGCCCAAACACGTCTTAGGTAACCCCATCATATGGTCCATAGAAATTCCCTCCCATTTCCATTCTGGAGTCTCCAAGGATTGCAACAACCCCGAAGGCTTCTGATGTTCTATCTTAACCTTTTGGCACACTAAACACCTAGCTACGAAGCTAGCCACATCCTTTTTCATTCCTGGCCACCAATACATCCTCTTAAGGTCTTGGTACATCTTACTTATCCCAAGACGTATGGTAAACTTTCCCTTACTAGCTTCCTCTAATATCTTCTCTCTAAGGCTCCCCTCCTTACGAACAACGATCCTATTCTTAAACTTCACTAGTCCATCAACAGACAACTCATAACCCTCTTGTCCCAACCGAGATTGCAACTCTTGGTCTAAAAGTTGTTCCCGCCTAACCTCATCTCTAAGGTCACTATTAATTTCCAACATATTCAGTTTCAAACTTAAGACGTTTAAGGTCACATCTAGCACCTCCAGACTCATGTCCCTAAACTCTTCCATGAGGTTCAGCTCTTGCACCATCAAGCTCGACACGAGCAGGGACTTCCTACTCAAGGCACCCGCCACCACATTGGCTTTTCCTGGATGGTACTCCAACTCGAAGTCATAGTCCTTAAGGAACTCCATCCACCTTTGTTGTCTCATGTTCAACTCCTCCTGGTCGAACAAATATTTAAGGCTTTTATGGTCACTAAAAACTTCAAACTTTGCCCCATAAAGGTAATGTCTCCAAATTTTAAGGGCAAAAACCACAGCTTCTAGCTCTAGGTCATGGGTAGGGTAATTCACCTCATGCGTCCTAAGCTGCCTAGAGGCATATGCTACCACCTTGCCCTCTTGCATTAAGACACATCCCAAGCCATTCCTGGATGCGTCGCAGTATACCACAAAACTCACTAAGGGGTCTGGTATAATTAAGACTGGTGATGACACCAGTCTCCTCTTAAGCTCTTGGAACCCGTCCTCACACTCCTGGTCCCACACAAAAGGTTTCCCTTTTCTAGTCAACTGGGTCAAAGGTAAGGCTAATCTAGAGAACCCCTCTATGAACTTCCTATAGTAACCAGCTAAGCCTAAGAAACTTCTCACTTCGGTTACTGTCTTCGGTTGTTCTCATCCCCACACCGCATCAACTTTAGAGGAATCAACCGCTACACCATCCTTTGAGATTGTGTGTCCTAAAAACTTTACCTCGTCTAGCCAAAACTCACACTTCTCTGGTTTGGCATAAAGACGCTCGCCCCTCAAGATCTGCAATACCAACCTTAAGTGTTCTCCATGTTCTTCTGGTGTCCTAGAGTATATTAAAATATCATCTATGAACACCACCACAAACCTATCCAAAAAGGTCCTAAAGATCCGATTCATGTAGTCCATGAAAACGGCTGGGGTGTTGGTCACTCCAAAGGGCATCACTACATACTCATAGTGCCCATACCTTGTCCTGAAGGCTGTCTAGGAGATGTCCTCGCTTCTAACTCTAATTTGATGGTATCTGATCTTAGATCTATTTTGGAAAACACTGTCGCTCCCCTCGACTGACCTAAGAGGTCATCTATCCTAGGCAAAGGGTATTTATTCTTGATGGTCACTTTGTTCAACTGCCTATAGTCAACACATAGCCTCATGCTCCCATCCTTCTTTTTCACCAGGAGGACAGGTGCTCCCCAGGGTGACACACTAGGCCTAATAAACCCCTTCCCTAGCATCTCCTCTAACTGTTTCTTAAGCTCGCTCAACTCTAAAGGTGCCATTCTATAAGGCGCTACCGATACTGGTTCACTCCCTGGCACTAGATCTATGTTAAACTCAACTTCCCTATTCGGAGGCAAGCTAGAGACATCCCTAGGGAAAACATCCTGGAATTCACACACCACAGGTATAGCCGTCACATCACTCACACTTCTATCTTAGCAGAGAATAAAAGTATATATCATTGAGCTCCCTCAACTAAGCACTTATGACAAGCAGCAACAGAAACAATAGAACTGGGCACGAGGAAAATCATTAGACATTGGATGTGAAGAGATAAGGATATTTTTGTCAGAATGCTTATGGCAATGAGTCTAGATGCCAATAAGTCAATACCAAGAATAACATACAATACATAGATAACAATAAGGTTGATGTCATAAGGAGTGTCTTGACGCACAAGGAAACCATTTAAGCAACCAATGGAAGAACAAGAATATCCCTATAGGAGTAGAAATGTATGAATCAAAGGACAAATAAAGATTGGTATCTCAAAATTTTCACACATAAAGGATGTATCAAGGAATGCGTTGCTCCTGAATCAAACAATATAATAATTTTTTTTTCTTAACGAGTGGGAGAAATTCAGTCTCCTTCAGATCTAAGCTGTCTCAGAATGATGGCGAATTGTTCTTCTTGAATTCGAAAAGCCCCACGTGTTAAGGGTCCTAGGTTGCCACCACTTCATTAGTGACTGGCCTCCATTCCCTTTCAATTGACGGCGAGTCTCCGTCTGCCCTTGCATAACATTGGCCATACAATCCAAAGCTGCTGCAAGTGCAACATTCGTCCCTCGCCTATTAGTCGCCATAAATCTGCTCACTATCAATGAAATACTGGGTTGATCAGGTCCAATATCCCAAAGAATAGCATGCAGC
The DNA here is from genome assembly GCA_030762895.1 of Sophora flavescens. NCBI lineage: Eukaryota > Viridiplantae > Streptophyta > Magnoliopsida > Fabales > Fabaceae > Sophora > Sophora flavescens. The sequence goes on from CM061062.1 coordinate 107,861,870, forward strand.
ATCTATAACTCTAACAAGCATCCTATGCGCCCAAGTTTTATTTTAGAAAAAGCCCCATTACCACAGTCCGATTTAGAATCGAACTGCTCTGATACCATAAATGTAACGCCCTTCGTTACATTAGTAACCCAAACAAATTGTATAAAAATCCTTTAATACATTTAATTAAAATACGTTAGTCATAAGAATTTTATCAATTATATATAAGTCTGGAAAATGTCTCATATTAAATAAAATAGTAATAATGTATCAAAGTAATAAATAATAAATACATACGTCCAAATAAAAACCCCAAGCCTCAAAACCGGGCGTCTACTAATAAACCCAACGATAAATAAAAAATAAAATAAATATGTATAGCCACAAACGGCTCCTTATTCAAAATAAAATACTAACAAAGCTAGATAATAAATAAGTAAATTCGCTAAGTCTTCAATCCTCTTCAGCTTCAGTGATATCGTCCTCGTGCTCAAAAACAACACTTTTAATGAGATATAATCCCAGTGAATAAAAATCAAGTTCTAAAAATATTTTCGCAAATAGTGTTGTTCTCAGCCGGTGCGGTAACCGGAAAAAATTCATAGTACCCGCTAATTTTTAAAATATTGAATATAATAAACCTCCAAAATAATAATTATATATACATATATATAAAATTAATGTCAAGCATTTAAAGCACAAACTCATAAACTCAGCAACGGTCACATCACATTGCATTTAATCACATACACCATGCAAACTCTACACAATGCAACTCCACGAACATGACTCGGTGATTCCCAGAATCACTTAACTTGACTCTTTGGTTCCCAGAACCGGTGTGAATCCCAGATCCACTAAAGGTCTATGAGCTCATATCCATGCAATGGCGTCCCACTGCCTTCCCCATCCCAGATGGAGGTATCTAATATTCCATCCCAGATGTGAATATTTTAATAATTTGATATCCCATCCCAGATGGTGATATCTCTCATCCTATTCCCGGAATAGAATGTACACCGTCATCCCTTCCCGGAAGGTGATGACCAACTTATGCATAATGCAATATGTCATCCTAGATGACTCTCAAGGTTTTCAAACTCTATGCGTCAATAACAATAATATTATGTCATACTCAGACAACACTGTAAGGTCATCTAACATGTCAGTCAACCACAACTCATATAAATCCAACATATTTCTTGACAAGAATTAAAATGTGATTTGATATATATTATAATTTAACAATAATAAATTAGCATCCAATTGAAAACAAGAAAGAAATTAAAACACCTTGCTATGAGAAATCGTGCGTTAGGAACATGGGGATTTTGATCTTACAGGGGCATTTGGAAAATCACAAATTCACGTGGGAAGGAGTTGGCAATTTTGCCATCAATACTAAACGTTCATATTCGTGTACGAAAACAATAATTTAAGAGTAAAACTATTCTTTTTATAAAATCAAGAAAATAAATACATTGGAAAAACATTCGGAAGACAATGTGAAATTATTTGAAAAGTCTCAAATCTGGAATCAACAACACTAAAATATTCTACTATTTCAGAATAGACAAATTTAGAATCTCCAAATTAATTGTACCATGAAAGTGTGAGAAAATTTATTTTTACTCACCTTTTTCAGACCTCCAGTGTGTTCTAAAAATTACGTATGATAAAACTATTGTATCTGAGAAAAAAATCTCCTTTCCTTCAGTGTCACGATTGCACTGCAAAAAAAAAAGAACCGTATCGAATCCTGTTCCTGCGTGTGCGTCCCTTGCGCTGCGTGGAGGCTTCTATTCATATATATATATATATATATATGTGTGTGTGTGTGTGTGTGTGTGTGTGTGTGTGTGTGTGTGTGTGTGTGTGTGTGTGTGTGTGTGTGGCAGGCGGCGTGCACAGGGGTTAGGTTTTCTTTCTCTCTCTCTTTTTTTTTTTTTCTTTTGGCTTGGGCTTAACGCCCAAGTCTCCCCCCCCCTTTTTTTGTTTTTTTTTTCATATATATATATAATTAGAAATTTTATAATAGTCAATAACTCTTAATAAATTATTATACTATCACTCCTTCACATTAAATCTCTTATTTATTTTTATTTTTATTTTCCAATTTTACACTCTTTTGATTTGTAATTATTAAAGAAAATTCTGATACATTTTCGCACTACCAATTTCTACACTAAACCTCATAATAGCTTAATGTTTCTATTTTTAAAATTATATTTAAAATTTAGGATGTTACACTCATCCTCTAGCTTTGCCAATGCCAAGCGTTCAGCTATATACTCTTTTATTTCCACGAGTCAAAGTGCATATGTGTTCATTGTGGGCATAGAAACACAAACCTCCGGGTCCGTTCTTCTGGGATCAGTATCTCATGATACAAGTACCTAAAATTAAAACATGTATACAAAGAAATGAAAAATTGAAAAATTGAAACTGAAAAAGCAGGACAACACTTTTCATCAAACTCAATTCTTAGCACTCAAAAAAGAATGTACCATAGAACCTTCTCTGGAGCCGATTCTTTCTTCTTATACCGTGAGGCATTACATTTAGGACACGTCTTTAACTATGACTATTCATTCCGAAATAAAATGCAATCGTTGGGACAAGCGTGTATCCTCTCATAGCTCATCCCAATAGAGCGTAACATTTGTTTAGCCTCATATGTCCGACTAGGAAGCACATTATCCTCCGGCAACATATCTTTCAATAGTGTGAGTAAGTCCGTAAAGCTCTTATCAGTTCATCCATTGCCCGATTTCAAGTTATACAACTTTAGCATAGTCGACAATCTTGTGAATTTAGGACAACCCTCATACAACGGCTTCTCAGTATCACCTACCAACTTCTCAAGCATTCGAGGACAATCACGAAGATCTTCTTCAACCGCGTTTACCATCTCTTCAAAACGGTTGGCATCATATGTATTTATATCGGTGTCATCTGACGCATATCTCCCACTATTCCCCATATCACTAGATTCACCTCTAGGCTCACCATGCTTTGTCCAATAGGTATAACTTTGATCAATTCCATTGCACACTAAATGTCCTTCCAACTCAACTACACTAACTCATCTTGTATAACAACAACTTAACAAGGACATATGATTCTACTAGGGTTTTCTGCATGCTCAACTGCAAACCTAATAAAATCTTGCACTCCGTCCTTATATTCCTTCGACAAACGATTGGCAGACATCCACTTCCGATCCATATTTTTACGATCTACCATAATTTTTTTAAGTTTGAACAGGAAGCTAAGGTTAATGCATGTCTATACCGATAAAAATAAACATGTCTAATTATACAACTAAAGGTTTAAATAAAACACAGGGGAATAACAAGTGGTAAAACGTACCAGAGTGAAGTCGAGCAACTTGAACAACAGAGAGAGTTGATTGACAGACGTACCTGAGAGAATCCAAAATTGTTAGTTTCTTTCTTTCTTCCTAAATGAAATACCAGTATGCATACACTACTACAGACTAAAATCCATTAGCTAGTTAAGTTGCACAATTAATATCTCATAGATTGTGCTAATGAATATCGACAAGGGTGATTCAAGTCAAAGAAACTAATTAGCATGTATAAAAGCATACCCTGAATAACTTCGGGAATATAAAAGACAAGAAACGTTTAAAATAGTCCTTGAATTTTCAATTCGTCATAAAAGTTGATCCATATCTTAGATGATTTCTATTAAAGTGTTATAAGTACCTAGTTGACATGTAAAATGGGTATGTGATGTAACATCCTAAAATTCTAATATAATTAATTTGAAAAAAAAAGGATTAAGTTATATAAAAAAATAATAATAATGATATAATAAAAATAAAATATGATTAAGAGGTTTAGTGGTGACAATTTATTAGTATAAAATTTATTAGAATTAGTTAGTGAATACAAAGAAATATTAAATTAAAATAAATATATATATATAAGAGAATTAATATATATATATATATATATATATATATATAAATGGTACTTGGGCACCTAAATTACTCTAAGTTCTTTTAAAAAAAAAAGGGGAACCTATGGCTAGGCGCTGACTATATATATATATGAACATAAAGGTTGGTAAATAAAGAAAAATAAAAGGAACGTAGAGCGCCGCAGGGGGTTTTGCATTTTCGCCGGTTCCATTCTTCCTTGCCAGTGCAACCGCAACAACACAGATCCAAGAACGCCACCAAACGGGAGAAGAATTTTTAGGGAAGCACAAATTCTTATCATTAATAATTTTCTGAGCACTTTGGAGGTCTTCGAGAGGTGAGCAACAATACCTTTTAATAACCCTTTCCATGGTACATGTGTTTTGTTGTGTTGAGCGATTTACCTATGATTTTGGGAGATTTTAACTGAATGATGCATGTTGTTAATAAACTAATTTTTTAGGGGGTTTGAATTAAAATAAAAAAAGATTATTAAATTGGGTATTTATTCTTGTTACTGATGGCATGAAATATATGATTGGAATTTGTATTAGTTGAATGAAATTTGTATTAGTTGAATGACATGCTTATTGGTGTATGCTATGCCATGTGAGTTTATTTGACATGCATGATAAGATCAAATATTTAATTTTTGGTAAATGAATTGTTACACGTATGAGACATGAAATTGTGCCTTATGATGAGTTGTATGATGTTTGCCGCAATACCACCTATGATAGGGGTATCGAAGAAAAATACCGCCTTAATGGGGTATCGAAAGTAAAATTGTCATGTGGTTGGGAAGTCGAAAATGAGCAATACTACCTAAAAAGGAGTATCGAAAGTAACACCGCCACAGGTTGGGGTGTCAAAAAAGGAGAAATACCACCATGTGCACATGGGAGGTATCGAAATAGAAATGTCCCCCATAGGAGGGTGACATCGAAACACTCCTCATGAGTAGGGGTGGGCAATGGGACGCCATTGTCGTGTGATGTGTGAATATATGGCATGCCGGCAAAGAGCCAATTTAATTAGGAGGTCTTCAGACCGCTTGGATTAAACTAGAATTTATCTGGTATATGGAATGTGATGTATTGAGATGAGATTATTGTTGATATTAAAAGTATTTTCTTTTATATATATTATTTTGGAAAATTAGCGGGTGCCATGGGCAGTTTTTCCGGTTACCGCGCCGGCTGAGAACAATGCTATTTTTCGAAAATATTTTTTTTAAACTGTATTGTTGATCACTGGGATTTTATATCTCATTATAAGTATTGTTTTCAGAGCACGAGGAGGACGTCATTGAAACTGAAGAGGCGTGAAGACTTAGTGGATTCCATTAGTTATTCTTTCTAGTTTGGTTAGTATTTTCCTAAATAAGGAGCCGTATGTGGCTAGATACATTTATTTATCGTTGGGATTATAATTAGACGCCTGGTTTTGAGGCTTTTGATTTTTATTTATATTTATATTCACTACATTGATATTTTATTACTATATTATTTAATATGAGGTATTTTCAGACTTTAAATATTTATTTTTATTTTTCTTTACGAGATGTTTGTTTTAATTAAATGTTTTAAAGGATTTTTATTGATTTTACCTTGGGATTACTAATGTAACAAAGGGCGTTACATTTATGGTATCAGATCAGTTCGATTCTAAATCGGACTGTGGTAGTGGGGCTTTTTCAAAAAACAAAACTTGGGCGCATAGGATGCTTGTTAGAGTTATAAATGCTGCATGCTATTCTTTGGGATATTGGACCTGATCTACCCAGTATTTCATTGGTAGTGAGCAAATTTATGGCGATTAATAGGCTAGGGATGAACATTGCATTTGCACCAGCTTTGGATTGTATAGCCAGAGTTATGCAAGCGCAGACGGACACTCTTCGTCAACTGGATGGGAATGGAGGCCAATCACTGATGGAGTGGTGGCAACCTAGGTCCCTTAGCACGTGGGACTTTCCGAATTCAAGAAGGACAACCCGCCATCATTCCGAGACAGCTTAGATCCAAAGGAGGCTGAATTCCTTCAACTCGTACAGGAGAAAAGTTACTCTATTGTTCGATTCGGGAGCAACACATTCATTCATTTCATTTAAATGTGCTCAATTCTTAGAGTTACCAGTTACTAAACTGTCATATTATTTGTGTGTTTCTACTCCTGCTAAAGATAGATTGATTACTTCTTCTGTCTGCCTGTAATGTCCCTTATTGTTTCAAGACCTGACTTATATTGTTGTTTTGATATGTTTACCTATGTGTGGTCTAGATATTATTTTGGGCATGGACTGATTGTCTCGTAACAATGCTATTATTGATTGTGCTAGTCGAACTATTTCTTTCATTCCATAGTCCATGTCTGTTAACTCTCCGAGGACAGAACATCTTATCTCTGCTGCCTCATGTCGTAAGTGCTTAGTTGAGGGAGCTCAGGGATATATACTTATCTTTTCTGCTAAGATAGAGGCTGAAAGTGACATAGCGGCGTTGCCTATTATGTGTGAGTTCCCAGATGTGTTTCCTAAGGATGTCTCAAATTTACCTCCAGATAGAGAGATTGAGTTTACCATAGATCTAGTACCGGGGAGTGGACATGTATCAGTAGCACCCTATAGGATGGCACCTCTAGAGTTGAGCGAGCTCAAGAAACAGATAGAGGATATGTTGCAAAAGGGGTTTAATAGGCCTAGTGTGCGCTACAAAAAAAGGTCATTTAGCGACCGAAAATAGTGACCGAATTTTTTGGTTGCTATTTGCGACCGAAATAGCGGCCGATTGTAGGATCTACATGAAACACTGGTTAGAGTTGAGTCTGCCACCGAAAAATAGCGGCGAGCAAATAGAGCGTGGCAGAGATATCGGTCGCTATGTCGGTCGCTAAACAAAGGAAAGTAAAAGTCAGAAATTTATGAATTTTTAGCTACCGAAATGGCGACCGAATTAAATGCAACGGTCAAACTTTATTTATATTAGCGACCGATTTCGAAATCCGTCGCTAAATTTATGAATTCATAATCTAGACTTTATTTATATTTGCGACCGATATTAATTCAGTCGCTAAATGGCGCGTATAAAAAATAAAATAGCGCGTGTTAGCGACCGAAATTTAAATCGGTCTCTAAAATTATAAATTCAAATTCAAACTAACCATATTAGCGACCGATTTAGCGACCGAATTATTTCGGTCGCTAAAACTGAAATCCCTAAATCGCGAAATCTCCCATTTCCTTCCTCACTTCTTCATTTTTCCTCTATCAGCTCTGCTCCCTACCTCCACCACCACGCCAGTCCGTCATCCGTCTCCACAACCGCCACCACCGCACCAAGATCACGGACACCACCGTATCACAGTACGTAAGTCTTCTTACCTCTCATCTCTTACTTTCTTCTCTTCCTTTTCCTCCTTCTCATCTTTGGTCTTTCCCTCCGCAGAAACAGTACCACCACCGTAGAGCTCCGGCCACCACAGGGACAACCAGAAGGACCACTGCAAAGGTATCCCCTCCTTCCTTCTATGTATCCCCTGCGTCCTTCATTCTGTTGAGGCTTGTTGTGTTGCTAGGCTTGGTCATTGTATTCTGTTAGTTGGTTAAATTTGTTAGTTAGTTGTTTTTCTGTTTTTATGTTTTTTCTGTTAGTCTAGCATCTCTTAGTTGGTTGTGTTAGTTTCCTTTTATTTTGTATTTTCTATATAAAGAGCTTTGGTCTCTCAATTCAATAACAAGAAAGTTCACTCATTCCATTAAAGAAGTTGATCCAAGCTTAACACATTCTCCGTTTTATTGTTATTTCACAATCTCTGAAATTCTTTTTGCGACAATGATGGTTACTGTTTTGGTTGCTTTGAGTGTGTCCAAAAATTCTGGGCTGGTGGTATGTCTAAGAGGGTCCAAAAATTTTCTGAGGGTTCATCTTTTTCTCTCTGAATTTCAAAAGCAAGAGAGGAAGGAACTTTGAAATTTTCCTTTTTTTTTGTGTTGTTGGTGGTCATTATATTCAAAGGAGGGAGTACTCTAAATTTGGCATGTAGTATCAACAAAAAGTGGAAATTGTTGTCACTCTTTTTGTGTTGTTGTTGGTGGTCATTATTTCCATGTTTGTGTTTGCAGAAATCATAAAGGAAATGAATCAACAATATGAGAACATAAATTTTCTTCTCTTCCTTTATAAGTGATGTGTGAGTTTGAGAGTTAAAAGTGAGAGAGAACAATTATCCTGGGTGAGTTTTATGTGTTTGTATAAACACCAGAGTAGAGTCCAGTCTGGATGATTTCATGAATCATGACACTTGCTTTGCCCGTCCAAAAGCATTTGAAACATTCTTTTTTTTTTTTTAGTTTATTATAGTTACGTTTTTGTCACTGATTAAAGCTTAAATTTTGTGTTTTGCATTTTGTTTTGAGTTCTCAGACATGCAAATATGACAAACCACAAACAAATGGAATTTGTAATTTAAGATTTAAACCCTTACCTCATCTTCCAAGAGTTAGATTTTGGGAGAGAAAAGGTTCCTTAGTACTTTTCTCCCTTTGTTTCCTCTTCTTCTGAAATAAAGGAGATGGGGAGGAGGGTATAAGGAAGAAGGGAAGTTGCAAGTTGTTCTAAATTTGTAACCGTATATTGTTGATTCTATTTTATATTAATTTATGTGTTTCTAATCTTATAAATAGTTGTACTGGATTCTGTATATATAGAATAGTGATTTGATTTGAAATGACTAATTTCATTTATGCACGATAGGTCCTTGTTGTCATATTCTTCTACTCTCTGTTGGCTCCGACTCCTCCCCTTATCCTTGCTCGGTTGTGTTTTCTCTCTCAGGTAAGTTCTCTGAACACTCAGTGTAATGTATTATGTGAATTATCGTGTTGTTTGGTAGTGGAGAGCTGAGCTCAATAGGATGTGATCTTGTCTGATTGTATGCTGATAATTTAATGTTTATGCATGTGTTTGTCAATATGTGTTGTTTGTTAGTGGAGAGTGGAGCTCAATAGGATGTGATCTTGTCTGATTGTATGCTGATAATTTAATGTTTATGCATGTGTTTGTCAATATGTGTTGTTTGTTAGTGGAGAATGGAGCTCACTAGGATGTGATCTTGTCTGATTGTATGCTGATAATTTAATGTTTATGCATGTGTTTGTCAATATGTGTTGTTTGTTAGTGGAGAGCGGAGCTCAATAGGATGTTTGCTACAATATTTAATCTAAGTTTGTATTGATTTACGCTGCAATTTATATAAGCTCAACAATGTTGCAATATTTATAGGTTAATGGTTTTATTTTCTGTTAGAGGTAACAATTAATTTACGAAAGCCTTAGTTTCCTATTTGAGATTCAATATTAATGAGCATGCGTAACTTATCAAGGTATGCATGCTCATTGTATTGAACCTTGAATTTTCCAAGTAGGACAGTTTGGGAAAAAAACCTTTTTCACACTCGTACAATAGTCATTTCAATGTTCAAATGCCTTATATACTTGTTGAAATCTCGGTCTGATGCATTTCCTTTTGTTCTCCTGGTGCATATTTGATCGCGATGATTCTGACCGTGCTCGAGTCGTGTAACTTGGAGACCGATGGGAAATGCTGCCAAAATTTTGTCAAGTATAAGGTATTTGAATATGGGAATAAATATTAGTAGCCGAGTGTGGCAAAGGTTTCTTCTCGAATGGGATAGGTTAATACCTTGTCATAAGAACGAGATTGATGGAGTTATTGGAATGCACCGTAATATATAAGTGTTATTGTATGATTGGTCAGGCTATTTAATTGCCAGCAATGGATATTCCGGAGAATCGGAAATGGATGTATCGTAGGTTGGATCGGAATAAACGTCTTAGGGATGAGTATAGAGTTGGAGTGGGTGAGTTTATAGAGTTTGTTGTTAGCCAGGAGAGATTTATACGGCTGGGCGGTGATCAATTGAGGTGTCCTTGCAAAAGATGCAAGTGTCAATCTTTCAAAAGCGTGGATGGAGTTGTAGCCAATCTTTATGAGAAGGGCTTCATGCCTGATTACTATTGGTGGAGTAACCATGGTGAGACGTTGCCTGACTTAAACCCGATTGTGGTTGAAGGTCCGTACTATGGAAGTGGTGACCGGAGGGAAGAATTGAATCCATACGAGCAGATGATAATGGATCATGCTGGACCATCGGTTGGTGTTGTACTAGAAGAAGATGGGGGAGAAGATGGTGGAATGGGTTCCCAATACATAGAGGAGAATCCGAATCCCGAAGCTCAAAGATTCTATGATATCTTTGAGTCTTTGCCACGATCTCCATTGTGGGAAGGATGTCGGGAGTACACGGAGTTGTCGATGTGCATGGAATGGTTGATTATCAAATCTGACTACAATATGCAAGATGGCTGTTTTAATCGCCTCACCAGATCAGTGTCCAAGGCGTTGCCAGAAGACAATCGGATGCCTACTAGTTTTTATCATGCTAAGAAGTCTGTGGAAATTTTGGGTCTGGGGTGTTTGAAAATTGATTGTTGCCCGAATGGATGTATGTTGTACTATAAGGATGATTCAGCGGAAAGCATAACATGTTGTCGATTTTGTGGTGTGGATCGGTATAAGACAACCACTAGGATGGGCATTGAGAAGAAGAGGTCGCTAAAAATGATGTGGTACTTTCCGCTCGTGCCAAGACTTACAAGATTGTACTCTTCGATGGCCACTGCAGCTCACATGAGGTGGCATAGTGAGCATGAGAGGGAGCAAGATATCTTGTGTCATCCATCTGATGGAGAAGCTTGGAAGCATTTTGATAGGGTTCATATGGCATTTTTGCAGGACCCTCGCAATGTCCGATTGGGGTTATCTACTGATGGATTTAATCCTTTTGGGCAGTCTGGAAAAGCATACTCTTGTTGGCCGGTTATCCTGACTCCGTACAATCTTCCCCCGGGGATGTGCATGAAGCGGGAGTTTATGTTCCTAACAGTCATAATTCCGGGTCCGTCTAATCCAAAAGGTAAGATTGATGTGTACTTGCAGCCGCTGATATATGAGTTGTGAATGCTGTGGAATGATGGTGTGTTGACATATGACGTATCTATGAGGCAGAATTTCATCATGAAAGCAACTTTAATGTGGACGATCAACGACTTTCCTGCTTATGGGATGATGTCGGGTTGGATGACCGCGGGGAAGCATGGATGCCCAATATGTATGGAGCGATCGAAGGTATTCACGCTTAAAAACAGTCGAAAGATCTCATATTTTGATTGTCATCGTCAATTCCTTCTAGAAGATCATCCTTATAGGCGGAACAAGAATGCATTCAAGAAGTGTTGTGCGGAGACAACACCGCCTCCGCCACGTTTGACTGGTCCTAATGTATGGTGCAGAGTACAGTACTTACCGCTCGTCCATGAAACCCAAGGAGAACATATTCCTGATTATGGCGTCAACCATAATTGGACAAAACAAAGTATATTTTGGAGGTTGCCGTATTGGAGGACGCAGCTACTCCGTCACAACATTGATGTCATGCATACTGAGAGGAATGTGTTTTTGAATGTGTTTGACACTGTGATGGACATCAAGGGGAGGACAAAGGATAAAAATAAAGCCCGATTGGACCTGGTTGACATTTGTGATCGGAAGGAGCTTGAGTTGCAGGACGGTGGTCGTGGCAGACTTATCAAACCGAAGGCAAGTTATACACTAAGCAAAGCACGGAAAGTGGCCGTCTGTAAGTGGGTTAAAGAACTAAAGTTACCAGATGGGTATGCTTCCAATCTGGGTAGATGTGTTGACATTAAGGAAGCAAAGTTACATGGAATGAAGAGTCATGATTGCCACGTGTTCATGCAATGGTTGCTTCCAATTGCGTTCGACGACACAAAGCAAATTTGGAACCCACTTGTTGAGCTTAGCCACTTTTTCAGGGAGCTTACATCGACAAGACTAAATGTGAATCAATTAAAGGATATGGAAGTCAAGATACCCATTTTGTTATGTAAGCTGGAGCAAATCTTCCCGCCGAGTTTCTTTGATTCCATGGAACACCGCCGGTTCATCTACCGTACGAAGCAAGAGTTGGTGGCCCAGTCCAATACCGCTGGATGTATCCATTTGAGAGGTAAACAACATCAACTATTTTACTTAATACATATGAAATTCACGAACACGAGAGCGTAGTTTAGCTTTCCCTAAAACTAGTAATTATTTGTATGTATCCCTCTGTAATAGGTTCCTGCACTCCCTTAAACACAAAGTCAAGAACAAGGCACGAGTGGAGGGTTCCATTTGTGAAGCATACTTAGTAGAGGAGACTTCCACTTTTGCCTCTTATTTCTATCCGGACGAAGTTAACACGAGAAGGACAAGGATGCCTAGAAACGTTGATTCGGGCGAATGAAGTTCAACTAGTCCTCCTATATCAATATTCAACTATCCGGGCAGATTTAGTGGCAAATGAAAAGGATATTTCTTGGAGCAGCGTGACATTAATGCTGCTCATCTGCATATCCTTCAAAATTGTGAAGAGGTCGCGCCAAATTTAGAGTAAGTTTCTACAACGTCTTTTATAAGTTCAATTGACATTTATGATTATTAATCGTCCTGTTGTTAATCTCCCATATGTAGGATGTACGACAATTTTCTAAGGGATCTCCAACCTGACATTTCAAACGATCAGGTTGATCGAGAAATTACTTCTCACTTTGCTACGTGGTTCAGTAAATATGTAGGTTAAACACCTTCATTTGTTGAAATACATTTTATCTCCTTAAATATATAGCATGTATAAGAATAATATAATATTTGATTTTTTAGGTACTAGATCCAGAAAACAATGTTCAAAATCCATTGTTGACAAATTTGGCATGGGGGCCTAACAGATGGGTTACATCACGGAATACTTGTTTTGTAAATGGATATAAATTTAACACAAAAACATGGAATGAAGGAATGCAGACGTGTAACTATGGTGTTTGTGTGCGAGCCACTGATGGCAATGTAGAGGATGATTTCTATGGGGTTCTAACTGACATCCTTGAACTCGATTATACCAGTTTCCCCGTGATGAAGTTAGTTATCTTCAAGTGTGATTGGTTTGATCCTACTCTTGACGTAGGGACAAAAATAGATAAAAATTATGGTATTGTTCAAGTTAGGCTGTCTCGAAGGTATAATAAGGCGTACGACCCATTCATTTTTTCACAACAGGCTGAGCAGGTTTATTACTCGCCATATCCCGAAGGACATCATGGCTGGTTGGGTGTTATTAAGATAAAGGCTCGCAGTATAATTACTGATAATGTAATCAACCAGCCTGAAAAAGATGCTTCGTACCAAGATGATGAGTTTTCAAGACCCCACGTACCGTTGCAAATTACCCCGGACATTATTGTTAATTCTCTGGCGGACATTTCCGGAAATGAGGAAGAAGTTGAAAGAGAGTTAATGGATCAATCCGATTTGGACGCATCTAGCGAAGGTAAATTCCGATCAAGTGATACTGATGAGAGTGAGGGTGAATTTAGTGACGGAGATTCTACTTAGGTAATTTATTTATGTCATAATTCATTGTGTAAATGTCATTCTACTTATTAGGTAATTTATTTTTGTATTATTTACACTGTTGTATAATCATCTTTTCATTTTTTTCACAGATGGCAGATTCCTCTAGAGGTAGGGGTCGTCGTGGAGGTCGTGCTGCGAGAGTCCCTTCCCCGGTCGACCCACAGCCTTCAGATCGAGACCACCCTACCAGCACCTCTGTGGACGGGACACCTCAGGGTGATGGAGTTGCACCCCCCACCCAGCCTCATGTGGTCGGGACACAGGCTGCACCCTCATCATCCACACCTACAACGACATGACCATCATCATCATCGGGACAGGAGAGTCGTGGTCTATCCGACAGGAGGATTCTTCTTATCCCCAGGGGGGATAACGAGTATGCTAATTTAATTTTTTTAATATATATAAAGTATTGTTAATTTCTATTTACTTGTTTTTTAAATTTATTTAGAACATTTATTAATGCTCGAATTTTGCTGTAGCTTTCTGCCCGCGAAAGGCCCTTCTGATTCGATATCGAAGATCCTGCGACGCAAGTTTGATGGTCCATGGCCTACATGGAAGGCCATCCCACTGGGCCATAGGGATCAGTTGTTTCTAGAGTTTAAGGTAACAATTTATTAAGTTATTTAAATTAAATTTACATTATATATATGTACACACAAATTTCCTAACAACTGTAAGTTGCATAAAGAGTATAGGTGGGACTTAGCTTTAGAGGCTCTCGTCAGGGACATATTTGAGCATAAAGGCTCACTGGTCATGAAGAATTTGACGAACAAGCTGAGGAAGGGTCAGAATAAGGGGAGGTGGGTGGATCCTGAGATCAGGAGGCAGCTGGACTAGTACTGGGCTACTGAGAAGTTCCAGGTGATCCAGGCCACGGCTCGGGGTAATCGAGCTTCTGATGGTGGCGCATGTGCTTGGACCGGTGGGTCTAAATCAGCCGCCGCCCACTATGACGAGCTGGTAATACATTAAACTTTTGACTTAATATACTATTTAATTAATTAGTTTTCATTTTTAATTATTCTTATGAATTTAATATTATATTTTTCTGTGCAGAGAGCACAGAAACAGCGGGCCCCGACTGTTATGGAGTTGGTGGAGAGGACGAAGAAGTTGAAGTCGGGGACATGGGTCAACGACAAGGTCCGTAACTATGCTGTAAGCAAAAAAATAATTTAGTGTTTACTTGTAATTTATTATAAATGATTTGTTAATATTAGATATAATTTTAACTAAATCTCTTCAACTAAACTTTGTAGGTGGGCTTCAACGAGAAGAAGGACGATGCCATATCACGTGCCTCACAGTCACAAGATGAGGCTTTGACTGGTGATGGGCCCTGCTCTCCTGTCTCCATCGATGATAATGCCATTTATTTGGAGGTCATCGGGGGCAGGAACAAGAAGGGGCACGTGTATGGCCTCGGACACCTGGGAGACGAGTTTATCGCTTCATCGTCCGGCACGCCTGCTCCTTCCTGTGCCGATACCGTCCCTCAGGAGCAGTTCCACCAAATGCAGGACACCATCACGCAGCTGAACGCGGAGCTTCGGGAGAAGAGAGAGAGAAAACAGCAGATGGCGAACCAAATTGCACAGTTGACTCAGGCACACCAGCAGCTGATGCAGGCGAGCATCGAGCAGGGCCAGACACTACGGCTGGTGTTGGAGCAGATGATGGTCCAGACTCCAGTTGCTCAGCATCGAGCAGGGCCAGACACTATTTCGGTCGCTACGGCCTGTTGCCGCTCCTCCAGTTCCGCCGCCAGCTACTGCAGAGGACGATCAGCTAGCAGACGTCGGTGGTACAGACGCTGAGGATGATTGGATTCCTCCATCTCCCCCTCATCATGACTGATTTTTTTTCCATATTTTTTACTTTAAACGATTCTTGTACGACATTTTGGATTATTCTTTTTATATATATTTATTATTTTTTATGATTGTATATTTCATAAGTTATTTGGTGTGTTTTATTAGTAATTTTTCTAACGTTTAAAGAAAATCAGAAAAAAAATTTATTTTAGAAATTAAAATTAAAAAAAATTAATATTAACCAGTTTAGCGACCGAATTAGAAACCAATAATTCGGTCTCTAAACTTTATTTAACATTTACAGATGAGGTATAGCGACCGAAAATCCGTCGCTAATATAGGTTAACTGTAACCAAAATTAGCGACCGAACTAGCAACCGATTATCGGTCGCTAGAAATGGTTACCCAAAAAATGCGACCAACCTAATAGCGACCGTTTATTATTATTTACCTACTGAAAATTTGGTCGCCAATTAGCGACCGAAATATTAATTCGGTCGCTTAAACCTTAGCGACCAGGTATTCAGCCACCACCCTTAATCGGTCGCTAATTCGGTCGCTAAATTAAATAGCGACCGATTTACACTGTTTAGCGACCGAATATTACGGTAACTGAGGTTGTGTGAGGTTGTGTGTTGATTATAGGTAACTGAATAAGGTAACCATCAAGAACAAATATCCCTTACCTATGATAGATGACCTCTTAGATCAGTTAAGGGGAGCGTTAGTGTTTTCCAAAATAGATCTAAGATCTGGATACCATCAAATTAGAGTTAGAAGCAAAGACATCCCTAAGACAGCCTTTCGGACAAGGTATGTGCATTATGAGTACGTAGTGATGCCCTTTGGTGTGACCAACGCCCCAGCCGTTTTCATGGACTACATGAATCGGATCTTTAGGACCTTTTTGGGACAAGTTTGTGGTGGTGTTCATAGATGATATTTTAATATACTCTAGGACACTAGAAGAACATGGAGAACACTTAAGGTTGGTGTTGCGGATCTTGAGGGACGAGCGTCTTTATGCCAAACCGGAGAAGTGTGAGTTTTGGGTAGACGAGGTAAAGTTTTTAGGACATCCAATCTCAAAGGATGGTGTAGCGGTTGATTCCTCTAAAGTTGATGCGGTGTTGGGATGGGAACAACCTAAGACAGTAACCGAAGTGAGAAGTTTCTTAGGCTTAGCTGGCTACTATAGGAAGTTCATAGAGGGATTCTCTAGACTAGCCTTACCTTTGACCCAGTTGACTAGGAAAGGGAAACCTTTTGTGTGGGACCAGGAATGTGAGGACGGGTTCCAAGAGCTTAAGAGGAGATTGGTGTCATCACCAGTCTTAACTATACCGGATCCCTTAGTGAGTTTTGTGGTATACCGCGACGCATCTAAGAATGGATTGGGATGTGTCTTGATGCAGGAGGGCAAGGTGGTAGCATATGCCTCTAGGCAGCTTAGGCCACATGAGGGGAATTACCCTACCCATGACCTAGAGCTAGCAACTGTGGTTTTTGCCCTTAAAATTTGAAGGAATTACCTTTATGGGGCAAAGTTTGAAGTTTTTAGTGACCATAAAAGCCTTAAATACCTGTTCGACCAGAAGGAGTTGAACATGAGACAACGAAGGTGGATGGAGTCCCTTAAGGACTATGACTACGAGTTGAAGTACCATCCGGGAAAAGCCAATGTGGTGGCAGATGCTTTGAGTAGGAAGTCCCTACACGTGTCGAGCTTGATGGTGCAAGAGCTGAACCTCATGGAGGAGTTCAGGGACATGAATCTGTAGGTGTTGGATGTGTCCTTAAATGCCTTAAGTTTGAAGCTGAATAGGTTGGAAATTAATAGTGACCTTAGAGATGAGGTTAGGCGGGAACAACTTTCAGACCAAGAGTTGCAGTCTCGGTTGGGACAAGAGGGTTATGAGTTGTCTGTTGATGGGCTAGTGAAGTTTAAGAATAGGATCGTTGTTCCTAAGGAGGGGAGCCTTAGAGAGAAGATATTAGGGGAAGCTCATAAGGGAAAGTTTACCATACATCCTGGAATAACTAAAATGTACCAAGACCTTAAGAGGATGTATTGGTGGCCAGGAATGAAAAAGGATGTGGCTAGCTTCGTAACTAGGTGTTTAGTATGCCAAAAGGTTAAGATAGAACATCAGAAGTCTTCGGGGTTGTTGCAGTCCCTGGAGATTCCAGAATGGAAGTGGGAGAGAATTTCTATGGACTTTGTGATGGGGTTACCTAAGACACGTTTGGGCTTATACGCCATTTGGGTGATAGTGGATAGGTTGACCAAGTCTGCCCACTTCTTGCCAATTAAGGCACCTATAGCTTAGACAAGTTGGCATACCTCTATATCAAGGAAATAGTCAAGCTTCATGGGATACCCACATCCATAGTGTTGGATAGAGACCCGAGGTTTACCTCTAGATTTTGGAGAGCTTTTCAGAAAGCCTTTGGGACTAAGTTGAACCTTAGCACGGCCTATCATCCCCAAACAGATGGTCAGTCAGAGCGGACCATTCAGACCCTTGAGGACATGCTTAGAGCGTGTGTCTTGGATGAAGGAGGGAGTTGGGATAGGTTCCTACCTCTCATTGAGTTTGCGTATAACAATAGTTATCACGCTAGTATAGGCATGACACCCTATGAGGCCCTATATGGGAGAAAGTGTAGGTCCCCTTTATGTTGGTGTGAGGTAGGTGAGAAAACCTTGATAGGACCTGAATTGGTCTAGGAAACCTCTGAGAGAATCAAAATGATTAGGGAGAGGATGCGCACGGCGCAAAGTAGACAAAAGAGCTACGCCGACAAAAGGAGAAAGCCTCTAGAATTCCAGGAAAGTGAGCATGTAATTTTGAGAGTCACTCCTAAGACGGGGGTAGGGAGGTCGATGAAAGTCCGCAAGCTAAATCCTCGTTTCATGGGACCTTTCCAAATCCTTAAAAGAGTCGGACCTGTTGCTTACCAACTGGCTCTCGCGCCACAGTTGGTAAACCTTCATGATGTTTTCAATGTGTCGCAACTCAGAAAACATGTGCCTGATGAATCTCATGTGATAGCTCCTGAGTCTGTACAATTGAAGGATAATTTGATCTATAAGTCAAAGCCTAGACGAATCATGGACAAGAGAACTAAGACTCTGAGGAACAAAACAATTCCATTGGTAAAAATGTTATAGGACGGATTGACTCCTGAGGAAGCCACTTGGGAGATGGAGGAGGACATCGTGCGTCAATACCCAGATTTTATTATCTAAGGTACGATAACCTTTACGTTTGAATATGTCACATGTTAAAATAAGTGCGTGAGTGTGAGGCGAATTTCGGGGACGAAATTCTCTAAGGAGGGGAGAAAATGTAACATCCTAAAATTCTAATATAATTAATTTGAAAAAAAAGGATTAAGTTATATAAAAATAATAATAATGATGATATAATAAAAATAAAATATGATTAAGAGGTTTAGTGGTGAGAATTTATTAGTATAAAATTTATTAGAATTGGTTAGTGAATACAAAGAAATATTAAATTAATATATATATATATATATATATATATATATATATATATATATATATATATATATATATGTGGTACTTGGGTGCCTGAATTACTCTAAGTTCTTTTAAAAAAAAAGGGGGAGGGGGGACAAACCTATGGCTAGGCGCTGACTATGTATATATATATGAACATAAAGGTTGGTAGCTAAAGAAAAAGAAAAGGAACGTAGAGCGCCGCAGGGGGTTTCGCATTTTCGTCTATTCCATTCTTCCTTGCCAGTGCAACCGCAACAACACAGATCCAAGAACGCCACCAAACGGGAGAATAATTTTTAGGGAAGCACAAATTCTTATCATAAATAATTTTCTGAGCACTTTGGAGGTCTTCGAGAGGTGAGCAACAATACCTTTTAATAACCCTTTCCATGGTACATGTGTTTTGTTGTGTTGAGCGATTTACCTATGATTTTGGGAGATTTTAACTGAATGATGCATGTTGTTAATAAACTAATTTTTAGGGGGTTTGAATTAAAATAAAAAAAGATTATTAAATTGGGTATTTATTCTTGTTACTGATGGCATGAAATACATGATTGGTATTTGTATTAGTTGAATGACGTGCTTATTGGTGTATGCTATGCCACGTGAGCTTATTTGACATGCAAGATAAGATCAAATATTTAATTTTTGGTAAATGAATTGTTACACGTATGAAACATGAAATTGTGCCTTATGATGAGTTGTATGATGTTTGCCGCAATACCACCTATGATAGGGGTATCGAAGAGAAATACCGCCTTAATGGGGTATCGAAAGTAACATCGCCATGTGGTTGGGATGTCGAAAATGAGCAATACTACCTAAAAAGGAGTATCGAAAGTAACACCGCCACAGGTTGGAGTGTCAAAAAAGGAGAAATACCACCATGTGCAAATGGGAGGTATCGAAATGGAAATATCCCCGACAGGAGGGTGACATCGAAACACTCCTCGTGAGTAGGGGTGGGCAATGGGACGCCATTGTCGTGTGATGTGTGAATATATGGCATGCCGGCAAAGAGCCAATTTAATTAGGAGGTCTTCAGACCGCTTGGATTAAACTAGAATTTATCTGGTATATGGAATGTGATGTATTGAGATGAGATTATTATTGATATTAAAAGTATTTTCTTTTATATATATTATTTTGGAAAATTAGCGGGTGCCATGGACAGTTTTCCCGGTTACCGCGCCGGCTGAGAACAATGTTATTTTCGAAAATATTTTTTTAAAACTGTATTGTTGATCACTGGGACTTTATATCTCATTATAAGTATTGTTTTCAGAGCACAATGAGGACGTCATTGAAACTGAAGAGGCGTGAAGACTTAGTGGATTCCATTAGTTATTCTTTATAGTTTGGTTAGTATTTTCCTAAATAAGGAGCCGTATGTGGCTAGACACTTTTATTTATCGTTGGGATTGTAATTAGACGCCCGGTTTTGAGGCTTTTGATTTTTATTTATATTTATATTCACTACATTGATATTTTATTACTATATTATTTAATATGAGGTATTTTCATACTTTAATTTTTTTTTTAATTTTTATTTACGAGATGCTTGTTTTAATTAAATGTTTTAAAGGATTTTTATTGATTTTACCTTGGGATTACTAATGTAACAAAGGGCGTTACTTGTGACAATGAGGTGTGGAAGAATTTTCAATTTTTCTTGGTCTCACTGTTAACTATCGCATAACAAAGGTGATGATTACTGTTTACCCTTTTAATGGGGTTTTAAAATTGTTATTCCTAGTAACACACCCCATCCAGTGAAAATTATTTTTCGTAATCCCCAAGTTTAAATTCAAGCCAGAAGGATAGTTTTATGGTCACAACCAAAAAGAAATTAAAAATTGGCCACAACCAAAAGTCACGAGCTTTTTCACTTGTGTAAAGTGAATGAAGACAACATCATTGTCTATAAGAAAAAGATTCATGTATTCATTGTCCACATTTTCATGGCTCATTTGTCAAACCCCACCTGTTTGACCAAATAAGTTTTTTTCACTGATCGGGCTTGAATCCCAACAGAGAAGCCATATGTTTGTTTTATAAATATACAGTGATCATGTCAATTAGGAATTAAACAATATGCTACAATAAGACAAACCACTGAGACAGACGTACCAACAACAAAAAGGGATAACTTGATAACTGTATAAAACCATTAGCCCCTGTAAATGCTCCCCATCCATGTGACTAGTTGAAAGAAGAGTAATAACTTGATATAAGTTTCATGTAAAATGGAATCGGATGGTAAACCAGTTCATCAAAAAAATTAAATCATTTTTCAAGTCTGGGATACTTACAAGGTCCATGTGGATGTAATGCTTAATTAGAAAACATGAAAACAATCTGCTATAGGGAATTGGGACAATCACACTATCATGACTAGCATGATAAGGAAACAAGGACATTGAATATAAGTCTAATGTGGTGTTTTACTTTTAATAAGAATTGATATTCGTTTATTACTCGATGATAAGCAAGCTTGAGATCAGTAATTGAGGAACTCTTACAATATCAAGAGTTGAGCCTGCATAAACTTATTGCTAGAAAGGATAGCCAGAGTAACTCCGACAGGATTAGTCTGATACATTTGGGTAGAACAATGAGTTTTGACTCAATTGGATCAAATAGTTTCAACGAAAATGTTTAGATGCTAGTGATTCTTCATTAAATAAATCGTGTATAACTGACATGTAAATCTTTGTCCTAGTTTTGTGGTAACTTTATTGTTTAGGATGAGACAATCGCTCCTCCTAAACAATTGTTATGAAAAATGAGGAGAATACTTAAACATTATATATCAGGACTATCATATTCTAGCATTGTTTTACAAAATGCAAAAAGGTAGAACAAGAAAGTATACCTTTGTAAAAGGAATCAGTGAGTCCAACTAAGGTAAATTAGAAAAGAGAAAAAAAAAATCAATTGTCGTGAGGGTAAGACCTTGAAATTTTAGATATATATGGAAATATATAGTTGAACAAAAACCAAGTACAGTAAAATTGGAAAGTGGCGAAATTATGATAATGTTGCAGGCTCTATGTCGAATACTATGCCATGGAAAAAGACCTATTTTCAGGATTCATGGAAAGTATTAAGCACATAAAGAGGGCTCCAAATTGCGTACCTGAGAGGACGAGGACAGTGGCGACGACGACGACGTAGAAGATGTACAGCGGTGAGGGTTTCTCTTAGTGAAGAGGAAGATGGTGCGAGGTGGATGCGAGGCGGACAGAGACGTGGGTTTGAACAGGGAGCGGTAGCAGGAGGCCGCGGGAGCAGTGAGAGCGGTGGTAGCATTGAGGCCGTGAATGAGCAGTGAGGGTGTGAGCGAGCAGTGAGATCGGCGGTGTAGCAGGAGGTCGCAGGAGCAGTGAGGGCGGTGGTAGCAGTGAGACCGTGAATGAGCAGTGAGGGTGTGAGCGAGGGTTCCAATACTGAGAGTTGTTGCGCGAAATATTTTTGAGAGTAATGGAGGGAATAAGTTTTAGGGAAAAGGAATAGGTAGCGCTTGTTCAGGGAAGCGCTATCTATTCCTACCCAACAACCTTTAATAGCGTTTCTTTAAGCAAACACTATCTTAAGTTGTACCTATGATAGCGTTTCATCAAGGAAGCACTATTAAAAGTGTTCTACCTATTTTTAAATAGAGTTTCTCATTTAAGCACTATTAAATGTGCTCTATTAAAGCTCTTTTCTGTAGTAGTGAATTTTGGTACCTAATGCTTTGCTTGATAAATTCATTGCAAATTATGTTAGATTTGGAATTTCTTGTGGAAACTTGATTTTCTGATTTGAATTGAATTGTGGCCATTTGGATTTGGTTTCTTGGAATAGGAATTGAATCTTATGTTTCTATATGAATTCTTGCTGATAAGGTCTATCTCATATTGTTATACCTAAGAAATTAGGGTTCCAATTAGGAATAAAAGGTTCTTTACTAAGCAATTAGGATTGATCTAGCTTAAGGAATTCGGAAGTGTGTTGCATGAATTGAATGAAATAATCAGTGAATGATAAACATTTAGTAATAATTGAGTGAAATCCAATACCTAACCTCTTTCTTATCTTGTTCGTGTTAATTGTACTGTGTAGTTGAGATTGTTCAAAGTTTGATATGATTACTTCAAGATTTTTTATCAATTAGATTTTATGATGCTTTCAAATAGTATATCATTGGTTAGTTGATACTTTATCTAATAATTCTCGTGGAAACGATATTTCTCATCAATATATTACTTGTTGCGATTCGGTGCACTTATCGAAATCAGTTAACACATCATTGGATGTATTTAAGTATGTATTAAAAAATGAAATATCATTAATCTAACTGTGCATTTAGGATCTCCCGACGTTGGTGCTTTCCCGAATCCTAACAAATGGTATCAGAGTCGATGGTTTAGCTGAGACAAGTATTGAAGAGAAGTCAGTGGATCCATGTGTGGGGTCTCTTTGTGCCGAAAGTCTTCCCGGTAATGTGGAGGCAAGGCTGCATGTTCTGTTGGGGACAATGATGGTACAAGTATAAAGAAGAGCATTTGTGTGACCCAATCTAGAGGCGTGCTCGGTTCTTGGTGACATCGTTAAATACTCAAAAGGCTTACGCTCAAGGGGGGCAAGTCTATGTGAAGGACCCACACTTGAGATGGAGTTTGTTGGGAATTCCAAGTATGAGTAAGATGTGGATGAAAAAGCCTCACTTTGAAAATAAGTTCACAAGTTGAAGGCTATATAAGTAAAGAAGACTCATAGACTCATTACGTTAAGGTTTTGTGTCAAGATGCGGTGTCAAATACTCAAACCCGTTCTTTACTTACCCATGAAAGAGGATCTCCTAGTGTTGACGCTATACCGAATCCTAACATTTAGTCACGTAGGCTTGATGGGTGCATTGGTTTTCCCCCTTGTGAACACCCATTTTTGTCCGTCTTCATTTTTATAGCATGTTTCAAGGAGACTAATAATATGAAGAAGAGAGGGAGTGGTCCCTTCCAGTCCATCACATTTCCTGTTGGACGGGGAGGTCCCGTCCATCACATTATTAATTTGTTGTTCGGAGCGGTTCAGGCCAGTCCATTGCACTTGCAGTGGACGGGATGGTCTCGTCCATTGCGTTGGACTTGCTGTTGGACGCGGTCCAGGCCAGCCCCTTTAATTTGCTGTTGGACGCGGTCCAGTCCACTACTTTGAACTTGCTGTGGACGGGATGGTCTCGACCATTGCGTTGGACGCAGTCCAGTCCATTGCATTGGACTCACTTGTTGGACGAGGTGGTCCCATCCAGTCCACTGCCATGGACTGGCTGTTGGATGCAGTCCAGTCCATTGCATCGCACTTGCCGATGGACGGGGTGGTCCCGTCCACTGCTTTCCACTTGCTGTTGGACGGGGTAGTCCCGTCCAGTGCCTTGCACTTGCTGATGGACGGGGTGATCCCGTCCAGTGCTTTGCCCTTGCTGTTGGACGGGGTGGTCCCATCCATTGCTTTGCACTTGCTGATGGACGGGGTGGTCCCGTCCATTGCTTTCCATTTGATGATGGACGGGGTGGTCCCGTCCAATGCTTTACACTTGCTGATGAACAGGGTAGCCCTGTCCATTGCTTTGCACCTGCTGTTGGTCCCGTCCAGTCCTGTCCCTTTTTATTTTTGTTAGACGAAGGGGTTCTGTCCACTTCAATTATTTTAATTTCTGTTGGACGAGGAGGTTCCGTCCACTGCAATTATCTTTTCTTGTTGGGCGAGGAGGTCCGTCCAGTGTATATTTACTTTTGCATATCTAATTTTCTGTTGGGACAAAGAGATTCTGTCCACTGCAATTTTATTTTCAGGCTGAAGGCTAAAGAATAAAGAAAGAAGGAGGATAAGATAAGGAAGAAGGGACGAAGAAAACAAGGAGAAAAGACAATCAACAAAAAGGAAAGGAAGCTAAGCTACGCCTCTTACCCACTTTACATACCAGGCAAGACCTCTTTTCCTCCTCTACCCATAGGTCCTCCTTCTTCCTTACCCCCTCCCTTGTTTTAACCCGGTAACCCTACTCCTAACCCTAAAAATCCATCATGCACATCAGACAAAAACCCCATCTCCTTTCTCTTTTCAAGCGTGCAACCCTCACATCAAATCACCACCTTTCTGCTACTCATGCCACCCCGTCTGGGCACACGTTATTTCTTCTCAAAACCCCCCATCTCTTTTCTCTTTTCGAGCGTGCAACCCTCACATCAAATCACCACCTTTCTGCAACCCATGCCACCCCGTCTGGGCACACGCTATTTCTGCTCAAAATCCCTCATCTCTTTTCTCTTTTCGAGCGTGCAACCCTCACATCAAATCACCACCTTTCTTCTACTCATACCACATCTGGACACACTCTATCTCCGCTCAGAACACCCCCTTTTTTTTGCACCTCCTCTACCCATTGGTCTTCCTTTTTTTCTTACATCTCCTCCCTCGCCTTAACCTAACAGCCTCACTCCTAATCCTAAAAAGCCTTCATACCTATCTGACAAAAACCCCCATCTCCTTCCCTTTTCAAGCGTACAACCCTCACATCAAATCCGCTCCTTTACGCTGTTCAGAACGGCCCAAGCCCTGGGCATTCGTGCAAGCCGACCTTGAAGTCAACGGAGAAGAAGCAAGAAGCCCTCTCATCCGTCTATAAAAGGAGAAGAAAAAGAGAGGAAAGGGGGGAAGATTTTTGGGAGGAAAGAAAGAAAAGGGAGGATCTGATATTTTCGTAGTGAGAAAAGATAAAGAAGGGGAGAACACTGTTCTTGAGAGAAAACGAGAGATCAGAGAAGAGATAGAGAGGAATGATACAAAGAAAAGAGAAAAGAAAGAGAGATTCTTGTTATGAGGAGGAGAGATCAGAGATCTGGGTTTCCACTTATCTTCCCTACTACTAGAGTGGCTAAGAAGGAAGAGCTGAAAGAGCCAGGGAGATTGAATGTAAAGGCTTCGATCTTAAAATATTACCATTGGGAGTAAACAAAATCATTCTTATTCTGCTCCCATTTGGTAATCTTTGTTCTTTTCGTTGATGTTATTAATAAATTTCTCTTGACACTCTTATTTCTCTGTGTTTCTGTTCTCTGAATAAGTTGGTAAAAGGTCTCATTTCTACTTTTCTGTCCCATTTTCAAGAAATAAAAATTACTTATTTTAAATAAAAAAATAAAAGGATGATCACTTGATTAAAACAACTTTTTTTGGGTTGCCCTATGACAAGTGTCATGTTCAACCCTTCCGATTTAGGGGTTGCTCTATGGACCTACGTGCCATGTTCAATCCCATTTTAGTTTCAATAAAGAAATTCACAACGGGTAAAACAAATGTTTCAAAGTTACTAATAATTTACACAACTAATTTTAGGTAACCATTTATGGATGTTCCAGGGTGCCGTGGGGTTAAGTCTCCATGCCTTCCCTAGACATAATCGACTCCCGAACCCAAAGCTTTTCTTAAAAGGTTTTCCAACTTCCTTGAAACAAAATAAAGTTGGTGAAGACTCCATGTTTCCTCTCTAAGAGGAAAAGCTAGTCTTTTTTAGGTCACTACAGATGGCGACTCCACTGGGGATTTCTTCTAAGAGAGTCAAGCCCATAAAAATTGGTTTTGCAAATTTTAGTAACTTGTAGCTTATTTGTTTTACCTTTTATGGTTGTATCTTACCCTTTTTTTTCCTTGCAACAGTAAAATGACAAAACCAAAAATGTTTTTTATTTGCAGTGCTGTTTGTTTGGATTGTCCTTTTGGTTGGATTTTTCCTCCTATTTAATAAGAAAAGATAGTGGTGCATGCGTTTTAACTCACGTTATTATTATATATGTTGCACTAACAATGATTTTGTCTCCTCCTCCTTTCTTTTCTTTTCCCATGTTTTAACAATAGGATAGAGGACTTATAACATTTTTTTATATGTATCTATGTTTGTGTTTTGCAGGTTTTTCTTGTGTTCTCTTTTTATTTTTACTTTTAAGTGTTACAGGTTTGTATGCCCCCTTTCACACACATCACTATCACATATTGCACACACACTTAGCTCTATATCCGAGCTTGCTCAAAAACCCAAGGATTAGGCGGTGCTCTGACGTTGTTATTGAAGAGGTCTTGTACCTCCCTTATACTGGTCAGTTCACCACTCGGATTGTACATAAGGTCGTGGAATAGTCATATTGAGAGGGTTTATCCCTACTTGTGGCTAGATTCATGAATCATACTCTTATGAGGGCAATCTGGGGACCATGACTTTTAGAGGTCTAGACCCGTCCCAACTCTCACTAATAGAACAGACCTAGTGGCCGACCTGTTTAAGGTCCTAACCTTAAGGCGTATCCATCCTTAGGTTTTACCCGGCTTAGGGTAAAAGGGGGCGTACTTTCTTTCCCTCCCCTATCATCATAAGTATAAATTGTCATACATGCTCATCATGAATATTCATAAAACTAGGGGCATCACATTGCTGCCCCAAACCTGAATGACATATTCGAATATTATTGCACACCTAATAGGCGTTATGTCATAATGAAGGTAATGCATACCCATCAGGGTTTTCAATCCCATTGGGTCCATGAAACGTGAATCATGCAAGATATATTTGTTTCACTATACTCATTTTTTTTCGTTGTGTCCCTTTGTTGGAAGATTTTGGTATTCACCTTATAGCAAGAACCGTGGAAAAGTTTGGTTCAGAAAAGAGTACTAGCAACGCGAGTTGTCCCAAGAAAAATATCAAGATCGATGTGACACTTAATGACGTGAAGATACTATGTGAGCTCGGCCAGCAAATGCCAGAAAAAGTACGCTCAGACTTTGCCAGCAAGTATGGTAGAATATTATATCTGTTGCGTGTTCCAGTGGAAGCTCCCGCTCTGAGTGCATTGGCCCAATAGTGGAACTCAACTTTGAGGTGTTTTGAATTGCCTAACTTAGACATCACTCCAACCATGGAAGAGTATGCTTATATGCTAAGACTGCCCATTCAAAAGAAGACTCGCTTCTACATGTATTATGGCCAATATGTAATAGATTGGAAGATAGCAAGTCTGTTGGAGCTTCAACCGGAACAGATAGAGAAGGCAGAAAAGGGAACCACCAAAGGGTTGAGAGGCAGTTTTTAGAGGTGTATCTCAACAAGCTGGGCCAGCAACAATGATGGGTTACTTTCAACAAAGTACTAGCCCTCATGATATATGGGTTGGTTCTCTTTCCTTTTGTACCAGATCTGATTGATCAGTCAGCCATTGATGTTTTCTATAGGGTCGAAGAATATGGTGTGAACCCGGTCCCTGCTATCTTAGCTGAAACTTTCCTCTCCCTACAGGTTTGTCATCAGAATCAACAAGGCAAACTGCGATGTTGTGCATCAATATTGTATGTCTGGATCATGACTCACTTGTACACTCGTGATAAAATTGATAGAACAGATGACCCGCTGAAAGGATTCACTCGCATGCAACTAAAGTCACGTAAGTTATATGAGTGGAAGCAAGAGTTTGATCAGATCGACATGCGGTCATTTAGTTGGATGTGCCCATGGTATAATGGAGACTCATTTGTATTCAGCTGCGGAAGTTTGTCAAACATGTTGTTGATGGGTCCCAGAGGTTGTGTATCGTACGCACCAGCTTTGGTAATGCGTCAACTCAAGTGGACGCAGGATGAACCCCCCAAAGAACTGCTCGAGGGGATATTCTTCCTATA
The DNA here is from genome assembly GCA_030762895.1 of Sophora flavescens. Taxonomy (NCBI): domain Eukaryota; kingdom Viridiplantae; phylum Streptophyta; class Magnoliopsida; order Fabales; family Fabaceae; genus Sophora; species Sophora flavescens. Next base: position 107,890,424 of record CM061062.1, read on the forward strand.
CCAAGAAGGTGAAGGCATCAAGAGCCAAACGATAGCAGTAAGGTCAACATGGAATGACATTCGTATAAAAGGACCGGAGGAATTGGGAAGGCGAGCCATAGCTCACACGAAAAGATATGAGGTATGGAGAGAAGCAAGAAGAGGTTTCCCCTCAAGACCTGTAGCTCCTCTCCATAAGGAAAATAATTCTTTGACCAAAGACAAATGTTGAAAGAAATTGAAGTTTTAAAAGCTCAGATGATGAATTTTGATAAGAAAGACCAAGCTGCCGAAGTAACTATTATCACGCTCCAAAGACAAGTGCAGAAGCTGAGTTTACAGATTGAGCATTTGAAGGATGAATGCGCCGATGCCCACGAAGCCCCGAGTCGTGCAAAAAGGGCAAGAAAAGACAAAGAAGCAGAAATTCAAGAGCTGCTGGCAAAAATAGGATGTCAAGAGAAGATGCTTGTCAAACTTCAAAAGAAGAAAAAAGAGCTCGAGACAAGTGTAGTGGATCACGTTGAAACGATACATATACTAGAAGAAAGGGTTGAATCCCTGCAGGAATCCTTAGCCCAAACAGAAGTGTACTCTGATCAAGGATGGGATGAAGCAGCCAAGTATCGCGAGCTACTGGCAGAAGCTAACATGAGAGAAAATTGGCTCGGAAACAAGGTAAAAGACTCTGAAAGGGTTGAAGCTCAACGTCACGCAGATTGGGTAAAGGGATGGAAATTAGTGATGGAGGATGTGATGAATGAAAAGGAAGCATGGAAGAGAAAATACGAGGACGTGATGGATAAGCTCCAATATCACACTTCCCAGCTGGTGGAGCGGTTTGAAGAGGCATCCGTCCACATGCGTATGAACCATTTCCTTCAACTACCACCAAAGGTGACCGAGTTCTTCAATCATTTTGGGAGACTTGCTAGAGGGTTCAGAAAAAAGAAGATGAGGCTCTTAACATAGAACTTTGTGGATCTTGGAGAAGGATGGAAACCATCAATGTGTTTCTTTTATTTTGGTCAAAGACTCATGATTTGTATCAGAATATTTATAATGAAATGGAAGTTTTCATCCGTGTCTGTCGAGAGTTTTTAGATGATATATATCGAGGAGTGCATTCTCCCTTAGATACATCATCAACTGTATTTTTACCCTAAAAATAATGAGTTTTCTGTGTAAAAATAAGGACGTTGCTAGTACGGGTGTGGTCTATCGAGGAGTAGATTCTCCCTTGGACTTGACACCAACTGCATTCAAGCTAGAGGGAACCATACCACTAGATTTGATTGCAGGATGAGTCTTCTTAATATCAGTGAATACCCTCACGATCGAATAAAGGACGATAACTTGCACTTGCATGCATGCACACACACAAAATTTTTGATTGACTAATGAGTTGTTCTTATTCTCTCCACAGAGTCTCATCCTTCTGAGGATTCAGGAACCATTGCGCGACCTAGGAAAGGTAATACCAACCAAACCCGAGTTCACAATACCAGATCTCGAACCAGGATGGCTGCTAATGCGTCTGAGGAAGAAGAAATCTAAGCTCTGAGATAGATGATGTGAGGGGAAGAATGAGTGAGATGGCTGAAACCCAAGCAAGATCAGAAGCCATATTACAAGATATGAGGGAATCTCTCAGCATGCTCAGCGCGAACAGAGAGACAATTGAACCTAGTAGGCAGCAAATTTCCTCTGTGGTAACAGCACCGATGTTTTCAAACGTTGGCACGGGTCTTATTCAGGGGGTATCTGGACCCGACCAGACACATCACACGGCACCAGTAACACTTCCTATTGGAGAAGGATACCCTCCTTTTGAAAATGCCTATCATGAAGCCCCGAGCTACACCACGCCAACATGGGAACAACCAAGTGTGTCTACTCACAACCAGTTAGCGGGAGTCCAGGCTGGTAAGGATAGGATGAGAGATGAATGGATGGAGAAAATGGAAGAATGGATAAAAGCGATAAAAGGTCCGAGTGCTTACGGCCCTCTCCAGATAGAAGATCTCTGTCCTGCCACAGATCTCGTGATTTCTAAGGATTTCAAAATCCCTGATTTTTCTAAATATGACGGAAGTGGGAACCCACGATTCCATTTATTAGCTATGCCACCAAAATGGCCATCTGGTCTAAGGATGACAAGTTCCTCATTGGTTTTTTCCATGAAATTTTGACCGGAATCGCACTAGAGTGGTACCTTCAGTTAGACCATTCTAAGATCTCCCGGTGGACAGAATTAGCCGATTTGTTCATGGATCAATACAAATTTAATTTGGACGTAGCTCCGACCCGTGAACAGTTGACTACAATGCAGAAGAAGAGTGATGAATCCTTCAAACAGTATGCACAAAGGTGGAGAAGTTTGGCTGCTGAGGTTCAGTCGCCGCTGATGTTGTCCGAAATGTGCTCATATTTTTTGGGAACCCTAGGATCCCCCTTTATCGGAGCAATTGCAGGAGTAGCTTATAGGGATTTCTCTGACTTAATTGTTGTAGGGGAAAGAATTGAAATCCTGGCCAGAGCCGGGAAGTTGCCAATTGACATGGAAGGCAGTGCATCCAAGAAGGGGTTCCAGCCCAAGAAGAAGGAAGCAGAAGCAAATTATGTGCAACAACAGCAAAACTTTGGACCTCGTCATGTCCCTTCATACCCGAGGTACCAAGCACCATATCAGACCCAAACACCGTTTTACCCAAATCAACAGGCCTCGCCAGCCATCACCCAGCCACAAAACCAAGTAAATAACATCCCTACCTCTCAACCACACAACCCCACTCGCCCAACATATACTCATTATCCACCTGCACCTCAACAAAATTATCCAAGCTACCCTCGACCTCGCCCAAATTTTCCAAATCAGGGACGCTCCCAACATCAAAATCTGCCACCCTTCCCAAGACTATCTATCTCCAATGCAGATTTGTTCAAACAACTATTTGATCGTCACCTAATCGCTGGAAACCATGTACGGCCTATGGAACCACCTTTCCCTGCTTGGTACAATCCAAACTTGACTTGCAAATATCACATGGATGCCCTGGGACATTCCATTGAAGAATGTGAGGCCTTCAAGACAGCAGTAAGAAAATTGATTGCTTGTGGAAGATTGGGTTTCGAAGAAGATTCTGGGCCTAGCATTGTTAATAACCCAATCCCAAACCATAATGCGGGAAATAGTGTGGCTAACTTGGAAGTGAAAGGGCCTCAAATTAAGAAGGTTTTGGAATCACGAACCCCGATGCAAGAAATATTTGCGGGACTCAAGAAAGCAGGATATGATATTGTTGCACCGGTGAAGCTGATCAGGGAAAAAGAGAAGTATGATGGTGATTTAAGTTGTGATTATCATCATGGGCAGGTAGGGCATGATATTGAAACTTGTTGGGACTTTAAGGTCCGAGTCCAAGGATTACTTACCTTGGGGGTGATCCAAGCTAGGCCAGCTACGACTGAAGATGTTAATGTGGTTGAAAAAGTTGTGCTCTGGGTACCACCTATGAATGATGCGTCGGCACCAGAAAAAGTGATTATAAAGGTGAAAAAGCCAACTCCTTTTGCTTATGATGATACACACCCTGTACCATGGAATTATGAACAGAAAGTTGAGCTAGTAGGAGGGGCGGGAGAAACTTCGAAGGCCCAGGTTACTAATGTTGTGAGAGTTGGAGGCATTACAAGGAGCGGGCGGTGCTACACCCCCTTTGAAGAAAAAACGATGAAATGAGTCGAAGAAGAGAAAACTGTGGATGAAAGAAAGGGGAAAGAAGAAGAATAATTTCTGAAGATCATGAAGCAAAGTGAATATGATGTGGTAGAACAGTTGAAGAAAACTCCGGCAAGGATATCTCTTTTGTCGCTTGTCTTGACATCAGAATTGCATCGCAAGGCATTATTGAAGGTGTTGAATGAAGCGTATGTCAAACCTGACGTCACTCCGGAAAATGTGGTAAATATGGTGGACCCAATCAGGCATGTCAACGTGCTTACTTTATCGGAAGATGAAGTGGCCTCGAAATCCCGCAGTAGCCCTAAAGCCTTGCACATCACCCTAAAGTGTAAGGGGTTTGTGATTGCTAAGGTGCTTGTAGATGGTGGTTCGGCATTGAATGTGGTTCCAATGACCACACTCAAGCAGCTGAATATAAGCACGGCGGATTTGACACCACAAGAAATGATTGTGCGAGTCTTTGATGGGACAGAGAGAGGAATCTTAGGAGAGATAACCCTGTCCCTTGAGATAGGGCCTAGTTCTTTCCATGTACTCTTTCAGGTCATGGAAGTCCCTAGCTTACACCATGCTCCTGGGGAGGCCATGGATCCATGAGGCAGAGTGGTCCCATCAACTCTACATCAGTGTTTGAAGTATATTCAGGATGGATCCATTATTACTGTCCGTGGTGAAGAGGAAATCATGCTGACAAAGCCCACCACAGTACCTTCTGTGGAAAGCACAGAGCGAATGGATGATAACTCACTTCGCTAAGAGTCTTGATGGAAGAAGACTTAGAAGAATCTGAGTGGGTGAAGACTCGATATGAGCAGTTGAACATGATAGAGGAGAAAAGACTGGCAGCTATCTGTCACGGGCAATTGTATCAAAACCGAATGGCAAGAGCTTTCAATAAAAAGGTTCATCCTAGAGAATTTCGTGCGGGAGACCTGGTCTTAAGGAAAGTCCTCCCTGGTCAAGAGGACCCCCAAGGAAAATGGACACCAAATTATGAAGGTCCTTATATTGTCAAACAAGCTTTCTCGGGAGGTGTTTTGATTCTGCAAAACATGGATGGGGAGGAGCTGCCAAGGCCAGTAAACTCTGATGCTGTGAAAAAGTTCTATGCCTGAAGGCCCGCTAGGTTGAAAACTCGAAAAGGCAGCCTAGGCAAAAGTCAGGGCAAAAGAACAATGAAAACAAAAGGAAAACAAAGGCCCGCTAGGTTGAAAACCCGAAAGGGCAGCCTAGGCAAAAGTTAGGGTAAAAGAACAATAGAAAAGCAAAGGCCCGCTAGGTTGAAAACCCGAGGGGGCAACCTAGGCAAAAGTTAGGGCAAAGGAACCTTAGGCTGAAAACCTGCAAGGGCAGCCTAGGAGGAGGATAGGGTCCAACACTCCGGCAAGCACCCACCATACTGGGGCAATTTTATCTGGCCGAGTATACTGGGGCAAAACTATTAAGGAGTGATCAAAGAAGGTGTGTTTGAGGAATCAGAAACAGGAATCAAGATCTGTATCATCAAAAGGCTGTGGGGAATCAATTAAATGAAAATCAAAGGACCAACACTGGGGCAAATTTTATGTGATTTTCGTAATTTTCTTTGCTTATCTTTGTTTTTTTAATCTTCATGATCCCTTTTGTAACTTTGTTCTCATTGTTATTATCTCTAACAACCTAAATTCTCATATTAAGGCAAGAGATTTTCTTCCACACTCCCCTATCGTGTTCACTCTCATGTCTCAATAAAAGTAAATACAAGCTTAATAGTATGATTTGATAACTCTAATGGTAGCACCAATAAATGGTTTAAACCAAGAGGACTCAATACTTCAGATTCAGTGGAAGAGGTAGCGTACACTGGACGACAAAAGAATGATGCAGATAAGTTTACATAACATCCGGAGTTTGTCAGATTCTTGGTTGACCAACGCCTCGTCCCAGAGTGGCCGGTGAACAAGGGTTTGGTTGGTCGAAGTTTTTCCAGGGAGCAATTGGTTCCTCTGTCCTCAAAAGGAAGGGATTCTCATTTGTTTCAGATCACTGATTATTTATTTTCGAGCTCTGAGGCTCACCGCACCTTTATTTTCGAGCTCCAAGGCTCATTGCATGTTTACTGTTCTGTTGGAAGAGGAGGTTCCGTCCATTGCATTTACTTTTCTGCTGTACGAGGAGGTTCCGTCCATTGCATTTACTTTTCTATTGGACGAAGAGGTTCCGTCCATTGCATGTCTACTGTTCTGTTGGACGAAGAGGTTCAATCCATTGCATTTACTTTTCTGTTGGACGAGGAGGTTCCGTCCATTGCATTTACTTTTTTGTTGGACAAAGAGGTTCCGTCCATTGCATGTTTACTGTTCTGTTGGACGAAGAGGTTCCGTCCATTGCATTTACTTTTCTGGTGGACGAAGAGGTTCCGTCCATTTCATGTTTACTTTTCTGTTGGACGAGGAGGTTATGTCCATTGCATTTACTTTTCTGTTGGACGAAGAGGTTCCGTCTATTGCATGTTTACTTTTCTGTTGGATGAGGTTTCATCCATTGCATTTACTTTTCTGTTGGACGAAGAGGTTCCTTCCATTGCATTTACTTTCCTGTTGGACGAGGAGGTTCTGTCCATTGCATTTACTTTTTTGTTGGACGAAGAGGTTCCGTCCATTGCGTGTTTACTTTTCTGTTGGATGAGGAGGTTCCGTCCATTGCATTTACTTTTCTGTTGGACAAGGAGGTTCCGTCCATTGCATTTACTTTTCAGTTGGACAAAGAGGTTCCATCCATTGCGTGTTTACTTTTCTGTTGGACGAGGAGGTTCCGTCCATTGCATTTACTTTTCTGTTGGACGAAGAGGTTCCGTCCATTGCATGTTTACCTTTCTGTTGGACGAGGAGGTTCCGTCCATTGCATTTAGTTTCCTGTTGGACGAGGAGGTCCCGTCCATTGCATTTACTTTTCGGTTGGACGAAGAGGTTTCGTCCATTGCATGTTTACTGTTCTGTTGGACGAGGAGGTTCCGTCCATTGCACATTTAATTTGTTGTTGGACGAAGAGGTTCCGTCCATTGCATGTTTTCGAGCTCTAAGGCTCGCTGCATATTTACCCTCCTGTTGGACGTGGAGTGTCCGTCCACTGCAATTCTGTTTTCAAACTGTAAGGATTTCTTCTGAGCTCCTCATGTTTTTCCGGACAAAATATGTGTTCATTTTTCTTTACTTGTTCATTACTACAATACATGAAAAGTCACGACTAATCATGTCTTCTAGCATGCAACAAGTAAAGAGGGGCAACTGTGAACACCCATTTTTGTCCGTCTTCATTTTTATAGCATGTTTCAAGGAGACTAATAATATGAAGAAGAGAGGGAGTGATCCCTTCCAGTCCATCACATTTCCTGTTGGACGGGGAGGTCCCGTCCATCACATTATTAATTTGCTGTTGGATGCGTTTCAGGCCAGTCCATTGCACTTGCAGTGGACGGGATGGTCTCGTCCATTGCGTTGGACTTGCTGTTGGACGCGGTCCAGGCCAGCCCCTTTAATTTGCTGTTGGACGCGGTCCAGTCCACTACTTTGAACTTGCTGTGGACGGGATGGTCTCCACTATTGCATTGGACGTAGTCCAGTCCATTGCATTGGACTCACTTGTTGGACGAGGTGGTCCCATCTAGTCCACTACCTCGGACTGGCTGTTGGATGCAGTCCAGTCCATTGCATCGCACTTGCCGATGGACGGGGTGGTCCCGTCCACTGCTTTCCACTTGCTGTTGGACGGGTAGTTCCGGCCATTGCTTTACACTTGTTGTTGGACGAGGTGGTCCCATCCAGTGCCTTGCACTTGCTGATGGACGGGGTGGTCCCGTCCAGTGCTTTGCGCTTGCTGTTGGACGGGGTGGTCCCGTCCATTTCTTTTCACTTGCTGATGGACGGGGTGGTCCCGTCCATTGCTTTCCACTTGCTGATGGACGAGGTGGTCCCGTCCATTGCTTTACTCTTGCTGATGAATAGGGTAGCCCCGTCCATTGCTTTGCACCTGCTGTTGGTCCCGTCCAGTCCTGTCCCTTTTTATTTTCGTTGAACGAAGGGGTTCCATCCACTTCAATTATTTTAATTTATGTTGGACGAGGAGGTTCCGTCCACTGCAATTATCTTTTCTTGATGGGTGAGGAGGTCCGTCCAATGTATATATACTTTTGCATATCTAATTTTCTGTTGGGACGAAGAGATTCCGTCCACTGCAATTTTATTTTCAGGCTGAAGGTTAAAGAATAAAGAAAGAAGGATGAGAAGATAAGGAAGAAGGGACGAAGAAAACAAGGAGAAAAGACAATCAACAAAAAGGAAAGGAAGCTGAGCTACGTCTCCTGCCCACTTTACATACCAGGCAAGACCTCTTTTCCTCCTCTACCCATTGGTCCTCCTTCTTCCTTACCCCCTCCCTTGTTTTAACCCGGTAACCCTACTCCTGACCCTAAAAAGCCATCATGCACATCAGACAAAAACCCCCATCTCCTTTCTCTTTTCAAGCGTGCAACCCTCACATCAAATCACCATCTTTCTGCTACTCATGCCACCCCGTCTGGGCACACGCTATTTCTGCTCAAAACCACCATCTCTTTTCTCTTTTCGAGCATGCAACCCTCACATCAAATCACCACCTTTCTGCTACCCATGCCACCCCGTCTGGGCACACGCTATTTCTGCTCAAAATCCCCCATCTCTTTTCTCTTTTCGAGCTTGCAACCCTCACATCAAATCATCACCTTTCTGCTACTCATACCACCCCATCTGGACACACGCTATCTCCGCTCAGAACCCCCTCCCCCCCTTTTTTTTGCACCTCCTCTACCCATTGGTCTTCCTTTTTTTCTTTCATCTCCTCCCTCACCTTAACCTATCAGCCTCACTCCTAACCCTAAAAAGCCTTCATACCCATCAGACAAAAACCCCCATCTCCTTCCCTTTTCAAGCGTGCAACCCTCACATCAAATCCGCTCCTTTCCGCTGTTCAGAACAGCCCAAGCCTTGGGCATTCGTGCAAGCCGACCTTGAAGTCAACGGAGAAGAAGCAAGAAGCCCTCTCCTCCGTCTATAAAAGGAGAAGAAAAAGAGAGGAGATGGGGGAAGATTTTTTGGAGGAAAGAAAGAAAAGGGAGGATCTGATATTTTCTTAGTGAGAAAAGAGAAAGAAGGGGAGAACACTGTTCTTGAGAGAAAATGAGAGACCAGAGAAGAGATAGAGAGGAAAGATACAAAGAAAAGAGAAAAGAAAGAGAGATTCTTGTTGTGAGGAGGAGAGATCAGAGATCTGGGTTTCCACTTCTCTTCCATACTACTAGAGTGGCTAAGAAGGAAGAGCTAAAAGAGCCAGGGAGATTGAATGTAAAGGCTTCGATCTTAAAATCTTACCATTGGGAGTAAACAAAATCATTCTTATTCTGCTCCCATTTGGTAATCTTTGTTCTTTTCGTTGACATTATTAATAAATTTCTCTTGACACTCTTATTTCTGTGTTTCTGTTCTCTGAATAAGTTGGTAAAAGGTCTCATTTCTACGTTTCTGTCCCATTTTCAAGAAATAAAAATTACTTATTTTACATAAAAAAAAAATAAAAGGATGATCACTTGATTAAAACAACTTTTTTCGGGTTGTCCTATGACAAGTGTCATGTTCAACCCTTCAGATTTCGGGGTTGCCCTATGAACCTACGTGCCATGGTCAACCCCATTTTAGTTACAATAAAGAGATTCACAACGGGTAAAACAAATGTTTCAAAGTTACTAATAATTTACACAACTAATTTTAGGTAACCATTTATGGATGTTCCAGGATGTCGTGGGGTTAAGTCTCCATGCCTTCCCTAGACATAATCGACTCCCGAACCCAAAACTTTTCTTAAAAGGTTTTCCAACTTCCTTAAAACAAAATAAAGTTGGTGGCAACTCCATGTTTCCTCTCTTACAGGAAAAGCTAGTCTTTTTTAGGTCGCTACACCCCTGACTTGGATACTATGAAGCTGAATGTAAATTGTAGCAGTATAATGAACCCAGGCAGAGCTGGGTTTAGAGGTGTGATTCATGACCCCACTGGTCGTTGGCAGGTTGGGTTCTGTTGGGAAGGAAAAAACCTCCTTTATAGACTATCGAACATGTCCTTCAGTTGAGTTGGCCGAAAGGTTGGTGTTCCATCATTTGCGAGTCAGACTCTTTAGAAGCTATCGGCATCGTTTGCAACCATATTTATGCCTGCGTTATTAGTGATATTCGGAGACTCCTGAGACAAGATTGGCATGTTGATCGAGCTTACCCATGTGCTTCGTGAAGCTAATCAAGTAGCGGATCATTTGGCTAAAGCTGGTGCTCGAGGTCTATCCTTGGGTTACTTTGGAAAATCCTCCTCCTGAGGTTCATCTTTTGTTGCATGTGGATTCCATGACCATTGCTTTCCCTAGGCTTTAGGCTTTAGTCTTTGTTTCTTTCTTGTCTTCTAAAAAAAAACAAAAGTCATGTAAGCTTGAAATTTATAATTATAAATATTTGATTGATTGTATTTTAAATTTTTGTCCCTCAACGCTTCTGTCATATGGATTCTTCCTAAATGTTAAGGAGAAACACTTTAACTTAACACAAACTATAAAAACAATGTATCAAGGATTTATTTATTTCATAAACAACCAATTATATTTCAACCTTACAAGGTCTGCTTAATAACAGCCAGGTAACAAGGAAATATTATTCATATCTATAAAAAAAAGATGAAAGAAAATTGCAATATTTTTAGTTACATCAAGTCGCCAATATCAATGAAATGAATAGATTTAATATATATAACACTAGCAGCGCTCATCAAGTAGTGATGGCTGCTTTTATTGATCACACTACTTTAGCTCTTGATCCAAAGAATGCTCGTCCATTTCATATTCTACGCATAGCTGCACATCCCATAGACACATGAACCTCCGGTGTTGCACTTGTTGCCACATTTCCCACAGTGCTTATTGTTACTCCTAGGGCTCACACACTTTCCCTCGCAGCACATCTTTCCAAAGCTGCATTTCTGTCCACACCTCCCGCAGTTGAAGCTATCTGTGGTAAAGTTGACACATTTGTTCTTGCAGCAATCAGGGCCTGCGCTTCCTTTAATATAACATATCTTGGGGTATTTATCGCATTTCAGCACAACCCTACCATCTTTCTGGGAAAGGAAGCGGTTTGTTCCTCGGAGAGTGGTTGGTTCTTCACTTTCAGAAGATGATGTAGCTGAAAGAGTAATGGCCAAAGCCATTAGCATGGCCAAAAGGAAGAGAGTCTTCAGGAACTTCATTTCTTTTTGTGATTGTGTACGTTGGAGATAGAAGAATTAGTTGAGTGAAGTAATGGGGTGGTTGTTTTGATTGAGAATAATGAAGGATGGTCCAAGTATTTATAGAAGACATGCAAGGAGGTTTATGGAGTCTGGCCTTTACATTAATTACGTGGATGAGCTAATATCATACTATTATAATATTAATTATTAGATAGTGAGGACGTCTAAATCTGCCAAATGAATTGTATAAACGAAATTAGGCTTGATGACTAGAACTTCAAACTTCAAAACTATGATAAGGATCAGTTGAGATCAGGGTTTACAAAACCGGACCGGACCGGCTGGTCCGACCGGTTTAATCGGGACCCGGGACCTAAGTAGGTTCGGTTGACCCTCAGAACCGATCTTGCTTAAAACCGGTCTCAGAACCGAATCGGTTCAAAACCGGTCATAACCGGTTGTGAACCGGCCTGAACCGGTTTCCTAAAAAAAAATTTAAAAAAAAATAGTATAAAAGGATTTGGGTCATCCTAGCCAAAACTTCATTCTTTTATTTTCTAACATATGTGGGTTGGTTGTAGATTTTGGGTTGGTTTTCCCTATGAAGATGATTTTAACATATATCTTTATATTTATTTAGTTTAATTTCAAAATAAAAAAAAAATTGTTCTTAATAATTTTAGTTGTTATGTTGTTTTTTTGTTTAATATTGTTATAAATATTATATTAAAAATTAAAATAATATTATTTAATTATAACCGGTTCAACCACGGTTCAACCTCGGTTTGACCATTGAATCTCGAACCGCTGCCTTCACCAGTTCGATGGTCGGTCCGGTTTTGTAAACTTTGGTTGAAATTGAAGTCCAATACATATATACCAGTGACAAAACTATACTAATGCTACACACAAGCTTAAAGATTAAAGATTTCTTTAATTATAAGTTGTCGTTAATTAAACTGAAGCCAGGTCACATGTAAAGTATTAAGGATATTAAACAAGTAGAGACAATTAGTCATTTGTATAATTCTATGGAAACCAGAAAACCGTTATTGAACCACCATAGGTTTCCGTTAGCCTTATGGTTTGACCTTTATTTTAAGTAGTGGATACGAAATGGACCTCAGTGATTCCTCGACCATAAAATAGAGATGATCGTAACATTCTTCAATGTAGGTGAACACATCAATTTGGATAATGTTATATATGAATGAGTCAAAAAATACAACAAACGATGCCACTTGACATGTTTATCAATGGAAAAGTAAAATAATATTTCTTCTCCTAGCTAAAATTAATTTTGTAGTCTAGAAATTTTGTGCAAATTAATTTTGAAAATAGTATCAAAAAATAAATTAAGATTAGAGTGAATTCTTAAAATTAAGTTAAGCCTGAGTCGATTACACGTTATCAATATATAAAGCAAATTTTTTTTTATAAGCAAAAATTGTATTAATATGAGTATTAGGGATACTCATGCCCTTATACATAATAACACTAAGTTCAATACTAAAACAAGTGTTAAGTTGTATATAAAAAGTGGGGGAAATACAGAGTCTATTCAATCCCCGAGAGAAAGTAGCTAACTTATAATGCTCTTACCGTTTATAAAAAAAAAAAAAACATCAAATTGCCTATTGCAGCCATAGTCCTGCAGATGATCACATGAAAAACCCACGAAGAGGATCAAAATAGCCAATTTGGGACAAAGCAAAGATGCAGTTTAAAGCATTAAAAAAAATGCATACTTTATTTTATTTTTAAGTGTTACAGGTTTGTATGCCCCCTTTCACACACATCACTATCACATATTGCACACACACTTAGCTCTATACCCGAGCTTGTTCAAAAACCCAAGGGTTAGGCGGTGCTCTGACGTTGTTATTGAAGAGGTCTTGTACCTCCCTAATACTGGTCAGTTCACCACTTGGATTGTACATGAGGTCGTGGAATAGTCATATTGAGAGGGTTTATCCCTACTTGTGGCTAGATTCATCAATCATACTCTTATGAGGGCAATCTGGGGACCATGACTTTTAGAGGTCTAGACCCGTCCCAACTCTCACTAATCACTAGTGCAATAAGTACTTTTTACGTCAGTTAAAATTGATTTTTTACGTCAGAATACTGACTGACGTAAATACAGCTAACGTTAAAAGTTAAACTTTTAACGTCAGTTGAGAACTGACGTTAAATATAACACTATTAACATCGGTTCTTTAACACAACTGACGTTAATTTTGTCAAAATTAACGTCAGTTCTTTAACATAACCCACGTTAATTTTGTTAAAACTAACGTCAATTGTTATAAAGAACTGACGTTAAAGGTCTTAATTTTAACGTCAGTTGTAATAAACAACTGACGTTAATAGTGTACTGTATATTTTTATAAAATACTTTTAACGTCGGTTGTATGATACAACTGACGTTAATAGTTTTTTTTTTAAAAAATTCAGTTTTAAAATATCACTCCCCTAAGTCATCCCTGCATTCAGTAAATATCCCAGTAACATAGAATATCACACACATTACAGAATTGCAAAGGAAAAATGGAACAATGATCCATATGTATGCATGTTCAAAACAATATATATTTATTAACATAGGTTATAAATGTATACTAAGTTTAAACTACCTATATCAATATCCCTTCGTGATGATCATCACGAGTGGCATGTACATCGTCCACCTGTGTCTCCTCGATTATAGTAGGCATGTTTGTTGAAAAAGAAGGAGTCTCAAGAATATCAAGATTTGAATCTTCATTTTCATCACTACCATTATACATGCTTTTTCCTTGGAGAACCACGGACAACCTTTTGTTAGAAGGATCAGTGATGTAGAACACTTGTTTTGCTTGGGAAGCCATTATGAAAGGCTCATTTATATGACCTAACTTGTTGAGGTCTAACAATGTGAACCCCAATTCGTCGGTTTGTACACCACCGTTACTATCAACCCACTTACATTTAAATACCGGCACCGTAAGCTTAGTGTAATCAAGCACCCAAATATCTTCAATATATCCAAAGTAAGGTCTCTGTGATCAGAACGGGTTTTATGTCCTTTGCACTAGAGAAGTGCATTGCTTCGGCCACGATCATAACCCCACTATTTTGCATGGTACTCTTGTTATCTTGTTCCTTTGTATAAAAGGAAAAGTTATTTATGTCGTATCCGCTCCAACATATGACGTTGAAGTTAGGCCCACGTGCTAGCCATTTTACGTCATCGAAGCGAAGACTACCATCCTTAGGCATTTCTTCCTTGAACCATGGTAAGAAAGTCTTGTTATGCTTGTTCAACACCCACCTTTCGCTCATTCGAGGGTTTTCTTGATTGACTTTTCTTTTATGTTCAAATAAGAAAGGCTGAACACATTCGATGTTGTTCAATACATACAAATGTGCTTGAAGCACTTCCTCCCGATCCTTCCTATTAATTCTTAAGCCATGTGTACCCTTACCTTGACATCTGATCTCATCATGCCGAGGCTTAGGAACCCCTATAGGATCCGTGTTATGAAGGTAGTCCGAACAAAACTCAATAGCTTCTTCTGCAACATACCTTTGAACAATAGATGCTTCCGGACGATGAGGATTCTTCACGTACCCATTCAAGATTTTCATGTAGCGCTTAACTGGGTACATCCATCTCAGAAAAACCGGCCCACATAATCTAATCTCCCTCACCAAATGAACAATTAAGTGAACCATTATGTCGAAAAAGGAAGGAGGAAAATACATCTCCAATTGGCACAAGATTGTAGCAGCCTCAACTTCCAAGTCATCCAACATACGGGGTCAACGACTTTGCTACAAATAGAATTGAAGAATGAGCACAACCGAGTAATGGCATGTCTCACATTTTTTGTAGCAATACCACGAATAGCAACGGGCAGAAGTTGTTGCATCAAGATGTGACAATCATGAGACTTCAAGCCAACCAATTTAAGATCACTAGAGACAAGCCTCTTCATATTTGAAGAGTAACCATGTGGAACTTTGATGCCCTGAAGACACCCGCAGAAACTTTGTCTCTCTTTTTTTGACAAAGTATGACATGCTGGCGGCAAATAAATCCGCTTACCATCCTCAACAACTGGAGCTAACTGCTCTCGTATACCCATAGCAACGAGGTCGAGACGAGCATTCACACCATCCTTTGTCTTGCCCTGAATGTTGAGAAGCGTCCCAATCACACTATCACACACATTTTTCTCCACATGCATCACATCAATGCAGTGTCTGACATCAAGCTTGCGCCAGTATGGAAGATCAAAGAATATCGACCTCTTCTTCCATATGTTTTTCTCAACAACTTTACCTTTCTTTTTGGACTTGCCGAATATAACATTGATGTCCTTTACCCTCTGATAAACCTGCTCTCCAATTAAGCCCGTCGGCGCTTCTTCTGTCTCTTGGCATCCATTAAAAGCTTTTTTCATCTTACGATATGGGTGATCACGTCTAAGAAATCTCCGATGCCCAAGATAAACCGTCTTCTTTCCATGATGCAACTGAGTGTAGCATGTGCCTTCTTCACATATAGGGCATGCTTTATGCCCCTTGACACTGCATCTTATGACAAGTTACCGTATATCTGGAAAGTAGTTGATGGTGCAAAATAACATGGCAAGAAGCTTGAAAGTCTAGTGAGAATACCCATCAACTACATCAACAGCTTCCACCCACAACGTTTTCAAGTCTTCAATCAAGGGACCTAGATAAACATCTAAGTCATTTCCGGTTGCTTTGGGCCCAAATCATCATAGACAACATCATGTATTTGCGCTTCATGCACAACCAAGGGGGCATGTTGTAAATCACCAACAGAACAGGCCATGAACTATGAATACTACTCATGTTACCATAAGGATTCATTCCATCCGTAGCAAGTCCAAGCCTTAGGTTTCTTGGCTCATCGGCGAAATCCGGAAACATAGTATCGATATTCTTCCATTGAATAGAATCAGCAGGATGATGAACCTTTCCATCACGTTTCCTCTCATCATTATGCCATCTAAGATTCTTCGCATCTTTTGCATTGGCAAACAATCGCTTGAACCTTGGAATTATTGGAAGATACCACAACACCTTCGCAGGAGGACCCTTTTTTCTCACATCATCAACATCATCATCATCATCACCACCCTTCACTTTGTATCGTGATAACCCACATTTGGGGCAATCGTGTTTGTCTTCATGAACACCGGTGTACAATATGCAATCATTGGGGCATGCGTGTATCTTCTTATACTCCATACCCATAGGACACAATACCTTCTTGGCCTCATAGTTACGGTCAGGCAATGTGTTGTCCTCCGAAAGCAAGTCTTTCAACACTTCAAGCAATTCCGTGAAGCTTTTATCGCTCCAACCATTTCTCTCCTTCACACAAACCAATTTTAGCACCGCCGACAACCGTGTATGAGTAGTACACCTTGGATATAAAGGCTTATCCGCATCACCGCACAACCTATCATACACATGCGCTCGATGAAAAGATTCTTGTCCAATATCACGGATCATGTCCTCTACTCGATCATCCTCCATATCTACGTCAACGTCCTCACTTTGGGAGACACTCGCCGTATTACTACTCAACAACATATCACCATGCCATATCCATCTTGTATAACTCAAGCAAATCCCTTCACAAATCAAATGAGTACGTATATCCTTCACCGTACATTTCCTCGTATTCAAACACTTGACACAAGGACAACGAAACATTCCATTACTATTAGGAACATTCCTTTGAGCAAATTCTATAAATTCTCCCACCCCCTTCAAATACTCAAAGCACTAGTACGCTTACAAACCATCCAACTACGATCCATAACTAGATAGGTCCTGTAGATATACAAAACATATATATATCCAATATAAGGACAATACGGAGATTGAAAACTATAGTTTTTAAAGATTAATTGCCAAGCATCTGGTCACGGCCTGGCAAGTGATGTCCATCACGGCCGTAACGTGCCAATCGACATGAACCATGCCATCACAGGCAGAATCGATCACGGCCTAGCCGTGATTAGCATCACTACCGTGACAGATCAACCAGCGAGCAACATGCACTCAAAACCAAAAACAGAGACGTACATTCCAAACAACTCAAACTCACGGTTTCAAGTTTCAACTACTGAGACTACAGTTTCAACATACACTCAAAACCAAAAATACAAAAATGTGCCCTAAATACTCACCAGAAATAGGTGCTCGCGTGGTGGTGGGGAGGGGAGCTCGAGTGGTGGCCAACGTTCGATGTGGTTACTGAGAGCAGAGGGACAAGGAGAGTTAGTGCGCGGGAAGGGGAAAGAGAGATGTACGTCAAGTTATTGCAAAGAATGAATGGAAAGACAGAGTTAGGGTTAATAGTGTACCTCACGGTGGTGACGAAGAAGCCCTCACGGTGGTTGCGGTGGAGATGAGCTCGCGATTAGGGTTCTGTGCTGGGTGAGAGTGAGAGTGAGGGTTGAGAGTGATTTAGGGTTGAGCGTGATGAAAAGAGAAAAGAGACGTACGTACAGAGCAAAGTGCAGAAGGCGCGCGGGTATAAACGTTATATAAAACAACATTTAACGTCAGTTGTATTAAACAACTGACGTTACAATTAATTTTTTAACTTCAGTTTTATTAACAAACTGACGTTAAATATTAATATTTTAAAAAAAAACACTTTTAACGTCCGTTGTTGAATACAACTGACGTTAAAAGTGTTGTGTCTCTGTATAAAGTAACATTCTTCTGTATCAGTCTGTAATACTGCCTCTTCTTTTCTTCTATATTTCTATTCCTTCACAAAATGGCTCTGAGACATGTGTTAATTGAGTGACAACAGGGCATTTCAGATAGCTAGGGATATAGGATTATTTACGTCAGCTATTTATTTAACTGAAGTAAAAATCACACTTTTAACGTCAATTGTATAAATAACAGACGTTAAAAATAAATATTTTTTTATTTTAAAAACACTTTTAACTTCAGTTTTATTCAACAACTGACGTTAATGCACTGTGTTAAGAGTGACAACAGGGCATTTCGAGATAGGGATATAGGATTATTTACGCCACTGTTTATTTAACTGAAGTAAAAATCACACTTTTAATGTCAGTTGTATAAACAACTGACGTTAAAAATAAATATTTTTTATTTTAAAAACACTTTTAACGTCAGTTTTATTCGACAACTGACGTTAAAAGTGTATAAGTTTCTGCAAAAGCATTCATTCCTTTGACTACTCTGCTACTAAATTACCCATTACTGTTGTGCTACTTACCCATGCACATTGTAACCTATAATCCTCTTTATGAGCACTAAGTTTATACCTAGACTTAAAGGTCTATTTCTTCCTAATCCTTCGGGCGTTTTCTTTTCTGCACGTTTATAATATATGACTGCCAACTCCCAATGCGCCTTGGAACCTAATGCTCTTAATGATCAATTTAATTTTTTAGCAACTTACGACGCCTAGTAACTTCATCCCCTACTCCTATAAATAGTTTCCTTCCTTCCTTTAATTTTTCTGCTTCACAATATGGCTCTGCCATGGAGATTAACTTCATCACTCTTTCTTCCGATACCTAGACTTAAAGGTCTCTGTCTTAATGGTCAAACAACTTCTGAGGTTGTGTAAATCGCATTACATAGGTGATAAGGGTGTGTAAATCGCATTATGTGAATTGCACACACCATCATCCTTCTGGAGAATCAGCACCTACAGTTCCAAAACCTCAGCTTTGGAACCAAGTGACTGTTCCAAGAATATTGCTGAAACAGATCGAGTGCACCCTTCACTCTGCCACGGCTCCAAAGTGACTGTGGATTCAGATGGAGCATCAAGGACTTCAAATGAGGGAGGGGATACATTCAATGTTGGAGTTTCTGAGGACAGGACTGAGAAGAAAATGATGTTGAAGCAGAAACTTTTTTATATTTTAGTGCTATCTTGCGGAAATTTTTTATCTTTTAAGCATGTAACGGTAACTTATGAATCGCTTCAATGAGATACGATTTGATTATACATATATAACTTGTTTTATGTTAAGTGTTTATTTATTTTAATTTGCACAAGAATTTGTTAATTTACTAATTCAAGCTAATTAATTAAGATTAAAAATAAACTTTTTAAAAAAAAAGATTAGAAATAAACTGCACTATATGGAGTGATGATCTACGTTAAGAGTGACAACAGGGAGATGACAACGAAAGAAAGATAGGAATGAGTTGATTATTTACGTCAGTTATTTATTTAACTGAAGTAAAAATCACACTTCTAACGTCAGTTTTATAAACAACTGACGTTAAAAGTGTTAATAATTTCTTGCAAAACACTTTTAACGTCAGTTCATTAAACAACTGACGCAAATAGTAATTTCATATTTACAAAATTGCCACCGCCTCACTTTTAACGTCAGTCCTTAAAACAACTGACGTTAACAGTGAATTAATGAAGTCTGATATTTACAAAATTGCCACCGCCCCCTTTTTAACGTCTAGTTTTTGGTTAACTGACGTAAACCTTTACCGTCTAATGTATATTTTCCACTAGTGAATAGAACAGGCCTAGTGGCCAACCTGTTTAGGGTCCTAACCTTAAGGCGTGTCCATCCTTAGGTTTTACCCGGCTTAGGGCAAAAGGGGGCGTACTTTCTTTCCCTCCCCTATCATCATAAGTATAAATTGTCATGCATGCTCATCATGAATATTCATAAAACTAGGGGCATCACATTGCTGCCCCAAACCTGAATGACATATTCGAATATTATTGCACACCTAATAGGTGTTATGTCATAATGAAGGTAATGCATACCCATCAGGGTTTTCAACCCCATTGGGTCCATGAAACATGAATCATGCAAGATATATTTGTTTCACTATACTCATTTTTTTTCGTTGTGTCCCTTTGTTGGAAGATTTTGGTATTCACCTTATAGCAAGAACCATGGAAAAGTTTGGTTCAGAAAAGAGTACTAGCAACACGAGTTGTCCCAAGAAAAATATCAAGATCGATGTGACAATTAATGACGTGAAGAGACTATGTGAGCTCGGCCAGCAAATGCCAGAAAAAGCACGCTCAGACTTTACCAGCAAGTATGGTAGAATATTAGATTTGTTGCGTGTTCCAGTGGAAGCTCCCGCTCTGAGTGCATTGGCCCAATAGTGGAACTCAACTTTGAGGTGTTTTGAATTGCCTAACTTAGACATCACTCCAACCATGGAAGAGTATGCTTATATGCTAAGACTGCCCATTCAAAAGAAGACTCGCTTCTACATGTATTATGGCCAATATGTAACAGATTGGAAGATAGCAAGTCTGTTGGAGATTCAACCGGAACAGATAGAGAAAGCAGAAAAGGGAACCACCAAAGGATTGAAGAGGCGATTTTTAGAGGTGTATCTCAACAAGTTGGGCCAGCAACAACGATGGGTTACTTTCAACAAAGTACTAGCCCTCATGATATATGGGTTGGTGCTATTTCCTTTTGTACCAGATCTGATTGATCAGTCAGCCATGGATGTTTTCTATAGGGTCGGAGAATATGGTGTGAACCCGATCCCTGCTATCTTAGCTAAAACTTTCCTCTCCCTACAGGTTTGTCATCAGAATCAACAAGGCAAACTGCGATGTTGTGCATCAATATTGTATGTCTGGATCATGACTCACTTGTACGCTCGTGATAAAATTGATAGAACAGATGACCCGCTGAAAGGATTCACTCGCATGCAACTAAAGTCACGTAAGTTATATGAGTGGAAGTAAGAGTTTGATCAGATCGACCTGTGGTCATTTAGTTGGATGTGCCCATGGTATAACAGAGATTCAGTTGTATTCAGCTGCGAAAGTTTGTCAAACGTGCCGTTGATGGGTCCCGGAGGTTGTGTATCGTACTCACCAGCTTTGGTAATGCGTCAACTCAAGTGGACGCACGATGAACCCCCCAAAGAACTGCTCGAGGGGATATTCTTCCTATACCAAGAAGGTGAAGGCATCAAGAGACAATTGATAGCAGTAAGGTCAGCATGGAATGACATTCGTATAAAAGGACCGGAGGAATTGGGAAGGCGAGTCATAGCTCACACTAAAAGATATGAGGTATGGAGAGAAGCAAGAAGAGGTTTCCCCTCAAGACCTGCAGCTCCTCTCCATAAGGAAAATAATTCTCTGACCAAAGACCAAATGTTGAAAGAAATCAAAGTTTTAAAAGCTCAGATGAGGATTTTTGATAAGAAAGACCAAGCTGCCGAAGTAACTATTATCACGCTCCAAAGACAAGTGCAGAAGCTGAGTTTACAGATTGAGCATTTGAAGGATGAATGTGCCGATGCCCACGAAGTCCCGAGTCGTGCAAAAAGGGCAAGAAAAGACAAAGAAGCAGAAATTCAAGAGCTGCTGGCAAAAATAGGATGTCAAGAGAAGATGCTTGTCAAACTTCAAAAGAAGAAAAAAGAGCTTGAGACAAGTGTAAGGGATCACGTTGAAATGATACATATACTAGAAGAAAGGGTTGAATCCCTGCAGGAATCCTTAGCCCAAACAGAAGTGTACTCTGATCAAGGATGGAATAAAGCAGCCAAGTATCGCGAGCTACTGGCAGAAGCTAACATGAGAGAAAATTGGCTCAGAAACAAGGTAAAAGACTCTGAAAGGGTTGAAGCTCAACATCACGCAGAATGGGTAAAGGGATGGAAATTAGTGGTGGAGGATGTAATGAATGAAAAGGAAGCATGGAAGAGAAAATACGAGGAGGTGATGGATAAGCTCCAATATCACATTTCCCAACTGGTGGAGCGGTTTGAAGAGGCATCCGTCCACATGCGTATGAACCATTTCCTTCAGCTACCACCAAAGGTGACCGAGTTCTTCAATCATTTTGGGAGACTTGCCAGAGGGTTCAGAAAAAATAAGATAAGGCTCTTAACATATAACTTTGTGGATCTTGGAGAAGGATGGAAACCATCAATGTGTTTCTTTTATTTTGGTCAAAGACTCATGATTTGTATCAGAATATTTATAATGAAATGGAAGTTTTCATCCGTGTCTGTCGAGCGATTTTAGATGATATCTATCGAGGAGTGAATTCTCCCTTAGATACATCATCAACTGTATTTTTACCCTAAAAACAATGAGTTTTCTGTGTAAAAATAAGGACGTTGCTAGTACGGGTGTGGTCTATCGAGGAGTAGATTCTCCCTTGGACATGACACCAACTGCATTCAAGCTAGAGGGAACCATACCACTAGATTTGATTGCAGGATGAGTCTTCTTGCTATTAGTGAATACCCTCACGATCGAATAAAGGACGATAACTTGCACATGCATGCATGCACACACACAAAATTTTTGATTGACTAATGAGTTGTTCTTATTCGCTCCACAGAGTCTCATCCTTTTGAGGATTCAGGAACCACTGCGCGACCTAGTAAAGGTAATACCAACCAAACCCGAGTTCACGATACCAGATCTCAGACCAGGATGACTGCTAATGTGTCTGAGGAAGGAATAAATCTAAGCTCTGAGATAGATGATGTGAGGGGAAGAATGAGAGAGATGGCTGAAACCCAAGCAAGATTAGAAGCCATATTACAAGATATGAGGGAATCTCTCAGCATGCTCAGCGCGAACAGAGAGACAATTGAACCTGGTAGGCAGCAAATTTCCTGTGGTAACAACACCGATGTTTTCAAACGTTAGCACGGGTCTTATTCAGGGGGTGTCTGGACCCGACCAGACACATCACACGACACCAATAACACTTCCTATTGGAGAAGGATACCCTCCTTTTGAAAACGCCTATCATGAAGCCCCGTGCTACACCGCGCCAAAATGGGAACAACCACGTGTGTCTACTCATAGCCAGTCAGCGGGAGTCCAGGCTGGTAAGGATAAGATGAGAGATGAATGGATGGAGAAAATGGAAGAACAGATAAAAGCGATAAAAGGCCCGAGTGTTTACGGCCCTCTCCAGATAGAAGATCTCTATCCTGCCACAAATCTCGTGATTCCTAAGGATTTCAAAATCCCTGATTTTTCCAAATATGACGGAAGTGGGAACCCACGATTCCATTTGATTAGCTATGCCACCAAAATGGCCATCTGGTCTAAGGATGACAAGTTCCTCATTGGTTTTTTCCATGAAAGTTTGACCGGAATCGCACTAGAGTGGTACCTTCAGTTAGACCATTCTAAGATCTCTCGGTGGACAGAATTAGCCGATTTGTTCATGGATCAATACAAATTTAATTTGGACGTAGCTCCGACCCGTGAACAATTGACTACAATGCAGAATAAGAGTGATGAATCCTTCAAACAGTATGCACAAAGGTGGTGAAGTTTGGCTGCTCAGGTTCAGCCGCCGCTGATGTTGTCCGAAATGTGCTCATATTTTTTGGGAACCCTAGGATCCCCCTTTATCGGAGCAATGGCAGGAGTAGCTTATAGGGATTTCTCTGACTTAATTGCTGCAGGGGAAATAATTGAAATCCTGTCCAGAGCCGGGAAGTTGCCAATTGACATGGAAGGCAGTGCATCCAAGAAGGGGTTCCAGCCCAAGAAGAAGGAAGCAGAAACAAATTATGTGCAACACCAGCAAAACTTTGAACCTCGTCATGTCCCTTCATACCCGAGGTACCAAGCACCATATCAGACCCAAACATCGTTTTACCCACCTCAACAGGCCTCGCTAGCCATCACCCAGTCACAAAACCAAGTAAATAACATCCCTACCTCTCAATCACACAACCCCACTCGCCCAACATATACTCATTATCCACCTGCACCTCAACAAAATTATCCAAGTTACCCTCGACCTCGCCCAAATTTTCCAAATCAGGGACGCTCCCAACATCAAAATCTACCACCCTTCCCAAGACTATCTATCTCCAATGCAGATTTGTTCAAACAACTATTTGATCTTCACCTAATCGCTGGAAACCCTGTACGGCCTATGGAACCACCTTTCCCTGCTTGGTACAATCCAAACTTGACTTGCAAATATCACATGGATGCCCTGGGACATTCCATTGAAGAATGTGAGGCCTTCAAGATAGCAGTAAGAAAATTGATTGCTTGTGGAAGATTGGGTTTCGAAGAAGATTCTGGGCCTAGCATTATTAATAACACAATCCCAAACCATAATGCGGGAAATAGTGTGGCTAACTTGGAAGTGAAAGGGCCTCAAATTAAGAAGGTTTTGGAATTACGAACCCCGATGCAAGAAATATTTGCGGGACTCAAGAAAGCAGGATCTGATATTGTTGCACCGGTGAAGCTGATCAGGGAAAAAGAGAAGTATGATGGGGATTTAAGTTGTGATTATCATCATGGGCAGGTAGGGCATGATATTGAAACTTGTTGGGACTTTAAGGTCCATGTCCAAAGATTACTTACCTTGGGGGTGATCCAAGCTAGGCCAGCTACGACTGAAGAAGTTAATGTGGTTGAAAAAGTTGTGCTCCGGGTACCACCTATGAATGATACGTCGGCGCCAGAAAAAGTGATTATAAAGGTGAAAAAGCCAACTCCTTTTGCTTATGATGATACACACGTTGTACCATGGAATTATGAACAGAAAGTTGAGCTAGTAGGAGGGGCGGGAGAAACTTCGAATGCCCAGGTTACTAATATTGTGAGAGTTGGAGGCATTACAAGGAGCGGGCGGTGCTACACCCCCGCTAAAGAAAAAACGATGAAGGGAGTCGAAGAAGAGAAAACTGTGGATGAAAGAAAGGGGAAAGAAGAAGAAGAATTTCTGAAGATCATGAAGCAAAGTGAATATGATGTGGTAGAACAGTTGAAGAAAACTCCGGCAAGGATATCTCTTTTGTCGTTTGTCTTGACATCAGAATTGCATTGCAAGGCATTATTGAAGGTGATGATGAAGCGTATGTCAAACCTGACGTCACTCCGGAAAATGTGGTAAATATAGTGGACCCAATCAGGCATGTCAACGTGATTACTTTCTTGGAAGATGAAGTGGCCTCGAAATCCCGAAGTAGCCCTAAAGCCTTACACATCACCCTAAAGCGTAAGGGGTTTGTGATTGCTAAGGTTGTAACATCCTAAATTTTAAATAATTTTGAAAAATAGAAACATTAATTAAGCTATTATGAGGTTTAGTGTAGAAATTGGTAGTATGAGAATGTATCAGAATTTTCTTTAATAATTACAAATCAAAAGAGTGTAAAATTGGAAAATAAAATAAAAAAATAAGAGATTTAGTGTGAAGAAGTGATAGTATAAGAATTTATTGAAATTTATTAACTATTATAAAGAATTTTTAATTATATATATATGTATATGAAAGAAAAAAAAGAAGGGGGAGAGACTTGGGCGTTAAGCCCAAGCAGGAAAAAAAAAAAAAAACAAAACCCTGCGCTGATATATATATATATATATTGGAATAGTAGCAAAATGAAGAGGGACGTGGAGCGCCGCACGTTTTCGCCAGATCCATCCTTTCTTGCCAGTATAGCCGTAACAACATAGATCCAAGAACGCCACCAAACGGGAGGGGAATTTTTAGAGAAGCACAAATCCCTATCATACGTGATTTTTAGAGCACATTGGAGGTCTTCGAGAGGTGAGTAAAAATAACTTTTCTCACACTTTCATGGTATAGATAATTTGATGCTTCTACATATAACTTTATCTTTTGGAAAATAGTAAAATATTTTAGGGTTCTTGGTTCTTGATTTGAGATACTTAAATTATTTTGAGATGTTGTTAGATGAATCGAATTATTAAATATATTTTCCTGGAATCTATAAATAAATAGCTTTATATTAATTTTTTGGAATTGTTGTACATTCTTTATTTTGATTGTTTGATGGCAAAACAATTGTTAAAGTCAAATTCATTATTTGTAGTGTGATTAATTCTTTCCCTATTACGTGAAACTCTATTCCACTTATGAAGGCCAATTTAAATTATAAATTGGAATGTAAGTTCATGTTTTGTGAACCCGTTCCCGTAACAAGTCATTTGAAGCATGTTTTGTTCATTGGTTTCTGAATTAAAATTTGTTTAATTACAGTATGAATTATTGTTGATTAACAATCTTTAATATGTATAATATGACGTTATAGTGTTGGTTAGGCATGACATTGTAACATTGTTATTGACGGATAAAGTTGGAAAACCTTGAGAGTCATCTGGGATGACACGTTGCATCATTCATGAGTTGGTCATCACCTTCCGGGAAGGGATGACGATGTACATTCTATTCCGGGAATAGGATGAGAGATATCACCATCTGGGATGGGATATCAAATTATTAAAATATTCACATCTGGGATGGAATATTAGATACCTCCATCTGGGATGGGGAAGGCAGTGGGACGCCATTGCATGGATATGAGCTCATAGACCTTAGTGGATCTGGGATTCAAACCGGTTCTGGGAACCAAAGAGTCAAGTTAAGTGATTCTGGGAATCACCGAGTCATGTTAGTGGAGTTGCATTGTGTAGAGTTTGCATGGTGAATGTGATTAAATGCAATGAGATGTGACCGTTGCCGAGTTTATGGGTTTGTGCTTTAAATGCTAGACATTAATTTTATTTATATATATCATTATTTTGGAGGTTTATTATATTCAATATTTTAAAAAATTAGCGGGTACCATGAATGTTTTTCCGGTTACCTCACCGGCTGAAAACAACACTATTTGCGAACCTTTTTATCAAACGATTATTTTTATTCACTGGGATTATATCTCATTAAAAGTGTTGTTTTCAGAGCACGAGGTCGACATCACTGGAACTGGAGAGGACTGAAGACTTAGCGATTTTCCTCATTTATTATCTAGCTTTGTTAGTATTTTATTTTTTTACGTTGGGTTATTTTATTGGACGCCCCAGGTTTTGAGGCAATTCATTTCATTTACATAAGGAGTTATTACCATTATTTTAATTTAATAATCATTAAGGTATTTTCAGACAATTGTATTTATGAAAATTTTATTTAGACATTTTTTTATGTGAATCTATTTCGGGTTACTATTGTAACGAAGGGCGTTACATTTATGGTATCAGAGCAGTTCGATTCTAAATAGGACTGTGGTAATGGGGCTTTTTCTAAAATAAAACTTGGGCGCATAGGATGCTTGTTAGAGTTATAGATGCTGCATGTTATTCTTTGGGATATCGGACCTGATCAACCCAATATTTCATTGGTAGTGAGCAGATTTATGGCGACTAATAGGCGAGGGACGAACGTTGCACTTGCAGCAGCTTTGGATTGTATGGCCAAAGCTATGCAAAGGCATACAGAGACACGCCGTCAACTGAAGGGGAATGGAGGCCAGTCACTAATGAAGTGGTGGCAACCTAGGACCCTTAACACGTGGGGCTTTTCGAATTCAAGAAGAACAATCCGTCATCATTCTGAGGCAGCTTAGATCCAAAGGATGCTGAATTTCTTCTACTCGTTAAAAAAATTATTATATTGTCTGATTCAGGAGCAACGCATCCCTTGATACATCCTTTATGTGTGAAAATTTAGAGATGCCAACCTTTCATTTGTCCTTTGGTTCATAGGTTTCTACTCCTATAGGGATATTCTTATTCTTCCATTGGTTGTTTAAATTGTTTCCTTGTGCATCAAGACACTCCTTATGACATCAAACTTATTGTTATCTATGTACTGTATGTTTTTCTTGGTATTGACTTATTGGCATCGAGACTCATTGCCATAAGTATTCTGACAAAAATATCCTTATCTCTTCACACCCAATGTCTTTTGATTTTCGGTGTCGACCCGTATTTTATTCGTCGTTTCTTGTGATAAGTGTTTGGTTTAGAGAGCTCAAGGATACATACTCTCATTCACTGCTACTATAGGGGCAGACAATGATGTAGCCACTATCTCTATGATGCGCAAGTTTCAATAAGGGGTTGAGTTTAGCATAGATCTAGTGTCGAAGAGTAGACTAATATCTGTAGCGCCTTACAGGATAACACCTCTAGAGTTGAGCGAGCTCAAGAAACAGATAGAGGTATGTTACAAAAGGGGTTCATTAGGCCTAGTGTGTCACCTTGGGGAGCACCAGTGCTTTTAGTGAAGAAAAAAGGATGGGAGTATGATGTTGTGTGTTGATTATATGCAACTGAATAAGGTAACCATCAAGAACAAATATCCCTTGCCTAGGATAGATGATCTCTTAGATCAGTTAAGGGGAGCGTCAGTGTTTTCCAAAATAGGTCTAAGATCAGGATACCATCAAATTAGAGATAGAAGCGAGAACATTCCTAAGATAGCCTTTAGGACAAGGTATGGGCACTATGAGTATGTAGTGATGCCCTTTGGTGTGACCAATGCCCCAGCAGTTTTCATGGACTACATGAATCGGATCTTTAGGCCATTCTTGGACATCTTTGTGGTGGTGTTCATAGATGATATTTTGATATACTCTAGGACACCAGAGGATCATGAGGAGCATTTGAGGTTAGTGTTGCAGATTCTAAGGGAAGAACAACTGTATGCAAAGCCAGAAAAGTGTGAATTTTGGCTTGATGAGGTGAAGTTTTTAGGACATACCATATCTAGGAGTGGTGTAGCGGTCGACTCTAGTAAGGTTGATGCAGTGCTTGGATGGGAGCAACCTAAGTCGGTGACGGAAGTGAGGAGTTTCCTAGGACTGGCAGGTTACTATAGGAAATTCATAGAAGGGTTCTCTAGGCTAGCTTTACCTCTTACCAAGTTGACTAGGAAAGGAAAATCTTTCGAGTGGGATAAGGAATGCGAAGAGAATTTTGAGGAGCTTAAGAGGAGATTGGTGTCATCACCGGTCTTAACCATTCCAGATCCCTCAGTGAATTTTGTGGTATATTGTGACGCTTCTAAGAATGGTTTAGGTTGTGTGTTGATGCAGGAAGGCAAGGTAGTGGCTTATGCATCTAGACAGCTTAGGACACATGAGGTGAATTACCCTACTCATGACCTTGAGTTAACGGCATTAGTTTTTGCTCTTAAGATTTGGAGGCACTATTTGTACGGTGCAAAGTTTGAGGTTTTTAGTGATCATAAGAGCCTTAAGTATTTGTTTGACCAAAAAGAATTGAATATGAGGCAAAGGAGGTGGATGGAATTTCTTAAGGACTATGATTTTGAGTTGAAATACCATCCAGGGAAAGCCAATGTGGTGGCTGATGCACTCAGTAGGAAAACCTTACATGTGTTTAGTTTAATGGTCCAAGAGATGAATATGTTAGAGGAGTTCAGAGACATGAATCTAGATGTATCTCTTAGTGCTCTAAGCTTGAAGTAGAATAGGTTGGAAATTAATAGTGACCTTAGAGATGAGGTTAGGAGGGAACAACTTGTAGACCAAGAGTTGCAGTCTCGGTTGGGACAAGAGGGTTATGAGTTGTCTGTTATGAGCTAGTGAAGTTTAAGAATAGGATCGTTGTTCCTAAGGAGGGGAGCCTTAGAGAGAAGATATTAGAGGAAGCTCATAAGGGAAAGTTTACCATACGTCCTGGGATAACCAAGATGTACCAAGATCTAAAGAAGATGTATTGGTGGCCAGGAATGAAACGGGATGTGGCTAGCTTTGTTGCCAAGTGTCTAGTATGTCAAAAGGTTAAGATAGAACATCAGAGACCTTCGGGTTTGTTGCAACCTTTAGAAATTCCTCAATGGAAATGGGAGAGGATTTCTATGGATTTTGTGATGGGGTTGCCTAGGACTCGTTTGGGATTAGATGCCATATGGGTAATTGTGGATAGGTTGACCAAGTCTGCTCACTTCTTGCCAATTAAAGCAACCTATAGTTTGAATAAGCTAGAAGACTTATACATTAAGGATATAGTGAAGCTTCATGGCATACCTACCTCTATAGTGTCAGATAGGGACCCACGGTTTACCTCTAGATTCTGGAGGGCTTTCCAACAGGCTTTTGGTTCTAAGTTGAGTTTTAGCATAGCCTATCATACCCAAATGGACGATCAGTCGGAAAGGACCATTCAGACCCTTGAGGACAATCTTAGAGCATGTGTTTTAGATGAAGGTGGGGGTTGGGATAAATTTTTACCTCTTATAGAGTTTGCTTATAACAACAATTATCACGCTAGCATAGGCATGACACCCTATGAAGCCCTTTATGGGAGGAAGTGTAGATCCCCTTTATGTTGGTGTGAGGTGGGTGAGAAGACCCTGCTAGGACCAGAGTTAGTCCAGGAGACCACCGAGAGGATTAAAGTCATTAGGGAAAGGATGCGCACTGCACAGAGTAGGCAAAAGAGTTATGCCGACAAGAGAAGGAAGCCTTTAGAATTTCAGGAAGAGGAACATGTATTCTTGAGAGTCACTCCTAAGACTGGGGTTGGGAGGTCAATGAGGTCAAAAAGCTCAACCCTCGTTTCATGGGTCCGTTTCAAATCCTAAAAAAAAGTCGGGCCTGTTGCTTACCAATTGGCTCTTCCACCACAGTTGTCGAATCTCCATGACGTCTTCAATGTGTCTCAACTCCGGAAGTACGTACCAGATATTTCACACGTGATAGCTCCTGAGTCAATACAATTGAAGGATAATTTAATCTTTAAGCCCCGACCTATTCAGATCATTGACAAGAGCACAAAAACTCTGAGGAACAAGATGATCCCATTGGTGAAAGTGATTTGGGAAGGGTTGACTCCAGAGGAAGCTACCTGGGAACTTGAGGAAGATGTTAAACAACATCATCCAGATCTTTTCGGCACAGGTACATAACTTAGTATTGCATTACCTTTAATGTTGTGTAGTTTGGGTGAGACGTGAGAATTTCGGGGACGAAATTCATTAAGGAGGGGAAAAAATGTAACATCCTAAATTTTAAATATAATTTTTAAAAATAGAAACATTAAGCTATCATGAGGTTTAGTGTAGAAATTGGTAGTATGAGAATGTATCAGAATTTTCTTTAATAATTACAAATCAAAAGAGTGTAAAATTGGAAAATAAAATAAATAAATAAATAAATAAGAGATTTAGTGTGAAGAAGTGATAGTATAAGAATTTATTGAAATTTATTAACTATTATAAAGAATTTTTAATTTTATATATATATATATGAAAGAAAAAAAGAAGAAGGGGGAGAGACTTGGGCGTTAAGCCCAAGCAGGAAAAAAAAAACCCTGCGCTGATATATATATATATATATATATATATATATATATATATATAGTGGAATAGTAGCAAAAAGAAGAGGGACGTGGAGCGCCGCACGTTTTCGCCGGATCCATCCTTTCTTGTCAGTATAGCCGTAACAACATAGATCCAAGAACGCCACCAAACGGGAGGGGAATTTTTAGAGAAGCACAAATCCCTATCATACGTGATTTTTAGAGCACATTGGAGGTCTTCGAGAGGTGAGTAAAAATAACTTTTCTCACACTTTCATGGTATAGATAATTTGATGCTTCTACATATAACTTTATCTTTTGGAAAATAGTAAAATATTTTAGGGTTCTTGGTTCTTGATTTGAGACACTTAAATTATTTTGATATGCTGTTAGATGAATCGAATTATTAAATATATTTTCCTGGAATCTATAAATAAATAGCTTTATATTAATTTTGTGGAATTGTTGTACATTCTTTATTTTGATTGTTTGATGGCAAAACAATTGTCAAAGTCAAATTCATTATTTGTAGTGTGATTAATTCTTTCCCTATTACGTGAAACTCTATTCCACTGATGAAGGCCAATTTAAATTAGAAATTGGAATGTAAGTTCATGTTTTGTGAACCCGTTCCCGTAACAAGTCATTTGAAGCATGTTTTGTTCAATGGTTTGTGAATTAAAATTTGTTTAATTCCAGTATGAATTATTGTTGATTAACAATCTTTAATATGTATAATATGACGTTATAGTGTTGGTTAGGCATGACATTGTAACATTGTTATTGACGGATAAAGTTGGAAAACCTTGAGAGTCATCTGGGATGACACTTTGCATCATTCATGAGTTGGTCATCACCTTCTGGGAAGGGATGACGGTGTACATTCTATTCCGGGAATAGGATGAGAGATATCACCATCTGGGATGGGATATCAAATTATTAAAATATTCACATCTGGGATGGAATATTAGATACCTCCATCTGGGATGGGGAAGGCAGTGGGACGTCATTGCATGGATATGAGCTCATAGACCTTAGTGGATCTGGGATTCACACCGGTTCTGGGAACCAAAGAGTCAAGTTAAGTGATTCTTGGAATCACCGAGTCATGTTAGTGGAGTTGCATTGTGTAGAGTTTGCATGGTGAATGTGATTAAATGCAATGAGATGTGACCGTTGCCGAGTTTATGGGTTTGTGCTTTAAATGCTAGACATTAATTTTATTTATATATATCATTATTTTGGAGGTTTATTATATTCAATATTTTAAAAAATTAGCGGGTACCATGAATGTTTTTCCGGTTACCGCACCGACTGAAAACAACACTATTTGTGAACCTTTTTATCAAACGATTATTTTTATTCACTGGGATTATATCTCATTAAAAGTGTTGCTTTCAGAGCACGAGGTCGACCTTACTGGAACTGGAGAGGACTGAAGACTTAGCGATTTTCCTCATTTATTATCTAGCTTTGTTAGTATTTTATTTTTTTACGTTGGGTTATTTTATTGGACGCCCCGGGTTTTGAGGCAATTCATTTCATTTACATAAGGAGTTATTACCATTATTTTAATTTAATAATCATTAAGGTATTTTTAGACAATTGTATTTATGAAAATTTTATTTAGACAATTTTTTTATGTGAATCTATTTCGGGTTACTATTGTAACGAAGGGCATTACAAAGGTGCTTGTAGATGGTGGTTCGGCGTTGAATGTGGTTCCAATCACCACACTCAAGCAGCTGAATATAAGCACGGTGGATTTGACACCACAAGAAATGATTGTGCGAGCCTTTGATGGGACAGTGAGAGGAATCTTAGGAGAGATAACCCTGTCCCTTGAGATAAGGCCTTGTTCTTTCCCTGTCCTCTTTCAGGTCATGGAAATCCATCCAGCTTACACCATGCTCCTGGGGAGGGCATGGATCCATGAGGCAGGAGTGGTCCCATCAACTCTGCATCAGTGTTTGAAGTATATTTAGGATGGATCCATTATTACTGTCCGTGGTGAAGAGGAAATCATGCTGACAAAGCCCACCACAGTACCTTATGTGGAAAGCACAGAGCAGATGGATGATAACTCACTGCGTAGTTTTGAGGTACTGAAGTCAGAGAACCAGAAAAGGGAACCCCCAATGAAGAATGTGAATGAGGTAGTAGTCCGCATCATGGAAAAGAACGGGTATCAAAGAGGAAAAGGCCTAGGGCCTCAGCTGCAAGGGATCTCTCGGCCAATTGAAGCGGCTGTGAGAGAAGGAAGGCACGGATTGGGGTATTAGCCCAACCTGACAGAAGGGATGAGATTCATGACTCTTGAGAACAAGGAAGAAGAAGAACGCTAGAGAAAGTATCTTCCCCTCCTGGAGTTATCAGTCCCGCAAAGTCATTTTCCCCTCACTTCACTATCTGCACACTTGAAGAAGAGCTGGACGAGAACCATGTCATCTATCTCTCTGCTAGCAATGAAGTTCTCAACAATTGGCAATCTGAACCGTTTGTTGATGTTATTTCCATGAAGTAATTATCTTATTGTACTAATTATGAACTGATGCTTACTTTCTTTGAGACATGAATGAGAACGCAGCACTTTGTCTGGTGTTTTCCTTTTGATTCCAGCATTTTTTTTCTCTCTTTCATTTCCTTACTTTGTTTAAGATTTTCTTTCATGAATAAGACTCTTGCCTATACTTCTCCTATTCCCGACTTGTTCTTCCAGGAATACTTCTTCCACTAAAGATTTACCTCAGGAGAGGAACTTTGAAAACTCATTTATTGATTCCCTCGCGGCCGCTGATGAATAAAATCTTGAATCCGATGAGAAGGAAGAAGACATTGAAGAGTTCATAAAAGTGGTGAAACGGTCAGAGGAAGGGATTAGCTCGAACGATGAGGTTGCTGAAGTGATCAATATGGGAACCGAGGAAGAAAAGAAGGAGTTGAAAATAGTTGATAACCCAGAGCGAGAAGAAATGGTTGCATTATTCAAAGAGTATCTGGATGTTTTTGCATGGTCGTACCGAGATATGCCAGGTCTAGATCCTGAAATAGCATCGCATAAAATTCCCTTATACCCAGATGCGGTTCCAAAGAAGCAAAAATTAAGGAGAATGCACCCCGAGATGTCGCTGAAGATCTAGGAAGAAGTGACCAAGTAGCTGGAGGCTGGCTTTCTGGAAGTAGCTAGACACACGGAATGGGTAGCTAATATTGTTCCGGTACCAAAGAAGGATGGGAGGGTCAGAATGTGTGTGGACTACCGAGACCTGAATAAATCCAGTCCAAAGGATGATTTTCCCCTACCTCATATTGATGTCCTTATAGACAGTACAGCCAGAAGTCACAGGTTTTCTTTTGGGGGGTATTCGACAATGATCTCTGGATGTGTAAGAAAAGACACTTTATCACCGGGGACTTTTTGTTCGTGTGCTTGGTTGACGTGGGGTCTGGTGCTATGGTGGCATTGTCCCATGATATGATGCATAAGGAGGTAGAGGTATACGTTGATGATATAGTGGCCAAGTCCAAGGAAGGAGAAAGCCATGTGGCAGTTTTGAGAAAGTTGTTCGAGTGGATAAGAAAGTACAAGTTACGTCTCAACCCTGCGAAATGTACTTTCGGTGCATCCGTAGGGAACTTACTTGGCTTTGTTGTCAGTAGAGAATGAATAAAGGTGGACCCTAACAAGGTGGAAGCAATACGTGATATGCCAGCACCTAAGAACGAGCGAGAAGTAAGGGGTTTTCTTGGAAGATTGAACTACATTGCACGCTTCATTGCAAATCTGACAAGCACATGTGAACCAATCTTCAAACTCCTCAGGAAGAATAATCCAGGAAGATGGGATGATGACTGTCAAGAAGCCTTTGATAAGATAAAGGCATATCTACTGAATCCCCTAGTGTTAGTACCACCTACCCAAGGTCGTCCATTATTACTCTACCTCACCATATTGCTAACCTCAATGGGGGCAATGCTAGGACAACATGATGAATCTGGCAGGAAGGAGCATGCAATTTACTATCTGAGTAAGAAGTTTAACGCCTGCGAGGCTCGTTATATGGCAATCAAGAAGACTTTTTTTGCACTAGTATGGACTTCCAGGAAACTCAGACAGTACATGTTATATCACACCACTTGGCTAATTTCTCGAATGGATCCTTTGAAGTATATCTTCGAAAGTCCTTATATCTCCTTAAGGGTTTCGAAGTGGCAAGTTATATTGTCAGAATTTGACATCAAATATGTGACTCAGAAGTCCATCAAAGGAAGTGTGATTGCTGACCATTTAGCAGAGAATCCTCTTGAGGATGGATGGACTGTCAATTCTGAGTTTCCAGATGGAGAGGTAATGTCCCTTGAAGAAGATGAAGAACAGGAAGATGTGTGGAAAATGTATTTTGATGGAGCAGCCAATATGCATGGAAGTGGTATAGGAGCAGTGGTTATCTCACCAAATGGCAAGCAATACCCGATGGCCGTAAAACTGAAATTCGAATGTACAAATAATATTGCATAATAAGAGGCATGTGCTGGTGGATTGCAAATGGCACTTGAACTGGGTATAAAGCAGTTGAAAGTCTTCGGGGATTCAACTTTAATCATTTATCAAGTCAATGGTGAGTGGCAGACCAAGGACTCCAAGTTGATCCCGTATCAGAAATACTTGACTCAATTGATTGCAAAGTTCGATGAGATTACTTTCTCGCATTTAAGTCAAGACAAGAATCAATTTGCTGACGCTTTGGTCACACTAGCTTCCATGACCAAGTTGGATATCCATATCAACGTCCAACCCATCCAAGTTAGACTGCAAGATGAACCAGCATACTGTGCTCATGTGGAAGGAGAACCCGATGGTAAGACATGGTATCATGATATCAAGCAATATATTCAGAACAAGGAATACCCGGTAGAGGCGAGCGAAGTAAATAAAAAGACCATCCGAAGACTGGCTATGACTTTTTTCTTAAACAAGGAAGTCTTGTACAAAAGAGGATATAATGGTACCCTACTCAGAGGTGTGGATGCTCGTGAAGCTAAATGGATCATGATGGAAGTTCATGAAGGAATCTGTGGGACTCGTGCCAATGGCCACATGATGGCTAAGAAGATCTTGATAAGTGGCTATTATTGGTCTACTATGGATTCAGATTGCATGGAGCATGTTCATAAATGCCAGAAATGTCAGATGCATGCAGACCGGGTTAATACACCTACGTCTCCACTGCACAGTTTAGCATCCCCATGGCCCTTTTCGATGTGGGGAATAGATGTCATTGGTCCCATTAATCCCAAGGCTTCCAATGGTCATCGTTTCATTTTGGTAGCCATAGACTACTTCACTAAATGGGTAGAAGCTGCTTCATATCCCAGCATAACTCAAAGGGCGTTTCTCAAATTCCTCAAAAAGGACATTGTCTGTAGATACGGGATCCCAGAGAGGATAATCACAGATAATGTTGCCAATCTTAATGGTACCGAGATTCAAAAGTTTTGCGATGGTCTCAAAATCAAACACCACAATTCGGCTCCTTATAGGCCTCAAATGAATGGTGCAGTTGAGGCAGCAAATAAAAATGTCAAGAAGATCGTTGCCAAGATGGTTGTAAACTATAAGGACTGGCACGAAATGCTGCCATATGCTCTACATGCTTATCGGACTAACATACGATCAAGCACTAGGGCAACCCCTTTCTCTTTGGAGTACGGGATGGAGGCCGTCTCACCTATCAAAGCAGATATCCCTTCGCTAAGAGTCTTGATGGAAGCAAACTTAGAAGAATCTGAGTGGGTGAAGACTCGATATGAGCAGTTGAACATGATAGAGGAGAAAAGACTGACAGCTATCTGTCACGGGCAATTGTATCAAAATCGAATGGCAAGAGCTTTCAATAAAAAAGGTTCATCCTAGAGAATTTCGTGCGGGAGACCTGGTCTTAAGGAAAGTCCTCCCTAGTCAAGAGGACCCCCGAGGAAAATGGACACCAAATTATGAAGGTCCTTATATTGTCAAACAAGCTTTCTCGGGAGGTGCTTTGATTCTGCAAAACATGGATGGGGAGGAGCTACCAAGGCCAGTAAACTCTGATGCTGTGAAAAAGTTCTACGCCTGAAGGCCCGCTAGGTTGAAAACCCGAAAAGGCAGCCTAGGCAAAAGTCAGGGCAAAAGAACAATGAAAACAAAAGGAAAATAAAGGCCCGCTAGGTTGAAAACCCAAAAGGGCAGCCTAGGCAAAAGTTAGGGTAAAAGAACAATAGAAAAGCAAAGGCCCGCTAGGTTGAAAACCCGAAGGGGCAACCTAGGCAAAAGTTAGGGCAAAGGAACCTTCGGCTGAAAACCTGCAAGGGCAGCCTAGGAGGAGGATAGGGTCCAACACTCCTGCAAGCACCCACCATACTGGGGCAATTTTATCTGGCCGAGTATACTGGGGCAAAACTATTAAGGAGTGATCAAAGAAGGTGTGTTTGAGGAATATGAAACAGGAACCAAGATTTGTATCATCAAAAGGCTGTGGGGAATCAATTAAATGAAAATCAAGGGACCAACACTGAGGCAAATTTTATGTGATTTTCGTCATTTTCTTTGCTTATCTTTGTTTTTTTAATCTTCATGATCCCTTTTGTAACTTTGTTCTCATTGTTATTATCTCTTAACAACCTAAATTCTAATATTAAGGCAAGAGATTTTCTTCCACACTCCCCTATCGTGTTCACTCTCATGTCTCAATAAAAGTAAATATAAGCTTAATAGTATGATTTGATAACTCTAATGGTAGCACCAATGAATGGTTTAAACCAAGAGGGCTCAATACTTCAGATTCAGTGGAAGAGGTAGCGTACACTGGACGACAAAAGAATGATGTAGATAAGCTTATATAACATCCGGAGTTTGTCAGATTCTTGGTTAATCAACACCTCGTCCCAGAGTGGCCGGTGAACAAGGGTTTGGTTGGTCGAAGTTTTTCCAGGGAGCAATTAGTTCATTTGTCCTCAAAAGGAAGGGATTCTCATTTGTTTCAGATCACTGATTATTTATTTTCGAGCTCTGAGGCTCACCGTACCTTTATTTTCGAGCTCCAAGGCTCATTGCATGTTTACTATTTTGTTGGACGAGGAGGTTCCGTCCATTGCATTTACTTTTCTGTTGGACGAGGAGGTTCCATCCATTGCATTTACTTTTCTATTGGACGAAGAGGTTCCGTCCATTGCATGTTTATTGTTCTGTTGGATGAATAGGTTCCGTCCATTGCATTTACTTTTCTGTTGGACGAAGAGGTTTCGTCCATTGCATTTACTTTTTTGGTGGACAAAGAGGTTCCGTCCATTGCATGTTTACTTTTCTGTTGGACGAGGAGGTTCCGTCCATTGCATTTACTTTTCTGTTGGACGAAGAGGTTTCGTCCATTGCATGTTTACTTTTCTGTTGGACGAGGAGGTTCCGTCCATTGCATTTACTTTTCTGTTGGACGAAGAGGTTTCGTCCATTGCATTTTCTTAGAGAGGCGCCATTGCATTTACTTTTTTGACGAGGAGGTTCCGTCCATTGCGTTGGAGAGTTTATTGCATTTACTTTTCTATTGGACGAAGAGGTTTCGTCCATTGCATGTTTACCTTTCTGTTGGACGAGGAGGTCCCGTCCATTGCATTTACTTTTCTGTTGGACGAGGAGGTCCCGTCCATTGCATTTACCTTTCTGTTGGACGAGGAGGTCCCGTCCATTGCATTTACTTTTCTGTTGGACGAAGAGGTTCCGTCCATTGCGTGTTTACTTTTCTGTTGGACGAGGAGGTTTCGTCCATTGCATTTCCTTTTCTGTTGGACGAATAGGTTCCGTCCATTGCATGTTTACCTTTCTGTTGGACGAGGAGGTTCCGTCCATTGCATTTACTTTTCTGTTGGACGAAGAGGTTCCGTCCATTGCGTGTTTACTTTTCTGTTGGACGAGGAGGTTCCGTCCATTGCATTTACTTTTCTGTTGGACGAAGAGGTTTCGTCCATTGCATGTTTACCTTTCTGTTGGACGAGGAGGTCCCGTCCATTGCATTTACTTTTTTGTTGGACGAAGAGGTTCCGTCCATTGCGTGTTTACTTTTCTGTTGGACGAGGAGGTTTCGTCCATTGCATTTACTTTTCTGTTGGACGAAGAGGTTCCGTCCATTGCATGTTTACCTTTCTGTTGGACGAGGAGGTCCCGTCCATTGCATTTACTTTTCTGTTGGACGAAGAAGTTCCATCCATTGCATGTTTACTGCTCTGTTGGACGAGGAGGTTCCGTCCATTGCACATTTAATTTGCTGTTGGACGAAGAGGTTCCGTCCATTGTATGTTTTCGAGCTCTAAGGCTCGTTGCATATTTACCCTCCTGTTGGACGGGGAGTTTCCGTCCACTGCAATTCGGTTTTCAAACTGTAAGGATTTCTTCTGAGCTCCTCATGTTTTTTCGGACAATATATGTGTTCATTTTTCTTTACTTGTTCATTACTACAATACATGAAAAATCACGACTAATCATGTCTTCTAGCATGCAACAAGTAAAGTGGGGAAACTGTGAACACCCATTTTTGTCCGTCTTCATTTTTATAGCATGTTTCAAAGAGACTAATAATATGAAGAAGAGAGGGGGTGATCCCTTCCAGTCCATCACATTTCATGTTGGACGGGGAGGTCACGTCCATCACATTATTAATTTGCTGTTGGACGCGGTTCAGGCCAGTCCATTGCACTTGCAGTGGACGGGATGGTCTCGTCCATTGCGTTGGACTTGCTGTTGGACGCAGTCCAGGCCAACCCCTTTAATTTGCTGTTGGACGCGGTCCAGTCCACTACTTTGAACTTGCTGTGGACGGGATGGTCTCGACCATTGCATTGGATGCAATCCAGTCCATTGCATTGGACTCACTTGTTGGACGAGGTGGTCCCATCCAGTCCACTACCTTGGACTGGCTGTTGGATGCAGTCCAGTCCATTGCATCGCACTTGCCAATGGACGGGGTGGTCCCGTCCACTGCTTTCCACTTGCTGTTGGACGGGATAGTCCCGTCCATTGCTTTACACTTGCTGTTGGACGGGGTGGTCCCGTCCAGTGCCTTGCACTTGCTAATGGACGGGGTGGTCCCGTCCAGTGCTTTGTGCTTGCTGTTGGACGGGGTGGTCCCGTCCATTGCTTTGCACTTACTGATGGATGGGGTGGTCCCGTCCATTGCTTTACACTTGCTGATGAATAGGGTAGTCCCGCCCATTGCTTTGCACCTGCTGTTGGTCCCGTCCAGTCCTGTCCCTTTTTATTCATGTTGGACGAAGGGGTTCCATCCACTTCAATTATTTTAATTTCTGTTGGCCGAGGAGGTTCCGTCCACTACAATTATCTTTTCTTGTTGGGCGAGGAGGTCCGTCAAGTGTATATCTACTTTTGCATATCTAATTTTCTGTTGGGACGTCCGTCCACTGCAATTTTATTTTCAGGCTGAAGGCTAAAGAATAAAGAAAGAAGGAGGAGAAGATAAGGAAGAAGGGACGAAGAAAACAAGGAGAAAAGACAATCAACAAAAAGGAAAGGAAGCTGAGCTACGCCTCCTACCCACTTTACATACCAGGCAAGACCTCTTTTCCTCCTCTATCCATTGGTCCTCCTTCTTCCTTACCTCCTCCCTTGTTTTAACCCGCTAACCCTACTCCTAACCCTAAAAAGCCATCATGCACATCAAACAAAAACCCCCATCTCCTTTCTCTTTTCAAGCGTGCAACCCTCACATCAAATCACCACCTTTCTGCTACTCATGCCACCCCGTCTGGGCACACGCTATTTCTGCTCAAAACCCCCCATCTCTTTTCTCTTTTATCTTTTCGAGCGTGCAACCCTCACATCAAATCACCACCTTTCTGCTACCCATGCCACCCCGTCTGAGCACACACTATTTCTGCTCAAAATCCCCCATCTTTTTTCTCTTTTCGAGCATGCAACCCTCACATCAAATCACCACCTATCTGCTACTCATACCACCCCATCTGGACACACGCTATCTCCGCTCAGAAACCCCCCCCCCCCCTTTTTTTGCACCTCCTCTACCCATTGATCTTCCTTTTTTTCTTCCATCTCCTCCCTCGCCTTAACCTAGCAGCCTCACTCCTAACCCTAAAAAG
This sequence comes from Sophora flavescens, assembly GCA_030762895.1. Classification (NCBI taxonomy): domain Eukaryota; kingdom Viridiplantae; phylum Streptophyta; class Magnoliopsida; order Fabales; family Fabaceae; genus Sophora; species Sophora flavescens. The sequence continues at coordinate 107,931,681 of CM061062.1, forward strand.
CCTTCATACCCATCAGACAAAAACCCCCATCTCATTCCCTTTTCAAGCGTGCAACCCTCACATCAAATCCGCTCCTTTCCGCTGTTCAGAACGGCCCAAGCCCTGGGCATTCGTGCAAGCCAACCTTGAAGTCAACGGAGAAGAAGCAAGAAGCCCTCTCCTTCGTCTATAAAAGAGAGGATCTGATATTTTCTTAGTGAGAAAAGAGAAAGAAGGGGAGAACACTGTTCTTGAGAGAAAACGAGAGATCAGAGAAGAGATAGAGAGGAAAGATACAAAGAAAAGAGAAAAGAAAGAGAGATTCTTGTTGTGAGGAGGAGAGATCAGAGATCTGGGTTTCCACTTCTCTTCCCTACTACTAGAGTGGCTAAGAAGGAAGAGTTGAAAGAGCCAGGGAGATTGAATGTAAAGGCTTCGATCTTAAAATCTTACCATTGGGAGTAAACAAAATCATTCTTATTCTGCTCCCATTTGGTAATCTTTATTCTTTTCGTTGACATTATTAATAAATTTCTCTTGACACTCTTATTTCTGTGTTTCTGTTCTCTGAATAAGTTGGTAAAATGTCTCATTTCTACGTTTCTATCTCATTTTCAAGAAATAAAAATTACTTATTTTACATAAAAAAAATAAAAGGACGATCACTTGATTAAAACAACTTTTTTTTGGTTGCCCTATGACAAGTGTCATGTTCAACCCTTCAGATTTAGGGGTTGTCCTATGAACCTACGTGCCATGTTCAACCCCATTTTAGTTACAATAAAGAGATTCACAACGGGTAAAACAAATGTTTCAAAGTTACTAATAATTTATACAACTAATTTTAGGTAACCATTTATGGATGTTCCAGGATGCCGTGGGGTTAAGTCTCCATGCCTTCCCTAGACATAATCGACTCTCGAACCCAAAGTTTTTCTTAAAAGGTTTTCCA